>CAIIXF020000008.1:34616466-35999666 GCA_903813345.2 Owenia fusiformis
CAACTTTTTTTGAAATTATGTAACTATAGGCTTCTACATAAAGTGAGTTCATTTGAAATTTATATTCTGAAATAATGTATTTCTTGATAGAATCTTAATACTAAACACCCCTCACTCATCTAGAAGGAGCGCACGGGAATCATAAGAAAAACGCGCTAGTTCTAGATTCGCAGCTTATGATCTTCCCCCTGCCCTTATTCAATTGCTTTATTTTATTGATTTTGTTTGTTTGTTCATTTGATTATTGTTAGTTAATTATTAATCCAACAAATGTTCAAGCTGATGAACTTTATTCCTATGACTATGTGACAACCTAAATGTCTTCACATAACGCTGTAATTGTTTTCTAAAATCAAAATAGTAATTTATGACGTGCACGGACCTGGGGACAATTAGGGAAATACGGGCTGATTTCAGCTTTGAGCGTTAATCTCTGCATCATTTAAAAAGCTAGCTATGTGTTTTACATATCATTTTGAAGTACTTTTTATTCGCATTTCAGTGAAATTATTTATTATTCAAAATTTTGATGGGATCCAACATATTTTTAAAGTTAAACATATCCCAAAATCGTCAAATACGCTGTAAGACGTAACACTTTACACTCACAGGGCTCGTTGAAATTGGGATAACTTTTGAAATAATGATCAAAACCTCACTAAAATTTCACAATTTATTCAATGGAACATGTTCATTTATGACGTCACAATTGCTTAACGGCTTCAGTTGAAATTATCATATGTGAACGCTTTTAAAATTTTCAAAATTGTGTAAGGTTTTGAAGGCGGATGGGACCACAGCGAAAAATGATACAATATCCTGCCTGGATATTTGCGAAATATTATAGTGATATGGAACGTATCCTTAAGAATCCGTGACAAATACTCTAAGTATCGCGATTTTGGAGATTCACGGATATTAGTGAGAGACGGAACACTGGTATCCTGAAATATCCATAGTTCTGGATACTACTGATATACATCACGTCTTTTCGCGTATTCTTAGGGGTATGACTAATATATGATTCGAATACTCACAAATATAGCTGAATATTCAACAATTTTCCGGGATATTTAGGGATACAGTTCGTAATATTTTTGGGATATTCACGAATACGGTCGGGATTGCAAGGAGATTTTCGTTCATATTACCTAACAAACTAAACACGAAATGACGCATTTAAATACGTACAGTTTATTATCTCATCAATACAAATGAGATGTACGATAGGTGTAAGCATTAAAACATCTGATCACAAGGATGTATAACAATGACCACATCGATGTACTTAGGCTGTTCTGCTACTTTTACATCTCCTACTTGACGTCCTTCTTCACTTAGGAACTGATGTGGCTGCCATGCTGATCATTGTGTGTTCAATAATTTGAATTTCGACTTGTAGGAAAATGCTCGATGTTTAAATTAGGGGCATTGATAACGTTGTAAGTTGTAACGATATTTCGTCTCAATTTATTGATAGCGCGCGGACGTCAGAGAGCAAACTTCCGGTTTGATTGCAATGTTTTAATGGCGACTAATATTTGTGTTTGTTACCTTATTTAAAAGCCATTTTCAGTGTCTACGAATATCGAAATGTAGTAAACAAAAGTTTCCTAGTAAAGTTCATAAGATTCTCTACAAGATGAATTCACGTTTATATCTTGAAAGTACGACCGAAGCCAGATATAATGAGAAAACTACGAAATGTACAAGCTAAAATTCGACAGATTCACGGTATTATTGAAACAAATCAGTTGACATAAAGGAAATGTTGTTTCTACTTTAGTTGTTATAAACGTTAATATACCCTCCATGCTTAGAAGCAAACTTTTCTTCGAAGCGCAGCTTATTGTCGATGAAATCGTTGATTGAATTTCCCAAACAAACACAAGTTGGAGTACCCAAAAATATCCTTTCGAGGATATTTCCGGATATTCGAAGTATCGGTGTCTATGTCTATGTCGATAATCTGCAAAAGGCTCATAAGCCCATATGAAGCAGATATATGATTTAACAGTAATAGAATTTGAAAAGAATATAACTTAAAACCTTAACATTTAAGAATAGATATATTTTAGACAATATCCCAGGAACTTTATTTAATATTATCTTCCATGCTTAGAAGCAAACTTTTCTTCGAAGATCAGCTTATTGACGATGTAATCTTCGGTCATCATGAATTTCCTGTCTTACATATGTCTGAATTTCCCAAACACAAGTTTTTCGATGGCAGCCATTTTGAGCAGTTAAGATATCACGAGGAGAATGTTGTTTCACTGCAGAAATTCATACAAGATATTCCACATTCTATATGGCGAAACAAATGTTTCAATGACACTAAAATTGTTAATTGAACGTTATAATTTATGTACTAGCATAATTTCCAGGAATCAATATTCCGGATACTTAAAAAATTTTCTGGATACTAGGGTAGTCAACTATCCTGAAATATCCTTAATTCGGATATGTTGAAAGTTGGAAACTTGGAGTATCCAAAAATATCCCTTTGAGGATATTTCCAGATGTTCGAAGTATCGGTATATTTTAGGTTATTCAAGGATACCTCAAATATCCGGGATTTGCGATACGTACGGAAACTATAGGATATTACACCATTTTTCGCTGTGGACGAGCAATAAGTTTACCTTCATTTAACCTTCTAATTCAAGTCTGATTTGAAAGAAAAATTAACTGCACAATATTGTCATGGCGAAATTTACAAAACAATAACCAGTTTGTTTATTTTGCAAATAATATTAAAATAAGAGCTGGTTTTCGAGACTTGAAAAAATGTGACGCATCGATTTTCTACCACAAATTCCATACATATCAATTTTTACCAACGCCCCAAGTGGATTTCTTGACCGTTTTCCAAAATTCAAAAACATTTTAGAAATATTGTCCTCGAGATCTTGCTACCCTGTGAATTTTGTCATGATTAAATAAGGATAAAGTATTTTATTTTTAGGTTGACTAAACTTGACAAAAATGTGACGCTTGTCGTTTTTGACGTTGTAAGGCTGTTTGCGCCCTATGCTGCTCATTGTTTTGTCTTGGTTTTTTGACGCCATAATGTTACGCTAATTGTCCCCAGTTTCGTGCGACGTGTAAATTATATTGAAATTAATTTCCTAATGATTAATAAAACAACCTCTCACTCAGGAAATAAGGCATTTATATATTTGTGTATTATCTCTCTCGGTATAGGATAAAAAAGCATACATATTTGTCTTTGCATCGAAAATATATTCAACAAATAGATAAAATATAAAAATGCTAGCTTATAACGTTTACACCTGAGGCCTTGGTATACGTTATAAAATGTACTTATGTTGGTAATGCCTAGTATCACGGGGTACCATCGAATAATTTTGGCAACGTACCGGAGAACGACATTTTACTAAGAAATGGCAATAATTTAGCACAATATATTTTTTAACGAGACTTCTACTTCGATTTTGACAAAAGTAAGTATTCCATGCAATGGCTATTTCATTCATGAGTTTGTAGGAATTCTGTTGGAACCCAGTTCTGATCAAGTACGAAGTTATTGAAATCGGCGCAGTCGGACTTTACTCCGAAAGATGGTTTTTTGATTATAACTTTTTACAACATTTAAGTATAGACTTTTGAAAAAAGTACAGAATAGTCCTTATACTATTGAATAATTCTGTTATTTCTGATTCACACGACTCTGATTTGTTTAATTAAAAAAAAGTTTTAAAAATATTACTTAGGAACGTAACCGGAGCTGGGAACGTAACCGGAGCAGATCAGTTAAATTATATAATTTAAAAAAATAAAATATATGATTTAAAGCATATATATTATTTACAAACACATATGAATGTTAAAATGAGCATTCATTACCCTTCACTTACAGGAAAATCAATGCATGGCAATTAGTATAAATTAGAAATTAATTAGAAATTAGTATAACAGAGTGGGATCTAATAGTTCGCTGAACAAATACAATGGGTGAAATCAAATACCTTTATACCATACCTTTATACCAATAGTTCTGGAAGAAGGATGTTTCCTATATGATCCAGATCTTTTTGTGTTGTTGTGTCTTACTAATTAATTGGTGGGGGGGGGGAGTTGTTATAATGCTCACTGGACATGGGTTTAGAGAATCAGCTATGGTAGTGGTACATCTGGCTTGCTAGATGTCTGTCTATTTCATTCTTGAACTGGTTGATACTTTCCACATCAATGGCAGACTGGGGTAGACTGTTCCAGGTATTCACAATTCTGTTGCCAAGGACATTTTTTCTCACATCAAGTCTGCTATATCTGTGATCTAGTTTTTCTGTGTTTCCTCTTGTCCTGGTATTATCTGATTTCTGGGCGATGTCACTGATTTGTATTCGGTCGTAACCTTTTAGAATCTTGAAGATTTGGATAAGATCACCCCTTATTCTTCTATACAGTAAAGAGGGGAGTTTTAGTTGTCTCATTCTTTCTTCATAGCTTAAATCTTTCAATGGTGGTACTAGTTTTGTTGCTCTTCTTTGTACTCTTTCAATTTTGTCAATATCCATATAGGTGTGGGGGTTCCAGACACTGTTTCCATATTCAAGGTGAGGCCGGACCATGGATTTATATAGGAGTGGTAAGGTGGTTCTATCAAGATGGGAGAAAGTTCTTTTTATTGTCCCAAGAATACTGTTGGCTTTGGATACTTGTTTATCTACATGTTGGTGGAACTTGAGTTTGCAGTCAATATTGATTCCAAGGTCCTTTTCCAATGTTGTTTGCTCCAAAGTTTTGTTGTTCATGGTGTAGTTTTGTTTATGGAATTATTTTATTTGCTTACTACATTTAATCACTTCATTCTCCATACAATGATTGTTCTGTGTTTGATAGCCTTATTCTAAGGTAAGTGCACTTATGCATGGTAAATACCAAATTTAATTTTTCACAATGGATAATTTTTTTTCTTTAAATAAAATGTAATAAATACGTATTCGAACAATCCCGTATGTTTTTAAATTAGTATACGTGCTTTAAATCATATATTTTAATTTTTTGGATTAAATAATTCAACTGATCTGCTCCGGTTACGTTCCCAGCTCCGGTTACGTTCCTAAGTAATATTTTCAAAACTTTTTTGTAATTAAACAAATCAGAGTCGTGTGAATCAGAAATAACAGAATTATTCAAAAGTATAAGGACTATTCTGTACTTTTTTCAAAAGTCTATACTTAAATGTTGTGAAAAGTTATAATCGAAAAACCATCTTTCGGAGTAAAGTCCGTATGCGCCGATTTCAATAACTTCGTACTTGATCAGAACTGGGTTCCAACAGAATTCCTACAAACTCATGGAGGAATTAGTTATTGCATGGAATACTTACTTTTGTCAAAATCGAAATAGAACTCTAGTTAAAAAATATATTGTGCTAAATTATTGCCATTTCTTAGTAAAATGTCGTTCTCCGGTACGTTGCCAAAATTATTCGATGGTAGCCCGTGAGTATATGTGTAAATATACTTTTACTATCTTAGCTACTTACTCATGCAAATGAGTGAATAAGATGTAACAAAACAAGATAGATGTAAAACACAGGAAACTTTATTTTACTTTTACTGTATACCCGGGCCTCAGGTTTACACAGTGATTAGAGACCTGCTTTAATGTGTATTGGTAGCCATAGTGACTACACTATATTGTCCGTACGGACCTCTATCTCTATCTTAAAGGATGGACTATGATAACCTTCAAGAGTCTAAACACCATTATGAATCCAGGTCCAAGGACCATCAGAGAGTCATTTACGACACTCTGTAGTCTCTCAGCGCCTGAAGAGTCCAAATATCAAATAACATCGCCAATCGTCGAAACCAACCCTATCCAGAAGCAATGGGCGGCGAAAATGTAAATACTATAATAATTTGAATTTAGGTGGAGATGTGTGGAATTGTATAGATGACGCTGGACTAGTTAAGACGCAAAATAACAAATATGTAAACTTATGATCATTTCTTAAAGCATGGTTTTATCTCACAGTAGATGCTGAAAAATAATTTGGAAAGGTATCGCTCATTTCACCTTTTCAACTATTTATTTGTTCTTGTCTTAATTGCGGATTGATTGTGTTTGAAACCATCGATTGAGCAAATGTATAGATTACATAACCCAACATTGGCAGAGTTTTAGTTTGGCTAAGTTAATATTGGTTCATTTTAGAGAATAATAGAAGAACATTAGTCTCATGTGAGAAATGAATAAGAGGGAATGTCCCATACTACAAATTGATGCAATCCACCACGGATCAAAAGTTGTCATAATTGTTCATTAATTTGTTTAATTAGGATTGTGCAATAGTACTTTCACGTTTCAAACCATATCAGTAGCAGTAATGAGTTCTTCTAAGAGGGTTCCGGATTTGTCATTGAAACGGGTCTCATGCGTGCGTCGAGCAACAATCGCAGTTTCAGCAACATTGTTCTCCTGTTTACTGAAACGTATGCTCTACTAATGGGTGCATCCATCACATTGAGCTCATGGAAATTTGTAGCGCCCGTTGAATAATAAATACTTGAATATCAGGATCATGTTATTGTCAATATTGCCCATTATTGTTTATTTTCAAGCAACATCAGTAAATCAAAAATATGAAAACAACTTCGAGGCCTGCCAAACTCTCCAAATACTGGCCTTAATTAATATCGATAAAACATATTTTTGAATTGTTGGTATTTCTTCTCTTTTTCTTGAATTCAACTTATCTTAAATCTTCTGATAAAAAGTTGTTTTCTTTATGCGCGTCTTCATCTTGCGCAATCAAAAGCTCATCTTATGTCTTCTCAAATATATTTGTTTTCTTGTTGCGAGTTCTCATCTCGTAATCATGGGATGTATCTGTGCCACGCCCATTTTATTTTGTGACAATCCAAAATCCTTTTCGTAACCAGTTGTATGCGAGTTTAACTTAATTAGATGGCGCAATTTAGATTTCAAATCCGAGATACCCTAATTATGTGTCTCAAAAAGGACAAAAGTAGTTTTGTGGTGGTGTGGACTGGCGGGGGTTAAAAAGGGCGAAGCAATACGGCAAAGCGTTTTAGACTGACATTTGTGAAGAGGTACATCAGTTGTTTCAAAGTTAAGAAGTTCTCGGGGGTAAGATACTTGTGTGGTACTTGGCCATCTGTAGCACCATTGCCTGTGTATAATCGTTTGTCTCTGTATAAAGGCCTTTCAAGAACACTTCTGTCGCGTTTATATAGAGAAACGATACTTAACTGCAAGTAAAGATGAAATTCAACGATTTCAACAACAATTCTTTTTCATAAGCACACTTGATGGCTCGTATCGCGGTACTCTGTGGAACATCTCGCTGGTTTCAGGAGTATCTCTCCAGACCTCTCTTGTGAATCGTTACAACAGTTTAAGGGTCTTGGCTTTAGTATACTCCAGTCGTGTTCAGAAGCTCTGATAACTACTAGAATTCACAACAATGACCCAAAGAGTCGGGGTAATTAGTTACGGAGGGCTGTTGAGCTGTTCTCCACCGGCACTCCGAGTTGAAGTCAGGGGTCCTTACGCCGGGTGCTTATTGCATGTAAGAAGTCCACGAGTACAAGAATATGGGACAATATACACTTTCTCGAGTCTTTTGGAGTAGAGCAACTTCACAACGATGAAGTGTTCTCGATTGTTTTATCCCTTATCAGCTTGTTAATTTCGGGATCACACTACGAGACGTTAGTTATCTTACCTCTAAAATTATACAGTCAATAAATAGATATATGTAAAACAGACATTTTATATTTACACTGTATTTTCACTGATAAATATTCTGTCTCAACAAACTGCAAAATGACATTCATCCGGTCAGTAAGGGTACATAGCAGTAAAACAATCGTTAGTGGACGACATAGCATTTTAATTCTAAATGTCATACTCCCATAACTCCCATTACTAGGTAAGTTAATGCGAGTTACAATGAGCATTAGAGAATTCGATAAGAAAAGGGGGTGTATCTCGAAGCATGGTGCACTGCAACTTGAAAAATGCGCACAGTAAAGCCTCGGTCATAATTGCTCTCCGGCGGCCGTAGCTTCACAAAATCAATATATAAAATCCACACCGTACGGTACGGTTGCCGTAGATCAAATGTGACGGAGGTATAACGTTTACAATTTTAGTGTATGATGCGCATCGCATGATTTAGGCCCACGGGTGGGTCTATTAAACAATGTATGCACGTTGTGTCGTTTATTTATACAGATGTGTAAAAGTGTACTGTATTTTAATTGTCATTGAACCCTTTTTTGATAGCTTGCAGATGTTTTGGAATTTTGGTTAATTGATAATTAAACAAAGAAGACATTTTCCAAGTGAAATGTCATTATTTGTTTTCTTCAGGGTCGTTAATGAGCTCTTTAAGAATAGTTTGACATCTATTTCTTAAAGAGAGCTTCGCCTTACTGGAACTGTTTTAGGGTAAAGAAAAACGGGATCTGCGTTTGTTTCAGATTTCGATTTCTAAAAAACGTAAAATAAATCAGAAAGAATTTAAAATAGTAAGATTTTCAAAATCATTTTATTACGAATTTGCACTTAAAAACTGGTGAGAAAAATATGCTGATTTTGTGTTAGATGTTTGTAAAAGAATAACGGCAAGGTGTCATACATTCTATGCATTGTGTTTAGGCTCCACTCCGTCATATGAAGATGACACTCAAGAGTAATGTAGTGATGCACTTAAAGATAACGTTATACAGGAGATTGATGCGGGGACAGCGTCTCTTTTGTACAATCTTGTTTTTTAGTTATTTTTACATGCCTCTAATCTCACTCCAAGACAGATCTGGGGCAGCATTTGCCAGAATGACATCAGCGCCCGTACAAACTATTTCTCACGTTCTTGTGTTTTCTTGTATTTTCTCGCTCAGGCGAGTGTGGAAAAATGGAAAACACGAGGAACTTATGAGACTGGACACAAATTCGAATTCAAAATTGTCGATTTTCATTAAAAGATAAACTTTGAGTTTCAGAGAACAGTTGAATATTCAGATCGATAACAATAGAATATCTCACCGGAGTAGATAAGGAGGCATGTGATAATATTATCTGAGACAACGGACTGTTCTTTTCGTCAAATTTGACAGATTATATTAATGTCTTTAAAAATTTCTTGAATGATACCGTATTTAACAGGACAATACTTTTCTATCTTTGAAAATCACAATTGTAAATATGTTTTTATTGATTTGATGAAAAAACATAGATTTTAACTGGGTCAATGTAAATGGTATTTGACAAGCTGCTGCTAATGTACATTTGGTTTTAGCTGATTTTCAATTGTTAATAGGGCTTCGGTGTCAAAATTCAAGCATTTTACAAAACCCTTACTGACAATAAAGAAAATCAATACTGTAAAAAAGTTAGAATTCCTTTTGGTTGTTAACTTGTAGAAGTTCATGTTTTGTTATAATGTTACCGTTTTACCTTTTCAAAGTCAGGGGTTATTGCGTACGTTTTAATATAGATGAAGTTACACTTCCAACAAACATACAAAGTATGAATATGGCATCTCCAAATTGATTTTCAGTCTTTTATAAGCTCTCTGTTCTGTGATTCCCGACCCTCTTTCAAAGCATCGTTGATGTATATGTTTTCAAAATTCTAGTTTATCAACATTTTAAATTAATGATGATATTAACAAAGCTTATTTTTAAAGTTAAAGACTTGACGTCAGTTTAATGTTGAAAATAAATATTTAGTGTCGGATAATTAGTGGAACCCCTTAGTTCTGTTTTGTGAGGTCTCTAAGTTGTAAATATTTGATTTAGATTTCGCACAAAGCATGTCATTTGGACAAACTGGAACCGATACCTCAAAATCAATAAGAATTTGTATCCGATTTATTTTTATAAATCTCAGTGTATGCCAGAAATAGTAATCCTATTTTTGATTGACAGTTGATCGAATTAGTCCATGTAAGATTAATTCTGTTTATTTTTGATAATTGATTTATTTTTACAACTTGTATTCCATCAAGAATGATAGGTGTGTATGTGGGGGGGGGTATCCAAGCATTCTAAGATCACATATTCATGTACAACTATACATATTTTTATGTAACATGTCTACTTAAGAAAGGTTCATCTTTAATTTCTGTGTTATTCACCTCTTCCCGTGTATGAATATTGAAGTTGTTAGGTGGCGACACCTATAATACATTTTTTGTTTGGAAAGTCACATTCAGGTTAGACCCCTACAGCAATGACTTACATTATTAAATTATTAATTTTGATATAATATTATATAAGTTTATATAGGTATAATCGGATATGTATGTGTTGTATGAAGTTTGAACTGCACACTTTGGGACGTAAATCCCCCAGCCATGGAACAAAATGACACCATCTTGTCATACTTTTAAAATGCAAAATAAAGGAAACTACAATGGAATAACAAAGAAATATAGAAGATAGCCCAAAAGTGTTCAATGCATAACAGTAAACATGTGAAAAATGATATATTGTTGATAGTAGATAGAGATATGGGGCGAAAAGAGGGTAACTCTAATGACATTTTAATATTGGGAAAGGTACAATTCAGGTCCCCACCTGTACACACAAGGTCGTGTCAGAGTCCTTAATACAGTCCTTTGATTGACACATCATTTTCTTTCCTAGTGTATTAACCACCTAAATGCATTTAGAATACTTATATTATGTAAAGTGTGTTAGTATAACGGTAAAGCTAAAATATTGATAATACATTGATACGAACACCAATTAAACATGTGATTGGCATAGATTGCCTTTAAGTGTAGTTGGGATAAGTAAACTCGGGGTCAATTCTGGCTATTGTGCTCAATCAAAGTTAACATATAGCGAAACCGATGTTTTGTATTAATATTGTTATAATATCCGCTTAGATTTACCATATGAGATTTTTTGTTTTTGAATACTCAAAAAGTAAGCAAAGTCCATTTCCTTGTGTTTAACATTTAGTATTTTTTACATGATGTGAAATTTCCATAAAGCTGTATTGTTTTGAGCGTCAAAAAAGTAAATTTATATATACAGGGTATAATGTATCTTAGAGAAACTGCATTCGTTGATTCTGTAGCAATCACCATTCATTTGGACCTCCATCATGAAAACACTTGTCACTTCATTATGACTCCCTTGTTTTACGTTAATCTAATCAAGATTTTTATTTTCAGTAAAATTAAAAATCAGTATTAAAGTATTTACACTTTCATGATTTCAGATTGGTCTAGGATTCTTCGGTATTTCCAGAGAATGGCACTGACAACATCCTTTTCAATCACACAAGTATAAATGCAGACAATACAAGACTTTATCACACTGTGCGTTAGAGTTGAAGATAAGTTGGTCAGATCATTAATCGGCAGGAGTACATCGTCAAGTACTGTCGGCAAAACCTTCTAATCAAGCTCTCGAAAGAGTAATACACGTTTCAAGGGAGATATATAAGCATACTAGAAAACCTGACGATCAATCTGTAAAATAAATAGTTATAAACCAGTTGAGTACGTAACTTTATAGCTACTCAACCAGAGTAAATTAAGACTAAATAAGGCCAACTATGATAAATAGTAACTTTTCATTACACGCATGTTATAAGGTTTTCAAAATTAAAAGAAGAGGTGAGAGTAGAAAAGAATGTTATTCCAATTTATTTAGTTTTTCTGAATTGGAACATATATGTTATTAAAATACTGATTAATGTGTTTGGTTGACGACAGCTGGAACACGTTCAACTGTGTTCAAGTGAAATTACATAGGTGACATTCACAAACAACATCTTCAGTAACCGTAACGTCTCCCGTCGCCAAGGTATTTCCCAACGACCAGACAGCATGGCGATATAATGACGTAACGTCAGCAATGCGCATAACTTCACATGCTGACACGGGTATCTCTCACAGCCAGACAGAGTGGCGCCAATTCGTCAGCTGTCAATCAAGCATATTAAAAAGGCACCCCTGGACAGGTCGCCCCTGTTGTACCTCCATGTTTACATCCAATTTTAAGCTAGTTGACATCATTAAGGTGTGCTATTCAACACGGTTCACAAATAATTGAACATTTTTAAAGGCGGTTGAAGAATACTTCATGCCAATTTTACTCATAATCACTGTGATATTCGAGTATGTCATGTCGCTCAACTGTGTCGAATGCTGTTTGATGATCAATGTAGTCTATTCACAAGAAAACATGTAATTGTTTCTAAATACGCTTTAACCAATTAGATTTAGAAAACATAATTCCTAGCATTGCTTTACACTCTAAGCTTTGGTACTAATGAGTGTTAAAAAGATGAGGGTAATTTCATTTCAATTTGGCTCTGCACAAATAAATTGAATATAATTTGGGAGACAAGGCGCAATCAAGTTTTGACTGATGAAGGTAATATTCCACGCAGTCTTGGGATCTGTGCCTTTTTATGTAGCCAAATATCACATCAGAGGCTTTTTAGCACGACTTTAGGGACCCCTGAGGGGAGAGAAAACTCTCTCTTTCCCCAATTTAGGACTCTTCTACCGTTCTCAACGGTGCTTTGAGTGCCATTGAGATCGTCATTCGTGCGTCGTGAAAGCCTACCACTGATGTGCACTGCATGCTAAAAATGTAACTCTCTCAATTTCTTTCCATATCATTTTGTCGCTGGAATTTCTCTAAAGATATAAAAGTTCTTTAAATCAACACAATTCAGATGGTCAACTACATAACCATGTTATTAATTTCTCGATTTTTTCAATTTTTCATTTATATTTTACATTTCTCAAAACTACCACCTTGATATTTGAAGATAGGGTATAGATACAAGATGGCTTGTTATCCATACGCCATAAGGTCTAAGGACCTCTTACATGGCTCACAATACCTACTCGAGAAAATTGAGAACAAGTCTGCAATTTAGACATGGTTTGCCCTTGGGTGGTAGTTCACTAAAAACTTGAATGCTAATTGTTCGCTAAATTGATCTCCGATTTAATTGAAATATTTTGAAATTAGGCTACTGTTTGATTTTGTTTCATAGTTTTCAATATTTTTGTTAGGTACGTCGTTGAATTGTGAAGTTTATTTGAACAACAATGGCAAGTTTCTATGAGGTATTTCCTTATATAATTCTCATGCAAGAAGTATGCTATTTACAAAGAGTTAAATCATAATAAATTTCTTGTCTCAGTGTCACCTCTATTTGCAATTCTAACATCTTTCTTAACACCAATGAGCATAAGGTCTTTTTCTATATCTCCTCGTTGACAAAAAGTAAACATTCCCGGGAGATTTCTTGAGAAAGGGCACTTTTCTTTTCTTGACATTAACTGACAACTTGTTCTTCTTTTTGTGGCTGTTCCAATCTGTTAACAAAATTTATGAAAGTGACATAATTATCAAAAATAATTGTTAAATGTGTTTTTAGATTGTTTGAGTCATCTGACACTTTAAGATGTTTTTGCAGAATTTACAAGATCTCCGTTAGAATCTCGGTTGAACCCACTTGTCTTTAATCGTCACTCCCGTGGGAGTCCCACTTCGTCAAACTTCGCCTTTTATAAGGTGTCAACCCCCGTAGTTTTATCTACTAAAATCCTAATAGATTTTTATGAAGTTTTGATTTCATTTAACGCCGTATACAATCACCAAATGATTTAAACCTATAATTACCTTAAAAGACCATCTGCTTGTAGTCAAACGCCCATCAAACCCATACTTTTGACAAATTGCTGGTAATTTAGAGGTGGTTTTGATACTTTCTTCTTCATCCATCACAGCATGTCCATACCGTGTTGATGAATAATAAACCAATAAACAAGTAAGAGATAAATCAATTAGAACTGATATCTATTAAATAGATTAAACTAAACCAAAATACCATTCTTTAAATTTTGACTGATGCATACGTAGATCGTCCAAGAAATTTAGTTTCAAAATGATAAGCGAATAAGATGCTCTCTCAATTTTCTCCAAATTTCTGGCTCACTTCTAAAGTCACCATGCATTTTATGACATGCTACGAATAGAAAGACAAGCAATTGTAAACCCTAGCACCAAAAAATAAAACATCAATTCCCAACTCAATTAAACTATAATTTAATTATAATAGTTATTAATTCTTACACGTTTTCTGTCATCCTAAGAACTATTCACTTTGTTCGCCACAAGTTAATTGAAATAAAGAATGCTGCAACCAACGGTGCTTCAGGCGGGGTAATCGAGCAAAAAATAAAAAATGCTATGGACAAAAACCCAATTATCCCAAAGTTGCAGATTACTCTGCATTTTTTCATTCGTATATTTAATGACCCAATGTTCTTTCTTATCATCAATTATGTAATTAATTCTTGTATTAATGTTTGTATTTGTGTATTTAGCAATATCGTTTTTGAATTTAGTTTCGAGGGCTACTTCCTTTATAATGTTTATGTTATTTGGACTTATTACCGAAATCCAAATCAATTTCTGAAAATATGAAATTAGATTTGCTGGATGCACGTGTTTTTCTTTAATGTACTTTGACATGAAAAAGCTCTGTGGCCATTTAAGCGCACACTGAGCCTCAAATCCAATAGGTAAGTTTTGCCAAGTGCCTACCGAAGTACACACCGAGTGCTCTTGCTCAATTTACAAACGCGATCGGTGTTTCTAAGTCAATCGTCTGGAAAATTGAAGATTTTTTTCTCAAACGGCTCAAAATTGCTTATTGAAAAGAAATGAAGAACTCGCGGCTATTATGCAGTCAATCCAATAAACGCATTGTGGAAAGACAGGGTTGTGAAGGTTCTCCGGAGATTCAAGCAAAATTGTTTGCGGCGAAGTGAAATCTGGTTATAATGGTTATTGTTGGAGGTGCGAGAATGATTGTAGGCTCAAATGACTGTCACAGCATGAGGCACAGCCCACCAATCCAGGTGTTCCAAACTGCCCAATATCCCTCACAAACATATTGACTTTTAATTTGTCATCAAACATGACGGGAAATATAAATATGAAATACATAAATAAAGTTAGAATTTAAAATGCCGATATTAAACTAAAGTTTATTACGGGATATCCCATGGTGGCGACTTCCTGAGATTTTGGGAAATCTATATCAAGAATTTTACATATGCCCATATTGGTTAGTTAATAAACGGGGAGGTCTTTTCGAGTTTCAATAGTCAATCGTAGTACGGTGCTGCGCCAAAGTAATGTCTGAAATATGGCACTGTTAATTATAAGTTCAATTTGAACTATGTTTTCACTAATTGGGGAGTTTGAAAAGGCCTATAACTGGAGTTGGATCCACACCTGGGTGGGGTTGTTGCGAAACTTGAATAATAGATGTCACTGTCAAAAAGTGTACGTTTTGTTTTATCTCTCCAGCATTTTTGGAGTTTCTCGAATTTTTGGAAGTATGGATGAATGCAACTCATACTTGGTGTATTTTTCTTGTTTTATTATCTCTTGAAATATTTAATGGTACTTTTAAATCCTAACAACATTTGAACATATTTAGATTTCCTTTCTATCTTTATTTCAAGTGTTTAAAATAGTATGATGAAGAAGTCTACAGAAGTCTATATTCAAAGCTTCTATACAATGATATATTAAAACCTTTGAGAGGTTAAACGTATAAGGGGTGTTGCTTATTTATCTTTCACTTTCCAACCAATTGGTACATTTTATAAATTTCAATGTTGAGGAACTCTATTGAAGTTAGTGATTCAATGAATTGTAAATTGTCTACATTGGTTTAAAAAGATATCAATGTCTCTAATCAGTCTCTCGAAGTCTCTCGATGATGAATGTATTGAATTAGAAACAGAAAACACGTTTCTTTACAATTAAGATATTTAGAGTCTATTCACACCAACGCGGTGTAAAATTCCTTAATTCTATACATCGCATAGGTCTTAACTGGCACTCCATCAAAAGTCTATTCTTGGAGTTCATTTAGAGCATTAATTCTCACGTCAATGGTTCAAATATTACTTTTTACATTGAATTCGTTTAGTATAAACCCGTGGAACATGTCATCGGCTTAGTTGAAATAGTTTGGTGGTCCCGTTACATTCAACCAACAGATGGCGCTACTATTCATTAGTGATTAAAATGTCCGTCGCACTTTTGAAATCTAAAATTTGGTGAAGAAGAATGATATTTGGAGACAATAAAGTACACAGACATAGCCAATACTCCGAACTCCGAAAAATGCCCAAAAAGCAGATAGTTTATTCAGATTTTGCGAAGGAAATAATCATAGGCAGAGATGCATTTTTAAGAATAATACTCGTATGTTCATTATCAGAGGCCGGTTTTAAATAACACTTGAGAGGTACTTTGAAACTTCAATCAAACTTCCACAATTGTCCGTGCAAAGTTTTAATGTAAATCAATCCATGTCACCAGCTAAACCCCAACACAAAATAAACCCATTATTTTCAAAATGTTGTATCATTTTATCTTCTAAAATAACAGCGCATATAATTTATAATTGTTGGGCGGTGGTTTGAATCCAGACTTAGTTTTCGATTTTTCAAAGTTAAAGGATCGTTTAGTTTCTTCGATTGTGGATTTTTTGACTGTGTAAATATATCAGTAACCATGTTTCTGTTCTCAACTGGAAGTTTACGGTGACATTTATCTCCGCATTGCTTATCTTTATCACTCTACCTGTCGATATATGAGGATAGGTAAGTCAATCTAGCATCGATTGATCTCACCGCGAAAATTACCTTATATAGCTTAGTATTTATTCTATACAGTTTTGCCAGCTAGTTTGAATTACAATATAATTTGGATGGTATTTTCTGTAATTTTGACAATTTGTTTAATACATAGGTGAACAATTTTATTGTATTTAATATTTAATTAATTATATACTTTCTCACAAAATCAATGGGGGTGCCTACCGTACCTAGCATTTTTCATGACAAATATTTTGGTCTAGAAATTTGAGCATTTATTATACAGTCCCCTCCAAAAGTTTGGCATTCGAAACTTCTCTATTTTATTGTGCCATAAGTTAAAGCCTTCTTATAATTGGCGATTCAAACATTGTTATATATTTATTCATTTATTTATTTTATTTGGGATCGCAAAAATTTCACGACATAATCAGGCTTAACTGGCTATTTAATCGGAAGTCTGAATTATCAAACTTTTTTATGGGACTGTACCTGTAATATTCTATATAATTTTCTCTAACCTCTTTTGAACTTGACTTATAATAAGTATAGTACTTAGTATATATTCCCACGTAGTGATTAATAAAAGAACGAATTAACAATTTCTATATGCCGGGGTGTCACGCTCCTATAAGCTTGGGGTGGTCCAAAGACCACCTCGTTTATTCGATGAACAGTGAAAATAATCTTGCACGCAACATTTCTAAAAAATAAAATATCTACGATATACTTCTGTTGAAAATACAAAACAATAATTTTGCTTGAAATATCTCTTGTTTAGTTGTCATGCCCTCCCCATTCGGTTTTGAATGAATGTCTGTCAGTTTCATACAATTTATTGGAACGTATATACGTTTATGGTGTTTATTTTTACCAACTCCACTCCTTTTAGTTAACGTTCCACTTTATGTAAAGCTATCTTCTTCTTCTGGTGAAATTAACGAAGAGAGGGACAAGGGGTGGGAATAATCAAAAGTCGCACTCAAACTTAATTTTCTATCATCCCTTTTCCTGGTCTGAGTTTTCTCTGCTCCCTTTTCCTTATCTGAGTTTTCTCTCCTCCCTTTTCCTTATCTGAGTTTTCTCCCCTCCTCTTTTCTTATCTGAGGTTTCTCTCCTCCCTTTCCTTATCTGAGTTTTCTCTCCTCCCCTTTCCCTTTCTGTTCATTATATACACACGGGAAATCATCAAAATCATCACATGCACATTGAAAACTTTTTCTCATCCCTCTACTAGATCAATATGAATAAATACACACAAGTGACATGGTGTATTTTATTGTTCTTATTTACGACCCTTTGTCGGTTGGGTTAATCACTTCGAGGACCTTAGGTGAATTACAAATCAGCTCCAATGGAGACACACCCTACCTTTAATCTGATACAATCATCGTTGATAAAACACTTGCTAATAATTGTTTTAGGCTCTGAAAAGAGAAACATATATTCATCATTGTATCATGGTATTTTCTTTCTGAAGTCTTGCTTAAACCCCTTGTGATTCTACCAACTTCACACATCACCTCTATGGCTTTAACTGGACTTTTTTAGGGGGAAGGTCACACGACTTACAAGACTCTTACTTCAAACAAGCAATATAGAGGGTTGGAATAATAAAAATGTACGCTTTGCAGTCGTTTGACTTCGCTTCTTAAAAGAGAGCTTCATCTTCGGTTTTTAACTAGACTGTGCATGTAGGACAATCAAAATAGAATACACCAGGAATACCCCAAAACAGTGGACAAAATAATATGATGTCGAAATACAGAAGTATGAAGTAAAACACAATCAGATTATCAGATTGTTTCATGACTTTTTCTATTGATCAAAATTAATACCCTTGGTAGAAAATGTAAAAGTTTTGCAAATTTGTATTCCTTTTAAGATGAGTATTGCCACTCAGTTACTACATGTATTGGTGTTTATAGGGTGAAAAATATTGACAAGTAACTATTTCTCATATACATACATCACTGCGTGTATTTATACAGATCAGTCTTCATTTAATTCAAAATCATATTAATATATGAATAACTAGGTCATGAAAGCACCTAGGTAATATAAAATGTAGTAACTAGAGAAAGAGCAACTAGGTCATATAAAATGTAGTCGAGAAAAGAGCAACTAGGTCATATAAACTGTAGTAACTAGAGAAAGAAACGATGTCATATAAAATGTAGTAACTAGAGAAAGCAACCAGGTCATATAAAATGTAGCAACTAGAGAAAGCATCTGGGTCATATGAAATGTAGTAATTAGAGAAAGCAACTAGGTCATATAAAATGTAGTAATTAGAGAAAGCAACTAGGTCATATAAAATGTACCAACTAGTTATAGTAACTAAGTCATATGAAATATAGGTACATGTAAATATGATAGAGAAAGCATCTGGGTCATATGAAATGTAGTAATTAGAGAAAGCAACTAGGTCATATAAAATGTAGTAATTAGAGAAAGCAACTAGGTCATATAAAATGTACCAACTAGTTATAGTAACTAGGTCTTATAAAATATAGTTACTAAATATAGGATATAACTAGGTTATGTTTTAACTTTATTTTATAATCTATATCTGTTTTGACTGTTTTCTAATGTTGCCCATTGTGATTTTTATTTTCTCTATCATCAGAACATGGCTCGTAAATATACAGGCGTCGTAACATTTCTTAAGTATGATGTACAAAGCGTTCTTGCTCAATACAAGCTTATAACTACATTATAATTTCTGTTTAATTTGTATAATTCCTTCATAAAACCATTTCTTTGCAATTTTCTCGAGATCAAAAACAATCATTTGTTTAATCTTCTCAACGAGGTCCTTCTACCGCTCAAGATTTCTACTCGAATGTGGTTTATTTCCGATGAAGATCTCCAGCCTCTTGGTGAGGGGATATATGGCGTGAAGGGCCTTTCAGATGAGAGAAAACTCTCTGTACATCCCGATCATAATCACTGCAGCCCGCGATATCAACAAAGGATACGAAGATAATTGTCAGCGTTTCTTTCACAGTGTATCGTCTTCACCTCTCCAGATAGAGATTTTTGGATTTTCCCAAGTCTCCTGAAATCTAGGATTACCGCCTATTATCTCTTTCTCTGAATCAAAACAAAAATGATTGTCGCATGATGGCTCATTGTTCGGTGAATTAAAATTCATATGTTTAGACTATAATAACATTGGTTAAGAGGCCTATATATTTTTTTAAGATTTATGGATTAAATTTTATTGAAGTTGATGCAACACATTTTCTAAGGAATCCGATTAAGTTTCATACAAGTTGTAATAATTATTTCCCATATCATGTTTATTGTTCTGTCTCACCGCAACTTTCTCATGTTTGAAGGCTCTTCTGCAGCATGTAAGTTCACAAACCGTTTCTTGGAACATAGGGGGTCCGTCGAAAAGATCACATACACCTGCAGACTGCGTTTAGATCTAACATTTGGATGCTGAAACTGGATTTGATCATGCCCCTACATTATACACCAGATGTTTGGACCCAAATAAATCCTTTGTCTCAGGCTTGACATTGAGCAAATACACTTTGTCACCAAGGTGGTAAAATGGTCTAAATTGAGGGATAATCTTGTGATTTGTATCAAAAATGCACATCACCTTTAACATTTCAGTCATAAATGACGTTTGGAGCATTGTTCCTTCAAAATATACTCGACCTGTGTCACATATAATGAAGAGGTTTGGGAAAAACATTGAGTTTTACATCATTTAAGCATTACATCTCCTCAAAATTTTCAAAAAGCTGCCACCGTGTGAGAACAAATCAAGGATGTTATTTTTAATTTATTGGAAAATTTCGGCTTACCGCCATTTTTAAATTCCATTTGCGTCAACGAAATGTTCCTGTATGTCGAAATTTTTATGGCATCTTGCCAAACTATGAAAATAGGATCCGATATTTTTTGAGCCCCGGTTATTATATGGTGCTTCTAAGTATCATGATCGTACTTAGGCTGTGAGTGGCGGATTGTCTTTGAACATGCGTCTAAGTTAGCAGGACCTGTAAACGTCACGTTTCTTTCCATGTAAGGCTTGTTGAGCCCCTTAGCAACCGTGGAATCCCCATCACACCCCAGCTGAGCTTATTCCAAGCTCTAGGGACCAAAGGGCGAAGTTTAAACAACCCCAACGTCCAGCTACGAGTATCCCACGATGTGGGAAAGAAGCTTAGCCCGACTCGCCAAGATGGGGCCAGGCTTAACCGTAGTTTAGTGAGCTAGGGGTCGGATTTCGTCTTTCTTTTCACGACTGTGTACACAGTCTACCAAGGCCCTCCACCTCTGACTTGCACTTGTAACGTTTTCTTTGCTATATGTCTAGCGGTCTGCATCGTGCGACATAAATATACAAATAGCGCATGACAGGTTCAACATGCAACTTTGGTCGAACACGAGTAGGAGTTATCCACAATAAAAACTACATGGTGATAACGTTTTGAATGGAAAATTCAGTAAAAAGAGTGGAAATGGTGAGGAATGGGTTAACAGGCACGTGATCTATAGTTTTGACTGCTAGAATAACCCCCAAAACAGTCAGTTTATATTTTTCATAGAGAAAATCTATAAAATTGTCACGGCGTTGCAACTGTTTTCTTATGGGTGGGTTTCACTCATTGATAACACTATTTTAGTGTTTAATTTTTTCTCAGTAGTGGCCATAAAATATTGCTTGAACATGAAAGAAACCTACAGTGTTGTTTTTAAATTCGAATAGTGGCTCAAATATTTTGGAAGAGACTTTGTCAAAGATCGAATTTTCGTTCGATTTTTTAACAGCATCTGATTTATCAGATATACACTTGGTGCACCATTCTTCAAATCACGCTCAGTATCCTTTCACAAGATCAATTGAATAAACAATTCGACACATTCTAATAGTTACTCAAGTAATTTCAATTAAATTGAAAAAAATCTGAAAAGAATATCTGGGCATAATTATAAATATCTAGTGAAATTTCAATATGTAAAATGAAATCCAAAGAAAACAGAAGAAAACAAAAAATGATACAAATTGCTCAGGGCAACATACCAAGGACCCGATTCGCTCTCACAGAGTCAAGACTATCTTTGTTTGTGTTTTTAGCAATTTGTTGGTATTGGCGTCTAAAGTAGTCAGTTCTGTTCATAGCTCGCGACAACCAGAAATATAATATGAGTTTTAAATATTAAATAGTTTGTATTTTAATTCGATCTGTTTGTATTGCTAGTATAGGCTCCAGAGAAGGCTGACATTCATTTATGAATTTCTCTCAAACGCCGACTAGTTTCCGTTCTCTTTGCACCGAGTCCAGCCCAGTATGACAAAAGGCAGCGAGATAAAAACAAAAAGTTGAATAAGTGCATGGAATATTAAGAAAAAAATAACCCCAATATCCTAAATTACGATCTATGAGCATAGACAGAGAGACATGACAATCACATTTCTAATTTCAGAGAAAATTCAGCCTTCAAGCTCGGGCAACACCGTCCCAGCAGCTCATGATGGGTAACATTGAAACGCACAGTTTATAGTCTCAGATTATATATTTTATTATAAAGTTTAATGCTTCAACAAGATCGTTTGCAGCTGCAGAATGTTTTTTCTGTTTCTGAACCTGCCTTTGTAATGTCATTACGTTTGTCAAATGCAATTATGAGTGTTGCGGCACTCTCTTTAATGTATAACCGCATGTTTGTTTGCGACATTTATAATTTATATGCATTTTCAGGCCCCCTTTATAATGTTAAAATCGCATATATTGATATAACAAATGAAGATAATGAAATATACAATTTGTTCAGTCATGCATCCTAATTGGATTGACGTTACGAGATCGGTGTGATTTACGAGATCGGAGTGACGTTACTAGATTGAAGTGACGTTGTGAGATGGTAGTGACGTTGCGAAATCAGAGTGACGTTACGAGATCAGAGTGACGTTGTGAGATCAGAGTAACGTTACGAGATCGATGCATTTATTCGGAACAAATAACAACGTCAAGGTATCACAAAATTCACTAAGATATTGGAGACGTATTCCTATTACTTCATTTCCATCAAGATACTTGTGAGAGACTTGTATGACCCTTGAAACCGGAGATTATTTCTCTACAACTTGAAATCTGCATATAGTTATGAATAAATGAACGAATTGCAAATGAGATATTACTGAAGTACACATTTTGAGTGGTTTATCATAATTTCAAACATTTTCAAGTATTTTAAATACTAATCACTAATAGCTGCGTCTCCTTTAAATTATTGTTTAGATCAAATAAAGTAGTTTCTTTGTGTGATTATAATTTTCTAACACTTCTAAACAGAGTGTGTAGATTAGAAAAAATCTCTTTGGATTTGTAATAAGTACCCACACTGTTATCCGGCACATTTGGGTTTCTCAGTGATATTGGAGAGGTTAAGCTAACGATGTTTTTCACAACGTAACCGTGAACGCAAAGTACAAAAATTAACAAAGGAATGTATCGAGCGCTCATAGTTTTATGCGCGCTTAGTCTACTTCAGATACTCTTTCAGCTTCAGAGTTTCGGGTTTAGAACGGGAGATTTGAAATTTGACGTTGGGTCAACGGGAACCATTTTACTCGTGTCTATTGAACACTATGCTGTCAATTTTGATTTCGATGCACAGTTGAATTCTTGCTGAACACGATGATGTATGTCATGCATGATTTAGCGCCAAAAATCTTACGAAACGAGCTCGTTTAAAATATGTATGAGAAAACCAGCTATAAAACCGCATCAATGACATACTATAGAATCATTACACGCTATGGTGTAGTCTAAACAAACACTGGATTTGAACGGCTATTTATATGAGAAGGCTACATGAATTTGTATATGGTCGAGTGATACGTACAGGTTCAGTTTCGATTATATATGCAAAGCTTAACCTCTCCATTACCTGTGTGTAGTACGGGGTGTAGTACAATTCGCTTCGCTCGCTCTGATCTGGTAGTCAGGTTATCAAGGATATCGAAACTGGAGCAATTCTCCAAAAAACTCAAATAATTATCGACTGTTAATTTTAAGATCACCGTCCTGTGATCTCAAACTGGTACACATGGTAGCAAAGGGGTTTTTAGGGGGGAGGGGCTGTAATTATCTAAGGTCCCATATAAAGCCAGGTGAATCTTCAGAAAGTCATCAGCTGTGTGTGCAGAAAGGCTTTGGTCAATGTGGCCAACCTAACACATCGTCTATCGCCTGGTACTGCTAACTACCCCACATTTGCATATAAACATTTATGCAAATCTAGTGTCATGCTTTGGCACGCGTAAATACTTACACAGGGACCTCTTCAACCACTTGGCCATCGTTTCTACTCACTTACCACCCACTTATGATGCAATTAGGCACCCAGCAGAGCTATAACACGGTCCTTCTAGTGTTCCTACACTCCAAAATCAGCCCTAAATAGAAGGGCAAATACTCAAACTATCGTTACCTACGCTACAAGAGACAGATGCACTGTTAGTTACATTGCAAATATTGATTTGAAAATTCGCAAATTTGAAACGAGACTATGATGGTCAATCAAAAATCGCTTATTAAAGAGCATATGTAATTTTTCTATGGAATCATCATATTTTATTTCTGTATTTCTGATAAGATAAGATTTCTAATTGAAATAAAATAACGTAGAAATACACTTCAAAATCATATCAATTCATTCCCATATCACGTGACATAAAACGCTTGGGTAAGGGCCCTCCACGTCAAATCGTAATGAAGCGAAATCGTTTTGTGAGAATATCATCTAATTATTTTTGATTTTCAAGAGCCATATAAGTATGAATTTTCCTCTCCAGATGCGATTTGTCTTGATAAAAATAAGATCTGACTTAAATTGTGTGAAAAATTCCTCCGAGCACAAGTGTATTTTCTGGCATAATATTTTATGACGTAAACACTCGACGATGTCCTCCGCCAGGTTTTGTAAATATAACATTTCCATTGGGTTACCTGCGCAATGTATCGTAGATACGACATGGCTATTATATATACGACCTATGGTCAAAGTCTATTGTAAACCAATGTATTAACTTAGATTGAAAAAAAATTCAGCAATTTGTACATAAACAAATAAATCCCAGTATTGGTGAAAAATAAACAAGTATGATAAAAAACTAATAGTTCTTGTAAGTAAACTAAGTCGAAAGTATAACCAATGAAGGCCTACGGCTCAATATAGAAGGTTCAGATGTTTGTGGCTAATTGGCACTTGAAAATGAAGATCGGATCTTAAAAAATCCAGGCAGCTCATGTGTGGTCAAACATTTCCATTCACTCCGAAGAATATCTCGTTACCAAATCTCGCGTGACTTGACTGACCAACCAATTAGGCCTTATCATTCAAAATCCAAAACCACGTGACCAAGTTGCCCAGCCGGGAGTTTGAATGAAGCGAGTAACACATATATGCTTCTTGTTTTTTATCATGTTGTATCACGTGAATACTCCTAGAGCAGAGTGCCCACTAGAAATATATTTACTCAAACAAAATCCACACGTGCGGGGGAGTTCTACAACCTGACTTAAACAATCAAGATTTCAAATTCAGTAACCATGACAACATGCTTCATAGTTTAAAAATCCTGCCTAGATCCCGATTAGTAGAATTTAAATGATATTCAGAACTTTGTATTGAAATACGATTCTCATAAGTCTCAATCAGACCCTCTTTGATTATGATATTCCAATAAAACCCATTTTACTCTCTCCTCGTCAAGCGTATTCTAGTAGAAATGCATTTGTGAGTGAGTATAGTGTTGAAATAAGCACTCTATCCTTTATAATGGAACTGAAGAGATTCAGAAGAGACTTCTCGTGCTTGAAATATCACTCTCAATATGTATTTTTGCTAATTTTCTCTGAAAATTTGTACATATTTGTTCTAACTTTTTCATGTTTGTACAATTTAGAGCAGTGACGTCATAACAAAAGTGTTGTTTTTTCGCTGATATGGTCTCCTTTTGCGTTTCCATGGTAAAGAATATGTGAACTTTTTTCGAGGGTAGAACATGCTGCAATAATAACAAGGTCTCTAACTCAATTGACGAGATAAATTATCTACCTGGAAGTAGTTCCGAGAAATAAATATAGTCTGCGCTAGTGTTCTAATTTAAAGGGGTGGTAAAGCGTGGAGAGTGTAAAATTTTGGCGTCTATCTACTTTGTTGTACCAAGAGTTCTCAGTAATATAAATACTTAGACTGAGTAAAGAATATTATTGGTATATCCTATGGCTTTAAAAATATTTATTTTCATTTTTATCCCATACTTGGACGTGTTTCAGGTACATAAAGCAGGTTTGTAAAAACTTATATTTTCATCAGCGGACAGATCTAGCTTTGCGTCCCGCTCCGAGCGGGCAGATATTCGATCTATATCCTTGTAACCATGGGATAAAACTATGTTATGTCATTGTACCCTCGGTGAAGATGAATTTTCAAATCAAATCCTTGTTAACATTTTCTTGTCATGGGAATGCAATTGGTCTTTCTCACATGTGGACATCTTTTCGACAGATATTTGTTTAACATTTTCCAATGCACGTGATATTTTTCTCATGCTGATACCCTACAATCACTTACCATTGTCAAACTTGGAAATCGAAGATGATGTATTCCTTTGTGGAAGGCTTGGCTTCAAGAATTAAAGTACAGATAGGTCGTAAGGATTAGAATGATAATGAATCAGAAACGCTAAGTAATTAAAAATTGTATGTCAGGATACGAAATATAATGCAATTGCAACAATGTAATGGGAAGTCACATCCCCACGCCACTCTGTACAATGGCCGTGGCCAAGAGGGGTTGGGGAACTGAGTGTGCGAGCCCCCACACAGGAAAAATCTTGATAAATATTTTCTCGGAAAACGTATATTTTAAGAATCTTTGGGTGAGATTGATAATTTTACCAAAACTGTCATTTTTTCATTTTTTGATAAAAATTGTCATTTTGGAAAACTTTACCAAATATTGAGTAATTTTAAGTTCCACTGAAAAACCCGACCCCTGCCTGTAAAAATAAGAGCCCCTCTGAAAAATTAGAGTAAATGTAAATTGAAGCTAGGCACGGGCCTTTGTATTGTAAATAACATATTGATCCTATATAAATGTTACTGGGTGCAATATATCTCAGTCTTAATTCAATAAAAGTCATAAAATGTATACATATATGAATAAAAGAAATTGTACTCTAAATCCAGATGACGATTGAACAATTAATTGCACTCATCTCCAACAAATCGACGATTAATCAATCTCAATATGTAATCCATTTATTTCTAAAAGGTATTGCACACCTGTCAACACAGGATTATGAATAAGTCAGTTCTTCTATTGACCTTATAAGGTATGAATTCGAAAGTAAACTGAAATAATTTTTTCTGTATGTATGTTTCCCAATGTGTGGGTGTGTATTGTTCAGGTACATAGAGGGATACTAAAACTAGTACGATAAATGAAAGGGCTACTTGAAGCCCAACTTTTGTACCAATGAGGCAATGACTCAATGTCCTGGGAAGTCCCGGGAAACTGAAAGAGTCTCACTGACTTTCATGGATTCCCACGAGGTTCCACGCAATGTAAGGTCTGTACACTCGACTTAATTGTTCTAATTACATGTATATTCCTTTTAATAACCTGTGTCCAGACCTTTCTTCTTTATAATGACACTCGTACTTACATACCATTATAAGAAATGAACTAGTCGCTAGTATAGCCCCTTACATGCTCTATCTTGAGATCCAGGGTTTAGTACTTATTACTATGAAGATGAAGCTCTCTTTTAAGAGGCGAAATCAACCAATTGAAATGGGTCACAGACCTCTGGTACATACAGTGCAGTTCTCCCAGTATGTATTTCATTGGGGTGTCTCTATTTTATGAATGGAGAAACAGAAGAATGGCTTGTTGTATTATGTTTTCTTACGTAAAGAGTAAGTGTAATTACACGGGTTTATAAATCAATGAAGCTAAATAACTTGTCATGGATCTGCAATTAGAAATTGTCTGAATAAAGGAATTTGTGTGAATGCTGTCAGTACAGCTGTTAGGCTACCATGGGTCGTTATTATACTCCAATACAATCTTTGGGTAATGATATTTTTTGTGAAAAGTAAAATGCAAATTTCGTTATTTCTAATCAGTAATTACTATTTACTTCAATTATGGTAAGAATTTGCCAAATGAATGTCATCATGTCCCAGCTTCTGAACGCCCATTTTATGTTTCTACTCAATTTTCGCCGAGGCCTGGTATACTGCATTTTCATGGCAATGGCATAGCGCTGCATTTTCAACTGATTGTCCGTATTAAGAAAGCAGACCCTAGTAGTGCTTTGGATATCAGAACTGGTATTCTGTATTTGCCGAATACAACATAACAAGCACACATGTACATGCATTCACATGATTTTATTCAATTTACATATACAGGGTGATCCAGAAGTAACGTCAAAGATGTTGTAATTTCAAAAGTATTCATCAGATCTTCATGCAATTTGGTATACATGTACCCACAACATTTCTGAGTTACCATCTCAAAGATTGGAATTCAATCATTTCATTGGTTGAAATTATGGTTGCTATAGTAACCCGATATCGCGTAACCCAGGGCAAATTACTTAACGTGTAATGCGTAATCTCAAAATATCAACAAGATCTGAAATTGTTATATCCTCAACATTTTATTTCACAACAATATAAATCATACTATTGCACAGTTACTAATAATAGTTCATTCTACATAATTGCCACCATTTGCAACACATTTCTCATGTCTGGATACCCATTCCTTGAACACAGAATTAAATCCATTAGAACTCATTCCTTGTAGGGCTAGTACTACGGCATTTTTCAATTCCTCACAGGATTGAAAATTATTTCCACTAAGGTTTCTTTTTAGTTCCCCATACAAATAAAAGTCACTGGGGGCAAGATCAGGTGAATAAGGGGCATGTTCAAGTTGTTGAAATCCAAGTGTTTGGACTGTGTTGCTGGTCAGGATTGCAGTGTGCGTAGGGGCATTGTCCCAATGCAAGATAAACTGCTGCAGATGTCCGGGACGCTTTTTCCTCAGGGAACGTTGAAGATCACGCTTCAGAACCTGAAAAACAAATGTTTAATGGTTGTTAAACCAGTTGTTTCATTGATTGGATTTGGATTTGAATCATGGCCATGGAGTTATAATTATATTGACAGTGAACAACATTTAAATACTTTAATTTAAAAATAAAATTCACAGTATGATGTATTATTAGAACAAATGATATCTTACCTTTGCAATGTAAACGGCATTAATTCTCTGGCAAATGGGAACAAAATGGGTTAACACCATTCCTCTAATGTCAAAGAATGTCACAACCATTTGTTTCTTTTGTGGAATTCCTGGTACTATTTTAGGCTTGGTTGGTGTTGGGGAGTTGTCATGTTTCCACGATGAACTTTGTTGCGTGGTCTCTGGGATGTAGAATGATAGCAATGATTCGTCACTCGTAATGATCTTGTTAAGAAAGTCATCTCCATCTCTCCGATATTTTGCAAGAAAGTCCCTTGAAGCCTTAACACGCCGGTCTTTCTGCTCCTGTGTCAAGTCATGCGGCACCCATTTAGCAGACACCTTCTTTAACAGACAGTTCTTTGTCAGTATCCGTTGCACAGTCCCATAGCTCAGATCGTGTTTTTCAGCCAATTCTCTGATAGAAATTTGCCTATTGTCCATAACATCAGCTTCAATTGCTTTGATGGTTTGATCATCGAATGACGACACTGGCCTGCCTCCTCGCTGCTTGTCTACCACTTCATCATATCCACTGGAATACTTGTTAAACCACCTGTAAATGTTTCTCTCAGCAATGGCAGCTTTACCATATGCCTTCTTTATCTGTCTTATAGTCTCTTTTACACCTTTCCCCAACTTTACACAGAACTTAATGTTTGTTCTTTGCTCTATTTTACTCTGACTTGGCGCCATCTTGAATTGGGTGGGTTAGTGTCCTTGGTCATGTTAGTATTTGTCATGGATGATGGAAGCAATTCAAAGAAATTGAAAGCTTTTTATGAATGCCTATTGTGACATCACAACTATTACATATTTGTTACCATGGCAACAAATATAAAAATCATAGAAAACAAACAATGAACATTTTCAAATGTTACTGACTTTTTAAATTAGAGAAATTCACAAAAACGTTATGGTTTCTCTTCAATTTGCCCCGGGTTACGCGATATCGGGTTACTATAGCAACCATAATTTCAACCAATGAAATGATTGAATTCCAATCTTTGAGATGGTAACTCAGAAATGTTGTGGGTACATGTATACCAAATTTCATGAAGATCTGATGAATACTTTTGAAATTACAATGTCTTTGACGTTACTTCTGGATCACCCTGTATGTTATAACATTGGTGAAGGAAACGGTTCGCCCAGTTCGTGAAAAGTTTGAAGAAATGCAACTGCGCATGATCGTTGAAAGTAACCCAATGTTGTGACACAAGAGGCACAAGGACCTTAATGATAATATAAAGCTGAAAGTACACGTTTATTTTTCTTAAAGTTCAGTTCGCTGCGCTCGAATTTCACTTATAGCAACAGCACCATATATATAGCAAGTCATTCACTCCAAATTTAAGAAATAGCCCATGTGAAGCAAAGACATTTTTATTTGATTGGTCAATAATAGTCACGTGGTTCCGAGTGTGATTTCAACGAGAGTACACTCGATCAGCTGGTAATTGGTACTCCATGGTGATACGAGTCCATCTCATAGGGTCCTCACGTCCCCTCTTTGGAAGTTCTCGAGCGATATAGTGAATCAAGGGGCGACATAACATCGTGTAAAAAGAGCTACTTTTGTAAAGGAGGCTTACAGTCCCCTTCGGGGTTTTCAAGTATCTTTACTCAGGTTGTAATCACCGTATTTAAAACACACATGTGACTTTCAACAATAAACTTGCCAACAACTTGAGCAGCATTGTTTAACATGTATTTTAATGTGATTTTGTATAAATATCAAATTAAGTACCGAAGCGTCAAATAAATTTGCAACTAGTCAACAGTAAATTTTGGCTGAATGACCCTTCAACGGATATTTACAACTCGTTCGAGTGGCTCAAGCCAAACAACTGCTTACATAGAAACCTTTAAGTGATACTTGGGCGAAACATCTGAAAACATATATGTTGTCAATCAGAACGTTGATGATTTTAATTTAGTCATTTATAATCAGTACCGCACAGTTCTAGTCATTCTAGACGCCCATATACCTATTTACAATGACAAAGTGTGATATATTATCAACCAGACCGGTTCCCAGAATTTAACCTACCCTACCTTAATCGGAATGGGCTTTGAGAAATTACCATTTTGAGGTATGATCAACGCATACGAGGCTCATCTTCGACTTCTAAGATGTTATAACACTAGTTAAAGTTGAAGTTGGAGCAACTGAAACCGTGTGAATCAAGATGTACGGGGCAAATGCAGTGAATGCATGCCATTCTCTGATTTGTCATTATTACCAGTTCAAAATGGAGGTATACAACCTTTATCCATGACATCATATCTGTAAGGCCAAAATAGGAGTTTGAACCAAGCGTTTGCAAAATAATTTTATTCCTTTGAAAACAAAATTGACATATATTTCTATTGTCATACATTCAATGTGCTGCATTAGCTTGTGTCTGGATTCTTAAGCACTACATTCTTCAAATGTTCAAAAACTAATTCAAAATGAGATCATAGTCTACAGGTCTATAGGTCGTCAATTCCATTTTATAAATGCTTTCTCTTTATTCTCAGATTGTTATGCGAAAGCAGCAACTAGCTAATTTTGACATCGATGTTGATATTAATTTCGGACAATCTTAGCAATTCTTTATGAATTTTGACAGCATGGTTTGAATGATGGACGTCTTAGGTGATTTAAGAAGTCCATCATTTGTACGTCTAAGGTTAACAGATGATGGTAAACCTTGGCTTTAATGAAAATAAAAGAGATGTCATGTCACTATAATTTCAAGAGGGATTTTCCTTTTACCAATAGCTCTTGAAAATACTTAAGTTTTACTGGGTCTCTCTATGTGATTATCCTTTCTCAATTTCATGATATTGGATGTAGCAAAATGATGAACGATTTGGACGTTTCAGTCAAATAACATTATTTGGATAATTGTTCTTTATCTGGCGCTGGGTCGGGATATGCCAAAGGGTTTTAGGGTTAATTCATAAATCTATGCTATTCAGTCGACATTTGTATTGGAGATTCCGTTTATGAATTTGTGCAAATATCAAGGCCAAAATGTTAATTGTAAATGCGGAGAGGTCAATATTAATGAATAAGATACGAGTACATAATAGATTATCATTAACATGATAATCTCTGAAACAAGCAACAGTATCTACTCTGTAATAAGCAATGATAGTATCATAATGAAATGGGAATTTCTTGTATTTTCAAAATGTGTTGATGTTTTTACTCACTGTTGGTGGTAAATTGGAAATGTATAAGAACACAATCAAAATTAATTGAAAATTTACCTTGGCCTGAATGCAATTAAAGCTATATATACAATTGTATTCCAAACTCTGAAGAAATCATCGCGTTCGTCCATCGTTCCGGCGTTGACATAAGATGAGACGGTGTTGGTCATCGGGTGCATGAAACATTCCCGGGAACGATGACCTAGATATCGGCATATAAACAGGGAAATACAGACACCTGGTAGCCTATAAGAGATGTATAATGAACAAATGATTATATCTATTTTATTTACAATGTACACGGATATCGTAAAAAGAAATCTAATTGTCCACATGTCAGTTTTTTGCGCAGTAAACCCTTTCTTCGCACACAGCACCCCCGCGGCTATAGTTGATCGATGCGCCGCGAAGCCAACCTGGTCGGTCCTGTTGTATCCCGTAAATTGAATCCAAAAGCCTCTATCGAACGCTTGGGCCGAGTATCCGATTTGCTATTCAAAAAATAAATATCTCGACGCCAATTAGGTTGTTTCTGCATAGAGAGACGACTACTTTGGAGTGCGTAAGTGCCACAAGTATCATTCAAAGTATAACAACTTTTGAGTGCTATCAAAACACTGAAATAGATACCTTGACTTTTGTTTTTTGGCGGAAGATTCAAAATATCAATGAATATTACATAAAACTGTCCGCTGCATTAAATCTCGATCAATTCCTTTAGTTTTTGGCTCTATCGCTAGACATGATTTTTATGATTCCTTTGATTTCTGTCTGTGGTGCATTGTTATTTGATGTAAATAATTGAAATTACTTATTTGAGGCCGTTGAAGAACGCGAGAACAATGGTTGGCGCAAAACAACAGTGCTAGTTACTTCAGTCTTATGAAACATTTCGAAATCCCTCTTGCTTGACCTACGACTTGTTTTAGATACTTGATGTAGTTGTAACTTGTAAAAGTGAATGGGACCGTGGTTATTACTGCTCTGATGTGTTATTTTATACATACATACATACCCATAGTTGACATGGTTTATCATTTGCACTTGGACATTTATACAGTGGTTTCGAGGTCGCTAAGTCGTCACACCTTCCCCACATAGAAGTGGAGCTCCACATTTTCATGTTTCGAACATCTCGCATATAAACTCATAAATATGTACGTAATGAACTTCTCTGAAGTAGAATTAACCTCTTTGAAGTAGTAAGTAAATTTAATTGAAATTCTTTCCAAATTAATATTTTCCGAATAACGATCAAATAAAAACAATTAAATAACATGCAAATATGTCCGATCCTAAATGCATTAAGTGTCCCATGAGGTTAAATCACATTTTACTCCGTGTAGTAGATGTAGAAATGGTTTGTTTGATTTCTTGACATGACAATTGTAATGAATATAGGCCACACATGAGGAAATTAATATTTAAAAAACAATTTCATCAAAGTCCCCGATCAATTCAAAGTAAACTCGACCTTTGGTTTCGCCATTATTTTTCTTTGACAATGCCAACTATACTCAAGGGACAAATTGAAATACGCAATTGTTGAGCGACCTTACGAAATGAAATGATATTTGAACAATGTTTTTCATAAATATATTTTAATGTATTGTTCCACCAAGGGACCGCATTTTACATTCCGGCTCGATGAATATTTTATATTCTCAAACAGTCTAAACGATTGATTTCTTGTTGTTTGACAAGGATCTATTGAAATCCTCTCATGCTGTTTCATTCAATAGATATCATCTCATTTTATTAAATAATTAATCTTATACCAACTACCTAAACGAAAATCTTAAGTGCCGTTTCTATGTTTTTGATTTTGTACATGAGTTGACAATACTATATAAAATGCGTCAGAACACCGAACGCTGCGTGAAATAGAAGTTGTCAGATTCTGGAACTTTAGGTTTCTAAGAGGGCTGTAGGTCTCTGTCTATTCAGATACAGACGTTGGAGTAAATTGCTTTCCATTCAGGATGGATTTTGTATCTGGAACGGTACATTTCGATAATTATATACCGCGGAATCACAACTTATTTATGAAATATAAATGTAGTTCATAATACAGATTGATTGCCATTGAAAAAGCATTGAAACACAATCACAAAGAGCCATTCACTTTTCTTTTCAATACATTTGTCATAAAAACTGCGCTGGAGATTGCATTCAGCTTTAATTAATTGACTCATCTCGCATTGAATACGGATTGTTGAACATCGTTGTCACAGCAAACATTTCAATTAACTTCCCCCGTTTAATAGTTACTCCTATCTTAAAAATCTGATCAGTTTTTTCGGGATATCATCCAATAAAGTGTCAAATTTTCTGGCTAGTATACAAGATTTATATTTACCTTATATGCAAGCGTAACTGTCTATGTTTAGTTGCTCTGGGTTCTGCTGTTTTTTCAAGGGTAGAGATGACCATTCTGCGATCTTTTTTCTATGGGTTATATGCCATCATTACTTCGCGTGGATCTCCAATAGAACAATTGTACATATTATGCGGGTACAGGAAGTATTCCAGATCCAAAGAAATATAAATAATTAAACTATGTCTTTTTTTTCTTTTTCAAAAATGTTTTTTTATTGTAAAAGTCGAGCATGCATACACGCAATAATGCCAAAATACCCGGATAATGCTGCAATAAGTTGCAGTAGAAGAGACTTCACAAGCTTCTTTATAATCGACTTACTATAATTTGTATAATTCATTCTTATAAATGTCTGTATACAAATTATAAAAAAAACTTAATTACATTGAAAATATGCAGTTTAAACACGAACGTAAAGCGTGAGAACAAATTAGCGAACTTAAGATTACTACTTGTGTTATAAGCTAGCTATAAATGAGCTTTCAAACTGTCTCTTGTAACATTATATCAAATAAGTTTGTCTTGCATCCTGTACGTTTTTTAAGATAATACTAAGCCTTTTCCAATGCATAATTTCATAATTTAAAATTTAATCATCGTGTCTTTTTGGGACATCATTGCAACCAGACGGTATCATTTTCAGTGTGAGGTTTAAGAATCGCATCGCATTCGTACACATTTTTACGGAAATCGGACTAGGAAGCTGAAGTAGGTTACAAAAATTGGCAATTTCCAAGTGAATACTAATTATTAGACAATAAGACAATGGTGGTACAGACAGGGATCTAGATACGGCAGTCAAAAATACGCCATGCTATTCAACGGGATTTTTCACGCTGTCGCCACTGGCCATTCCCTCATCGGCTTCTACCATGATCACTGTATCAAATTCACACTGAGTCTCGTGTACCCTCAAAAACGATCCCCCGTCCTATGATATCCTTGAGACTTTTTGCAAAATGAAAGTATAACAATAATATGTAGCATTTTTATACCATTTGAAATATTTTGAGCGATTGTATTTTGTTTTTCTCTGTTTTATACAGTGTTTTTACAATATGTTTCTCCTGTAGTTTTCAGCAGTTGTAAGGGAATTGACGGTAAACCAACATGAAGGCGTCACAGAACACTTCACGGACGGATTTGATCACAGTGTACACAAAAAACGTTTGCTCTTTTTTATTGGCTTGTGGCGAGAAAAAATCACAAGTAAATAATCGTTTTCGAGGGATAACAGCCATGTCTGAAGCGAGTTCCTACCTTCGACCTTACGGCTAACTAATTTGACCCCCGTGTAAACAAACCATTTGCGTGGAAATAATTACATCAACTTTGTAAATAATAGAGTAAATATCCAAGTATCTTGAATGTGGCATTTTGCTACACATTTCATGCGAAACAACACAAGTCAATGAAAAATGTTGTTCGTTTATTCAAGCTAACTTTCGGAACACCGTTGGGTGACGCTGATTCTCATTCAAGATGTCCCGAGTGTTTGCGATCCCCTCACCCATGCTCTCGACTTCGTATTCAACATATGAACTCTGCTACCGGGCTTACCAAAATCTCGTCAATATTATTGTTTCGTACACCGGTTTGTCGCTCATCTATTTTGGCATCTGTGAAGTGGTGTACACGTTTTTTGAAGATATTAACATAGCATACAGAGCAACTTTGCGAAGAACATGGAACATACATTCCGTTCCATTATTTGTTTGATTTTATAGTCGACGCGGGGATGTTTTAGATAAATAATTCATTTAGAATTGAGATTTTGACTGGCCTTTTTTATTTACATTCTTTTAGTATTTTGTTCTCATTCGTTTTATGTTTTTGCAACATTATTGTTTTTTGAACTATAAGAATGACGTATTTAGCATTGCGTCCATTTAGGCACAAACAGAACACTCATCCTGACTCGTCAAAAGTATTTTAAAGGAAATGAGGACTCCATATGTGGGACAAAAATTAAAATTGAAATTTAACAAAAAACTCAAAATGCTTAACAAGAAACCTGCAGGTCAACGAAAGGTCAGATTTTTTCATTTTGTTTCAGCGAAGTCGATTCTAGTTTGTTCTGAGCAGTCAGTTTATGTCTTTAACTAAATTCATAAATCGATTGTGTTTGGCAGAGTAGGCTATAGATTTTCCGAAAAAGAGAAAAACACTTACTGATCTAATTTACCACATTTTGAGAAATCATGTAAAATGATAATTTAAGACAACTTCAAATTATCAAATAACTTTAATGTTTAAACTTTGGAACTGATTTAAATTTCAACATTTTCAGCTCATTTTGAAAATGTATGATTTTTTGGAATAAATCAGTGAAAAGTTCAAGTTAAGACTCGGTAACATTTGCTCTACGGCGACCGTACGGCGGCCGTAGCTTCACAAAATCGATGTAGAAAATCTACATCGTAGGACTTATCCTATGCTTACAATGCATACTCGTAATTCTCTCAATTTTGGGAAGCTCCGAAGGGCCTTCGATTGCCGTAAATCAAATATGACATACCATACCATAGATAAGTAAGAGTAACTTGGATAAAAATACATTTTTTACTTTTTGATTTATTTTCTAATCAATAATTTTTTAAATTCAAATTATACAAAATTTTTATATAAAACAATTTTTATAAATAATTGATTGATAGTCAAAACTGTAATGTATTCTAATTAAACCACTCTATATAGGTATAGATACAGTGTTTTAAATGTAGTTTATCGGTCACCCTTGTGTGCTTACCAATTATATATAGCACTCGATTTAGAAGTTCAAATCCACTCAAAGTCAAGACTACATCGCTCCATATATGATTATCCAGCAAATGTATAAATAAAAACAAACAATCGGAGTTTGACATAAGAGTTTAATACCTATATAAGGTATGAGTGCGTTGTTTTATGGCCTTATTGTCTCAGATGTGGCCGTTGGTCGATAGTGCAAACCACGACTAAAATGTCCCCGTTCATTCCGTTCTTTACAGAATATCTCCAAAAAATGAATGAAACTTAACAGTTTTATGATTTTCTATACAATATATAGTGTTGATATCGTAGTTGTTAATTTTATTTCTCGCAAATGTCTCTCAAAATTGCTCTAATGTGACATTTAAAATGCTATGTATAAATATTTCGTTGGTGGGTATCTTTACTACTACATATATGAGAGGGTTATAGACGGGTTAATGATATGGGCAATATCCACGTGTACAAGGATCTCTGCTTGAGTCTCATCTTTATAAATCAGATTAATTTTTAATCCATGAATACAATTTTTTTAAATGGAAAATTAAAACCTAACGAACCATGGTTAATTTGAAGATTCGATCCTGGATCTTTAAACTTTTTACTTATTTCGATCCACTTTAAATTTGAAAAAATGATCAAAAATATGAAATACTTTTACGATTTGGTATGAAGCACTTTTTGAATACATTTTCATGTGTGCTGTACTAGACATTATTTCGCATTTTGCAAGAATCAAGAGGTGCCCTTTGCCATGGGCCTCTATCCCATTTGACGTCATTGATATGTGTCTTTAAATAGGGGTTCCTTTACAGTGTACGGGTGGTAGTATTTTACTGGTAGGCTCTGGGTTAAGAGTAAATGAAGAGATTCTTCCAGGTATTTGTCATCTAAAAATTTGCAAGATTTGAGAATTTAGGAAATCTGGAAAAGACCAAAGATGGATATTTAGCATGTGTTAAGAAATTATGATAATAAGCTTTAAAAAGGTGATTATAAAATAGTAAGAATGGCTTTACATGGCGGCATTAATGTATGTCATAAACCGATATAGCCTATCGTACCTTGTGTAATGGCTTTATGATACATTTTGTATGCATTACATATCAAAAGCATCTTTCGCTAATTTTTCTTTCATATGTTTATGGGTTCCAGTAATGATCGCGAAATTCTCACATATTCTTCGACAGATTAGAGGCTCTTTTGCTTTGTAAATTTTACAGAGATAAAGGGAGGCTTAAATAGTCTATAAGTGTAAAGTATACTTCACTGTCGAACACATTTCCCCCCTGTTTTGGTAAGAAACGTTTATTTTTTGTAAAATTTGGCTCGATCGTTTAGCTTGCTGTGTCCATGCATGGGGTGCGAAACAGATACAATAACAAAGCAAAATACAACTTGTATTTTATGTTTTATATGTTTCTGATTTGAACATACTAGGTGAGTAAGGAAATGGGCATGGCAGCTTGGGTAAATATTAATTGTTTTGTTTAACTGATTTTATGAAGTATTCAAAGAATATTTTGAGAATACGATATCCCACGCTATGGTCATCTAGCCAGAAGTTAAATGTATATTTCAAAAACACGGAATCAAGACAAGTCTGTGGTTTGCATCTTCGAATTCCAATGTACAATGTAGTTATAACAATTGAACCCCCGGGAGTTGAACCAACTGAAAACTTGTGAATCAAGATGGGTGGTTTGTACAAAGTACAGTTGGTTTGGTTGTTATTATGGGATGGATAAGGTTTCTAGTAGACGATCCCATCTGGCAGTCGACCTTGCACTCATTTTAAATATGTCATAGTAATTGTCGTCTGCTACTTATAGAGGATGATCCTCATTATCCATAATGCTAAATAATTCATCAATGTGAGGCACTTGACTTGCATTATTATTTTTATTGATCATTTATGGTTTATCGATTGTCGAGAAATGAAGAAAAATCAAAGCATTTTTGGAAAGAGTCTACAAGTAAAAGACATGCGTGATGATAAAAATAGAGGTTATTTCATGTTATATCCAAATATGCCAAATAGAACCAACTGATAATTTATTGTTATCATAACCACTGTCATGTTTTATGATAACTGATAGCATTTCTGCAATGTGGGGCACAACCGGTAAGTAAAATGACTGCCCTTTCTTATAGTTTAATTTGCCATTTTTAAAGAGAGTGTCATATAATAAATACAATAGCATTTGGGCCTCAGGGTATAAAATATAGGGATTGCTCGAAAAACCTGAATCTGAGCTTTATTTAGAAAAAATAAGAAAATAAGCATTTTATGGTTTGTAGAAATGGGTTGAAATTATCATTGCTGAGCAGGGATTTGAGAATCGGGAAATGGGTAATTAGGTACAAAACAGATTAATCCGAAACATACGATATCGGACAATTGAGATTCTTTTTGTCTTTTATAAAGAATATTGTATTTTATATAAAACACAGATTCAGAACAGTCGATAAGACAAGTACCCATCGTTGTAAGACGACACCCCCTTTCGCTTACCTGTTTATACAAGCACCCGGAAAGGAGCAGGTAGGCCTGTAAATCTGAAATCAAGGCTTTTTTTAAAATAGGGCCCAAATTTTTAAATAGGTCCATCGTTTTTGAACTGGAATGGATTTTCAAAATTAATCATTTTCCCTCCAATATTGTCATTTTCCAGACAAAGAATGGTTAATCCAAATGTGTTGAATAATTTCATATAATCATGTAATATCAAACCATATAATTTTTTCATTTATATCTTGCTTGGGTCCAAATGATTCAGAGAAATGTGTAAAAAATCGATAATCTATTGGTAATTTAGTGAGCCTTAAATTTGCTAAATAAAAAATCTCGGGATTCCATAAATCAGAAACATAGAAACATGCATATGAAGTAAAAAACGATTATTATTTGATTCATGTTATAAAAAGCCAACTTCAATAGATCATTGTATATAATATCAGAGTAGCCATCGATCTCTGAGCACGCATTCACCTTCCACAGGCAAATAATACAAATTCTCGACATACCTATTGGTTTTTTGTCAAAGAATACACGTTTTATTGTCCTTCTATATTAGGATATTGCAAGATAAATAATTAGCTTCACATAATGGCTGAAAATGTTCATCTTTTAGATTTATGAAGCATCTTCATTGATTGGTAACCAGTCCAAAAAGACAGATTGTAAAATTGTACTTGTATCGAAGTGTAATGACTACATAAAACACTGGACATATGTGCTTTCGATCCATTCCTTATGTTCAGTAGCCTTTATATGCCAAATAAAATATACTCGTACTAAAGTTGATCAAAAATGTTAAGTCATTAAATTTATTTTGCAAGGATTTTTTTCAATAATGACATTCACATGTACTCAAGAGATACATCAAAATAAACGATATTATTGTTTTTATATAGTAGCCTCTCACACACACGTGGTTATACAATTCTCAATTTCTAGCTTTTGTAGTCCAAACCCCCTGCATTGAATTTTCTTTACATGATATCGACTCGATCATAATATCTAGCTCCAGATTTACATTATTGTTGCTTTTCTAAAAGTATATTTATAATTAGCTTCGTTATACTTTTTTGTTTTTTTCCTTTTAAAGCGTTGAATAATTTACGAGCAGAAATCAATATAATATAATTGATACGAAACTAAATTAAAAAAGAAAACATTATTAAAGCTTTTTTTGAAAACTATTACCTCCCATACCGCACCCCCTCCCCTCCTTCAGCAGGTCCTACAGACCTAGCATACCAAACTTCCAATATGGGTATACACCAAATACTTTTGAAGAATAGCTAGAGCTGAATTTTAAAATCCAATTCATCAATTCTAAATCGTTTAGATCATTTACGTAACTTTGATTTAAGCCTGATTTGAGTAGGTCAGAAGATGACTTTTAAGTTGGGTAAAGTTATCAAAATCAAATTATTTCATTTTTCTCCAATTGTATTTGATCGTGGACTGCTGGTTTAAGGTAATTGAGCAGTTAATCTTAAGCCGGACTAGTGACACCATTTCTTTTGAGAACCAGTTTATTTGTACCTCCCTATTCTATAGTTAAATACAGCAACACTGGACGTTTAACCATTAAAGACTTATTCATTTCAATAGCGTTCGGATATCTTAAATCCAGTCGTGTCAACCTAAGCTAAGAAAAACATAGGACCCTTTTCAGCCATGACTCCACTGGTCAATAAATAAGATATCCGTTCTTATTTAAAGGAGTGTTCCAGTGCGATTGGGATATAAAAATTAGTGACGTCATCGCCCGGGCGTCATCGTGAGCAACATCGCCGCTAAAGCGATATTAATTTCTAAACAAGAACTTCATTGATTAAGACATAGTTTTTAAAAACTAAGAATTCAAATTCGAAGTAAAGAGAAACGGAGGGGTGATAAGAATGCCACTACCATTATAACACGGCAAAGCTCTCTCCGCGCTAGCCTTTAAGCTTTACTGCATATAAAATATTTGTACGGAAAATGTTGGGCTAAGGGGCTCAACATTATGTTTTCAAAACACTAGAGAACGGATCACACCGAGTTGAAGCATTTATAACTCTACTAATAGTTCCATACCATTAGAAAATATCTTGCACTTTATTCTATTCCAATTACTATTAGAAGAAATGGATGCGATAGGCGCATATGATATCCTATACAATTCAAACGTCTGGGCTTCTAGCTAAGATTAGTCCATTACTTTAATTGTTTTCCGTGTACTGAATTTTCTTTATATTGAGATTGGCGATTTATTCACTTGTTTTATTTTATGTTGGGAGGGAAATTGAAAATTTTTGATTGACGGTTCCCTAAATTTGCCGACAGATTGAAATGACTTTGGGTGAGATATTACAAGTGCCTGGCTCTATTGAAAAGCAGTTTTGTTTCTTCTAAAGATCTGGAAAATCTATTAGAAACAGAAATAATTTGAATTGCAATTGGTCATGGGTTTAATTCTCTGATTAGAGCATACAAGGGTCAACTTTAGTTTGCAACTTGTCAAATATTGCACTGTAATTTGATAGATATGTATAATAAATTATTAATTAAAAATCAAAGTTATTAGAAATTATACAAAGTACTTACATGCCAAGCTACAATATATATATAAAGTACTTACATGTCCAATTAATGGTATCTTAAGAGCAAATTACGAAAATTGACTACCGCATAATTTTTATATAGGGAAACTATTATGTATATACCTATACATATAAAGATACTAATTACCACCACTTCTAAGAAAAATAGTGAGAAAATAATTGTAAGCAACAGAAATAGTGATATATAACACTAACCATGTGGTTAACCCATGCAACCATTATTGCATCAATGATCAAAACTATGACCTTCATTTTGACGAGCTTGTAACACTGTACGAAGCATCAAAAGGGTCTAATCCAAGGACATATCATATTTCTAGCATATAAAACAATTAGCACATTGCATTTGATCTTTTTAGTGTAATGATTGTTCCATTATAGCGTTCAGAACCGCAGTTAATTAGACATATCCTTCTAACAGAAGTGTCAATTAGAGTTTGCTGCAATATCAAAGATTTCATTTGATATTTTCGCACCCTTAGGAGCAACGTCAAATAATATTACAGTCGTTATCATCACGGTTAATGCGCTTTAACCCATTCTTGAGGAGATGATGGGTCATGATGGTGCTTCTGCAGCAATCGTGGACATTTGAGTCCCATACTGTGTAATAAGGAGAGACTGTATGGCACTCTATGGTCCATCAAAAGAAGGACCTTATAAGTCTCACTTCACGGCCTCTTCTTTATCTGCAGTACCTTCTTCATAACTGGAGTACTTTTACATCACTTATGATTTATCAATGGTCTAACGCTGCTGTTTTACGATCTGAACTCCTGCAGGACATTGTGTGTACGTACGTAGTAGGACCATTGGCCCCTTGAAGTGGCACTATCCACACTGTCTTGTTAAATGGTTTTACTATGTTTTATTCTCTCTTGAACCTCATGTTTGGTAAAATTGACACAGTGCTCGTATCAAAGCATTCCCTAGCTACTGACTGAATGTTCTATCTTGAATAAATGCTTACAGTTATTTGTTAGAGTATTGAAATCTACATTTAAAATGTTGTTTTCGAGAAAAAGTTTTTGCAAGAACTTTTTCAAATGTCAATTTCATTCGAGCATAGTACTCGTCTATTTCATTTTGGTTGTCAATTGCAGATGGCACTCAGCAACTTAAGTATACTTTCAGAGAAATTCTTCACTTTACTCACGAATCCAATCTCAAAGATCGCATTTAATTTCACCGCTTGTTAAGGATAGAGATGATATTTAATCAGATTTTTGCCTTTTGGCGTTTTGCAAGTAAGCGACGCCTAATAGATTGTCAGTACCAGCTAGATTAGCATTAAGCTTAATTTGCCACGTATTTTTCTCGGGGTGCTGCCTAATCAAATCAGAAATCACCAAATTCTCTTTTACTTGAAAAACTTAGTTAATGTCATTTGCCATGTCGATATTATCATTTACTACAATATAGGAAGCTAATGGAATTGATTGGAGATTTTCTCGATTATTTCTATGATCAAAAATCAAATAAAAAAAGCTGTTTTAGAAAAAGGTTTAAACACCCATAAGCCATATCAGTCCATGCGACCAATGGCTCATCTATGGTTAAATTCAAATTTTAATACAAATAATTAGAATCTATTGAGATAAAAAAAACTAAATGAAGTTAAAAGTGGCATCTTACAATTCAATATTTTACATATATATATATATCATTTACATTTAAGCTCATGTACCAAACTATCCTTTGCATTCGTTCGACTTCACGTCTTAAAAGAGAGCTTCGTCTTCGGTAGTTTATGACTAGACTCTGCGCGCAGGGTAGTACCAAACAAGCTTTCCGGTATTTTGACTGATTTTTAGGACCTACGTGCTCCAATAAGAAATCAGAGTGCATAATCAACCCTGTCTTATTTTCAGATAAAAGCAAGGCACGAGTATCCAAATGAAAATATGAATTACGACAAATATGAAATAATGAAGACATCATTTGAACAATGGCTACCTCAACGTGCTGATTATCGCGGCCATTATGGGAAAGATATTATTTCAATGTGGCATTATCAATTATTCTGCTCTCGTTTTCATAATGTTCATCGACTCGGCTGACTGTTTGATTGCGGGATGATGCCTTGTTATATAGTCTGTCAATTATCATATCGGATGACTGGCTGATTTCTCCAGCTCCACACAGTTATTTCACACCGTATTAAACAAGCTATTCCAGTGCACTAACAGTTCCTTGTTAAATGGAATGATTAAAATAATATCCTTTAATTATCCTTTCAGATTTTTCACTAATTGGACGATTTATCGGACGAACTTTGCACTTTGCATGTTTCGAGACTACGCCTTTAAGGAAAAGTGATTGTATCTTACTGTTGCTTTTTAAGTTAATTGTAGCACATAATTCATGGTATTTGTTTTAGATGAACTGATAAAGTTTACAAAAGGTGAAAATCAATTTGTTCTATATAATAGACTTTATCAATGTGATTTATAAATATCAGTTTAAAAATCTTAAATGTTCCAGTTTTGATTGAAGCTCGCATTTAACTAATGGCAAATAAACAAATACAATTACAATTCAAATCAAATGTTACGTAGAAATTCACTTTTTAAAAATGTTTTATCAGTTTGGTATTTCGTTTGGCAAATAAAAATATAAAACATATTCAAAGATATGTTATACCTGGAGAGGGTCAATTAAACAATTTAGCTACTGTGCGTTTGATCTGATTGTGAAAAACATACAACTCCACACGGTATCATATTTAATTGCCTACAAGATCAATTTCTCGTGTTTTTTGTCTTCTGAAGTAGATAGACTCCGGCCAAGAGGTTATGAAACTAGGATTGAAAACCGATTTCTTTTAATTTTGGGATGCTATGGTAACGGGGAGTTTTTTGGTTGTTAAGGAGCTTCAAAAGGAGGAACTATTATTTATAACATTTATAAAGTTTCAATAAAAAAAATATTTACCAAAAAGAACCAGTGTTGGTCGTTATATCACACCCGAATAGCCGAATCCTCATGAAAAAATTAATTCGGACAAGCTCCTGCATATATAGTCATACTCTCTTCATATGTTTCAATTTCGTTCCCAAGAATTTCGAAAATAATACTCAAAGTGTCAGAGTACAATTTCCCACTTGTGAAAAATTCAATTGAAACAAACACAATTACATTTGTCATTATTTTTCGTTTCCTCAAATCATCGATTCATAGATTTTGGAGAAATCTAACAATTATTCCAGATATGAAAAGCTTGTTTTTATGTTCCACCGTTTTGAAATAATTGTTTACAGCAATGCAAAATATCCGATTGTAAAGTCAGAACAATGATTGTGATATGTTTACGAACATACCTTCTACATGCTTCTAATTGCACTGGAGTAAAACAATATACACGTGATTATTTTAGAATATAAGTGAGAGATTTTAAGGAAATAGAATGGAAATGAAATCAATATGCCCTTTCTACAATTTATATTGAATTTGTAACTAAATATATTAAAAACAGAACTTATATAGAAGGCCAATCATAACACAAACATAAAACAATTTTCTAATTTTCTAATAAAATCCAATTTCGGACATTTTGAATAATTCACACTTGCTACTTTGGTCAATCGCGAAATATTGTCTTTTTAGAGCATCAAATGTTGAACACGATCTAAAGTTGTAAGATCGATTCTAAGATAAAAGAAAGGTCGAATATCAATAAAAAGAACAAATAAACAATGAAAGGCGACAAACGCTTGGTAATGATTGCGCTCTACCCACTCAACTGATCATCATATGGAGAAAACGAATCAAACAATTCATTAACATTTTGACAGAATATTTCCCCGGGTTTCCTTGTTCATTATATACAGGTGAAACCCGAGCTGTATTCCTGCTCCTAAATTCCTTGTTTTTCGATTAATTCCTCTTTATCAAGGAAACTTTTCAGTAGCAAAAGTCGCATTTGTGATTAGGGTAATTCTGCGATTCTTTAGATTCAACATGTCAATTTCATCAAGTTGACCCAGCAATTTTCTGTCGATTCATCGATTCGTGTGTTTATATCGTGTATGTATTCCTCTCATAGTAATACATATGTTCAGATGACGGATGTTGACTCACTTCATCCGGGCATATCATGTCATATTTAGGGCATATTTACTAATATATTATATACTACGGAAGTCTTGCATCGGGCCCTTGAATCTCCCTACTACATACACACCTTCGACACAAGGGTATGGATTGCATGTTGGTGGGAGTAGGTGTGTGCTACAAGGCTAATGGCATACTATTTTTGAACTGTCACATCTGACTTCAAAGTTGTTATCTCTTCCATATGTCGAAGTAAGATGGTACGTGTATATATTCATTAGTAAATACTATATTTTCGAGATATTTTTGAAATTAAAATAACACGGTGAGCTCCCGAAAAATGTTGGTCTATTTGAGAGGAAAATAGGCCAATATACCCCTATACCACCAACGCTGTTAATAATACACCGGTGTACCAGTAAATATTATTTGATTTTACTTATAATCTGACATATGTGAGTTACTTGATTTCAGGTTCCCAATACTGACATGCGACATCGTTTTGATAAGATTTCCTTTTGAGTTTCCAACTATTGAGTCACTATTTTTAGGAATTAAAGTTATTGTAAAATAGCATATTTGTTGTTTTTTGTTCGGTATTTTTGGCATTTGGTTTCATGATAGCTCTCCACATATGTTCAATATATGGAGGGGGGGGCAAATCCTAGATTTTAATTCTTTCTTAATAGAGTTCAGGTTAAAAAACGTATATATTGCAAATAAATGATATTAAAGTATAAACTATTAAATCATCTGGAAAACTTTTTGAGAATATTTTGACAAAAGGAGTAAATTGCTGAAGTGTTCATATTCTTAGCCTTCCATTGGTTTAACAAAATGGAAAGTCAACAGCATCTCATATATAGTGGTACTTCTAAAATAGAATGGACCTAATGATCTAACCAAAGACTAATTATTAAGTTTTATATTATTTATTTCAGTTATTTCAATGAAACATCATAGATAGACTATGCTCGGAATATATACAATAATGGTCAAAGTACAATAGTACATTCATACACAAATGGAACCGTACGTGCATTCTATGATCATTTCTAAAATATTTACAACTGTACGATGGTTTGATTGTCACTTGCATTCTTATATCATATGCAATTGTCTTTATAACAGTTTAACACCGTTCTGTTTTCTCATATTTTTCATAAATATACAGAGTAAATATGCACTTTTCAGCTTTTTAAGCCATTTGTAAGTATCACAAGCAATTTCACATTTCCATATTTTACCATTTTTCAAACAATACTTTTGACGGTTGTTAATAAGGAAGAAATAGATGCACTTTGACACAATGGTAGCCATGTTAAAGCTTGTGGTTCATTTGAGTAATTAAGTAAAATATAAAAACATGAATTTGTTTATGAGTTTAATATAGTTCATCTAATTATAACATTTAACATGCACAACATTAAATAATGATATCAATTGTTGAAATATATAAAATTGAAGAAATAAAAAATTCAAAAATGATCAGGAATTCATGAGATACTAACAATACTATTTTATTGTAGACATTGATTTCAAGAGAAAATTTATCAATTCAACATAAAATGGGCAGTAAGTAAATAAATAGAGAACCAAAATTCTGAGCGGGTGATCTATGCCCCTATTGTCAATACCATAAAAACATAATATTCAACATAACGACCCACTTCAAAAGCGTATGTCTCCCCCTTTATCAAAATACGTCATGGTGGTCATTGTTTTCCACGTGCAACTGAGGAAATTGGGAGGAATTTAATGAAATATATGATATGAGCTGAAGATGATTCTTTTTGGTAGTTGCACGTAGAAAAAATTCACAATTTTTTTTTTCTTTTTCAAGAAAAATTGAAAAATATCCTTGACCACCAAGAGCTATTTTGGGCGAGTAACAATGAGATTGGCGAAAATCAAACATAGATTGAAAACATTTATATTACAAAATATTTCCTCAAATTTAACATATTACACACTTAATTTTACAACAAAATATTTAATAGCTAACTTTTTGAATCTGTTAAAACGCTTGGCACCTGCTTAAAAAATGAACAACGATTGTTTTATGTATTCAGTTGTTAGGACATAAAGGGATTGTCTCCGTGTTTAGTTATGATATTTAAATTTGGTTTTATCACCTCTTAAAGTGGTAATAACTTCTGACTTATGAGGATGGGGGTCAGATTTCTGACTGGGCTTATCAGGAATCTGCAAAAGTGGATTTTATACCTGGAGACCCCTTGCTCCAGGTGGTAGTTAATGTTCGTGAATGAAGACTTTCTAAAATTATTATGTCACTCTTAAACCTATTATGGAGTTAAAATTCGACAGTTACAAATATCTATCACATTGTCTGTGGTTTTATTATTGCACCAGGAGACTGGTCTTGAGTATTACAAAAGTGGAACATTTTTCGTTTTATAAGTTTCATAATATTGTGCTCATTTTCTCTATATTATGAAGCACCTGTATCTCAACTTGATATAATATAAATATGAGGCAACCTCACTTTGCTGAAACAACCACGAACTTATATTGCATTTTGGATAAATCTGCATATTTCGATTGTCTGAACGTTTTTTGGTGGTAATGTTAAATGTCCCCCAAAGTAGTAAGCATTATATCCACTCACTGTGTTCAATAGCGAGTCTGTCCGTCTGACTATCAGTCTGCTTTGTGCTTGTGTCTCCAGAGTGAGGTCCCTAAGCCATGAAGTATGAAGTTTTTTGGGCCTACCAAGCCCTCTGGTTAAGGAGGTAACTGGATGACGTTGTCGAACTGTTGTTCAGACCCGGGGTAGTATAATTGTTCAGGTAGTCACTAGATAGACTTTGGCTATGGCTCGTTAGAGCTGACGGGGATACGGAATTCACTAGAGTATTAGCTTGAGTCATTTGTATTGGCTTCGTGTCCACCTCGGGTGGAGTCGCCTGTTGGGGAGTATGGGCTGCCGTTGCCCCAGTCTGAGGCTGTTGTGACGAATGGGAAGAGTCCGAATTATTCGTGCCGGAACACGGTTTACCGTCCTTTACTAACACTGGTACAGCGACCCGCCTCGGACTTTGCTGACTGCTTGATGATTTTTCACGCTCGTCCAACTTTTCCTTGTCTTTCTGCTGCCTCTTGTGTTTGTAACGATGATTTTGGAACCATATTTTGATCTGTGTTGGGGTAAGATTGATCATATTTGCTAAATGTTCTCTTTCTGGTGCGCTTAGGTATTTTTGTGATTTAAAACGACGTTCTAGTTCGTATACTTGCGCCTGAGAAAATAGTACCCGGCGTTTACGACGCTGTGTCAATGGGTATTGTAGCGGGTGTTTGGTGTGGTCGTACCCCAAGGCCGACATTGACATTTGGTTCATTCCGGGCATCGATGACATGCACGAGGAAGGCTGGGCACCCATCAATCGACTGACTGAAAAACACAATTGCAAAAAAGACATTAGAATAATAAATCAATCAATTAATCAACCATCCTAATAATTATAAACATTCATAATATGTTACTTCAAATACAGAAGAGAAAAATTACATATTTTATGAGTTTCTCATTAGACACTTGAATTTCCAAGGTATAAAAATCAACTTTAAAGAAAGTATGCATTTTGAAATATCTTTGTCTATTAAGATTCAGATTTCATACATCATGAAGTTCAAGATAATTTAGAACTTAAGATGATTGACATCTTGTGACAACGTGTGACAAATATCAAAACATGTGACAATTTTATTGAGGATGTCACCCACTGATCAATCACATCACAGGTGAAAAATTGATGAGGCATGCAGATGTATCTTATTTATCCGGTTTTTATCATCTCTAATCACTGCACTAAATATCCTGATATAATAGGAGATAACAGTAATTATGGCTATCAATTAGGATGATATTAATTACGATCTATAGTAATAAATGGAACAATGTTATTATGAGTAAATCGTCCTATTATCTTCGTATCATTTAAGCGTATTATATAAATAAGCGCAGTATTTTATTTAGTAAATAATCGGATTTGTTTTTTAAGAATAGAAAACAATTTATTTATTGCAGACTATAGTTTATTTTAATTAAAATGGTTACTAATATGCTTTTTATTATTTATTTCCCGCGGTAGATAAACCCACTTGATGGGGAGTCTCAATTTTACGGTCCACTTGCGCGGTGTTTTATGTCGTGATTGCGTGATATAGCAACAGCGGCGTATTGTTGTCATGGTATTTAGTTAAAACAAATCAAGAGATGTATTCGCCTCTTTTACAAAGTATCCAAACTTGTCAATGTTTTCTAAAATATTTTCCTATGACTGATTTCCTTCGCAGGTGTGTATAACTTGTGGAAACCATATGTATTTAATATATTTAGAATTTACGGATTTGACGGATTAGGTTAGGCGATATTATTTACCCTAGTATCAATCATATAAGTATACAAATTAGAGAACGACTCAAATAAAATTATGATAAATTAACGCGTTTTCATAATATTGTCTTTCACCCAATTTGTAGTTAGTCTAGGACACCTGAACACAACGGGTTAAGCGCAAAGCAAACTGACTAATTACTCAAAATTCAACAACTAATTTGCTGCTTGGACTCTAATGAACTAACCTAGCCTAGGATGAAACTATTGTGAATAAAACACACATGAAAAATCAAATGTTCATGCATAATTTAACAATGTGTAAGCCAATTGTGTGAAGGTGTTAAAGAGTTTAAAGCTACAAAAAGAGTGTTTATGTCTGTCTTAAGCGGGTTTTATGATACAATAGACCACTATATAGCCTTTAAATTTCCCAGTGGCCGCGATCAAGTTAAGTGACAGGGTTCGTTCGGTTTTGCAATCGGGAATAAAATGCGCTTTGTAAGGAGCTTTTCATCTGGAATAAGACGATTCAATCCTGAACACCTGGGCTCGAGCAGAACTCGCAAATAGCAAACATTATACATTACTTTAACAAATATACAACAAATTAACTAGATGAAAAATATTGTAAGGAATTTCTGCAATTGTTGGATAAATACCATTTTCTTGTTCAATTGCTTTTTATCTCAATGCTTTTTAGAAACCATTAAATTGAACACGGTAAAGCACTGAGTTCAAAGAAATCTAAAGTGAGTTTGACTTTTCGTCATCTTGGTAGTTCCACGTGTTCTTTGCGAATCAAGACACTAGAGTCACTTTATTCTTTTAAACATTTTTTAAAATCCTATTATATTTTTCACAATTCATCAGAGGATAAATGAATGGTATAAAAGTCTTTATTAACAATTTAATTCAAGTATTACAGTTGAAAACTAAATCACAACAGAATAAAATATCTAATAGCTATCCTATATAAAAATCACAACAGAATAAAATATCTAATAGCTATCCTATATAAAAATCACAACCCAAGAAGTGATTTTGTTACAAAGTTCTCAAAATGTCACTTTTTATAAATATTTTATTTGCAACCTATGTAAAAAGTGCCTTAATCGATATTCTGATGAATACAACAGCGGGAAAGCAAGATTTTTCTCATTTACAAATTAAAACGTGTATCCGATCTTGAGAAAAATGTTTTGACCGTTGAATGTATTGCTACTAGTTCATTTTTGACCAGCAACGTATCTTGTAAGGTTTCAAGTCAGCGTGTCACTTGAATAATGTAGTTTTCTAGTGGCAGACCAGATTAAACTGATGTTTTCACAACTGAAAGAGTCTAAATTATTTAATATATATTACTGTTTATTTGTTTATATCTATTTCTATATTCTTGTTGTTCTATTCTAGTAGGTCCCCAATTAAATCCCAGGAAAATTTAGAGAATTTTAGATTCATCAAATAAATGACAGGGATAATTCAAAATAAAATTGTATTGTTTTTTCGACAGTGCTACATACATTTTATATGATGGACTTCAATGATGAAGAGCTAATTTTGATGATAGCGAAGCACAAATAAATGAATCTAAACATGCCAAGGAAAGTTAGAAAAATTCAGATCTGGCTATTCTTAGAAAAGGATATGATACATTGGCTAATAGGTGCAAATAAACGTTCTTTAGTAAAACATAAAATAGGTTCTTTAAAAATTAAGGATGATATGTACACGCCGTTATAATATATTTTATGTGTCATGAAATTTTCTTTGTTAGATTAGCACTTGATAGATAAGATTTTAAACATGTACTTTCCGTCTAAAAATGCGATAACATATCTCGGTTTAAAAGCACGAGGAAACACATTCACCTGTTTAAATTATAACATAAACATAATTTCTAAATTGCATTTAGAAAAGAACCAGTTATTAAATGTAGTTCTCTCTATATGTTGAAAAGGGTATATATTATTTCACGAACAAATTTCTAAAAAATCAAAATGTGCTTTAAGTGAAATAACAAGCGAGTCAAAGCATTAAACCCGAAGGGTATCTAGCAAATATCTTAAAATAATCTATGAAATAAAATAAAAATTCTTGCTAGCACTATGGTGAGGTCAAAACATGTTATTCTAAGGGTAAATAAATATTTTTGAACATGTATCATCTATGGGTATCTTTAAAGCCCTCTTAGATAGATAAGTATATTCTTAAGTTAGAAAGATATGTATGTCTTTAACAATGCTAAAGGAGAACTTGTATCCGCAATTGTAAGTTTCTCGAGTATACCAAACTACCGGGGTAACTATCAAATATTACGCGAACTTATCAGCGACCACTGCCAACCAGAGCTACTGCATGAGATAGTAAATTCACATGAATATCATCGAATTGATAATTAGGGTGATTTATTTTGAAATATTATGAAGAAAATGGACGTGTTTGAATTGTGTTTTGGTGGTGTTCTCTTTCGAACTTTGGCCCCCCGTTTTGTGGTAAAGTGCGCCTGATGGGGTAAATTGATCCTGACACTTACTGAATGGAAAGAAAATGGTATCAAACAAGGCTGATGATATTTCCCAACATGTTCTATAAACTGTTTATAAGTCAATATTACCTTGATCTACGTGAAATTATCATTAATTGCTTTAAGTATTAAACACTAGTCGTGATTGACTTTCGAGTGCTAAATCACAGTAAATCTCAATACAATCTACAAATCTTGATATACTCGCGTTGTGATCGCGTTTCCACTTCATGTTACTGATACGCAATCAAAAACTTTTTCAAAGTCAGTAAAAGTCTGAAGAATCAAATCTTGGGTCCTCAAAGAGCATGTAGTACTTTCCAAAGACCCTCAAAACATATCAAGACGCGTGAGCCCCCTCAAAAGATACTCGTGCCTTGGAGCTAGACGAGTGTCATTGACGACCATTGAAAAATATCTCGATCTGCTCTGAGAACCATCGGGAGTGCAACATCGTAGATACTTACTTGCAAATCTTGCAGGATCTGATGGGTTTGTCCCATACCAGCTTGAAGCCGACTGCCTGGTAGGATCTCCATAATGCGAGAGTTCTGGGCTCTGATAGCACTGCGGGCTGTAAGCCGAATGGTGCGTCAGGGACGGTGGCATCGTGTAGCTTGTGTGGTAAGGGTTCGTAACGGGGACACTCATCGAGCCCATCCCGCTCATAACTTGACTGTTGTGTTGCCCCGTCGGTCGGAAAGATAGTGGAGGTATGCTGGCCTCTATGCTTGTTTTCTTGTATGTCTCCTCGATCGGGCTTAGTATATCAGTCACGGAGAACGGTGTAGTATGTTTTGGGCTGCAGGACATCATCCGCCCTACTGATAAAGTTTTAAATGTTCCCTATGTTTAATAAGCTTGCTATTATAATGAAGTCTTAACACTTGTGCGCTTATGTCACGATAATAAATGTCTCCTTAGCCTCTATGTACACCTCTTAACTCGTATATCTTACGATCTCAACCAATCAGCACAATTGTTCACCTGACGCATGCGCAAATCGAACCACTTGGGTATCATTATGCCTGTCGATAAACGTAAGGACTGCCCACTTATCGGATATTTGCTGTTTGCTTTAATAGTAAACGCCGTGTGCTTCTATGATAAAACTGATCTTTTAAGCAAACGAAGGTCTCTAGCAAAATGCTCAAATCTGGCGACAATGTTCAGTGAGACGAGTATACTAAACGCCATGACTAGTCAACGTAGGAAAGAAATGCCTACCCTCTTTGAACAACAAATACCCCGATAGAATTCTGTCTCTGGCTTTTGAAGAAAACCCATGCAAAAATCAATTAAATACTAAAACATATATATTTCCTATTGAAAAAGGTATCAATATTTCACTAACAGAGGCTGAAGTAGAAGAGGCGGAGCGAAAGGCACTTGAGTTGGTCTAAGCGGCAAAGGTGAATGAAATAAGCCGATTCAGAGCGACAGTGACCACCGCGAAAATCCCAATAATTTTAATCAGAAAGTAAAGACACTCCAATGTTCAACGATAGTCTTATAATGAACTTTTGAGAGAATATTAAGATAAAAAGTGAAGTTGTAATCTGTTTAGGTCATTTCACCACTCAACTTAACTCTCTCCCGGGGAAATCTAATTAAGTAACATATTTCAAGTGCAATTTCTACTTCTTGAAACCTCTTAACATGGCCAGATTATAACAGTAGTACCTGAATATCTTCAGATTTGTCAAACAATAATTCAGAGGGCCCTTATGGGATGAAGTATCATCATATCTACCCTGAATTTGAAAAATTTCTACAAACATAAATGTTTACTTATTTCGGTAGTTGTACTTAACACTCGGTATTGTTATTTCGCGAGAAGCCGTTTTGGTTTAGACACAAGTGACATTGTTATTATGTACATATGTATTATATTCTATTCATTTATTTACATGTCTTTCGGTTTACCTAATGTGTATCTTTTTGTGAATCTCGACATTTTGTGAAAAATGCACTGATAAACATTCAATGTTTTTTATTGGGAATACTGATTTAGTATTTACACACGTGTAGAGTGGGGGTCCTATTTCCCCAGCGGGGGTCTTATTTGCTCACCGGGAGAGTGTGGGTCATATATACACGAGACCCTTCTTTTGAATTCTTATGCATGGAATGAGGCCGAGGGTATCAAATGAAAAGTGAGTGACCCCCTTCTCGGTACCCTGTGCTAGTTATAGACTACGAACACGAAGCTCTCTTCTGAGAAGCGAAGTCGAACGCATGCAAATGGTACCTTCTCTGAAGATCAACTTATTCTATTCTTATCTTATTCTTGTCCCCCCATGTCTTCTTTTAATTTTCTCTTTGGTAAGTTGTTTTATATTCAAAACATCTACGACAATACGGCAGATGATATAATTTGATCAGATGATTTTTAGGGACCTATGATATGGGTCTTTAACTTTGGTCTCGCTACTTAACGGAGTAAATCCAGTCATAACAAAATAGCTGTCACGGGGATCGAATGGCTGCCAAAATAAGATTCCGTATGTATATGAGTATTACAATTTCAAGTGGAGATTTGTGAAATCTTAGAGTAAACAAGGGGAGGTGTAAAGCCCAGAATATTACTTAAATGTCAATTAGTGTCAGAATGGTCTCAAAGCAAGGTAAGCACTCTCTACCCACTTTACAACCCTTGTCTTTCTCCTCCATTCTCAAATAATAGCCACCTTAAAATAAATGACATCCCGGACACGGCTTTCCTTCGCCAAAAATAAACCAACGGACAGCGATGAAATTAAATCCGAAAATGCAGCAAAGATCAACCTTGAATCCCAGTTACGTGAAACTACAAAATGTCACTTTTGAAATAATGCAAACAATTTGTTGTATTTTTGACAATTTTTAATGGGTGGTTACTACTATATACTACCAGCCCGTTAATGAAGTATACTTGAATTGAGCTCAAATGACATTAACAACACTATTGTACATTCTCCCCCGGGACACGATAGAGGTGTGAAACAGATTGAGCGTTTACAGGATAAGGTGATAGAAGTCTATAGGTACCATGGTTTCTAACGTTCATAAATTGCATTACATTGATTGAGTGAAAGCTATCTATTTATTACTCACTTTTACCAATTGTCGATCGCCCATTCAGTCTTATTGATAAAGTATTGTATTGAATACGGGGTTCTTTGGAAAAGCAACGGACAAAGGGGCACGATATTGGCAGTATTCTAAACAGTTTTGAAATGCTTGGGGGCAACCAAGGTTGCTCTAACTGGAATACCATACTTTTTCAATGGAGAGCTTATTAAAACAGCTCTCAAATTTAAAAATGAAAATACATTTTATTAATGAATACAGTTTTAACAAAATATGCCGATAGTTGTTGGCAGTCTTTAAGAAAGCTGAATGAGCGATAGTATAAGGTGAATGGTGTATTTTATCGCACAGCGGGACAATTGCTTACTAGATAGAAAGAGAGAACACGTGCACGTCCAAGTCTTCTCTCGCAGCGCTAACTTTCCGCACAATTGCATCCTCACTCCGCAATCCAATTTAAATTGTCATCCACTCCGGGGGTTAGATAGCTCACCTTGCAGGGGGTCAAATGTAACGATCGAAGAAAATTATGGACCACCGTTTTATAACAACTTAAAGGCCGTATATTCAACAAACCATCACTGCTATTTGTGTATATAATAATGACCACTTGTCAATACCCAATGCATGATTATTAATACGTAATTCCACATATACATCAATCACACTACGGATCTGTCTCACGAAACAGCCCTAAACTGTTTTATTACGACATCAAGTCTTTCCGTAAGTTATCTCAATGAAAGGGAATATATCTAAATTGTAGTGTCGTAATTATTTCCGACGCTAGGATATAAAAGTTGACTATAATCTTCCTTAATGCTATAATAGCCACCAGAGACTTCTTCCAAATCATATGCCATTTTTTGTTCAACTAACTTGAGCGGAAATAAGGATTTCGCGTCGTACTGGGAGTATGACAATACACGCTCTTAGTTTTATAATTACAGTGGAACGCAACGCTTTTAGACGTAAAAGGCCACTTGAGAGAAAGGGGGGTAGTTTTATATAGTGGACAAGTATAATTTCTTGATACTAATAAGAAACTGGATTGAAATAATAGTCCCGTGTGTACAAAGGGATTATCCATTATACAAATGGATGGTTGTGTCTGGTTTTGCAATTACCGACCATATTGACATGATTAACAAACATACTTTGGAAACATACTGCTTTAAAACATTGTACGATACGATCAGAGGCTCCGCTATTGCGATGACGTAGAATACGCGTATCCTCTTTTATTTTTATTCTGTTTACTGGTATATTATATTTCAATTGTATTATGTCATATCACATATTGTATCATATCATATCAAATCATAGCATATCATATCAAAATATCAAAGCATGTCATATCATATCATATTTACACGTTTTCAAAATTTAAGAAAATTTCATTAACAGATAATTAATTACTACAAGCCTCCGGCGTCAGGGTTGCAGTTCAGAGCAGGTTGAGATATCGATATTCATTTCAGAAATAATTTATTGGGTATATCATATCAAGTCAGATGTCTTAATAAATTGAAGTTGTACTTAATGATTTTGTTATACTAAATTGATTTTATTATTTTTATTTTATTTTTCTCGTATAAGATCCCACTTATTTGATGAAATAGAACTAAAATTTCGTTTTATACGTCGAGAGCATATACCCTTTGTTGTTTCATGCTTATCGCTTGTTGTTTGTTTGTTTGTTTGTTTGTTTGGTTGTGCACCTGGAGAACTGGAGAATTTCGCAAAAATAGGACTCATTGCGATTGTATGAAAATGGATGCCATTGAAAAAAGGTTTCATATTTAAAAAAAGGGGCAACAATTTTTAAAAATCATTTTCCCACGCCGGAAAGGATTTTCAATCATATTTCATTCAAAGGCTAATATTTTCATTTTCCATCGGATTTCATCGGAAATTGACTGTCATGACAATTATTTTCCTTTGGGCTATAATAAGTAAGTAATATTTAGAGTCCACTTTACTTAGCTGTTATGTAACCATTAGAGTTACACTATGCATACAGTCTAATGGAATTTACCCCAAGTGAACTTACATATAGTGAGCTTTTGCGCGTCTGTGTGAAATAAAATAAATTGTTGAAAAGTTTTTCTAGTTCAGATTTATGTTTTTGTTAGATTATACACTTTCTTATATTCATTTTGATTTCGCTCAGTTAAAAGAGAGATTCATCGACATGAAATACTAAGAGCCTCAGGGTTATAAAAATAAAGCGAGAAACTATAGAGCTATATAAAATAGTTATTTTAATCTATATCGTCTAGCCTGTTAATTATAGGATTGAAAATCTCAAAATAGAATAGAAATATGGAAATATTTTTATTTTAAATATTTTTTGTACCTAGTAAACTAACGAGCTGTTGGCCTTTTGAATTCACTGCTTTTATGCAGGCTTACGTTTGCAAAACAAATAAAGAAAATCAATGTCTTCAATCTGGAGTGCATTGTTTGGTCTTTATCCCTAGCCCCGCCCCCACCCCACCTTCAAATTACCTGCTAGAGACCGGATGTTAGTCACGGTGTGGTGTGCACTGCCGGTTAACCACCTAGGTACAAAAATAAACGCTCAATAATAACGGAACTGTTACCTAGAACCATATGAAAGAAATGTTTGGTAAATTATCGATTTAAAACATACTGTCAATTTTATTGTGAAGGTGTCACGGTTTGTCACTTCCACGCGTTTTTTCAATTATTAGTACCCACAATTTTATTTTTGTTTGGACGTTATGTACTGTGGTTATGTTTACAAAATGTTCCATTCAAGCATTCTATTGGTTTGCACAAACCAAGTTTTCATACATTCATACAACACCAAAATAGAACGCCTAAAGAGAAGGGTAATTTACGTATCCGATGCCACAGTGAAATACACGCACACTTGCATATCTAGAAAAAGTAGGATCTATTTATAAGTACCCGCATATCAAAATAAGATAATATTAATTATTATAAAATGGAATCTTCCCTCAAAAAGCGAGATATTATTTTGAGAACCTGGACCGTTCACCTGGCGTTTTTTAAACCAAAATTATGATTCAAAACAATTTGTAAACACACGTCAAGTAGAAAAAATAAAACTTGTCGAATCATGGCTTTATAACTTCAAAAGGGACAAAACTCATTAGGATCCGAATCTGATGATATTTTAAAATGTTGACAAGTAGCATTAAACTGAAACGCCATCTTTTATTGGTGACAAATGTATTTTCAACGTTCTTTAAAAATAACGAAACAAAAATTAAAGGAGTTGTATCAGAAAATCTACTCAATATTTTTGCCACCAGTCCGTCCTACTTCTTCTAGCCCCCCACCACCCCCTCCACTCCAGTTCTGTCTCAGGCTATGACAGATAGTTGTTTCATGTAAGACTATGAAACAGGAATAAGGGAAAAACACCAGGAAGCAGCAGAAGATCGAGTGTCATTGCTTAGTGTGGACGATTGTTTCCCTGTAAGGGATAGATAAATATCATCATTATTGTTGGAGAGCAATATGACTCAGATCGGTATATAATAGGTACATGTATCTCAATCAATTAAATCAATCAATTAAGTTTTCTTTAATTAACTTGAATGGATGTTTATTGTTGCACAGCACATCATGAAAACTTGTTAAAAAGACTTGTTGAAAATGGGTATAACTCATCTTGCTGCCATCTTTATAAAGAATTTAAAACTAAATTATACTGTATCATAACTTGAATATGTATTTATGTTTATTACTGTACATTATTAATGTTAAACAATGTTTAAATTATGATATTTTTGTTCGACATCTCGGTTACTTCCTTTTCCTTCTTTTCTTGGCTTTCTTTTTCTTGGCTTTCTTCGGTTTTTTAGGTTTCTTTGCTTTTTTAGATTTTTGGGGTTTCTTTGCTTTCTTGGGTTTTGATTTCTTAGCCCCTTTCTTTGATTTTTTATCCGTCTTGCCACCCTTCTTTTTGCCTTTCTTTTCTTTCTTTGCTTTTGCATCACCCGATTTTTTACCTTTCTTTGCTTTGTTGTCTGTTTGTTTTTTACCTTTCTTTGCCTGCTTGTCTGTCTGTGTTTTGTCTTTCTTTGCATTTTTATCTGTTTGTTTTTTGTCTTTCTTTGCTTGTTTTTCTGTTTGTTTCTGCTCTTTCTTATCTTGTTTGCTCGTTTGTTTTTGCTCTTTCTTTGCTTGTTTGTCCGCTTGTTTTTGGTCTTTTTTTGCATGTTTGTCCGCTTGTTTTTGGTCTTTCTTTGATTGTTTGTCCGCTTGTTTTTGGTCTTTCGATTGTCCAGATGTTTGTGGGTCATTACCCTCCGCACCACCACCACCTCCACCTCCACCTTGGTCAGGCTTGGGGTCAGCTCCCCGTCCCCCACCTCCTCCTCCAGCACCCCATCCGCCCATATCTTCCATTCCACCAAACATACCTCCATCGGTGTCTCCCGTGTCCCCTGGGTACGCATCCGCTTGTTGTTGGGGTTGATGATCTTGTTGATCTTGAGAGGGTCCTCTCGGATATTCTCTTTGCATTGGATTTTCATAGCCATCATAATCTTCATCATTATCGTAACCAAAGTCGTCAAATTCGCCATCTTCGTCATCAGAATTGCCAATCTCTGAAACAAATTCCGTTATTATTTACAAATTGAGTTAACATGATAACTGACATACGGCCTGGTGTACACTCCCCTCCATAAGTTTAGCATGTTATCTGCTTATGTTTATTCTTAATTTGTTCCTCAATTACACTGTGTGCCGGCAGGAAATTCTGACTTTGATGATTTTTCAGAATTACAAAACATAAACATACTTTGAAAGAGTGGTCCGAAAGTGGACCCCCAATAGTCAAAAAGGGAAGTGTACATTGGTCAAAAGCTTTTGATTTCGTAAATGGTTAACTTTGTTTTGATCATTACAAAGTCAACTGAAATATGTTATTACTGAATACTAAATTAATACTGAAAAGTGATCATTGGATTCACAACAACAGTCACCTGCTTCGCGGTCAATTTTCTGATCGTACGGTGATTCCACTTCAACATTCTCTGGTTTCTCGAGATCGGTGTGACCCCCGTCGCAACAACCACAGGGGCACTGAGCACACAGGTAACCAGGCGACCGACACTTGGCCTCGCCCCACTCTCGTGCCATGAGTATGGACGATTGGAGATATCGCATGAGAATCAACACAATCCACTAAAATGGACATGGCATAACATTTAGACTCATGAGAAACCACAAACAAAAAAACTTATAGTGGTCAAATATTGTGATTATTGATTGTATATCATATGATTCATTCGGTTTCTTATAACTGTCACGTAGAATATCATCATATTAATGGAATTTGGTTTAGTAACCCCTTGTGATGCTTGTGTTCGAAGGCGATCGTCCTCAGAGTAATCAAAACAATATAGATCCTATAGCCTATATACTTATAGATCAAAGATATTTTCAAAAACTATATCATATTGAACACGTTTGTCCTATATATTCAATTGTTCAACTTTATCGAATGCAAATATTTTGTGATTTTAATGACATCTTTTGAAAAATTAAAATGGGCGATCCTTTCCCCGTTCAGTTGCATTTGGACATTGCAGCGCCTTTATATAAGTGATTGATATGAACACAAGTTTTTCAATAATTGCACCCAAAACACACTGACTAATAAAAATTAAAAAAGCCCAAGAGAATTCGAAATACCTCAGCTATTAAAGATGAAAAGAGGCCACCGCCAAATCCAGAGAGAATTCTTTCGAAGAATAGCATGATTTGTATACTGCACCCTTTCTTGTACAATGTCACCTCGGTTTGGTTGTAATTTGGGTGTCTGTTGAAACTGTGTACGCCGTGATGTATACATGCCCTGGGAGACGACGGATCACAACAACTAAATGGTACATCGTCCGTGTAATATTGATTATTCTTCATTTTCCTATAACCAGAAGCACAAGGGGCAACATTAAATATGACATTAAGCATGTGTTTTGACCATGAGAAGACCGCAGCAAAAAAGATGGGTTATTGGAGAGATTTCACAACTCACTTATAGCATGTTTATTATTTCCCATATAGCGTATGATCTATGAAGCGTTTGGTTACGTCATAATTTATTGCGCAGCTCTATACGTCCATAAACGGGGTATTTTTACGGCGTATAGACGACAATTCATAAGAATATCACACCAATGGAGTATAGGGCTACGCAATAAATGATGACGTAATCAAACGCTGATTAAGTGAGTTGCAAAATATGTCTATTACGTAATCAAATCGAACTTACTCTAGCACTCGTGTAGAATCGAGATCGAGAAATTCGTTATTGATCCAAGAGATCTTGAACCAATCAGTGTAATTTCCAACGCCGCAGCACTTGTATTCTAAATTTAACGTATCAATTGTTCTTTTAACTTGCAGACTATTCTTGTAGTTCTTCGATGATTTCATTATTCCATGGTTGAATGAGTGACGTAACATATGCGTGTGACTAAAGCACATGGACCCCGCAGATATGATAATGATTTGAAAGGTGAGCATGATTACCATGTAAAGGACCATGACACTCTCAAATCTCGAGCGGGTGTCGTAGAAGCCACAATCATAGCAGATTTTAGCGCCGATGATATGCAGAAATATCAATATACTACCAACTGAGATGAGCATATGGGGAAGTAAATTATAGTGGTCGTAATCCACAAGGATATTAATACGGACTTCGATTTTGGATCCTAAGTAAACGCCCATAAGTACAACCGCCACTCCAAATACTGCGAGCAAAGCATGAAATCCAGCAGCCACTTGTCCCAATGTTTGCCTCCCCTTTTCTGTAAACAATATGGCCAGGACAGCCATGTTTCTCCAAAGTTACGTGGTCATTATTGTATCCTGCGATTTAATCTAATTCTGTTTTATTTGTCCTTGCCATCTTTCTTCGTGTTTATTACATTTCCGATACATAACAAACAAAACGGTTTCCATGTGATGTATTGTATACCTACTCTGCATTGTCAAATATGACGTCATACACAAAAACACTAAGAACAAAGGAATTCTTAATTATTTTATAACAATGACGTCATTCCTAAGAGAGTCGTTTACAGTGTTTCTATGGTGCCGTTTTTATGCACGTAAAATACTATTTTAGTACATTCCGACATGTGGAGGAAAGCCAGAGCTTAAAGATAACTAAACATACACACGCGGTACTAACTTCGACCGTTAATTTGAATTTTTGACCAGATGCTCGAAAATCAAGGATTGCGAGTCTCATACTGCACCGTTTTCTTCAAACTTATACCATTATAAGCAAAACAAAATTGTCTCTCTGTCGGTACATTACTTTATTGTAAAGAGTCCCTCGTTCTAGCAGCGTTTTGGTCCCTAGCTGTTTGAAGGCCTTCTTACAGCTTGGGACCAAAATGCCGCTGGAAGTAGGGACTCTGTTGAAGAGAATCTACCGACAGAAAGGGATTTTTTATGCTTTGAATGGAACAAGTTTGAAGAAAAATGGTGCAGTATGAGACTCGTAATACTTGATTTTCAAACATCCGGTAGGTCAAAAATTCAAATTAACGGTCGAAGTTAGTACCGCTTGATACATGATTACGTCTCTTGCTTACCACCTTTATTTTTTCGAATTTTCACCGTCCAAATACTACGGTTCGATGTAATATTTTAATTGATGTAAGCATATTCCATACACCTTCCTTCATCTTGATATGATACAAGAAGCTATGATATTCGGTAACACGCCAAAAATAAACATAATATTTTTCGAAGCGTATTTCAAGTTTTGAAAATATTTCCTAGTGATTCTCCCCTGATTAAAATGTATTGGCTTAAGATCACACCGCCACAGGATAAAAACGTTATAGAATGATTTAAAGTGCAATAAGGATATATTGTGGTCTTGATATTCTGTATTGCCACTCGACTCCGTCTCGTGCGAATACAGAATTTCTCGAGCACAATATATCCTGTATTGCACTTCAAATCATTCAATTACTTATATCATTTATCGTTCTAGCACAAGAACTTGCCAATCAAAAGGCTTTCATTTTACAGATCATAAGGTAATAAAATGTATTGGCCTAAGATCACACGATAAAAAATTATAGAATCGCAAGTCAGATACCGTTGTCACAAATGGCCTTCGCTTCAATTAGATTTTCATAAACTCTATGTTTAATAGAGCATTTAGACTAAATTCCTCTGGAACAACAATCAATCAAAGTGTCAAATTCAGTACAGTTAATAATGTTCTATAATCTAAATAAAGTCTTAAATATAACCGATCGAAATGAGATACGGGACAACGGACACTGTATTACCAAATGCCGTTGTCTTTGTAAATTATTTCAAAATCAGATTCTGTTGTCATTGACGATATCGAAGGCGGTATATTGTGGCGAGTCAAGACCTAATTTGATAGAAATTGGGATTTCAAATGATACATCATCACAAGTGCTTAATACATGCACAGAATTAGCGACGATAAAATCCCATGAAATGAGGACCAAGTGATTAAAGAGTTGAAGCGACGGTTATGTCCGCCATTTGTGACAACGGTATCTGACTTTACCGTTGTCAGGATATTCCGGTGTGAAATTATATATTCTGCTCTCAATATTCTTCTTGTCCAGCCCTGTTTTATTGTTTGTATACGAAGAAAGTAACATGTAGTAGAACGTTTAGAGATGAACTTTGAGGATACATGTACTATGTACATAATTCCAGAATGCGTCAAAATTCAATCTGATAAAATTGAATGTTCATTGCCAACATGCAGATCTTGTAATAAACAGAATATCTTTTAATTGTCTTGACTTTTTGCACTGTCAGACCTCGTGGTAGGTATGATTATATTTCTTCAAGTTTATGTTTAAATTGTCATTGTTTTATCATATTTTTTTTAATTTGTTTTTGTTACTTTGTTTATTTGTGTGAACGGTTTATTGAACAGGAACAAATCCTTGTTTTTCTGAATGTTCAATCTTTCGATTGTCTCCATGGAAGCTGCTTAGTTTAATTAGTTCGTCTAATTCTAATTCCCACTTTGAACCGTTATAATAATCATCAGCATCGTAATAATTGTTGATACCTTCATCATTATGTGGCTCGTCATCATTACCAATGCGAGGAAATAATGCCAGCTCTGAAATATAAACTGTTCATATGTAACTCTGAGGATAAAACACGTGTTTTCAATACCCGGAAGTTATACTGAAGTTTGTCAACCGAGGAAAGCAGAATGTAATACGAGTAGGGGGTTTATGTACCCACAAAACGTAAGCCTCCCTCAAGCCATGAAGTTCAACTGCATTCAAAACATAAGTCATTTGAATTTCGATTTTTACATTAGAAATCAGAAATCGAATTCACAAAAGGGTCTTGTTAGGTATAGCATTGGCTTTCAAAAACCCATGGGTATACCATGAAATTGAGGATTCCTTAAAGGCCCCATATAAAGTGGGTATACGCGTATCACGCACAAAAATCAACGTAATGTCTACACGCGTAGTTCAGAAATGATATAACTGACCAGATTTGTGCTCAATTTGTCGATCGTTGATCGGGGATTCTTCTTCCACCTTCTCTAGTTTCTTGAGATCGGTGTGACTTCCGTCGCAACAACCACAGGGACACTGAGCACACAGGTAACCTGGCGACCGACACTTGGCCTCGCCCAACTCTCGTGCCATGAGTATGGACGATTGAAGGTACCGCATTAGAATTAACACAATCCACTGCAAAAAGACAGTAAATATTTAGAACTGATATCTTTTAAATTAATTAATAAAAAACTGTAACAAGTGCCACAGTCTCGTTCGACCGTCAATAAATCTAGATCTGTAGCTTAACAAAAGAGAGTTTAAGCTTGCATATAAAATCGAAACGCCAACCTGTATGGCCAATCGCCCATACAAATGCATCGCTTAAATAGTTTCCGTTCACGTTTAGGTAGTGAAAAACATTGCAAGCTTAAACTCCCTAATATGTCACTAATTATCGGTGGTGACATAAATGTTCCTCGAGTAAGAATTATTAACGTACCCTCAACGTTTAGTAATTCCATATCCCACATGTACCACCCACTCGATAGCTTGTTAAAGGCTGCATTTTTGAATTAAATATTGTTTTCTAAATTCATATATCTCAGAAAATTACACTACAGTTGGGGACATAAATAAATGACAGGTGGATTTGCTGAAGTGAGGATTTCCCATGTTAAAAATAAGAGAATTTACAAGAGGCCATAAATCAGTGGATGAGATTATACAAAATGTAAAATATACAAATTTTAAGGGATATGTATCCAGACAATATTGGAAATTATGGGCTTTCAGACCACCATAATTAGGAAATGGTGATCGAAAATCGACCTGTCATTTATTTTTGTCCCCAACTGTATACCTCAACAATCAACGATGAAAATATTGAGCCACCGAATCCAGAGAGTATGTCATCGAAGAACAACATGATTTTTATACTGCACCCACTCTTGTACAATGTCACATTGGTTTCGTTGTAGTTTGGGTGCATGTTGAAACTGTGAACGCCTTGATGTATACAGGGCCTGGGGGACATCGGGTCACAACAACTAAATGGCACATCGTCCGTGTAATATTGGTTATTTTTCATTTTTCTATAATCAGAGGCACAATGGGTAACATTAAGCAGGATAGAATTTTGATAATAACAATGGGCATCTAGTAATGTATTAAGCATAGCAGAATTTTGAATGTAAGAAGAAAAAAGCCAAATTGAAAGCCCGGGATTGAAAGGTTATGTTTTTTTGGAATGTAGTTTGTAGTTTTATAAATTCATCATTTCGTATCGTCTTTATTTACTTACGCTTGTACTTGAGGAGATTTAAGATCGAGAAAACCATTACTGATCCAAGAGATATTAAACCAATCAGTGTAATTCCCAACGCCGCAGCAATTGTATTCTAAATTTAATGCATCAATTGTTCTTTTCACTTGCACGCCATTTTTGTAGTTCCTCAACGATTTCATAATCCCATGGTTGAATGAGTGACGCAACATATGTGTGTGGCTAAAGCACATGGACGCCGCGGATATAATGATGATTTGGACGGTGAGCATGATAACCATATAAAGGACCATGACACTCTCGAATCTCTGGCGGGTATCGTAGAAGCTGCAATCATAGCAGATTTTTGCGCCGACGATATGGAAAAATATCAATATAGTCCCAACTGAGATAAGCATATGGGGAAGTAAATTATAGTGGTCGTAAAACAAAAGAATATTTATACGGACTTCGATTTTGGATCCTAAGTAAAGGCCCATGAGCACAACCGCCACTCCAAATACTGCGAGGGAGGCATGAAATCCAGCAGCCACTTGTCCCAATGTTTGCCTCCCTCTTTCTGTAAATTGTATAGCCAGGACAGCCATGTTTCTCCAAAGTTACTCATTCATCAAAATGCTTTTAAGATTTAATCCAAATTAAAATCTAAATAGTGTCTTTCTTCTCCGTGATTGCTACTTTACATTCTTCATGTTTCTTCTTCTTGTATATTTTCGAAAATATAACAAACAAAACAGTTGCCATGTGATGTATTATTACAAAGCAATGCCATATGTGACGTCACATACTACAACAATAAGACCAAATGTAATTCTGATTTTCCAGCCATGACGTCATGTACTGTTGCTATGGTGAACTTTGTATATACATCAAATTTAATTTTGATATTGAAGAGAGGTCAAGATCATTAGAGGCTTAATGTCAGCAGATGCCTCAGTTCAGCTTTATAAAATTAAAGGGAATGATAATATCGTATAATGAAATGTGGTATACTTGTAATATATTGTGTGATATAGCTGGAAATTCTAAACCTCGGCTAACTGAAAATCGTCCGAGAAATAGGTTTAAATGTAAAAAACAAAATTAATTTGAATTCGTCGTCTACCGTTATTTGTAATAATGTTTTTTTTATGATAACTGATCTATAAACATTTATTGGCAGCATCTTCAATTCATGTTTAATTTATTAACACAAAACAACAACTACATTACACCTGAAGAAATTACTTGGGCAGCTTTTATTGTACATTAACCGTTCAAAAAGGAATTACAAATATTGCACTAGTCCCTTGTGAGAGTTTGCCGAATTTCTTCTAAATATATTTCATCATTTGCTTAGAAAACTGTTTATTTCCGATTCCCTTTTACACAACCAAGCCGAGTTCAGAAAGAAATTGCAAGTACGGCACAGGTCCCATGTGGGTATTTTCTTCTAAATATATTACATCACTATCACTTTCTTAGTAAACTGTTTCTTTCGGATTCCAAGCCAAGTCACGCCCTTTTTGCTAGCCATACAAGATACAGCACAGGCCATCGCAACCACAGCAACGACAACAACAACAAATGCCATCGCAACAGCGAAAGGGGCACTCATCCATCAGGTACCCAGGCGCACTGCCACGCGCCATTCCCGACATTCGAGCCGTAAATATCGACGTTTGGAGGTACCGCATTTGTAACAACACAATCCACTGAAAATGGACATAATGCTCATAATAAAGAATATAGCATATCTGAACACATGCTTAATGCCTCAGTCACATTTGATCTACGGCAACCGTACGGCTGTCGTAGCTTCCCAAAACCGAGAGAATGCAACATAAAATAAACGGATAATCAATACGATGTAGATTTTCTATATTTTTGGGAAGCTACGGTCGCCGTACCGTACGGTTGCCGTACCCCTGGCGTAGAGTAAATGTGGCCGAGGCTTTAATGAACATGTAGATGGTGATATATGCATGGGAATAGTTTGTGAGGATCTATATCCCCGATAGAATCTAAACTCTTTTGTTAGTCATGTATTATCTTAAATACTTTAGGAAATCAAAAAACCATTCATTTTCAACAACTTGTGTAAATATGAATATACTAGCTCAACATTTAATTACTCAATGCAAGGGTTTTTTGAACATGTCCTCCACCCACCTGAATAATCAGTTTGAGCTGTATTTAACAGTCATACATGGTTTTAAACGATAGGTTTCGAGACATATTGTGCACGTTGAAAAATGAGGTCTGTTAAGCTAAATTATCCAAGGGAGACGTTTCTTGCTTCTAGAGATAACTATATCACCATGTATATATGTTTTAATTGATGGGAATAATGTTGAGACCATTTGAAGGGTTATCACAAATAATTATTTTTGAATTTCAGTGGATTGAATTGCAATAATAAAGACAATTGAATAATTAGAAAAACGTTCCAATGTACAGTACATAATGTCGATTAACGCTCATCATGAGTGGTTTCATTCGTTTTTTTGCTGTGTATGTTCATCAAGAGAGAAATATTAACGTACTCTGAGAAATTTGTAACGTACGTGTTTGAATTAAATGTAATTTTCAATATTGAATGGCTCAGAAACGGCGTGAATTCAAATGCGTTGACGCATGGTTATATATGTAGTAGTTATAGTCAATGCATTTAGTGGAGAGCCTACCTCTACAATTGATGATGTAAAGATGGAACGTCCAAATACAGAGAGAAGTTTCTCAAAGAATAACATGATTTGTTTACTGCACCCATTCTTGTACAGTGTCACTTTGGTTTTGTCGTAATTTGGGTGCATGTTGAAACTGTGAACACCTTGATGTATACAAGGCCTAGGAGACATCGGGTCACAACAACTAAATGGTACATCGTCCGTGTAATATTTGTTATTCTTCATTTTTCTATAATCAGAGGCACAATGGGCAACATTAAGCATGATCGAATTTTGTTAATAAGAAGTTCACAATCAAAATGTTGGATCATGTTATATAAAATTTAAAAATTCTTTCCGTTTCGTCATTATTTAATGCAACTTACGCTTGTACTTGTGAAGATTCGAGATCGAGAAAATCATTTCTGATCCAAGAGACTTTGAACCAATCAGTGTAACTTCCATTGCCGCAGCAATTGTAGTCTAAATGTAGTGCATCAATTGTCCTCTTAAGATGCAGACTATTCTTGTAGTTCTTTAATGAATTTATTATTCCATGGTTGAATGAGTGACGCAGCATATGTGTGTGGCTAAAGCACATGGAGGCAGCGGCTAAAATTATGATCTGGAAGGTGAGCATGATAACCATATAAAGAACCATGACACTCTCGAATCTCTGGCGGGTATAGAAGAAGCTGCAATCGTAGCACATTTTAGCGCCAACAGCATGCAGAAATATCAAGGTACACCCAACTGAGATTAACATATGGGGAAGTAAATTATAGTGGTCGTAATCCACAAGAACACCAAAGCGAACTTCGATTTTGGATCTGAGGTAGACGCCCATAAGCACAACCGCCACTCCAAATACTGCGAGTAGGACGTGGAATCCAGCAGCCACTTGTCCCAATCTTTGCCTTCCCTTTTCTGTAATATTTATCGCAAAGGCAACCATGGTCCTTTCAAAGATACGAAATCACCATAGTGTTCTTTGATTTATTCCTAATCTCATATGTAATTATTCCTAACTACTCCAAGGGTGCAACCCTTCATTCTTTATGTCTCTTTTACTTTTGTGTCTTCCGTTGCCAAGTGATATATGCTTACAAAACAATGCCATTCATGACGTCATACAAATCAAATTCTCATTTCCCATCTATGACATCATATGCTGTTGATATGGCTACATGAATGTTTGAAAACAATTTCCATCGTGATAAACTCCAATAAAAGAAACAATTTATTAATGAAACCAAATATATGGAAACAGAAAAAATGATATGATATTTGAGGACTAACTACATGAGTAATCACGTGTTCTGATATGTGAAACCTATCAATTGCAAGCTTATTTGGAGTCTATGTTGTTCAAGTGGATTTTATATACATGAATACATTATTTAGACGTTTAAAAATCCGTTTGATCATCACCGATGTTAAAGGGCATAATCGAGTTCTACGAAGTAGCAACAGCCTGGAGCCACAGGGACTTTTGCTGTCAAAATGGAACATATTTGACGTTGATCATGAACAATTGTAAAACTTATCTGTTAGTAACAATCAAATACACAAACAAACGATGAAACATGTAAATGATATCTATCTGCTTGGTCAAAAATGCCTTTGAAGTTACAGAAGATATTCAAGAAGAAAAAGAAACCTCGAATATTTCTGCTATCACCGATCTTGGGTGCAGAGAATGAAAACATGAACAAAGTTCCAAAAAAGATATATGAACTTAAGAAAATAAATATGAAAACTGGTGAAACAGAAATTCCAAGTGACAACATGAAAAGTACAGAACCGCTACACTTAGAAAATGATAGCGCTGGAAATGAGTAGGCCTAATGTCTAGACGGGTCTTGTTCAATGTGCGGCTACAGAGGAATGATCTCCACTGCCAAGTTCCAAAACAAAGTTCGAAAATAAACGTTTGTCAAATAAAGGAACAGGCTATATAGGAACAGGCTGATAATTTGATATTTTGTAATAATGATTAAGAGGTTCAAATTGATTCGGAAAATATTTGCTTTTGGCCAACAATACATGTTTAATGTTTTGTACCCATTGATTTATACAACAACGAATTTGTGAGGATAAGCAAGCCATATTTTATATTCAGTATCATCTGTCCATGTTAAGAACAAAACTATACGATAAAACTCATATAAAATAAGCAATTCTTTACTGACTAAAAGTATATGAGGTGCAGTAGCCGTACCCATCTACAGGTAAATGACCACGTGAGTTGCTCAGCTAAAATGTTTGAATGATTTGGCCTGCAAAATGATGATGCACATGTACGTATGGACAATCTCGGGTGGACCAAGGGCGTTACAATACCCGGGAATTTATCGGTTCGTCCAGTACTTGTTTGTGATAGCGCCCTCTGTAGGTCACTGTGCTTATAGCCTACAGTAATACGGGGTGGGATATCGGGAATTCGGTCAGTTTCTATCCGTCGATTTCGCTATGAATTGAAGCAAGTGTGACCACTTTATCCACTTAAACAATTTGATAATTGATTAAATCTTTAAACAAAATCGATAAACACGTTATACACTTCCTATCTCCTTAGAAATTAGCATGTATTTATGGATTGTGTTTTCGAACAAGGCTCGACCCACCCCAATAGGGAAATCCTTATGCTAATTAGTATGACGTCATATTTTCCTGGGGAATCCTAGATTTCAAGGCCTCAGTCTGTTATTGTGTCAAATGTAAACGCTCTTGGGACGCTCTTTTGCAGACAGAAAATTGACAGATTAGCTTTTAACTTTCAGCTTTGATGTTTAAATATTCTGTATTTCTACCGGACTTCTTGCTGAATATCATATAATGTTATAACTTGATTTGGATCATTGCCTGATTGATCATTCTGAAATTTTGATTGTGATTCATGATTGATTGGCAAGAAAAATAATTCCTATTGTTTTCCAGCGAAGTCAAAATGTTACAGCATGAGTTATAATGTCGAGTTTGCATCATGTTAAATTCTGCTAGTGATTAGAAGTCCATGCACAAGCATACACATAAGAGACAAACACACCCAGGCTCCAGGCCGTGGATGGAAATATAAAACTATTTAAGGCACAAACTGGTATTAATAGACCGATATGTAGTGTCTGCCATGTATTGAAGGTAAACCAATCTGTATTATTAATGTTTCTTCTATCAATACATGGGTTGTGCAATAGAAAAGCAATGGCACAATCAAAAATGTGCATATCAATCGTGAATATCTCTCGGTTCAAAGCTTATTTCCAACAGAATCGTGTCAAAATATGTGTCTGAGTAACAGTTATACATTATAAGATCGCAAACTCTTACCAATTATCAGCCGAATGGCTCATTTTCAACGAAATGTCCTTAAGACAACAGCCCTGGGTCGCGCCTGAGACCAAAAACTACTTCAAACAAGGGCGTTACAATACCCGGGAATTTATCGGTTCGTTCAGTACTTGTTTGTGATAGCGCCCTCTGTAGGTCACTGTGCTTATAGCCTACAGTAATACGGGGTAGGATATCGGGAATTCGGTCAGTTTCTATCCGTCGATTTCGCTATGAATTGAAGCAAGTGTGACCACTTTATCCACTTAAACAATTTGATAATTGATTAAATCTTTAAACAAAATCGATAAACACGTTATACACTTCCTATCTCCTTAGAAATTAGCATGTATTTATGGATTGTGTTTTCGAACAAGGCTCGACCCACCCCAATAGGGAAATCCTTATGCTAATTAGTATGACGTCATATTTTCCTGGGGAATCCTAGATTTCAAGGCCTCAGTCTGTTATTGTGTCAAATGTAAACGCTCTTCATGCTTGGGACGCTCTTTTGCAGACAGAAAATTGACAGATTAGCTTTTAACTTTCAGCTTTGATGTTTAAATATTCTGTATTTCTACCGGACTTCTTGCTGAATATCATATAATGTTATAACTTGATTTGGATCATTGCCTGGTTGATCATTCTGAAATTTTGATTGTGATTCATGATTGATTGGCAAGAAAAATAATTCCTATTGTTTTCCAGCGAAGTCAAAATGTTACAGCATGAGTTATAATGTCGAGTTTGCATCATGTTAAATTCTGCTAGTGATTAGAAGTCCATGCACAAGCATACACATAAGAGACAAACACACCCAGGCTCCAGGCCGTGGATGGAAATATAAAACTATTTAAGGCACAAACTGGTATTAATATACCGATATGTAGTGTCTGCCATGTATTGAAGGTAAACCAATCTGTATTATTAATGTTTCTTCTATCAATACATGGGTTGTGCAATAGAAAAGCAATGGCACAATCAAAAATGTGCATATCAATCGTGAATATCTCTCGGTTCAAAGCTTATTTCCAACAGAATCGTGTCAAAATATGTGTCTGAGTAACAGTTATACATTATAAGATCGCAAACTCTTACCAATTATCAGCCGAATGGCTCATTTTCAACGAAATGTCCTTAAGACAACAGCCCTGGGTCGCGCCTGAGACCAAAAACTACTTCAAATAGCCCTCCCCTAATTATATTGGATAATCACATTTATGCGTGCGCGCGCAGCTCATCCAATGAACGAAACGCCACTTCCCGCTGAAATCACCGGGTATTGATCTTTCCCTTGCTTCAAATAGCCCTCCCCTAAATTATATTGGATAATCACATTTATGCGTGCGCGCGCAGCTCATCCAATGAACGAAACGCCACTTCCCGCTGAAATCACCGGGTATTGATCTTTCCCTTGGGTGGACCATGTGGTATGTATTATCGCAAATTAATCAGAAGCAACAAGGTCTTTGTTTTTGTTGAGTCAATAAGTTTCAACATATGGACATTGACATTCCAGTGCAGATCGTATTATACCCACCATACATATAGTCATTGATACCGGAGGCCTCTAATTCCATTTAAAGTGGGTCCTCGAAACAAGAATGTTCACGTTTGTACTACTAATTCAGTCTGCACCTCAAAAAGAAAAAAATGATAAAAAGCGAACGATAAACGCTCCTTGCGTTCTTCTTTTTGATGAAGAAACGTTCGCTATTTTGACGCAGCACAGTTTTTTCGAAAGTTACACTAATGGCAAAACTGCCCTAATTCACGTCACCATACTAGTCAATGGGCAAAAGGGCAAACGCCTGACTTTTTATCTCGAGTTATGGATTTATGTGGCCTCACTGGCCTATCTGAGGTTCTAAAGCTATGTCTAAGCTACATCTTGACACTAAACTCGATAGGGGCCAATCATCTACTTTTTGAAATAATTGGTCAATTGTGACACTACCCCCTCTCTCTGCAGACACAAATTGAAATTCACAAAAATGAAGGCAAAATTAATACGCCACTTGACTCGAAATTTTCCTTCAGATAACCCAAATAAACGCATTTTCAGAAGAAATGGCATGTTGCCATTGCAAAAAGATTACAACTGTGCCTACATACTAGCTTACTGACTCGTCATGATCACAATTGTGTTGGGACTACATTTATTTTTGAATACTACTTTTTTCTATTCAGCGGAAGTGACGTATTAGGGCATTTTGGCCTAATAGCCACATGGTTGGATGATTTCTGGCTTTAAATTGCGTTTTTCCAATTTACTAGAGTTTTTCAAGTAGTTTTGTGCAGTTTAAGAATATTCTGACAGCAATTATGAAAAATATGGCTACTTCATCACCCCTGGGGTCATTTTTCCAAGAACCCAATGGTTTTCCTTTAAATTTGACTAGTTTTTCATTTACATCATGAAATCCACTGCCTGATGGTGACATTTTTCAGTATCGTGTCAAGAAATTGAGTATTTTATTGCATATTGCAATTTTTAGCCAAAATCACTGAACCGTGAACTAGAAAATTGGACAAATTTGACCCACTTTTTGGCAAAATCTTACTAAAATCATCACTTTTTCATACTTTATTCCATTCAACAACCTCCTGATTTGAAAAATGATGACAAATTTGATCAGTTTTGACTCTGGCCTAGAGAATTGGGACTTTTGAGATATTTTTAGCTCGAATGTAGTCATTCAGAGTGAACAAATACATCAAAAATTGACACTTAACTCACCAATTTCTGACTGCACCCCCGATATGTACCTTCTTTCTATACTGGAAACCATAAGATGGGAAATTCAATCTTTATGATGAATAGCAACTCGTTGGCTTCCCCATTTACGACAACAAATGACATTTAGGGGTCACTAAGGACAAAATTGTAGCCAAATATCGTCAAAATCAGTGGTTTTTGGGGTAAAAAGCGAAAACTGCTGATTCAGCAAAAACATTAAATTTGTTCATGAAAATTCCCCTTTTTGCCTCCGTCCAAAATATGTTTCACACTAATAAACCTCAATTCTGGTCGATTCTGAGTAGTTTTAAAAAATTTTGGTCACTTTCACATGTGACTAATAGGCAAAACTGCCCTAATTCACGTCACCATACTAGTCAATGGGCAAAAGGGCAAACGCCTGACTTTTTATCTCGAGTTATGGATTTATGTGGCCTCACTGGCCTATCTGAGGTTCTAAAGCTATGTCTAAGCTACATCTTGACACTAAACTCGATAGGGGCCAATCATCTACTTTTTGAAATAATTGGTCAATTGTGACACTACCCCCTCTCTCTGCAGACACAAATTGAAATTCACAAAAATGAAGGCAAAATTAATACGCCACTTGACTCGAAATTTTCCTTCAGATAACCCAAATAAACGCATTTTCAGAAGAAATGGCATGTTGCCATTGCAAAAAGATTACAACTGTGCCTACATACTAGCTTACTGACTCGTCATGATCACAATTGTGTTGGGACTACATTTATTTTTGAATACTACTTTTTTCTATTCAGCGGAAGTGACGTATTAGGGCATTTTGGCCTAATAGCCACATGGTTGGATGATTTCTGGCTTTAAATTGCGTTTTTCCAATTTACTAGAGTTTTTCAAGTAGTTTTGTGCAGTTTAAGAATATTCTGACAGCAATTATGAAAAATATGGCTACTTCATCACCCCTGGGGTCATTTTTCCAAGAACCCAATGGTTTTCCTTTAAATTTGACTAGTTTTTCATTTACATCATGAAATCCACTGCCTGATGGTGACATTTTTCAGTATCGTGTCAAGAAATTGAGTATTTTATTGCATATTGCAATTTTTAGCCAAAATCACTGAACCGTGAACTAGAAAATTGGACAAATTTGACCCACTTTTTGGCAAAATCTTACTAAAATCATCACTTTTTCATACTTTATTCCATTCAACAACCTCCTGATTTGAAAAATGATGACAAATTTGATCAGTTTTGACTCTGGCCTAGAGAATTGGGACTTTTGAGATATTTTTAGCTCGAATGTAGTCATTCAGAGTGAACAAATACATCAAAAATTGACACTTAACTCACCAATTTCTGACTGCACCCCCGATATGTACCTTCTTTCTATACTGGAAACCATAAGATGGGAAATTCAATCTTTATGATGAATAGCAACTCGTTGGCTTCCCCATTTACGACAACAAATGACATTTAGGGGTCACTAAGGACAAAATTGTAGCCAAATATCGTCAAAATCAGTGGTTTTTGGGGTAAAAAGCGAAAACTGCTGATTCAGCAAAAACATTAAATTTGTTCATGAAAATTCCCCTTTTTGCCTCCGTCCAAAATATGTTTCACACTAATAAACCTCAATTCTGGTCGATTCTGAGTAGTTTTAAAAAATTTTGGTCACTTTCACATGTGACTAATAGGCAAAACTGCCCTAATTCACGTCACCATACTAGTCAATGGGCAAAAGGGCAAACGCCTGACTTTTTATCTCGAGTTATGGATTTATGTGGCCTCACTGGCCTATCTGAGGTTCTAAAGCTATGTCTAAGCTACATCTTGACACTAAACTCGATAGGGGCCAATCATCTACTTTTTGAAATAATTGGTCAATTGTGACACTACCCCCTCTCTCTGCAGACACAAATTGAAATTCACAAAAATGAAGGCAAAATTAATACGCCACTTGACTCGAAATTTTCCTTCAGATAACCCAAATAAACGCATTTTCAGAAGAAATGGCATGTTGCCATTGCAAAAAGATTACAACTGTGCCTACATACTAGCTTACTGACTCGTCATGATCACAATTGTGTTGGGACTACATTTATTTTTGAATACTACTTTTTTCTATTCAGCGGAAGTGACGTATTAGGGCATTTTGGCCTAATAGCCACATGGTTGGATGATTTCTGGCTTTAAATTGCGTTTTTCCAATTTACTAGAGTTTTTCAAGTAGTTTTGTGCAGTTTAAGAATATTCTGACAGCAATTATGAAAAATATGGCTACTTCATCACCCCTGGGGTCATTTTTCCAAGAACCCAATGGTTTTCCTTTAAATTTGACTAGTTTTTCATTTACATCATGAAATCCACTGCCTGATGGTGACATTTTTCAGTATCGTGTCAAGAAATTGAGTATTTTATTGCATATTGCAATTTTTAGCCAAAATCACTGAACCGTGAACTAGAAAATTGGACAAATTTGACCCACTTTTTGGCAAAATCTTACTAAAATCATCACTTTTTCATACTTTATTCCATTCAACAACCTCCTGATTTGAAAAATGATGACAAATTTGATCAGTTTTGACTCTGGCCTAGAGAATTGGGACTTTTGAGATATTTTTAGCTCGAATGTAGTCATTCAGAGTGAACAAATACATCAAAAATTGACACTTAACTCACCAATTTCTGACTGCACCCCCGATATGTACCTTCTTTCTATACTGGAAACCATAAGATGGGAAATTCAATCTTTATGATGAATAGCAACTCGTTGGCTTCCCCATTTACGACAACAAATGACATTTAGGGGTCACTAAGGACAAAATTGTAGCCAAATATCGTCAAAATCAGTGGTTTTTGGGGTAAAAAGCGAAAACTGCTGATTCAGCAAAAACATTAAATTTGTTCATGAAAATTCCCCTTTTTGCCTCCGTCCAAAATATGTTTCACACTAATAAACCTCAATTCTGGTCGATTCTGAGTAGTTTTAAAAAATTTTGGTCACTTTCACATGTGACTAATAGCCACATGGTTGGATGATTTCTGGCTTTAAATTGCGTTTTTCCAATTTACTAGAGTTTTTCAAGTAGTTTTGTGCAGTTTAAGAATATTCTGACAGCAATTATGAAAAATATGGCTACTTCATCACCCCTGGGGTCATTTTTCCAAGAACCCAATGGTTTTCCTTTAAATTTGACTAGTTTTTCATTTACATCATGAAATCCACTGCCTGATGGTGACATTTTTCAGTATCGTGTCAAGAAATTGAGTATTTTATTGCATATTGCAATTTTTAGCCAAAATCACTGAACCGTGAACTAGAAAATTGGACAAATTTGACCCACTTTTTGGCAAAATCTTACTAAAATCATCACTTTTTCATACTTTATTCCATTCAACAACCTCCTGATTTGAAAAATGATGACAAATTTGATCAGTTTTGACTCTGGCCTAGAGAATTGGGACTTTTGAGATATTTTTAGCTCGAATGTAGTCATTCAGAGTGAACAAATACATCAAAAATTGACACTTAACTCACCAATTTCTGACTGCACCCCCGATATGTACCTTCTTTCTATACTGGAAACCATAAGATGGGAAATTCAATCTTTATGATGAATAGCAACTCGTTGGCTTCCCCATTTACGACAACAAATGACATTTAGGGGTCACTAAGGACAAAATTGTAGCCAAATATCGTCAAAATCAGTGGTTTTTGGGGTAAAAAGCGAAAACTGCTGATTCAGCAAAAACATTAAATTTGTTCATGAAAATTCCCCTTTTTGCCTCCGTCCAAAATATGTTTCACACTAATAAACCTCAATTCTGGTCGATTCTGAGTAGTTTTAAAAAATTTTGGTCACTTTCACATGTGACTAATAGCCACATGGTTGGATGATTTCTGGCTTTAAATTGCGTTTTTCCAATTTACTAGAGTTTTTCAAGTAGTTTTGTGCAGTTTAAGAATATTCTGACAGCAATTATGAAAAATATGGCTACTTCATCACCCCTGGGGTCATTTTTCCAAGAACCCAATGGTTTTCCTTTAAATTTGACTAGTTTTTCATTTACATCATGAAATCCACTGCCTGATGGTGACATTTTTCAGTATCGTGTCAAGAAATTGAGTATTTTATTGCATATTGCAATTTTTAGCCAAAATCACTGAACCGTGAACTAGAAAATTGGACAAATTTGACCCACTTTTTGGCAAAATCTTACTAAAATCATCACTTTTTCATACTTTATTCCATTCAACAACCTCCTGATTTGAAAAATGATGACAAATTTGATCAGTTTTGACTCTGGCCTAGAGAATTGGGACTTTTGAGATATTTTTAGCTCGAATGTAGTCATTCAGAGTGAACAAATACATCAAAAATTGACACTTAACTCACCAATTTCTGACTGCACCCCCGATATGTACCTTCTTTCTATACTGGAAACCATAAGATGGGAAATTCAATCTTTATGATGAATAGCAACTCGTTGGCTTCCCCATTTACGACAACAAATGACATTTAGGGGTCACTAAGGACAAAATTGTAGCCAAATATCGTCAAAATCAGTGGTTTTTGGGGTAAAAAGCGAAAACTGCTGATTCAGCAAAAACATTAAATTTGTTCATGAAAATTCCCCTTTTTGCCTCCGTCCAAAATATGTTTCACACTAATAAACCTCAATTCTGGTCGATTCTGAGTAGTTTTAAAAAATTTTGGTCACTTTCACATGTGACTAATAGGCAAAACTGCCCTAATTCACGTCACCATACTAGTCAATGGGCAAAAGGGCAAACGCCTGACTTTTTATCTCGAGTTATGGATTTATGTGGCCTCACTGGCCTATCTGAGGTTCTAAAGCTATGTCTAAGCTACATCTTGACACTAAACTCGATAGGGGCCAATCATCTACTTTTTGAAATAATTGGTCAATTGTGACACTACCCCCTCTCTCTGCAGACACAAATTGAAATTCACAAAAATGAAGGCAAAATTAATACGCCACTTGACTCGAAATTTTCCTTCAGATAACCCAAATAAACGCATTTTCAGAAGAAATGGCATGTTGCCATTGCAAAAAGATTACAACTGTGCCTACATACTAGCTTACTGACTCGTCATGATCACAATTGTGTTGGGACTACATTTATTTTTGAATACTACTTTTTTCTATTCAGCGGAAGTGACGTATTAGGGCATTTTGGCCTAATAGCCACATGGTTGGATGATTTCTGGCTTTAAATTGCGTTTTTCCAATTTACTAGAGTTTTTCAAGTAGTTTTGTGCAGTTTAAGAATATTCTGACAGCAATTATGAAAAATATGGCTACTTCATCACCCCTGGGGTCATTTTTCCAAGAACCCAATGGTTTTCCTTTAAATTTGACTAGTTTTTCATTTACATCATGAAATCCACTGCCTGATGGTGACATTTTTCAGTATCGTGTCAAGAAATTGAGTATTTTATTGCATATTGCAATTTTTAGCCAAAATCACTGAACCGTGAACTAGAAAATTGGACAAATTTGACCCACTTTTTGGCAAAATCTTACTAAAATCATCACTTTTTCATACTTTATTCCATTCAACAACCTCCTGATTTGAAAAATGATGACAAATTTGATCAGTTTTGACTCTGGCCTAGAGAATTGGGACTTTTGAGATATTTTTAGCTCGAATGTAGTCATTCAGAGTGAACAAATACATCAAAAATTGACACTTAACTCACCAATTTCTGACTGCACCCCCGATATGTACCTTCTTTCTATACTGGAAACCATAAGATGGGAAATTCAATCTTTATGATGAATAGCAACTCGTTGGCTTCCCCATTTACGACAACAAATGACATTTAGGGGTCACTAAGGACAAAATTGTAGCCAAATATCGTCAAAATCAGTGGTTTTTGGGGTAAAAAGCGAAAACTGCTGATTCAGCAAAAACATTAAATTTGTTCATGAAAATTCCCCTTTTTGCCTCCGTCCAAAATATGTTTCACACTAATAAACCTCAATTCTGGTCGATTCTGAGTAGTTTTAAAAAATTTTGGTCACTTTCACATGTGACTAATAGGCAAAACTGCCCTAATTCACGTCACCATACTAGTCAATGGGCAAAAGGGCAAACGCCTGACTTTTTATCTCGAGTTATGGATTTATGTGGCCTCACTGGCCTATCTGAGGTTCTAAAGCTATGTCTAAGCTACATCTTGACACTAAACTCGATAGGGGCCAATCATCTACTTTTTGAAATAATTGGTCAATTGTGACACTACCCCCTCTCTCTGCAGACACAAATTGAAATTCACAAAAATGAAGGCAAAATTAATACGCCACTTGACTCGAAATTTTCCTTCAGATAACCCAAATAAACGCATTTTCAGAAGAAATGGCATGTTGCCATTGCAAAAAGATTACAACTGTGCCTACATACTAGCTTACTGACTCGTCATGATCACAATTGTGTTGGGACTACATTTATTTTTGAATACTACTTTTTTCTATTCAGCGGAAGTGACGTATTAGGGCATTTTGGCCTAATAGCCACATGGTTGGATGATTTCTGGCTTTAAATTGCGTTTTTCCAATTTACTAGAGTTTTTCAAGTAGTTTTGTGCAGTTTAAGAATATTCTGACAGCAATTATGAAAAATATGGCTACTTCATCACCCCTGGGGTCATTTTTCCAAGAACCCAATGGTTTTCCTTTAAATTTGACTAGTTTTTCATTTACATCATGAAATCCACTGCCTGATGGTGACATTTTTCAGTATCGTGTCAAGAAATTGAGTATTTTATTGCATATTGCAATTTTTAGCCAAAATCACTGAACCGTGAACTAGAAAATTGGACAAATTTGACCCACTTTTTGGCAAAATCTTACTAAAATCATCACTTTTTCATACTTTATTCCATTCAACAACCTCCTGATTTGAAAAATGATGACAAATTTGATCAGTTTTGACTCTGGCCTAGAGAATTGGGACTTTTGAGATATTTTTAGCTCGAATGTAGTCATTCAGAGTGAACAAATACATCAAAAATTGACACTTAACTCACCAATTTCTGACTGCACCCCCGATATGTACCTTCTTTCTATACTGGAAACCATAAGATGGGAAATTCAATCTTTATGATGAATAGCAACTCGTTGGCTTCCCCATTTACGACAACAAATGACATTTAGGGGTCACTAAGGACAAAATTGTAGCCAAATATCGTCAAAATCAGTGGTTTTTGGGGTAAAAAGCGAAAACTGCTGATTCAGCAAAAACATTAAATTTGTTCATGAAAATTCCCCTTTTTGCCTCCGTCCAAAATATGTTTCACACTAATAAACCTCAATTCTGGTCGATTCTGAGTAGTTTTAAAAAATTTTGGTCACTTTCACATGTGACTAATAGGCAAAACTGCCCTAATTCACGTCACCATACTAGTCAATGGGCAAAAGGGCAAACGCCTGACTTTTTATCTCGAGTTATGGATTTATGTGGCCTCACTGGCCTATCTGAGGTTCTAAAGCTATGTCTAAGCTACATCTTGACACTAAACTCGATAGGGGCCAATCATCTACTTTTTGAAATAATTGGTCAATTGTGACACTACCCCCTCTCTCTGCAGACACAAATTGAAATTCACAAAAATGAAGGCAAAATTAATACGCCACTTGACTCGAAATTTTCCTTCAGATAACCCAAATAAACGCATTTTCAGAAGAAATGGCATGTTGCCATTGCAAAAAGATTACAACTGTGCCTACATACTAGCTTACTGACTCGTCATGATCACAATTGTGTTGGGACTACATTTATTTTTGAATACTACTTTTTTCTATTCAGCGGAAGTGACGTATTAGGGCATTTTGGCCTAATAGCCACATGGTTGGATGATTTCTGGCTTTAAATTGCGTTTTTCCAATTTACTAGAGTTTTTCAAGTAGTTTTGTGCAGTTTAAGAATATTCTGACAGCAATTATGAAAAATATGGCTACTTCATCACCCCTGGGGTCATTTTTCCAAGAACCCAATGGTTTTCCTTTAAATTTGACTAGTTTTTCATTTACATCATGAAATCCACTGCCTGATGGTGACATTTTTCAGTATCGTGTCAAGAAATTGAGTATTTTATTGCATATTGCAATTTTTAGCCAAAATCACTGAACCGTGAACTAGAAAATTGGACAAATTTGACCCACTTTTTGGCAAAATCTTACTAAAATCATCACTTTTTCATACTTTATTCCATTCAACAACCTCCTGATTTGAAAAATGATGACAAATTTGATCAGTTTTGACTCTGGCCTAGAGAATTGGGACTTTTGAGATATTTTTAGCTCGAATGTAGTCATTCAGAGTGAACAAATACATCAAAAATTGACACTTAACTCACCAATTTCTGACTGCACCCCCGATATGTACCTTCTTTCTATACTGGAAACCATAAGATGGGAAATTCAATCTTTATGATGAATAGCAACTCGTTGGCTTCCCCATTTACGACAACAAATGACATTTAGGGGTCACTAAGGACAAAATTGTAGCCAAATATCGTCAAAATCAGTGGTTTTTGGGGTAAAAAGCGAAAACTGCTGATTCAGCAAAAACATTAAATTTGTTCATGAAAATTCCCCTTTTTGCCTCCGTCCAAAATATGTTTCACACTAATAAACCTCAATTCTGGTCGATTCTGAGTAGTTTTAAAAAATTTTGGTCACTTTCACATGTGACTAATAGCCACATGGTTGGATGATTTCTGGCTTTAAATTGCGTTTTTCCAATTTACTAGAGTTTTTCAAGTAGTTTTGTGCAGTTTAAGAATATTCTGACAGCAATTATGAAAAATATGGCTACTTCATCACCCCTGGGGTCATTTTTCCAAGAACCCAATGGTTTTCCTTTAAATTTGACTAGTTTTTCATTTACATCATGAAATCCACTGCCTGATGGTGACATTTTTCAGTATCGTGTCAAGAAATTGAGTATTTTATTGCATATTGCAATTTTTAGCCAAAATCACTGAACCGTGAACTAGAAAATTGGACAAATTTGACCCACTTTTTGGCAAAATCTTACTAAAATCATCACTTTTTCATACTTTATTCCATTCAACAACCTCCTGATTTGAAAAATGATGACAAATTTGATCAGTTTTGACTCTGGCCTAGAGAATTGGGACTTTTGAGATATTTTTAGCTCGAATGTAGTCATTCAGAGTGAACAAATACATCAAAAATTGACACTTAACTCACCAATTTCTGACTGCACCCCCGATATGTACCTTCTTTCTATACTGGAAACCATAAGATGGGAAATTCAATCTTTATGATGAATAGCAACTCGTTGGCTTCCCCATTTACGACAACAAATGACATTTAGGGGTCACTAAGGACAAAATTGTAGCCAAATATCGTCAAAATCAGTGGTTTTTGGGGTAAAAAGCGAAAACTGCTGATTCAGCAAAAACATTAAATTTGTTCATGAAAATTCCCCTTTTTGCCTCCGTCCAAAATATGTTTCACACTAATAAACCTCAATTCTGGTCGATTCTGAGTAGTTTTAAAAAATTTTGGTCACTTTCACATGTGACTAATAGGCAAAACTGCCCTAATTCACGTCACCATACTAGTCAATGGGCAAAAGGGCAAACGCCTGACTTTTTATCTCGAGTTATGGATTTATGTGGCCTCACTGGCCTATCTGAGGTTCTAAAGCTATGTCTAAGCTACATCTTGACACTAAACTCGATAGGGGCCAATCATCTACTTTTTGAAATAATTGGTCAATTGTGACACTACCCCCTCTCTCTGCAGACACAAATTGAAATTCACAAAAATGAAGGCAAAATTAATACGCCACTTGACTCGAAATTTTCCTTCAGATAACCCAAATAAACGCATTTTCAGAAGAAATGGCATGTTGCCATTGCAAAAAGATTACAACTGTGCCTACATACTAGCTTACTGACTCGTCATGATCACAATTGTGTTGGGACTACATTTATTTTTGAATACTACTTTTTTCTATTCAGCGGAAGTGACGTATTAGGGCATTTTGGCCTAATAGCCACATGGTTGGATGATTTCTGGCTTTAAATTGCGTTTTTCCAATTTACTAGAGTTTTTCAAGTAGTTTTGTGCAGTTTAAGAATATTCTGACAGCAATTATGAAAAATATGGCTACTTCATCACCCCTGGGGTCATTTTTCCAAGAACCCAATGGTTTTCCTTTAAATTTGACTAGTTTTTCATTTACATCATGAAATCCACTGCCTGATGGTGACATTTTTCAGTATCGTGTCAAGAAATTGAGTATTTTATTGCATATTGCAATTTTTAGCCAAAATCACTGAACCGTGAACTAGAAAATTGGACAAATTTGACCCACTTTTTGGCAAAATCTTACTAAAATCATCACTTTTTCATACTTTATTCCATTCAACAACCTCCTGATTTGAAAAATGATGACAAATTTGATCAGTTTTGACTCTGGCCTAGAGAATTGGGACTTTTGAGATATTTTTAGCTCGAATGTAGTCATTCAGAGTGAACAAATACATCAAAAATTGACACTTAACTCACCAATTTCTGACTGCACCCCCGATATGTACCTTCTTTCTATACTGGAAACCATAAGATGGGAAATTCAATCTTTATGATGAATAGCAACTCGTTGGCTTCCCCATTTACGACAACAAATGACATTTAGGGGTCACTAAGGACAAAATTGTAGCCAAATATCGTCAAAATCAGTGGTTTTTGGGGTAAAAAGCGAAAACTGCTGATTCAGCAAAAACATTAAATTTGTTCATGAAAATTCCCCTTTTTGCCTCCGTCCAAAATATGTTTCACACTAATAAACCTCAATTCTGGTCGATTCTGAGTAGTTTTAAAAAATTTTGGTCACTTTCACATGTGACTAATAGGCAAAACTGCCCTAATTCACGTCACCATACTAGTCAATGGGCAAAAGGGCAAACGCCTGACTTTTTATCTCGAGTTATGGATTTATGTGGCCTCACTGGCCTATCTGAGGTTCTAAAGCTATGTCTAAGCTACATCTTGACACTAAACTCGATAGGGGCCAATCATCTACTTTTTGAAATAATTGGTCAATTGTGACACTACCCCCTCTCTCTGCAGACACAAATTGAAATTCACAAAAATGAAGGCAAAATTAATACGCCACTTGACTCGAAATTTTCCTTCAGATAACCCAAATAAACGCATTTTCAGAAGAAATGGCATGTTGCCATTGCAAAAAGATTACAACTGTGCCTACATACTAGCTTACTGACTCGTCATGATCACAATTGTGTTGGGACTACATTTATTTTTGAATACTACTTTTTTCTATTCAGCGGAAGTGACGTATTAGGGCATTTTGGCCTAATAGCCACATGGTTGGATGATTTCTGGCTTTAAATTGCGTTTTTCCAATTTACTAGAGTTTTTCAAGTAGTTTTGTGCAGTTTAAGAATATTCTGACAGCAATTATGAAAAATATGGCTACTTCATCACCCCTGGGGTCATTTTTCCAAGAACCCAATGGTTTTCCTTTAAATTTGACTAGTTTTTCATTTACATCATGAAATCCACTGCCTGATGGTGACATTTTTCAGTATCGTGTCAAGAAATTGAGTATTTTATTGCATATTGCAATTTTTAGCCAAAATCACTGAACCGTGAACTAGAAAATTGGACAAATTTGACCCACTTTTTGGCAAAATCTTACTAAAATCATCACTTTTTCATACTTTATTCCATTCAACAACCTCCTGATTTGAAAAATGATGACAAATTTGATCAGTTTTGACTCTGGCCTAGAGAATTGGGACTTTTGAGATATTTTTAGCTCGAATGTAGTCATTCAGAGTGAACAAATACATCAAAAATTGACACTTAACTCACCAATTTCTGACTGCACCCCCGATATGTACCTTCTTTCTATACTGGAAACCATAAGATGGGAAATTCAATCTTTATGATGAATAGCAACTCGTTGGCTTCCCCATTTACGACAACAAATGACATTTAGGGGTCACTAAGGACAAAATTGTAGCCAAATATCGTCAAAATCAGTGGTTTTTGGGGTAAAAAGCGAAAACTGCTGATTCAGCAAAAACATTAAATTTGTTCATGAAAATTCCCCTTTTTGCCTCCGTCCAAAATATGTTTCACACTAATAAACCTCAATTCTGGTCGATTCTGAGTAGTTTTAAAAAATTTTGGTCACTTTCACATGTGACTAATAGGCAAAACTGCCCTAATTCACGTCACCATACTAGTCAATGGGCAAAAGGGCAAACGCCTGACTTTTTATCTCGAGTTATGGATTTATGTGGCCTCACTGGCCTATCTGAGGTTCTAAAGCTATGTCTAAGCTACATCTTGACACTAAACTCGATAGGGGCCAATCATCTACTTTTTGAAATAATTGGTCAATTGTGACACTACCCCCTCTCTCTGCAGACACAAATTGAAATTCACAAAAATGAAGGCAAAATTAATACGCCACTTGACTCGAAATTTTCCTTCAGATAACCCAAATAAACGCATTTTCAGAAGAAATGGCATGTTGCCATTGCAAAAAGATTACAACTGTGCCTACATACTAGCTTACTGACTCGTCATGATCACAATTGTGTTGGGACTACATTTATTTTTGAATACTACTTTTTTCTATTCAGCGGAAGTGACGTATTAGGGCATTTTGGCCTAATAGCCACATGGTTGGATGATTTCTGGCTTTAAATTGCGTTTTTCCAATTTACTAGAGTTTTTCAAGTAGTTTTGTGCAGTTTAAGAATATTCTGACAGCAATTATGAAAAATATGGCTACTTCATCACCCCTGGGGTCATTTTTCCAAGAACCCAATGGTTTTCCTTTAAATTTGACTAGTTTTTCATTTACATCATGAAATCCACTGCCTGATGGTGACATTTTTCAGTATCGTGTCAAGAAATTGAGTATTTTATTGCATATTGCAATTTTTAGCCAAAATCACTGAACCGTGAACTAGAAAATTGGACAAATTTGACCCACTTTTTGGCAAAATCTTACTAAAATCATCACTTTTTCATACTTTATTCCATTCAACAACCTCCTGATTTGAAAAATGATGACAAATTTGATCAGTTTTGACTCTGGCCTAGAGAATTGGGACTTTTGAGATATTTTTAGCTCGAATGTAGTCATTCAGAGTGAACAAATACATCAAAAATTGACACTTAACTCACCAATTTCTGACTGCACCCCCGATATGTACCTTCTTTCTATACTGGAAACCATAAGATGGGAAATTCAATCTTTATGATGAATAGCAACTCGTTGGCTTCCCCATTTACGACAACAAATGACATTTAGGGGTCACTAAGGACAAAATTGTAGCCAAATATCGTCAAAATCAGTGGTTTTTGGGGTAAAAAGCGAAAACTGCTGATTCAGCAAAAACATTAAATTTGTTCATGAAAATTCCCCTTTTTGCCTCCGTCCAAAATATGTTTCACACTAATAAACCTCAATTCTGGTCGATTCTGAGTAGTTTTAAAAAATTTTGGTCACTTTCACATGTGACTAATAGGCAAAACTGCCCTAATTCACGTCACCATACTAGTCAATGGGCAAAAGGGCAAACGCCTGACTTTTTATCTCGAGTTATGGATTTATGTGGCCTCACTGGCCTATCTGAGGTTCTAAAGCTATGTCTAAGCTACATCTTGACACTAAACTCGATAGGGGCCAATCATCTACTTTTTGAAATAATTGGTCAATTGTGACACTACCCCCTCTCTCTGCAGACACAAATTGAAATTCACAAAAATGAAGGCAAAATTAATACGCCACTTGACTCGAAATTTTCCTTCAGATAACCCAAATAAACGCATTTTCAGAAGAAATGGCATGTTGCCATTGCAAAAAGATTACAACTGTGCCTACATACTAGCTTACTGACTCGTCATGATCACAATTGTGTTGGGACTACATTTATTTTTGAATACTACTTTTTTCTATTCAGCGGAAGTGACGTATTAGGGCATTTTGGCCTAATAGCCACATGGTTGGATGATTTCTGGCTTTAAATTGCGTTTTTCCAATTTACTAGAGTTTTTCAAGTAGTTTTGTGCAGTTTAAGAATATTCTGACAGCAATTATGAAAAATATGGCTACTTCATCACCCCTGGGGTCATTTTTCCAAGAACCCAATGGTTTTCCTTTAAATTTGACTAGTTTTTCATTTACATCATGAAATCCACTGCCTGATGGTGACATTTTTCAGTATCGTGTCAAGAAATTGAGTATTTTATTGCATATTGCAATTTTTAGCCAAAATCACTGAACCGTGAACTAGAAAATTGGACAAATTTGACCCACTTTTTGGCAAAATCTTACTAAAATCATCACTTTTTCATACTTTATTCCATTCAACAACCTCCTGATTTGAAAAATGATGACAAATTTGATCAGTTTTGACTCTGGCCTAGAGAATTGGGACTTTTGAGATATTTTTAGCTCGAATGTAGTCATTCAGAGTGAACAAATACATCAAAAATTGACACTTAACTCACCAATTTCTGACTGCACCCCCGATATGTACCTTCTTTCTATACTGGAAACCATAAGATGGGAAATTCAATCTTTATGATGAATAGCAACTCGTTGGCTTCCCCATTTACGACAACAAATGACATTTAGGGGTCACTAAGGACAAAATTGTAGCCAAATATCGTCAAAATCAGTGGTTTTTGGGGTAAAAAGCGAAAACTGCTGATTCAGCAAAAACATTAAATTTGTTCATGAAAATTCCCCTTTTTGCCTCCGTCCAAAATATGTTTCACACTAATAAACCTCAATTCTGGTCGATTCTGAGTAGTTTTAAAAAATTTTGGTCACTTTCACATGTGACTAATAGCCACATGGTTGGATGATTTCTGGCTTTAAATTGCGTTTTTCCAATTTACTAGAGTTTTTCAAGTAGTTTTGTGCAGTTTAAGAATATTCTGACAGCAATTATGAAAAATATGGCTACTTCATCACCCCTGGGGTCATTTTTCCAAGAACCCAATGGTTTTCCTTTAAATTTGACTAGTTTTTCATTTACATCATGAAATCCACTGCCTGATGGTGACATTTTTCAGTATCGTGTCAAGAAATTGAGTATTTTATTGCATATTGCAATTTTTAGCCAAAATCACTGAACCGTGAACTAGAAAATTGGACAAATTTGACCCACTTTTTGGCAAAATCTTACTAAAATCATCACTTTTTCATACTTTATTCCATTCAACAACCTCCTGATTTGAAAAATGATGACAAATTTGATCAGTTTTGACTCTGGCCTAGAGAATTGGGACTTTTGAGATATTTTTAGCTCGAATGTAGTCATTCAGAGTGAACAAATACATCAAAAATTGACACTTAACTCACCAATTTCTGACTGCACCCCCGATATGTACCTTCTTTCTATACTGGAAACCATAAGATGGGAAATTCAATCTTTATGATGAATAGCAACTCGTTGGCTTCCCCATTTACGACAACAAATGACATTTAGGGGTCACTAAGGACAAAATTGTAGCCAAATATCGTCAAAATCAGTGGTTTTTGGGGTAAAAAGCGAAAACTGCTGATTCAGCAAAAACATTAAATTTGTTCATGAAAATTCCCCTTTTTGCCTCCGTCCAAAATATGTTTCACACTAATAAACCTCAATTCTGGTCGATTCTGAGTAGTTTTAAAAAATTTTGGTCACTTTCACATGTGACTAATAGGCAAAACTGCCCTAATTCACGTCACCATACTAGTCAATGGGCAAAAGGGCAAACGCCTGACTTTTTATCTCGAGTTATGGATTTATGTGGCCTCACTGGCCTATCTGAGGTTCTAAAGCTATGTCTAAGCTACATCTTGACACTAAACTCGATAGGGGCCAATCATCTACTTTTTGAAATAATTGGTCAATTGTGACACTACCCCCTCTCTCTGCAGACACAAATTGAAATTCACAAAAATGAAGGCAAAATTAATACGCCACTTGACTCGAAATTTTCCTTCAGATAACCCAAATAAACGCATTTTCAGAAGAAATGGCATGTTGCCATTGCAAAAAGATTACAACTGTGCCTACATACTAGCTTACTGACTCGTCATGATCACAATTGTGTTGGGACTACATTTATTTTTGAATACTACTTTTTTCTATTCAGCGGAAGTGACGTATTAGGGCATTTTGGCCTAATAGCCACATGGTTGGATGATTTCTGGCTTTAAATTGCGTTTTTCCAATTTACTAGAGTTTTTCAAGTAGTTTTGTGCAGTTTAAGAATATTCTGACAGCAATTATGAAAAATATGGCTACTTCATCACCCCTGGGGTCATTTTTCCAAGAACCCAATGGTTTTCCTTTAAATTTGACTAGTTTTTCATTTACATCATGAAATCCACTGCCTGATGGTGACATTTTTCAGTATCGTGTCAAGAAATTGAGTATTTTATTGCATATTGCAATTTTTAGCCAAAATCACTGAACCGTGAACTAGAAAATTGGACAAATTTGACCCACTTTTTGGCAAAATCTTACTAAAATCATCACTTTTTCATACTTTATTCCATTCAACAACCTCCTGATTTGAAAAATGATGACAAATTTGATCAGTTTTGACTCTGGCCTAGAGAATTGGGACTTTTGAGATATTTTTAGCTCGAATGTAGTCATTCAGAGTGAACAAATACATCAAAAATTGACACTTAACTCACCAATTTCTGACTGCACCCCCGATATGTACCTTCTTTCTATACTGGAAACCATAAGATGGGAAATTCAATCTTTATGATGAATAGCAACTCGTTGGCTTCCCCATTTACGACAACAAATGACATTTAGGGGTCACTAAGGACAAAATTGTAGCCAAATATCGTCAAAATCAGTGGTTTTTGGGGTAAAAAGCGAAAACTGCTGATTCAGCAAAAACATTAAATTTGTTCATGAAAATTCCCCTTTTTGCCTCCGTCCAAAATATGTTTCACACTAATAAACCTCAATTCTGGTCGATTCTGAGTAGTTTTAAAAAATTTTGGTCACTTTCACATGTGACTAATAGCCACATGGTTGGATGATTTCTGGCTTTAAATTGCGTTTTTCCAATTTACTAGAGTTTTTCAAGTAGTTTTGTGCAGTTTAAGAATATTCTGACAGCAATTATGAAAAATATGGCTACTTCATCACCCCTGGGGTCATTTTTCCAAGAACCCAATGGTTTTCCTTTAAATTTGACTAGTTTTTCATTTACATCATGAAATCCACTGCCTGATGGTGACATTTTTCAGTATCGTGTCAAGAAATTGAGTATTTTATTGCATATTGCAATTTTTAGCCAAAATCACTGAACCGTGAACTAGAAAATTGGACAAATTTGACCCACTTTTTGGCAAAATCTTACTAAAATCATCACTTTTTCATACTTTATTCCATTCAACAACCTCCTGATTTGAAAAATGATGACAAATTTGATCAGTTTTGACTCTGGCCTAGAGAATTGGGACTTTTGAGATATTTTTAGCTCGAATGTAGTCATTCAGAGTGAACAAATACATCAAAAATTGACACTTAACTCACCAATTTCTGACTGCACCCCCGATATGTACCTTCTTTCTATACTGGAAACCATAAGATGGGAAATTCAATCTTTATGATGAATAGCAACTCGTTGGCTTCCCCATTTACGACAACAAATGACATTTAGGGGTCACTAAGGACAAAATTGTAGCCAAATATCGTCAAAATCAGTGGTTTTTGGGGTAAAAAGCGAAAACTGCTGATTCAGCAAAAACATTAAATTTGTTCATGAAAATTCCCCTTTTTGCCTCCGTCCAAAATATGTTTCACACTAATAAACCTCAATTCTGGTCGATTCTGAGTAGTTTTAAAAAATTTTGGTCACTTTCACATGTGACTAATAGGCAAAACTGCCCTAATTCACGTCACCATACTAGTCAATGGGCAAAAGGGCAAACGCCTGACTTTTTATCTCGAGTTATGGATTTATGTGGCCTCACTGGCCTATCTGAGGTTCTAAAGCTATGTCTAAGCTACATCTTGACACTAAACTCGATAGGGGCCAATCATCTACTTTTTGAAATAATTGGTCAATTGTGACACTACCCCCTCTCTCTGCAGACACAAATTGAAATTCACAAAAATGAAGGCAAAATTAATACGCCACTTGACTCGAAATTTTCCTTCAGATAACCCAAATAAACGCATTTTCAGAAGAAATGGCATGTTGCCATTGCAAAAAGATTACAACTGTGCCTACATACTAGCTTACTGACTCGTCATGATCACAATTGTGTTGGGACTACATTTATTTTTGAATACTACTTTTTTCTATTCAGCGGAAGTGACGTATTAGGGCATTTTGGCCTAATAGCCACATGGTTGGATGATTTCTGGCTTTAAATTGCGTTTTTCCAATTTACTAGAGTTTTTCAAGTAGTTTTGTGCAGTTTAAGAATATTCTGACAGCAATTATGAAAAATATGGCTACTTCATCACCCCTGGGGTCATTTTTCCAAGAACCCAATGGTTTTCCTTTAAATTTGACTAGTTTTTCATTTACATCATGAAATCCACTGCCTGATGGTGACATTTTTCAGTATCGTGTCAAGAAATTGAGTATTTTATTGCATATTGCAATTTTTAGCCAAAATCACTGAACCGTGAACTAGAAAATTGGACAAATTTGACCCACTTTTTGGCAAAATCTTACTAAAATCATCACTTTTTCATACTTTATTCCATTCAACAACCTCCTGATTTGAAAAATGATGACAAATTTGATCAGTTTTGACTCTGGCCTAGAGAATTGGGACTTTTGAGATATTTTTAGCTCGAATGTAGTCATTCAGAGTGAACAAATACATCAAAAATTGACACTTAACTCACCAATTTCTGACTGCACCCCCGATATGTACCTTCTTTCTATACTGGAAACCATAAGATGGGAAATTCAATCTTTATGATGAATAGCAACTCGTTGGCTTCCCCATTTACGACAACAAATGACATTTAGGGGTCACTAAGGACAAAATTGTAGCCAAATATCGTCAAAATCAGTGGTTTTTGGGGTAAAAAGCGAAAACTGCTGATTCAGCAAAAACATTAAATTTGTTCATGAAAATTCCCCTTTTTGCCTCCGTCCAAAATATGTTTCACACTAATAAACCTCAATTCTGGTCGATTCTGAGTAGTTTTAAAAAATTTTGGTCACTTTCACATGTGACTAATAGCCACATGGTTGGATGATTTCTGGCTTTAAATTGCGTTTTTCCAATTTACTAGAGTTTTTCAAGTAGTTTTGTGCAGTTTAAGAATATTCTGACAGCAATTATGAAAAATATGGCTACTTCATCACCCCTGGGGTCATTTTTCCAAGAACCCAATGGTTTTCCTTTAAATTTGACTAGTTTTTCATTTACATCATGAAATCCACTGCCTGATGGTGACATTTTTCAGTATCGTGTCAAGAAATTGAGTATTTTATTGCATATTGCAATTTTTAGCCAAAATCACTGAACCGTGAACTAGAAAATTGGACAAATTTGACCCACTTTTTGGCAAAATCTTACTAAAATCATCACTTTTTCATACTTTATTCCATTCAACAACCTCCTGATTTGAAAAATGATGACAAATTTGATCAGTTTTGACTCTGGCCTAGAGAATTGGGACTTTTGAGATATTTTTAGCTCGAATGTAGTCATTCAGAGTGAACAAATACATCAAAAATTGACACTTAACTCACCAATTTCTGACTGCACCCCCGATATGTACCTTCTTTCTATACTGGAAACCATAAGATGGGAAATTCAATCTTTATGATGAATAGCAACTCGTTGGCTTCCCCATTTACGACAACAAATGACATTTAGGGGTCACTAAGGACAAAATTGTAGCCAAATATCGTCAAAATCAGTGGTTTTTGGGGTAAAAAGCGAAAACTGCTGATTCAGCAAAAACATTAAATTTGTTCATGAAAATTCCCCTTTTTGCCTCCGTCCAAAATATGTTTCACACTAATAAACCTCAATTCTGGTCGATTCTGAGTAGTTTTAAAAAATTTTGGTCACTTTCACATGTGACTAATAGGCAAAACTGCCCTAATTCACGTCACCATACTAGTCAATGGGCAAAAGGGCAAACGCCTGACTTTTTATCTCGAGTTATGGATTTATGTGGCCTCACTGGCCTATCTGAGGTTCTAAAGCTATGTCTAAGCTACATCTTGACACTAAACTCGATAGGGGCCAATCATCTACTTTTTGAAATAATTGGTCAATTGTGACACTACCCCCTCTCTCTGCAGACACAAATTGAAATTCACAAAAATGAAGGCAAAATTAATACGCCACTTGACTCGAAATTTTCCTTCAGATAACCCAAATAAACGCATTTTCAGAAGAAATGGCATGTTGCCATTGCAAAAAGATTACAACTGTGCCTACATACTAGCTTACTGACTCGTCATGATCACAATTGTGTTGGGACTACATTTATTTTTGAATACTACTTTTTTCTATTCAGCGGAAGTGACGTATTAGGGCATTTTGGCCTAATAGCCACATGGTTGGATGATTTCTGGCTTTAAATTGCGTTTTTCCAATTTACTAGAGTTTTTCAAGTAGTTTTGTGCAGTTTAAGAATATTCTGACAGCAATTATGAAAAATATGGCTACTTCATCACCCCTGGGGTCATTTTTCCAAGAACCCAATGGTTTTCCTTTAAATTTGACTAGTTTTTCATTTACATCATGAAATCCACTGCCTGATGGTGACATTTTTCAGTATCGTGTCAAGAAATTGAGTATTTTATTGCATATTGCAATTTTTAGCCAAAATCACTGAACCGTGAACTAGAAAATTGGACAAATTTGACCCACTTTTTGGCAAAATCTTACTAAAATCATCACTTTTTCATACTTTATTCCATTCAACAACCTCCTGATTTGAAAAATGATGACAAATTTGATCAGTTTTGACTCTGGCCTAGAGAATTGGGACTTTTGAGATATTTTTAGCTCGAATGTAGTCATTCAGAGTGAACAAATACATCAAAAATTGACACTTAACTCACCAATTTCTGACTGCACCCCCGATATGTACCTTCTTTCTATACTGGAAACCATAAGATGGGAAATTCAATCTTTATGATGAATAGCAACTCGTTGGCTTCCCCATTTACGACAACAAATGACATTTAGGGGTCACTAAGGACAAAATTGTAGCCAAATATCGTCAAAATCAGTGGTTTTTGGGGTAAAAAGCGAAAACTGCTGATTCAGCAAAAACATTAAATTTGTTCATGAAAATTCCCCTTTTTGCCTCCGTCCAAAATATGTTTCACACTAATAAACCTCAATTCTGGTCGATTCTGAGTAGTTTTAAAAAATTTTGGTCACTTTCACATGTGACTAATAGGCAAAACTGCCCTAATTCACGTCACCATACTAGTCAATGGGCAAAAGGGCAAACGCCTGACTTTTTATCTCGAGTTATGGATTTATGTGGCCTCACTGGCCTATCTGAGGTTCTAAAGCTATGTCTAAGCTACATCTTGACACTAAACTCGATAGGGGCCAATCATCTACTTTTTGAAATAATTGGTCAATTGTGACACTACCCCCTCTCTCTGCAGACACAAATTGAAATTCACAAAAATGAAGGCAAAATTAATACGCCACTTGACTCGAAATTTTCCTTCAGATAACCCAAATAAACGCATTTTCAGAAGAAATGGCATGTTGCCATTGCAAAAAGATTACAACTGTGCCTACATACTAGCTTACTGACTCGTCATGATCACAATTGTGTTGGGACTACATTTATTTTTGAATACTACTTTTTTCTATTCAGCGGAAGTGACGTATTAGGGCATTTTGGCCTAATAGCCACATGGTTGGATGATTTCTGGCTTTAAATTGCGTTTTTCCAATTTACTAGAGTTTTTCAAGTAGTTTTGTGCAGTTTAAGAATATTCTGACAGCAATTATGAAAAATATGGCTACTTCATCACCCCTGGGGTCATTTTTCCAAGAACCCAATGGTTTTCCTTTAAATTTGACTAGTTTTTCATTTACATCATGAAATCCACTGCCTGATGGTGACATTTTTCAGTATCGTGTCAAGAAATTGAGTATTTTATTGCATATTGCAATTTTTAGCCAAAATCACTGAACCGTGAACTAGAAAATTGGACAAATTTGACCCACTTTTTGGCAAAATCTTACTAAAATCATCACTTTTTCATACTTTATTCCATTCAACAACCTCCTGATTTGAAAAATGATGACAAATTTGATCAGTTTTGACTCTGGCCTAGAGAATTGGGACTTTTGAGATATTTTTAGCTCGAATGTAGTCATTCAGAGTGAACAAATACATCAAAAATTGACACTTAACTCACCAATTTCTGACTGCACCCCCGATATGTACCTTCTTTCTATACTGGAAACCATAAGATGGGAAATTCAATCTTTATGATGAATAGCAACTCGTTGGCTTCCCCATTTACGACAACAAATGACATTTAGGGGTCACTAAGGACAAAATTGTAGCCAAATATCGTCAAAATCAGTGGTTTTTGGGGTAAAAAGCGAAAACTGCTGATTCAGCAAAAACATTAAATTTGTTCATGAAAATTCCCCTTTTTGCCTCCGTCCAAAATATGTTTCACACTAATAAACCTCAATTCTGGTCGATTCTGAGTAGTTTTAAAAAATTTTGGTCACTTTCACATGTGACTAATAGCCACATGGTTGGATGATTTCTGGCTTTAAATTGCGTTTTTCCAATTTACTAGAGTTTTTCAAGTAGTTTTGTGCAGTTTAAGAATATTCTGACAGCAATTATGAAAAATATGGCTACTTCATCACCCCTGGGGTCATTTTTCCAAGAACCCAATGGTTTTCCTTTAAATTTGACTAGTTTTTCATTTACATCATGAAATCCACTGCCTGATGGTGACATTTTTCAGTATCGTGTCAAGAAATTGAGTATTTTATTGCATATTGCAATTTTTAGCCAAAATCACTGAACCGTGAACTAGAAAATTGGACAAATTTGACCCACTTTTTGGCAAAATCTTACTAAAATCATCACTTTTTCATACTTTATTCCATTCAACAACCTCCTGATTTGAAAAATGATGACAAATTTGATCAGTTTTGACTCTGGCCTAGAGAATTGGGACTTTTGAGATATTTTTAGCTCGAATGTAGTCATTCAGAGTGAACAAATACATCAAAAATTGACACTTAACTCACCAATTTCTGACTGCACCCCCGATATGTACCTTCTTTCTATACTGGAAACCATAAGATGGGAAATTCAATCTTTATGATGAATAGCAACTCGTTGGCTTCCCCATTTACGACAACAAATGACATTTAGGGGTCACTAAGGACAAAATTGTAGCCAAATATCGTCAAAATCAGTGGTTTTTGGGGTAAAAAGCGAAAACTGCTGATTCAGCAAAAACATTAAATTTGTTCATGAAAATTCCCCTTTTTGCCTCCGTCCAAAATATGTTTCACACTAATAAACCTCAATTCTGGTCGATTCTGAGTAGTTTTAAAAAATTTTGGTCACTTTCACATGTGACTAATAGGCAAAACTGCCCTAATTCACGTCACCATACTAGTCAATGGGCAAAAGGGCAAACGCCTGACTTTTTATCTCGAGTTATGGATTTATGTGGCCTCACTGGCCTATCTGAGGTTCTAAAGCTATGTCTAAGCTACATCTTGACACTAAACTCGATAGGGGCCAATCATCTACTTTTTGAAATAATTGGTCAATTGTGACACTACCCCCTCTCTCTGCAGACACAAATTGAAATTCACAAAAATGAAGGCAAAATTAATACGCCACTTGACTCGAAATTTTCCTTCAGATAACCCAAATAAACGCATTTTCAGAAGAAATGGCATGTTGCCATTGCAAAAAGATTACAACTGTGCCTACATACTAGCTTACTGACTCGTCATGATCACAATTGTGTTGGGACTACATTTATTTTTGAATACTACTTTTTTCTATTCAGCGGAAGTGACGTATTAGGGCATTTTGGCCTAATAGCCACATGGTTGGATGATTTCTGGCTTTAAATTGCGTTTTTCCAATTTACTAGAGTTTTTCAAGTAGTTTTGTGCAGTTTAAGAATATTCTGACAGCAATTATGAAAAATATGGCTACTTCATCACCCCTGGGGTCATTTTTCCAAGAACCCAATGGTTTTCCTTTAAATTTGACTAGTTTTTCATTTACATCATGAAATCCACTGCCTGATGGTGACATTTTTCAGTATCGTGTCAAGAAATTGAGTATTTTATTGCATATTGCAATTTTTAGCCAAAATCACTGAACCGTGAACTAGAAAATTGGACAAATTTGACCCACTTTTTGGCAAAATCTTACTAAAATCATCACTTTTTCATACTTTATTCCATTCAACAACCTCCTGATTTGAAAAATGATGACAAATTTGATCAGTTTTGACTCTGGCCTAGAGAATTGGGACTTTTGAGATATTTTTAGCTCGAATGTAGTCATTCAGAGTGAACAAATACATCAAAAATTGACACTTAACTCACCAATTTCTGACTGCACCCCCGATATGTACCTTCTTTCTATACTGGAAACCATAAGATGGGAAATTCAATCTTTATGATGAATAGCAACTCGTTGGCTTCCCCATTTACGACAACAAATGACATTTAGGGGTCACTAAGGACAAAATTGTAGCCAAATATCGTCAAAATCAGTGGTTTTTGGGGTAAAAAGCGAAAACTGCTGATTCAGCAAAAACATTAAATTTGTTCATGAAAATTCCCCTTTTTGCCTCCGTCCAAAATATGTTTCACACTAATAAACCTCAATTCTGGTCGATTCTGAGTAGTTTTAAAAAATTTTGGTCACTTTCACATGTGACTAATAGCCACATGGTTGGATGATTTCTGGCTTTAAATTGCGTTTTTCCAATTTACTAGAGTTTTTCAAGTAGTTTTGTGCAGTTTAAGAATATTCTGACAGCAATTATGAAAAATATGGCTACTTCATCACCCCTGGGGTCATTTTTCCAAGAACCCAATGGTTTTCCTTTAAATTTGACTAGTTTTTCATTTACATCATGAAATCCACTGCCTGATGGTGACATTTTTCAGTATCGTGTCAAGAAATTGAGTATTTTATTGCATATTGCAATTTTTAGCCAAAATCACTGAACCGTGAACTAGAAAATTGGACAAATTTGACCCACTTTTTGGCAAAATCTTACTAAAATCATCACTTTTTCATACTTTATTCCATTCAACAACCTCCTGATTTGAAAAATGATGACAAATTTGATCAGTTTTGACTCTGGCCTAGAGAATTGGGACTTTTGAGATATTTTTAGCTCGAATGTAGTCATTCAGAGTGAACAAATACATCAAAAATTGACACTTAACTCACCAATTTCTGACTGCACCCCCGATATGTACCTTCTTTCTATACTGGAAACCATAAGATGGGAAATTCAATCTTTATGATGAATAGCAACTCGTTGGCTTCCCCATTTACGACAACAAATGACATTTAGGGGTCACTAAGGACAAAATTGTAGCCAAATATCGTCAAAATCAGTGGTTTTTGGGGTAAAAAGCGAAAACTGCTGATTCAGCAAAAACATTAAATTTGTTCATGAAAATTCCCCTTTTTGCCTCCGTCCAAAATATGTTTCACACTAATAAACCTCAATTCTGGTCGATTCTGAGTAGTTTTAAAAAATTTTGGTCACTTTCACATGTGACTAATAGGCAAAACTGCCCTAATTCACGTCACCATACTAGTCAATGGGCAAAAGGGCAAACGCCTGACTTTTTATCTCGAGTTATGGATTTATGTGGCCTCACTGGCCTATCTGAGGTTCTAAAGCTATGTCTAAGCTACATCTTGACACTAAACTCGATAGGGGCCAATCATCTACTTTTTGAAATAATTGGTCAATTGTGACACTACCCCCTCTCTCTGCAGACACAAATTGAAATTCACAAAAATGAAGGCAAAATTAATACGCCACTTGACTCGAAATTTTCCTTCAGATAACCCAAATAAACGCATTTTCAGAAGAAATGGCATGTTGCCATTGCAAAAAGATTACAACTGTGCCTACATACTAGCTTACTGACTCGTCATGATCACAATTGTGTTGGGACTACATTTATTTTTGAATACTACTTTTTTCTATTCAGCGGAAGTGACGTATTAGGGCATTTTGGCCTAATAGCCACATGGTTGGATGATTTCTGGCTTTAAATTGCGTTTTTCCAATTTACTAGAGTTTTTCAAGTAGTTTTGTGCAGTTTAAGAATATTCTGACAGCAATTATGAAAAATATGGCTACTTCATCACCCCTGGGGTCATTTTTCCAAGAACCCAATGGTTTTCCTTTAAATTTGACTAGTTTTTCATTTACATCATGAAATCCACTGCCTGATGGTGACATTTTTCAGTATCGTGTCAAGAAATTGAGTATTTTATTGCATATTGCAATTTTTAGCCAAAATCACTGAACCGTGAACTAGAAAATTGGACAAATTTGACCCACTTTTTGGCAAAATCTTACTAAAATCATCACTTTTTCATACTTTATTCCATTCAACAACCTCCTGATTTGAAAAATGATGACAAATTTGATCAGTTTTGACTCTGGCCTAGAGAATTGGGACTTTTGAGATATTTTTAGCTCGAATGTAGTCATTCAGAGTGAACAAATACATCAAAAATTGACACTTAACTCACCAATTTCTGACTGCACCCCCGATATGTACCTTCTTTCTATACTGGAAACCATAAGATGGGAAATTCAATCTTTATGATGAATAGCAACTCGTTGGCTTCCCCATTTACGACAACAAATGACATTTAGGGGTCACTAAGGACAAAATTGTAGCCAAATATCGTCAAAATCAGTGGTTTTTGGGGTAAAAAGCGAAAACTGCTGATTCAGCAAAAACATTAAATTTGTTCATGAAAATTCCCCTTTTTGCCTCCGTCCAAAATATGTTTCACACTAATAAACCTCAATTCTGGTCGATTCTGAGTAGTTTTAAAAAATTTTGGTCACTTTCACATGTGACTAATAGGCAAAACTGCCCTAATTCACGTCACCATACTAGTCAATGGGCAAAAGGGCAAACGCCTGACTTTTTATCTCGAGTTATGGATTTATGTGGCCTCACTGGCCTATCTGAGGTTCTAAAGCTATGTCTAAGCTACATCTTGACACTAAACTCGATAGGGGCCAATCATCTACTTTTTGAAATAATTGGTCAATTGTGACACTACCCCCTCTCTCTGCAGACACAAATTGAAATTCACAAAAATGAAGGCAAAATTAATACGCCACTTGACTCGAAATTTTCCTTCAGATAACCCAAATAAACGCATTTTCAGAAGAAATGGCATGTTGCCATTGCAAAAAGATTACAACTGTGCCTACATACTAGCTTACTGACTCGTCATGATCACAATTGTGTTGGGACTACATTTATTTTTGAATACTACTTTTTTCTATTCAGCGGAAGTGACGTATTAGGGCATTTTGGCCTAATAGCCACATGGTTGGATGATTTCTGGCTTTAAATTGCGTTTTTCCAATTTACTAGAGTTTTTCAAGTAGTTTTGTGCAGTTTAAGAATATTCTGACAGCAATTATGAAAAATATGGCTACTTCATCACCCCTGGGGTCATTTTTCCAAGAACCCAATGGTTTTCCTTTAAATTTGACTAGTTTTTCATTTACATCATGAAATCCACTGCCTGATGGTGACATTTTTCAGTATCGTGTCAAGAAATTGAGTATTTTATTGCATATTGCAATTTTTAGCCAAAATCACTGAACCGTGAACTAGAAAATTGGACAAATTTGACCCACTTTTTGGCAAAATCTTACTAAAATCATCACTTTTTCATACTTTATTCCATTCAACAACCTCCTGATTTGAAAAATGATGACAAATTTGATCAGTTTTGACTCTGGCCTAGAGAATTGGGACTTTTGAGATATTTTTAGCTCGAATGTAGTCATTCAGAGTGAACAAATACATCAAAAATTGACACTTAACTCACCAATTTCTGACTGCACCCCCGATATGTACCTTCTTTCTATACTGGAAACCATAAGATGGGAAATTCAATCTTTATGATGAATAGCAACTCGTTGGCTTCCCCATTTACGACAACAAATGACATTTAGGGGTCACTAAGGACAAAATTGTAGCCAAATATCGTCAAAATCAGTGGTTTTTGGGGTAAAAAGCGAAAACTGCTGATTCAGCAAAAACATTAAATTTGTTCATGAAAATTCCCCTTTTTGCCTCCGTCCAAAATATGTTTCACACTAATAAACCTCAATTCTGGTCGATTCTGAGTAGTTTTAAAAAATTTTGGTCACTTTCACATGTGACTAATAGGCAAAACTGCCCTAATTCACGTCACCATACTAGTCAATGGGCAAAAGGGCAAACGCCTGACTTTTTATCTCGAGTTATGGATTTATGTGGCCTCACTGGCCTATCTGAGGTTCTAAAGCTATGTCTAAGCTACATCTTGACACTAAACTCGATAGGGGCCAATCATCTACTTTTTGAAATAATTGGTCAATTGTGACACTACCCCCTCTCTCTGCAGACACAAATTGAAATTCACAAAAATGAAGGCAAAATTAATACGCCACTTGACTCGAAATTTTCCTTCAGATAACCCAAATAAACGCATTTTCAGAAGAAATGGCATGTTGCCATTGCAAAAAGATTACAACTGTGCCTACATACTAGCTTACTGACTCGTCATGATCACAATTGTGTTGGGACTACATTTATTTTTGAATACTACTTTTTTCTATTCAGCGGAAGTGACGTATTAGGGCATTTTGGCCTAATAGCCACATGGTTGGATGATTTCTGGCTTTAAATTGCGTTTTTCCAATTTACTAGAGTTTTTCAAGTAGTTTTGTGCAGTTTAAGAATATTCTGACAGCAATTATGAAAAATATGGCTACTTCATCACCCCTGGGGTCATTTTTCCAAGAACCCAATGGTTTTCCTTTAAATTTGACTAGTTTTTCATTTACATCATGAAATCCACTGCCTGATGGTGACATTTTTCAGTATCGTGTCAAGAAATTGAGTATTTTATTGCATATTGCAATTTTTAGCCAAAATCACTGAACCGTGAACTAGAAAATTGGACAAATTTGACCCACTTTTTGGCAAAATCTTACTAAAATCATCACTTTTTCATACTTTATTCCATTCAACAACCTCCTGATTTGAAAAATGATGACAAATTTGATCAGTTTTGACTCTGGCCTAGAGAATTGGGACTTTTGAGATATTTTTAGCTCGAATGTAGTCATTCAGAGTGAACAAATACATCAAAAATTGACACTTAACTCACCAATTTCTGACTGCACCCCCGATATGTACCTTCTTTCTATACTGGAAACCATAAGATGGGAAATTCAATCTTTATGATGAATAGCAACTCGTTGGCTTCCCCATTTACGACAACAAATGACATTTAGGGGTCACTAAGGACAAAATTGTAGCCAAATATCGTCAAAATCAGTGGTTTTTGGGGTAAAAAGCGAAAACTGCTGATTCAGCAAAAACATTAAATTTGTTCATGAAAATTCCCCTTTTTGCCTCCGTCCAAAATATGTTTCACACTAATAAACCTCAATTCTGGTCGATTCTGAGTAGTTTTAAAAAATTTTGGTCACTTTCACATGTGACTAATAGGCAAAACTGCCCTAATTCACGTCACCATACTAGTCAATGGGCAAAAGGGCAAACGCCTGACTTTTTATCTCGAGTTATGGATTTATGTGGCCTCACTGGCCTATCTGAGGTTCTAAAGCTATGTCTAAGCTACATCTTGACACTAAACTCGATAGGGGCCAATCATCTACTTTTTGAAATAATTGGTCAATTGTGACACTACCCCCTCTCTCTGCAGACACAAATTGAAATTCACAAAAATGAAGGCAAAATTAATACGCCACTTGACTCGAAATTTTCCTTCAGATAACCCAAATAAACGCATTTTCAGAAGAAATGGCATGTTGCCATTGCAAAAAGATTACAACTGTGCCTACATACTAGCTTACTGACTCGTCATGATCACAATTGTGTTGGGACTACATTTATTTTTGAATACTACTTTTTTCTATTCAGCGGAAGTGACGTATTAGGGCATTTTGGCCTAATAGCCACATGGTTGGATGATTTCTGGCTTTAAATTGCGTTTTTCCAATTTACTAGAGTTTTTCAAGTAGTTTTGTGCAGTTTAAGAATATTCTGACAGCAATTATGAAAAATATGGCTACTTCATCACCCCTGGGGTCATTTTTCCAAGAACCCAATGGTTTTCCTTTAAATTTGACTAGTTTTTCATTTACATCATGAAATCCACTGCCTGATGGTGACATTTTTCAGTATCGTGTCAAGAAATTGAGTATTTTATTGCATATTGCAATTTTTAGCCAAAATCACTGAACCGTGAACTAGAAAATTGGACAAATTTGACCCACTTTTTGGCAAAATCTTACTAAAATCATCACTTTTTCATACTTTATTCCATTCAACAACCTCCTGATTTGAAAAATGATGACAAATTTGATCAGTTTTGACTCTGGCCTAGAGAATTGGGACTTTTGAGATATTTTTAGCTCGAATGTAGTCATTCAGAGTGAACAAATACATCAAAAATTGACACTTAACTCACCAATTTCTGACTGCACCCCCGATATGTACCTTCTTTCTATACTGGAAACCATAAGATGGGAAATTCAATCTTTATGATGAATAGCAACTCGTTGGCTTCCCCATTTACGACAACAAATGACATTTAGGGGTCACTAAGGACAAAATTGTAGCCAAATATCGTCAAAATCAGTGGTTTTTGGGGTAAAAAGCGAAAACTGCTGATTCAGCAAAAACATTAAATTTGTTCATGAAAATTCCCCTTTTTGCCTCCGTCCAAAATATGTTTCACACTAATAAACCTCAATTCTGGTCGATTCTGAGTAGTTTTAAAAAATTTTGGTCACTTTCACATGTGACTAATAGGCAAAACTGCCCTAATTCACGTCACCATACTAGTCAATGGGCAAAAGGGCAAACGCCTGACTTTTTATCTCGAGTTATGGATTTATGTGGCCTCACTGGCCTATCTGAGGTTCTAAAGCTATGTCTAAGCTACATCTTGACACTAAACTCGATAGGGGCCAATCATCTACTTTTTGAAATAATTGGTCAATTGTGACACTACCCCCTCTCTCTGCAGACACAAATTGAAATTCACAAAAATGAAGGCAAAATTAATACGCCACTTGACTCGAAATTTTCCTTCAGATAACCCAAATAAACGCATTTTCAGAAGAAATGGCATGTTGCCATTGCAAAAAGATTACAACTGTGCCTACATACTAGCTTACTGACTCGTCATGATCACAATTGTGTTGGGACTACATTTATTTTTGAATACTACTTTTTTCTATTCAGCGGAAGTGACGTATTAGGGCATTTTGGCCTAATAGCCACATGGTTGGATGATTTCTGGCTTTAAATTGCGTTTTTCCAATTTACTAGAGTTTTTCAAGTAGTTTTGTGCAGTTTAAGAATATTCTGACAGCAATTATGAAAAATATGGCTACTTCATCACCCCTGGGGTCATTTTTCCAAGAACCCAATGGTTTTCCTTTAAATTTGACTAGTTTTTCATTTACATCATGAAATCCACTGCCTGATGGTGACATTTTTCAGTATCGTGTCAAGAAATTGAGTATTTTATTGCATATTGCAATTTTTAGCCAAAATCACTGAACCGTGAACTAGAAAATTGGACAAATTTGACCCACTTTTTGGCAAAATCTTACTAAAATCATCACTTTTTCATACTTTATTCCATTCAACAACCTCCTGATTTGAAAAATGATGACAAATTTGATCAGTTTTGACTCTGGCCTAGAGAATTGGGACTTTTGAGATATTTTTAGCTCGAATGTAGTCATTCAGAGTGAACAAATACATCAAAAATTGACACTTAACTCACCAATTTCTGACTGCACCCCCGATATGTACCTTCTTTCTATACTGGAAACCATAAGATGGGAAATTCAATCTTTATGATGAATAGCAACTCGTTGGCTTCCCCATTTACGACAACAAATGACATTTAGGGGTCACTAAGGACAAAATTGTAGCCAAATATCGTCAAAATCAGTGGTTTTTGGGGTAAAAAGCGAAAACTGCTGATTCAGCAAAAACATTAAATTTGTTCATGAAAATTCCCCTTTTTGCCTCCGTCCAAAATATGTTTCACACTAATAAACCTCAATTCTGGTCGATTCTGAGTAGTTTTAAAAAATTTTGGTCACTTTCACATGTGACTAATAGGCAAAACTGCCCTAATTCACGTCACCATACTAGTCAATGGGCAAAAGGGCAAACGCCTGACTTTTTATCTCGAGTTATGGATTTATGTGGCCTCACTGGCCTATCTGAGGTTCTAAAGCTATGTCTAAGCTACATCTTGACACTAAACTCGATAGGGGCCAATCATCTACTTTTTGAAATAATTGGTCAATTGTGACACTACCCCCTCTCTCTGCAGACACAAATTGAAATTCACAAAAATGAAGGCAAAATTAATACGCCACTTGACTCGAAATTTTCCTTCAGATAACCCAAATAAACGCATTTTCAGAAGAAATGGCATGTTGCCATTGCAAAAAGATTACAACTGTGCCTACATACTAGCTTACTGACTCGTCATGATCACAATTGTGTTGGGACTACATTTATTTTTGAATACTACTTTTTTCTATTCAGCGGAAGTGACGTATTAGGGCATTTTGGCCTAATAGCCACATGGTTGGATGATTTCTGGCTTTAAATTGCGTTTTTCCAATTTACTAGAGTTTTTCAAGTAGTTTTGTGCAGTTTAAGAATATTCTGACAGCAATTATGAAAAATATGGCTACTTCATCACCCCTGGGGTCATTTTTCCAAGAACCCAATGGTTTTCCTTTAAATTTGACTAGTTTTTCATTTACATCATGAAATCCACTGCCTGATGGTGACATTTTTCAGTATCGTGTCAAGAAATTGAGTATTTTATTGCATATTGCAATTTTTAGCCAAAATCACTGAACCGTGAACTAGAAAATTGGACAAATTTGACCCACTTTTTGGCAAAATCTTACTAAAATCATCACTTTTTCATACTTTATTCCATTCAACAACCTCCTGATTTGAAAAATGATGACAAATTTGATCAGTTTTGACTCTGGCCTAGAGAATTGGGACTTTTGAGATATTTTTAGCTCGAATGTAGTCATTCAGAGTGAACAAATACATCAAAAATTGACACTTAACTCACCAATTTCTGACTGCACCCCCGATATGTACCTTCTTTCTATACTGGAAACCATAAGATGGGAAATTCAATCTTTATGATGAATAGCAACTCGTTGGCTTCCCCATTTACGACAACAAATGACATTTAGGGGTCACTAAGGACAAAATTGTAGCCAAATATCGTCAAAATCAGTGGTTTTTGGGGTAAAAAGCGAAAACTGCTGATTCAGCAAAAACATTAAATTTGTTCATGAAAATTCCCCTTTTTGCCTCCGTCCAAAATATGTTTCACACTAATAAACCTCAATTCTGGTCGATTCTGAGTAGTTTTAAAAAATTTTGGTCACTTTCACATGTGACTAATAGCCACATGGTTGGATGATTTCTGGCTTTAAATTGCGTTTTTCCAATTTACTAGAGTTTTTCAAGTAGTTTTGTGCAGTTTAAGAATATTCTGACAGCAATTATGAAAAATATGGCTACTTCATCACCCCTGGGGTCATTTTTCCAAGAACCCAATGGTTTTCCTTTAAATTTGACTAGTTTTTCATTTACATCATGAAATCCACTGCCTGATGGTGACATTTTTCAGTATCGTGTCAAGAAATTGAGTATTTTATTGCATATTGCAATTTTTAGCCAAAATCACTGAACCGTGAACTAGAAAATTGGACAAATTTGACCCACTTTTTGGCAAAATCTTACTAAAATCATCACTTTTTCATACTTTATTCCATTCAACAACCTCCTGATTTGAAAAATGATGACAAATTTGATCAGTTTTGACTCTGGCCTAGAGAATTGGGACTTTTGAGATATTTTTAGCTCGAATGTAGTCATTCAGAGTGAACAAATACATCAAAAATTGACACTTAACTCACCAATTTCTGACTGCACCCCCGATATGTACCTTCTTTCTATACTGGAAACCATAAGATGGGAAATTCAATCTTTATGATGAATAGCAACTCGTTGGCTTCCCCATTTACGACAACAAATGACATTTAGGGGTCACTAAGGACAAAATTGTAGCCAAATATCGTCAAAATCAGTGGTTTTTGGGGTAAAAAGCGAAAACTGCTGATTCAGCAAAAACATTAAATTTGTTCATGAAAATTCCCCTTTTTGCCTCCGTCCAAAATATGTTTCACACTAATAAACCTCAATTCTGGTCGATTCTGAGTAGTTTTAAAAAATTTTGGTCACTTTCACATGTGACTAATAGCCACATGGTTGGATGATTTCTGGCTTTAAATTGCGTTTTTCCAATTTACTAGAGTTTTTCAAGTAGTTTTGTGCAGTTTAAGAATATTCTGACAGCAATTATGAAAAATATGGCTACTTCATCACCCCTGGGGTCATTTTTCCAAGAACCCAATGGTTTTCCTTTAAATTTGACTAGTTTTTCATTTACATCATGAAATCCACTGCCTGATGGTGACATTTTTCAGTATCGTGTCAAGAAATTGAGTATTTTATTGCATATTGCAATTTTTAGCCAAAATCACTGAACCGTGAACTAGAAAATTGGACAAATTTGACCCACTTTTTGGCAAAATCTTACTAAAATCATCACTTTTTCATACTTTATTCCATTCAACAACCTCCTGATTTGAAAAATGATGACAAATTTGATCAGTTTTGACTCTGGCCTAGAGAATTGGGACTTTTGAGATATTTTTAGCTCGAATGTAGTCATTCAGAGTGAACAAATACATCAAAAATTGACACTTAACTCACCAATTTCTGACTGCACCCCCGATATGTACCTTCTTTCTATACTGGAAACCATAAGATGGGAAATTCAATCTTTATGATGAATAGCAACTCGTTGGCTTCCCCATTTACGACAACAAATGACATTTAGGGGTCACTAAGGACAAAATTGTAGCCAAATATCGTCAAAATCAGTGGTTTTTGGGGTAAAAAGCGAAAACTGCTGATTCAGCAAAAACATTAAATTTGTTCATGAAAATTCCCCTTTTTGCCTCCGTCCAAAATATGTTTCACACTAATAAACCTCAATTCTGGTCGATTCTGAGTAGTTTTAAAAAATTTTGGTCACTTTCACATGTGACTAATAGGCAAAACTGCCCTAATTCACGTCACCATACTAGTCAATGGGCAAAAGGGCAAACGCCTGACTTTTTATCTCGAGTTATGGATTTATGTGGCCTCACTGGCCTATCTGAGGTTCTAAAGCTATGTCTAAGCTACATCTTGACACTAAACTCGATAGGGGCCAATCATCTACTTTTTGAAATAATTGGTCAATTGTGACACTACCCCCTCTCTCTGCAGACACAAATTGAAATTCACAAAAATGAAGGCAAAATTAATACGCCACTTGACTCGAAATTTTCCTTCAGATAACCCAAATAAACGCATTTTCAGAAGAAATGGCATGTTGCCATTGCAAAAAGATTACAACTGTGCCTACATACTAGCTTACTGACTCGTCATGATCACAATTGTGTTGGGACTACATTTATTTTTGAATACTACTTTTTTCTATTCAGCGGAAGTGACGTATTAGGGCATTTTGGCCTAATAGCCACATGGTTGGATGATTTCTGGCTTTAAATTGCGTTTTTCCAATTTACTAGAGTTTTTCAAGTAGTTTTGTGCAGTTTAAGAATATTCTGACAGCAATTATGAAAAATATGGCTACTTCATCACCCCTGGGGTCATTTTTCCAAGAACCCAATGGTTTTCCTTTAAATTTGACTAGTTTTTCATTTACATCATGAAATCCACTGCCTGATGGTGACATTTTTCAGTATCGTGTCAAGAAATTGAGTATTTTATTGCATATTGCAATTTTTAGCCAAAATCACTGAACCGTGAACTAGAAAATTGGACAAATTTGACCCACTTTTTGGCAAAATCTTACTAAAATCATCACTTTTTCATACTTTATTCCATTCAACAACCTCCTGATTTGAAAAATGATGACAAATTTGATCAGTTTTGACTCTGGCCTAGAGAATTGGGACTTTTGAGATATTTTTAGCTCGAATGTAGTCATTCAGAGTGAACAAATACATCAAAAATTGACACTTAACTCACCAATTTCTGACTGCACCCCCGATATGTACCTTCTTTCTATACTGGAAACCATAAGATGGGAAATTCAATCTTTATGATGAATAGCAACTCGTTGGCTTCCCCATTTACGACAACAAATGACATTTAGGGGTCACTAAGGACAAAATTGTAGCCAAATATCGTCAAAATCAGTGGTTTTTGGGGTAAAAAGCGAAAACTGCTGATTCAGCAAAAACATTAAATTTGTTCATGAAAATTCCCCTTTTTGCCTCCGTCCAAAATATGTTTCACACTAATAAACCTCAATTCTGGTCGATTCTGAGTAGTTTTAAAAAATTTTGGTCACTTTCACATGTGACTAATAGGCAAAACTGCCCTAATTCACGTCACCATACTAGTCAATGGGCAAAAGGGCAAACGCCTGACTTTTTATCTCGAGTTATGGATTTATGTGGCCTCACTGGCCTATCTGAGGTTCTAAAGCTATGTCTAAGCTACATCTTGACACTAAACTCGATAGGGGCCAATCATCTACTTTTTGAAATAATTGGTCAATTGTGACACTACCCCCTCTCTCTGCAGACACAAATTGAAATTCACAAAAATGAAGGCAAAATTAATACGCCACTTGACTCGAAATTTTCCTTCAGATAACCCAAATAAACGCATTTTCAGAAGAAATGGCATGTTGCCATTGCAAAAAGATTACAACTGTGCCTACATACTAGCTTACTGACTCGTCATGATCACAATTGTGTTGGGACTACATTTATTTTTGAATACTACTTTTTTCTATTCAGCGGAAGTGACGTATTAGGGCATTTTGGCCTAATAGCCACATGGTTGGATGATTTCTGGCTTTAAATTGCGTTTTTCCAATTTACTAGAGTTTTTCAAGTAGTTTTGTGCAGTTTAAGAATATTCTGACAGCAATTATGAAAAATATGGCTACTTCATCACCCCTGGGGTCATTTTTCCAAGAACCCAATGGTTTTCCTTTAAATTTGACTAGTTTTTCATTTACATCATGAAATCCACTGCCTGATGGTGACATTTTTCAGTATCGTGTCAAGAAATTGAGTATTTTATTGCATATTGCAATTTTTAGCCAAAATCACTGAACCGTGAACTAGAAAATTGGACAAATTTGACCCACTTTTTGGCAAAATCTTACTAAAATCATCACTTTTTCATACTTTATTCCATTCAACAACCTCCTGATTTGAAAAATGATGACAAATTTGATCAGTTTTGACTCTGGCCTAGAGAATTGGGACTTTTGAGATATTTTTAGCTCGAATGTAGTCATTCAGAGTGAACAAATACATCAAAAATTGACACTTAACTCACCAATTTCTGACTGCACCCCCGATATGTACCTTCTTTCTATACTGGAAACCATAAGATGGGAAATTCAATCTTTATGATGAATAGCAACTCGTTGGCTTCCCCATTTACGACAACAAATGACATTTAGGGGTCACTAAGGACAAAATTGTAGCCAAATATCGTCAAAATCAGTGGTTTTTGGGGTAAAAAGCGAAAACTGCTGATTCAGCAAAAACATTAAATTTGTTCATGAAAATTCCCCTTTTTGCCTCCGTCCAAAATATGTTTCACACTAATAAACCTCAATTCTGGTCGATTCTGAGTAGTTTTAAAAAATTTTGGTCACTTTCACATGTGACTAATAGGCAAAACTGCCCTAATTCACGTCACCATACTAGTCAATGGGCAAAAGGGCAAACGCCTGACTTTTTATCTCGAGTTATGGATTTATGTGGCCTCACTGGCCTATCTGAGGTTCTAAAGCTATGTCTAAGCTACATCTTGACACTAAACTCGATAGGGGCCAATCATCTACTTTTTGAAATAATTGGTCAATTGTGACACTACCCCCTCTCTCTGCAGACACAAATTGAAATTCACAAAAATGAAGGCAAAATTAATACGCCACTTGACTCGAAATTTTCCTTCAGATAACCCAAATAAACGCATTTTCAGAAGAAATGGCATGTTGCCATTGCAAAAAGATTACAACTGTGCCTACATACTAGCTTACTGACTCGTCATGATCACAATTGTGTTGGGACTACATTTATTTTTGAATACTACTTTTTTCTATTCAGCGGAAGTGACGTATTAGGGCATTTTGGCCTAATAGCCACATGGTTGGATGATTTCTGGCTTTAAATTGCGTTTTTCCAATTTACTAGAGTTTTTCAAGTAGTTTTGTGCAGTTTAAGAATATTCTGACAGCAATTATGAAAAATATGGCTACTTCATCACCCCTGGGGTCATTTTTCCAAGAACCCAATGGTTTTCCTTTAAATTTGACTAGTTTTTCATTTACATCATGAAATCCACTGCCTGATGGTGACATTTTTCAGTATCGTGTCAAGAAATTGAGTATTTTATTGCATATTGCAATTTTTAGCCAAAATCACTGAACCGTGAACTAGAAAATTGGACAAATTTGACCCACTTTTTGGCAAAATCTTACTAAAATCATCACTTTTTCATACTTTATTCCATTCAACAACCTCCTGATTTGAAAAATGATGACAAATTTGATCAGTTTTGACTCTGGCCTAGAGAATTGGGACTTTTGAGATATTTTTAGCTCGAATGTAGTCATTCAGAGTGAACAAATACATCAAAAATTGACACTTAACTCACCAATTTCTGACTGCACCCCCGATATGTACCTTCTTTCTATACTGGAAACCATAAGATGGGAAATTCAATCTTTATGATGAATAGCAACTCGTTGGCTTCCCCATTTACGACAACAAATGACATTTAGGGGTCACTAAGGACAAAATTGTAGCCAAATATCGTCAAAATCAGTGGTTTTTGGGGTAAAAAGCGAAAACTGCTGATTCAGCAAAAACATTAAATTTGTTCATGAAAATTCCCCTTTTTGCCTCCGTCCAAAATATGTTTCACACTAATAAACCTCAATTCTGGTCGATTCTGAGTAGTTTTAAAAAATTTTGGTCACTTTCACATGTGACTAATAGGCAAAACTGCCCTAATTCACGTCACCATACTAGTCAATGGGCAAAAGGGCAAACGCCTGACTTTTTATCTCGAGTTATGGATTTATGTGGCCTCACTGGCCTATCTGAGGTTCTAAAGCTATGTCTAAGCTACATCTTGACACTAAACTCGATAGGGGCCAATCATCTACTTTTTGAAATAATTGGTCAATTGTGACACTACCCCCTCTCTCTGCAGACACAAATTGAAATTCACAAAAATGAAGGCAAAATTAATACGCCACTTGACTCGAAATTTTCCTTCAGATAACCCAAATAAACGCATTTTCAGAAGAAATGGCATGTTGCCATTGCAAAAAGATTACAACTGTGCCTACATACTAGCTTACTGACTCGTCATGATCACAATTGTGTTGGGACTACATTTATTTTTGAATACTACTTTTTTCTATTCAGCGGAAGTGACGTATTAGGGCATTTTGGCCTAATAGCCACATGGTTGGATGATTTCTGGCTTTAAATTGCGTTTTTCCAATTTACTAGAGTTTTTCAAGTAGTTTTGTGCAGTTTAAGAATATTCTGACAGCAATTATGAAAAATATGGCTACTTCATCACCCCTGGGGTCATTTTTCCAAGAACCCAATGGTTTTCCTTTAAATTTGACTAGTTTTTCATTTACATCATGAAATCCACTGCCTGATGGTGACATTTTTCAGTATCGTGTCAAGAAATTGAGTATTTTATTGCATATTGCAATTTTTAGCCAAAATCACTGAACCGTGAACTAGAAAATTGGACAAATTTGACCCACTTTTTGGCAAAATCTTACTAAAATCATCACTTTTTCATACTTTATTCCATTCAACAACCTCCTGATTTGAAAAATGATGACAAATTTGATCAGTTTTGACTCTGGCCTAGAGAATTGGGACTTTTGAGATATTTTTAGCTCGAATGTAGTCATTCAGAGTGAACAAATACATCAAAAATTGACACTTAACTCACCAATTTCTGACTGCACCCCCGATATGTACCTTCTTTCTATACTGGAAACCATAAGATGGGAAATTCAATCTTTATGATGAATAGCAACTCGTTGGCTTCCCCATTTACGACAACAAATGACATTTAGGGGTCACTAAGGACAAAATTGTAGCCAAATATCGTCAAAATCAGTGGTTTTTGGGGTAAAAAGCGAAAACTGCTGATTCAGCAAAAACATTAAATTTGTTCATGAAAATTCCCCTTTTTGCCTCCGTCCAAAATATGTTTCACACTAATAAACCTCAATTCTGGTCGATTCTGAGTAGTTTTAAAAAATTTTGGTCACTTTCACATGTGACTAATAGGCAAAACTGCCCTAATTCACGTCACCATACTAGTCAATGGGCAAAAGGGCAAACGCCTGACTTTTTATCTCGAGTTATGGATTTATGTGGCCTCACTGGCCTATCTGAGGTTCTAAAGCTATGTCTAAGCTACATCTTGACACTAAACTCGATAGGGGCCAATCATCTACTTTTTGAAATAATTGGTCAATTGTGACACTACCCCCTCTCTCTGCAGACACAAATTGAAATTCACAAAAATGAAGGCAAAATTAATACGCCACTTGACTCGAAATTTTCCTTCAGATAACCCAAATAAACGCATTTTCAGAAGAAATGGCATGTTGCCATTGCAAAAAGATTACAACTGTGCCTACATACTAGCTTACTGACTCGTCATGATCACAATTGTGTTGGGACTACATTTATTTTTGAATACTACTTTTTTCTATTCAGCGGAAGTGACGTATTAGGGCATTTTGGCCTAATAGCCACATGGTTGGATGATTTCTGGCTTTAAATTGCGTTTTTTCCAATTTACTAGAGTTTTTCAAGTAGTTTTGTGCAGTTTAAGAATATTCTGACAGCAATTATGAAAAATATGGCTACTTCATCACCCCTGGGGTCATTTTTCCAAGAACCCAATGGTTTTCCTTTAAATTTGACTAGTTTTTCATTTACATCATGAAATCCACTGCCTGATGGTGACATTTTTCAGTATCGTGTCAAGAAATTGAGTATTTTATTGCATATTGCAATTTTTAGCCAAAATCACTGAACCGTGAACTAGAAAATTGGACAAATTTGACCCACTTTTTGGCAAAATCTTACTAAAATCATCACTTTTTCATACTTTATTCCATTCAACAACCTCCTGATTTGAAAAATGATGACAAATTTGATCAGTTTTGACTCTGGCCTAGAGAATTGGGACTTTTGAGATATTTTTAGCTCGAATGTAGTCATTCAGAGTGAACAAATACATCAAAAATTGACACTTAACTCACCAATTTCTGACTGCACCCCCGATATGTACCTTCTTTCTATACTGGAAACCATAAGATGGGAAAATTCAATCTTTATGATGAATAGCAACTCGTTGGCTTCCCCATTTACGACAACAAATGACATTTAGGGGTCACTAAGGACAAAATTGTAGCCAAATATCGTCAAAATCAGTGGTTTTTGGGGTAAAAAGCGAAAACTGCTGATTCAGCAAAAACATTAAATTTGTTCATGAAAATTCCCCTTTTTGCCTCCGTCCAAAATATGTTTCACACTAATAAACCTCAATTCTGGTCGATTCTGAGTAGTTTTAAAAAATTTTGGTCACTTTCACATGTGACTAATAGGCAAAACTGCCCTAATTCACGTCACCATACTAGTCAATGGGCAAAAGGGCAAACGCCTGACTTTTTATCTCGAGTTATGGATTTATGTGGCCTCACTGGCCTATCTGAGGTTCTAAAGCTATGTCTAAGCTACATCTTGACACTAAACTCGATAGGGGCCAATCATCTACTTTTTGAAATAATTGGTCAATTGTGACACTACCCCCTCTCTCTGCAGACACAAATTGAAATTCACAAAAATAGAAGGCAAAATTAATACGCCACTTGACTCGAAATTTTCCTTCAGATAACCCAAATAAACGCATTTTCAGAAGAAATGGCATGTTGCCATTGCAAAAAGATTACAACTGTGCCTACATACTAGCTTACTGACTCGTCATGATCACAATTGTGTTGGGACTACATTTATTTTGAATACTACTTTTTTCTATTCAGCGGAAGTGACGTATTAGGGCATTTTGGCCTAATAGCCACATGGTTGGATGATTTCTGGCTTTAAATTGCGTTTTTTCCAATTTACTAGAGTTTTTCAAGTAGTTTTGTGCAGTTTAAGAATATTCTGACAGCAATTATGAAAAATATGGCTACTTCATCACCCCTGGGGTCATTTTTCCAAGAACCCAATGGTTTTTCCTTTAAATTTGACTAGTTTTTCATTACATCATGAAATCCACTGCCTGATGGTGACATTTTTCAGTATCGGTGTCAAGACATTGAGTATTTTATTGCATATTGCAATTTTTAGCCAAAATCACTGAACCGTGAACTAGAAAATTGGACAAATTTGACCCACTTTTTGGCAAAATCTTACTAAAATCATCACTTTTTCATACTTTATTCCATTCAACAACCTCCTGATTTGAAAAATGATGACAAATTTGATCAGTTTTGACTCTGGCCTAGAGAATTGGGACTTTTGAGATATTTTTAGCTCGAATGTAGTCATTCAGAGTGAACAAATACATCAAAAATTGACACTTAACTCACCAATTTCTGACTGCACCCCCGATATGTACCTTCTTTCTATACTGGAAACCATAAGATGGAAATTCAATCTTTATGATGAATAGCAACTCGTTGGCTTCCCCATTACGACAACAAATGACATTTAGGGGTCACTAAGGACAAAATTGTAGCCAAATATCGTCAAAATCAGTGGTTTTTGGGGTAAAAAGCGAAAACTGCTGATTCAGCAAAAACATTAAATTTGTTCATGAAAATTCCCCTTTTTGCCTCCGTCCAAAATATGTTTCACACTAATAAACCTCAATTCTGGTCGATTCTGAGTAGTTTTAAAAAATTTTGGTCACTTTCACATGTGACTAATAGGCAAAAACTGCCCTAATTCACGTCACCATACTAGTCAATGGGCAAAAGGGCAAACGCCTGACTTTTTATCTCGAGTTATGGATTTATGTGGCCTCACTGGCCTATCTGAGGTTCTAAAGCTATGTCTAAGCTACATCTTGACACTAAACTCGATAGGGGCCAATCATCTACTTTTTGAAATAATTGGTCAATTGTGACACTACCCCCTCTCTCTGCAGACACAAATTGAAATTCACAACAATGAAGGCAAAATTAATACGCCACTTGACTCGAAATTTTCCTTCAGATAACCCAAATAAACGCATTTTCAGAAGAAATGGCATGTTGCCATTGCCAAAAAGATTACAACTGTGCCTACATACTAGCTTACTGACTCGTCATGATCACAATTGTGTTGGGACTACATTTATTTTGAATACTACTTTTTTTCTATTCAGCGGAAGTGACGTATGTAGGGCATTTTGGCCTAATAGCCACATGGTTGGATGATTTCTGGCTTTAAATTGCGTTTTTTCCAATTTACTAGAGTTTTTCAAGTAGTTTTTTGTGCAGTTAAGAATATTCTGACAGCAATTATGAAAATATGGCTACTTCATCACCCCTGGGGTCATTTTCCAAGAACCCAATGGTTTTCCTTTAAATTTGACTAGTTTTTCATTTACATCATGAAATCCACTGCCTGATGGTGACATTTTCAGTATCGTGTCAAGAAATTGAGTATTTTATTGCATATTGCAATTTTTAGCCAAAATCACTGAACCGTGAACTAGAAAATTGGACAAATTGACCCACTTTTTGGCAAAATCTTACTAAAATCATCACTTTTTCATACTTTATTCATTCAACAACCTCCTGATTTGAAAAATGATGACAAATTTGATCAGTTTTGACTCTGGCCTAGAGAATTGGGACTTTTGAGATATTTTTAGCTCGAATGTAGTCATTCAGAGTGAACAAATACATCAAAAATTGACACTTAACTCACCAATTTCTGACTGCACCCCCGATATGTACCTTCTTTCTATACTGGAAACCATAAGATGGGAAATTCAATCTTTATGATGAATAGCAACTCGTTGGCTTCCCCATTTACGACAACAAATGACATTTAGGGGTCACTAAGGACAAAATTGTAGCCAAATATCGTCAAAATCAGTGGTTTTTGGGGTAAAAAGCGAAAACTGCTGATTCAGCAAAAACATTAAATTTGTTCATGAAAATTCCCCTTTTTGCCTCCGTCCAAAATATGTTTCACACTAATAACCTCAATTCTGGTCGCTTCTGAGTAGTTTTTAAAAATTTTGGTCACTTTCACATGTGACTAATAGGCAAAACTGCCCTAATTCACGTCACCATACTAGTCAATGGGCAAAAGGGCAAACGCCCTGACTTTTTATCTCGAGTTATGGATTTATGTGCCTCACTGGCCTATCTGAGGTTCTAAAGCTATGTCTAAGCTACATCTTGACACTAAACTCGATAGGGGCCAATCATCTACTTTTTGAAATAATTGGTCAATTGTGACACTACCCCCTCTCTCTGCAGACACAAATTGAAATTCACAAAAATGAAGGCAAAATTAATACGCCACTTGACTCGAAATTTTCCTTCAGATAACCCAAATAACGCATTTTCAGAAGAAATGGCATGTTGCCATTGCAAAAAGATTACAACTGTGCCTACATACTAGCTTACTGACTCGTCATGATCACAATTGTGTTGGGACTACATTTATTTTTGAATACTACTTTTTTCTATTCAGCGGAAGTGACGTATTAGGGCATTTTGGCCTAATAGCCACATGGTTGGATGATTTCTGGCTTTTAAATTGCGTTTTTTCCAATTTACTAGAGTTTTTCAAGTAGTTTTGTGCAGTTTAGAATATTCTGACAGCAATTATGAAAAATATGGCTACATCATCACCCCTGGGGTCATTTTTCCAAGAACCCAATGGTTTCCTTTAAATTTGACTAGTTTTTCATTTACATCATGAAATCCACTGCCTGATGGTGACATTTTCAGTATCGTGTCAAGAAATTGAGTATTTTATTGCATATTGCAATTTTTAGCAAAATCACTGAACCCGTGAAATAGAAAATTGGACAAATTTGACCCACTTTTTGGCAAAATCTTACTAAAATCATCACTTTTTCATACTTTATTCCATTCAACAACCTCCTGATTTGAAAAAATGATGACAAAATTTGATCAGTTTTGACTCTGGCCTAGAGGAATTGGGACTTTTGAGATATTTTTAGCTCGAATGTAGTCATTCAGAGTGAACAAATACATCAAAAATTGACACTTAACTCACCAATTTCTGACTGCACCCCGATATGTACCTTCTTTCTATACTGGAAACCATAAGATGGAAATTCAATCTTTATGATGAATAGCAACTCGTTGGCTTCCCCATTTACGACAACAAATGACATTTAGGGGTCACTAAGGACAAAATTGTAGCCAAATATCGTCAAAATCAGTGGTTTTTGGGGTAAAAGCGAAAACTGCTGATTCAGCAAAAACATTAAATTTGTTCATGAAAATTCCCCTTTTTGCCTCCGTCCAAAATATGTTTCACACTAATAAACCTCAATTCTGGTCGATTCTGAGTAGTTTTAAAAATTTTGGTCACTTTCACATGTGACTAATAGGCAAAACTGCCCTAATTCACGTCACCATACTAGTCAATGGGCAAAAGGGCAACGCCTGACTTTTTATCTCGAGTTATGGATTTATGTGGCCTCACTGGCCTATCTGAGGTTCTAAAGCTATGTCTAAGCTACATCTTGACACTAAACTCGATAGGGGCCAATCATCTACTTTTTGAAATAATTGGTCAATTGTGACACTAACCCCCTCTCTCTGCAGACACAAATTGAAATTCACAAAATGAAGGCAAAATTAATACGCCACTTGACTCGAAATTTTCCTTCAGATAACCCAAATAAACGCATTTTCAGAAGAAATGGCATGTTGCCATTGCAAAAAGATTACAACTGTGCCTACATACTAGCTTACTGACTCGTCATGATCACAATTGTGTTGGGACTACATTTATTTTTGAATACTACTTTTTTCTATTCAGCGGAAGTGACGTATTAGGGCATTTTGGCCTAATAGCCACATGGTTGGATGATTTCTGGCTTTAAATTGCGTTTTTCCAATTTACTAGAGTTTTCAAGTAGTTTTGTGCAGTTTAAGAATATTCTGACAGCAATTATGAAAAATATGGCTACTTCATCACCCCTGGGGTCATTTTTTCCAAGAACCCAATGGTTTTCCTTTAAATTTGACTAGTTTTTTCATTTACATCATGAAATCCACTGCCTGATGGTGACATTTTTCAGTATCGTGTCAAGAAATTGAGTATTTTATGCATATTGCAATTTTTAGCCAAAATCACTGAACCGTGAACTAGAAAATTGGACAAATTTGACCCACCTTTTTGGCAAAATCTTACTAAACTCATCACTTTGTTCCTACTTTATTCCATTCAACAACCTCCTGATTGAAAAATGATGACAAATTTGATCAGTTTTAGTCTGACTCTGGCCTAGAGAATTGGGACTTTTGAGATATTTTAGCTCGAATGTAGTAATTCAGAGTGAACAAATACATCAAAAATTGACACTTAACTCAACCAATTTCTGACTGCACCCCCGATATGGTACCTTCTTCTATACTGGAAACCATAAGATGGGAAATTCAATCTTTATGATGAATAGAAACTCGTTGGCTTCCCCATTTCCGACAACAAATGACATTTAGGGGTCACTAAGGACAAAATTGTAGCCAAATATCGTCAAAATCACGTGGTTTTTGGGGTGTAAAAAGCGAAAACTGCTGATTCAGCAAAACATTAAATTTGTTCATGAAAATTCCCCTTTTTGCCTCCGTCCAAAATATGTTTCACACTAATAAACCTCAATCTGGTCGATTCTGAGTAGTTTTAAAAAATTTTGGTCACTTTCACATGTGACTAATAGGCAAAACTGCCCTAATTCACGTCACCATACTAGTCAATGGGCAAAGGGCAAACGCCTGACTTTTTATCTCGAGTTATGGATTTATGTGGCCTCACTGGCCTATCTGAGGTTCTAAAGCTATGTCTAAGCTACATCTTGACACTAAACTCAATAGGGGCAATCATCTACTTTTTGAAATAATTGGTCAATTGTGACACTACCCCCTCTCTCTGCAGACACAAATTGAAATTCACAAAAATGAAGGCAAAATTAATACGCCACTTGACTCGAAATTTTCCTTCAGATAACCCAAATAAACGCATTTTCAGAAGAAATGGCATGTTGCCATTGCAAAAAGATTACAACTGTGCCTACATACTAGCTTACTGACTCGTCATGATCACAATTGTGTTGGGACTACATTTATTTTTGAATACTACTTTTTTCTATTCAGCGGAAGTGACGTATTAGGGCATTTTGGCCTAATAGCCACATGGTGGATGATTTCTGGCTTTAAATTGCGTTTTTCCAATTTACTAGAGTTTTTCAAGTAGTTTTGTGCAGTTAAGAATATTCTGACAGCATTATGAAAATATGGCTACTTCATCACCCCTGGGGTCATTTTTCCAAGAACCCAATGGTTTTCCTTTAAATTGACTAGTTTTTCATTTACATCATGAAATCCACTGCCTGATGGTGACATTTTTCAGTATCGTGTCAAGAAATTGAGTATTTTATTGCATATTGCAATTTTTAGCCAAAATCACTGAACCGTGAACTAGAAAATTGGACAAATTTGACCCACTTTTTGGCAAAAATCTTACTAAAATCATCACTTTTCATACTTTATTCCATTCAACAACCTCCTGATTTGAAAATGATGACAAATTTGATCAGTTTTGACCTCTGGCCTAGAGAATTGGGACTTTTGAGATATTTTTAGCTCGAATGTAGTCATCCGAGTGAACAAATACATCAAAAATTGACACTTAACTCACCAATTTCTGACTGCACCCCCGATATGTACCTTCTTTCTATACTGGAAACCATAAGATGGGAAATTCAATCTTTATGATGAATAGCAACTCGTTGGCTTCCCCATTTACGACAACAAATGACATTTAGGGGTCACTAAGGACAAAATTGTAGCCAAATATCGTCAAAATCAGTGGTTTTTGGGGTAAAAAGCGAAAACTGCTGATTCAGCAAAAACATTAAATTTGTTCATGAAAATTCCCCTTTTTGCCTCCGTCCAAAATATGTTTCACACTAATAAACCTCAATTCTGGTCGATTCTGAGTAGTTTTAAAAAATTTGGTCACTTTCACATGTGACTAATAGCCACATGGTTGGATGATTTCTGGCTTAAATTGCGTTTTTCCAATTTACTAGAGTTTTTCAAGTAGTTTGTGTGCAGTTTAAGAATATTCTGACAGCAATTATGAAAAATATGGCTACTTCATCACCCCTGGGGTCATTTTTCCAAGAACCCAATGGTTTTCCTTTAAATTTGACTAGTTTTTCATTTACATCATGAAATCCACTGCCTGATGGTGACATTTTTCAGTATCGTGTCAAGAAATTGAGTATTTTATTGCATATTGCAATTTTTAGCCAAAATCACTGAACCGTGAACCAGAAAATTGGACAAATTTGACCCACTTTTTGGCAAAATCTTACTAAAATCATCACTTTTTCATACTTTATTCCATTCAACAACCTCCTGATTTGAAAAATGATGACAAATTTGATCAGTTTTGACTCTGGCCTAGAGAATTGGGACTTTTGAGATATTTTTAGCTCGAATGTAGTCATTCAGAGTGAACAAATACATCAAAATTGACACTTAACTCACCAATTTCTGACTGCACCCCCGATATGTACCTTCTTTCTATACTGGAAACCATAAGATGGGAAATTCAATCTTTATGATGAATAGCAACTCGTTGGCTTCCCCATTTACGACAACAAATGACATTTAGGGGTCACTAAGGACAAAATTGTAGCCAAATATCGTCAAAATCAGTGGTTTTTGGGGTAAAAGCGAAAACTGCTGATTCAGCAAAAACATTAAATTTGTTCATGAAAATTCCCCTTTTTGCCTCCGTCCAAAATATGTTTCACACTAATAAACCTCAATTCTGGTTGATTCTGAGTAGTTTAACAAATTTTGGTCACTTTCACATGTGACTAATAGCAAAACTGCCCTAATTCACGTCACCATACTAGTCAATGGGCAAAAGAGGCAAACGCCTGACTTTTTATCTCGAGTTATGGATTTATGTGGCCTCACTGGCCTATCTGAGGTTCTAAAGCTATGTCTAAGCTACATCTGACACTAAACTCGATAGGGGCCAATCTCTACTTTTGAAATAATTGGTCAATTGTGACCATACCCCCTCTCTCTGCAGACACAAATTGAAATTCACAAAAATGAAGGCAAAATAATACGCCACTTGACTCGAAATTTCCTTCAGATAACCCAAATAAACGCATTTTCAGAAGAAATGGCATGTTGCCATTGCAAAAAGATTACAACTGTGCCTACATACTAGCTTACTGACTCGTCATGATCACAATTGTGTTGGGACTACATTTATTTTTGAATACTACTTTTTTCTATTCAGCGGAAGTGACGTATTAGGGCATTTTGGCCTAATAGCCACATGGTTGGATGATTTCTGGCTTTAAATTGCGTTTTTTTCCAATTTACTAGAGTTTTTCAAGTAGTTTTGTGCAGTTTAAGAATATTCTGACAGCAATTATGAAAAATATGGCTACTTCATTACCCCTGGGGTCATTTTTCCAAGAACCCAATGGTTTTCCTTTAAATTTGACTAGTTTTTCATTTACATCATGAAATCCACTGCCTGATGGTGACATTTTTCAGTATCGTGTCAAGAATTGAGTATTTTATTGCATATTGCGATTTTTAGCCAAAATCACTGAACCGTGAACCAGAAAATTGGACAAATTTGACCCACTTTTTGGCAAAATCTTACTAAAATCATCACTTTTTTCATACTTTATCCCTTCAACACCTCCTGATTTGAAAAATGATGAAAATTTGATCATTTTTGACTCTGGCCTAGAGAATTGGGACTTTTGAGATATTTTTAGCTCGAATGTAGTCATTCAGAGTGAACAAATACATCAAAATTGACACATTAACTCACCAATTCTGACTGCACCCCCGATATATACTTCTTTTCTATACTGGAAACCATAAGATGGGAAATTCAATCTTATGATGAATAGCAACTCGTTGGCTTCCCCATTTACGACAAAAATGACATTTAGGGGTCACTAAGGACAAAATTGTAGCCAAATATCGTCAAAATCAGTGGTTTTTGGGGTTTGGTTAAAAAGCGAAAACTGCTGATCAGCAAAAACATTAAATTTGTTCATGAAAATTCCCCTTTTTGCCTCCGTCCAAAATATGTTCACACTAATAAACTTCAATTCTGGTCTGGTTCTGAGATAGTTTTAAAAAATTTTGGTCACTTTCACATGTGACTAATAGCCACATGGTTGGATGATTTCTGGCTTTAAATTGCGTTTTTCCAATTTACTAGAGTTTTTCAAGTAGTTTGTGCAGTTTAAGATATTCTGACAGCAATTATGAAAAATATGGCTACTCATACCCCTGGGTCATTTTTCCAAGAACCCAATGGTTTCCTTTAAATTTGACTCGTTTTTCATTTACATCATGAAATCCACTGCCTGATGGTGACATTTTTCAGTATCGTGTCAAGAAATTGAGTAGTTTATTGCATATTGCATTTTTAAGCCAAATCACTGAACCCGTGAACCAGAAAATTGGACAAATTTGACCCACTTTTTGGCAAAAATCTACTAAATCATCACTTTTTTCATCCTTTATTCCATTCAACAACCTCCTGATTTGAAAAATGATGACAAATTTGATCAGTTTTGACTCTGGCCTAGAGAATTGGACTTTTGAGATATTTTTAGCTCGAATGTAGTCATTCAGAGTGAACAAATACATCAAAAATTGACACTTAACTCACCAATTTCTGACTGCACCCCCGATATGTACCTTCTTTCTATACTGGAAACCATAAGATGGAAATTCAATCTTTATGATGAATAGCAACTCGTTGGCTTCCCCATTTACGACAACAAATGACATTTAGGGGTCACTAAGGACAAATTGTAGCCAAATATCGTCAAAATCAGTGGTTTTTGGGGTAAAAAGCGAAAACTGCTGATTCAGCAAAAACATTAAATTTGTTCATGAAAATTCCCCTTTTTGCCTCCGTCCAAATATGTTTCACACTAATAAACTTCAATTCTGGCGATTCTGAGTAGTTTTAAAAATTTTGGTCACTTTCACATGTGACTAATAGGCAAAACTGCCCTAATTCACGTCACCATACTAGTCAATGGGCAAAAGGGCAAACGCCTGACTTTTTATCTCGAGTTATGGATTTATGTGGCCTCACTGGCCTATCTGAGGTTCTAAAGCTATGTCTAAGCTACATCTTGACACTAAACTCAATAGGGGCCAATCATCTACTTTTTGAAATAATTGGTCAATTGTGACACTACCCCCTCTCTCTGCAGACACAAATTGAAATTCACAAAATGAAGGCAAAATTAATACGCCACTTGACTCGAAATTTTCCTTCAGATAACCCAAATAAACGCATTTTCAGAAGAAATGGCATGTTGCCATTGCAAAAAGATTACAACTGTGCCTACATACTAGCTTACTGACTCGTCATGATCACAATTGTGTTGGGACTACATTTATTTTTGAATACTACTTTTTTCTATTCAGCGGAAGTGACGTATTAGGGCATTTTGGCCTAATAGCCACATGGTTGGATGATTTCTGGCTTTAAATTGCGTTTTTCCAATTTACTAGAGTTTTTCAAGTAGTTTTGTGCAGTTTAAGAATATTCTGACAGCAATTATGAAAAATATGGCTACTTCATTACCCCTGGGGTCATTTTTCCAAGAACCCAATGGTTTTCCTTTAAATTTGACTAGTTTTTCATTTACATCATGAAATCCACTGCCTGATGGTGACATTTTTCAGTATCGTGTCAAGAAATTGAGTATTTTATTGCATATTGCAATTTTTAGCCAAAATCACTGAACCGTGAACCAGAAAATTGGACAAATTTGGCCCACTTTTTGGCAAAATCTTACTAAAATCATCACTTTTTCATACTTTATTCCATTCAACAACCTCCTGATTTGAAAAATGATGACAAATTTGATCAGTTTTGACTCTGGCCTAGAGAATTGGGACTTTTGAGATATTTTTAGCTCGAATGTAGTCATTCAGAGTGAACAAATACATCAAAATTGACACTTAACTCACCAATTTCTGACTGCACCCCCGATATGTACCTTCTTTCTATACTGGAAACCATAAGATGGAAATTCAATCTTTATGATGAATAGCAACTCGTTGGCTTCCCCATTTACGACAACAAATGACATTTAGGGGTCACTAAGGACAAAATTGTAGCCAAATATCGTCAAAATCAGTGGTTTTTGGGGTAAAAAGCGAAAACTGCTGATTCAGCAAAAACATTAAATTTGTTCATGAAAATTCCCCTTTTTGCCTCCGTCCAAAATATGTTTCACACTAATAAACCTCAATTCTGGTCGATTCTGAGTAGTTTTAAAAATTTTGGTCACTTTCACATGTGACTAATAGCCACATGGTTGGATGATTTCTGGCTTTAATTGCGTTTTTCCAATTTACTAGAGTTTTCAAGTAGTTTTGTGCAGTTTAAGAATATTCTGACAGCAATTATGAAAAATATGGCTACTTCATCACCCCTGGGGTCATTTTTCCAAGAACCCAATGGTTTTCCTTTAAATTTGACTAGTTTTTCATTTACATCATGAAATCCACTGCCTGATGGTGACATTTTTCAGTATCGTGTCAAGAATTGAGTATTTTATTGCATATTGCAATTTTTAGCCAAAATCACTGAACCGTGAACCAGAAAATTGGACAAATTTGGCCCACTTTTTGGCAAAATCTTACTAAAATCATCACTTTTTCATACTTTATTCCATTCAACAACCTCCTGATTTGAAAAATGATGACAAATTTGATCAGTTTTGACTCTGGCCTAGAGAATTGGGACTTTTGAGATATTTTTAGCTCGAATGTAGTCATTCAGAGTGAACAAATACATCAAAATTGACACTTAACTCACCAATTTCTGACTGCACCCCCGATATGTACCTTCTTTCTATACTGGAAACCATAAGATGGAAATTCAATCTTTATGATGAATAGCAACTCGTTGGCTTCCCATTTACGACAACAAATGACATTTAGGGGTCACTAAGGACAAAATTGTAGCCAAATATCGTCAAAATCAGTGGTTTTTGGGGTAAAAAGCGAAAACTGCTGATTCAGCAAAAACATTAAATTTGTTCATGAAAATTCCCCTTTTTGCCTCCGTCCAAAATATGTTTCACACTAATAAACTTCAATTCTGGGCGATTCTGAGTAGTTTTAAAAAATTTTGGTCACTTTCACATGTGACTAATAGGCAAAACTGCCCTAATTCACGTCACCATACTAGTCAATGGGCAAAAGGGCAAACGCCTGACTTTTTATCTCGAGTTATGGATTTATGTGGCCTCACTGGCCTATCTGAGGTTCTAAAGCTATGTCTAAGCTACATCTTGACACTAAACTCAATAGGGGCCAATCATCTACTTTTTGAAATAATTGGTCAATTGTGACACTACCCCCTCTCTCTGCAGACACAAATTGAAATTCACAAAAATGAAGGCAAAATTAATACGCCACTTGACTCGAAATTTTCCTTCAGATAACCCAAATAAACGCATTTTCAGAAGAAATGGCATGTTGCCATTGCAAAAAGATTACAACTGTGCCTACATACTAGCTTACTGACTCGTCATGATCACAATTGTGTTGGGACTACATTTATTTTTGAATACTACTTTTTTCTATTCAGCGGAAGTGACGTATTAGGGCATTTTGGCCTAATAGCCACATGGTTGGATGATTTCTGGCTTTAAATTGCGTTTTTTCCAATTTACTAGAGTTTTTCAAGTAGTTTTGTGCAGTTTAAGAATATTCTGACAGCAATTATGAAAAATATGGCTACTTCATTACCCCTGGGGTCATTTTTCCAAGAACCCAATGGTTTTCCTTTAAATTTGACTAGTTTTTCATTTACATCATGAAATCCACTGCCTGATGGTGACATTTTTCAGTATCGTGTCAAGAAATTGAGTATTTTATTGCATATTGCGATTTTTAGCCAAAATCACTGAACCGTGAACCAGAAAATTGGACAAATTTGGCCCACTTTTTGGCAAAATCTTACTAAAATCATCACTTTTTCATACTTTATTCCATTCAACAACCTCCTGATTTGAAAAATGATGACAAATTTGATCAGTTTTGACTCTGGCCTAGAGAATTGGGACTTTTGAGATATTTTTAGCTCGAATGTAGTCATTCAGAGTGAACAAATACATCAAAATTGACACTTAACTCACCAATTTCTGACTGCACCCCCGATATGTACCTTCTTTCTATACTGGAAACCATAAGATGGAAATTCAATCTTTATGATGAATAGCAACTCGTTGGCTTCCCCATTTACGACAACAAATGACATTTAGGGGTCACTAAGGACAAAATTGTAGCCAAATATCGTCAAAATCAGTGGTTTTTGGGGTAAAAAGCGAAAACTGCTGATTCAGCAAAAACATTAAATTTGTTCATGAAAATTCCCCTTTTTGCCTCCGTCCAAAATATGTTTCACACTAATAAACTTCAATTCTGGTCGATTCTGAGTAGTTTTAAAAAATTTTGGTCACTTTCACATGTGACTAATAGGCAAAACTGCCCTAATTCACGTCACCATACTAGTCAATGGGCAAAAGGGCAAACGCCTGACTTTTTATCTCGAGTTATGGATTTATGTGGCCTCACTGGCCTATCTGAGGTTCTAAAGCTATGTCTAAGCTACATCTTGACACTAAACTCGATAGGGGCCAATCATCTACTTTTTGAAATAATTGGTCAATTGTGACACTACCCCCTCTCTCTGCAGACACAAATTGAAATTCACAAAAATGAAGGCAAAATTAATACGCCACTTGACTCGAAATTTTCCTTCAGATAACCCAAATAAACGCATTTTCAGAAGAAATGGCATGTTGCCATTGCAAAAAGATTACAACTGTGCCTACATACTAGCTTACTGACTCGTCATGATCACAATTGTGTTGGGACTACATTTATTTTTGAATACTACTTTTTTCTATTCAGCGGAAGTGACGTATTAGGGCATTTTGGCCTAATAGCCACATGGTTGGATGATTTCTGGCTTTAAATTGCGTTTTTCCAATTTACTAGAGTTTTTCAAGTAGTTTTGTGCAGTTTAAGAATATTCTGACAGCAATTATGAAAAATATGGCTACTTCATTACCCCTGGGGTCATTTTTCCAAGAACCCAATGGTTTTCCTTTAAATTTGACTAGTTTTTCATTTACATCATGAAATCCACTGCCTGATGGTGACATTTTTCAGTATCGTGTCAAGAAATTGAGTATTTTATTGCATATTGCGATTTTTAGCCAAAATCACTGAACCGTGAACCAGAAAATTGGACAAATTTGGCCCACTTTTTGGCAAAATCTTACTAAAATCATCACTTTTTCATACTTTATTCCATTCAACAACCTCCTGATTTGAAAAATGATGACAAATTTGATCAGTTTTGACTCTGGCCTAGAGAATTGGGACTTTTGAGATATTTTTAGCTCGAATGTAGTCATTCAGAGTGAACAAATACATCAAAATTGACACTTAACTCACCAATTTCTGACTGCACCCCCGATATGTACCTTCTTTCTATACTGGAAACCATAAGATGGAAATTCAATCTTTATGATGAATAGCAACTCGTTGGCTTCCCCATTTACGACAACAAATGACATTTAGGGGTCACTAAGGACAAAATTGTAGCCAAATATCGTCAAAATCAGTGGTTTTTGGGTAAAAAGCGAAAACTGCTGATTCAGCAAAAACATTAAATTTGTTCATGAAAATTCCCCTTTTTGCCTCCGTCCAAAATATGTTTCACACTAATAAACCTCAATTCTGGTCGATTCTGAGTAGTTTTAAAAAATTTTGGTCACTTTCACATGTGACTAATAGCCACATGGTTGGATGATTTCTGGCTTTAAATTGCGTTTTTCCAATTTACTAGAGTTTTTCAAGTAGTTTTGTGCAGTTTAAGAATATTCTGACAGCAATTATGAAAAATATGGCTACTTCATCACCCCTGGGTCATTTTTCCAAGAACCCAATGGTTTTCCTTTAAATTTGACTAGTTTTTCATTTACATCATGAAATCCACTGCCTGATGGTGACATTTTCAGTATCGTGTCAAGAAATTGAGTATTTTATTGCATATTGCATTTTTAGCCAAAATCACTGAACCGTGAACCAGAAAATTGGACAAATTTGACCCACTTTTTGGCAAAATCTTACTAAAATCATCACTTTTTCATACTTTATTCCATTCAACAACCTCCTGATTTGAAAAATGATGACAAATTTGATCAGTTTTGACTCTGGCCTAGAGAATTGGGACTTTTGAGATATTTTTAGCTCGAATGTAGTCATTCAGAGTGAACAAATACATCAAAATTGACACTTAACTCACCAATTTCTGACTGCACCCCCGATATGTACCTTCTTTCTATACTGGAAACCATAAGATGGGAAATTCAATCTTTATGATGAATAGCAACTCGTTGGCTTCCCCATTTACGACAACAAATGACATTTAGGGGTCACTAAGGACAAAATTGTAGCCAAATATCGTCAAAATCAGTGGTTTTTGGGGTAAAAAGCGAAAACTGCTGATTCAGCAAAAACATTAAATTTGTTCATGAAAATTCCCCTTTTTGCCTCCGTCCAAATATGTTTCACACTAATAAACTCAATTCTGGGCGATTCTGAGTAGTTTTAAAAAATTTTGGTCACTTTCACATGTGACTAATAGGCAAAACTGCCCTAATTCACGTCACCATACTAGTCAATGGGCAAAAGGGCAAACGCCTGACTTTTTATCTCGAGTTATGGATTTATGTGGCCTCACTGGCCTATCTGAGGTTCTAAAGCTATGTCTAAGCTACATCTTGACACTAAACTCAATAGGGGCCAATCATCTACTTTTTGAAATAATTGGTCAATTGTGACACTACCCCCTCTCTCTGCAGACACAAATTGAAATTCACAAAAATGAAGGCAAAATTAATACGCCACTTGACTCGAAATTTTCCTTCAGATAACCCAAATAAACGCATTTTCAGAAGAAATGGCATGTTGCCATTGCAAAAAGATTACAACTGTGCCTACATACTAGCTTACTGACTCGTCATGATCACAATTGTGTTGGGACTACATTTATTTTTGAATACTACTTTTTTCTATTCAGCGGAAGTGACGTATTAGGGCATTTTGGCCTAATAGCCACATGGTTGGATGATTTCTGGCTTTAAATTGCGTTTTTCCAATTTACTAGAGTTTTTCAAGTAGTTTTGTGCAGTTTAAGAATATTCTGACAGCAATTATGAAAAATATGGCTACTTCATTACCCCTGGGGTCATTTTTCCAAGAACCCAATGGTTTTCCTTTAAATTTGACTAGTTTTTCATTTACATCATGAAATCCACTGCCTGATGGTGACATTTTTCAGTATCGTGTCAAGAAATTGAGTATTTTATTGCATATTGCGATTTTTAGCCAAAATCACTGAACCGTGAACCAGAAAATTGGACAAATTTGACCCACTTTTTGGCAAAATCTTACTAAAATCATCACTTTTTCATACTTTATTCCATTCAACAACCTCCTGATTTGAAAAATGATGACAAATTTGATCAGTTTTGACTCTGGCCTAGAGAATTGGGACTTTTGAGATATTTTTAGCTCGAATGTAGTCATTCAGAGTGAACAAATACATCAAAAATTGACACTTAACTCACCAATTTCTGACTGCACCCCCGATATGTACCTTCTTTCTATACTGGAAACCATAAGATGGAAAATTCAATCTTTATGATGAATAGCAACTCGTTGGCTTCCCCATTTACGACAACAAATGACATTTAGGGGTCACTAAGGACAAAATTGTAGCCAAATATCGTCAAAATCAGTGGTTTTTGGGGTAAAAAGCGAAAACTGCTGATTCAGCAAAAACATTAAATTTGTTCATGAAAATTCCCCTTTTTGCCTCCGTCCAAAATATGTTTCACACTAATAAACTTCAATTCTGGGCGATTCTGAGTAGTTTTAAAAAATTTTGGTCACTTTCACATGTGACTAATAGGCAAAACTGCCCTAATTCACGTCACCATACTAGTCAATGGGCAAAAGGGCAAACGCCTGACTTTTTATCTCGAGTTATGGATTTATGTGGCCTCACTGGCCTATCTGAGGTTCTAAAGCTATGTCTAAGCTACATCTTGACACTAAACTCAATAGGGGCCAATCATCTACTTTTTGAAATAATTGGTCAATTGTGACACTACCCCCTCTCTCTGCAGACACAAATTGAAATTCACAAAAATGAAGGCAAAATTAATACGCCACTTGACTCGAAATTTTCCTTCAGATAACCCAAATAAACGCATTTTCAGAAGAAATGGCATGTTGCCATTGCAAAAAGATTACAACTGTGCCTACATACTAGCTTACTGACTCGTCATGATCACAATTGTGTTGGGACTACATTTATTTTTGAATACTACTTTTTTCTATTCAGCGGAAGTGACGTATTAGGGCATTTTGGCCTAATAGCCACATGGTTGGATGATTTCTGGCTTTAAATTGCGTTTTTCCAATTTACTAGAGTTTTTCAAGTAGTTTTGTGCAGTTTAAGAATATTCTGACAGCAATTATGAAAAATATGGCTACTTCATTACCCCTGGGGTCATTTTTCCAAGAACCCAATGGTTTTCCTTTAAATTTGACTAGTTTTTCATTTACATCATGAAATCCACTGCCTGATGGTGACATTTTTCAGTATCGTGTCAAGAAATTGAGTATTTTATTGCATATTGCGATTTTTAGCCAAAATCACTGAACCGTGAACCAGAAAATTGGACAAATTTGGCCCACTTTTTGGCAAAATCTTACTAAAATCATCACTTTTTCATACTTTATTCCATTCAACAACCTCCTGATTTGAAAAATGATGACAAATTTGATCAGTTTTGACTCTGGCCTAGAGAATTGGGACTTTTGAGATATTTTTAGCTCGAATGTAGTCATTCAGAGTGAACAAATACATCAAAAATTGACACTTAACTCACCAATTTCTGACTGCACCCCCGATATGTACCTTCTTTCTATACTGGAAACCATAAGATGGAAAATTCAATCTTTATGATGAATAGCAACTCGTTGGCTTCCCCATTTACGACAACAAATGACATTTAGGGGTCACTAAGGACAAAATTGTAGCCAAATATCGTCAAAATCAGTGGTTTTTGGGGTAAAAAGCGAAAACTGCTGATTCAGCAAAAACATTAAATTTGTTCATGAAAATTCCCCTTTTTGCCTCCGTCCAAAATATGTTTCACACTAATAAACTTCAATTCTGGTCGATTCTGAGTAGTTTTAAAAATTTTGGTCACTTTCACATGTGACTAATAGGCAAAACTGCCCTAATTCACGTCACCATACTAGTCAATGGGCAAAAGGGCAAACGCCTGACTTTTTATCTCGAGTTATGGATTTATGTGGCCTCACTGGCCTATCTGAGGTTCTAAAGCTATGTCTAAGCTACATCTTGACACTAAACTCAATAGGGGCCAATCATCTACTTTTTGAAATAATTGGTCAATTGTGACACTACCCCCTCTCTCTGCAGACACAAATTGAAATTCACAAAAATGAAGGCAAAATTAATACGCCACTTGACTCGAAATTTTCCTTCAGATAACCCAAATAAACGCATTTTCAGAAGAAATGGCATGTTGCCATTGCAAAAAGATTACAACTGTGCCTACATACTAGCTTACTGACTCGTCATGATCACAATTGTGTTGGGACTACATTTATTTTTGAATACTACTTTTTTCTATTCAGCGGAAGTGACGTATTAGGGCATTTTGGCCTAATAGCCACATGGTTGGATGATTTCTGGCTTTAAATTGCGTTTTTCCAATTTACTAGAGTTTTTCAAGTAGTTTTGTGCAGTTTAAGAATATTCTGACAGCAATTATGAAAAATATGGCTACTTCATTACCCCTGGGGTCATTTTTCCAAGAACCCAATGGTTTTCCTTTAAATTTGACTAGTTTTTCATTTACATCATGAAATCCACTGCCTGATGGTGACATTTTTCAGTATCGTGTCAAGAAATTGAGTATTTTATTGCATATTGCGATTTTTAGCCAAAATCACTGAACCGTGAACCAGAAAATTGGACAAATTTGGCCCACTTTTTGGCAAAATCTTACTAAAATCATCACTTTTTCATACTTTATTCCATTCAACAACCTCCTGATTTGAAAAATGATGACAAATTTGATCAGTTTTGACTCTGGCCTAGAGAATTGGGACTTTTGAGATATTTTTAGCTCGAATGTAGTCATTCAGAGTGAACAAATACATCAAAATTGACACTTAACTCACCAATTTCTGACTGCACCCCCGATATGTACCTTCTTTCTATACTGGAAACCATAAGATGGGAAATTCAATCTTTATGATGAATAGCAACTCGTTGGCTTCCCCATTTACGACAACAAATGACATTTAGGGGTCACTAAGGACAAAATTGTAGCCAAATATCGTCAAAATCAGTGGTTTTTGGGGTAAAAAGCGAAAACTGCTGATTCAGCAAAAACATTAAATTTGTTCATGAAAATTCCCCTTTTTGCCTCCGTCCAAAATATGTTTCACACTAATAAACCTCAATTCTGGGCGATTCTGAGTAGTTTTAAAAAATTTTGGTCACTTTCACATGTGACTAATAGGCAAAACTGCCCTAATTCACGTCACCATACTAGTCAATGGGCAAAAGGGCAAACGCCTGACTTTTTATCTCGAGTTATGGATTTATGTGGCCTCACTGGCCTATCTGAGGTTCTAAAGCTATGTCTAAGCTACATCTTGACACTAAACTCAATAGGGGCCAATCATCTACTTTTTGAAATAATTGGTCAATTGTGACACTACCCCCTCTCTCTGCAGACACAAATTGAAATTCACAAAAATGAAGGCAAAATTAATACGCCACTTGACTCGAAATTTTCCTTCAGATAACCCAAATAAACGCATTTTCAGAAGAAATGGCATGTTGCCATTGCAAAAAGATTACAACTGTGCCTACATACTAGCTTACTGACTCGTCATGATCACAATTGTGTTGGGACTACATTTATTTTTGAATACTACTTTTTTCTATTCAGCGGAAGTGACGTATTAGGGCATTTTGGCCTAATAGCCACATGGTTGGATGATTTCTGGCTTTAAATTGCGTTTTTCCAATTTACTAGAGTTTTTCAAGTAGTTTTGTGCAGTTTAAGAATATTCTGACAGCAATTATGAAAAATATGGCTACTTCATTACCCCTGGGGTCATTTTTCCAAGAACCCAATGGTTTTCCTTTAAATTTGACTAGTTTTTCATTTACATCATGAAATCCACTGCCTGATGGTGACATTTTTCAGTATCGTGTCAAGAAATTGAGTATTTTATTGCATATTGCGATTTTTAGCCAAAATCACTGAACCGTGAACCAGAAAATTGGACAAATTTGGCCCACTTTTTGGCAAAATCTTACTAAAATCATCACTTTTTCATACTTTATTCCATTCAACAACCTCCTGATTTGAAAAATGATGACAAATTTGATCAGTTTTGACTCTGGCCTAGAGAATTGGGACTTTTGAGATATTTTTAGCTCGAATGTAGTCATTCAGAGTGAACAAATACATCAAAATTGACACTTAACTCACCAATTTCTGACTGCACCCCCGATATGTACCTTCTTTCTATACTGGAAACCATAAGATGGGAAATTCAATCTTTATGATGAATAGCAACTCGTTGGCTTCCCCATTTACGACAACAAATGACATTTAGGGGTCACTAAGGACAAAATTGTAGCCAAATATCGTCAAAATCAGTGGTTTTTGGGGTAAAAAGCGAAAACTGCTGATTCAGCAAAAACATTAAATTTGTTCATGAAAATTCCCCTTTTTGCCTCCGTCCAAAATATGTTTCACACTAATAAACTCAATTCTGGGCGATTCTGAGTAGTTTTAAAAAATTTTGGTCACTTTCACATGTGACTAATAGGCAAAACTGCCCTAATTCACGTCACCATACTAGTCAATGGGCAAAAGGGCAAACGCCTGACTTTTTATCTCGAGTTATGGATTTATGTGGCCTCACTGGCCTATCTGAGGTTCTAAAGCTATGTCTAAGCTACATCTTGACACTAAACTCAATAGGGGCCAATCATCTACTTTTTGAAATAATTGGTCAATTGTGACACTACCCCCTCTCTCTGCAGACACAAATTGAAATTCACAAAAATGAAGGCAAAATTAATACGCCACTTGACTCGAAATTTTCCTTCAGATAACCCAAATAAACGCATTTTCAGAAGAAATGGCATGTTGCCATTGCAAAAAGATTACAACTGTGCCTACATACTAGCTTACTGACTCGTCATGATCACAATTGTGTTGGGACTACATTTATTTTTGAATACTACTTTTTTCTATTCAGCGGAAGTGACGTATTAGGGCATTTTGGCCTAATAGCCACATGGTTGGATGATTTCTGGCTTTAAATTGCGTTTTTCCAATTTACTAGAGTTTTTCAAGTAGTTTTGTGCAGTTTAAGAATATTCTGACAGCAATTATGAAAAATATGGCTACTTCATTACCCCTGGGGTCATTTTTCCAAGAACCCAATGGTTTTCCTTTAAATTTGACTAGTTTTTCATTTACATCATGAAATCCACTGCCTGATGGTGACATTTTTCAGTATCGTGTCAAGAAATTGAGTATTTTATTGCATATTGCGATTTTTAGCCAAAATCACTGAACCGTGAACCAGAAAATTGGACAAATTTGGCCCACTTTTTGGCAAAATCTTACTAAAATCATCACTTTTTCATACTTTATTCCATTCAACAACCTCCTGATTTGAAAAATGATGACAAATTTGATCAGTTTTGACTCTGGCCTAGAGAATTGGGACTTTTGAGATATTTTTAGCTCGAATGTAGTCATTCAGAGTGAACAAATACATCAAAAATTGACACTTAACTCACCAATTTCTGACTGCACCCCCGATATGTACCTTCTTTCTATACTGGAAACCATAAGATGGAAATTCAATCTTTATGATGAATAGCAACTCGTTGGCTTCCCCATTTACGACAACAAATGACATTTAGGGGTCACTAAGGACAAAATTGTAGCCAAATATCGTCAAAATCAGTGGTTTTTGGGGTAAAAAGCGAAAACTGCTGATTCAGCAAAAACATTAAATTTGTTCATGAAAATTCCCCTTTTTGCCTCCGTCCAAAATATGTTTCACACTAATAAACTTCAATTCTGGGCGATTCTGAGTAGTTTTAAAAAATTTTGGTCACTTTCACATGTGACTAATAGGCAAAACTGCCCTAATTCACGTCACCATACTAGTCAATGGGCAAAAGGGCAAACGCCTGACTTTTTATCTCGAGTTATGGATTTATGTGGCCTCACTGGCCTATCTGAGGTTCTAAAGCTATGTCTAAGCTACATCTTGACACTAAACTCAATAGGGGCCAATCATCTACTTTTTGAAATAATTGGTCAATTGTGACACTACCCCCTCTCTCTGCAGACACAAATTGAAATTCACAAAAATGAAGGCAAAATTAATACGCCACTTGACTCGAAATTTTCCTTCAGATAACCCAAATAAACGCATTTTCAGAAGAAATGGCATGTTGCCATTGCAAAAAGATTACAACTGTGCCTACATACTAGCTTACTGACTCGTCATGATCACAATTGTGTTGGGACTACATTTATTTTTGAATACTACTTTTTTCTATTCAGCGGAAGTGACGTATTAGGGCATTTTGGCCTAATAGCCACATGGTTGGATGATTTCTGGCTTTAAATTGCGTTTTTCCAATTTACTAGAGTTTTTCAAGTAGTTTTGTGCAGTTTAAGAATATTCTGACAGCAATTATGAAAAATATGGCTACTTCATTACCCCTGGGGTCATTTTTCCAAGAACCCAATGGTTTTCCTTTAAATTTGACTAGTTTTTCATTTACATCATGAAATCCACTGCCTGATGGTGACATTTTTCAGTATCGTGTCAAGAAATTGAGTATTTTATTGCATATTGCGATTTTTAGCCAAAATCACTGAACCGTGAACCAGAAAATTGGACAAATTTGGCCCACTTTTTGGCAAAATCTTACTAAAATCATCACTTTTTCATACTTTATTCCATTCAACAACCTCCTGATTTGAAAAATGATGACAAATTTGATCAGTTTTGACTCTGGCCTAGAGAATTGGGACTTTTGAGATATTTTTAGCTCGAATGTAGTCATTCAGAGTGAACAAATACATCAAAAATTGACACTTAACTCACCAATTTCTGACTGCACCCCCGATATGTACCTTCTTTCTATACTGGAAACCATAAGATGGAAATTCAATCTTTATGATGAATAGCAACTCGTTGGCTTCCCCATTTACGACAACAAATGACATTTAGGGGTCACTAAGGACAAAATTGTAGCCAAATATCGTCAAAATCAGTGGTTTTTGGGGTAAAAAGCGAAAACTGCTGATTCAGCAAAAACATTAAATTTGTTCATGAAAATTCCCCTTTTTGCCTCCGTCCAAAATATGTTTCACACTAATAAACCTCAATTCTGGTCGATTCTGAGTAGTTTTAAAAAATTTTGGTCACTTTCACATGTGACTAATAGGCAAAACTGCCCTAATTCACGTCACCATACTAGTCAATGGGCAAAAGGGCAAACGCCTGACTTTTTATCTCGAGTTATGGATTTATGTGGCCTCACTGGCCTATCTGAGGTTCTAAAGCTATGTCTAAGCTACATCTTGACACTAAACTCGATAGGGGCCAATCATCTACTTTTTGAAATAATTGGTCAATTGTGACACTACCCCCTCTCTCTGCAGACACAAATTGAAATTCACAAAAATGAAGGCAAAATTAATACGCCACTTGACTCGAAATTTTCCTTCAGATAACCCAAATAAACGCATTTTCAGAAGAAATGGCATGTTGCCATTGCAAAAAGATTACAACTGTGCCTACATACTAGCTTACTGACTCGTCATGATCACAATTGTGTTGGGACTACATTTATTTTTGAATACTACTTTTTTCTATTCAGCGGAAGTGACGTATTAGGGCATTTTGGCCTAATAGCCACATGGTTGGATGATTTCTGGCTTTAAATTGCGTTTTTCCAATTTACTAGAGTTTTTCAAGTAGTTTTGTGCAGTTTAAGAATATTCTGACAGCAATTATGAAAAATATGGCTACTTCATTACCCCTGGGGTCATTTTTCCAAGAACCCAATGGTTTTCCTTTAAATTTGACTAGTTTTTCATTTACATCATGAAATCCACTGCCTGATGGTGACATTTTTCAGTATCGTGTCAAGAAATTGAGTATTTTATTGCATATTGCGATTTTTAGCCAAAATCACTGAACCGTGAACCAGAAAATTGGACAAATTTGGCCCACTTTTTGGCAAAATCTTACTAAAATCATCACTTTTTCATACTTTATTCCATTCAACAACCTCCTGATTTGAAAAATGATGACAAATTTGATCAGTTTTGACTCTGGCCTAGAGAATTGGGACTTTTGAGATATTTTTAGCTCGAATGTAGTCATTCAGAGTGAACAAATACATCAAAAATTGACACTTAACTCACCAATTTCTGACTGCACCCCCGATATGTACCTTCTTTCTATACTGGAAACCATAAGATGGAAATTCAATCTTTATGATGAATAGCAACTCGTTGGCTTCCCCATTTACGACAACAAATGACATTTAGGGGTCACTAAGGACAAAATTGTAGCCAAATATCGTCAAAATCAGTGGTTTTTGGGGTAAAAAGCGAAAACTGCTGATTCAGCAAAAACATTAAATTTGTTCATGAAAATTCCCCTTTTTGCCTCCGTCCAAAATATGTTTCACACTAATAAACCTCAATTCTGGTCGATTCTGAGTAGTTTTAAAAAATTTTGGTCACTTTCACATGTGACTAATAGCCACATGGTTGGATGATTTCTGGCTTTAAATTGCGTTTTTCCAATTTACTAGAGTTTTTCAAGTAGTTTTGTGCAGTTTAAGAATATTCTGACAGCAATTATGAAAAATATGGCTACTTCATCACCCCTGGGGTCATTTTTCCAAGAACCCAATGGTTTTCCTTTAAATTTGACTAGTTTTTCATTTACATCATGAAATCCACTGCCTGATGGTGACATTTTTCAGTATCGTGTCAAGAAATTGAGTATTTTATTGCATATTGCGATTTTTAGCCAAAATCACTGAACCGTGAACCAGAAAATTGGACAAATTTGGCCCACTTTTTGGCAAAATCTTACTAAAATCATCACTTTTTCATACTTTATTCCATTCAACAACCTCCTGATTTGAAAAATGATGACAAATTTGATCAGTTTTGACTCTGGCCTAGAGAATTGGGACTTTTGAGATATTTTTAGCTCGAATGTAGTCATTCAGAGTGAACAAATACATCAAAAATTGACACTTAACTCACCAATTTCTGACTGCACCCCCGATATGTACCTTCTTTCTATACTGGAAACCATAAGATGGAAAATTCAATCTTTATGATGAATAGCAACTCGTTGGCTTCCCCATTTACGACAACAAATGACATTTAGGGGTCACTAAGGACAAAATTGTAGCCAAATATCGTCAAAATCAGTGGTTTTTGGGGTAAAAAGCGAAAACTGCTGATTCAGCAAAAACATTAAATTTGTTCATGAAAATTCCCCTTTTTGCCTCCGTCCAAAATATGTTTCACACTAATAAACTTCAATTCTGGGCGATTCTGAGTAGTTTTAAAAAATTTTGGTCACTTTCACATGTGACTAATAGGCAAAACTGCCCTAATTCACGTCACCATACTAGTCAATGGGCAAAAGGGCAAACGCCTGACTTTTTATCTCGAGTTATGGATTTATGTGGCCTCACTGGCCTATCTGAGGTTCTAAAGCTATGTCTAAGCTACATCTTGACACTAAACTCAATAGGGGCCAATCATCTACTTTTTGAAATAATTGGTCAATTGTGACACTACCCCCTCTCTCTGCAGACACAAATTGAAATTCACAAAAATGAAGGCAAAATTAATACGCCACTTGACTCGAAATTTTCCTTCAGATAACCCAAATAAACGCATTTTCAGAAGAAATGGCATGTTGCCATTGCAAAAAGATTACAACTGTGCCTACATACTAGCTTACTGACTCGTCATGATCACAATTGTGTTGGGACTACATTTATTTTTGAATACTACTTTTTTCTATTCAGCGGAAGTGACGTATTAGGGCATTTTGGCCTAATAGCCACATGGTTGGATGATTTCTGGCTTTAAATTGCGTTTTTCCAATTTACTAGAGTTTTTCAAGTAGTTTTGTGCAGTTTAAGAATATTCTGACAGCAATTATGAAAAATATGGCTACTTCATTACCCCTGGGGTCATTTTTCCAAGAACCCAATGGTTTTCCTTTAAATTTGACTAGTTTTTCATTTACATCATGAAATCCACTGCCTGATGGTGACATTTTTCAGTATCGTGTCAAGAAATTGAGTATTTTATTGCATATTGCGATTTTTAGCCAAAATCACTGAACCGTGAACCAGAAAATTGGACAAATTTGGCCCACTTTTTGGCAAAATCTTACTAAAATCATCACTTTTTCATACTTTATTCCATTCAACAACCTCCTGATTTGAAAAATGATGACAAATTTGATCAGTTTTGACTCTGGCCTAGAGAATTGGGACTTTTGAGATATTTTTAGCTCGAATGTAGTCATTCAGAGTGAACAAATACATCAAAATTGACACTTAACTCACCAATTTCTGACTGCACCCCCGATATGTACCTTCTTTCTATACTGGAAACCATAAGATGGAAAATTCAATCTTTATGATGAATAGCAACTCGTTGGCTTCCCCATTTACGACAACAAATGACATTTAGGGGTCACTAAGGACAAAATTGTAGCCAAATATCGTCAAAATCAGTGGTTTTTGGGGTAAAAAGCGAAAACTGCTGATTCAGCAAAAACATTAAATTTGTTCATGAAAATTCCCCTTTTTGCCTCCGTCCAAAATATGTTTCACACTAATAAACTCAATTCTGGGCGATTCTGAGTAGTTTTAAAAAATTTTGGTCACTTTCACATGTGACTAATAGGCAAAACTGCCCTAATTCACGTCACCATACTAGTCAATGGGCAAAAGGGCAAACGCCTGACTTTTTATCTCGAGTTATGGATTTATGTGGCCTCACTGGCCTATCTGAGGTTCTAAAGCTATGTCTAAGCTACATCTTGACACTAAACTCAATAGGGGCCAATCATCTACTTTTTGAAATAATTGGTCAATTGTGACACTACCCCCTCTCTCTGCAGACACAAATTGAAATTCACAAAAATGAAGGCAAAATTAATACGCCACTTGACTCGAAATTTTCCTTCAGATAACCCAAATAAACGCATTTTCAGAAGAAATGGCATGTTGCCATTGCAAAAAGATTACAACTGTGCCTACATACTAGCTTACTGACTCGTCATGATCACAATTGTGTTGGGACTACATTTATTTTTGAATACTACTTTTTTCTATTCAGCGGAAGTGACGTATTAGGGCATTTTGGCCTAATAGCCACATGGTTGGATGATTTCTGGCTTTAAATTGCGTTTTTCCAATTTACTAGAGTTTTTCAAGTAGTTTTGTGCAGTTTAAGAATATTCTGACAGCAATTATGAAAAATATGGCTACTTCATTACCCCTGGGGTCATTTTTCCAAGAACCCAATGGTTTTCCTTTAAATTTGACTAGTTTTTCATTTACATCATGAAATCCACTGCCTGATGGTGACATTTTTCAGTATCGTGTCAAGAAATTGAGTATTTTATTGCATATTGCGATTTTTAGCCAAAATCACTGAACCGTGAACCAGAAAATTGGACAAATTTGGCCCACTTTTTGGCAAAATCTTACTAAAATCATCACTTTTTCATACTTTATTCCATTCAACAACCTCCTGATTTGAAAAATGATGACAAATTTGATCAGTTTTGACTCTGGCCTAGAGAATTGGGACTTTTGAGATATTTTTAGCTCGAATGTAGTCATTCAGAGTGAACAAATACATCAAAATTGACACTTAACTCACCAATTTCTGACTGCACCCCCGATATGTACCTTCTTTCTATACTGGAAACCATAAGATGGAAATTCAATCTTTATGATGAATAGCAACTCGTTGGCTTCCCCATTTACGACAACAAATGACATTTAGGGGTCACTAAGGACAAAATTGTAGCCAAATATCGTCAAAATCAGTGGTTTTTGGGGTAAAAAGCGAAAACTGCTGATTCAGCAAAAACATTAAATTTGTTCATGAAAATTCCCCTTTTTGCCTCCGTCCAAAATATGTTTCACACTAATAAACTCAATTCTGGGCGATTCTGAGTAGTTTTAAAAAATTTTGGTCACTTTCACATGTGACTAATAGGCAAAACTGCCCTAATTCACGTCACCATACTAGTCAATGGGCAAAAGGGCAAACGCCTGACTTTTTATCTCGAGTTATGGATTTATGTGGCCTCACTGGCCTATCTGAGGTTCTAAAGCTATGTCTAAGCTACATCTTGACACTAAACTCAATAGGGGCCAATCATCTACTTTTTGAAATAATTGGTCAATTGTGACACTACCCCCTCTCTCTGCAGACACAAATTGAAATTCACAAAAATGAAGGCAAAATTAATACGCCACTTGACTCGAAATTTTCCTTCAGATAACCCAAATAAACGCATTTTCAGAAGAAATGGCATGTTGCCATTGCAAAAAGATTACAACTGTGCCTACATACTAGCTTACTGACTCGTCATGATCACAATTGTGTTGGGACTACATTTATTTTTGAATACTACTTTTTTCTATTCAGCGGAAGTGACGTATTAGGGCATTTTGGCCTAATAGCCACATGGTTGGATGATTTCTGGCTTTAAATTGCGTTTTTCCAATTTACTAGAGTTTTTCAAGTAGTTTTGTGCAGTTTAAGAATATTCTGACAGCAATTATGAAAAATATGGCTACTTCATTACCCCTGGGGTCATTTTTCCAAGAACCCAATGGTTTTCCTTTAAATTTGACTAGTTTTTCATTTACATCATGAAATCCACTGCCTGATGGTGACATTTTTCAGTATCGTGTCAAGAAATTGAGTATTTTATTGCATATTGCGATTTTTAGCCAAAATCACTGAACCGTGAACCAGAAAATTGGACAAATTTGGCCCACTTTTTGGCAAAATCTTACTAAAATCATCACTTTTTCATACTTTATTCCATTCAACAACCTCCTGATTTGAAAAATGATGACAAATTTGATCAGTTTTGACTCTGGCCTAGAGAATTGGGACTTTTGAGATATTTTTAGCTCGAATGTAGTCATTCAGAGTGAACAAATACATCAAAAATTGACACTTAACTCACCAATTTCTGACTGCACCCCCGATATGTACCTTCTTTCTATACTGGAAACCATAAGATGGAAATTCAATCTTTATGATGAATAGCAACTCGTTGGCTTCCCCATTTACGACAACAAATGACATTTAGGGGTCACTAAGGACAAAATTGTAGCCAAATATCGTCAAAATCAGTGGTTTTGGGTAAAAAGCGAAAACTGCTGATTCAGCAAAAACATTAAATTTGTTCATGAAAATTCCCCTTTTTGCCTCCGTCCAAAATATGTTTCACACTAATAAACCTCAATTCTGGTCGATTCTGAGTAGTTTTAAAAAATTTTGGTCACTTTCACATGTGACTAATAGCCACATGGTTGGATGATTTCTGGCTTTAAATTGCGTTTTTTCCAATTTACTAGAGTTTTTCAAGTAGTTTTGTGCAGTTTAAGAATATTCTGACAGCAATTATGAAAAATATGGCTACTTCATTACCCCTGGGGTCATTTTTCCAAGAACCCAATGGTTTTCCTTTAAATTTGACTAGTTTTTCATTTACATCATGAAATCCACTGCCTGATGGTGACATTTTTCAGTATCGTGTCAAGAAATTGAGTATTTTATTGCATATTGCGATTTTTAGCCAAAATCACTGAACCGTGAACCAGAAAATTGGACAAATTTGGCCCACTTTTTGGCAAAATCTTACTAAAATCATCACTTTTTCATACTTTATTCCATTCAACAACCTCCTGATTTGAAAAATGATGACAAATTTGATCAGTTTTGACTCTGGCCTAGAGAATTGGGACTTTTGAGATATTTTTAGCTCGAATGTAGTCATTCAGAGTGAACAAATACATCAAAAATTGACACTTAACTCACCAATTTCTGACTGCACCCCCGATATGTACCTTCTTTCTATACTGGAAACCATAAGATGGGAAATTCAATCTTTATGATGAATAGCAACTCGTTGGCTTCCCCATTTACGACAACAAATGACATTTAGGGGTCACTAAGGACAAAATTGTAGCCAAATATCGTCAAAATCAGTGGTTTTTGGGGTAAAAAGCGAAAACTGCTGATTCAGCAAAAACATTAAATTTGTTCATGAAAATTCCCCTTTTTGCCTCCGTCCAAAATATGTTTCACACTAATAAACTCAATTCTGGGCGATTCTGAGTAGTTTTAAAAAATTTTGGTCACTTTCACATGTGACTAATAGGCAAAACTGCCCTAATTCACGTCACCATACTAGTCAATGGGCAAAAGGGCAAACGCCTGACTTTTTATCTCGAGTTATGGATTTATGTGGCCTCACTGGCCTATCTGAGGTTCTAAAGCTATGTCTAAGCTACATCTTGACACTAAACTCAATAGGGGCCAATCATCTACTTTTTGAAATAATTGGTCAATTGTGACACTACCCCCTCTCTCTGCAGACACAAATTGAAATTCACAAAAATGAAGGCAAAATTAATACGCCACTTGACTCGAAATTTTCCTTCAGATAACCCAAATAAACGCATTTTCAGAAGAAATGGCATGTTGCCATTGCAAAAAGATTACAACTGTGCCTACATACTAGCTTACTGACTCGTCATGATCACAATTGTGTTGGGACTACATTTATTTTTGAATACTACTTTTTTCTATTCAGCGGAAGTGACGTATTAGGGCATTTTGGCCTAATAGCCACATGGTTGGATGATTTCTGGCTTTAAATTGCGTTTTTCCAATTTACTAGAGTTTTTCAAGTAGTTTTGTGCAGTTTAAGAATATTCTGACAGCAATTATGAAAAATATGGCTACTTCATTACCCCTGGGGTCATTTTTCCAAGAACCCAATGGTTTTCCTTTAAATTTGACTAGTTTTTCATTTACATCATGAAATCCACTGCCTGATGGTGACATTTTTCAGTATCGTGTCAAGAAATTGAGTATTTTATTGCATATTGCGATTTTTAGCCAAAATCACTGAACCGTGAACCAGAAAATTGGACAAATTTGGCCCACTTTTTGGCAAAATCTTACTAAAATCATCACTTTTTCATACTTTATTCCATTCAACAACCTCCTGATTTGAAAAATGATGACAAATTTGATCAGTTTTGACTCTGGCCTAGAGAATTGGGACTTTTGAGATATTTTTAGCTCGAATGTAGTCATTCAGAGTGAACAAATACATCAAAAATTGACACTTAACTCACCAATTTCTGACTGCACCCCCGATATGTACCTTCTTTCTATACTGGAAACCATAAGATGGAAATTCAATCTTTATGATGAATAGCAACTCGTTGGCTTCCCCATTTACGACAACAAATGACATTTAGGGGTCACTAAGGACAAAATTGTAGCCAAATATCGTCAAAATCAGTGGTTTTTGGGGTAAAAAGCGAAAACTGCTGATTCAGCAAAAACATTAAATTTGTTCATGAAAATTCCCCTTTTTGCCTCCGTCCAAAATATGTTTCACACTAATAAACTTCAATTCTGGGCGATTCTGAGTAGTTTTAAAAAATTTTGGTCACTTTCACATGTGACTAATAGCCACATGGTTGGATGATTTCTGGCTTTAAATTGCGTTTTTTCCAATTTACTAGAGTTTTTCAAGTAGTTTTGTGCAGTTTAAGAATATTCTGACAGCAATTATGAAAAATATGGCTACTTCATCACCCCTGGGGTCATTTTTCCAAGAACCCAATGGTTTTCCTTTAAATTTGACTAGTTTTTCATTTACATCATGAAATCCACTGCCTGATGGTGACATTTTTCAGTATCGTGTCAAGAAATTGAGTATTTTATTGCATATTGCGATTTTTAGCCAAAATCACTGAACCGTGAACCAGAAAATTGGACAAATTTGGCCCACTTTTTGGCAAAATCTTACTAAAATCATCACTTTTTCATACTTTATTCCATTCAACAACCTCCTGATTTGAAAAATGATGACAAATTTGATCAGTTTTGACTCTGGCCTAGAGAATTGGGACTTTTGAGATATTTTTAGCTCGAATGTAGTCATTCAGAGTGAACAAATACATCAAAATTGACACTTAACTCACCAATTTCTGACTGCACCCCCGATATGTACCTTCTTTCTATACTGGAAACCATAAGATGGAAAATTCAATCTTTATGATGAATAGCAACTCGTTGGCTTCCCCATTTACGACAACAAATGACATTTAGGGGTCACTAAGGACAAAATTGTAGCCAAATATCGTCAAAATCAGTGGTTTTTGGGGTAAAAAGCGAAAACTGCTGATTCAGCAAAAACATTAAATTTGTTCATGAAAATTCCCCTTTTTGCCTCCGTCCAAAATATGTTTCACACTAATAAACTTCAATTCTGGGCGATTCTGAGTAGTTTTAAAAATTTTGGTCACTTTCACATGTGACTAATAGGCAAAACTGCCCTAATTCACGTCACCATACTAGTCAATGGGCAAAAGGGCAAACGCCTGACTTTTTATCTCGAGTTATGGATTTATGTGGCCTCACTGGCCTATCTGAGGTTCTAAAGCTATGTCTAAGCTACATCTTGACACTAAACTCAATAGGGGCCAATCATCTACTTTTTGAAATAATTGGTCAATTGTGACACTACCCCCTCTCTCTGCAGACACAAATTGAAATTCACAAAAATGAAGGCAAAATTAATACGCCACTTGACTCGAAATTTTCCTTCAGATAACCCAAATAAACGCATTTTCAGAAGAAATGGCATGTTGCCATTGCAAAAAGATTACAACTGTGCCTACATACTAGCTTACTGACTCGTCATGATCACAATTGTGTTGGGACTACATTTATTTTTGAATACTACTTTTTTCTATTCAGCGGAAGTGACGTATTAGGGCATTTTGGCCTAATAGCCACATGGTTGGATGATTTCTGGCTTTAAATTGCGTTTTTCCAATTTACTAGAGTTTTTCAAGTAGTTTTGTGCAGTTTAAGAATATTCTGACAGCAATTATGAAAAATATGGCTACTTCATTACCCCTGGGGTCATTTTTCCAAGAACCCAATGGTTTTCCTTTAAATTTGACTAGTTTTTCATTTACATCATGAAATCCACTGCCTGATGGTGACATTTTTCAGTATCGTGTCAAGAAATTGAGTATTTTATTGCATATTGCGATTTTTAGCCAAAATCACTGAACCGTGAACCAGAAAATTGGACAAATTTGGCCCACTTTTTGGCAAAATCTTACTAAAATCATCACTTTTTCATACTTTATTCCATTCAACAACCTCCTGATTTGAAAAATGATGACAAATTTGATCAGTTTTGACTCTGGCCTAGAGAATTGGGACTTTTGAGATATTTTTAGCTCGAATGTAGTCATTCAGAGTGAACAAATACATCAAAAATTGACACTTAACTCACCAATTTCTGACTGCACCCCCGATATGTACCTTCTTTCTATACTGGAAACCATAAGATGGAAATTCAATCTTTATGATGAATAGCAACTCGTTGGCTTCCCCATTTACGACAACAAATGACATTTAGGGGTCACTAAGGACAAAATTGTAGCCAAATATCGTCAAAATCAGTGGTTTTTGGGGTAAAAAGCGAAAACTGCTGATTCAGCAAAAACATTAAATTTGTTCATGAAAATTCCCCTTTTTGCCTCCGTCCAAAATATGTTTCACACTAATAAACTTCAATTCTGGGCGATTCTGAGTAGTTTTAAAAAATTTTGGTCACTTTCACATGTGACTAATAGGCAAAACTGCCCTAATTCACGTCACCATACTAGTCAATGGGCAAAAGGGCAAACGCCTGACTTTTTATCTCGAGTTATGGATTTATGTGGCCTCACTGGCCTATCTGAGGTTCTAAAGCTATGTCTAAGCTACATCTTGACACTAAACTCGATAGGGGCCAATCATCTACTTTTTGAAATAATTGGTCAATTGTGACACTACCCCCTCTCTCTGCAGACACAAATTGAAATTCACAAAAATGAAGGCAAAATTAATACGCCACTTGACTCGAAATTTTCCTTCAGATAACCCAAATAAACGCATTTTCAGAAGAAATGGCATGTTGCCATTGCAAAAAGATTACAACTGTGCCTACATACTAGCTTACTGACTCGTCATGATCACAATTGTGTTGGGACTACATTTATTTTTGAATACTACTTTTTTCTATTCAGCGGAAGTGACGTATTAGGGCATTTTGGCCTAATAGCCACATGGTTGGATGATTTCTGGCTTTAAATTGCGTTTTTCCAATTTACTAGAGTTTTTCAAGTAGTTTTGTGCAGTTTAAGAATATTCTGACAGCAATTATGAAAAATATGGCTACTTCATTACCCCTGGGGTCATTTTTCCAAGAACCCAATGGTTTTCCTTTAAATTTGACTAGTTTTTCATTTACATCATGAAATCCACTGCCTGATGGTGACATTTTTCAGTATCGTGTCAAGAAATTGAGTATTTTATTGCATATTGCGATTTTTAGCCAAAATCACTGAACCGTGAACCAGAAAATTGGACAAATTTGGCCCACTTTTTGGCAAAATCTTACTAAAATCATCACTTTTTCATACTTTATTCCATTCAACAACCTCCTGATTTGAAAAATGATGACAAATTTGATCAGTTTTGACTCTGGCCTAGAGAATTGGGACTTTTGAGATATTTTTTAGCTCGAATGTAGTCATTCAGAGTGAACAAATACATCAAAAATTGACACTTAACTCACCAATTTCTGACTGCACCCCCGATATGTACCTTCTTTCTATACTGGAAACCATAAGATGGAAAATTCAATCTTTATGATGAATAGCAACTCGTTGGCTTCCCCATTTACGACAACAAATGACATTTAGGGGTCACTAAGGACAAAATTGTAGCCAAATATCGTCAAAATCAGTGGTTTTTGGGGTAAAAAGCGAAAACTGCTGATTCAGCAAAAACATTAAATTTGTTCATGAAAATTCCCCTTTTTGCCTCCGTCCAAAATATGTTTCACACTAATAAACTTCAATTCTGGGCGATTCTGAGTAGTTTTAAAAAATTTTGGTCACTTTCACATGTGACTAATAGGCAAAACTGCCCTAATTCACGTCACCATACTAGTCAATGGGCAAAAGGGCAAACGCCTGACTTTTTATCTCGAGTTATGGATTTATGTGGCCTCACTGGCCTATCTGAGGTTCTAAAGCTATGTCTAAGCTACATCTTGACACTAAACTCAATAGGGGCCAATCATCTACTTTTTGAAATAATTGGTCAATTGTGACACTACCCCCTCTCTCTGCAGACACAAATTGAAATTCACAAAAATGAAGGCAAAATTAATACGCCACTTGACTCGAAATTTTCCTTCAGATAACCCAAATAAACGCATTTTCAGAAGAAATGGCATGTTGCCATTGCAAAAAGATTACAACTGTGCCTACATACTAGCTTACTGACTCGTCATGATCACAATTGTGTTGGGACTACATTTATTTTTGAATACTACTTTTTTCTATTCAGCGGAAGTGACGTATTAGGGCATTTTGGCCTAATAGCCACATGGTTGGATGATTTCTGGCTTTAAATTGCGTTTTTCCAATTTACTAGAGTTTTTCAAGTAGTTTTGTGCAGTTTAAGAATATTCTGACAGCAATTATGAAAAATATGGCTACTTCATTACCCCTGGGGTCATTTTTCCAAGAACCCAATGGTTTTCCTTTAAATTTGACTAGTTTTTCATTTACATCATGAAATCCACTGCCTGATGGTGACATTTTTCAGTATCGTGTCAAGAAATTGAGTATTTTATTGCATATTGCGATTTTTAGCCAAAATCACTGAACCGTGAACCAGAAAATTGGACAAATTTGGCCCACTTTTTGGCAAAATCTTACTAAAATCATCACTTTTTCATACTTTATTCCATTCAACAACCTCCTGATTTGAAAAATGATGACAAATTTGATCAGTTTTGACTCTGGCCTAGAGAATTGGGACTTTTGAGATATTTTTAGCTCGAATGTAGTCATTCAGAGTGAACAAATACATCAAAATTGACACTTAACTCACCAATTTCTGACTGCACCCCCGATATGTACCTTCTTTCTATACTGGAAACCATAAGATGGAAATTCAATCTTTATGATGAATAGCAACTCGTTGGCTTCCCCATTTACGACAACAAATGACATTTAGGGGTCACTAAGGACAAAATTGTAGCCAAATATCGTCAAAATCAGTGGTTTTTGGGGTAAAAAGCGAAAACTGCTGATTCAGCAAAAACATTAAATTTGTTCATGAAAATTCCCCTTTTTGCCTCCGTCCAAAATATGTTTCACACTAATAAACTTCAATTCTGGGCGATTCTGAGTAGTTTTAAAAAATTTTGGTCACTTTCACATGTGACTAATAGGCAAAACTGCCCTAATTCACGTCACCATACTAGTCAATGGGCAAAAGGGCAAACGCCTGACTTTTTATCTCGAGTTATGGATTTATGTGGCCTCACTGGCCTATCTGAGGTTCTAAAGCTATGTCTAAGCTACATCTTGACACTAAACTCAATAGGGGCCAATCATCTACTTTTTGAAATAATTGGTCAATTGTGACACTACCCCCTCTCTCTGCAGACACAAATTGAAATTCACAAAAATGAAGGCAAAATTAATACGCCACTTGACTCGAAATTTTCCTTCAGATAACCCAAATAAACGCATTTTCAGAAGAAATGGCATGTTGCCATTGCAAAAAGATTACAACTGTGCCTACATACTAGCTTACTGACTCGTCATGATCACAATTGTGTTGGGACTACATTTATTTTTGAATACTACTTTTTTCTATTCAGCGGAAGTGACGTATTAGGGCATTTTGGCCTAATAGCCACATGGTTGGATGATTTCTGGCTTTAAATTGCGTTTTTCCAATTTACTAGAGTTTTTCAAGTAGTTTTGTGCAGTTTAAGAATATTCTGACAGCAATTATGAAAAATATGGCTACTTCATTACCCCTGGGGTCATTTTTCCAAGAACCCAATGGTTTTCCTTTAAATTTGACTAGTTTTTCATTTACATCATGAAATCCACTGCCTGATGGTGACATTTTTCAGTATCGTGTCAAGAAATTGAGTATTTTATTGCATATTGCGATTTTTAGCCAAAATCACTGAACCGTGAACCAGAAAATTGGACAAATTTGGCCCACTTTTTGGCAAAATCTTACTAAAATCATCACTTTTTCATACTTTATTCCATTCAACAACCTCCTGATTTGAAAAATGATGACAAATTTGATCAGTTTTGACTCTGGCCTAGAGAATTGGGACTTTTGAGATATTTTTAGCTCGAATGTAGTCATTCAGAGTGAACAAATACATCAAAAATTGACACTTAACTCACCAATTTCTGACTGCACCCCCGATATGTACCTTCTTTCTATACTGGAAACCATAAGATGGAAATTCAATCTTTATGATGAATAGCAACTCGTTGGCTTCCCCATTTACGACAACAAATGACATTTAGGGGTCACTAAGGACAAAATTGTAGCCAAATATCGTCAAAATCAGTGGTTTTTGGGGTAAAAAGCGAAAACTGCTGATTCAGCAAAAACATTAAATTTGTTCATGAAAATTCCCCTTTTTGCCTCCGTCCAAAATATGTTTCACACTAATAAACTTCAATTCTGGGCGATTCTGAGTAGTTTTAAAAAATTTTGGTCACTTTCACATGTGACTAATAGGCAAAACTGCCCTAATTCACGTCACCATACTAGTCAATGGGCAAAAGGGCAAACGCCTGACTTTTTATCTCGAGTTATGGATTTATGTGGCCTCACTGGCCTATCTGAGGTTCTAAAGCTATGTCTAAGCTACATCTTGACACTAAACTCAATAGGGGCCAATCATCTACTTTTTGAAATAATTGGTCAATTGTGACACTACCCCCTCTCTCTGCAGACACAAATTGAAATTCACAAAAATGAAGGCAAAATTAATACGCCACTTGACTCGAAATTTTCCTTCAGATAACCCAAATAAACGCATTTTCAGAAGAAATGGCATGTTGCCATTGCAAAAAGATTACAACTGTGCCTACATACTAGCTTACTGACTCGTCATGATCACAATTGTGTTGGGACTACATTTATTTTTGAATACTACTTTTTTCTATTCAGCGGAAGTGACGTATTAGGGCATTTTGGCCTAATAGCCACATGGTTGGATGATTTCTGGCTTTAAATTGCGTTTTTCCAATTTACTAGAGTTTTTCAAGTAGTTTTGTGCAGTTTAAGAATATTCTGACAGCAATTATGAAAAATATGGCTACTTCATTACCCCTGGGGTCATTTTTCCAAGAACCCAATGGTTTTCCTTTAAATTTGACTAGTTTTTCATTTACATCATGAAATCCACTGCCTGATGGTGACATTTTTCAGTATCGTGTCAAGAAATTGAGTATTTTATTGCATATTGCGATTTTTAGCCAAAATCACTGAACCGTGAACCAGAAAATTGGACAAATTTGGCCCACTTTTTGGCAAAATCTTACTAAAATCATCACTTTTTCATACTTTATTCCATTCAACAACCTCCTGATTTGAAAAATGATGACAAATTTGATCAGTTTTGACTCTGGCCTAGAGAATTGGGACTTTTGAGATATTTTTAGCTCGAATGTAGTCATTCAGAGTGAACAAATACATCAAAAATTGACACTTAACTCACCAATTTCTGACTGCACCCCCGATATGTACCTTCTTTCTATACTGGAAACCATAAGATGGAAATTCAATCTTTATGATGAATAGCAACTCGTTGGCTTCCCCATTTACGACAACAAATGACATTTAGGGGTCACTAAGGACAAAATTGTAGCCAAATATCGTCAAAATCAGTGGTTTTTGGGGTAAAAAGCGAAAACTGCTGATTCAGCAAAAACATTAAATTTGTTCATGAAAATTCCCCTTTTTGCCTCCGTCCAAAATATGTTTCACACTAATAAACTTCAATTCTGGGCGATTCTGAGTAGTTTTAAAAAATTTTGGTCACTTTCACATGTGACTAATAGGCAAAACTGCCCTAATTCACGTCACCATACTAGTCAATGGGCAAAAGGGCAAACGCCTGACTTTTTATCTCGAGTTATGGATTTATGTGGCCTCACTGGCCTATCTGAGGTTCTAAAGCTATGTCTAAGCTACATCTTGACACTAAACTCAATAGGGGCCAATCATCTACTTTTTGAAATAATTGGTCAATTGTGACACTACCCCCTCTCTCTGCAGACACAAATTGAAATTCACAAAAATGAAGGCAAAATTAATACGCCACTTGACTCGAAATTTTCCTTCAGATAACCCAAATAAACGCATTTTCAGAAGAAATGGCATGTTGCCATTGCAAAAAGATTACAACTGTGCCTACATACTAGCTTACTGACTCGTCATGATCACAATTGTGTTGGGACTACATTTATTTTTGAATACTACTTTTTTCTATTCAGCGGAAGTGACGTATTAGGGCATTTTGGCCTAATAGCCACATGGTTGGATGATTTCTGGCTTTAAATTGCGTTTTTCCAATTTACTAGAGTTTTTCAAGTAGTTTTGTGCAGTTTAAGAATATTCTGACAGCAATTATGAAAAATATGGCTACTTCATTACCCCTGGGGTCATTTTTCCAAGAACCCAATGGTTTTCCTTTAAATTTGACTAGTTTTTCATTTACATCATGAAATCCACTGCCTGATGGTGACATTTTTCAGTATCGTGTCAAGAAATTGAGTATTTTATTGCATATTGCGATTTTTAGCCAAAATCACTGAACCGTGAACCAGAAAATTGGACAAATTTGGCCCACTTTTTGGCAAAATCTTACTAAAATCATCACTTTTTCATACTTTATTCCATTCAACAACCTCCTGATTTGAAAAATGATGACAAATTTGATCAGTTTTGACTCTGGCCTAGAGAATTGGGACTTTTGAGATATTTTTAGCTCGAATGTAGTCATTCAGAGTGAACAAATACATCAAAAATTGACACTTAACTCACCAATTTCTGACTGCACCCCCGATATGTACCTTCTTTCTATACTGGAAACCATAAGATGGAAAATTCAATCTTTATGATGAATAGCAACTCGTTGGCTTCCCCATTTACGACAACAAATGACATTTAGGGGTCACTAAGGACAAAATTGTAGCCAAATATCGTCAAAATCAGTGGTTTTTGGGGTAAAAAGCGAAAACTGCTGATTCAGCAAAAACATTAAATTTGTTCATGAAAATTCCCCTTTTTGCCTCCGTCCAAAATATGTTTCACACTAATAAACTTCAATTCTGGGCGATTCTGAGTAGTTTTAAAAAATTTTGGTCACTTTCACATGTGACTAATAGGCAAAACTGCCCTAATTCACGTCACCATACTAGTCAATGGGCAAAAGGGCAAACGCCTGACTTTTTATCTCGAGTTATGGATTTATGTGGCCTCACTGGCCTATCTGAGGTTCTAAAGCTATGTCTAAGCTACATCTTGACACTAAACTCAATAGGGGCCAATCATCTACTTTTTGAAATAATTGGTCAATTGTGACACTACCCCCTCTCTCTGCAGACACAAATTGAAATTCACAAAAATGAAGGCAAAATTAATACGCCACTTGACTCGAAATTTTCCTTCAGATAACCCAAATAAACGCATTTTCAGAAGAAATGGCATGTTGCCATTGCAAAAAGATTACAACTGTGCCTACATACTAGCTTACTGACTCGTCATGATCACAATTGTGTTGGGACTACATTTATTTTTGAATACTACTTTTTTCTATTCAGCGGAAGTGACGTATTAGGGCATTTTGGCCTAATAGCCACATGGTTGGATGATTTCTGGCTTTAAATTGCGTTTTTCCAATTTACTAGAGTTTTTCAAGTAGTTTTGTGCAGTTTAAGAATATTCTGACAGCAATTATGAAAAATATGGCTACTTCATTACCCCTGGGGTCATTTTTCCAAGAACCCAATGGTTTTCCTTTAAATTTGACTAGTTTTTCATTTACATCATGAAATCCACTGCCTGATGGTGACATTTTTCAGTATCGTGTCAAGAAATTGAGTATTTTATTGCATATTGCGATTTTTAGCCAAAATCACTGAACCGTGAACCAGAAAATTGGACAAATTTGGCCCACTTTTTGGCAAAATCTTACTAAAATCATCACTTTTTCATACTTTATTCCATTCAACAACCTCCTGATTTGAAAAATGATGACAAATTTGATCAGTTTTGACTCTGGCCTAGAGAATTGGGACTTTTGAGATATTTTTAGCTCGAATGTAGTCATTCAGAGTGAACAAATACATCAAAAATTGACACTTAACTCACCAATTTCTGACTGCACCCCCGATATGTACCTTCTTTCTATACTGGAAACCATAAGATGGGAAATTCAATCTTTATGATGAATAGCAACTCGTTGGCTTCCCCATTTACGACAACAAATGACATTTAGGGGTCACTAAGGACAAAATTGTAGCCAAATATCGTCAAAATCAGTGGTTTTTGGGGTAAAAAGCGAAAACTGCTGATTCAGCAAAAACATTAAATTTGTTCATGAAAATTCCCCTTTTTGCCTCCGTCCAAAATATGTTTCACACTAATAAACTTCAATTCTGGGCGATTCTGAGTAGTTTTAAAAAATTTTGGTCACTTTCACATGTGACTAATAGGCAAAACTGCCCTAATTCACGTCACCATACTAGTCAATGGGCAAAAGGGCAAACGCCTGACTTTTTATCTCGAGTTATGGATTTATGTGGCCTCACTGGCCTATCTGAGGTTCTAAAGCTATGTCTAAGCTACATCTTGACACTAAACTCAATAGGGGCCAATCATCTACTTTTTGAAATAATTGGTCAATTGTGACACTACCCCCTCTCTCTGCAGACACAAATTGAAATTCACAAAAATGAAGGCAAAATTAATACGCCACTTGACTCGAAATTTTCCTTCAGATAACCCAAATAAACGCATTTTCAGAAGAAATGGCATGTTGCCATTGCAAAAAGATTACAACTGTGCCTACATACTAGCTTACTGACTCGTCATGATCACAATTGTGTTGGGACTACATTTATTTTTGAATACTACTTTTTTCTATTCAGCGGAAGTGACGTATTAGGGCATTTTGGCCTAATAGCCACATGGTTGGATGATTTCTGGCTTTAAATTGCGTTTTTCCAATTTACTAGAGTTTTTCAAGTAGTTTTGTGCAGTTTAAGAATATTCTGACAGCAATTATGAAAAATATGGCTACTTCATTACCCCTGGGGTCATTTTTCCAAGAACCCAATGGTTTTCCTTTAAATTTGACTAGTTTTTCATTTACATCATGAAATCCACTGCCTGATGGTGACATTTTTCAGTATCGTGTCAAGAAATTGAGTATTTTATTGCATATTGCGATTTTTAGCCAAAATCACTGAACCGTGAACCAGAAAATTGGACAAATTTGGCCCACTTTTTGGCAAAATCTTACTAAAATCATCACTTTTTCATACTTTATTCCATTCAACAACCTCCTGATTTGAAAAATGATGACAAATTTGATCAGTTTTGACTCTGGCCTAGAGAATTGGGACTTTTGAGATATTTTTAGCTCGAATGTAGTCATTCAGAGTGAACAAATACATCAAAAATTGACACTTAACTCACCAATTTCTGACTGCACCCCCGATATGTACCTTCTTTCTATACTGGAAACCATAAGATGGGAAATTCAATCTTTATGATGAATAGCAACTCGTTGGCTTCCCCATTTACGACAACAAATGACATTTAGGGGTCACTAAGGACAAAATTGTAGCCAAATATCGTCAAAATCAGTGGTTTTTGGGGTAAAAAGCGAAAACTGCTGATTCAGCAAAAACATTAAATTTGTTCATGAAAATTCCCCTTTTTGCCTCCGTCCAAAATATGTTTCACACTAATAAACTTCAATTCTGGGCGATTCTGAGTAGTTTTAAAAAATTTTGGTCACTTTCACATGTGACTAATAGGCAAAACTGCCCTAATTCACGTCACCATACTAGTCAATGGGCAAAAGGGCAAACGCCTGACTTTTTATCTCGAGTTATGGATTTATGTGGCCTCACTGGCCTATCTGAGGTTCTAAAGCTATGTCTAAGCTACATCTTGACACTAAACTCAATAGGGGCCAATCATCTACTTTTTGAAATAATTGGTCAATTGTGACACTACCCCCTCTCTCTGCAGACACAAATTGAAATTCACAAAAATGAAGGCAAAATTAATACGCCACTTGACTCGAAATTTTCCTTCAGATAACCCAAATAAACGCATTTTCAGAAGAAATGGCATGTTGCCATTGCAAAAAGATTACAACTGTGCCTACATACTAGCTTACTGACTCGTCATGATCACAATTGTGTTGGGACTACATTTATTTTTGAATACTACTTTTTTCTATTCAGCGGAAGTGACGTATTAGGGCATTTTGGCCTAATAGCCACATGGTTGGATGATTTCTGGCTTTAAATTGCGTTTTTCCAATTTACTAGAGTTTTTCAAGTAGTTTTGTGCAGTTTAAGAATATTCTGACAGCAATTATGAAAAATATGGCTACTTCATTACCCCTGGGGTCATTTTTCCAAGAACCCAATGGTTTTCCTTTAAATTTGACTAGTTTTTCATTTACATCATGAAATCCACTGCCTGATGGTGACATTTTTCAGTATCGTGTCAAGAAATTGAGTATTTTATTGCATATTGCGATTTTTAGCCAAAATCACTGAACCGTGAACCAGAAAATTGGACAAATTTGGCCCACTTTTTGGCAAAATCTTACTAAAATCATCACTTTTTCATACTTTATTCCATTCAACAACCTCCTGATTTGAAAAATGATGACAAATTTGATCAGTTTTGACTCTGGCCTAGAGAATTGGGACTTTTGAGATATTTTTAGCTCGAATGTAGTCATTCAGAGTGAACAAATACATCAAAAATTGACACTTAACTCACCAATTTCTGACTGCACCCCCGATATGTACCTTCTTTCTATACTGGAAACCATAAGATGGAAAATTCAATCTTTATGATGAATAGCAACTCGTTGGCTTCCCCATTTACGACAACAAATGACATTTAGGGGTCACTAAGGACAAAATTGTAGCCAAATATCGTCAAAATCAGTGGTTTTTGGGGTAAAAAGCGAAAACTGCTGATTCAGCAAAAACATTAAATTTGTTCATGAAAATTCCCCTTTTTGCCTCCGTCCAAAATATGTTTCACACTAATAAACTTCAATTCTGGGCGATTCTGAGTAGTTTTAAAAAATTTTGGTCACTTTCACATGTGACTAATAGGCAAAACTGCCCTAATTCACGTCACCATACTAGTCAATGGGCAAAAGGGCAAACGCCTGACTTTTTATCTCGAGTTATGGATTTATGTGGCCTCACTGGCCTATCTGAGGTTCTAAAGCTATGTCTAAGCTACATCTTGACACTAAACTCGATAGGGGCCAATCATCTACTTTTTGAAATAATTGGTCAATTGTGACACTACCCCCTCTCTCTGCAGACACAAATTGAAATTCACAAAAATGAAGGCAAAATTAATACGCCACTTGACTCGAAATTTTCCTTCAGATAACCCAAATAAACGCATTTTCAGAAGAAATGGCATGTTGCCATTGCAAAAAGATTACAACTGTGCCTACATACTAGCTTACTGACTCGTCATGATCACAATTGTGTTGGGACTACATTTATTTTTGAATACTACTTTTTTCTATTCAGCGGAAGTGACGTATTAGGGCATTTTGGCCTAATAGCCACATGGTTGGATGATTTCTGGCTTTAAATTGCGTTTTTCCAATTTACTAGAGTTTTTCAAGTAGTTTTGTGCAGTTTAAGAATATTCTGACAGCAATTATGAAAAATATGGCTACTTCATTACCCCTGGGGTCATTTTTCCAAGAACCCAATGGTTTTCCTTTAAATTTGACTAGTTTTTCATTTACATCATGAAATCCACTGCCTGATGGTGACATTTTTCAGTATCGTGTCAAGAAATTGAGTATTTTATTGCATATTGCGATTTTTAGCCAAAATCACTGAACCGTGAACCAGAAAATTGGACAAATTTGGCCCACTTTTTGGCAAAATCTTACTAAAATCATCACTTTTTCATACTTTATTCCATTCAACAACCTCCTGATTTGAAAAATGATGACAAATTTGATCAGTTTTGACTCTGGCCTAGAGAATTGGGACTTTTGAGATATTTTTAGCTCGAATGTAGTCATTCAGAGTGAACAAATACATCAAAAATTGACACTTAACTCACCAATTTCTGACTGCACCCCCGATATGTACCTTCTTTCTATACTGGAAACCATAAGATGGAAATTCAATCTTTATGATGAATAGCAACTCGTTGGCTTCCCCATTTACGACAACAAATGACATTTAGGGGTCACTAAGGACAAAATTGTAGCCAAATATCGTCAAAATCAGTGGTTTTTGGGGTAAAAAGCGAAAACTGCTGATTCAGCAAAAACATTAAATTTGTTCATGAAAATTCCCCTTTTTGCCTCCGTCCAAAATATGTTTCACACTAATAAACTTCAATTCTGGGCGATTCTGAGTAGTTTTAAAAAATTTTGGTCACTTTCACATGTGACTAATAGGCAAAACTGCCCTAATTCACGTCACCATACTAGTCAATGGGCAAAAGGGCAAACGCCTGACTTTTTATCTCGAGTTATGGATTTATGTGGCCTCACTGGCCTATCTGAGGTTCTAAAGCTATGTCTAAGCTACATCTTGACACTAAACTCAATAGGGGCCAATCATCTACTTTTTGAAATAATTGGTCAATTGTGACACTACCCCCTCTCTCTGCAGACACAAATTGAAATTCACAAAAATGAAGGCAAAATTAATACGCCACTTGACTCGAAATTTTCCTTCAGATAACCCAAATAAACGCATTTTCAGAAGAAATGGCATGTTGCCATTGCAAAAAGATTACAACTGTGCCTACATACTAGCTTACTGACTCGTCATGATCACAATTGTGTTGGGACTACATTTATTTTTGAATACTACTTTTTTCTATTCAGCGGAAGTGACGTATTAGGGCATTTTGGCCTAATAGCCACATGGTTGGATGATTTCTGGCTTTAAATTGCGTTTTTCCAATTTACTAGAGTTTTTCAAGTAGTTTTGTGCAGTTTAAGAATATTCTGACAGCAATTATGAAAAATATGGCTACTTCATTACCCCTGGGGTCATTTTTCCAAGAACCCAATGGTTTTCCTTTAAATTTGACTAGTTTTTCATTTACATCATGAAATCCACTGCCTGATGGTGACATTTTTCAGTATCGTGTCAAGAAATTGAGTATTTTATTGCATATTGCGATTTTTAGCCAAAATCACTGAACCGTGAACCAGAAAATTGGACAAATTTGACCCACTTTTTGGCAAAATCTTACTAAAATCATCACTTTTTCATACTTTATTCCATTCAACAACCTCCTGATTTGAAAAATGATGACAAATTTGATCAGTTTTGACTCTGGCCTAGAGAATTGGGACTTTTGAGATATTTTTAGCTCGAATGTAGTCATTCAGAGTGAACAAATACATCAAAAATGACACTTAACTCACCAATTTCTGACTGCACCCCCGATATGTACCTTCTTTCTATACTGGAAACCATAAGATGGAAATTCAATCTTTATGATGAATAGCAACTCGTTGGCTTCCCCATTTACGACAACAAATGACATTTAGGGGTCACTAAGGACAAAATTGTAGCCAAATATCGTCAAAATCAGTGGTTTTTGGGGTAAAAAGCGAAAACTGCTGATTCAGCAAAAACATTAAATTTGTTCATGAAAATTCCCCTTTTTGCCTCCGTCCAAAATATGTTTCACACTAATAAACTCAATTCTGGGCGATTCTGAGTAGTTTTAAAAAATTTTGGTCACTTTCACATGTGACTAATAGGCAAAACTGCCCTAATTCACGTCACCATACTAGTCAATGGGCAAAAGGGCAAACGCCTGACTTTTTATCTCGAGTTATGGATTTATGTGGCCTCACTGGCCTATCTGAGGTTCTAAAGCTATGTCTAAGCTACATCTTGACACTAAACTCGATAGGGGCCAATCATCTACTTTTTGAAATAATTGGTCAATTGTGACACTACCCCCTCTCTCTGCAGACACAAATTGAAATTCACAAAAATGAAGGCAAAATTAATACGCCACTTGACTCGAAATTTTCCTTCAGATAACCCAAATAAACGCATTTTCAGAAGAAATGGCATGTTGCCATTGCAAAAAGATTACAACTGTGCCTACATACTAGCTTACTGACTCGTCATGATCACAATTGTGTTGGGACTACATTTATTTTTGAATACTACTTTTTTCTATTCAGCGGAAGTGACGTATTAGGGCATTTTGGCCTAATAGCCACATGGTTGGATGATTTCTGGCTTTAAATTGCGTTTTTCCAATTTACTAGAGTTTTTCAAGTAGTTTTGTGCAGTTTAAGAATATTCTGACAGCAATTATGAAAAATATGGCTACTTCATTACCCCTGGGGTCATTTTTCCAAGAACCCAATGGTTTTCCTTTAAATTTGACTAGTTTTTCATTTACATCATGAAATCCACTGCCTGATGGTGACATTTTTCAGTATCGTGTCAAGAAATTGAGTATTTTATTGCATATTGCAATTTTTAGCCAAAATCACTGAACCGTGAACCAGAAAATTGGACAAATTTGGCCCACTTTTTGGCAAAATCTTACTAAAATCATCACTTTTTCATACTTTATTCCATTCAACAACCTCCTGATTTGAAAAATGATGACAAATTTGATCAGTTTTGACTCTGGCCTAGAGAATTGGGACTTTTGAGATATTTTTAGCTCGAATGTAGTCATTCAGAGTGAACAAATACATCAAAAATTGACACTTAACTCACCAATTTCTGACTGCACCCCCGATATGTACCTTCTTTCTATACTGGAAACCATAAGATGGAAATTTCAATCTTTATGATGAATAGCAACTCGTTGGCTTCCCCATTTACGACAACAAATGACATTTAGGGGTCACTAAGGACAAAATTGTAGCCAAATATCGTCAAAATCAGTGGTTTTTGGGGTAAAAAGCGAAAACTGCTGATTCAGCAAAAACATTAAATTTGTTCATGAAAATTCCCCTTTTTGCCTCCGTCCAAAATATGTTTCACACTAATAAACTTCAATTCTGGGCGATTCTGAGTAGTTTTAAAAAATTTTGGTCACTTTCACATGTGACTAATAGGCAAAACTGCCCTAATTCACGTCACCATACTAGTCAATGGGCAAAAGGGCAAACGCCTGACTTTTTATCTCGAGTTATGGATTTATGTGGCCTCACTGGCCTATCTGAGGTTCTAAAGCTATGTCTAAGCTACATCTTGACACTAAACTCAATAGGGGCCAATCATCTACTTTTTGAAATAATTGGTCAATTGTGACACTACCCCCTCTCTCTGCAGACACAAATTGAAATTCACAAAAATGAAGGCAAAATTAATACGCCACTTGACTCGAAATTTTCCTTCAGATAACCCAAATAAACGCATTTTCAGAAGAAATGGCATGTTGCCATTGCAAAAAGATTACAACTGTGCCTACATACTAGCTTACTGACTCGTCATGATCACAATTGTGTTGGGACTACATTTATTTTTGAATACTACTTTTTTCTATTCAGCGGAAGTGACGTATTAGGGCATTTTGGCCTAATAGCCACATGGTTGGATGATTTCTGGCTTTAAATTGCGTTTTTCCAATTTACTAGAGTTTTTCAAGTAGTTTTGTGCAGTTTAAGAATATTCTGACAGCAATTATGAAAAATATGGCTACTTCATTACCCCTGGGGTCATTTTTCCAAGAACCCAATGGTTTTCCTTTAAATTTGACTAGTTTTTCATTTACATCATGAAATCCACTGCCTGATGGTGACATTTTTCAGTATCGTGTCAAGAAATTGAGTATTTTATTGCATATTGCGATTTTTAGCCAAAATCACTGAACCGTGAACCAGAAAATTGGACAAATTTGGCCCACTTTTTGGCAAAATCTTACTAAAATCATCACTTTTTCATACTTTATTCCATTCAACAACCTCCTGATTTGAAAAATGATGACAAATTTGATCAGTTTTGACTCTGGCCTAGAGAATTGGGACTTTTGAGATATTTTTAGCTCGAATGTAGTCATTCAGAGTGAACAAATACATCAAAAATTGACACTTAACTCACCAATTTCTGACTGCACCCCCGATATGTACCTTCTTTCTATACTGGAAACCATAAGATGGAAAATTCAATCTTTATGATGAATAGCAACTCGTTGGCTTCCCCATTTACGACAACAAATGACATTTAGGGGTCACTAAGGACAAAATTGTAGCCAAATATCGTCAAAATCAGTGGTTTTTGGGGTAAAAAGCGAAAACTGCTGATTCAGCAAAAACATTAAATTTGTTCATGAAAATTCCCCTTTTTGCCTCCGTCCAAAATATGTTTCACACTAATAAACTTCAATTCTGGGCGATTCTGAGTAGTTTTAAAAAATTTTGGTCACTTTCACATGTGACTAATAGGCAAAACTGCCCTAATTCACGTCACCATACTAGTCAATGGGCAAAAGGGCAAACGCCTGACTTTTTATCTCGAGTTATGGATTTATGTGGCCTCACTGGCCTATCTGAGGTTCTAAAGCTATGTCTAAGCTACATCTTGACACTAAACTCAATAGGGGCCAATCATCTACTTTTTGAAATAATTGGTCAATTGTGACACTACCCCCTCTCTCTGCAGACACAAATTGAAATTCACAAAAATGAAGGCAAAATTAATACGCCACTTGACTCGAAATTTTCCTTCAGATAACCCAAATAAACGCATTTTCAGAAGAAATGGCATGTTGCCATTGCAAAAAGATTACAACTGTGCCTACATACTAGCTTACTGACTCGTCATGATCACAATTGTGTTGGGACTACATTTATTTTTGAATACTACTTTTTTCTATTCAGCGGAAGTGACGTATTAGGGCATTTTGGCCTAATAGCCACATGGTTGGATGATTTCTGGCTTTAAATTGCGTTTTTCCAATTTACTAGAGTTTTTCAAGTAGTTTTGTGCAGTTTAAGAATATTCTGACAGCAATTATGAAAAATATGGCTACTTCATTACCCCTGGGGTCATTTTTCCAAGAACCCAATGGTTTTCCTTTAAATTTGACTAGTTTTTCATTTACATCATGAAATCCACTGCCTGATGGTGACATTTTTCAGTATCGTGTCAAGAAATTGAGTATTTTATTGCATATTGCGATTTTTAGCCAAAATCACTGAACCGTGAACCAGAAAATTGGACAAATTTGGCCCACTTTTTGGCAAAATCTTACTAAAATCATCACTTTTTCATACTTTATTCCATTCAACAACCTCCTGATTTGAAAAATGATGACAAATTTGATCAGTTTTGACTCTGGCCTAGAGAATTGGGACTTTTGAGATATTTTTAGCTCGAATGTAGTCATTCAGAGTGAACAAATACATCAAAATTGACACTTAACTCACCAATTTCTGACTGCACCCCCGATATGTACCTTCTTTCTATACTGGAAACCATAAGATGGGAAATTCAATCTTTATGATGAATAGCAACTCGTTGGCTTCCCCATTTACGACAACAAATGACATTTAGGGGTCACTAAGGACAAAATTGTAGCCAAATATCGTCAAAATCAGTGGTTTTTGGGGTAAAAAGCGAAAACTGCTGATTCAGCAAAAACATTAAATTTGTTCATGAAAATTCCCCTTTTTGCCTCCGTCCAAAATATGTTTCACACTAATAAACTCAATTCTGGGCGATTCTGAGTAGTTTTAAAAAATTTTGGTCACTTTCACATGTGACTAATAGGCAAAACTGCCCTAATTCACGTCACCATACTAGTCAATGGGCAAAAGGGCAAACGCCTGACTTTTTATCTCGAGTTATGGATTTATGTGGCCTCACTGGCCTATCTGAGGTTCTAAAGCTATGTCTAAGCTACATCTTGACACTAAACTCAATAGGGGCCAATCATCTACTTTTTGAAATAATTGGTCAATTGTGACACTACCCCCTCTCTCTGCAGACACAAATTGAAATTCACAAAAATGAAGGCAAAATTAATACGCCACTTGACTCGAAATTTTCCTTCAGATAACCCAAATAAACGCATTTTCAGAAGAAATGGCATGTTGCCATTGCAAAAAGATTACAACTGTGCCTACATACTAGCTTACTGACTCGTCATGATCACAATTGTGTTGGGACTACATTTATTTTTGAATACTACTTTTTTCTATTCAGCGGAAGTGACGTATTAGGGCATTTTGGCCTAATAGCCACATGGTTGGATGATTTCTGGCTTTAAATTGCGTTTTTCCAATTTACTAGAGTTTTTCAAGTAGTTTTGTGCAGTTTAAGAATATTCTGACAGCAATTATGAAAAATATGGCTACTTCATTACCCCTGGGGTCATTTTTCCAAGAACCCAATGGTTTTCCTTTAAATTTGACTAGTTTTTCATTTACATCATGAAATCCACTGCCTGATGGTGACATTTTTCAGTATCGTGTCAAGAAATTGAGTATTTTATTGCATATTGCGATTTTTAGCCAAAATCACTGAACCGTGAACCAGAAAATTGGACAAATTTGGCCCACTTTTTGGCAAAATCTTACTAAAATCATCACTTTTTCATACTTTATTCCATTCAACAACCTCCTGATTTGAAAAATGATGACAAATTTGATCAGTTTTGACTCTGGCCTAGAGAATTGGGACTTTTGAGATATTTTTAGCTCGAATGTAGTCATTCAGAGTGAACAAATACATCAAAAATTGACACTTAACTCACCAATTTCTGACTGCACCCCCGATATGTACCTTCTTTCTATACTGGAAACCATAAGATGGGAAATTCAATCTTTATGATGAATAGCAACTCGTTGGCTTCCCCATTTACGACAACAAATGACATTTAGGGGTCACTAAGGACAAAATTGTAGCCAAATATCGTCAAAATCAGTGGTTTTTGGGGTAAAAAGCGAAAACTGCTGATTCAGCAAAAACATTAAATTTGTTCATGAAAATTCCCCTTTTTGCCTCCGTCCAAAATATGTTTCACACTAATAAACTTCAATTCTGGGCGATTCTGAGTAGTTTTAAAAAATTTTGGTCACTTTCACATGTGACTAATAGGCAAAACTGCCCTAATTCACGTCACCATACTAGTCAATGGGCAAAAGGGCAAACGCCTGACTTTTTATCTCGAGTTATGGATTTATGTGGCCTCACTGGCCTATCTGAGGTTCTAAAGCTATGTCTAAGCTACATCTTGACACTAAACTCAATAGGGGCCAATCATCTACTTTTTGAAATAATTGGTCAATTGTGACACTACCCCCTCTCTCTGCAGACACAAATTGAAATTCACAAAAATGAAGGCAAAATTAATACGCCACTTGACTCGAAATTTTCCTTCAGATAACCCAAATAAACGCATTTTCAGAAGAAATGGCATGTTGCCATTGCAAAAAGATTACAACTGTGCCTACATACTAGCTTACTGACTCGTCATGATCACAATTGTGTTGGGACTACATTTATTTTTGAATACTACTTTTTTCTATTCAGCGGAAGTGACGTATTAGGGCATTTTGGCCTAATAGCCACATGGTTGGATGATTTCTGGCTTTAAATTGCGTTTTTCCAATTTACTAGAGTTTTTCAAGTAGTTTTGTGCAGTTTAAGAATATTCTGACAGCAATTATGAAAAATATGGCTACTTCATTACCCCTGGGGTCATTTTTCCAAGAACCCAATGGTTTTCCTTTAAATTTGACTAGTTTTTCATTTACATCATGAAATCCACTGCCTGATGGTGACATTTTTCAGTATCGTGTCAAGAAATTGAGTATTTTATTGCATATTGCGATTTTTAGCCAAAATCACTGAACCGTGAACCAGAAAATTGGACAAATTTGGCCCACTTTTTGGCAAAATCTTACTAAAATCATCACTTTTTCATACTTTATTCCATTCAACAACCTCCTGATTTGAAAAATGATGACAAATTTGATCAGTTTTGACTCTGGCCTAGAGAATTGGGACTTTTGAGATATTTTTAGCTCGAATGTAGTCATTCAGAGTGAACAAATACATCAAAAATGACACTTAACTCACCAATTTCTGACTGCACCCCCGATATGTACCTTCTTTCTATACTGGAAACCATAAGATGGGAAATTCAATCTTTATGATGAATAGCAACTCGTTGGCTTCCCCATTTACGACAACAAATGACATTTAGGGGTCACTAAGGACAAAATTGTAGCCAAATATCGTCAAAATCAGTGGTTTTTGGGGTAAAAAGCGAAAACTGCTGATTCAGCAAAAACATTAAATTTGTTCATGAAAATTCCCCTTTTTGCCTCCGTCCAAAATATGTTTCACACTAATAAACTTCAATTCTGGGCGATTCTGAGTAGTTTTAAAAAATTTTGGTCACTTTCACATGTGACTAATAGGCAAAACTGCCCTAATTCACGTCACCATACTAGTCAATGGGCAAAAGGGCAAACGCCTGACTTTTTATCTCGAGTTATGGATTTATGTGGCCTCACTGGCCTATCTGAGGTTCTAAAGCTATGTCTAAGCTACATCTTGACACTAAACTCAATAGGGGCCAATCATCTACTTTTTGAAATAATTGGTCAATTGTGACACTACCCCCTCTCTCTGCAGACACAAATTGAAATTCACAAAAATGAAGGCAAAATTAATACGCCACTTGACTCGAAATTTTCCTTCAGATAACCCAAATAAACGCATTTTCAGAAGAAATGGCATGTTGCCATTGCAAAAAGATTACAACTGTGCCTACATACTAGCTTACTGACTCGTCATGATCACAATTGTGTTGGGACTACATTTATTTTTGAATACTACTTTTTTCTATTCAGCGGAAGTGACGTATTAGGGCATTTTGGCCTAATAGCCACATGGTTGGATGATTTCTGGCTTTAAATTGCGTTTTTCCAATTTACTAGAGTTTTTCAAGTAGTTTTGTGCAGTTTAAGAATATTCTGACAGCAATTATGAAAAATATGGCTACTTCATTACCCCTGGGGTCATTTTTCCAAGAACCCAATGGTTTTCCTTTAAATTTGACTAGTTTTTCATTTACATCATGAAATCCACTGCCTGATGGTGACATTTTTCAGTATCGTGTCAAGAAATTGAGTATTTTATTGCATATTGCGATTTTTAGCCAAAATCACTGAACCGTGAACCAGAAAATTGGACAAATTTGGCCCACTTTTTGGCAAAATCTTACTAAAATCATCACTTTTTCATACTTTATTCCATTCAACAACCTCCTGATTTGAAAAATGATGACAAATTTGATCAGTTTTGACTCTGGCCTAGAGAATTGGGACTTTTGAGATATTTTTAGCTCGAATGTAGTCATTCAGAGTGAACAAATACATCAAAAATTGACACTTAACTCACCAATTTCTGACTGCACCCCCGATATGTACCTTCTTTCTATACTGGAAACCATAAGATGGGAAATTCAATCTTTATGATGAATAGCAACTCGTTGGCTTCCCCATTTACGACAACAAATGACATTTAGGGGTCACTAAGGACAAAATTGTAGCCAAATATCGTCAAAATCAGTGGTTTTTGGGGTAAAAAGCGAAAACTGCTGATTCAGCAAAAACATTAAATTTGTTCATGAAAATTCCCCTTTTTGCCTCCGTCCAAAATATGTTTCACACTAATAAACTTCAATTCTGGGCGATTCTGAGTAGTTTTAAAAAATTTTGGTCACTTTCACATGTGACTAATAGGCAAAACTGCCCTAATTCACGTCACCATACTAGTCAATGGGCAAAAGGGCAAACGCCTGACTTTTTATCTCGAGTTATGGATTTATGTGGCCTCACTGGCCTATCTGAGGTTCTAAAGCTATGTCTAAGCTACATCTTGACACTAAACTCAATAGGGGCCAATCATCTACTTTTTGAAATAATTGGTCAATTGTGACACTACCCCCTCTCTCTGCAGACACAAATTGAAATTCACAAAAATGAAGGCAAAATTAATACGCCACTTGACTCGAAATTTTCCTTCAGATAACCCAAATAAACGCATTTTCAGAAGAAATGGCATGTTGCCATTGCAAAAAGATTACAACTGTGCCTACATACTAGCTTACTGACTCGTCATGATCACAATTGTGTTGGGACTACATTTATTTTGAATACTACTTTTTTTCTATTCAGCGGAAGTGACGTATTAGGGCATTTTGGCCTAATAGCACATGGTTGGATGATTTCTGGCTTTAAATTGCGTTTTTCCAATTTACTAGAGTTTTTCAAGTAGTTTTGTGCAGTTTAAGAAATTCTGACAGCAATTATGAAAATATGGCTACTTCATCACCCCTGGGGTCATTTTCCAAGAACCAATGGTTTTCCTTTAAATTTGACTAGTTTTTCATTTACATCATGAAATCCACTGCCTGATGGTGACATTTTCAGTATCGTGTCAAGAAATTGAGTATTTTATTGCATATTGCAATTTTTAGCCAAATCACTGAACCGTGAACTAGAAAATTGGACAAATTTGACCCACTTTTTGGCAAAAATCTTACTAAAATCATCACTTTTTCATACTTTATTCCATTCAACAACCTCCTGATTTGAAAAATGATGACAAATTTGATCAGTTTTGACTCTGGCCTAGAGAATTGGGACTTTTGAGATATTTTTAGCTCGAATGTAGTCATTCAGAGTGAACAATACATCAAAAATTGACACTTAACTCACCAATTTCTGACTGCACCCCCGATATGTACCTTCTTTCTATACTGGAAACCATAAGATGGGAAATTCAATCTTTATGATGAATAGCAACTCGTGGCTTCCCCATTTACGACAACAAATGACATTTAGGGGTCACTAAGGACAAAATTGTAGCCAAATATCGTCAAAATCAGTGGTTTTTGGGGTAAAAAGCGAAAACTGCTGATTCAGCAAAACATTAAATTTGTTCATGAAAATTCCCCTTTTTGCCTCCGTCCAAAATATGTTTCACACTAATAAACCTCAATTCTGGTCGATTCTGAGTAGTTTTAAAAAATTTTGGTCACTTTCACATGTGACTAATAGGCAAAACTGCCCTAATTCACGTCACCATACTAGTCAATGGGCAAAAGGGCAAACGCCTGACTTTTTATCTCGAGTTATGGATTTATGTGGCCTCACTGGCCTATCTGAGGTTCTAAAGCTATGTCTAAGCTACATCTTGACACTAAACTCGATAGGGGCCAATCATCTACTTTTTGAAATAATTGGTCAATTGTGACACTACCCCCCTCTCTCTGCAGACACAAATTGAAATTCACAAAAATGAAGGCAAAATTAATACGCCACTTGACTCGAAATTTTCCTTCAGATAACCCAAATAAACGCATTTTCAGAAGAAATGGCATGTTGCCATTGCAAAAAGATTACAACTGTGCCTACATACTAGCTTACTGACTCGTCATGATCACAATTGTGTTGGGACTACATTTATTTTTGAATACTACTTTTTTCTATTCAGCGGAAGTGACGTATTAGGGCATTTTGGCCTAATAGCCACATGGTTGGATGATTTCTGGCTTTAAATTGCGTTTTTTCCAATTTACTAGAGTTTTTCAAGTAGTTTTGTGCAGTTTAAGAATATTCTGACAGCAATTATGAAAAATATGGCTACTTCATCACCCCTGGGGTCATTTTTCCAAGAACCCAATGGTTTTCCTTTAAATTTGACTAGTTTTTTCATTACATCATGAAATCCACTGCCTGATGGTGACATTTTTCAGTATCGTGTCAAGAAATTGAGTATTTTATTGCATATTGCAATTTTTAGCCAAAATCACTGAACCGTGAACTAGAAAATTGGACAAATTTGACCCACTTTTTGGCAAAATCTTACTAAATCATCACTTTTTCATACTTTATTCCATTCAACAACCTCCTGATTTGAAAAATGATGACAAATTTGATCAGTTTTGACTCTGGCCTAGAGAATTGGGACTTTTGAGATATTTTTAGCTCGAATGTAGTCATTCAGAGTGAACAAATACATCAAAAATTGACACTTAACTCACCAATTTCTGACTGCACCCCCGATATGTACCTTCTTTCTATACTGGAAACCATAAGATGGGAAATTCAATCTTTATGATGAATAGCAACTCGTTGGCTTCCCCATTTACGACAACAAATGACATTTAGGGGTCACTAAGGACAAAATTGTAGCCAAATATCGTCAAAATCAGTGGTTTTTGGGGTAAAAAGCGAAAACTGCTGATTCAGCAAAAACATTAAATTTGTTCATGAAAATTCCCCTTTTTGCCTCCGTCCAAAATATGTTTCACACTAATAAACCTCAATTCTGGTCGATTCTGAGTAGTTTTAAAAAATTTTGGTCACTTTCACATGTGACTAATAGGCAAAACTGCCCTAATTCACGTCACCATACTAGTCAATGGGCAAAAGGGCAAACGCCTGACTTTTTATCTCGAGTTATGGATTTATGTGGCCTCACTGGCCTATCTGAGGTTCTAAAGCTATGTCTAAGCTACATCTTGACACTAAACTCGATAGGGGCCAATCATCTACTTTTTGAAATAATTGGTCAATTGTGACACTACCCCCTCTCTCTGCAGACACAAATTGAAATTCACAAAATGAAGGCAAAATTAATACGCCACTTGACTCGAAATTTTCCTTCAGATAACCCAAATAAACGCATTTTCAGAAGAAATGGCATGTTGCCATTGCAAAAAGATTACAACTGTGCCTACATACTAGCTTACTGACTCGTCATGATCACAATTGTGTTGGGACTACATTTATTTTTGAATACTACTTTTTTCTATTCAGCGGAAGTGACGTATTAGGGCATTTTGGCCTAATAGCCACATGGTTGGATGATTTCTGGCTTTAAATTGCGTTTTTCCAATTTACTAGAGTTTTTCAAGTAGTTTTGTGCAGTTTAAGAATATTCTGACAGCAATTATGAAAAATATGGCTACTTCATCACCCCTGGGGTCATTTTTCCAAGAACCCAATGGTTTTCCTTTAAATTTGACTAGTTTTTCATTTACATCATGAAATCCACTGCCTGATGGTGACATTTTTCAGTATCGTGTCAAGAAATTGAGTATTTTATTGCATATTGCAATTTTTAGCCAAAATCACTGAACCGTGAACTAGAAAATTGGACAAATTTGACCCACTTTTTGGCAAAATCTTACTAAAATCATCACTTTTTCATACTTTATTCCATTCAACAACCTCCTGATTTGAAAAATGATGACAAATTTGATCAGTTTTGACTCTGGCCTAGAGAATTGGGACTTTTGAGATATTTTTAGCTCGAATGTAGTCATTCAGAGTGAACAAATACATCAAAAATTGACACTTAACTCACCAATTTCTGACTGCACCCCCGATATGTACCTTCTTTCTATACTGGAAACCATAAGATGGGAAATTCAATCTTTATGATGAATAGCAACTCGTTGGCTTCCCCATTTACGACAACAAATGACATTTAGGGGTCACTAAGGACAAAATTGTAGCCAAATATCGTCAAAATCAGTGGTTTTTGGGGTAAAAAGCGAAAACTGCTGATTCAGCAAAAACATTAAATTTGTTCATGAAAATTCCCCTTTTTGCCTCCGTCCAAAATATGTTTCACACTAATAAACCTCAATTCTGGTCGATTCTGAGTAGTTTTAAAAAATTTTGGTCACTTTCACATGTGACTAATAGGCAAAACTGCCCTAATTCACGTCACCATACTAGTCAATGGGCAAAAGGGCAAACGCCTGACTTTTTATCTCGAGTTATGGATTTATGTGGCCTCACTGGCCTATCTGAGGTTCTAAAGCTATGTCTAAGCTACATCTTGACACTAAACTCGATAGGGGCCAATCATCTACTTTTTGAAATAATTGGTCAATTGTGACACTACCCCCTCTCTCTGCAGACACAAATTGAAATTCACAAAAATGAAGGCAAAATTAATACGCCACTTGACTCGAAATTTTCCTTCAGATAACCCAAATAAACGCATTTTCAGAAGAAATGGCATGTTGCCATTGCAAAAAGATTACAACTGTGCCTACATACTAGCTTACTGACTCGTCATGATCACAATTGTGTTGGGACTACATTTATTTTTGAATACTACTTTTTTCTATTCAGCGGAAGTGACGTATTAGGGCATTTTGGCCTAATAGCCACATGGTTGGATGATTTCTGGCTTTAAATTGCGTTTTTCCAATTTACTAGAGTTTTTCAAGTAGTTTTGTGCAGTTTAAGAATATTCTGACAGCAATTATGAAAAATATGGCTACTTCATCACCCCTGGGGTCATTTTTCCAAGAACCCAATGGTTTTCCTTTAAATTTGACTAGTTTTTCATTTACATCATGAAATCCACTGCCTGATGGTGACATTTTTCAGTATCGTGTCAAGAAATTGAGTATTTTATTGCATATTGCAATTTTTAGCCAAAATCACTGAACCGTGAACTAGAAAATTGGACAAATTTGACCCACTTTTTGGCAAAATCTTACTAAAATCATCACTTTTTCATACTTTATTCCATTCAACAACCTCCTGATTTGAAAAATGATGACAAATTTGATCAGTTTTGACTCTGGCCTAGAGAATTGGGACTTTTGAGATATTTTTAGCTCGAATGTAGTCATTCAGAGTGAACAAATACATCAAAAATTGACACTTAACTCACCAATTTCTGACTGCACCCCCGATATGTACCTTCTTTCTATACTGGAAACCATAAGATGGGAAATTCAATCTTTATGATGAATAGCAACTCGTTGGCTTCCCCATTTACGACAACAAATGACATTTAGGGGTCACTAAGGACAAAATTGTAGCCAAATATCGTCAAAATCAGTGGTTTTTGGGGTAAAAAGCGAAAACTGCTGATTCAGCAAAAACATTAAATTTGTTCATGAAAATTCCCCTTTTTGCCTCCGTCCAAAATATGTTTCACACTAATAAACCTCAATTCTGGTCGATTCTGAGTAGTTTTAAAAAATTTTGGTCACTTTCACATGTGACTAATAGGCAAAACTGCCCTAATTCACGTCACCATACTAGTCAATGGGCAAAAGGGCAAACGCCTGACTTTTTATCTCGAGTTATGGATTTATGTGGCCTCACTGGCCTATCTGAGGTTCTAAAGCTATGTCTAAGCTACATCTTGACACTAAACTCGATAGGGGCCAATCATCTACTTTTTGAAATAATTGGTCAATTGTGACACTACCCCCTCTCTCTGCAGACACAAATTGAAATTCACAAAAATGAAGGCAAAATTAATACGCCACTTGACTCGAAATTTTCCTTCAGATAACCCAAATAAACGCATTTTCAGAAGAAATGGCATGTTGCCATTGCAAAAAGATTACAACTGTGCCTACATACTAGCTTACTGACTCGTCATGATCACAATTGTGTTGGGACTACATTTATTTTTGAATACTACTTTTTTCTATTCAGCGGAAGTGACGTATTAGGGCATTTTGGCCTAATAGCCACATGGTTGGATGATTTCTGGCTTTAAATTGCGTTTTTCCAATTTACTAGAGTTTTTCAAGTAGTTTTGTGCAGTTTAAGAATATTCTGACAGCAATTATGAAAAATATGGCTACTTCATCACCCCTGGGGTCATTTTTCCAAGAACCCAATGGTTTTCCTTTAAATTTGACTAGTTTTTCATTTACATCATGAAATCCACTGCCTGATGGTGACATTTTTCAGTATCGTGTCAAGAAATTGAGTATTTTATTGCATATTGCAATTTTTAGCCAAAATCACTGAACCGTGAACTAGAAAATTGGACAAATTTGACCCACTTTTTGGCAAAATCTTACTAAAATCATCACTTTTTCATACTTTATTCCATTCAACAACCTCCTGATTTGAAAAATGATGACAAATTTGATCAGTTTTGACTCTGGCCTAGAGAATTGGGACTTTTGAGATATTTTTAGCTCGAATGTAGTCATTCAGAGTGAACAAATACATCAAAAATTGACACTTAACTCACCAATTTCTGACTGCACCCCCGATATGTACCTTCTTTCTATACTGGAAACCATAAGATGGGAAATTCAATCTTTATGATGAATAGCAACTCGTTGGCTTCCCCATTTACGACAACAAATGACATTTAGGGGTCACTAAGGACAAAATTGTAGCCAAATATCGTCAAAATCAGTGGTTTTTGGGGTAAAAAGCGAAAACTGCTGATTCAGCAAAAACATTAAATTTGTTCATGAAAATTCCCCTTTTTGCCTCCGTCCAAAATATGTTTCACACTAATAAACCTCAATTCTGGTCGATTCTGAGTAGTTTTAAAAAATTTTGGTCACTTTCACATGTGACTAATAGGCAAAACTGCCCTAATTCACGTCACCATACTAGTCAATGGGCAAAAGGGCAAACGCCTGACTTTTTATCTCGAGTTATGGATTTATGTGGCCTCACTGGCCTATCTGAGGTTCTAAAGCTATGTCTAAGCTACATCTTGACACTAAACTCGATAGGGGCCAATCATCTACTTTTTGAAATAATTGGTCAATTGTGACACTACCCCCTCTCTCTGCAGACACAAATTGAAATTCACAAAAATGAAGGCAAAATTAATACGCCACTTGACTCGAAATTTTCCTTCAGATAACCCAAATAAACGCATTTTCAGAAGAAATGGCATGTTGCCATTGCAAAAAGATTACAACTGTGCCTACATACTAGCTTACTGACTCGTCATGATCACAATTGTGTTGGGACTACATTTATTTTTGAATACTACTTTTTTCTATTCAGCGGAAGTGACGTATTAGGGCATTTTGGCCTAATAGCCACATGGTTGGATGATTTCTGGCTTTAAATTGCGTTTTTCCAATTTACTAGAGTTTTTCAAGTAGTTTTGTGCAGTTTAAGAATATTCTGACAGCAATTATGAAAAATATGGCTACTTCATCACCCCTGGGGTCATTTTTCCAAGAACCCAATGGTTTTCCTTTAAATTTGACTAGTTTTTCATTTACATCATGAAATCCACTGCCTGATGGTGACATTTTTCAGTATCGTGTCAAGAAATTGAGTATTTTATTGCATATTGCAATTTTTAGCCAAAATCACTGAACCGTGAACTAGAAAATTGGACAAATTTGACCCACTTTTTGGCAAAATCTTACTAAAATCATCACTTTTTCATACTTTATTCCATTCAACAACCTCCTGATTTGAAAAATGATGACAAATTTGATCAGTTTTGACTCTGGCCTAGAGAATTGGGACTTTTGAGATATTTTTAGCTCGAATGTAGTCATTCAGAGTGAACAAATACATCAAAAATTGACACTTAACTCACCAATTTCTGACTGCACCCCCGATATGTACCTTCTTTCTATACTGGAAACCATAAGATGGGAAATTCAATCTTTATGATGAATAGCAACTCGTTGGCTTCCCCATTTACGACAACAAATGACATTTAGGGGTCACTAAGGACAAAATTGTAGCCAAATATCGTCAAAATCAGTGGTTTTTGGGGTAAAAAGCGAAAACTGCTGATTCAGCAAAAACATTAAATTTGTTCATGAAAATTCCCCTTTTTGCCTCCGTCCAAAATATGTTTCACACTAATAAACCTCAATTCTGGTCGATTCTGAGTAGTTTTAAAAAATTTTGGTCACTTTCACATGTGACTAATAGGCAAAACTGCCCTAATTCACGTCACCATACTAGTCAATGGGCAAAAGGGCAAACGCCTGACTTTTTATCTCGAGTTATGGATTTATGTGGCCTCACTGGCCTATCTGAGGTTCTAAAGCTATGTCTAAGCTACATCTTGACACTAAACTCGATAGGGGCCAATCATCTACTTTTTGAAATAATTGGTCAATTGTGACACTACCCCCTCTCTCTGCAGACACAAATTGAAATTCACAAAAATGAAGGCAAAATTAATACGCCACTTGACTCGAAATTTTCCTTCAGATAACCCAAATAAACGCATTTTCAGAAGAAATGGCATGTTGCCATTGCAAAAAGATTACAACTGTGCCTACATACTAGCTTACTGACTCGTCATGATCACAATTGTGTTGGGACTACATTTATTTTTGAATACTACTTTTTTCTATTCAGCGGAAGTGACGTATTAGGGCATTTTGGCCTAATAGCCACATGGTTGGATGATTTCTGGCTTTAAATTGCGTTTTTCCAATTTACTAGAGTTTTTCAAGTAGTTTTGTGCAGTTTAAGAATATTCTGACAGCAATTATGAAAAATATGGCTACTTCATCACCCCTGGGGTCATTTTTCCAAGAACCCAATGGTTTTCCTTTAAATTTGACTAGTTTTTCATTTACATCATGAAATCCACTGCCTGATGGTGACATTTTTCAGTATCGTGTCAAGAAATTGAGTATTTTATTGCATATTGCAATTTTTAGCCAAAATCACTGAACCGTGAACTAGAAAATTGGACAAATTTGACCCACTTTTTGGCAAAATCTTACTAAAATCATCACTTTTTCATACTTTATTCCATTCAACAACCTCCTGATTTGAAAAATGATGACAAATTTGATCAGTTTTGACTCTGGCCTAGAGAATTGGGACTTTTGAGATATTTTTAGCTCGAATGTAGTCATTCAGAGTGAACAAATACATCAAAAATTGACACTTAACTCACCAATTTCTGACTGCACCCCCGATATGTACCTTCTTTCTATACTGGAAACCATAAGATGGGAAATTCAATCTTTATGATGAATAGCAACTCGTTGGCTTCCCCATTTACGACAACAAATGACATTTAGGGGTCACTAAGGACAAAATTGTAGCCAAATATCGTCAAAATCAGTGGTTTTTGGGGTAAAAAGCGAAAACTGCTGATTCAGCAAAAACATTAAATTTGTTCATGAAAATTCCCCTTTTTGCCTCCGTCCAAAATATGTTTCACACTAATAAACCTCAATTCTGGTCGATTCTGAGTAGTTTTAAAAAATTTTGGTCACTTTCACATGTGACTAATAGCCACATGGTTGGATGATTTCTGGCTTTAAATTGCGTTTTTCCAATTTACTAGAGTTTTTCAAGTAGTTTTGTGCAGTTTAAGAATATTCTGACAGCAATTATGAAAAATATGGCTACTTCATCACCCCTGGGGTCATTTTTCCAAGAACCCAATGGTTTTCCTTTAAATTTGACTAGTTTTTCATTTACATCATGAAATCCACTGCCTGATGGTGACATTTTTCAGTATCGTGTCAAGAAATTGAGTATTTTATTGCATATTGCAATTTTTAGCCAAAATCACTGAACCGTGAACTAGAAAATTGGACAAATTTGACCCACTTTTTGGCAAAATCTTACTAAAATCATCACTTTTTCATACTTTATTCCATTCAACAACCTCCTGATTTGAAAAATGATGACAAATTTGATCAGTTTTGACTCTGGCCTAGAGAATTGGGACTTTTGAGATATTTTTAGCTCGAATGTAGTCATTCAGAGTGAACAAATACATCAAAAATTGACACTTAACTCACCAATTTCTGACTGCACCCCCGATATGTACCTTCTTTCTATACTGGAAACCATAAGATGGGAAATTCAATCTTTATGATGAATAGCAACTCGTTGGCTTCCCCATTTACGACAACAAATGACATTTAGGGGTCACTAAGGACAAAATTGTAGCCAAATATCGTCAAAATCAGTGGTTTTTGGGGTAAAAAGCGAAAACTGCTGATTCAGCAAAAACATTAAATTTGTTCATGAAAATTCCCCTTTTTGCCTCCGTCCAAAATATGTTTCACACTAATAAACCTCAATTCTGGTCGATTCTGAGTAGTTTTAAAAAATTTTGGTCACTTTCACATGTGACTAATAGGCAAAACTGCCCTAATTCACGTCACCATACTAGTCAATGGGCAAAAGGGCAAACGCCTGACTTTTTATCTCGAGTTATGGATTTATGTGGCCTCACTGGCCTATCTGAGGTTCTAAAGCTATGTCTAAGCTACATCTTGACACTAAACTCGATAGGGGCCAATCATCTACTTTTTGAAATAATTGGTCAATTGTGACACTACCCCCTCTCTCTGCAGACACAAATTGAAATTCACAAAAATGAAGGCAAAATTAATACGCCACTTGACTCGAAATTTTCCTTCAGATAACCCAAATAAACGCATTTTCAGAAGAAATGGCATGTTGCCATTGCAAAAAGATTACAACTGTGCCTACATACTAGCTTACTGACTCGTCATGATCACAATTGTGTTGGGACTACATTTATTTTTGAATACTACTTTTTTCTATTCAGCGGAAGTGACGTATTAGGGCATTTTGGCCTAATAGCCACATGGTTGGATGATTTCTGGCTTTAAATTGCGTTTTTTCCAATTTACTAGAGTTTTTCAAGTAGTTTTGTGCAGTTTAAGAATATTCTGACAGCAATTATGAAAAATATGGCTACTTCATCACCCCTGGGGTCATTTTTCCAAGAACCCAATGGTTTTCCTTTAAATTTGACTAGTTTTTCATTTACATCATGAAATCCACTGCCTGATGGTGACATTTTTCAGTATCGTGTCAAGAAATTGAGTATTTTATTGCATATTGCAATTTTTAGCCAAAATCACTGAACCGTGAACTAGAAAATTGGACAAATTTGACCCACTTTTTGGCAAAATCTTACTAAAATCATCACTTTTTCATACTTTATTCCATTCAACAACCTCCTGATTTGAAAAATGATGACAAATTTGATCAGTTTTGACTCTGGCCTAGAGAATTGGGACTTTTGAGATATTTTTAGCTCGAATGTAGTCATTCAGAGTGAACAAATACATCAAAAATTGACACTTAACTCACCAATTTCTGACTGCACCCCCGATATGTACCTTCTTTCTATACTGGAAACCATAAGATGGGAAATTCAATCTTTATGATGAATAGCAACTCGTTGGCTTCCCCATTTACGACAACAAATGACATTTAGGGGTCACTAAGGACAAAATTGTAGCCAAATATCGTCAAAATCAGTGGTTTTTGGGGTAAAAAGCGAAAACTGCTGATTCAGCAAAAACATTAAATTTGTTCATGAAAATTCCCCTTTTTGCCTCCGTCCAAAATATGTTTCACACTAATAAACCTCAATTCTGGTCGATTCTGAGTAGTTTTAAAAAATTTTGGTCACTTTCACATGTGACTAATAGGCAAAACTGCCCTAATTCACGTCACCATACTAGTCAATGGGCAAAAGGGCAAACGCCTGACTTTTTATCTCGAGTTATGGATTTATGTGGCCTCACTGGCCTATCTGAGGTTCTAAAGCTATGTCTAAGCTACATCTTGACACTAAACTCGATAGGGGCCAATCATCTACTTTTTGAAATAATTGGTCAATTGTGACACTACCCCCTCTCTCTGCAGACACAAATTGAAATTCACAAAAATGAAGGCAAAATTAATACGCCACTTGACTCGAAATTTTCCTTCAGATAACCCAAATAAACGCATTTTCAGAAGAAATGGCATGTTGCCATTGCAAAAAGATTACAACTGTGCCTACATACTAGCTTACTGACTCGTCATGATCACAATTGTGTTGGGACTACATTTATTTTTGAATACTACTTTTTTCTATTCAGCGGAAGTGACGTATTAGGGCATTTTGGCCTAATAGCCACATGGTTGGATGATTTCTGGCTTTAAATTGCGTTTTTCCAATTTACTAGAGTTTTTCAAGTAGTTTTGTGCAGTTTAAGAATATTCTGACAGCAATTATGAAAAATATGGCTACTTCATCACCCCTGGGGTCATTTTTCCAAGAACCCAATGGTTTTCCTTTAAATTTGACTAGTTTTTCATTTACATCATGAAATCCACTGCCTGATGGTGACATTTTTCAGTATCGTGTCAAGAAATTGAGTATTTTATTGCATATTGCAATTTTTAGCCAAAATCACTGAACCGTGAACTAGAAAATTGGACAAATTTGACCCACTTTTTGGCAAAATCTTACTAAAATCATCACTTTTTCATACTTTATTCCATTCAACAACCTCCTGATTTGAAAAATGATGACAAATTTGATCAGTTTTGACTCTGGCCTAGAGAATTGGGACTTTTGAGATATTTTTAGCTCGAATGTAGTCATTCAGAGTGAACAAATACATCAAAAATTGACACTTAACTCACCAATTTCTGACTGCACCCCCGATATGTACCTTCTTTCTATACTGGAAACCATAAGATGGGAAATTCAATCTTTATGATGAATAGCAACTCGTTGGCTTCCCCATTTACGACAACAAATGACATTTAGGGGTCACTAAGGACAAAATTGTAGCCAAATATCGTCAAAATCAGTGGTTTTTGGGGTAAAAAGCGAAAACTGCTGATTCAGCAAAAACATTAAATTTGTTCATGAAAATTCCCCTTTTTGCCTCCGTCCAAAATATGTTTCACACTAATAAACCTCAATTCTGGTCGATTCTGAGTAGTTTTAAAAAATTTTGGTCACTTTCACATGTGACTAATAGGCAAAACTGCCCTAATTCACGTCACCATACTAGTCAATGGGCAAAAGGGCAAACGCCTGACTTTTTATCTCGAGTTATGGATTTATGTGGCCTCACTGGCCTATCTGAGGTTCTAAAGCTATGTCTAAGCTACATCTTGACACTAAACTCGATAGGGGCCAATCATCTACTTTTTGAAATAATTGGTCAATTGTGACACTACCCCCTCTCTCTGCAGACACAAATTGAAATTCACAAAAATGAAGGCAAAATTAATACGCCACTTGACTCGAAATTTTCCTTCAGATAACCCAAATAAACGCATTTTCAGAAGAAATGGCATGTTGCCATTGCAAAAAGATTACAACTGTGCCTACATACTAGCTTACTGACTCGTCATGATCACAATTGTGTTGGGACTACATTTATTTTTGAATACTACTTTTTTCTATTCAGCGGAAGTGACGTATTAGGGCATTTTGGCCTAATAGCCACATGGTTGGATGATTTCTGGCTTTAAATTGCGTTTTTCCAATTTACTAGAGTTTTTCAAGTAGTTTTGTGCAGTTTAAGAATATTCTGACAGCAATTATGAAAAATATGGCTACTTCATCACCCCTGGGGTCATTTTTCCAAGAACCCAATGGTTTTCCTTTAAATTTGACTAGTTTTTCATTTACATCATGAAATCCACTGCCTGATGGTGACATTTTTCAGTATCGTGTCAAGAAATTGAGTATTTTATTGCATATTGCAATTTTTAGCCAAAATCACTGAACCGTGAACTAGAAAATTGGACAAATTTGACCCACTTTTTGGCAAAATCTTACTAAAATCATCACTTTTTCATACTTTATTCCATTCAACAACCTCCTGATTTGAAAAATGATGACAAATTTGATCAGTTTTGACTCTGGCCTAGAGAATTGGGACTTTTGAGATATTTTTAGCTCGAATGTAGTCATTCAGAGTGAACAAATACATCAAAAATTGACACTTAACTCACCAATTTCTGACTGCACCCCCGATATGTACCTTCTTTCTATACTGGAAACCATAAGATGGGAAATTCAATCTTTATGATGAATAGCAACTCGTTGGCTTCCCCATTTACGACAACAAATGACATTTAGGGGTCACTAAGGACAAAATTGTAGCCAAATATCGTCAAAATCAGTGGTTTTTGGGGTAAAAAGCGAAAACTGCTGATTCAGCAAAAACATTAAATTTGTTCATGAAAATTCCCCTTTTTGCCTCCGTCCAAAATATGTTTCACACTAATAAACCTCAATTCTGGTCGATTCTGAGTAGTTTTAAAAAATTTTGGTCACTTTCACATGTGACTAATAGGCAAAACTGCCCTAATTCACGTCACCATACTAGTCAATGGGCAAAAGGGCAAACGCCTGACTTTTTATCTCGAGTTATGGATTTATGTGGCCTCACTGGCCTATCTGAGGTTCTAAAGCTATGTCTAAGCTACATCTTGACACTAAACTCGATAGGGGCCAATCATCTACTTTTTGAAATAATTGGTCAATTGTGACACTACCCCCTCTCTCTGCAGACACAAATTGAAATTCACAAAAATGAAGGCAAAATTAATACGCCACTTGACTCGAAATTTTCCTTCAGATAACCCAAATAAACGCATTTTCAGAAGAAATGGCATGTTGCCATTGCAAAAAGATTACAACTGTGCCTACATACTAGCTTACTGACTCGTCATGATCACAATTGTGTTGGGACTACATTTATTTTTGAATACTACTTTTTTCTATTCAGCGGAAGTGACGTATTAGGGCATTTTGGCCAATACACGGGCCAAAATGCCCTAATACGTCACTTCCGCTGAATAGAAAAAAGTAGTATTCAAAAATAAATGTAGTCCCAACACAATTGTGATCATGACGAGTCAGTAAGCTAGTATGTAGGCACAGTTGTAATCTTTTTGCAATGGCAACATGCCATTTCTTCTGAAAATGCGTTTATTTGGGTTATCTGAAGGAAAATTTCGAGTCAAGTGGCGTATTAATTTTGCCTTCATTTTTGTGAATTTCAATTTGTGTCTGCAGAGAGAGGGGGTAGTGTCACAATTGACCAATTATTTCAAAAAGTAGATGATTGGCCCCTATTGAGTTTAGTGTCAAGATGTAGCTTAGACATAGCTTTAGAACCTCAGATAGGCCAGTGAGGCCACATAAATCCATAACTCGAGATAAAAAGTCAGGCGTTTGCCATTTTGCCCATTGACTAGTATGGTGACGTGAATTAGGGCAGTTTTGCCTATTAGTCACATGTGAAAGTGACCAAAATTTTTTAAAACTACTCAGAATCGCCCAGAATTGAAGTTTATTAGTGTGAAACATATTTTGGACGGAGGCAAAAAGGGGAATTTCCATGAACAAATTTAATGTTTTTGCTGAATCAGCAGTTTTCGCTTTTTACCCCAAAAACCACTGATTTTGACGATATTTGGCTACAATTTTGTCCTTAATGACCCCTAAATGTCATTTGTTGTCGTAAATGGGGAAGCCAACGAGTTGCTATTCATCATAAAGATTGAATTTTCCATCTCATGGTTTCCAGTATAGAAAGAAGGTACATATCGGGGGTGCAGTCAGAAATTGGTGAGTTAAGTGTCAATTTTTGATGTATTTGTTCACTCTGAATGACTACATTCGAGCTAAAAATATCTCAAAAGTCCCAATTCTCTAGGCCAGAGTCAAAACTGATCAAATTTGTCATCATTTTTCAAATCAGGAGGTTGTTGAATGGAATAAAGTATAAAAAAGTGATGATTTTAGTAAGATTTTGCCAAAAAGTGGGCCAAATTTGTCCAATTTTCTGGTTCATGGTTCAGTGATTTTGGCTAAAAATCGCAATATGCAATAAAATACTCAATTTCTTGACACGATACTGAAAAATGTCACCATCAGGCAGTGGATTTCATGATGTAAATGAAAAACTAGTCACATTTAAAGGAAAACCATTAAGTTCTTGGAGAAATGACCCCAGGGGTAATGAAGTAGCCATATTTTTCATAATTGCTGTCAGAATATTCTTAAACTGCACAAAACTACTTGAAAAACTCTAGTAAATTGGAAAAACGCAATTTAAAGCCAGAAATCATCCAACCATGTGGCTATTAGGCCAAAATGCCCTAATACGTCACTTCCGCTGAATAGAAAAAAGTAGTATTCAAAAATAAATGTAGTCCCAACACAATTGTGATCATGACGAGTCAGTAAGCTAGTATGTAGGCACAGTTGTAATCTTTTTGCAATGGCAACATGCCATTTCTTCTGAAAATGCGTTTATTTGGGTTATCTGAAGGAAAATTTCGAGTCAAGTGGCGTATTAATTTTGCCTTCATTTTTGTGAATTTCAATTTGTGTCTGCAGAGAGAGGGGGTAGTGTCACAATTGACCAATTATTTCAAAAAGTAGATGATTGGCCCCTATTGAGTTTAGTGTCAAGATGTAGCTTAGACATAGCTTTAGAACCTCAGATAGGCCAGTGAGGCCACATAAATCCATAACTCGAGATAAAAAGTCAGGCGTTTGCCATTTTGCCCATTGACTAGTATGGTGACGTGAATTAGGGCAGTTTTGCCACGATGACCCACTTAATTTTCCTGCGCACATTTCTTGCGCATGAGAGTAAAATCAACTTCCGGTTTACTCTCACACAGGAAGTCAGTGTAAAATTGTTCAAAATAGGTCCCACAAATTCTTCTCATATGCCATAACCATGCTGTTTTGTTGCTTATTTTACATTTCAATATTGATATAAGATCCCTATGTATCATTTCCCTTAAATTGGTGAAATTTACACCATTAATAAGTGAGAACATACCCCCTCATTGGAGCAGACGTTTTGTACGACTTTTCGTTGACATTGATAACTGGTCCCGGGCAACTGGCAGTGGTTCATCAACTCATAGTATCCCTATCATGTCATCATGTAGATAGTCTTTAAAAAACGATTATTTGAGCTAATGACACTTAAATATACAACATTTGGTAGCCCTGGATGTCTTGGCGCTGAGCTAGTTTGACACCCTTTGGAGGGAATTCCCTGGGAAACCCCTTGAGGTCATTGAGTGCATATGATTAAATAAATAATTTATTTAATAAATTTATCTGGTGTTTTCCAGTGGTTTATTTCATTTAAGCCAAAAGGACATCAAAACAATTAATAACCAGTCTTACCCTGTGATTCAAGCACTGCCAAGCACATCCAAGCATCAATCAAGCACCATTGGGACTTTATTCCAGCACCATTTAAAGGCAGAAGCAGATCTAGCAAAATCCAGATGGTTACTCTTTACAAAAATTGTTTAGTTTCCAAATATTTTGGACTCATAGCATTCCTTGTCATGCCTATTTTCATGGGCTTTCAATATTCTATTTCAATATTCCAAAGTACATGTAGCTCAGCTGTATTATTTGAGAAAAACTTAAGGATTTTTACAATAATACATTCTATTTTAATTTTATGGTTACCATTTTTATTTGGGAGAATTTAAACAATTTTCCCCATTTTGGCACATTGAATCCTAATTGATAATTTCACCAGTTAGGTATCATGGAGCTTTAGGGAGATATCATATTTTAATTTTAGCCCGAAGGAATATACATGTACATGTATTGGTAGGTCAACTGTACATGTCGCTTGCAATTTGTCTCTCCCAATAGATCTGATTCTCCCTTTAACTGTTCTTTAAATAATTTGAATGTTATACTATGTAATTTTTAAATTAATATGTAATATGCCGCACTGGGACCTAAGGACCCATGTGCCACTGCTGTACCGCACTGGGACCTAAGGACCCATGTGCCACTGCTGTAAAAGTGTGTGAAAATAAATAAAAAAATAAACATTTTAGATGAAACTATGTTTATGCTTCTATAAAAAGCCAAAATAAAAGTGAAATGTGAATACTATATCAAGTTATTTGGGAATTGAACCCAATCCAAGGAATGATTAGTTCCATGGTGTAAGCCTACACAACTTGCAGGATATTTGTATAATCACATCACATTACTTTTGACTTTTCCTTGAAAATACTTTCCGGTTTCACAATGACATGGGACCTTCTAACAAAGATAAGTACATGATGTAGCATTATATGTTTGTTGGTGTACACTAAACTTCCAGCTTGGTGCATCAGAAATCAAAGTTGGGTGGAGTGTGCCAGGGTACCATCATTCTTTCTCATTGTCATGTTGCCTGGGATCACCAGAAATCATAATCAGGTTGGGTGTGCCAGAGTTGAAAAAAATAAAACAATCCAAAATTTAAATTTTTCCCTTTGCATTTCTCAATAAATATTTTTTCAGAATATTCTTCAATTTTATACTTAAAAGTTAAACATTGAGACAAATATAATCTAAATATGTATTTAAAATAATTATCTCACCATAGGGGATGGTTGGGTAGTGCTTGGAGGACCACTGACGAATCTTCTGCTACTTGCAACAACTCTGCATCGGTCTCATAATCTTTAAAAACTGCTGCGTTTTTTTAACTGTAGATAAAAAAATAAAGATATTCATACAATATATTAAATTGACCCTTATTTTAATGTGGTTTAGTTAAAATTAGTGTACGCCTCGGAGTGTTCAGTAACCCTGGCCTGGATAGTTTATCCTTACATTTTATCAACTTCAAGATAATTGAAATGTAGATACAAATATCAAGTTGTTTGAGAATCGAACCCAGTCCAAGGAATGTTTAGTTCCATGGTGTAAGCGCACTGGTGGATCCAGGGGATCCAAGGGGGGCCATGCCCCCTCCCCCCTTATGGGGGCCCAGAAAAAAAGTTAGGGTCCCAAAAATTTTTGTGCACATGACTTAGCATTTCTGGACTTTTTAGGTCAAATTATAAAAAAATAGGCCTAATTTTTGGTTTTAAATCTTTTTGCCGACATGTAATGTGCCCCCCTCTGTTGGCTTCTGGATCCGCAAGTGAAGCCTACATAACTTTGAATGATATTTGTATATTATAAAGACATTGTGTTTTATTTCAAGCTCTCACATGAATTCCCAAATTAATAGGCTAATTAAAATAATCTACTCAAGAAAGCTAAATTTTTGCATGACACTCATGACTTGATGAGTAAAGTGGCAACAAGGCCTGTAGAGAGTAAATAGGAAAATTTCAACTTTTTCTGAGCTATCAAGGCAGCATTTGGCTTAATATCTTCTTTGACATACCTTTTTTCTTAAAATGTAAGGATAAACTATCAATTTCAGCATTAAGAAGTGTAAATTCAGTTCAAAGCTTCAAAAAGGGGAAATCCACTTTTATATAACAGTATATCAGCACATCTTGGATTGCTTTTGGTTTGGCTAATGAAATGCGTGGCCTCTTATACTAGTATTAGTACTAGACGTGTGAATCAGAATTAACAGAAGTATTCAACAGTATAAGGACTGTGTCGGACATTTTTTAAAAGCCTATATGTAAATGTTGTAAAAAGTTATAATCAAAAAACTATCTTTCGGAGTAAAGTCCATCTGCGCCGATTTCAATAACTTCTTACTTGATCAGAACTGGGTTCCAACAGAATTCCTTCAAACTCATGAATGAAATAGTCATTGCATGGAATACTTACTTTTGTCAAAATCAAAGTAGAACTCTAGTTAAAAAATATATTGTGCTAAATTATTGCCATTTCCTAGTAAAATGTCATTCTCCAGTACGACCCCAAAATTATTCGATGGCACCCCGTGAAAATATACCCAAGAATTTATATTTGGTAGGTTATTTCAGTCTGTGGGGTGTTTTTAAAACTCAAAAAGTATTTTTTGATTCAATACTGTATAACTTATGCAGTGATCTCCCCAGCATTAAAGGAAGCAGGGCTGTCAACTTGGGACCACCTAATATGAGTGACTTCAAAATGTTGGACACCTAAGTCCAAATCTGAACACTTTTGTCCAAATTTTGAACACCTTTGGCCAACTTTTAAACACCTTTGGCCAAAGTTTGAGCACCTTTGCCAAACTTTGAACACCTCAAATTTTTCGCGCTCGCTACGCTCGCGATGTCGTCAACGGGGGGGGGGGGGGGGGGGGGGGGGGGGGGGGGTAGGTACGAAAAATTTCCAATGAACATGCGTGACACATACGGGATTCGCGTGACAAATCCGAACAAATTGCGTTCGGTTTTTCCAGGCGTTCGTATTTTTACCGTATCGTAAACATATTTCGAAAAAAATTCTACAGAAATATTTTTGCTTGACAATTACCAGCTAAAATGCGTATTTTGCGTGACATTTTCTGTCACGCAAAAAAAACTGGCGTGACTTCAAATTCTTCTGCAAATGCGTGACAAATACGCAAATTGCGGGACAGTTGACAGGCCTGAAGGAAGTGGGCGCAGCACCCACCTGAGACTTTGAAAATAGGCTTGCACCCACCTGGAAATCCATTTGCACCCACTTGAAAATGACAAAAATCATAAAAAATGGGCACATTTTGACCAATTTTGGTCTAAATTGTGAAAATGAAAATTTTGCACCCGCGTGTGAAAAAATCCTGTGGAGATCACTGTTATGTGTACTCTACTTACATGTACAACCATTATTGGTTGTAAAATATCAATGAGGTAAGTCCCTAGGGGGTTCACTTCAATATTTTAAGCATTTTTTCGATGTTAATTTCCTCTCAAGTTTGAAACTTTCAATGTTAAATTCCTCTCAGACTTATAAAAGTCTATTTTATTCCTCTCAACTTCATAGATGTCCATGTCAAATTCCTCTGGAGTTTGCTGGGACTAAATTTTCAGAAATACTGGTAAATTGACTAAAAATTCACTTTTCGGCTGATTTGTCCCGACCCTCGACAACTGATTTAGCCAATTTAGTACCATTTTTTGTAGAAGAACTGATTTTTGACCTCAAAAAGGTACTCTCGTAGAGTCGTAGACAATTTTTCCATTTTTTCTCAGATTCGCCAATTTCCATGGTTGATGCCCAAAGCCAAAATTGGCCGTGCTGCACATACATTCCAAAATTATTTAGAATGAACCCTCCGGAATCAGTCCCATTCTATTAGAGCCTAGACCTACTGAGGGACTTTATTTTTGGTAGTGCACATTAGCAATATTTGTACAAGACAGACATCCTGACCATGTTGTTGTTAGGGACTACTGATCTATCAGTACTGGGTAAGGTCTAGAGTAACCTAGACCAAAGGATCAAATGAGGTTATGTCTTCGAGTCTGAGTACTTCTTTGCCCTTGTTGGTTTGTACTTGGGCATGATTCTGTTTTTCTGACGGTGTGGAACTGCAATAAAAAATAAACGTTCAGGCTATTTTAATTCTAAGGGAATGTCAAACACCTAAATAACTCACAATTTTAAGAGAAACCCGTGTTTAGTCATCACAAACATAGACAGTATCAAGTATGAAGCTGAAAATGTGAATATATATGGGCGATATTAGGTGAAATTACGACGTATAATTCTATCTATTTCCTTTCCAGAACGACAGAGACATGAATATATACAATAAAATGTTTCTTTATAATCGATTCTTACTTATAGCAAGCTATGCACAATCAAGTATTTATATTAACGGTGATATTCTAAATAATAACGAGAAATTCAGCAAAATCTCACTTTACTCTCAGGAAGTAGAACTGGCGCATGCGCACTCGCTAAGTGGGTCATCATGTATTTAGATAAAGTAAGTTAATAAGTATTAGGTTGACCATTTCATCACTTTATTGCATTATCATACATACATTTTTTCTTGGTGATAATACGATCATGATTGTTGCTAGTACTGATTATTAGAAATATCTATACTTGACTCAGCATCACATATTATCGCCCACCATCCATGCGATTACACAATTTAAAATTACACAATTTGTATAAAATTGATCCTTTTTTCAGATCTGTGACTGCGTATCCGTTACATTTGAAACGAGGTAGTCCGTTCTTCATTAGGTAAGTGAATAGACATAGACATAAAATTACTGGTTCATTTTTTATGAAAAGTCATGGCCAATTGTCCATAGGCACAGAAATTACAATCATCCTTGAAATTTCTTCGACAACTTTGGCCCTCTAAAATAATAAATTAGTATAATATTCACCACATGATTTCATCAATCTTTCATATTTAATCGATGACTTGATTTTACTCATTTGGTGATTCTAAATTGAAGTTTGAACATATTGAAATCAAGTTCAATACTTTTAGGAAGATCCGGGGAGGGGGGGTACTCCCATATATTGGCTATATGGGGAGTTGGGGACGTGCCGCTAAAGTTGGTCACTTTTTGAAGAAAAACCCTAGATATGGGTCCCATTTTGATGAAAAAATCCCTAGAACTGGGTCTATTTTTGAAAAATCCTAAAACTGGGTACTGTTTTTGGAAAAAATCGCGGGAAGTGGGTCTTGTTTTTTAAAAATTATCTTGAAGTGGGTCTATTTTTGAAAGAAAAACCCTAGATGTGGGTCCATTTTTAGAGAAAAAATCCCTAGATGTGGGTAGATATTTTAAGTCTCAGCGGCACCTGTACAAGAATTTGACCAGTACCCCCCGGGGAAGATCAAACCTAGAATTTGATAATTTGGACTTGCTTCACTGCAGAATTGAAATGAAAAGGTACACCTTTGATAATAACCATGTCATAATTGGTTTTATTATATTGAATAAAAAATTATCAAGGTTGAATTGAGATATTCAAGATTGAATTTGAAAATCAAGATGGAATATAAGAAAATCAAGATCTCATAGAATTTTTCGAAATTGAATTTTGACACTTAGAAAATTCAATACCTCAGAGCTGAGTTCTTCAGATTATACTGTACAATATACTGTACATGTTTTGGCCTAAAAATACACACAAGCCATGTACATGTATACAGTAATTGCACATGGACCTCAATTAAATGCATTGTTCATTTCATTGTACATATGCATATCATGCAAGTGTACTTGTTCACTTACACAACTGTACATGTACCTACGGTCATTCTGATCTCTTCAGAAGCTGCCACAATGGACAGTGAGACAGCAAAGGTGAAGAACCGTGATGACTGGCAATGGAGCCCTCAAAAACGTAGACTCGGTGAACTAGACTATTTCTTTGAGGAAGGAGATCTAGTATGTTATGCGAAACATACCAACACTCCTCTGGATGGAGTTGATTGGCTGGATAATTTGAACAAAGTGCCGGAGTTTCCGTGTAGTTTGGCAAATTGTAATAAAGTCTTTGATACTCTAGTCAGTTATGAGCTCCACTATAACAGTTGCCATAGGAATGTCTGTCAGGAATGTAAACGATCATTCCCTTCAAATCATCTCCTGGATATACATCTTCTTGAATGGCACAATGCTTTGTTTGACTCCATGGCAAAGAACCAAAACATGTATCAGTGCCTCATAGAAACATGCACGGAAAAGTTCAACTCATCAAAATCCAGGAAGGATCATCTAATAAAGGTTCACAAATATCCATCTAATTTCCGGTTCGATAAGCCACGCAGTAAATCAAAGGCTAAAAAGAAAACTGACAAAGATCTTGAAAATATGGAGGTTGCCCAATGTGGTAGTTGTACTGACAAACCAAACATTGAATCTATGGATATAAACGAACCAGCATCAAATGAAAACACAAAATCTCAACCTAAGCGTATATTCAGCTACAAAGTGCCTGAAAATATATCATTTGGGCAGGGAATATCTCGAGGTTTTCACCGTCCAAGGGGACGAGGACGTGGCCATGGGGGTAAGGTGAACCCTAAGAAACAGTGGTATAATGCAGGCAAAGATCCTGATATGGACACAAGTGTTAATATTGATGAAGTAAAGATGGATGATTTAGCTTCTGCTTTAGATACTGTCGAAAAATGACATGTTATAAATTGTGATATCACATGGAGTCGCGAAATAAACATTAATGCAAGAGTATTTTCGATGGAATTAAATGCCTTAAAAACTGGGTGCTGTAAATTCATAATGAATCATGAAGTCCAAGAATGAAAAAGATTTAGCTGTATAGCTTTGACAATACCTGTTCTCAATTTGCATAAATAAACATGTACATGTAAATAGTATTTGTTGGATAATTATTAAAAGAAATGTACAGTATACAATTGTTGACCTCTCGAGAGATCAACCGACAAAATTGTATACCGAGACTGTAAACCGAGAAACTACTGTTGACAGAGACCGAAGGTCGAGGTCAACAGCAGTAGTTTCAAGGTTTACAGTCGAGGTATATGATTTTGACGGATGACCGAATGGAGAGGTCTACAATTGTTTTGTTAGTCAGAAGAAACTAATAATGCACATATAGACGATAATCATCAATCATGGCTTCATTTCACAATATTGTCTTCGAACCACACCAGCGATAATTTTTTTAAAAAAATATGAAGACAGTGGTAGTTAAACTCTCTGTTTTCGGCACATCACTGCGTACTCACAAGTAAATTAATGTTAATTTTACGTTTCTATTTGTATTTTTGCTATACTTGTCGTCTAGTAAAGACAAAATATCATCAATGTTTACAATATGTCGGTCTACCATGTTTTTTCTGTAAACATTATGACGTCATATTCCCCATAATTCACAAGTCTAGTACGTAACATACGCGGTCAATAATATGATATCCCTTGATGCACAGGTGGGGTACAGGCAAAAATGTTGACCGCTAATTGACCAATCAGATGGAAGTATTTACACTGAGGTGCTAACAATTGTATATAGTACATTTTGATCAAGTTTATTTGATTTATTGTTACTACTTTGTAAAGTTTGCACAATATTTCATGTTAGTTGATTTACTATCAATAAATTCTTCTTTACAATTCAATTGTAGAATTCAAAGTTGATTCAATTTTACTTTCTTATGTAATGTTTGTCAGAGCTTCAATGACTCCCTGTTAGATGATATTATTTGCTTGAAAAATATATGCACTCCCAAGTTAATATTAGACACTAATATTTACTCCTAAACAAAACATATTATTCATTCTGGAGCTCACAATGAATTATTTTTGGTGTATTACCAGTGAAATGGTCCGAGGTTGCTTTTGGGCAATGGTCAGTGCTGAGTATAGTGTAAAAAGCCAAATTCAATGTGGATTGTTGAAAATGACTTCACAGCCTCAGATCCTACGCCTGATACTCTTCTGACCCAGCTACCAAAGCTTAAAGCTATGGTGCTTGATAGTTACTTGCTATTCCAGGGTTATTTACAACATGCTATTCCATATTCCAGGGTTATTACAACCTGATATTCCAGGGTTATTATAACTTGCTATTCCAGGATTATTACAACTTGTTATTCCAGGGTTATTTACAACTTGCTATTCCAGGGTTATTACAACTTGCTATTCCAGGGTTATTACAACGTGATATTCCAGGGTTATTACAACTTGATATTCCAGGGTTATTACAACTTGCTATTCCAGGGTTATTACAACTTGCTATTCCAGGGTTATTACAACTTGCTATTCCAGGGTTATTTACAACTTGCTATTCCAGGGTTATTACAACTTGCTATTCCAGGGTTATAACAACTTGCTATTCCAGGGTTATTACAATTTGCTATTCCAGGGTTATTTACAACTTGCTATTCCAGGGTTATTACAACTTGATATTCCAGGGTTATTACAACTTGCTATTCCAGGGTTATTACAACTTGCTATTCCAGGGTTATTACAACTTGCTATTCCAGGGTTATTACAACTTGATATTCCAGGGTTATTACAACTTGCTATTCTAGGGTTATTACAACTTGCTATTCCAGGGTTATTACATATGTGTTAATAATATGAATATTTTACAAGGTGAAACAATCTGAATGATTAAGAGGTCATCTAAAAGTTTTTGCACTAAATTCTACATGTCCTTTTACTCACTCCTGGATCAAGTATCCTCCCTTTTTAACAACTTTCAGAAATATCGTTCACCACCAACTCACTGGAGGCAATTGCATGTACAGTTTAGTGCAACCTCTATGAATAGGCACCTTATATGGTACAGTAGCTGAGTAAAGACTTTGTTATTCTTAATATTCATCAAATACTCATGATCAATACGCATAGTCTATACTCAAAATCCAGTACTCATTCCACTCTCAACACTCCCCCAATGCCCATCCTAATTCAAAACCCAATACTCATTTCACAATCAATATCAACATTATACTCATCCCATTCTCAACACAATACACTCATTCCATATTCAACACTCATTCCACACTCAATACCAGCATAATACTCATCCCATTCTCAACACACAATACTCATTCCATATTCAAAACTCATTCCACACTTAACACCAACATTATACTCATCCAATACTCCACACAATATACTCATTCCATATTCAACACTCATTCCACACTCAATATCAACATTATACTCATCCAATACTCAACATAATATACTCATTCCATGTTCATCACTCATTCCACACTCAATAATTACATTATACTCATCCAATACTCAACACAATATACTCATTGCATATTCAGCACTCATTCCACACTGCACTCAATACCAACATTATACTCATTCCATACTCAACACTCATTCTTTACTCAATATTTACATATAATATGTGCAACCTCTATGAATAGGCACTCAAAATGGTGTAGTAGCTGAGTAAAGACTTTGTTATTGTTAATATTCATCAAATACTCATGATCAACACTCAAAGTCTATACTCAAAACCCAATACTTCACAATCAATACCAACATTATACTCATCCGATACTCAACACAATATACTCATTCCACATTCAACACTCATTCCACACTCAATATCATCATTATACTCATATAATACTCAACACAATATACTCATTCCATGTTAAACACTCATTCCACACTCAATACCATCATTATACTCATCCAATACTCAACACGATATACTCATTCCATATTCAACACTCATTCCACACTCTATACCAACATTATACTCATCCCATTCTCAACACACATTACTCATTCTATATCCAACACTTATTAATATATGAATACTCAACACTTTCTTGACATTATGTTTCAGTATTAACCAAAACAATACACTGACAATGCCTGACAAGAAAGGAGAGAGCCCCACCGTGGATGAGACAGAAAAGCCAAAGTTGAAGCCATGCTGTGCATGCCCAGAGACCCGTAAACCTAGAGACCTTTGCATGGTGGAGAAGGGAGAGGAACATTGCTCAAAAGAAATAGAAGCACACAAGGAATGTATGCGTAAAATGGGATTCAAAGTATGACATGATCCGTAATCATTAGGCAATTTGTAAATACATATTACATACAGTATATTTATAAATAATACAGTACTATTAAGAGGATTATCTAATTATGGATGCGTGTTTCTATCCACCAGAAACTGAGTTTTGTGGATTGAAAGTGTGGATTTTCAACAATAGATATACATTGTACCCAAGTACAGTACTCATATGGGTATCTCCCTAAGTACTCTTATAAGGGTTATCTCATTATGGATGCGTGTTACTATCCACCAAAGTACAGTACTCATATGTGGGTATCTGCCCACAAAATGGACACCAATAACGATAATGCAAAACATGCGTGCTGTGGAGGAATGTTTTAAACTGATATACAAGTTTTGATTGGAATGTATAAATAAACAAACCATTTGAAATATTCATATCTTGAATTACTTGTTTTTTTGTCAAAAATGTTAGTCATCATTGATGGTGCTTCGTCATCATTGAGGATACCCTGTCATCATGAAAATATTATTGTCAATGATGATATTAAAATGCATGTACATTCATCAATGATGAGATATTCTGAATCAATGATGATTTCCCATTATCAAAGATGGTATCATACACAGTAAAGCCTGTCCAATCCAAATGCCAAAATTAGTGTGTCAAGTTAAAATGATGTAATTGTGGCCTTCGAAGATATTAAACTCCTTATTAGTTTTACGCGCATATCCGCGAGACGTTGAATTCCAGCTTGTAAATTTATCAATGACGCTTTCAAATAACTTGTTCCATTTTGCTTGACAACTGTCTTGTCCTGGACATGGGCATTCAATAGCTGAAAGCCCATGTCCTGGAGTATATAATATATTATATTCATTGAGCCTAGACACCAAGAAGAGGTATCTGGCAGAGGTCCGTGAATTATCCCATGTTAGGAGATGACCCCAGTCACCCATTATGAAACCATTGTAAAAGAAACTATGGTCCCCTGGGGATTATGGTCCCCTTTCTTCACGACCCTTATACGCGTACTGGCCCTGACTATGTATAAATAATAGGGAAAATAATTGTAATTAGGTCACCATATTAATCAATAGAGAGTAAGACCAAAATTTGATAGGACCACCTACCGGGTTGTGTAAAAAACCGGCTGACCGGGTACCTAACGATCCTAACAGGGTTACCAACTTTCAAAGTTCCACATTTCCCCCGATATATACAGGGTGTCCAAAAAAAACAGGACCGTAAGAAAGTTGAATAACTTGGTCAATTTTGCATATTTTGCCTCAAAATTTTAGAATTATTTAGATCATTCAATGTGAATTTTGTTCTGAAAGTTTGATGATAATCCGTTTATTGTGTCAAAAACTACAGTACTTTACAAAACATGCTCAAAGTGGGCACAAAGTCGTTAATGACCCTGACCTATACACATTAATGTGGATGGTAAATTTTGGAGTAGTTATTGCCCTCTTAAGATTGTTAGGGGCCTGTCAGTATACACATTGGCTTTGAGAAATCCTCAAAGATAAAAATTTGGGGGATTTAGATCTGGTGAATGAGCTGCCCATATGGTTTGCGCATGCGTTCTGCAACTGATGAGCTGACCACCAAAGCATTGCCTAAACCATTTCAGCATATCATTTGCAGTGTTGGGGTGGTATTGGCTTGTTGAAACCACTGCTTAATTAGGTAAAGATTAAAAGGTGGATTGGATCGAGTGGATTGGATTCATGTAAAAGGTGGATTGGATTGGCTATCTTCAAAATATGGATTTTCCCTTAAAAAATTCTATTGATCTCCCTTTAGGAAGATTGGTGCTCTCTTCACTTGCACAATGTCAAATGAAAGATGTAATATTATTTTGCTTGGGAGGGCTAGAAGGATGACCTGGTACCCGCTTTCTGATACACGATCTTATTCATTCCAAGTGTGAGACATTTCATAAATCATAAGGCAGACTGGTTTGAAGATCCATATCATCTGTTTTCAATCCAAACTGAACATACCAGAAATGTTTTGTGAACATTCACACATCAATTTGAATGACATGTTTTCTTTTTCTAAAGATCTATGTCTTACAAAAGTTGATTTACAAGGGAAAGCGGTTAAATATTTAAGAGTGTCCATGAACTAATTGGAGTATGTATTTGTCATTGGTTTGTTCTGATTTCTCAAAAGGGACCTGTAATACTGTAGAGGGAAATTGTTTAGAGGGAGATCAACAGAATTTTTTTATAAGAAATTCCACATTTTGAAGATTCCCGATCCAATCCACCTTTTACATGGATCCAATCCAATCGATCCAATCCACCTTTTAATCTCTACCCTTAATTATCTCCTTAGATGTCCCTTCTAGTGCTTAGTGACCTCCAAAACTTGGTGAGAACTTACTGGTCCTTGTTCATGGTGATAGCTAGTGGTGTCAATTAACCGCTTGAGCATTAACCGGTTAACCGGGGGTTTTTACCGGTTAAAGTCGGTTAACCGGCGGGAAATTTGAACTTATAATTTCAAATGAAATCTTCATCTTCGATCTTGAAAGTTGAAAAAATTGGAAAAATGAGATATCGGCGTTTATTTTTTACGTTCGTCAAGCTTTACGCTATTCTATGTAAGAAAGCGCGGGAAAGCAATGTGGCAGGGATTAAAGTTGCTGATAGGATGTTTGTAAGGAATTATCGGACCTATCACATGTATGAGTAGCTCACATGAAACTGACGCTTGAAAAACAAACAGATTAAAATGCAAAGTAAGCGCGGGAAAGCAATGTGGCAGGGATTAAAGTTGCTGATTGGATGTTTGTAAGGAGTTATGGGACTTATGACATGTATGAGTAGCTTATGTGAAACTAACACCATAAAACCAAACGGATTAGCATGCAAAATAAGCGCGGGAAATAACAGAATTATACACGGTCAACTAACCGCCCATAAAAACTCAGACCGGTCAAGGCATTATCGGCGGTTAACCGGTTAACCGGTTAATACTTGACACCTCTAGTGATAGCACGTCCCCAGTCACCTTCGAACCAAAAGGGACTGATGATTCCAAGTTTCCTCATTGCCACCCAGGTAGTGCATTGTTGAGAATGCAATGGATGCTGTAACACTTCATCAGGAGGATGTAAGTCCCAGTAGCAATTATTCTTGGAACAAACGTGTCCATTCAGAAAGACATGAGTGTAGGAGGATCATCAACAACTTTGTTCGCCAGATTGAATTGTGCATAGAGAGGAGAGGTGCACATTTGGGGCATGTTTTGTAAGGAGCTGTTGTTTTTGACTCAAGTTGAAGATTATTATCAAACTTTCACAACAAAATTCACATTGAATGAACTAAATAATTCTGAAATTTCAAGGCAAAATATGCAAAATTGACCGAGTTATTCAACTTTCTTACGGTCCTGTTTTTTTTGGACACCCTGTAGTAGCGAATTGACTTGACAGACTTAGCCTATCGAGTGCACTGCTGTTCGATATTTTTACCCTATACGAGACAGAGCACTTTTTGAAATAATCGATCCAGCAAACAGTGACGTCCATGTCACGTTGCTGATAAGTAGCATATAAGTTCCTAGAAGACATTGCACATTTTCGTTCTTTACACATCGAGGCAACGTAAACATGAGACATCTATTGATGGTATAAAAAGAACGTTGTTGTAACGTGTCCGTAAAGTTCGTTAGTGTGGAAAACATAACAAACAGGAACGTTTGATTTTTTACTATATTGGTCCATATGTGACGTAATTCAAACGTTAAAATTCAACGTTGTCAAAACAGGCTTTTAATATCAAAATATTTGTTGGTGGAAAAAAACATGACAAAAACTTTATGTTCTCACTAAGTCGGTTCATTTCCGACGTATTGTTAACGTTAAAATTTAACGTTTTCGAAACGTTTTTTCGATTTGAAATAACCTCAAACGTGACGTCAATAATGACGTTAATGGACCGTATTGATCTGACGTTATTTAGATATTCAGCAAAACGTCGATGGATGGTTGAATTTCAAGATTGTGGAAATGGCTTCAAATATTTGTGAGTTAAGGAAACGTTACAAAGACGTCAATATGTTCTCACTAAATCGGTTCATTGCCGACGTTATTTTAACGTTAAAAGTTAACGTTGTCAAAACGTTCTTATGGTGTGAAATAACCTCAAAACGTGACGTCGAAAATAACGTACATGTATCGTCCAGATCCAACGTTATAAATAAAAAATTCCTAACCCTGCTAGGAACGTTAAGTACCCGGTCACCCGGTTTTTTACACAAACCCCCACCTACCCTTTTACACGGGCAACCCAATCTATGTCCGCTAAACAATGACTGTGTTATTATCATATACTTTCCTGATATGTATTTGTAACTTTGTAATTGAAAGCACGCTAATATCACAGTACCGCACGGTACATTCAGAGATAGGTACCGTATGGTATCGTTCGAGTATGGTGCTGACGTATAGTGTTCACGGTACCGCATGGTCGTTTTAGTCTTCGGTACCGTACGGTATCATATTTTACGGTACTGTACAGTGCCGTATACAAAACGGTACCGTACAGTACTGTTAACATGGGCTGTGTACTTAATGATTTGCCGCATATTTACGCAAAATGAAATCTTGCAATGAAATGAACCTACAGGGTGATCAATAAGTAAGATCAAAAGTGCTCTCATTTTTGTAAACATTAATGAATCTGGCTCATTTTCTCACAGAATGTTGATCTAATAATTATGTATACACAAAATAAATTACATCACGTTTCATTCAATATTCTGCGTTTTATGGTTACCATGGCAACACAAGTTGTGGGTACCCGGAGCAGTAAAAAAAATAAAGAAATGTTGTGATGTTTTCTGTCTTTATGGTTTTATACTCTGGAAATACCCCCATATTTTGTTCAACACATTTTAAGAGACATTTAATCTAGGCCATGAACACATGTTTGAAGGCACCTTTACTCGTCACACGCATTCTGTTGAATACCACCTTTTTCAGATCCTCTTCTGTCTTGAGAAATTTTTCCCGGAATTCAGATTTTAAGTCCCCATAGAAATACAAGTTTATTTATTTTATACACCCAGTTTATTTTAGTTGTTCGATCCCCTGTTTTCCAATTTCTTCTGGGTTTTTGCTGCATGGCAAGGCGAATTATTCCGATGCAGGATGAAGTGATTTGCCAACTCTGGTTTTGTCTTGGAAATGTCATTCAGACGTGTGTTCATGGACCGGATTAAACATCACCAAAAATGTGTTGAACGTAATAGCAAATATATAGGACACCTCAAGTAAACACCTGAGAAATTATAAAACAAGAATGTACATTTTTGTACAAGAATGCATTGAATATAACAAAATGTCATGATATTTCCAAAGTATGAAACCATTAAGAAAGAAAACATCATAATATTTTCTTCTTTTTTGACTGCTCCCTCGACATGGGTTATGGTTACCATAGAACGCAGAATTTTAGATGTAACGTGTTGAAATTTACTTTCTGTATGCATAATTATTGGATTAACATTCTGTGAGAAAATGAGCCTGCTTCATTAATATTTACAGAAATTAGAGGACTTTTGATCTTACTTTATGATCACCCTGTATATGACGACAGCTAATGTCTTTAATTTTTTCAATCCGCATAATTTAATAAACTACACTTTTCCACGACTTATAAATTACAAAGGATCTAGTATCCATCATTTTACTTAAGATTGAGAATAAACACAGTCATAAACATTCATAGGGCACATTTTTCTTGAAATATTTGTCATAGCGCGCTTCGCCAATTTTATTTACTTACCTTTTTGAAAACGACATCCTTTGAAATGAGGTGAAGTTTTAACCTATTCATACATCACTTATAAAAGTATTTTACTGAAAAAATTCAATGGTTAAACAAAAAGAATTCGACAACCTTTTGACAAGGAAGTGAAGCAGTTATTAAATTGTATACTGCATAATTTTACATTACCGGTTCTACAAACTGACGAGGTCAAGGTTTATAAATTTTTCAAAGAATCTAACATAATTCAGTTTTTTCTGATACGCTAGGCTTGATTGGGAATAGAACTTAACTAGCAACCTGTCGTATATCAAAAAGGAGTAAACCGTCGTATATCAAAAAAGAGCAAACGTCAAATCCCAAACATTAGCAAACATCGTATATCTAGAAAATCTGAATCAATGTCAAACAATCCAGAAAAAGAAATGTATTTATAATGCGACTGAGCTTCTCCTGAAACTACAACTCTTGGAGAAGAAACTAAGCTGAGGGTCTAACTAGAAGCATGGCAGATGCGGACATATATGACGTTGTTGATGATGCCGAACGTGAAGGTGTAGAAGAGATCACTGATTATAATGAGGCGTCCCATTATGCTGTAAGTGCACATTGTAATATCGGCACCAAGAAGTAATGACATATTAGGAAGTCGTTGTTTTTGTGAGTGGAGGCGCTCGGGGTCTGTAACGTACATGTTTTATAGAGCTGTTTCAAGTAAGCCGTGTGGGCATTGGGCTTACCGTTCACCACATTCACCACTTTGTACATATGTAAATACTTTTGAACAGACGGCGGGGTATGGTAAGGAAACATGTCCCTCACTACTCCAAATACTAAGAATTAATCAAATCAACTGACTGAAAAATTAATTACCAAGATTAGTCACGGTGGCGAACGGTGAGCGCACACGGCTGATGTGACAACTACTTTTCACCTCTGTAACTTTTTGTAACAACGTTTTATTGTGGTGACATTTTGACACGTTAATGCTGGTTTAATTCTTTATGCTATCGAGAATTTTTGATTCTTTCACAGGTGGACTGTGAAAATTGTGTACCTCTACTGTATATCTCAAACTTCGAAAACTCTATGTGAAATGGTGTCCAGTTGAAGAATATACAATTTACATCGAATGAATAAGGCTATTCTATAAATGTTTTAAGGTCGTACAGTTTTATACAAAATCATTCACGAGGTTTTTATATGGAAAATGAATGGTTAAGACGTTTTCAAGATAACTCGGTGAAATGTTAAAATGAAGTCATGTCCAAATTCTGAAGAAATGATTTTCATACTATTTATTTCAAAAGACTGCACCAATAGTTTTTATATGTTTTAATAAAATACAAACAACCTTTTATAAAGGCCGATATAGCTCGCTGCTCTTAACCTAATACGTCTAGGTGTGTCGTAGGCTGCCTATGAAAACTGTTATTATGTGTTTCTTAAGACCATACATAGCGGTTTTGCATTCCTTAGCATTATGAATCATTAGCGCTATTAGGGAAGTAAAAATGTACAAGTAAAACAAATCAAATATGCGTACCCAAAGGCCATTTATAACGTTATCTGGTTTCAAGATTCGACCAAAAATTAAATTAGAACTATTCAAATTCGTCCTCCTAGCTATAGTTTTTTGTCAAACTGTCAACACTTGTAGTGAAAGAATGATTATTTATTGTCAAGTTTATTACCTCTATATACCTCTACCTCTGTTTATGTCTCATACTGGCTCTGATCGAGGAAAAAGAGTTATATTTACTATATAAATCATAGGACAATTTTAAAGGACTGATATACTAAATCTAGGATTCACATAGAGGATCTGGTGTAGTTTACTTGTGTCCTTGCTACATGAGTTTTTTTAAATTTATTTCATGATAATATACCAATGTAATGTACAAAGATACCCCATCCCCGCTGCATTTGTAGTAACTAAATAACGGTGAATGTGGTTAGATCCCTCTTTTATTCAAGTAAAGGTCACATATAAAAGAAACAGAATCTAGATTCTCAGTGCAATGTATTTTATAGGCTGAAGATGTCGAGCTGGTCCCTGAAACAATTATCCAGGCACCTACGCCTAACGCAAGTGTTGAGGACTTGAACGTTACTGATGTCAGCTCGGAAACGAACAGACAAGAAACGAGTGTTACTGAAGATGCAGACATTGCAGCTGTGTATGCAAATGACAGCACAAATGACGACGCTCAACTGGAGTCCAATGTTTCAATTAAAGATGGCGCTTCTAACGTCAGCGTGGTGTCGAGTAGACGAGAAACAAGTGTTACTGAAGATGGAGACATAGCAGCTCTGTATGCAGTCCCTGTAAAAAAGTCAGACAGAACTAAAAATGACAGAACATGGGGCGGCGCCACTTCGGACTCAAATGTATCATTTAAAGATGGCGGCGCTTCTAATGTCAAAGTGGTGTCGAGCAGACGAGAAACAAGTGTGACAAATATACAACATTCATCATCGCTATCAACAAGGACGGCGCCCATTGTAATGTCCGGGACAGTCGCTCTTCCCAACGACCAACAGATCATGCCTGGCCCTATGGTATGTATGATCTCAAAATTCTACACAGAATCCTACTCATGATAATTCTATATAGGCCTACACAATGTAGATATGCAGGATTGAAAGTCAATTGCATGCCCATGTTAAGTCAATGGCACCCTTACTAAAATCCTCACTTTTTCAGAACTCAAGTTGAGCGAGTCAACTAAGGCTTTTTGAAAATTTTGCTTAGTACTATGTGTTCGATTACCTTTAATCATTCTCCAACCCGGCCTTTAAAAAATTAGTCTAGAAGGGAAGTTTGCTTGATTATTTTATCCAACTGTTTGTTTGTAGATCGACAGGGACGTCGACAATGTTCACATCCGCCATCTCAGTGATAACAAAGGTCACCATTCCCAAGTGAGTATTGATGGTCCCAAAATACCCCCAGTGAAATATATCCACAAAACCACCATGTTGGACAGGAGTGGCGTTATTTCTGGCGCAGTTGGCGTTGGGACGACTGAGTATGCTGTCCAAAGAAGCTTCACTGCTACACCTCCTCGACGTTATGTTAACAGAGACCTGCATAACGAAGTAGGATTTAGTAATCGGACAGAACCTGTCGATGAATCTAAGTATCAATACAGGATATCACAAGATCGCAATCCCCATGTTGCCCATGTTGACATCCGTGGACAGCGGGATGATAAAGCAATAGGCATGGGAGCAAACCTATTGGTATCATCGTCTGGAAGATCGTCTGCTGTGACCTCATCAAACATGGACGCCCTCTATCTTGAAACAAATGAAATTTATGACTCAATGACATCTACACAAATAGAAACGAACGGGAGCATCGTAAAAACAGGAACTATGGCAAATGGTGTATCGCAAACTGTCTCAGAGGGTGTCCAGACTCAAGAAAATGTCAAAGTGATACCAGTGCCCGTATGGTACAGGACCAAATCAGGAAGATGGAGTCCATTGTTATGGTGTACTCTTTGTCTCATGATTTTTCTGTTTGTCCTCGTACTAGTTATTATCGCAGTGGTCATCATCTACAATAGAGGTGAGAGTTCAATAGCATTCTTGAATTGAAGTTGAATATTCCGTGTTTGCTCTTATATCGTTTGTCACATTCAAGTACACCCGTATCATCGCAGTATGGATCCTCGTCGGAATGAGATAACGAGGCTCATCCTAAGCTCAATTTATTGCCTCGGACAGTTGACAATTCTTCGAATGTGCTGACATCAACATTTTGTCATTCATCTAGATGGCTTGAGTAAGAATTAGATAAAAAGGCAAAAATTACGACAAGAAACTTTTAAAATTGATGAACCAAAGTTATTATGTTGTACAACGTATGACCTTTAATATGTCGCAAAATTGACCAATGGTTAACGTTATTACATAACTTCTCAAATGGTGCAGCGATTAAGGATTTGTAAGATGAGCTTTATAAACTAAGAGACAATGTAATTGTTGATTTCATTTCATTTCAGGCGAACGATTGAAAGTGATGCCCACGCCAGTTCCAGATGTTGGATGTAGCACGGACTTTCCCTATATGGACCTCGTCTTCGCCGTTGATTCTTCTGGGAGCGTCGGGGAGGCCAACTTCAACCTCACGAAATTTTTTATGGCTGACGTTGCGCGCCATCTATCAATAAACCCCGATGCGAACCGTGTAGGGGCAGTCGTGTTTCACGACACGGCCGAAATAAAGTTTAACCTGGGCGATTTCACAGATGGCTCAAAAGTGGAAGAAGCTCTGCTGTCGTTAGAATATTCGGAAGGGTCAACTCATACTGCCGATGCCCTCGAGATCATTCGCGATCAAATGTTTAACGGGACAAATGGGGACCGGCCTGGTACGCGTGATGTCATCGTGATCATCACTGATGGAGCGTCCAAAGAAAAAGACCCCGTGCCTATTGCTAAATCCCTTAAAGATAGTGGAGTTACCATTTATGCACTGGGCATAAAGGATGACGAATTACAAGAGGAACAGATTGAGGCCATGGCTAGCATCCCGAAAAAGGACTTCTACTTCATGATCGATTCATATGATCAGCTAGATGCGATTGTTGAAAAAATAACATCAAGTTCCTGTTTCCAAAACAACTTAGCTAGTACTTAAACGAGTCATCATCATCCCAAAAAGATGGAACCTCGGGTTTCATAAGTGAAATTACACATTTACAGGTCATGGTAAAATATACACATCGGCACATCCTATATTCAGCCACTACTAATCTTTAGTTCCATATTTCCAAAATGTTTGTACTTTTGGGATTCTGAATGACGAATATGTCATTAGTTACTTTTTCATTGTGTGTACATGTTAAAATCACTTTACTTTATGAACATGAAGGTTTGTTTAACTGCATTATAGTAGTAAGTGTATAATTCGGTAACAATGGTACACTTTTATCATATTAGAAAAGATGTCTGTCTTATGATAATGAACAGAATAGAAAAATCATGCACCAAAATTATAGAATCTCAATCTTTATTTCTTCACATAGCAATTTAAAACCCCGAGTGTAGAACATTCGCTGAACAATTACATTTGTTCCTGTACGTTCTGTTCAAAGATTGTGTTACTGACGGTAGCCTTTTCTTTCAATTTGGTCATAATTTGCACACTAACAAATTAGCCTCTTATAGCAATAAAATGTTATAAAGTGTAAATGATGTTTTTTGGATGAAAAACATCAGCGAAATGCATGAAAAAACTCCTAGGCTAAGCAAATGGGCTCATAAAAGGCCCAAACATCCCAAAAATTGCAACAGTTTTTAAATTAGTCTTATATTATGTATTGATATCAGTTGAAAAACATATCAAAAGTATAGAAAAATGTATGCAGTGGACAAATATGAAATTTCACTTCCTAGGTACCCCCTACAACCCTACCCCAAAATTGAGTATTGGTAGGAAACAATTTTTTCTTCCCAAATGGAATACTTTAGTCAAGTATTCAAGCTTTATTATGATAGATAACATATTCACAAATAATTAAAATATTATTTTAATCATTTTTGAGACCAGTAATTGGTCATTTGACCCCAAAGTATAACAAAATAGGCCAGAAAACAGGCATGTTATCACATATCTATTTAGATATTTTAGGATCAGTTTGTCAGAAAAACATGAAAAAATCATGGTGTTACATATTCATATGAACTTCATATTTGGAGAGCGTCAGAATTCTAACGTGTATACTTAGGAAGAAAAAAATTACTTCATTTTCATAGTTTTGCCCCACCCACTATAGGGGAGACTATAGTTTTGATGACTAACTCCCACAATGCATCACATTTGTGTTAGAGTTGACATCTAAATCGTTTATATAGGCTTGTAATCATCTAAAATACAAGTTTTGTGAAGGTTTATACCTTATTAGTATGAAAAATAGGAATTATTAGTTGCACCAGGTGAAATGTTAAGGTGACCTCACTTTTATTTGATGAATAATTACAAATCACCACTCTGATATTAGGGTATTAGGGTATTTGATAACTGCTATACTAGGCTTATCTAAATAAATAATGTAAGTTGTAGTTTCTGTGCAATTTAATTTTGTTTAAATTAAAATTATTAATTACAATCCGCAATTACAAAATTTGCATATATTTAAATCCATCAGATAAATAAATCATCACATAGGAGTACATTACTATGGAACTATCAATTGGATGTATAATGCTGTAGAAACGAATTTATGGTTATTAACGGAATTTAAACTGATAGAGCACATTTAAATCTCAGATATCTGGGGAGTCTTTCATTAATATAATTTCAGTGCGTAGGAATGATGGTAATTCTGTCTGTCAGGTTGGAAAACATTGAGTGTGCATGTGCTACATTCAGAATCGGATGCAGATATTGTGATTGTGAAAACTGTAATCCAAAGTGTCCAAACCTCAAATACACTACTCATACAGATCTCCTTGTGTAAACAAACTTCAACATTTTCCTCAAACCTGAACCAAAAGCAGTAACCCAAGAAACAAAATGTTGGAATATAAATGAAATAAGATTGTCTTTTGTTTATCTTTTCTGGGGTGTGACACCGCATTCTGGTTATGCCTGGCATAGACAAGAAGCTATCATTGAGGCAGATAAAAAAGATAGAGTTCTTGAGAAAACAAGCGGTTGTTTTTAAATTACCAAATGGGTCGTTTCGGTAACAAAATGTCTAAACGTCGAAGGTACGATTTTTCTTTTTTCTTTTTTTCACGCGTTATAGGCAGAATCCCCACGATGTTTTTTCTTACAATCGTGATCGTGTATCAGTATCATATGTTTTAGAAAATGTACATGTTTGCGCAAAAATAGCTCAGAAGACAACAGAATTGTTGATTTAATTCCTTACTAAGTTACATAAACGATTTGGGTCAAAAGTGCAGATCTTAACTGTTTATCGAAATACCGTTTATGTAACTAAAGTGAGGAATTAAATCGACGATTCTGTTGTCTTCTGAACTATTTGTTCGCAAATATGTACATTTTTAAACACATAATACTGATACAATTTTGTGATAACAATGTTGTGGAAATTCTGCCTACAACGTGTGAAATAAGGAAAAAAGAAAAATCATACCTTCGATGTTCCGACATTTTGTTACAACGTAATTAAGTGGAAACCAGTGAAATGCAAGCAACTCTGTCATTGCAGAGGAACATGCTCTTTTGTCAATTTAAAGTGGAAAAATGGTGAAACCCTAACTGAACTTAGGCTTCAAAAATTCTATTAAAAGAGAGCAGCAAGATCTGAATTATTGCAGCCATGTGTTCTTCCTCCAATTTCTGATGCTGCGGAATACCACAGTTATAGAGTGTACCATCAGATCCAGGAGTGGGAAGGAAATAAACTGCCTCCATTATAATTGGGCTGGGAAATAAGCAACGAAGCTTTTGTACCAATTGCCTAAATGCAGCTCCCCTCTCTCAGAGATCATCCATTGTGTGTGTAAGGCAGATTGTACTTCTATGAGATGTACTAGCAGAAAAATGGAATAATTGTTCTATGGCATGTAAGGTATGCAAAGGTATTTTTGCAAATACCTCCATTACTGATTATGAAAATAATGATGACTAAATAATGAACACTGGCGGATCTGGGGGCCGCGCCCCCCCCCCCCCTTGGGTTACCCTTTGCATTCGTTTGACTTCACTCCTTAAAAGAGAGCTTCGTCTGTAGTTTAACTAGACTCTGCGCGCAGGGTACCCTTGGGTGGGCCCAGAAAAAAATAGGGCCCTAAAAAAGCCTTAAGGCCCCGAAAAGTGGGCCTTTTTGGTCATTAGTGGGCCTTTTAAGGCCTTATTTTTTAATTACAGGCCACATTTTGAAGATAATGGGCCTCAATGTTTCAAAATTTAGGGTTTTAGGGGCCCAAATTTTTGTTCCGCGCAAGCCCAGATGTTTTTTTCTCAGACCTGAAATTTGCCCCCCCCCCCTTGTTGGTTCCCAGATCCACCCTTAATGAAGTTTGGTGATAGACAAGTTTGTAACTGATTGTTGCCATATATGACGGTTAAGATTACAAAATTAAGGCAGCTTTTTGACAATGAACATAACGTAATCGAACCATGCCCTGTATAAAGACCAGGGATTTACTTTGTGTTACACTAGTTAACTCAGTAGGATTTATTAACGTAGAAACCTTTTCCTCATTAATTATTGAATTTCATCTTGGAATCCAATTCTTCAGTTGAACTTCTTCATTTCATTTCTCAATATCACTGTGTGGTTAAGAACACCTTAGTCAAAAGTAACAATTTTTCCTTAATACAGGGCGAGCCAAAAAGGTAACCCAAACAAATCTTAATAACTCAGTCCAGTCATCCTGCATGAGTTGAGTCTTGGTCAATGTATTATCAGTCTACCCAATCTCAGTGGTCTATCTCTAGTGGTCACGATTTTATGGCCATTTTATACCATGCCATGAAATAGGGGTGTCATGCCTGGAGGCCAACTTGAACGTATCGCGCGTAGTTGTTCAAATCAAGAGCATAAAAATCTTGTGTTATGGCTCTCATCTTCATTCTTATCTCTTGTTTTAATGTTTCAAGTGTTGCTAGTATAGAAGAAAGGCCCACAGATAAAAAAAACTGGACTTGGCATTGATGTCCAGTCAGTTAGGCACATTTCGATATTTTGAGCACATTTTGTAAATGGCCATAAAATCGTGACTATTAAGGATAGATCAATGACACTAAGCAGAATGAAAGAACATTGAACAAGGTAATTGTGCCATATATGATGTCAAACCCATGCTGAATGACTGGGTTATTAACAAACATTTGGTTGGGTTACCTCTTTTGGCTCATACTGTATTAATAAACTGATGTCAGGGACAGGGATATTTAACATTTTGTTGCCTTTTCAAGGATATTTTTAGACCACTGATTCTACTTAATTTCTAACAAATCGTTCTCTGTTCTACCAGAAAAGGTATATTATATATCAAATTGAATTTAAAGGGAAAAAACATTTGATAATTTAGCAGTTATCAACTAAAAGTAGGGCTTCCCCTATATTTCACCTGGCATTTGCTGGTTTTTTTTTACTTTTTTTACACAATCCTTTCCTGAAAACATCAAAAAACTGATTTCAGGACAAAATAAGCCTTTACAAATAATTTAGTTGTGCTATTGAGTTCAAATATGACATATCTTTGAAGTAATTAATCAAAAGTAAGGTCACCCCAAAAGTGGGTGTGGTAAAATATTGAAATTTCAAATATTATTTTCACCCTTAATATTCACTTAATGACCCTGATACTTATCAAATACAATGGTCAGGAGTACAATAACCTCCTTGATTTTTTTCATGCAATTCAGATAAATTGATTCAGAAATAGATACATTGTTAAATTAAATTGGGGCTATTTGATGGCCTATTTTCGGATAATTGGGGCTAGAAATGCCAATTTTTGCACTCAAATAGTTGGTTAACAATTTTTAGTTGCTCTTATGTCAGTAAACTATCATAATATTACTCGTTTAGTTGACAAAAACATTCTATTTTGAAATAAAAAAATATTTACAATCCCATACTCAAATTTGGAGGGGGGTACCTAGAATGTGACATTTCATATTTGTCCACTGCATATATTTTTCTATATTTTTGATATGTTTTTCAACTGGTATCAATATACAATATAAGCCTAATTTAAAAACTGTTGCAATTTTTGGGATGTTAAACTTCCATTTGCCTAGCCTATCCCCCGATTCATTGTACAAGCAACTCACGGTCTTTAAAAGGAAGTATAACATCTAGCTTAGCTACCTGAATAAAAATTGTCTCAATTTAGAATATTTTCGACTCATTTCATTCCTTGTCATGTCTTCTTTCTAAAAATCCCCAAAAGTGCATACTTTTTGAGGAAAATTAAAGATTTTTACAAAAAAAATAATATATTAGAGGGTCAATTGTACATGTTGCTAGCAATTTTGTCACCTCTTGTAGATCTGATTCTTCCATTATCTAAAATGATATCGACATTCTCCATATACACTCTACTATACCTTGCATTTGGTGTTCATGAGCAACCCACTTGGCTTATTAGTAATGATTGTGTATTTGTTTTTATTTGTCTGTTCCTTTTTCGGTTGAATTTAGATTTTACTAAGGCACTTTCAAAAATATATTAAACAGTTCAATTAGACAAACAAAGTATCTAATTATGCATTACTAGGTGCTAGGACAGTAGAGTAAATATGTCCCCAGGTACGGAAATAATATGCAACTTCAACTACTTGGTCGTAAAAGAAAGGTCTAATCATGTATTAAATCTAGTCTTTAACAGCTGCCTTTAAGCAAGTTCAGGTTTGACATCATATTCGTACTCCCAATCAATCGTGGTTAAGATCATAACAACAATGGTGCCTTCAGGTATTTGGACAGTCAAGACCTAAATCGCATTGATTGCGAAAACACGGTAAGAAGTAATTTCAGAATGGCATTTGACCATTTAGAAATAGTCTAGCTACGTACATAAGCCTCTGTACATCGGTGTGAGAAAGTTTTTGGTCAGGTATAGAGGGAGGGGGGTCACAGAGGGTTGTAGCTAGATTAATTTAGAAAAATTATATCGATTTTCGCTTGTTGCCATTTTTTGATATTTATGGCCGATTTTTACGAAAATGTTTTTGTCCACCCTGGGGATCAGTTTTTAAAGTTATGGTAAAAGCATACAAACATTATATAGTAAAGTGGCTACATCATACAATGCAATAATACATTAAATCTTAAACACAGGGTGAGCCAAAAAGGTAACCCAAGCAAACGTTATTAAATCAATCATCGATGTTCTTTCGCTCCACCAAGTTTCATTGGTCTATTCCCCATGGTCACGATTTTATGGCCATTTTACAAAATTGCTCCAAATGCCGAAATGTGCCACTCTCACGATCATAAAATCATGACCATTGCGAAAAGACCTATGAAACTTAGGAGAACGATTTTAAACTCATGCTGAATGATCGATTTATAAACAATTGTTTATACATTTTTTATTGACCCTATTGACCAAGATACTTGGGGGGGGGGTGTGTTTGCAGCTTTTGGCTTCACTTCCTCGGCCTACACTTTATATATGCTGTCACAGTTCAGGGATTAATCCCTAAATGATCATATTTAGCAAATTCTTGAAGCACCTTGTTATGTCTCGATGTAAATCTCCAAGGATTGGGAGTAAGAACGTATGTGGATGTGACATACATCGCAGCAGTCACCCTTGCACAGTACGCAGTTGTAAGAATTACCACCCTTGACCTTATCCTGCGGCAGTGGGGATTGTGTTTAAAACATTAGTAAAAAACCAGCGATCAAACCCCATTTGTTCATACTTGGTAGGTCATTCTTGGTAAAACGTAAACAATGTTTGAAAATGTGAAGTAAATTTGGAACCGATTTCATTTGTCGCCAGTGGGTATTTTTATCCTACACGAATTAATAAGGTCGATTCAGTCCATAATTTCTCCGAACAAACGATTTCACTTGTTGAAGACAATCGATCCAAACAATCTTCCGACATTAATTGTAAAGCAAAACAGCCTAAAGAAACGTGTAAGGACTCACAGGTACAGGTCTCCATTGATTTCAATATTTGCCGCCACAACTTTCCTAGCCCTTAACCTCTAGGCATGAAGTGCTATACTCGTGTGCTTATATTTGGAATTAAAAACTGACGTTATGTGACGTGCATGTTTGGTGGATGTAGGCTATGCTCTATTTTTTTGTTTTGCTTCTTTTTATGGGCACGACTATATTTGGTATGGTAGTGCCCACGGTATGAAACGTTTACTAAAACAAAACTGTCGTCAAATTAACTTAATCCTATATACAGTATAGTAAATGCTTCTATGTCTAAACAACGTCAAATTGCGAAATTTCAAAATTCATAATAGGACAATCCATTCTCCACACTGACAAAGCTGTTCAATGGAATTCTCGCTTCCAGTAAAATGCACTTCTTGTCAGTTTTGTTGAACAAAAAGGCTCGGCAGATACAATTGGTGACTTCAGAACATTTCATTGCACACTCTAATTTGGACCTCGTGTTGAATTCTCCACCAATGACATTTGAAAGATTATTCACTTCTTTTTCATCGGCCTTTAAAACAAATCCCATTGTTCCTAACTGTGGTGTGACGCAAGGTGTGGTTGATTGTTCAGTTGTTTGTTCGGTAGTTGGTTCGGTTGTTTGTTCGGTTGTTGGTACAGTTGTGTGTACGGTTGTTTGTTCGGTTGTCATTCCGGTTGTTGGTATGGCTGTTTGTTCGGTTGTCATTCTGGTTGTTGGTACGGTTGTTTGTTCGGTTGTCATTCCGGTTGTTGGTACGGTTGTTTGTTCGGTTGTCATTCTGGTTGTTGGTACGGTTGTTTGTTCGGTTGTCATTCCGGTTGTTGGTACGGTTGTTTGTTCGGTTGTCATTCTGGTTGTTGGTACGGTTGTTTGTTCGGTTGTCATTCTGGTTGTTGGTACGGTTGTTTGTTCGGTTGTCATTCCGGTTGTTGGTACGGTTGTTTGTTCGGTTGTCATTCCGGTTGTTGGTACGGTTGTTTGTTCGGTTGTCATTCTGGTTGTTGGTACGGTTGTTTGTTCGGTTGTCATTCCGGTTGTTGGTACGGTTGTTTGTTCGGTTGTCATTCTGGTTGTTGGTACGGTTGTTTGTTCGGTTGTCATTCCGGTTGTTGGTACGGTTGTTTGTTCGGTTGTCATTCCGGTTGTTGGTACGGTTGTTTGTTCGGTTGTCATTCTGGTTGTTGGTACGGTTGTTTGTTCGGTTGTCATTCTGGTTGTTGGTACGGTTGTTTGTTCGGTTGTCATTCCGGTTGTTGGTACGGTTGTTTGTTCGGTTGTCATTCTGGTTGTTGGTACGGTTGTTGATTCATGAACTACAAAATAAATATAAAAAATAACATCAGTAAATTATTTAACACAAAATTAACACACATACATATACTAAATACTGTTGCAGGACATCATTGTCATTTAAAGAGAAATATGCTGGCAAGTATTTTGGATCTGAACAGGTGAAGAAGGACTCTCCTATGTACCGTAGTCTTAATTTAAAACATATATTAAACAAGGCATAAACATGACAAAATGTCACCACCTAGTTGCTCACAATATTTTGAGTTCGATCTTAAGTCAGATTTGAACTTCTGAAAACTTGTAGAAGATTTTGAAAAAAATGAAATCAGTCTTGAGAAGAATTTGTTACAGACGCCAACCGCCAACCACCAACCGCCGTCAAAAAAACGGAGACCACCCCAATATGTAACCACTTTTTGGTGGTTACATAACTAGAATTGGATATTTAGAAATGTCAAACATTTAATTTACAGCGCTCTTCAGCCATGAAGTCATGAGCTCGGTAACTATGATCTTTAAGGCATCTCCCCAGCTCTTCATCAAATGGTCCGCTTCTTACCTATCATACAAGCTACGGCAGTAGTTGGTGCAGTACAGTCCACGTTCAGCCAATCCATGGTGCTTGCATCCACTTGAACACAACCCTGGTCGATTGTAGATCCCCAAGGAACTTTCCAAGTGATGGGAGTTCCGTCGTTACACCAATGCCATGCACCCCAGTTACTTTCAATTGACTGCTGAACGCTGAGTATGTTGCTGCTACTGCTGCCAACACGCTGCGCACCGATCCAGACATTGTCACTAACCCAACTGGAAAATTGTGAGAATTCAGATTCAATTATATTTTATTTACAAATAGCAAGGCAAGGTGTGTTAAATTCAAATAAATCAGAACAAATCAATGTATTTTACTGTTTTTAGCCACATAAGACGTAAATTCAATAAAACAATATCCAATTTTTCTGAGATTGATCGTCAAAAAAATAGATGTAGCCTAAAAGATGACCGAAGGGCTACATCATACTGTATGTTCTCGTTGTACAAACTTGAAAAAATCATCCGATATCTGAACTAAATTGAATAAGGTTTCTTTTCTTTTAAAGCAAATCAATTCGACGAAAGCTAAAAATGAAAGAAATATTACACATGTAGGTAGAATGACCAAGGAGAAAAATACCAAATATTACAAAACACAAAATACACTCCCCTCCATAAGTTTGGCAACCTTAGCTCCTTCATTGAACTACGTGTTAAAGCCTCTTTATATTTGAATTTTTATTTACTTAACCTGCGATGAAAATACTTTTAATATTGATGGAAACTTAATTTCCAATACCTCCAAATTTTTCCAATTTTTCCTGAATTACAATTGGTCGAAAATTGATGATAAATTTGATGAATTTTTGAAAATCGACATTCCCATGTTTACCAATGTGAAATGGTAGGTTTGCCGCAAGTCATATGACAGAATCTTATCCATCGGCCGAGTCCCTGCAAAAAATATAAGTTAGGTAGACAATTGAATTTGCTAACTTTATTTACCCAAAAATTAATACGTTTCTTCTGGTTCAACAAAGTTATAGGTCTTTAAAGTCAAAATTATTTTTCAAAAAAACCCTCCCATTGAAATAACACAGGAGGCGAAAAAGTATTTTCAATAATGACTTTGAAGCTCTATAACTTTAGTATTCATGTAGTAAACTAAATACAAAAATACAATTCAATTTTCTATCTGAAAATATTTTTGTTGAATCTTCTACTGAATAGATATCCTGATTTCTGATTTGCCCCGGACCCACCATTTCCCATTGGTTTACATGGGAATGACGATTTTCAAAAATTCATCAAAATCATCAATTTTCGACCTATTGTAATTGAATAAAAAATTAAGAAAATATTGAGGCATTGGAAATAAAGTCAAGTTACGTTTCCATCAATATTACAAGTATTTTCATAGCAGGTTAAATAAATAAAAATTCCAAAATAAAGAGGCTTTAACACGTAGTTCAATGGGGGGGGGGCTAAGTTTGCTAAACTTATGGAGGGGAGTGTATAAGAAAACTGCATGAAACTAGGTAAAAGAAACAGATGTTTATGTAAAAGATATCTAATTACACAATTATACGAAATTGTTTGTTTCGGGTGATCTGCCATGGCATCATAAAGGATAACTGGTACTTCGACTCTACTTTTTCCACAAGGGGAGAGTTCCAAAGCTCTGCAATCGGAAGCCGAATACGACTGTGTCTCATAAGCCCAGACTAATGACTACATTTGACCTAATGATGTCCACCGGCCCAGACTAATGACTACATTTGACCTAATGATGTCCACAGGCCCAGACTAATGACTACATTTGACCTAATGATGTCCACAGGCCCAGACTAATGACTACATTTGACCTAATGATGTCCAACGGCCCGGCCTAATGACTACATTTGACCTAATGATGTCCACCGGCTCAAATTAATGACTACATTTGACCTAATGATGTCCACCGGCCCAGACTAATGACTACATTTGACCTAATGATGTCCACCGGCCCAGACTAATGACTACATTTGACCTAATGATGTCCACAGGCCCAGACTAATGACTACATTTGACCTAATGATGTCCAACGGCCCAGCCTAATGACTACATTTGACCCAATGATGTCCACCGGCTCAAACTAATGACTACATTTGACCTAATGATGTCCACCGGCCCAGACTAATGACTACATTTGACCTAATGATGTCCACCGGCCCAGACTAATGACTACATTTGACCTAATGATGTCCACAGGCCCAGACAAATGACTACATTTGACCTAATGATGTTCAACGGCCCAGACTAATGACTACATTTGACCTAATGATGTCCACCGGCCCAGACTAATGACTACATTTGACCTCATGATGTCCACCGGCCTTACCCAAATGTGTCTACAAGAGCATCCAGTGATGCACTGTCTGTGGCACTGTCAACTTTGGCCAATGTGGCTGTTGGGCCAAACTGTGTTGTACACCAATTTATTGCATCGCTTTGAGTTCCCTGTTTGTTGTTCTTGTAGGCCATATACTCATCTGGTGAACACAAATTAAAATATATAATAAGTAAATGAAGATTAAAGACCTAGAAATGATCAAAATCAAACTTTTAAAGGGGACACATTTCCCTTTAACGTGATAAAAAGTATTGTCGGTTCTGCATTAAACTTTTTAAACATACAGTCGAAATTCTTCAAGGAATTTTAAAAATGCGAGCAAATAGAATAAAAAAAGAAAATACAAATGTTCACTAGACACTATTTTCATTTTTATTGAATAATAAATAACACTGTATCGTGCAAATAAAAAATGTTGTTCTGTTTTAAAAAAGGTCTGGTGTATATCACACGTTGTTACTGAGAAAATGACATACGCGATAAGAAATTTTTTTAACATATAGATACTCACATTGACAGTGATCTCCTCCAAATGGACTTGAACAACATATAACTAATGGTATGAAACTTCCAAGCAGAACGATTGACAAAACTGACTTCATTTTTGTTTTTGTCCAAGTTCTATTTTAATAGTTTTCAAATCACTTTAATGTAGACGGTTTTCTCTAAAACCAGCATATTTATGGAAAACATGATTATATCCCTGTATCATCCAGAAATGTAGTTTTTTGCTGTTATATTCTTAATGCGCTTCAATATCCACTTTTCCGCCCATGGCATCATCAAACTTGATCTCCACCATTGGGAAAATCTGTCGAAAGATTTGATTTCCAGACAGTCTTCTTTTCAAAGTAAAACTGGTGACTGGCCTGTCACGTGGACCTGTGCGAGTCTTTTATAGCGCATATGATGTTACCATGACACTTTGTAAAACAATAGAGATACCCAAGGCATTATTGATCAATTTCAAATATTCAAATTCCACACCGTTAAAGCCGCGCGGAATCAGATCAGGTTAAAAACCTTGGCAAAAATTGTAAATCCGTTTTTAAAATTTTTTGGTTTTTATCATATCATTTATTATCACACTGTAGCTATTTAAAAGAAGTTTAATTCTAAACGTTCATTCCATGAAAACGAAGCAAAACATTTTGTGTTCATTTTCATTTTCAAGTTTACTTTTTCATATCCATCCTTCACATAAATGTTTGCATATCATTTTAAAAATCATACGGGGAAATTATCTAAATGCATCAAAAATATTCCCGAACTATTTCATTGCCATGGGTGTTAATGAACGACTTTAAATGCATTAAACCACGAACTATTTCTTGATGTATGATCTCCATGTAAATAACGATTTGTAGACGATACAATAAGCTAGTGCACTGGTGATCCACTCGATTACGCTGGGTAACAAAATGTCGGAACATCGAAGGTACGATTTTTCTTTTTTCCTTAAGTATTTCACACGTTGTAGGCAGAATTCCCCCGACATTTTTAACACAAACGTGTATCAGTATCATATGTTTAAGAAAATGTACATATTTGCGAACAAATAGTTCAGAAGACAACAGAATCGTCGATTTAATTCCTCGCTTAAGTTACAGAAACGGTATTTCGAAAAACGGTTAAGATCTGCACTTTTAATCCAAACCGTTTATGTAACTTATACTTTGTATGAAAAAACGTCTTGGGGATTCTGCCTACAACGTGTGAAATAAGTAAAAACGAAAAATCATACTTTCGACGTTCCGACATTTTGTTACCGAAACGGTTCGTAAACCAGCGTAATCGAGCGGATCTCCAGTGGAGTGGGAGTGTTTAGTCCCAATATTACATTTAATGCTACTGGTAGGTCATTAGAAAAACTCATGAAAAACTCTTAAAAACGCCAAAAGCGATCCGATCCGACAGAATTTTTCGATTATCCGGTCAATGATTTTGTAACATTTCAGGATATCTTGAGCTGCTACTGTTCAATTTTAACAACGTTGGATTTGTTGATAGCCTGCAGCATTTACGGTCGCGGCTGTGTTCTCTAACATTTCTATGCCAAAAGCAAATATTGGGCCATCGCAGCTTTTCAACACAACGTGCTATAGTAACACAAGTTACACACAATTATAATTTGAAAAGCAGTGACAAGGAGAAGATCTAAAGCTGCGGCTGCAGTATGGCCTTTTGAGGTGATGACGCAGACGCATTTGCGTTGAAAGGTCGACTGTACTGCACAGCGACAGTGCAGCCAGACTGACGATTCCGCAAGACACCTCAGGGGCATTCCAATACTCAGACCATCTCTGCCATGCAAAGAATAAGATGCCTCAGGGGTGGACTTTGAACTTAGGGAAGCAACGATTTTTGACCCCAATCTCTCAAAATTAGGCCCAAATATTAATGCTCAGTAATGTCAGCTTGTCACCTTAATTGCCAGGTTATGTTGGGAGAAGCAGATTTTGAGCCCCAATTTTTCGATATAGCAATATTTAGAAATGTTAGATGCCAAATGTAAACTCTAAACGTCTCATGCAAATTATCGAGGGAATGAAAAAAAGTATGCAATGTGTCACTTCCACAAACCATTTCCAATAAACTTAACATAATTATCATGATTCCGTAAGGTAAAGTACTTTACAGTCTACTGTCTTATTCTTCATATTATAGAATGGAATTGCAAATTAAACGGTTTGTGGATATGTACATTTTATTTATAATACACTTACTAAAACACCAAATTTCTAAAAAACTATAGAACATTAAACTATGATGATGGTATGTAGAAACTTCCGCACATATTTGAATTGACTAATAAAATTCAACTTATACATGTAGTTATATACAACATATTTATTTTGTCTGTATCGGACGATACATCGAAACTAGTGCAATTATTTGTACGGAAAAATCGGAAAAACATAAGGAAGACTCCGACCATAGCGATCCGTACAGTTATACTCTGACTTTACACACCCTGGTACACTACAGTATCCATTTGCTAGGACATCAGAAGGGTAGGCTGGCTCCTAAATCATAAACACACTAATATTAAATGATGGTTTCAAGGCAGAGTGAACTTTGACCTAAGGTCAAGGTTATTGGAAGTACAGCGTGCATTATCACAAATTATGTGTATATTAACTAGATATATTCTACTTCTTAAAGTGCCCTCTTTGTATCATTTGAGCATTTGGCCGGACGGTGTTCGGCGCCTGAGGGAACAGTTTCATATGTGAAATACAATTCTCGATATATTTAGCTGCTGTCTTGTTCTTGACCAACTGGTGGCGAATTGTTAACCTGTGATAACTAACAGTTTTCTGTGATATGTATCTTCTACGATTCTGCAACTCTTTGAACAGTTGAAATAATACGTACAGAACCGCCAAAGTCACTATGAATCTTCCTTCAAGACTCCTTTTGTTTAAATCTATTGTAACATGGTCATTTTCATATTTTTATATTTCTCTCTTTTCATATTGATCAGTCCTACATATTTCCCTTATTCTCATTTTAACAGGTCCCTAGCTTACTATTGTATCAGTGCCAAATGTTTTAATCCTGTTGTTTGCCATGCCTTACCTGCTATCTTTTGTTTCAAACCAGTTTTTAGCTTTTCATGTTGTATGTACAATGTTGTTATGTATTGTGTAACTTCCATATATGGAAAACACACTCACTCACTTGAGTTTGGGTGTTGGCCCAGCATCAGTAGTTGCTTTGAGATTGTACAGAGAACACTGTGTTTGTTTTTTTGAAATAGACTTTTTATACATTTTAACTTTTGAATTTTGTTATCTTTATATCGCCACCCACGGCCTTAGCCCCGGACATTACACTATGATGAGTCTTTTCTTCATCCTAGGTTCAAATAAGTTATTATCTTTTCGTTTTTCCTATATGTTAAGCTTGACATCTCGTATCTTATACTCCATATACTTATATTATTGATTTTTTTTCATTCTAAAAATAGGATTGGCATATACTGATATATTTGCATTGATTGTGCATTTTCATTTTCTATACAGAGTGATCATAAATTGATTGTTAGTACCTCAGTTGAAATACTCGATTTTGATTGGTCAACGAGCGGTGAATAATTTTAACTGTACACCGCGCAATGCATTGCCGGTGAATAATATTCCCAGCATTCCACTAAAATGACGTCATAATCAGACGATAAAATGGCCGCCGCTAGCACTAGCCGTTTCAAAAATGTTGATGATGAGGATATCATTAGTCTCTTACAGAGTCAAGACAGTCAAAATACGAAGAAAAATCTAAAACTTTGTACAAAGCTTTTAGTGGACTTCGCCCAGGAGAGTAATTTGACTCCATTGAGTAAACTTACTGCCGTGGCAGATGTAGATAATTTTTTTAAATACAACATGAACGTCTCGAGGGTCTGGATCCAACTTCAAGTCAACTTCAAGGGTCAGAAAAATCTAAGATATTCTTCGGACTAACAAAACAATTATAGACCTCTCCATTCGGTTTACTGTCAAAATTATATCCCTCGACTGTAAACCTCGACCTACGGTCTCGGTTTACAGTCTCGGGATATAATTTTGACAGTAAACCTCTGGAGAGGTCAATAATTGTATATTGTACTTCAAACCTAGATATTGGTTTAAACATACATAAACGCTGAATAACAAATCGGGAGCATACCAAAAATTGTTCCATTATAGTGGCTCGCCGTGTAAATCTCATTAATACCCTCAAGGTTATGAGGAAAACATTAAGCAAATAAATATTTGTTTTATGATATATTGCTAGACATTCTCTTCGCATTTCAAGGAATTTATTTTAATCAATAAATGTATCATATACCAAACTTACAAGTATCGCCTTTATTTTCGCCCAGTGCAGTTTTCAGAATTCCCGGGCGTACAATACGCCGGGCAATACGTCTTTTATAATCCAAAAATTGAGAGATCTGTGAAATACGCTAGTGTTTTTGGTCACATGGTACTGAATCAGCCAATTGAACTACATGATATTAATGATTTAATAATGTAGATATTATGATGCCACTATATTGTTAAATAAGAAATAGTACGTTTTAGAGTATGATACTAGCTCTGCCGCCGTTTTCATGATCAATAGCTTTTACTCCTAGCGATATTGGACCTCAAACAGAAGTGAATTAAAGGTCGTAACTTATATTATTGTTTCATAGTACTAGAGGATTTTATTTTCTTTAGTATAACGAAATATACGAGTCAAAAATGACTTGTAAGTTTTCTTTGTGTTTTTTTACGAAAAATACCTAATATGCCCATTAACCATGGTTAATGCTTTTAGAAAGCAAATGATAATTCGCTCGTAGCTCTACTCTGTAGGCACAAGAGTGGTACCACTATGTACATGATGATAATGTAGTCTCTTCAATATCGAAGATCAATTTATTTGCTTTATTAGCTAAAGACATATTTCGGTTGATTGTAGAAATAGAGCTCCAAGGCTCGGGATTACCTTAGTAACTCACCTTAGTTTTAGGATCAATAAGCATTCGATTACACCCGCAGCAACTGGGTGTCTCATCCCCGGTATGAACTATCTTGTTTTCATCGGGACATAGTGGATTAGACTTGAACATACATTTCGGATCTACAACAAAATGTACATTCATAAGATGACAAATGATACCGACACACAAAGATTCCCGATAATTCATGGCGCATTTAGAATTATTATCAAACAAATAGAAACAAATAATGAAGTCCCCATGTACATGTATCACTGTGAAAAAAGCCAAATATAGTTTGTATGATAGCAATATTTTTTTAAATATCCCCCATATAGTTTGAGTTTCACCCAAAATATGGGCGAGAATTGTTTCTCCCATATTCCTTAAATGGAACACTTTAATCCATATAGTCCATAGTCCTAATATACTCTTCGGTACGCCCATATAAACTGATATAAGTTGCATATATCATTGCAGAGTATATCTTTACTGAACTATTTTCCACTTATACGCCTCATAATCAATCTACTATATGCGGTGAAAAACAGCTTATATGTAATAAAAAACATATCATATCAAACTATTCTTGACTTATTCTTCTCTTATTCTACCTCAAAACAAACGGTACGCGTCTTATACGCGATATTACGTAATAGGTTCAGTTCCCAAGTTTCTTATTCTAACAAATTAAAAGCAAAGTCCATCATTGAATGTCTTTTGTTTTCAGTGCTGATTAATTTGCTTGTTCAGGTTAATCTGGTCATTCCGACAACTGAGGGTTCTAATTTCCACCAAAAAGTCATTTACAAATTAACTTTTTTACTTTTATTTTATTGAAAAATGAAAGTCGCATTATACGAGTAATTAATATCGTGTCAAATTTTGGAATCATTAATGCAACTCTGCCTCTATATGTTGAAGTTTCAATAAGTCCCCGGATATTGTGAAATATACTCCAAAGTTGGTACATGTACATGGTAGAGAAATTATGCAAATGAAACATTGAGACATGTCATAATGGTACATTAAACCTTTATCCCAAATAATTCAATTGCTAGAGGAAGCTGAATCAGTTTAACAATTGGCATTTTTAGTCATGCCACAGGCTAAGGAAAGTGACACTTTGAGATATGCCAGAGCATACCCTAAACCTTATCCCTGATAATACATTTTTTATCAGGTCTAAGCTGAATGAGATTAGTTAGGCATTTTGAGAGGTGTCACCTAAACATAAATAATGTAACAATTTTGCAAGCTGTTGCTAATGATGTTCATCAGTATATTAAAAAGTTCAATTTTGCGCATTAGTATATTTCAATTTGGTGCGTAATTCATGATGTTCAAAGTACATCAATATATTGAAAGATTAAACTTGGCTCACGAGTATGTTTCAATTTGAGACATAGTATGTGATGTGCTCCAGGTACATCAGTTCATTAAAAAGTTCAATTTTACGCATTATTATATTTCAATTTGGTGCGTAATTTATGATGTTCAAAGTACATCATTATATTGAAAGGTTATTAAACTTGGCTCATGAGTCAATTTGAGACATAGTATGTGATGTGCTCATCAATATATTAAAAAAAATAATTTGGCGCATTAGTGTTGTTCAATTTGGTGCATAATTTATGATGTTCAAAGTACATCATTATATTGAAAATTTAACTATACTAAAACTTGACCCATGAGTATGTTTCAATTTGGGATATAGTATGTGATGTGCTCGAATTTTATCAAAATATTAAAAATTCAACATAACGCGCCAAAATGAATTATACTAATGCACCAAATTGACGTACCAATGTGGATATAAGGCTTTTCTTACTCACATTTGCATCTAAAATGATATAGTGTATACGCGTCAGCCAGCCAGGGATCTGATCCTGATACACATTTACAGATTTGACCATTTTCTCTCTCATATTTTTCACCAGGTTGTGTAAATATTCTCGTTTCTGTGGGAGGGTCCTTTGTGAAGTCAATATCCCAGCGATCACACCCTGTCCAAGTTACACAAATTGGAATGAATTGACCTCCTTAACATGGAAGGTCATCATATTAAATGTTGCAAATTTTTGGGATAATTTTGTAATTTAGGAAAATATATACTGGAGAAATATGGAAGGAACCTAATATACTATTGGTTAAAACTAAGAAACCTTATCATACCTACAAGGAGGCAATGACGCATTGGGGGATATGGGATAGCACCTCCATCGTTGACCCATGGGAGGAACCTAATATACTATTGGTTAAAACTAAGAAACCTTATCATACCTACAAGGAGGCAATGACGCATAGGGGGATATTGGATAGCACCTCCATCGTTGACCCATGGGAGGAACCTAATATACTATTGGTTAAAACTAAGAAACCTTATCATACCTACAAGGAGGCAATGACGCATTGGGGGATATGGGATAGCGCCTCCATCGTTGACCCATGGGAGGAACCTAATATACTATTGGTTAAAACTAAGAAACCTTATCATACCTACAAGGAGGCAATGACGCATTGGGGGATATGGGATAGCACCTCCATCGTTGACCCATGGGAGGAACCTAATATACTATTGGTTAAAACTAAGAAACCTTATCATACCTACAAGGAGGCAATGACGCATTGGGGGATATGGGATAGCACCTCCATCGTTGACCCATGGGAGGAACCTAATATACTATTGGTTAAAACTAAGAAACCTTATCATACCTACAAGGAGGCAATGACGCATAGGGGGATATGGGATAGCACCTCCATCGTTGACCCATGGGAGGAACCTAATATACTATTGGTTAAAACTAAGAAACCTTATCATACCTACAAGGAGGCAATGACGCATTGGGGGATATGGGATAGCGCCTCCATCGTTGACCCATGGGAGGAACCTAATATACTATTGGTTAAAACTAAGAAACCTTATCATACCTACAAGGAGGCAATGACGCATTGGGGGATATGGGATAGCACCTCCATCGTTGACCCATGGGAGGAACCTAATATACTATTGGTTAAAACTAAGAAACCTTATCATACCTACAAGGAGGCAATGACGCATTGGGGGATATGGGATAGCGCCTCCATCGTTGACCCATGGGAGGAACCTAATATACTATTGGTTAAAACTAAGAAACCTTATCATACCTACAAGGAGGCAATGACGCATTGGGGGATATGGGATAGCACCTCCATCGTTGACCCATGGGAGGAACCTAATATACTATTGGTTAAAACTAAGAAACCTTATCATACCTACAAGGAGGCAATGACGCATTGGGGGATATGGGATAGCACCTCCATCGTTGACCCATGGAAGGAACCAAAGTACACCATGTGGTGATACACATTCACATTTCTGTCGTGTGCGAGTTGCAATATCTACCCACTCATACCAATGGCCAGAGTCTTCTTGACGGGGTATATCATAATTCTCATCCCAGCATTCTGGAAGCATGGAAAGCTACACTTGTTTCCTTATAGTGATCAGAAACTGATGCAAACGACGTACACGAGCCCGCCGGGGGTCCCCTTGCCATATGGGCTCATAGAGGCTTGTGGGTAGACTAAATTGACGGTTTTACCTGTCGGGCAGTTGGTTGGGACCTCACAGACTGTTCCATTGATGGTTTCGTTCCGTGTTTCACACCCAAATGCTTTGTAGAAAAATAACGTGCTGTGGTACACGCATGGTGGGCTAGAATATCATAAACAACAAGCACAGTGAGTAAAAAAGTCTCAATTTTATTTCATTCATTTGATTCTCTCAGACGTGTCTGTATTTTATCTAATGGATGCGACACCATATAATGTTTTTGCATATATACAGAGTGGGTCACAAAAATGGGACATTTTGCACCATTCTTGATGCTAAGCTCATATGGAGGTACCATGTGTAGCATACCGAAGGATGGGGAATTTAATGGACGTTACAATGAAAATATCTCTGGAGATATTCGATGTGTCTACCTTTTATATCAGCAATAATGGGCCTCAATCTGTAAAGGCCATAATTATTCATGTCATCCTGAGACTTTAGCTGCTATGTAGGCAAACACAAAATTGTTCAAATAAACCTAATATGTAACGGGAAAATCGTCTTAACCTATTTCCTTTTTTCCACAGAACCCCTGATTTTCAGACTAAAATTCTTTAGATTCCTCAGGTACTAGTAAATGGTACATAAACGTATTAAAAAGTCACTGAAGACGACTTATGCTGATGTCAAATGGTCGAAAAATGAAGAAGTTTACTTATACTTATGAAAGGCAAACTCTTTATAATTTCAATAATTGATTTTGTCTAAGTTGTTTCAGAGACATATGTGTCTCTGGTTGTTTCAATCAAAAAAATAATGAAAGCATGCATCATCTGACTTAAAATCAAGGTATATTCACAAATGTAAGAACTTAACTCCCAGGCCCGTAGCCAGGGGTGGGAGCGGAGGGAGCGGCCGCTCCTCAAGAAATTCTTTCAAAACCATGCAGTTTTTCACCATTCTGAGCAATTTTCGCATGATCATCTTGCCAAAAACTGTCAAAAAGTCCCCCCCCCTTGGCAAAAGCTTTCCACTTGGTAAACCCGCTCCCCCAGGTAAGTCCTGGCTACGGACCTGGCCTGATATGAGCATCTCATTTTTATTGACCCACCCTGTATCTAATATGTTTGACTATTTATTTTTACGACAATATAATTCCTATAGTCGTTATCCAGATCAATGAAAATGTATGTGCTAATGTTAACGAGGATGACTCAAATCTGTCAAAACATAATTTGCACAAAACTGAACTTAAGAATTAACTTGAGAAAATGGATACAATAAAGAGTTATAGACATTTAAATTGAAACTGTCACTTTTGTTATTGATGTGGATACTAAATGAAGTCGGGAAATTGTCGTCGGGTCGGGAGGGGATATGAACCATGTGCTCTGTTGACATTTGTTACCATTTTAAATATATTATCTCCCAATGGATTCATGATGTCTCATCGAATAAAGTAGTTTAGCTTTAAACACCAAAAAGTGCAAATCCTCCCAATTTATAATGTGAATATCCAAAATTAGGAAGATAAACAGCACAAATTCTTGTAACATTTTAGATCTTTTGGAAAAATACATGGTTTCAGAAAATAGTTAATTAATAAATAAAATTATCCAAAAGAATTCATAACGTTAAACATTTTGTCAAAAAGGCTACATATATCACAATTGTCTTAAAATTCTCGTTTCTGAAAGGGAAATTTAAAAAATCCACTTACCCATCATAATCATAATATTGGGCCAAAGAATTGTGTTGTACATAAATCACAAATAACATCCAAACAAAATGGAAAGATTTGCTCTTTGCCATTGTGATTCATAAAGTAAATGCAATTAATTGAATTGGAATAGTTTTTATTTCCAGGTTCACCATTCCAATAAAGTATATATTACATTTATATGTAGTATATATAACATTTATATGATTTGCTTTAATTCATTGTAAAACTGTATATCGTTACTTTGTTCTCATTAACACTGTTACACTTATTGTATTTAGTTCATTTGATTTTATAAAAGGGAAATGTTTTTTAAAGGATCATGAAAAAGCCTAGATAATGAATATTCCATGAGAATTTGAGTGGTTTTATGGCCGTAATGCGCATGCTGATAAATATGCAATGAATGTCACACATGAACGCACTCGACCCAATTTATGATTGTTGTGGCATTATATGCAAATCAATAATAAAATAAAACGCAACACAAAACGATGGTTTAACATAATACGCATACTTAAATAGAATAGAAGCTTCAGTTTAATATTTTCTGTAAAAGTGTATTTTTGTGGTCGGTTTTTACATTTCCGATGTGGAACGTTTTTCTCAGGTTGATATATTTATGATAACTAGTTTACTATAACTCTTCAAAAGTTGATTCCTCGTTTGAGGGCTTGCTATGGCATACAATTTATAAATGGCGCATTTGTGCTTTAAACCGGAGAACAACTTGAAAAACATCATGATACGACGTCAGATACTGTACGTCACGGCGTAACATTGTAATTGTTCATTTTACCGACAAAATGCAAAGATTTACGCGATAAATATGCGCAATGCTCCTCCAAGTAATTGCAAAAGTTTTAATATTCGTGGAATCTTCTTAAAAACTTCAAGTTTTGTTCAGATTAATATGCGCTTCAATACAATTCTATATTCAAAAAGGTTGTGTCACGATATACAGAATTAGAATCACCAGAAAGTAGACATTTCAAACCCTACCCGTTTTCTTCTTTGTCGCGCTTTCCTGCCCTGCGCTCTCGTTGTCGCACCGTCTTTCTAGACTCTTTCACAGTGCCCCTTGTCATATTCAACTGATATACACAGACGGGAAGATATTAAGGATTGTTAAATGCATTATTTGTAATTTTTTTAACACGAATATTTAGTTTTATTTATTTAAAGCAATGAATAATAAAGAAGAACATATAATACGCTAACGGCGTAACGTCTTATTTTGTAAAGGCTTCACTTGGGGTTGCGGTGATAAAATGATGTCTATCTCAATATATACTGGTTCAAATTAAATGAAATTAATTGTATGTAGTAAGGGGTATATTTAAAAGAGCATGCTGAAACATTGGAAAGTTTTGAATGTTTATCCCTTAATTAGAAATATTTGAACTCAAAAAATGAAACGTAATTTTGTGAATTTTTCACATGGCTTCACTTCATATTTCTTTCAATTTATACTTCTTACAGACTGAATTTTAATCGAATTGATATAGTTTTTTGATAAAAATATAGAATATGATATGCCTTTCAGGAATCAAAAAAGAATAATTCACCTTTCAAACGATTTAATGTTTAATTGATCAAAATATATATCTTGTTGGTACGAAATTCTGCCTGTCCACACTTTTTTTGCATAAATATAAGCGTTAAGTTAGCATTGTTATATTATGACGTCATCACACAGAATCTGTTTGTCTTTTCAAAAATGGTGAATTTAAATATTGTGAAAATTTGAGAAAGATCCGTTTAGAAATGAAAAAGTTATCTTCATTTTTCGTTTAAAATTAAAATCATTTTTCTTCAAAATGTTACAGTCCACACCCGGTTTTAGCATAGAAAGTCGCATAATACGGCTTGCGTGATTCTCATTTAAAAAGTCCCAAATCAGTTATTTGGAATTCTGATAGGCAAACTATTTCATGGACATACGTGTTCAACTGATGACGAAAAATTGTAGAAAAATATGATTTTGCTGTCGAGATATTGCGGTTTTAAAAGTAAGTACGCATGTAAAAATGCGGTAAAATGCCACGATGTACAGAATCTGACGTCGTATCCATACGGATAATGATATTTTTAAGAAAGAAAAGAATTCGGGATATCCAAGGTAAAAACATTAACGTAAGAAAACTTTATTTTGTTGAAACATATTTTCTCCTTTTATTTCTCCACAGAGTCGGTAACTACAGTTTCCGTACCATTCTCAGCATCTTAAATATTGAGGAAGGGTAACGAAAAAGTCTCGATTCGGTGTCATCATTTAGAATCAGTTATTTATAGCAGCAATTTGGTGTAACAGTTTATTTCTAATAAGAATATATGTGAAGTGGCATCTATTGTTAATTTTATATACTGAGTGTCCCAAAAAGTGTACCCAAATTAAGCAATAACAAAGATCATAGCGAGTTGGGTGTTTTGTAATATTGTACGTATAACCACTAGCACTTATACTTGTATTACATATTTAAAATATGTATCATATAATAAAATTACCAAATAATATATATTGCAATCAAGAAAAAGGAATGATTACCACCTACCCTTCATAATCATAATATTGAGCCGAACAATTGTGCTGAACGTAAATCACTAACAATATCCAAACAAAATGGAAATATTTACTTTTTGCCATTCTTATTAACTGTAACTTTACTTTATTAAGAACCTAATATCTGGGTTCAATTTATATTATCGAATGAGATCTATGAAAATTCAATTAAGTATGTCAATTTGAATAATAGTGTTAATATCCATTGTATACTTTCATAGTATTCCATTTTTGCTTATCAAAGTTGAATTAATATATACTAAATGTGACGATGTATTGTATATAAGAAAAATAAATTTATGATATTGGATTTTAATAGTCTCATAAAAAATCATATGCAAATAGGTCATACATTTTATCCGGTTCTACTTGTGTGAGTTACAATGTGTTATTCAGATAAATAGGTGAGGTCCGGTTTAAATAAATATATAATTATAATAATGACTTCATTTATATTGTATTTATTCTTTACATATATGCATGTCGCACATTATTAGAGAGTGAAAAGCTCTAAAAACATAAGTGCTTTGATTCGTTGCCATGGTAACCAATATTCATGCATATTTTCTACAGATGCTTATGTGCTGGTATTGCTACGGAGGAATTTTAATTCACCCTGATAGTGATTTAGATTTTCAACGTTTAAGAAGTTTTAGAATTGTTTTAATCTTATTCTGTTACCATATTGACAGATTTAATGTCCAAAATCACCTTTAACATCACAATATGCATTCATAAAACCTCAAGCCACTCACACACAGACGTTGATTACCAAAAACGGGCTGCATACTGCAAAACACCAGTCGCAACAAACAAATTCTTGTATTAGTGGTGACGCAACAACAAAATCCGTATGCAATACGCCTCTGCTTATGGATATAGTGGTTATCTATTCTGATACTCAGACCCATCTTGGACTTCCAAGTTATGATGTTTTCATACCTTGGACTATCAGGCTGAAATTTCTGCCCAAACCCTTATTAATTTGTCATAGATTGAGGATTCTGATGAATGAGATATGATCTTATTCAGCCTACATTATGCTAATTCTTTTGTATAGGTAAATAGAAGCTGACACCATTCTAGAAGGAGGAAATTGACAGGAGGCTGTGATATCTCACGATGGTGATTATCTACCAAGGGGTGGCAAAGTAAGGCTACTTTGTGAATCAACGCTTAATGTGTTCAAAGTATCTATAGAAGAGTTAGCTTGAAAGTTTATCAAAGCAGACTTGGAGGCCTTTTTGATATCTTTAGCATCTGCCCCAAAGCTTTGTATGGTGGCACTTAGTGGTAGACTACCGCGTCTATCATTCAGTGGTCTTCCACTAAGGGGTCGACCACCATATGATCTGCCGCTATGTGGACGAAAACCAGGGGTTGTACTCCGAGTGCTTCGACTATCTGGGGTTGATATTCCACTGCTTAATCTGTAAAGATATAAAATCATGTAACCATGTAGTGAGTTCGGTATTTTGGATTAGGTTTAAGGCATGATGACGTTTCAACCTCATAGGAAATACACAAAGCATAAGAACTTTTGACTTAATTTCTTTTCATATGTTTTGAGCTAAACATTTACACATACGTGGACACAGCTCATTAGATGTATTTATTAGTCAGACTTGATATACTGAGCAGTAAACTTCTCAACATGGTGTCAGCGGTGGGATATTTAATTTCGCAATATACTTGCCTATCGAAGGTTGCAGGTGAGTTGATAGTTTGGCGCTGAAATGTCGAGCTTTTGGGTCTGGGGGTATATAGCGAAGGCATGGTACTTGATGTCTGAGAAAAAGGCCTCACTAAAGTTTTCTCTCCACCAGGAGGTCTACAAACAAAACAAAAATGCCAGAATGAAATGAGATGATCAACCACACACCATGTACATACATACATAATGGATCATGGCTGATCGTTTATTAAACCATTTATTCTTGAATACTTGGCATAGCCACAGGGATCCAATGGCCCGAAACAAACAGGAGGCAACAAGGAACATCTCCGTTCACTCGGTTTTTCTCGGTCAGAACACATTGAAGGCCGAGAGTGCAAAGATGTCGAGGAAGGGGTTGTGCCATAATCACCCTCTTTTTATTTGTATTTTGCGTATGTATGACACTTTTGATTAATCATTGCCATACCTTGTTGTTGTTAGCTCATTCACCATACCAGGGAGATCTTGAATTGGCGTTGTTACACGAGACCGCTGCTTCTGGCGTTTCATCTTACGTCTTACTTTATGGCGGTAATTCCTATGTGTTTGCATCAATTCTCTGAAAAATATATACCATCTTGGAAATGAAACATTCGAATAAAAGTCATCAACCCAAGAAGTAAATGTGGACACAAAGTAATAATACTAATACTAAATACTCTAAATATACCATTGATTGGATTGGACACAAAGTAATAATACTAATACTAAATACTCTAAATATACCATTGATCCGACCCCATTGATCCCTATTAATTTTACAACACGTGATGAATCTAATTTATTACTTGTAGGCAGTGAGATTTCCTAAAGACTTACCTAAAATCGATTTCTCCATTGTTGTTGTAGTCAAAATGTTTTATCAACTCTTCGATTTGAAGGTGATTTAATGGCAGCCCAATACTCTAAAATATAAAAAAAACATTTTCAGGTAAAACATTTACATAAAATTAATGTATCGATAAATTTTACTAATGAAATAGTCATATCTTGAATCTTGTATCGCAGAAATTTTAAAGGATAAACCTACTCGTATGCCTTTCCTGAACTCATCAGTTGTAACATTCCAATTCTTATCACCGTCAAAATGTGAGAAAAAGTCAATCATCCTGTAGTTATTTTGCCTAATGAACCGCATCAGTAATACCAGCGGGTCCTTCATGGTACCCTCGCGTATAAGACGTTCTGCAAATGCATCATTGTGACGCACATAGCCACCGTGTATGACATGAAAATGAGGCCGTTTTGCTTGTACCTCATCAAGTAGTTGGTAAAACTCATCTGTTATATCCACAGCCTGTAAATGAATGGGGCAGAGTATCCTCTATTTATTATAATATTGATAATATATATCTTCAGTAATTTTGTTGATAACTATCATGACTATCATACAAGATATGATTATGAAACTTTATAAAACATTGTATATACTCCCAAAACAACCAGCTATTGGCTTTCATCTAGACTAGTACCATATATGCACCTTCAATCGAGGTTTATACTTACAGATATTTCTAGTCTAGCCAGTGCAGACTTTTTGCTTTTCTTCAACATTTCTAGGATCAAACAGGCTCCCATTGTAGTCAATGGATTCTTACTAATCTAAAACAAAATAATAATTATTATTAAATAACATAATCCTGGTTTACGTTTCTCACGATGGTTCCTTCTTCATCCTTTCGATACTTTTCTTTCTACAGAGCTTCTGGTAATGTACTTTAAATTTTAAAATGTTGATCTAAATGGCAATGTCATCTTTTTAAAAAGTGTCCCAAATTGGATAAAGCATACATGTAAGCATCTTAATTTTTAAACTGGCAAATCAAAGTATGGGATTTGAATGTACGGTTTTGATATGATATTCATAAATAACATTTATGTGGGGTTAGAGTAAAGTACCTTTAGTATCTGAAGGGTCGTGTTCAACCTCAAACCTGTACAGAAACTGACAATGCCCTCTAAGCTGATTCTATTACAGGACAAGTCCAGTTCAACTAGAGTTGTATTCCTCTTTAGGGCCGTCCCCATAGCTTTAGCACCATCATTAGATATCCCATTCCATGATAGGTCGAGTACTTGGATACTGTCATTAAACTGAAAACATATCAAGGCATTGTAAATTTATGTGTTTATTTAATGAACATATCAAACGCAAACACCTGATAGGACAGTGTATTGAAAATGAAAAAGACATTCTGAGCCAAGATAGATTTCCTTTGGAAACAAATGGCCAACCAAAGGACATCATCTTGTACCAGACTCCTGCGACTGATTGTGGTATCGAGGTTTATTACTGCAATCTTCAAGGTATATCGCACCCTGAAATTGTACATATTACAATTTGATAAATAAACATATATAATAAAAACACCAACAAATATTATACCTGACACAAAAAACAACATTATCAAGCGTTAATGAAAAAACATCTAAAAACAGCACGGAGCACTCACATTTCAGCACTTTAACAGGCGACCCCGTGTACTTTACTTTAAGAAAAAAATGAAAAAACAAAAACAGAATGTATTTAGCAGGAAACATCAGCGCTAAACCACTCGTTTATTGTGCTAAAAATATAGCAAAATAAAATAAAACAGATAAATAAATAAATAATGTAAAAGAAATTGCAATTTGAAAATCACGCAGAAAGTGTTCCTTGAACATAAAATCATACGCAATTAAGAATGAATTCAACTTACAGCGATACCTTTAGCTATGGCACGTCCCCCTTTAAGGCGTAGATGATTCCAGCTTAGGTTGAGTATCTCAAGCGTTGTGTTGTCAGCTATAAACATATTACATGGTGAAAGTACACTGTGAATCCCAAACCCTAGTAAGTAATTCTTTAAATCAATTCAACGGATACTATATATTGATGTGATGGAAAGCAATGATATATGCCAAAAAGCATATATGGAATACATATCACAGAGAGGTCATATACAGGGTATCCATAAAGTCTATTTACAATTTACAGACTTTGTATTGAAATTGTAAATAGACTTCACGGACACCCTGTATATGTAAACCCCCGAAATGCCTGTGTAAAAAGTGTAAAATGTTCATTAACATTCAGATTTAAATTACCTATGGCTTGACCAAGTAATATTCCACCAGCCTCTCGAAAGTCATTATGACTGAGATCAAGTTCTTGAAGACGAAATGTTTTCTGAAATATAAATAATTTGTTTGTTATTTATTTGTTTCTTATAATTCAAAATGATAATGGAGTTTTTCAAAATATATGAACTCGAAAGAGGAACGACCAAAATATAGTCCAAAACTCTGTTAGCAGAAAAATACATATAAGAGTGTATTTAACAAGGAAACAATATTATCAATAAGAGTATCAAAAAGCAAACATCCATTCACGTCACAATGGGATCTTTGAAATCGTCTCGCCTGTAGTTACATCTTCAACAAACATCAAACAGAATCTGATTTTGTATTAGATATTGAGCATATTAGTACTTATGTCTATCCTTGAACCCAACTTACCGTTATAGCAGCAGCAAACTTTTCTGCATCCCTCTCTTGGAAGTTATTACCTGAAATAAACACAAGACATGATAACACAAACATGCCACATGACATGAAAGCACACGCCAGGATCGCAAAACAAAAGATGTAGCACTATCACAGACAAAGGGGCAGTACATGTTGGAGTTGAATCCATGGCCCAAAGGGCCCGGAAACAGTGATTTGGGGGCTGGGAGGTAGAAGGGTTTATGGAATGGCCAGCAAGGTGCGACCAAACATTTATTTCAATGGTTCTATGAGAACTCAAAGCATAGTGAATTATAATTCATGAACATGACACTTTTTTTATGAAAATTGAGTTTACCTGCGAGATTCAAAGAATTTATACCAGCATTATCCATTAGCATTTCACATATGTACTCCGCTCCCTTGCTACCTATATTGTTCTCAGATAGGTCCTGGAAGATACAACAAATTAAATAAAATCTGCAGTAAATAACATTGGTGATCTCACATTGTGAAACCACCACAGTCAATTTCTCCAAAACGAGCTAGGCTAGAGTAAGAGTCGAGACCAACGGCGTAAACCACCATATTGGAGCCTCATAAAATGAGGTAAAAGAAGTTTTCATTTCGAAAATTGTTAATGAATGGACATTGACGAACACGTGCGCGTTTGGTATGATATTGGTTAGCCTCAGAACGTTTTCCAAATATTTTTCAACCTTGTCAAAAACTGTGAACAAATAAACTGTCTTTCTTTTTACATATAGCATTACCGACGATAGTAGTAAGATCATACGATGATATTTATTTAGCATTCTACAATGTAAAAATTGTTGGTGACCTAAACTTGCAAAAACAAAGTATATAAGACATGGGCATCGAGAAGAAATTAAAACTGAGATACTGTCTCTCTCCACTGGTTATCATCAACAAGGAATAGGGAAAGATCCAACTACAAATCATGCCCACCAAGACCATGCCCACATACTTAATTTCTAGAAACCCTTTGCAAGAAACATCCCTGAAAATATCAAATCAATCTCTCAAGCAGTTTGTCTCGAACTGCAAAGAAAGGTAAGGTGATTTATCATATAACAGGTAGTTTTAGGGAGATAAATGACAAGAGTTTTAGGGAGATAAGTTGGAAATATGTAAGCCGTATCCTGGTTTTGAGGTTTCCATATCCAGAACCTCCATATCTCTCGCCATATCTGCCATTCTAGGGCATATCTTCCCGCTTTGGAAAAAATGGAAAAAATTCATGATCTAACGTGATAATTCTACTACCCCTCTTCCCCCAGCAGCAGTCAAGTATCACTATCACAACCCAAGACCGCATCACCAAAGGACATTTCATTCATACTGAAGTCATTATATATTAGGAAGTATACCTACCACATCTGTAATGATAACATTTTCTTTTAACATGTCAGCTACAGCTCTAGCTCCGCTCTCTCCTACATCACAGCCCTGTAGCCTCAGGACTTTCACCTTTGTGTTGGACTAAAATCAATGTAAAATACTTAAATACAACTCATCCTAATAACTCCTATGCACAAATAACTGACAAATTGTGATTTGGCTTTTTTGGATATGCAATATAGATAAGTAATATTCTATAGCCTTTGGAGACATGATAGACTACATATGCTGATGGTGGTTATTTTACGATGAACTGGGCGCAATTCATGATCCATCACAACATGTAACTTACCATGCTGGTGGTGGTTATTTCAATATGAACTGGGCATGATTCATGATCCATCACCCATGTAACTTACCAATAAGGGCACGCATATATTACTCTGGCTGTTAATGATCCAACAATAAGTTTACAAGAACAAATAGCCGGCTCTGACTTTTAATAATTAAAACAAACTCAGCAAGAAAAACAAGCACATAACTTTGGCTTCTAATGATCCGACACTAGCTTACCAAGAGAGGAATGCATAAAGCTCTGGTTCCCAATGGTCCAATGCTCCTATTTGTCATGTCCAAAATTGCACGATCAAGCTGCAGTTGTTTAAGAAGGTTGGAAGATGGCACGATTCCAAACTTTTTGCACGCCGTATTGTAGATATCAACTTGGGAGGGCATTTTGGAAGGCCTTTCCTCTAAAATCAAATTCATTTAGAAATAATCAGTAAAATGCCATTACCAGTAAGAATGAATAAATACGACAGTAAAATTACAGATGCACTTTTGTCTCAGGAAATATTGAAATGTCTTTTTATATAATATAAGATTTACATCTGAAAGACCTAGAATTATTTAAGGCAATAATTTGAGGTATTCTAAAATCATAATTAAAATGAGACTGGGATGACATTAAACATTTTACCTTCTTCCAGGTCCGTGTCATCTGATTCATCAATATCAAATGGTTTCTTTGGTTCTTCCTGTGTATTAACAGTATTCAACGATGATGCAGAATCCAATATTTCACGTAAATCCTGTGGTTTAAGACTGTCATAAACCTTTTTATATGAATATGATATTTTACGATTCGTTGAGCTCTCTTCAGTGTTGACTGTTAAAAGACCTGTATTTGGGTTGTCATCGTCGTCCGTGCCGTCAGTGTCAACATCGGAGTAGTCATCCTCCATGGCATCATATGCCATAGGGTCATTGTTAGAATTATAGACAATATGTACGTGTGCCGTATTACTAGTAGCATTTTGTTCTGTAGGTGCACCATCAGCAACAACAACAGATGCATTACCATTTTCATGAAGTTCATTTGAGGCACCATCTGTATCAATTGACTCAGCATCAATCTTGACATTATCCAAATCATCCACAATACGTAAAAATGTTTTGTTTATACGAGAACTGTTTGGTTTTTTGGCAAGAACTGGAGGTAGGCATGTAGGTGTTTCTGCGTGATTAATCTGAATATCGGGATTTCCTCTCTTTTGCTTTTTAGTTTTTGATTTCCTTCGATGTATTTTCTTGCTCCTTGACACGAGAGATTTGTGAGGCACTTGTCTTCTTTTCCTTTGAGCATAAAGCATGAACCGATATACAAACGATATTTTGAATTCACAAGAATTGTAATTAATTTATTCACCAATGACTACACATTCAAACACTCAATACTACTATTTTTCTTTTTTTAGGATGATATACATTTACATATACATCAATGATTACTTTTAAAGATATCCCGTAATTGTATCTTTAGATGTTCATAATGAATTAAGTATCTTGGTTTTTGTATACTAATAATATCTGACATGTATGAAATAACATTTTATATACTCACATATCTGTTAGGGTAGCTGTGAAACCCGACATGTTGTATTCTCAATTACGATTTATATTAACAATAAAAAATAACTACATTTCAACAGTGTGTAATTACTACTCTTAGTGTTCTCAAGCTTTGTAAGAACAAATAGTAACAAAATGAAATCTTGTCATACAATATGTCAATAGGAATATACATAGCAACAGATAAGGATTGTATCCAAATTTATTAATAGGGATTGACCATTTGGATATTTTAATCATTACAAACCTAATAAATAGGGGCGATCAACAAATAACGTAAGTCCTATCTCATGCAATAATTGAAGCTAGAACACCAAACTTGGTATATGTATCACAAAACATTTATGATTATTTAAAAAAAATCAGATGCACATAATACGTTATGCCAGAGTAACGATTGCGATAGCAACCCGTGGTATGGGCACATAAAGTGGGTTGTGAATTATAGCCAATAATGAATAATAAGGTAATAAGTGGACACTTTATTTAATTATTTGATAAAAAAAATATTTAGTAATAATATTTTACTAAGTGAACCTCTTTATTACAGGTTAGCTTTGTACGTGTTAATTGGGTGTTGCACATTACAATGGAAGCAAATTGGATGACAATAAATATATAATTGTAGTTTAGAATTTAAAGTATTTCTTATACATCAAGTAATTAACGAATTCCCTTTAAGAATACATATCCAAGGATGGCCCCAAGGTTCCCATCTTGACTCTTGAACTGCTGACCTTCAGTTTAATAGCTCCCAGCAAAATAACAATGAATATATGAAAATATTTGCTGGTGCAAAATTAATGCAGAGAGAAAATAATAATATCTAATATCTAAAAACGCTTCAAAGGAGTAATATAAAATATGTTAAATCTCAAATTATCATACAAATATAATGGGCAGCAGTGCCCATGGATAATAGTTTAAAGCAAAGGTTAGTCTCATTGACACCACTCGAACTCGAAATGTAACGACAGCAAAGGCTACTTGAACCACAAGATAAGACTGCTGATATTAACAAAGTAACATATTGTGTAAATATATATTATCTTTACGACAAGTTTTCAATAAAATCACAATATTAAAGGTCCTGAACTCAAATTCCTCCAATAGTACGTCATCTAGTCGTCAGTTCTACAAGTCATCAGTTACAGTCGCAATCAATTGACTTAAAGAGGCAATGTCTCTTAGGTCTCTCTCTCGGACAATCAGTGATATCCCATTATAATTGCTAAATACAATAATATCTTACATACATAAGAAATATCTCGAGACCAACTTATGGGAATAGTATTGCCGATATATTGAAAAAATCAACAGAGAAGCTCTCTTTTAAGAAGCGAAGTCGAACACATGCAAATGGTACTGAAAGTTGACAAGTAGATGCCGGTGAACCTGTTTTACATCTCCCAATGCAAAATTATCAAGGGGTACTCCTATCAGACACTGCCTCTTTAAACCAATGTACTAGTTATGAGATTACATTGGATTGGAATCTATAAAACATCTGCCATAAAAGACCCATCAAAAAACAATTAGCTAACTTGATCTGATTACTGTAGGCATACAATGCAGTGTGTGTCAACGCAAAAAAAAGTTGATCTTGCAAACTTTAGTAAGATATTTTTTTAAGACAGTATGTGCCTTTCAACGCCTCATAACTAAAATACATTGTTCTTCTTACATCAATAAAATATATATCATAACCTCGAAGTGAGGCAACCTCTAAGATTTTTCTAGGCAGACATTTAAAATATAAGTTTAGTTTTAAAATACCAAAAGAACGCATAATTAGACCAGATCATTTTTAAGAAAACGCACGCCCGCCACTTTAATAGTTAATATTTGATTAATTTTAGTTAAAATTTCACAACAGCCAAGACTTACTGACATAGTGACCAGTGTCATGACCAGCTAACAAATAGGATGCTATGTTAACACTAGAATACATTTGTCTTGTTTGAGAATTCATAAAAGGGTCCCGAAATGGAGTACAGTAATTCCATTACGTTGGGAATGGGATCAGAGCTTTAATTTTCCAAGTCAACGTTAACAATATGTCGTAGTTTTACAAACTGATCTTACAACATAAACATCCATCCAGTCCAAAGTACAAAAGTGATTTTGATAAGGCTCTCTACACAAATGACCATATCAATGCTTAAAGGTACCTTTAGTTACATATTAAGAATACACTGTAAACTGTCTTTGCCTTAAAAGTACGCAAACTTTTTTCTAAGTTTCAACACTGATCAATGATTTCTTCAACAAAACTTGGACAATATGAAGAACTTCCTTTTAATAACAGCCGTTATTGCTAGCATTGTTGCAATATATGTATGGCCAGTGATTGACCGAGTGAGACAAGTTGCTGTCGGGTATGGTGCTAAAACTGTGTGTTCTGGGGTGTATGTTAGTGGCATGACTTTGGAATCGCTAAGAAAAAACGAACTAATGGGAGGTGGACCGATGCTCCCTTTATTTATGACCTTTGACATTGATAATACGACAAAAACAATCACAACGTCATGTCTTGGAGTAAAAGCAACTGCAAAATACTATGGATACCATAAAGGATGTTCGTTGTTGCCAAGGTCTTATTCTTATGCAGGTATCTCTTCCAAACTAGATACGTTAAAAATCAAACACCATCAAAAAGCATTCCAATGGCCAAATGCAACTTCAAAATCAAAGAATGCTTTCCATAATATTGACTATGAAAAGCTGGACAAGCTTGTTAGTGGAGAGTTTGATGTGCATACATATTCTGGAATCACAAAAGAGGAAATTCAGGAAGATTTAGAGAGGATTAGGAAGGGGCAAACAAGAGCAGTGGTTGTTGTGTACAAAGGTAAACTTGTAGCCGAGGGATACAATTCACTCATGGGCCTAACAAAAGATTCTAGATTACATGGTTGGTCAGTCACAAAAAGTGTCTTAGCAACACTTGTAGGAATCCGCATCAAGCAGAACAAAATGTCCTTGGACCATCTGGCCAATGTTACAGAATGGTCCGATGCCTCAATGCAAGAACAGCACATAACAGTCAGAAATATGCTTAACATGAACGCTGGTATTGACTGCGAGGAGAAATATCATGTAACAGGTGATGTATGTAAGATGATCTTCACCGAGGACAATGCTGCCGGTAAATTCCCCAGGTGAGAAATGGTACTACTCCAGTGCAACGTCGAACCTTTTATCTCAAGTGCTACGTAACTCATTCGACAACGATGAGAAGCATTGGAAGTTCCCCCACCAGGAGCTTTTTGATGTGATAGGTGCAACATCGATGGTAATAGAGGTTGACCCAAGTGGATCATTTGTTGGGTCTAGCTATAGTTACGCTACTGCTAGAGATTGGGCTAAACTAGCACAGCTCCATCTACAAAATGGTGTATGGAATAATAAACAAATCCTACCCGAAGACTGGAGTACATTTGTGTCAACACCAACGAAGGAAAGTGAAGGCCACTACGGGGCTCTTTGGTGGCTCAATCCATACAAAGGTCATGGCAAAAGAGAATCTGAGACAGATCCTATGGGGCATTATCGCTACTGGATGAAATCCCTACCCTCAGATCTATATCGAGCAGAAGGACACGAAGGCCAGTTTGTCATTGTAGTGCCCTCTAAAGATTTGGTTATTGTTAGGCTGGGATTAAGTCGTGGAAATGACTCTTGGGATAAAGAAAAGTTCTTCTCTAGTTTGATTAGCTGTTTTAATTAATGTTTTGATGACACGGGAGCTTTTTATTTATGAATAAATATGTGTATATTAGAATAAGCTATAAACTTTGAATAAATGTTATCAGAAAGACATAAACGGAATCATATACCTTTATATCATATATCCTTAACTCGTTGCTTCATTTTTTATTGCATTTGACCTTCAATCATTATTTCAAAATTAAATGGTTTATTAATTCAGTTTATTACTGAATATATTGATGCATATTTAACCTTATCTAAAGACAATGACTAGAGATGTATGCACATCGATAAATGATTAATCAATGTTCTTCTGAATGTCTGTCCTTCTTCATTATAAGTTTAGAATCCATTATTTTGTAGAAGTATTGTCAAGATTGACACAACTTAATGTGAATTGAAAGTGAAATAAAAATGTTAACAGTATACACCGTAAGCGGCACCTTTGTATCAATTTTAAGAACCAGGCAGCACATTTGTATCTATTCCAAGAATCAGGAAACAAATTTGTATCTATTCCGAGAATCAGTCAGCACATTTACATCTATTTCAAGATCAAGGCAGCACAATTGTATCTTTTTCAAGATCAAGGCAACATATTTGTATCAATTTCAACAACCAAGAAGCCCATTTGTATCTATTTCGAGAATCAGGCGGCACATTTGTATCTATTTCATGATCAAGGCAGCACATTTGTATCTTTTTCAAAAACCAGGCCGCCCATTTATATCTATTTCAAGAATCAGGCAGCACATTTATATCTATTTCAAAAACCAGGCAGCACATTTATATCTATTTCAAGAATCAGGCAGCACATTTGTATCTATTTCAAGAACCAGGCAGCACATTTGTATCTATTTCAAGAATCAGGCAGCACATTTGTATCTATTTCAAGAACCAGGCAGCACATTTATATCTATTTCAAAAACCAGGCAGCACATTTATATCTATTTCAAGAATCAGGCAGCACATTTGTATCTATTTCAAGAACCAGGCAGCACATTTGTATCTATTTCAAGAATCAGGCAGCACATTTGTATCTATTTCAAGAACCAGGCAGCACATTTATATCTATTTCAAAAACCAGGCAGCACATTTATATCTATTTCAAGAATCAGGCAGCACATTTATATCTATTTCAAAAACCATGCAGCACATTTGTATCTATTTCAAGAACCAGGCAGCATATTTGTATCTATTTTAAGAATCAGGCAGCACATTTGTATCTATTTCAAGAACCAGGCAGCACATTTATATCTATTTCAAAAACCAGGCAGCACATTTATATCTATTTCGAGAATCGTGCAGCACATTTATATCTATTTCAAAATCAAGGCAGCACAATTGTATCTGTTTCTGAAAGTGAAATAAAAATGTTAACAGTATACACCGTAAGCGGCACCTTTGTATCAATTTTAAGAACCAGGCAGCACATTTGTATCTATTCCAAGAATCAGGAAACAAATTTGTATCTATTCCGAGAATCAGTCAGCACATTTACATCTATTTCAAGATCAAGGCAGCACAATTGTATCTTTTTCAAGATCAAGGCAACATATTTGTATCAATTTCAACAACCAAGAAGCCCATTTGTATCTATTTCGAGAATCAGGCGGCACATTTGTATCTATTTCATGATCAAGGCAGCACATTTGTATCTTTTTCAAAAACCAGGCCGCCCATTTATATCTATTTCAAGAATCAGGCAGCACATTTATATCTATTTCAAAAACCAGGCAGCACATTTATATCTATTTCAAGAATCAGGCAGCACATTTGTATCTATTTCAAGAACCAGGCAGCACATTTGTATCTATTTCAAGAATCAGGCAGCACATTTGTATCTATTTCAAGAACCAGGCAGCACATTTATATCTATTTCAAAAACCAGGCAGCACATTTATATCTATTTCAAGAATCAGGCAGCACATTTGTATCTATTTCAAGAACCAGGCAGCACATTTGTATCTATTTCAAGAATCAGGCAGCACATTTGTATCTATTTCAAGAACCAGGCAGCACATTTATATCTATTTCAAAAACCAGGCAGCACATTTATATCTATTTCAAGAATCAGGCAGCACATTTATATCTATTTCAAAAACCATGCAGCACATTTGTATCTATTTCAAGAACCAGGCAGCATATTTGTATCTATTTTAAGAATCAGGCAGCACATTTGTATCTATTTCAAGAACCAGGCAGCACATTTATATCTATTTCAAAAACCAGGCAGCACATTTATATCTATTTCGAGAATCGTGCAGCACATTTATATCTATTTCAAAATCAAGGCAGCACAATTGTATCTGTTTCTGAACCAGGCAATACATCTGTATCTATTTCAAGAACCAGTCAGCCCATTTGTTTCTATTTCCAAAAAAACAGGCAGCACATTTGTATCTATTTCAAGATCCAGGCCGCCCATTTGTATCTATTTCAAGAATCAGGCAGCAAATTTGTATCTATTTCTGAACCAGGCAGCACATTTGTATCTATTTCGAGAATCAGGCAGCCCATTTGTATCTATTTCAAGAATCAGGCAGCACATTTATATCTATTTCAAAAACCAGGCAGCACATTTATATCTATTTCAAGAATCAGGCAGCACATTTATATCTATTTCAAAAACCAGGCAGCACATTTATATCTATTTCAAGAATCAGGCAGCACATTTGTATCTATTTCAAGAACCAGGCAGCACATTTGTATCTATTTCGAGAATCGTGCAGCACATTTATATCTATTTCAAAATCAAGGCAGCACAATTGTATCTGTTTCTGAACCAGGCAATACATCTGTATCTATTTCAAGAACCAGTCAGCCCATTTGTTTCTATTTCCAAAAAAACAGGCAGCACATTTGTATCTATTTCAAGATCCAGGCCGCCCATTTGTATCTATTTCAAGAATCAGGCAGCAAATTTGTATCTATTTCTGAACCAGGCAGCACATTTGTATCTATTTCTGAACCAGGCAATACATTTGTATCTATTTCAAGAACCAGGCAGCCCATGTGTTTCAAAAACCAGGCAGCACATTTGTATCTATTTCGAGAATCAGGCAGCCCGTTTGTATCTATTTCAAGAACCAGGACTTCTCAGGATAAAGCTATGCAGAAATGCCTTCGTGATACATCTATAGATACAGAATCTTTCTCCCGGGGGATGGCAGTATTTGTGGCTATGCAACTGCCATCTTTCAACTTTGTCTCTAAACTTATTTGGTTGTCTGTTTTGAACGTTCTCTTTTTAAATCAAATTTTAATTTCCAAGTGCCTAGATATTAAAGAAAATAGTTTTTCCTTGTAATAGCCAATTATACACTCCATAGCCCTATTTTCATGTGTCACTACAGCAGTCAGTCTGCTTGTTCAATGCAATATACTTGGAAGGGAAATGCGTAAATGTGCCCTAGCTCGAAAATGTGAAAATGAGGAGGTAAACTAGGACATTGCAAAAGCAACCATCCATCTGTTTATAGAATGGCAATTTTGTATAATGATTTACCAAAAGGTGATATGTTATGCATAGGTACCTTTGCATCATGAGTGTTCGATGTATTTGATAGACTTATGAGAATTTCTAAGATTCTCACATGTTCCTGAAACTAGTTTTCATTCTTTTAACTATTCGTAAAGATGGTTTTTGATATTGTCTTCATGAGATAGTATCAGATCTAAAGGGAAACCTTAACGAAAAATTGTCTCAATTTTAAAAAATTATTACATTAGCATTTCTTGTGTGGTATTTTTTCTAAAAATTCCCATCATTTTTATAATGTGTTTATTGCTCTTTAAATGTGTTCACTACATTTATCAAGGAAAATTGAGCACATTGACTTTTAAAAAACTTCACCGATTGACAACATACCGCGGATCTTTTTGGAGAAAATACAAGATATGTCTTTTGATTTCATCCCATTTATTGATAATATTGATTTCGATTGTTTACAAGGTACATTTTATTACATTTTGGCTTACAGATACTTCATAGATACTTTCAACAGTTCAACGAGACAATCCTGCTAACAACTTTTTTAAAACAACATCACACGTATATCTTTATCATGAAACCTTTCTGCTATGACGACATGATTACTGTTTCACTCCCGAAAGGATAACCTAATCGCTAAATTACAGCCTTCAAAATACATGTATAACATTATATATAAAGCCATTATGCGATAATTTATTTTGTTCACCGAAAGAGGTCAGAACTAATTGTTATAAACCATTTGAAGAACTGACTTGTATTGAGATGATTCCATTGGAAAATGTGAGATTTTTGTTTGCGGAAAGAAATTGACCCTCTGTGCTTTTATTTTCGGTTTACTTGAAACGATTTGAGCAGATCTCGCATTAATATTTGATTGGCATTGATTTCTTGTTTTGGTACATGTATTGTCCATAGTAACCATGTCTCTTGTAACAGAAAGGCCTTCCAAGGATGTGCTTGTAAATTCTTCTGGACAACTAGCCAAGACACCATCACCGACCTGTTCTGAGGGTGTGGGATCTCCGCAATGAACGACACGCTTGGCTGATGAGCTCCACGTAGGACTTGAGCATAGTGTACCTTTTGAGCTATCGTCCTCAGACTCTGGGACAGGACAGACGTACGAGCTAATACTACTTTGTGTTTTAAATTTTTCATTCTCTTGAACAGATGCACTAATACTTGGAACACTTGGCAAATGAGTGGTGGCCTTGCCAGATTCTGATGACCCATGCATGGAACTGTTATCAGAGCATCTATCACCCGTGCTTGGTGTATTCAACTCATCCCCACACTCTTTGACTAACATTAATGTCGGGGCCATCTTATGTCTCTCTTGTTTTACCTTTTTAAGAGTTTCTCTTTGTAACACTGTATTATTTATTGGTCTTACTTGTGCACGATTGTCTTTAGCACCGAGTTCTTCCATTCTTATCTCGTTAAGGTTAACAGCATCATCGCTCATTCCCTCATTTATATCGATGCGAACTTCTGTATTCGACTTTTGATGGGCTTCATGAATGAGAGGAGGGAGAGATTCGGATAAGCTTAATGATTTCTTGAATTGTAAACGTTTCTCATTGATTCTACAAGGTTTACTGCTTATTGCATTGAAACTGTTCACTTCAGCTGCATTACCTTGACGAGTTTGTCTTTCGGCGTCGTTATGATTTCGATATACCAATACTTGAAGAGCAGATTGCAGCTTTCTGGGGAAATGATTGGTTAGTCCAGAACGAAGGGGTGTTTTCCACACATAAATGGCCGCATTCATAGGTACTATAAGAAGTGTGATGGAAACGAGCAACGAAGTGATTGTTCGTGATGTAATAAGGACACTCAAACCAAAATGAGTGATCCAGGGAAGAAGATAAATCGGAAGATATGCAAATATGAACATAATGACTGCTCTCATTCCCGACTTCATAGATTTAGCATAAGAGAAGTATGAACTCCTAGAGGATGTCGCAACTGATACTTTTTGTTGCTGTCGCAGTCTTTTAGCTAACACAATGTACAATGTTATTGTTATGATACAACTAAGTAAAGTAAAGACAAACAGCCCAACCCATCCGACAGAGTTACCATTTTCAGCATCATTCCAGCCTCCAAGGAATGTACAGGACATGGACATCGGTCTGAGCTGATCAGTGAAGGTTGTTTTGACAAACAGGCGGATGATACTGCCACAAGTGCTGATCATAAGACAGTTCAAAAGGCCAGCGTACGAAAAGATCTTCAATGTGCGTGGATTCAAAGAAATGTACAGACCTTTCATAAGGCGCATGCAGGCGATAGTTGGAATCAAGATATGATGTCCCAAGAACGTAAACGTGCTTAGTACAATGCTTATAGTACAAACGGATGGAGTCATCATTCCGTCCCGATTTGTGAGGGTCGCCAACCATAATGGCGATAGTATCAATGCATCCATTGTGTCAACAGCTACAAGGCCCATAATCAACAGATTATAAGCTGAATAAGGCCTAGCTTTGTAATGAATGATAATTATAGTCAAATTCATTATACCTGTTATGATAACAATCAGCAGGATTATTCCTGAAATCACATCCAGCAATGTCTCAAATTCCATCGGTGGCCTTATAACAGACAATGTGAGATTTGCGAGAGCCATCTTTCGATTTAAAACAAGTCAAGCTTTTTGGTTTAAAATGTAAGAACCTAGTTGATGTGTTGCCTATATACATGTACTTGAGGAAGCTGCTTCGGTAGATATTCTTTTAAATACCTTTGTGTTTAACCTTATATATACATGCTGAGTTACGGGTGTTAATTGACAGCAGAAGTACATCTAATTATTATTAACAAGTTCCAAGGACATAACTAAAATGTAATTGCACAGTAAAAGTAGGTGATAACAATACCTCATCATGTGAGCTAAAAAAGTAACACTCTCTGTGACTGACTGACTGACTGACTGGATTACTCAAGCTTTTTTAAAAGATTAACCATCGGTGTCATGCCAATGATATAACAGTTTAAAGTGATTTTATATAATTAAAAAGAAAAATATTAATATTAAGGTACTTGAGTGAGTGGAATGTGCTATAAAACACTGCAAAGATGCAACAAGGCTTTAACATGCAAAATGTCACCACCTGCCATTTGTTACATTTGGTGCAGCCTGCCAATAAGGGGCCATTAATGTGCAGAGTTTGCAATCAAAAATCCCGGGAGAAAGATTAGAATGGGATCAACCAGTGGGTCATATCCAAAATGTCGTAGACTTACGATATCGTAACATTTCTGGAAACGACCCCCTAATAATATTTTGACGAGTTCATTAATCACTAAAGAAGATCTGGAGAGAGCCTCGAGTATTGTGGAACGTCTTTGGTAATCTACTTTTCCAAATTTTCCACCCGAGGTTGTAAATCGGCCATGTACAGGCAAATCAGCAAGGTGCTACTTTATTGGTGTTGGGCAGATGAGAGAATTAGCTACAACTGGGACTTTTGAGCGGACATCCAGTTATGTTGGACGAAGCCATACAGATGCTGCTCACATTTTCACATGTTTGATCTTTTATGTGATCCCTAGAAGTGATCCTTATTTGTTCCTACAATAATCACCATGACGATATTGTGAAACAGTCAGTAACCCTTTCTATTCGTCCGACTTCGTTTCTTCGGGGATATCCTCATCTTCGTGGTTTATTTATAACTGGACTCTGCGTGCAGGATAAACAGGTAGTTGAATTCTATCATCCTATTTGAATTATTCTGTTCAAGACATAATTAGCCTTGGACATCAATAATGAAAAGGTGAATGCCCCATGTTTAGATTCTCGTGTGAATGTTGGACAATTAATTTAACTCTATTATGACTTTTTTAAGTTTTTCATTGAATGGTGCAAAATATTTTTGCAGTTTCTTCCTTGTTTTCGGTTTCATCGCTGGATGTAATCTGTGCTTATTTCTTCCTAACGTCCCTAAACATTCAACTTTTGACTTTTTTATTGGTGTTGCATTGCTGATATCTGTATGTATACAACTTGTATTTAGCATTATATTAAAGTAAAACTGTTTTTCTTTGAAGAAATGTGTTATGTTCAAAAATGTTTCAACTCGGTGTAAAGTTTCCGCTGGATTTATCTTCAGCTTCATCATATCTGTAATCAAGATCCGATCACGTGGGAAATATTTCAAGTAGTTTTGTATGTAATCTATATAAACGCCACGCCTAATGAGGGGAGACGTCTCATTTACTTGACCATTCACATCCAGGATGACGCTTTCGAATGTTTCATTTTTGGAAACTATAAATCCTTTGAGTGCATTTTGCTGGCAGTGTAAGAAAGCTGACATAGTTCTATCTACTGGATCGCATATCTGAAGTATAATTTTTACCCCGGGTACGGTTTTGTAAATCGTTGATACGTTAACCCTGTCAGCGTAGGCTGGAGTCTTCTCATATGACATCTCCCATGGATATATATCTGGCATGAGATCCATATATGAGACAGATTTATCCAATTTAGCTATTCTATCAAAGAAATGAACTTCTGTTTTACCAGCTCTTGTAAGTTTAGGATGGTATGAAAGAAATGTTGCAAGGGCCTGTGTGCCACATTTCTGAAATCCAGATATAATGAAACCAGGTAGTCTTTTCTCCTTACCAGGTAGTATTTTCTCATTTTCAGTTACTTGAAACTTTGGTATTTTTTTCTCTATTAGGAATGAGGTCACTTTATTTCCACGAGTTATATATAAGTAACCATTTGTCAGCATCACGATAGCCCCGATGGCAATTAATATCAAACTTGGAACGCAGTGGGCCAGTTTAAGAAGCATTGTCCTTGGAAATTAATTTACTACCTAGAATCAATAATCTCTATTAATATTTCATAAACGCAATCTGATTTTCTGATTTCGATGAACAATATCATTAAACATGACATTTTAAAATTATTGAATCGGATAACAATTCGTTATGGTCAATATGCACAAAATGGTACTTGAAATGACCTTTAACGCACATGTATTAGTACCTTTGACAGATAAATTGTTCATCATTTTTACACATTTTGAACAATGATTTAAAATAAAATAACTAGGGATATAGTAGTGGATGAGAGATCCATAAATTCCACCTCTTCCAATAGATTTTTTGGGCTAATGCATGTTAAAAAATCATTGAATGTTTGCATTTTGATGTTGCAACGTTTATCCCTTATAAACTTGAATTCCATATCTCAGAACATTAGAACACGGAATTTTATTTTTGTCCAACATAATCCTAAATAAAATATATGTGTCCTCTACATCCAAAATTTTGGTCAAATTATTTTCTGAAAATGGATATGTCCTTTAGATTGTCAAGCGTGTATTGCATGTCTTTCCATAGATTGTTATCAGCCTATCAACCATTTTATCATAATCATGAAAATAATGAACGGACTTAAAGGCCCCTTGTACATTTATGTTTTTAAATATAACGTTCGGTTTTTGAGTCAATCGTCATTTAGTATAAAATGCGCGAACCCGGAATAATACTCAAGGGTACAAAGGATAAAGTCACTTTGTAAAGACCCTTACCTGTAGTAATCTATGTAGATCACTTAATCAATTTCACATATTATTGGTGACGTTTCAGGATCTTCTATTTGTATTTAATAGGAAAAAGTGATATCTAGATCCACCCATCACGTAACACAAAGCACGGTCTTATGAAATACAAAGCAGTTTGGATTATAGCGCAGTCAGATGTCCCTTTGGTAGTTCGACTTTTTCAGGAAAGCAACAAACTTGGCACAGTTGTAGAAACATATGATCTGAATGAAAAATGATTTCGGGGCAAGTGATTCGGGGTGGTCTTCATGGATTGTAAGCCTCTGACCCCCACCCCTATCAGGCGGGGAGGGGGTACATTATAATAAAATAAATAATAATAGTTGTAAAGTTTATTTCTTTAAATGACTTCATTTGGTGATTGCTTTGAGCCTTGAAATTGAGAAAAACGTATTTTAGAAGTGGTGTTTAGGAAGGAAAATACAGTTTAACCCAATTATCTAGCGTGAATTCATCTTTCAAAGGGTCAAATATGGGACATCAAGTACTGTATTTCAAGAATGTGATGTCTGATCATCCTGAAAAAATTCATACTAATAGAGATATAGGTGTTAATCACTCATATGATATATGTCTTGTGTAGCTCATGTAATTTTTGAGAAATAAATTATCGAAATATGGATATTTAAGCCCTTGCAGCCTAGGGGTGACCTTATTTTACCTTAATAATTTTTAAGATACGCAATGTTTGGGCCTCATATGAATTCTAAATGTTGCATTAAGTATTGTTTTGTCATATTATTCCTAATTAAATGTAAAAAAATTATTGAAAATTAAAAAAAAATCAAATTTTCATTTTCGGTTCTAAAGGGCCAGGGGTAACCATATTTTACCCTAATAATTTCCCAGATATGTAATATATGCATCTCAAATTAGCTCAAGATGTTGCATATAGTTCTGTTTTATCATACTTCTTTCAATAAGATGTAGAAAATGATCGGATATATCTAAAAAATCAAAATTTTCACTTAAGCTCTTGATGGCCCTGGGGTAACCTTATTTTACCTTAATAATTTTCTAAATATGAGACATAATCACCTCAAATGAGCTTAAGATGGTATATTTAGTCCTGTTTTATCATATCATTCCCAAGGAGTGAAAAAATGATTGGAAATTATAAGAAAATGACATTTTCATATTACACCCCCAATCCTCAACATCTTTTTGCAGCGCTGTAAACAGTACTGAACAGTGCAGTCAGAGTACTGCACTATATAGCAATGTACAATGCTATTCTAACACCATCTGTTTTGGACAGCGTAGTACAGTACTGTTTTTACAGCTCAGTACTGTTTTAGAAAACAGCTGTGTTCAGTACTGTTTTTACAGCACTGTTTATGAAACCATGCTGTTTGATGCAGTTTGAGATTGGTAGTGTAGTTTATGATAGGTCAGGAATGACCTAATTTTACCTTAAAAATTTAAACAAAGATATATCATATTGTCTACTCAAATGAGCTCAAAATAGTGAATATAGTCTAGTTTTGTCATATTATTGCTACTGAGATATACAATAATAATTAACAATTATAAAAAATGAACCTCAACAGCCATTTATTCCTTTTAAAGTGCCCGATAAACTATAAAATGCGCATGCGTCCAGGTGTTGATAAACTATAAATAGCGAAAATCCAGGGTTTGTCACCACAAGGTAAGCCAGGACGTGTTGAGAGAACAGCTAGTGTTGATATTGAATTTATATGTAGCCAGATAAGTTTCCTTATTGAAATTACATATGGTTATTAGCAATACTTAAAAGGTGCTAAATAATAAAATATTTAGAGTATATATGAGAGAAATTGGTCATTTCGAACCTGTTGAAAAGTTTGTGGCTCTCGGCTACACCGGGGAATTTACTTCCATGAGTACACACATAAATGTGGGGTTCCCCAAGAGGTACGCGACAAGGTGACCTGGCATCAAATGTGCGACTAAATGCTACTATCGAGAAGATAAAATAACGAATACGACAATAAGTTATTGCATGTGACAATTCCGAGCATTCATCTCACTGAAGTATTTTGAAGTGAAAATAGGATTTTTGTTTTGATACATGGATTCAGATGAACGTAACTTTATTCTGACAACTAATCAAAACTGAACAAAATTGATTGTACGTAACAGACAATTTATTGTTTTACAATGTTTTGATTGGCTAAACGAATGAAACCAACAAATTATGACAAGTAAAATGACAATTTTGAAATGTAAAATTTAAAAGTGACAAACACAACCTCCCTATCCACTCTTTGGGAGCCCTAGTAAATTAGTAATATGGACATGCAGCAGTGGTAGTGTACAGCTTATTATCACACTACGCTTTGTATTCTAAAGCCTGTTGTTTGTAATAACACTGTTCACTCAACGTATGTTTTGTGTATGGGCAGTCAACGATAATCATTGTTTTATCCCGGTTATATGACCTCGGCAATTATAACAAAACCGTACTAAACGAAAAAACGCAAATAAGAGAAAGCTTTCACACACATATAAAAAATGAACTAGTCTAATCCGCCAGTATAAACTCTGTGCTATACGTAGCCGGGTCAGGCGCACACTTTAAGTACCAATGGCAATACTATCTAGTTTTATAGAACATTTTCTAAGATATGAAAATGTTTGATAAGTCCAGTTCATATTCGCACGAGTAGTAGCATTGTTATGATTCTGTATATTATCATTTGAGTATATAATCCAAATCTATAAAACCCAATCAAAGGAGTCACAATATATGGACTCTGACAGTCTCTCCTACAGCTACATAGCTCAGAGGAAATCAGATCTGCTTTCAAACATTTGCATCTGTTCTCTTTACACAGGTATCTACCCCATGACCTACATTTTATGTTGTGGCCTCAGTAGCAGCAGTGGGAGTAGTCCAGCCACATTCATGTGGTGATAGAAACTGTGGGTAAGAATGCACCAGAAAGAATAAGAACTCTAGTCTTCTAATTTAGGGTATCAAAAAAGATTTAAAGCTTAAGAACACTTGCGTAACCTCTGGGTACACCTTCTATTCCTGCAAATCAGTTGACTAAGAGTAGTAGCAGAATGCATCTGGCGATTGTATGAAAGATTGTATGAAAAATGGTAAGGGCTAAACTTCGTTCATAGCCAAGTGGCCTTGAAATATCTAAGGCAGGTCGTACATACTGGAGGAATTTCCCCTCACCATAGGCCATATGCAATCCAAATTGACATTTTCAGCACAAGTTACTGCCAGTTTAAACCACATCAAAATCAACTGTATTGACTATGATTCTTATTAGGTCATGACAGAAGCAGTCTTTGGCATGCTTCTTCATATGAGCGAATGGTGATGGCAGATACTTCACTATCGGGCTAAGATATTGCATTACCTCATTTTGAGGTCACTATCTTCTTGCCATCTTCCTCCAGGGTTTCAGTTTTGATGCCTGGAAGGGAAACAGCCCCCTCTTGTTCCAACTATCTTAGGAAATCTTGCCAATTCCACAGAAGAAGATTAGTAGGATATACTTTCCTCACTGTTAAAGTTTTGTGCTGTTTGTATCTATGCTCATTAACATCAAAGTTGAATGACTAAGCTACATAGTAGATGCCAAAATAATAGACAGGGCATGTATAGTTAAACATGCTAACAGTGAAATATAAAGAAAATTTGGTGATTATGCAAATATGATATTACCCACGTAAAAGTCAAATAGTTCATTGCCTTGATGTCAGCTGGGATGTTTACAAGGACACTAGCTTAAAGGGGCAACAAGGTCTGTAGAAGATTCAATTTTTTTACTTTTTCTGAGCTATCAGGGCAATATATTTGGCTTTGACATACCTAATTTCTTAAAATATATGGATAAACAATCAATTTAAGCATTAAGAAGTGTAAATTCAGTTCAAAGCTTCTATAAACTGATAAAGGGAGTCCCACTTATAGGTTTTTAAGATAAATGGATTGAGATTTAAATGTGTGCTGAATTTTCTAATTGTTGTTAATCATATCTCAGTAGGAATAAAGTGAAAAACTATTTTCCCCATTTTGAGATCATTTTATCTTGAAAATTATTGTGATAACATTTGGCATTCTTGTGCCCAATCATTGACTGTCATTATTCACTGACAGAATCCTTGATAGAAGCAGCTCACCGTAACCCCCCCCCCCATCAGGCTAAGGTGACTGGACTTACTACCCTTTGCATTCATTCGACTTTCCTTCTCAAAAGAGAGCTTCGTCTTCACTCTATCAGTTTTCAATGAATCTCTGAACTCACTGCGCTAATCAGAGTTTGTTGTCGAAATAAGGACGGCTTTCTATATGGTCATTTTCTCTGACGAAATCGCATCATTAATGTGCACGCATTTACCACTTGTTCCTTCAAGCTCGCTGATTGGTTGAGAATAGGTCAGCATGGTTTATTGCAGCTTGGGTCATAAATGCTTTTAGACCCAAGCTGCCAATGGCATCGGTCATGGGGACGGGGCTGCTAAACTCACTCCATCCTTTGCTTCTATATTATGGTAATATATGATAAAATCACCCCTGACCTGTCAAAAGCTAAAAATGTCATTTTTCAAATTTCCATTAATTTCTACATCTCCTAAGGAATAATATGACAAAACAAGAGTATATGACACAATTCTAAGCTCATTTGAGATGCATACGTCTCATAATTAAGAAAAGTTCAAGGTTAAATAAGCCCCCCCCTAGGCCATCATAAGCTAAAATGAAAATTTCAAATTTTAAGAAATGTCCAATCATTTTCTACATCTTATTGGAGGTATTATGATTAAACAGAACTATATGCACCATCTTGAGCTAATTTGGGATACATATATTACAAACCTTGAAAGTTATTAAGGTAAAATATGGTTACCCCTGGCCCTTCAGAAGCGATAATGAAATTTTTTTTTTTGAAAAGTTCCAATCATTTTTCAATCCAATTAGGAATAATATGACAAAACAAGACTCAATGCACCATTTTGAGCTCATATGAGACCCATATTTTGCATATCTTAAAAATTATTAAGGTAGAATAAGGTTACCCCTAGGCTGCAAGGGCTTAAAAATTCAAATTTCGATAATTTTTATTTCAAAAAATACATGAGCTACCCAAGCCATATTCTATATTTGTGATGAACATTTATACCCCTATTAGAATGAATTTTTCCAAGATGATCAGACATCATATTCTTGAAATACAGTACTTGATGTCCCATATTTGACCCTTTAAAAGATGAATTCATGCTAGATAATTGGGTCAAAATGCATTTTCCACACTAAACTCCACATCTACAATCTGTTTGTCTCCATTTCAAGGCTCAGAGCAATCACCAAATGAAGTCATTTAAAAAAATTTACTTTACAACCATTTTTATTTATTTTTTATAATGTACCCCCTCCCCACCTGATAGGGGTTGGGGTCAGAGACTAAAAAATCCATGAAGACCACTCCGGATCACTTGCCCCGAAATCATTTACCACTCAAATCAAGTGTTTCTACAACTGTGCCAAGTTTGTTGCTTTCCTGAAAAAGTCGAACTATAAAGGGCTCATTTCTGGACATCTGACTGCGCTATTAATCATGGACTAATTGAAAGCCCATGGATTAATACAAGAAGTTTTATTGGCTAATGCATATGCATACTCAGGAGTACCCCAAGGGTCTTTTATGTTCCTTTTATACAAAAATGATATTTCTGACAGTTATTCATTTTTAACCAAAGTAACGAGGGTAACTGTATATCTATTTTTTATTTTTTTATAATCATTTATATCATAGAAATAACACATGCAATAATTCAAATAACATTTTGATTTTCATTTACAAATAGCCTAAAGGTGTATTATTTTATTTAAAATAGTCAAGTTGTTTTAATCAGTAAAGTTTAGTTAAGGGTCCAGTAGGTTACAAGCAACGATATTGTCAAACTAAAAACTAATAGGCCTACAAAGTTTTATGCATAAGTTTCATTTACAATGAAAAGTACATTATTTTATCTAAAATGGTCAAGTTGTGTGCTAAATGAGTAAAGTTTGGTTAAGGGTCCAGAAGCCTTTTGGTGGATTGCAAAAATGACACTTGCTTTGATTATTAAAATATAAGTATCAACATCAAAATAAGAGAGACCATTTTAAACTTATCAAAAGAAATTTTTAGCTAGAAATGAACTTAAGCAATCACCATATAGAGATCTTTAAGGAATTGGCATCTTGAGTTGATGTACAGAAAGCTCTTCCCAAAACCCCAGAAGTTACATGCAAAAATGATTAAAAGGAATTTTTATTTTTTCCCCCTTTTCCTCAGCTTTTTCAGCTTTTGTGAACTTTTCACCTTTCGTGATTTTGATTGCTGGCTGTCGAAAAATTTGTTGACAGTTGGATCATCAACAATTTGATGAATGAATACTTGTTTTATCAAAGCATTTGTGATGTTGAAATTATCCTGTGTTACTTTCCCGTTATCACGTTTAGCAACAATTTCATTCATATCTTCTGACACTGTTTTAAGATACGGCTGAATTGTAGCCATTAATTGTTTCTTTCTGTTAAAATGTTTCTGAAATTCCTGCGGCCATGTGTCTTTGTCTGTAATTAAGCTATTCAAATGTTTTACTATAGTATCACTCCCATGTTGTTCATCATTTTGTTTTTCATTAATAAATGCCATATTAGCCAATGCAATCGCTTTATTCCTCATCGTCTTGTGACCTTCACCATCTTCAGTATCACTAGCTTTCGTAAGCTCAGGTCGACGTTTGATAAATTTTGCCACCGTTTTACCCAGTTTTTTCTTTCCTTTGCAGGAATTAACCCTCTTTATGAAGTTTAGAGTCTCCAAATAGGGCGTCCCGGATGTATTGTCCATAGAACCTGTAAAGGAGAGAATAATAAATCCAATATTAATAGAGCCTGTAGATACATACAGTACACACACACCATGCCTAAGATCACGACATGCTCCCAGCCAGATATATCGATCCCATTCCCTTGAGACAGACAGATGAATGGAAAGTTATTATTCTACAGGGCACTGAATCTTCATACTTAGATGAATAGCTATAGACAAACAAATCAGGCCCGTAGCCAGGATTTGCCAAGGGGGGGGGGGTCAGTTTTTCAACAATTTCCAGGGGGGTTCACATTTGACAATTTTGGCCCAAATATGGCTAAAATCATTTGAGAAGTGCTCAAATGGTGAAAAACTGCATGATATTGTAAGAATTTTTCGTCCAAATCCTGCGAACCCCCCCCCCCCCTGGCTACGGGCCTGCAAATATATGGAAATAATGGACGGTCTCTCTGTGCATGCACCTCTTCTTTTATTTAGTGGGATGATTTTTGTGAATTTTTTGAAAAAAATGAAAGGTAATTTGTGAGCAATTTATTACAAAATGTTTTTGTTGTATGATGACTGGAAGGCATCCCCGGGTCCCAGGTACTACTGAGCATAAGTGTAACAAGCGAGATACAGAGATGAATGAAACTGCCCAGTGTGGGAATCTAGCCTAGGATCCTTAGATTCAAAGTCTGATGGAGATATAAAGGCATAATAGCTCACTATAGTTGAGCTGTGGTAGCAACTTGTTATCCAGGGCCTTTACCTTGTTGTCATAACAATTAATTGTTACATTTATACATATTTGCACATATTTATTATGATTTTATGTGCTTTGGTGACAATTTGTACACTGATGCAATAATATTTGTACCCACATGTTTTCAGAAAAATAACAATGTGAAAAAAACATTTCTGTTTCTATAGAAAATTTAACAATAGCAATTGTAATCCGAATCATACCAAAAACAATTCTGAACTTTAACTTCGATAGGCTCATTAAATATGGAAACATACAAAATTAAGCAATGACATATCAATAATGGTACACTGGCGGCCCTGAGAGCCTAGTGCATTAGGGTCTGAGTTTGATCTCTTGATGACCTCAAAAGTAGCTGCCATAGCATCGTTCGTGCCATAGCATCGTTCGTTCCTTCTTCCAAAGGAGGTACGAATTCTAGAGGCCTGTGTTTGGAGGTTGCTGTTGTAGCAAAGAGAGTTTTATGAAAATTAATGCCATATAATGATATGAAAGTATACAATTTGGGGAATGATATTTTTTTTGATCAGGTAGCTAGATTTTCAAATGTTGCCATGTCTTCAGAATTTTGATTGGTTAAAAGGATTTTTCTCTTAAATCAGAGTGTAGATGAAGATTTCTTTTAAAAGGGTACATTTGCAGTTATAAATATGAAGATTATATCAGAGGTCTACATTTGTGTTAAATTTGCATTGATAATTGCAGATAATAAACCTAAGTTTTCTAACATTTTTCCCATCAAAAAAGTCAATGTTTCTACATAATAGGCGGGCGGAATTGGAAATGTCATATAGCAAGAAACTCTAGCAGCCAAATATTTAATTGGGTCATATGAATTGACATAATCTTTTTAGCCCCAATCAATCAATCAATCAAACAAGCAATCAACTCTTCAAATCAAAGCAATCAATCAATCAATCAGCCCATCCCTAACAATAGGGAGTTTAAGCTTGCAATGCTTCTCACAACCAAAACGTGAATGGAAAATATTTAAGCGATGCATTTGCATGGGCGATTTGTCATACGTATAGGTTGAGTATTGATTTTAGATGCAAGCTCTTACTCGATAATATCTACATACCTGTACAAGCCATTTTCTGGAGATCTTTACTTTCTCTGATGGGTTCTTCATGTTTTTGCTTCTTTTGTTTAACTGCACCAATATGGTCATCATCATCATCATTGATATGTTTTCTCTTCACTGCCTTTCGTGATATTTCATTGAGGCTTTCTTCCATCATGGAAGTCACACTATCAAGCATAATTCTCTCCTTTTTCTTGGCTTTCTTGCTTTTCTTGCTTTCTTTAAATGTCTTTTTCTTCAAATTTAAATCTGGTTTTTCACATTCTTCTCTAAATGCTGATCTTGTTATTTTCTCACCGATGTCTAAAGTATCTAATGCTTCATGTTCATTATTCTCATTTGTTTCAATATCATCATTGTTATCATCCTTGTCTTGTTCATCATTGATAACATCTTCGTCATGGTGAATTGATTCATTCTCAGGTTGTTGGCTGGTTGAGAACATATCGAAATATCGTTGGATGTTCAGTTTTTCCACTCCTACCATGTAAAGCCTGAAATCGTAATCGTAAAACCCAATCCAATGCAATAACAACACAATATCAAAATCTTTACACTTTTGTTCGAAGGCACAATCAACGATCAAAGAAATTCTGGAATATTTGCCTGTTTGTATTTCAAAAAAGACGAATCAAACCGATACAATGAAATGTTTGAATACACAAATCTAAATGTTGCTTGCTTAATTCAACCTTCACTCTTATCTTCCATTTAAAAACATGCCAACCAATTTATTACAATTAAATTTCTCTTGATAATTCCAAGTTCACTCAGAAAACATGCTACTGAAGAATGATGCATCATGGGTACAAATTCATTGAAATGGTCCACAAAGAGTTGAATTTTAAAAACATACTTGCGGTTGATGATGTGCTGTTTGGCCGTGACAAGGTTTACTATATCAGCACCCAGTGATTCTAGTATATTCTCAGGAAAATCATGTTCCTTGAAATATATAAAAGTACAAAATTTATAGAGATGGCATCATTTGGTGCGCTCAAATGGTGAAAAGGAGCAAGTGGGTTATCACAAACAATTTCAGAAGGTTATATCTTGGATTATGACTATTTTCTGACAATGAAGACAAGTTTATCTTTTAGATCAATTCATTATCTCAAAGAAAATTATGCACAATAATAAATTCAAACAAACTCCGAGATATTTAACTAGCAATTAACCCATCAACACACTTTTTCAAAGATGTTGACCCCATTTTCAGCAAAAATGCAATCAGTGTTCCACATGTTATTTCTCATGCTATTTATTGGTTTCAGTTCATTTTGGTCATCCAAATTGAACATCTTCAAAGTCCCTGGAGCAATCAAATTTTCCTTTTAGGAAATCGAACATGTCTCAAAGCACATTCTAATTATGCATTCAACAATATAATAATAGGTTGCATTTTTGGTGAAAATTTGGACAACATTTTTGAAAAAGTATGTTGATTGGTCCATTGCCCCTTCAATATCACTTACTCTGATTAACTAAAATATCATTATATATACTTTTCTTGAAGATAATGAATGGATCTAGAAGATACAATGTTCATGATCAGAAAATATTCATAATTCAAGTTAGAATTGTTTGAAATTGTTTGCGATAACCTATGTGCTCCTTTGAAGCAAAAGCAAGAGAAATTATGGACCTTCATAAATGGATAAACGCCTAGGTCTGTGGCAGTTTTTGTTTGACACATAATTGTCGGGGGACAGATGGATTGATCTGTGGACACAGATAAAGAAGGGATGTACCGTGAGCCCTTTCTTCCAAAAATGTTGAATTGATATATCTCCTGATGAGGAATTTATTAGATGCAACAAGCAATAATATGTTCTGGTATTATTTTCAAAGTATTGTTTTATTTGTCCATTAATTTGTAAAAGTTTAAAATTCAAAGTTTATATTTTATTCAAACTTAAGTATTCTAGTATTTGATTTACATGGGAAAGTCCTACTAACAAAAGTGGCCATTTAAAATTTAGCAATAATAATCGGGTTAACTTAAAACTGAGAATCTACTCTAAAAGTTCAAGGAAACTTATGTACTTTTAGGCAAATGACTGAAAAAATGGTAGTTACCGGTACATATTAGCCTAACAATAACAATAAAAGATATTGATAATTGGACCCTAGAAGGATATCTTGTATTACGTACTCAAATTGCAATTAGCAACTTAAAGATATTTTAAAGACCTCTGGATAGCAAGTTGCCACTACATCGAAGATATTGGCCCCCACGTGATTAGAAACGTCATATACAAAATATAGCTTTGGTTTATTGGTTCCTTAGTAATCACAACGTCACGGCAACAATAGGATTGTTGTGTAAACAAATTACAAAACATTTTGGCATAATGACGTCATGATTTAATGGACCAAAACAGGGCCACGTGGGGACCAGTGAGAGATCACGTGGGGGCCAATAATGTCACAACCAATTCGAATATTGCTTATTAAGCAGCCATAATGATCGTTGGAGTGAAATAATTTTCACAATACTGATGAGAAAACATGTCCTAATACATTTATCAAAAAGTTATATCGATTCTTTTAGGTCAAAAATACTATTTCATATCTGCTTTAAGTATTTTATTATTTGATTAACATGGGAAAGTCCTGCTAACAAAAATGGCCATTTAAAATTTAGCAATAATTATAGGGTTAAACCTAAAACTGAGAATCTACTCTAAAAGTTCAAAAAAACGTATGTACTTTTGGGCTAATGACTGAAAAAATGGTAGTTACCAGTACATATTAACAATAAAAAAGAAATTGATAATTGGACCCTAAAAGGATATCTTGTATTAAATACTCAAATTGCAATTAGCAACTCAAAGATATTTTAAAGACCTCCGGATAGCAAGTTGCTACTAAAGCCAAGCTGTGGTGGCTTAAGCCTTATGGCTAATGGGTAGAGTATGCCTTTGAACCAGAAGGTCCAGTGTTTGATTCCCACACTGGCCACTGAATTTAGCAGACTTGCTTTCACATTTGTATATGGCTTGTTGACCATTCCAGCTGCGAAGGGTTGTTACAGTATGATCTTTTAAGAAAGATGGTTCACAAAATGGATTGACATAGCATTGACTCATCTTTTTTATTTCACTTTATGGCATAGTATAATGATAGAAATCAAAAAGATTGAGGCTTTGCTTTGCAACTTACAAGCCAAAAATTATGAGTAGTTTTGAAAATAAAAGTGGCTTGTAAGATACATTGATTTTGCTGGAATTTCTATTCTGATATATTATATTTATGCAGATCCAAGTATTGAGTAAATATCCCCATATTGTGAGAAATTGGTAAGAAAAAATGCCAAGTTTACAAAACTGATATTAAAACTAATAATCAACTTCATAACTGGGATTGTTTCATTTCATTAGAACTAAACTAAAATATTGTCAAGAACTGAGAAAAAACATTACTTAAAAATTAAAATTTGTTTATCTAACTTTTATATATGCATGTACAGTGTATATAAAGAATAGTGTACCTGATTTTTGATGGTGTTGGATTTCAGAAGCGCGAGCCTCAAAGGTAGCAATGTTTGATAAGCTTCGACAGTCTGAATTAACAAAAGTCGTACGAGGGCGCTGAAAGTAGTAAAGCAAAGTTCCATTAGTTCTGAAGTTGACTATCCTGCATGATTTTGTAAGAGTTTTTGGCTGGTGAAGGTGGGAGGGGGGGGGGGGGGTTCATCCGCAACCCCTGATCCCCAACCCCTAACCTTTGGCTAAAGGCCTGTATTAGGAATCTAGAAATGTTTCATGTTTGTGACTGAATCTGATTATAGCCATCACTGATTCCCCATAAAAGACAATAAGTTATGTTTAATAGATATATAACTCCACAACTATATGTACAAATGTACAATAGGTCTTCCTTATAATTCTAGAGTTATGTGTAAATATTATCAAGCCATCATGTTTAAAGTAAGTAAGTTAAAACTTACAAAAAACATAAATTTTAGAGTAAGATACTTAGTCCAAGTTTTCAAATTAACAGGTGTTCACATTCAGAAGTCCTGAAAATGTATGAATAATAACTAAACATACAAAACTGTGACTGAAAAAAGTGTTCACAAAATATGAAATAATTTTAGTGTAGTGTAGACTCTAAAGTGTCAAGTAGTGAAATGTAGTGTGGTGGATACAATGTAATGAATGTAGTGTAGCGTAATTAGGAGTGTAGTGTACTATAGGGTCAAGTTGGGTAGTGAAGTGAAATGTAGTGTAGTGTAGTGTAGAGTAGCAAGGTGTATAGTGCAGTATAGTGCCAACTTGGGTAGTGAAGTGAAATTTAGTGTAGTGACATGTAGTTAAATGTATTGTAGTGGATATAGTATAGTAAATTTAGTGTAGTGTAGTGCATTGTAGTGTAGTTAGGAGTGTTTTGTACTATAGTGTCAACTAGGGTAGTGAAGTGAAATGCAGTGTAGTGCCATGTAGTGAACTGTAGTGTAGTAGATTGAGTATAGTGAATGTAGTGTAGTGTAGTGCATTGTAGTGTAGTATACATGTAATGTGTATATAGTGTAGTGCAGTCGCCTCACAACTTACAATATTCTGCTGACGATGCTCACAAATATCAACTGCTTCGGTATGAGATAGTCATTCTCCATTAGCTGCAGGAACAATCTGGCTTAGTTAAGAGAAAATAACAGCAGCTACAGCTATCTCTTTACACGGGTGTTAAGCCACGATGATACCATGAGCACATGCTTTGAGGATCCACGTTGTTTGAACCTACCGCCGAGCTCACTTATACATCAAGACCCGTTACACAGTCATGATACCGCCGAGCAAGCTCATTGTATCATCGGGTCTGCTTTACCCCCGTGCTTTATATAACAGGGAGTTTCACAATAATATGCGGCAAATTGTTATAAACAGGTATAAAGATGTAACAATTGTAACAGACACAGACCACCAACATCAAAATGCTGAAAAATGTTGATTACATTATTTTGGTGACAAAAATTGATTGGAACATTCAGAATGGAGTTTTTGTATAGGCAATAATAAGATATAAAAAAACTGGGAGAAAATATATATGCTAGAGCTATTCAGTATACTTTGCATTTTTGATACATTTAAATAATATCATCCAGCATGTCTCGAAAATATATATTAAATACAATAACGCAAATGCGAGTAGGTAGTTTAGGTGGCTCGTTCGGGTCAGATAGAATGGCGCGTATAGTAGAAGGTTCCCTTTAACTTAAATTACATCTGTTTTCGTGGTTCAATTTTCATATAGCCCTTATGTATCGAATAGTTATGCAAATTAAAGTATGTCCAGTAAAAGAAAATGTTATATGTCCAATACAAGAAAAGATATTTCACTTTTTGTGATTTTGTAATATGGGGAATCAACCCGAACTAGAAGTCACATTTTCAAAAAAGATTAAATTTTCAAAGTTGATACACAATTTTCGAAACCATATTTCCAGATGTACTTTTACCTGTAGATTTCAAATATGCCATCACTTTAACTGAATTTTGTAAATTTAATGACGTAAATCAAGATCATTTCTACTCTTATCTAGTCTATTGGTGTCTCATCCAAGAGATATTTTAGGAAACCTTAACACGGCCACCAAATATTAGGCCCCTTACAGTTGAAAGGTGTGTGGATCCATGGAAAAAGCCTATTAATGATTTCTTGAGATTATAGGACTTAAGAGTGCATGAATTGAAAAACTCTATTCCAAAAAATAATAAAAATAATTATTCAGCATAGAATGATGAGGTAACTAGGACTTATTTAATAATTAATAAGATTGTGAAAATTAATGTTAGAAAAAGTCTAAGCTCATGAGAAAGCAATACATTTTTTAAGTATTTGGATAATATTAGGTAAGTCTCATAGAAATAATTTGTGAGAACATAAAGTTATTATTGAAAATATAACAAATGATAATTATTATTAACAGCTGAAATGACGAATGTAATTGGGAATTGAAATAACTACAGTAATACCTGTATATAATGAACATTTTTTTGCAAAGAAAAAAATGTTCAGAGTTGGTAGGTGTTCACTATAGCCGCATTTTGCCATATTATATAAAGAGACCAGTTATTAAACAAGGCCAAAAGAGAGGAGGGAATAATCAATTCAATTTGTATTTTCTACCCATGATAACCCATGACACTCTAGTGATGTTTTTGTTTTGTTGTAGTGTAATATTAACTGACTTATTTTAGATTGACTGTCATCTGAATGGTTCATCCTTTTAATGTCAAATTTTAATCTCTTATAATTCTTTATAATCTCATTGAGGTGATCCTTTAAATTAAGGAATCCATGACACATTTGAGTCATATGAAGGACTTTATAGAATTAATCAAAGGACATGGAGTCAATTAAGGGTGATCATTTTAATTTTAATCCAATGGGGGTCAATAGGAGACAAAGGTTTGGCCAAAAAAACACGTTCACTGTTGATAGATGTTCACGAGAGAGATGTGTTCACTAACTCAGTTTTACTGTTCTCCAGGTATAAATAAATTAATAATTATATCCTTCACCATGCAACAAGAAAAACAATACTCCAGGCATTTCTCACATGTTTCAGCATGTGACACAACAGAAAGGTACCACTGTATCATCCATGACAGTGAAGCTTGACCATTGCTATTGACTCTGCAGTGATTATTATGTCAGACTGTCATATCACATGAAAATGATTCAAGTGCCATGTGATGGGAGTGTGTATCATCACAATTAAAATGCTTAGGGGAGGCGTCAAAAGTTCGATGTCGGATCGGAAACTAAATAAATCTAGTTTTGACTCTGACCCCCCCCCCCTCCCCCCCAAAATTAAATACCATGAAAGTTGATCGCTGACTTCCGGTTTGAGAATTTGAAAAATTATTATCGATAGAATAGAATCCATTGGAATGATCTTGACATTCACATGTCAAAGTGAAAGAATACGTCATGAAGACTTCATTAATGGCTCACCATTCTTTGTATTATTTTGGTGGTCATTTCTAAAACTAGGTCAAGTTGCAAAATTAAGTCAATCTGAAAAGTAGGTCAAATGACTCACAGATTAGCAGAAATCCTAATCCAATAAACCAGGAAAAAATAGACAAGGAAAAATATCTTATAATCAATCAATATGTCTTCATCATACAAATTATAATGGGTTGCTACATGTAATATTACTTTAATTATCATGTTTAGCTATGTCCCATTTTAACAATTAACCACTAATTAATGCCAAATGATATATATTAATTTCAGATTTCATATTTGTATATCTAATATCTTCAACAAAAATTACGATTAAAGTACAATAATTCATTACTGTTTTTTGCAACATAGGTCTGATCTATGGCTAATTTGTGGTTTGTTATATTTATTTTACAATTTCTAAATATTTGGAAACAAATTGAACTGAAAACAAACAGAATTAAGAAAAATGGATACGGGTATGTCTCTGTGCAGTAGGTGGCAGCACGAGCTAGCAGATTTGACGCGCCTTGAAGTCTCAGTAAGATATGCTCCGTCATGATAAGTGAAGGTATATAGAGCTTTGTCGTTGTTGCCAACACTGCTTTCCTGAAAAAATAGAACACATTTTTGCTTTGGTTTGATTTAACTACAGGGTATCCCAAAACTTTAAAAAGTGACTTCTAATTTCAAGTGGTTTTGACTCAGATCTCAACAAAAAATACATTACAATTTACAGTCATGTGATTGACTATTGGCAAGGAGCTATTCTGTTATATTTCAAATTTCATCTCTAGTTAGAAACTTCCTTATATGTATCTTATGAGTCATAAATCAAAATCATTTGTTAACACATACTTAATGGCAGAATGGTGTTAATATGAGCCCAAAACATTAATTGAACAAGAGCGTAGGAAGGTGTAAATTCAACACTAATGCCAAATAAATAAAAAATAAATTAAAAAAAAAGGAAACAATTGTGTCAAATCTTCTCTATTAAAACACCTATTTCATGCTCATAATAACGTCATTATATGCCAATATATGACCTTTCTAATGTACTTTAAATGTTTGAATGTTAACCATGGAAAGCTGATCTTCTTAATCTCGACACAACTCATTCTCACTTTTCTCATGTAAATGTTACTTTTCTCAAACGATATAGATGACCAATTACCAATTAACAATGAGAGATTTTAATCAATTTTGATTAATTGAATTTAAAACGTATTATTATCTGATTCCATCATGTATCATGCAATATGACAATACAGATTAGTATGATCAATCAATTTAAAGAAACATATTCGTGATCAATGATACAATTAACCTTAATGTCTGCAACCTTTTTTATAGCACTTATTCGCAAGACCAAATAACCCCCCCCCCTCTACTTCGGAGTACTACCAATAACAATTCGTGATTTAGTAAGAAAAAATATAATTGGTGACTAATTGTTATTCCAATGTAATTTTGGTCCTTGATTTTGCCTAGCAACAGAATACAAATCGAATTAGTGAAATTGAAAAATTGGTGGTAGGAGAGAGTAAAAGATATGTATATCTAAAATTTGAAGAGGTTCATCATTATAATTATGATACCACCGTTTTTATAGGCATTAGGAACATGCAAAAAAGATTGCAAAGGTATCCATCCATCAAGTGGTTTTTGAAAAAACTATTTTTCTCTCAAATTTGTGAAGAGAATGCGATTCACGAATATTTGGCGAAATTGTAGTTTACTTATAAAATTCATAAGATAGTCAATAGTGTCTCGATTTATATTAAATATAGCATGATTGGAAGGAATTGCGTCAATTACATGGACTAAATAATGTTGATAATCACCCAATCAATGTTTTGATTTAGTATATTAAAAATACCAGTATGCGTTTGACTTTTTAGTTAAGAACATTAGACTCTACTTGGTGGAAAAAATTGAAAAGATCTCTGCATGACACTTATTATTAATATTACTAATGAAATTATAATTAGTAATCCAGAATGGTTTTTAAATACTCACGGTAGCACTTTACAGTAATGGTCCAGATCCTTGTTTAATGATAGGTGGCACCACCGTTTTAAACATCGATGGATCTAAAAAGAAAACACATAGCGGACTGACGATTAGAGAGTGACAAATACCATAGCCAGCTTTTACCAAGGGTTGTAGCAAGCTTTTACCAATGCTTTTACCAAGGGGGAGGGTTTAAAAATGCCAGGGGGATTCTTTGACAATTATGACCAAAAACTACTTGAAAAGAGCTCAAAGTGGTGAAAAACTGCAAGATTCTGAAAGAATTTTTGGCCAGGAACCCCCAAGACCCACCCCCAAGCTACAAGCCTACTGCGATGATATAATAATAACATATGGAAGAGTATTAAGCAATCAATTCAATCTTCTTAGGTGTATGACCTCAAGATCCACGTGACAATTCAATAGATTCAATTATCACTTAACAATTGGTAATATAACCCAGTATGTATCTGGAAACATCTAGAACGAAGTAATAACTTCTTATCCGTTGAATTATTTGATTCATTATCACATGTAAGTGTCACATATGTAAGTGTTAAAGAGACACAAGATGATCTCCATACCAAAAATCCTATAAACTCTACAAAATATATTGGCATTATTCCAAGGCTGATATACTACTAAAATGGGTAACTGGTCAACTGGTCTATAAAATATGATAAAAATATGACATTTTTCAAAATGGCCGCCTTCTACCAAAAGTGTCATTTGACAGTGTGCCATGCTTATAGTATTCACGTACCAAACATGAACAAAATCGTTCTACTACTTTTCAAGTCACAGCAAAAATCGTGAAAAAGCGTGTAAAAGCCGCTAATTTTCAAGTGGCTGCCATGTGCTTCCTCGATATCTACATTTCTAGCTTTATTAATGTCCTATATAATTTTTTTACATTTAAAACATATTGCTGTTACAGTTTTACTAATATTGTTCCTAAATTACTGTAAAATCGGCACTAAAATGGCCGCCACTTTTGAATGATCAGCCATTTTGAAAATTGGCTTTCGAGCAGAACCTCTTCCCCATACGGTACATATGTAGAAAATATGAACAAAATCGGGCCAACGGTATTTGAGTTATTGCCCGGACGGATGGACGGACGGACAGAGGTGTTCCCTATATCCCTCCGAACTTCGATCAATGAGATAAAAATTGACTAGACTAGCCCCCCCCCTAGCAAAAGGATCATGACATATTTCAATTTTATCTTTCCAATCCTCTGTAAAGCCTCTTTAAATGTTAATCCATAACAGAGATGACATTCCTACACAGCAGCAGAATTTCCAATTAGCTTAGAGACAATCTTCTCATATAACACGTAAATTGACTGTACTATATTGCACAATTGAGTGGCGCAGCGAGTCAATAGTCATGGGAAGCGCTTGTAAAAAGCCACAAGAATTACCTCCAATTAACATGAAACAAAACGTTGGAGAAGAACAGGAAAGATGGATTGCCCGAGTTAAAATTAGCAGAACAGAAGACATGGAAGATGACCAAAGGGCCCAGATCAGCCCAACAAAAGACGAGGAAAGTGTAATACAAAAATGGAAGAAAACACTCTATGGGATTAAAGTGATAAATGCATCTCAAACAGATAATGATGATGATGACGATGACGATGATAATGACGATACATTCAGTGAAATTGATGGCTTAAACAATAGTGAAAACTATAACTCTAAGGGGATTCCAAAAGGTGTCACCAGTGCATGGGGAAGTGATCCAAACTTTAAATTGAGAAAAATTGAAGTTGATGAAGGATCAAATAAGGTAACATTTCTCGGTTCGATTACCCAAAATGAAACATCAAACTGTGTCCCATCAAGGAAGGTAATAACACAAACAAATTCAAAATTGAAAAATAAAGCATTAATTACTCAATCAGTAACTCTTGTTGAGTCCTCCTCGATATTTTTGGACAGAGTGATGAAACAAGATTCCAAAAATTCTCGCTCCGAGAGCCTTGAGGGAACAGAATGTATGCTACCAGGGGCAATAACTGCTTCAGAGGCTCGAAGATCAAAGTCAACCACACAAATTCCTATCATTATAAACAACCCTACTAGTGAGCATGGTATGCATGTTAAGAAGGAATCTCTTGCACCAGGGACGTTACTTCCACGGTGTGCAACTCTAATCGAATTACCACCAGTTCTTTATGAGAGCCTTGACAAAACAGAAGGTGATTCAACTGGATCTCGATCAAGTGATAGGACAAGCAACAATCCAGAATCAACTACTTATGACTAAAGATTCCACCCACCCAGTGAATAAGGCACAGTTTGTTGGAAAGACATTCTGACCTCAAGGATTTTGATTCCGTGGCAAGCTTCTACCACAATATTGATAGTTTATGAAATAATCTAATTCTTCTCAACATTGTATGGCTGTATGGGATCCATATTGCAAATTAATATCCAACAGAGCTAATATATGGTACACTAACACCATACATGTATGTTACATCATAAAAAATTGAAGATTTAATTATGTAACAGATGACCTTAAGATTGACCTAGTAACCTACAAACATTCACAGAGAGACAATAGAATGAATGTCCTAATAATGACTAATATAACATCACTTAAGACTTATGGATACAGGTTGAAAGAATCATGAAATAAATTGTCTTCCTTGAAGAAATGAAGAAAAGTGTTAAAAAAAGATAATGGTTCAGTTTGGAACATTTGGCATCAGGACGGAACAATTTCTGAACAATCTCAGTGTATTTAGCACACATAAAATAAGTTGATGAACTAGATTCATCTGGTAGCAAAAAGCTCTTCAAAACTCTCCAATGAGAAGCAGTGAAAAAATCAACTTTTGTGGTGCCAAAAAATAGAAAGCAAAATGCTGTTTGTGGCGATTTAAGGGCTAAACACTGTGAAAATGTAAGATTTTCTTGTTCCAGAACAAACCAAAATGCTGAATTTTTTTTATTGTTCAGTGTTCCAACTCAAGAGGCTTATTACGCTGGTTGGAACATAATCAGGTCTCTGTGACACCTCTATCAAATATTTTGTAACAGTAATTTTGTTATTGGAAGAAACCTTATTGTTGGGCTAAAATATCAAAACTAAAATTGATTATACAATGTTATACTGGTATGTAATTTTGTGTACAATAATATTCAATTATGATCTGTAAATTGCATCTCTCTGTCATCTGTTTGAGTTTGAGTAGTTGTGAGTATTTTTTGAATACTCACATTATGTATGACCTTATAGAGTAATACAGTTACCTTCTTGAGTCCTTGTAGGCATTTCTCTTGCCTCAGTTGGTTGTTGGCGACATATATGAGCTTGTTGAGTATGAACATCTCAGTGGAGAGACATTGCTGGTTCAGAATGGTCTCAAGGTATTCTGGTAGCTTTGCACAAACTTTGCCTATCATCCCTTGAAATAAATAAGGGTTATGTAATGGGAGGTTTTGGATACAGGGTTTATCCTGAGTGAGGGAAATATGTATACAGATCCCTAGACACTATATATTCCATGCAACCTCAGTAGATTTGGATTACTTTGGGTTATACTTAACCATGATTTGGTAGTAATTTGACCTATTTTTGCAATTTGACCTACTTTTACAGGAGTTTCTTTTCCAAAAATTAGTGTAAAGCATCATGATGTGAGTCTACTAATTAAAGGAATGGTGTCTTATTATCGATAGTACGTTTCATAGGGGGAGAGGGTATATAAATGACAGTTTCATTAGCAGCAGGCAACAGGCAATTTTCACAAAATTGCCTGTTGTTTTTAGAGACTTTTCAACTTTATGATTTCCATTTATTCTGCCTGTTGTTTTCATTTATTTGGCCTGTTGTGAGAAATTCTGGTGAAACCCCTGCAACTGTATATTCACAAGCTTTATATTGCATACAAATTACTATCGTGATCCTCAATAATGTCCTTACTGCAACATACCTAGGGACCAGGTGTTACAATAAAATAGATGCCAGAGGCAATCAGGAAGAGGAACATTTAAAACAACAACATCTTCTGATATTAATTGTCACTCCTACATGTACATTCACTTACAGAGCAGGCTAGATATGTCTTAAGGAATATCTAAAAAGTTACTCGACTTTTTTGTGATTTTGAATCGCAGAAAGCATTCTGGAGTTTCAAATTGGTGCCACGTTTAATTTTTGGCATCCACCTAATGACTTTTTTCAAAAAAGTCGGGTTACTTTTTACATAGGTATCTTCATAGTTGACTTCAATAAACGAGATGCGAGTACATGTAGATATAAACTTGATTTACATCATTAAATATTTAAAATTCAGTCAAAGTGAAATCTACAAGTTAAAAGTACATCTTGAAATATGGTTTCGAAAATTGTTTATCAATTTTGAAAATTTTAATTTTTTGAAAATGTGACTTCTAGTTCGAGTTGATTCCCCATAGACACAATGTTAAAAAATCACAAAAAGTTAAATATCTTTTCTTGTCTTGGACAGATAACATTTTCTTTTACTTTTTCGAGATGCGAGTAGATAAAAACTTGATTTACATATTTAAATATTCAAAATTCAATCAAAGTGATGTCATGTTTGAAATATACAAGTAAAAGTATGTCTAGAAATATGGCTTCAAAATTTTTTATCAATTTTGAAAATTTAAATTTTTTGAAAATGTGACTTCTAGTTCAGGTTGATTCCCCATAGACACCATGTTACAAAATCACAAAAAGTGAAATATCTTTTCTTGTATTGGACAGATAACATTTTCATTTTCTTTTATTAAGTTAAATGGAACTTTCTACTATACCCGCCATGCTATCTGACAAGAACGAGCCACCTGGTGGTGAATCTGGTAACTACCTACTCGCATCTGAAACTAAATTATTGAGGAAAAATTTGTTTGCAATTGCAAAAGTGTGACAATTTGTTATTTGTATGCTAACACCTCAAGTGACATGAACCCCTTTGCAATCATGTTGATTTTGGTGCCCATTTCTCTGTGACATCATGTCACGATCACACGTCACAATCAACTAAATGCTTTTAACCTGTTTATGTGACAGCCATCTATTGTCCACATGGGGTTTGAAAACCATGAAGCATTAAAACCTTTGAAAGCAAGGAACACCCTGGAAACTACCAGATAGACAACAAAATATCCATAACGGAGTAGAAATGTATAATCAAATCTTACCTCTGTTTAGCCTATCTAGGTCAACTTGTACTGTAGCACAAGGTGGGAGGGGGACAGATATCTGGTTCCACGACATTTTATTTGTGACTCTCTACACTTCTAAATGCCAATGTTACAGCTTTTTCCGTGTTCTCCAATGGTTTTTGCAGAGATTTCTGAAAATGGATACTGTTTAAATTATTCAATGGTAATGTCAAAAAGATGACAAGGCATTTGACATGTAAAATGCCACCACCTGCCATTTGTTACAGACACAATTTTATACAAGACCCAGACACCAGCTGCCATCTACATGTACGTCTATAACAAATTAACAATATGTCACCATGTGGTGTTTTGTGACATAAAAATGGATAAATGTATTTCATAGAATGTGCAGACAAGTGTACCTGGAAGTATTAAAGAGTTGCTTTCAAATTATAAGCATTATCACTGAATTTTTCGACAGGACTTTTGTTTATTCAAGAAATCTAGTATAATGTACAGTCAAGGGATGACCTCTTGTACTGTAGTTTTAAGAGTATCAACCATGTTGACTTTGAGGTCATTCTTCAAGAAACAATTACTCAAATGCGAGAAGGTAAATACCAGTTTCACCACCAGGTGGCTGATTCGGGGGAAATAACACGGCAGGGTATTACAAAGTTCCCTTAAACTTGAATATTCATCAGTTTTAGTGGTTCTCTTTTTATATTACCCTTATGTATCTGATAGTTATACAAATTAAAATATGTCCAGTAAAGGAAAATATTATCTGCCCAACACATCTATGGGTAATCTCCCCAACTTAGAAGCCACATTTTCAAGGAAAATAAAATTTTCCAAGTTGATAAACTCTTTCAAAGCCACATTTCTAGATGTAATTTTACATTTAGATTCCAAATGTGATATCTTTGTTTGAATTTAGAAATTTTGATGATGTAAATCAAGATTATGCCTACTCACATCTAGTCTATTGCAGGGCATTGCCGCATTAAGCATCAAAATACAAGATTTCACGCATTGTTAGTCAAACCAGACAATAAAATAAACAAAATGATTGGGTCTTTAACATGTTTGTAATTTTTCAATAAAGTACTGTATCTCCACTATTAAAACAAAATATCATAGTGAGCTGAAGTGATAGATGATGGTTATTGGTTATTAGTGTGTAGATAGGAGCATAAAACTTGGCATTCCATTTAAGGTAAAGCTGAGGCCTTATTCATAAAGCCACCGAAGTAAATATGTATGACGCAAGCAAATACGAACCCGCAAACCTATCGTTACATAACGTTTGCATTACAATACTGTATTATTCACAAAACCATGCACGCCAGCCGCCAAAACATGAACACAAACCGATCATATCATCACTGGTGATCCACACGATTACGCTTATCGAAATGGATCGTTTCAGTAACAAAATGTCTGAATGTTGAAGCTACGATTTTTCTTTTTTCCTTATTTCACGCGCTGTAGGCAGAATCCCAACGACATTTTTCTCACAAACGTGTATATGTATCTTATGTTTTAGAAAATGTACATTTTTGCAAAAAAATAGCTCAGAAGACAACAGAATCGTCGATTTAATTCCTCACTGAAGTTACATAAACGATTTGGGTTAAAAGTGCAGATCTTAACTGTTTTTCGAAATACCATTTTTGTAACTTAAGTGAGGAATTAAACCGACGATTCTGTTGCCTTCTGAACTATTTGTTCGCAAATATGTACATTTTCTTAAACATATGATACTGATACATATCTGTGATAAAAATGTCGTGGGAATTCTGCCTACAATGTGTGAAATAAGGAAAAAAGGAAAAATCGTACCTTCGACGTTCCGACATTTTGTTACCAGCATAATCAAGTGGATCACCAGTGATTATGTTTAAAACACATGTTAGCCACGAGCACCTATAAAGTAACATTCAAAATGCATATTAAACCTGCACATTGCTCCAAAACGCAATATGTTGACATATATTGTTTTTACATTTTCAAGCTCTTATATAAAGTTTATGTAAATAAAAATTGTTTTTTTCTGCGTAATATCAAAGAACAATCATTTAGTTAAAAAAATAAAAAGGCGAATGCGGGATTCGAACCCGGGCCACCCGCGTGCTCGGCGAGGATTCTACCGCTACACCACCGTATTATTATGAGTGGTGGAAGTAATTAAACGCTACTTATTTTGAATGCTATGATTCGGAAGTGACGTCACGTTCTTCATTTAGAAACCTTTCCAAAATCATATCGCCGGCTCCGATCGAAGCAAATTCAATGGAAAATCTTTGAAATGACACATTTATGGTAAGTATTTCTACACAAGATTTGCCCCATTTGTTCATCATTCTATAATCTTACATTAAGCTCAAAATGATAAAATTCACCCCCGAAACAACCCAAGATTGCGTTTCGGAGCGTAGTCCAGCTTTAATATTTCTGTATTTAGTCCACATTCTTGCAATAGTAAAATAGCAAACAAAGGCTCAATCAATATTGTTGTAGAAATTGTTGTAGAAAAATAAGCATAACCAAAAGTAGATGGACAATGTAAGTTGTATAACTGTTTTAAAATTATTTTTTATTGGTTATGTGCCGCAGCAAATGTCACCGTGTTATTAAGTGTTTTGAAGTTGCGCAACGATCCTGCCATGACCGTGGTATTGTTAACATGAAATCCTGGTATAACCGTGACAATGTTATATTATATTGCAAGGCCTGTCATGACAGTGGTAATGTTAAAGCTAGTCCAACAACATTATTAGACCTAGCCTGGGCCTCGTTCCTTATCTGACATGTCTTATGGCCCAGGCAAGGTCTAACCTCCATGATAATTTTGCCTATGATGCGTTAATTTAATCGTTCCACAGGTTTCGACAAGCGGAACTAATTAAACCCTGAAAACATGGTAATATTACATAAAAAATGTGATTCAAGCATGCATACATACCTTATGAATACATACACACTATCCTGTATCTCCCTTAGACCCTCTTGATGCATAATTACGAAAATATTGCAGACAGGTTTGGAATATAACGAAAATGTTAGTCAGTTCTGGTAACATCGAAATTGCAAATCATATCACAAATTAATTGCATTGCGGCACTCCATTAACAAGCAGTTAAGGTTTACAATTAATAACTATTTGCGTGTATACACGCGCTATATAAATCAATCAAAGATACCTCTTATCCTCAAAACTGATCTTTTTATCACGAGTAATCGTGATAATAATTATCAATCTATAGACGAACAGACACAATGACGGACATGCGGAAATGTCATTTTAGAGATTGTTTTAGTGTAGCCTCATTTTACTAGTATAAATGAACATTTAACACAATAATATTGTGTTAAATCACTTGATGTTATATGTTTTTATATTATTGTCAAGTATCAGTTGCATGTTATCGCGGAAAAATGGTTTTGATGAATCCAGAACTTGCAATAAAGGAAAGAATAGTAAGGAGGTTAAACCCAATAATGGCCAAGAAATTTCCTAATAGTAAAGAACGCCGTTATTGAGTTAAACAGTGTTGAACTATGTTAAAGCCTGATATGACAGTGACAATGCTTTATTATATTGCAAGGCCTGTTATTTAGTAGCATGACATTTAGTAGCATGAGAATACCGTAATGAAAAATTTCATTGTTTAACTACCTTAAATATGTAAATCCAGACTACTATACATGGTACTCACATACATTGATACATAACATTTAAGATTCATTAACTCAAAACTCTAATCTCATTCAAGAACATGAACATTGTCATGTCATATCAGGCTTTAACATTACCACGGTCATGACAGGCCTTGCAATATAATACAGCATTGTCACGATTATACCAGGCTTTCACGATAGCACTACCACAGTCATGGCAGGATCCTTGCAAAACTTCAAACACTAAAATAACATGGTGACAGGTGTGCCAGTCATAAGTCTTGCAATAGATCCTAGGCTAAGGGTTAAGTAATAGTAAGTTGTATATAGAAGAGACAGGTGAACAACTAGGATTTAGGCCACTTGTTAACATGGCGATTTTAACATTATTTGTGTATAATTTTCAAAAAACAATGCAGAGTTGATCCAAAATTGATAGTTCTCAATTCTTACCTATGAATCAACCACATTCAAGTGATATAGAGTGAATAAAGCCGTCTTGAGGCGAGATATTCTGAAAACCTACAATTGCCTGGCAAGTTACCCGGATTTCCGTGTTGAATGGAAGTTTGAAACAAGGAATTTGATTGGTTCCTGCTAACCGCCGCAAGTGACACCTATCTGGTTCTCTAAAATGTAATTCATTTTCTAGAAATAACAATCAATTAAAGTGTACAAAACTATAAAAGGTTTACTTAATAATTATTTATCAAAACATCTGATTCATATAATATCTTTTTAAACCCAATTTAAATGGTGAAATTAACATTTTTCTTGGAATTTTAAACTTCTAATTACAACCAATCAAATCAATCGTTACAAGATTCAATCTTTCCATGTGTCCGGAAGTTTCAACTTGCCGGGCAATTGCAGGTTCGTACAGTTGGTGTTTTTTTATGCTGTCTTATCGAAGAGTTAGGATATACAGTAGATTTGAAATATTCAACAATATACGTTTCGAAAACACTTTGGAGAAGATTCTTGGGAGATTTGGTGGTACGACTCGATACCAGTAAGGAGAACTCGTACCAAGACGGCAAGTTTTTGAAAAAAATTTTCAATCCTAATTGTTTACCTGTCTCTTCTATATACAGCTTACTATTACTTAACCCTTAGCTTACTTCGGTCCAAAGCCTTCTCTATATTCCGGCTTTGAGTAGAAAGATTGAGCTGCCTTGGTATTGTAAATATTGTAAATCATTGTGCCACACGCACAGTAAATACGGCATAATAATATGAAATATACCTCTATATATAGATTTGAGAAACATCAGCACACATCTCCGTCTGAATCTATTGTTATATTTGATTTCTTTAAGCGAGAATAATTTCAAAGTTTCCTCCATTTATTCACGTCTGGAACCGGAAGCCATTTTTTAGCTATAGCGAGAAAATTTCACCATGTGTCAAACTCCCAAAGAAATTTTGAAATATCTAAATCCAGACAAGCAACGCTTCATCCTAAATATAATTAATATTCTTAAAAATATTTATAAAATTTATTAAAAATGATATCTAGGTGCGTGTAGCAATTTTACATACGAAATACGAGTACATACGAAATCAATGAAGTTACATCTAGCTGTAAGCTAGAGACTCGAGTAACCCTTAGCCTATGCAATAGATAGCATGTGATGTGATATGTTAGGCCAATGCATTACAATGTACCTCTCAGAAAAGCACTCATAAAGTAGTTCAACGTCGTTAAACTCAATAACGGCGTTCTTTATTATTAGGAATTTTCTTGGGGCCATTATTGAGTTTAACCTCCATGCTATTCTTTCCTTTGATGCAAGTTGTGGATCTATCGAAACCACTTTTCCTCGCTAATATGACACTGATACTTAACAATAATATAAAACCACATTTCATCAGGCGATTTCACATAATATTATTGTGTTAAATGTTCATTTTTAATCGTAAAATGAGTCTTATTCTTACCAATTTATGAGACGAATATTTCAACCGGCAATGTCTGTCTGTGCGTCGCCAAAGTAAACTTGGTCAGCGAAACGAAATTGTTCTTCAATATTGATATTTATTATAACCATCCAGTATGACACGAATCTTTGCTTTATTCAAACAGCGCGTGTATTCACCCAAGTTTACTCTATTGTTATTTATAAAAACTTTAAAAAGCAATACTCCCTTAAGAAAAAAGCCATGGTAACCATGGTATTCCATGGTGCGTCCATGGTAATCCATGGTTTTCCATGGAAATTCATGGTTTTTCATGGTATTTTCCATGGAAATTCATGGATACCCATGGTAATCTTCCATGGATATTTACCATGATTTTCCGTGGTAATTGGTGACTTGGTAATTGTTTTTTCATGAACATGCCATGTTTTTACCATGACACTTGAGTTGTAAAATCAACAATTTTGGCAGGTTTTGTTTTTACCCAAATCTTCAAAATTGAATCAATATTTTAACGAATGAATCCAAGCTGGATTGAGAATTAGTCTCATTAATCATAGATAAAAGAATATGACACCCCCCACCCCAAAATCTTTGAGAAAGTCAACCTTCTTGACAAAAGCTGGTTTCAGGCCTGAAATACAACCATGTTTTTACAATCTGAATATATGTTTAGTACATTCTGTACATAGTGTCATGTGACAAAGAACTGTTTACTTAATATTTTTTTAATTGATGATTTGACCCCACAATTAAAAGTAATAATTTGTTTGCTGGGATTTGCTATCATTTAACTTTGGCACTTATGTAAAAAAAGACAAAATAAGTGATAAAATCAGCTCACTGGATTCCCTTATTGCAGACTGAATAAACATTTTTACTTGGAGTAAATCCTATTTGGTTTTATTTGATCAACAATGAGTTTTTGACTTGCACTGTCTACACTCACAGACAATAATAATTACTGAAGAGGGAGCATTAGAAAGAGTAAGATTATCATATATAATAACAATTAAGATCAGAATATTTAAGAATTATGCAAATGAACTCTTATAATCTGTTGTAAAGAGATTAATCTTTTGACATTAATTTGAGAGTTAAGACACCTAATTAACATAGAATAATGGCAACCAAATATTTAAAAATTATGCAAATGATTATTTATTCCTATTCAAAGACAAATCAATTTTAATTACTTATACTATGTTTCATGTTTTAAGCCAAATGGTGTTGTTAACCCCCTCCCCTTCCTTCATGCAACTTCTTTTTAAATATAATATTCTTACATAGACAAATTGAATTTTTATCACTTAGGTATAACATTTCAGTTTGCAGCCATAGGCTTGTGTTTAATCCCCCATCTCGATTTCAAGTCAAAATTCTGTAAAGTATATACTTTTCTGTGGATTTTTTCAGATGATATGCTTATAAAAGTTGAATGGGACTTAATTTGGAGAAGTTCATTTAGAAACATAATGTATTATTCATTTTTCTGTTTCCAAAAGACCAAACAAATAGCCCATGGAAAACCATGGACTTTCAAAAGATCAAAAGAATAATCATGGAAAACCATGGCTTTTGATTGCACTTTCCAAAACATCAAAGAAATAACCATGGAAAAGCATGGCTTTTGATTGCAATCAACCGTCTTCCATGGCTTTTGATTGCAGTTTTCTCAACTTCAAAGAAAGAAACCATGGTTTTTGATTATATTCTCAAATGTACGAAATGTAATTTAAGAAAATGAGTTATTTATTTCTTAAATTACTTCATATTGATTTTTAAAACTGAAAATTAAAGAAAGTATTGAAATAAAACAGAGCTTGGGCTAGTTTGACTTAATCTTTTTCAAAGGAAAGAAGTGTTTGGCCTAAAAAATAAGCAATCTCTATCTAGCCTTGATCTACACAAAAGACCTTTGCACAATTGTTTTTTGAAATCTTGTGGCCTACTCTCTGCTCTGCTGTTTCACATATTTTATCATTTGTAAGCTGAGTCTAACATTCAATGAATGTTCTTGCTATACCTTCAAAATGAAATGTCCACCCTTTTTTCTCAATGATAAGTCTCAGTCTAACTGGGATATATCATCAAAACATTCATTTTGGAGATTTTGGTAAATACAAATCCTACCAAAATTGTTGATTTTACATCTCCATGACACATCCATTAAAAACCAATTACCAAACCAACAATTACCACGGAAAATCATGGTAAATATCCATGGAAGATTACCATGGGCGTCCATGAATTTCCATGGAAAATAACATGGAAAACCATGAATTTCCATGGAAAACCATGGATTACCATGGGCGCACCATGAAATACCATGGTTACCATGGCTTTTTTCTTAAGGGCTCGCAACATTATTGATGCATTTGATTACTGGTAATTTCAGCTCAAAGAAATATAGATGTCATTGATTGTGCTAGATTTCTGTCCCTATATCTTGACACTGTTGAATTCTGGCTTTATTTTATTTTACTAGAGAGATGTCAGACCTATAAATAAAGGCATATGGATGCATAAATTCATCTATAATTCAGGATAAACTGAGATTGAATAATGTTTTAAACATTTAAAAATTTAACTCTTTAAAGTCTGGGTCAGGACCCACGTACGTGGGTACGAGGGTACGTGGGTAGGAGGTTTTTTATACAAAGCCCTCCTACAGTATTACAATATTTTGTACTTATATATAGGATAACCGGGGTTCGTTTCGTTTTATGAACTTGTTTCGTTCAGTGTTGCTAACGGCGGTTTATTCCTGAAAGGATTTGCCATTTCGATGTTACCGGAACCAGAACAGAGTTTTCTAAACTAAGAAAAAGCCTTCTCCCAACATTTTCATAATTATACATCGATGAGGTGACAGGGGGGTATGTGATGATTTGTATTTATTCATAAGGTATGTATGCATGCGTTGATCACATTATTTCTGTAACGATACCATCTTATTACGGTTTAATTTGTTCCGCACGTCGAAACCTGCTGAACGATTAAATGATCGCATCAAGGGCAAAATCATCATGGAAGTTAGACCTAGCCGGGGCCATAAGACATGTCAGATAAGAAACGAGGCCCAGGCTAGGTCTAATGTTGTTGGACTATCATAAAGGTGAAAAAATAATTTCTACTTAGAGACAGGGAAGATGCAAAGAACCCACCCACATGTTTTTTTCTGAAATGTTGTCCTGATCTTCAAACCCTTCCACCCCTGCTTTTTCAATTTATGTTGCAACAATATTTTTTTGTGGAAAACAATATTTTCCCATGTTATTTTCCCACAGGAAAAGCTCATACAATCCATTGTTTTCAGCTTAGTTTTGGTCACCCATAATGGAAATCTTTAAAACACGAAAAGGAATTGTAAAATGGCTGTATCAAATCCAGGTGCACCAGGTGTATTTTAGGATCACACTGTCACATACAAGTGAAAATATTTTTCTGATTTTCATTTCAATATAATTTTAGACTCTCATCTTACGAAAGACCCAACCTGATGGACGGTGACAACTACGGAATGAATGATGAGGGTTATTGTAATTCTCATTAATAAGATTCTTTGTAAATTACCTGTTAAAACTCAAATTTGTTTGGAATTTTTCTCATTCATTTTCCAATCATGGACGCAGACATCTTGGACGAGACTTCCTGACGAGACTTCTTTGACCTACTTAAATTAGTTCTTATTTAGTCTTAATTCTAGCATGTTATTGCACCCTATTTTCCTGAGGGTATCTACAGAAATGAAATAATGTATGGATTCTACAAAACATACAATTCCTTCTCTAAATTGCTTGATATGAAGAATCCAAAAAGTAGGCCAAATTTCTCTTACGAGATCTCACCGCCATCTTTAAAAATTTGGAAAATTTACGTGGCAGAAGGAAAAGTGATTTAATTCTCCAATTACAGATACCTCGCAGCCAAAATGGGTCTGTGTAAGTGTCCGAAGAAGAAAGTCACAAGTCTATTTTGTTTTGAACATAGAGTTAATGTATGTGAACACTGCCTTGTGTCGAATCACCCGAAGGTATGTTTTTGAATTTTTTATTTTCATACAGTTGAGTTTGATCTATGTTTTTAGGCTGGTATTCAGGTAGAAAGCAACTTACTTTTTCAACCATTGGAATACATGTAAATTTGGCAAAGTTCAAATCATAATTTCTCAAATCCCAGTCCATCCTGCATCCATTCAGATCATGTAAACTCTGTTAAGCATGATAAAAGGCAAGAAGTTTAGTTAGAAATAAAAGAGTTATCTCATGAATGGGACCCTTACATAGCTCCTAAAAGGTAGAAGACACTAAATGGTGTAACACTATAAGCTGAATTTTGTCCACATAGAGCATGTGCACAATACTTAAGACATGTAAAATTGAACTGTCAAAAGAACTGAAATATACTTACCAGCTCGTCTTTTCCGGAAGTTATGATACGTTATGGTGTAACTACGGTAATTAATTTTAAAATATTGAAAAAATCACAAAATACAAGTTCTGAGGTATATATCGCCATTTTTAAGCGAATTAGCCCATACTATGACTATATATTCGCACCCCCATATACAGATATATATAAACTTCATCTTCACAATAAATTGAGCTTCTTTCAAATTTCCATTTTTTGAGATAAGTGCCATTTTCTTACAATTCAAGCCGTAAAAATAGTTGGAAAGTGCTTCCCAGTTGAGGTTAATGGCTTTTATACTTACATTAATGTATGGAGCACTTAAAATGTACTTAGAATCGTATAAATAGCTCTATTCTGTGAGATTTATTTTTGTTTTTATTTTTATATTTTTCTCACCTCATAATTGAAGAGCTCCGCTGTCGATTTACATTCAGTTACACTTATTTCCTTGAAAATTCGCCATGATTGGAACAAATGATGGTTGGTTTATGTTTTATTCATTTAGTTTGTATTTGAATCTAGCTACTTAAACACAAAACATGTCTTCATGTTATGCTAAAGAGCAAAGATCGCGAATTCTAGGTGAAGCCAATTATTTTGCACAAGTCATATCCTGATTGCATCATAGTTACTTTGTACTAGTGTTGTCGCGATTAATCGATACATCGCGATATACATCGCCAAAGCTGATTCTGGCGATGCATCGATGTCTGAAACAAAACATCGATGTTTTTAAAAAAAAGTCATTTGCTAAAAATCACCCTTTCTTATCTTATTTTGACGCAAATCGCTTAAATTTCTCATGTCTTATTTCATTTCCCAATGTTTTCTGATATTATTTCGCTTTAAAACTGTTTTAGCTAGTCGAAATGAACCATTAATCTAAGAAAAATTACTTTACTTTCATTTCACCGTTACTAGAAGTTCCCGGATGAACCAGCGTTCTGTATTTTAGTGCATTAGCGTTCGGTATTTCAGTGCACTTTTCTCGGACTTTTTCTCGATGTACATCGCGATGTGCATCGATGTTTACTACTGAAAATTGCCGATGCATCGATGTACGATTATGGCACATCGCGACAACACTACTTTGTACTAGTCACATCCTGATTGCATCAGCCAATTCACGTGATTTACAGTTTACACATGGTTTCAATATACATGTTATACTACTTCCGGGTAGGGTAGTGTTTTTTATACTTTAAAAATGAAGCCATTTCGATCAGTTTTTATAATCCTTGGTAGAACTGAAAGGTATTACAATACATATTTAAATTAATACACATGAGTGTATTTGATGAACTCTCAAAAAATAAAACCCACAATAACACCCTATGCAGACAGAGCCTGTGGGAAATATTGGGTGGGGAGCAAATGAGCGGAGGGTGCGGAGCTAACGGTCATTTTTGAATTTAAATTTGGAATATTTCTGGAACTAAGCCGTTTTGGGACTTCAAATATACCAAGATATGTGTATTTTACACCAAATATCAATACAATTGTGCAAATAGTAGCGCAATTCATTCTATAGCGACGCAGTGTGCCCTAAACCTTTCCCAGACCTATATATTTTGAAATTATCCTTTTAATACGGAGCCCCCAGCATTCATAAAAAATGGTGTTCAAGGTACACTATCTATACAAATTATTTTTGCATCTTGGAAGCCAGGCAGTATCTGTGTGATTTTATAAAAATTCGGAAATGTTCTTCAGATATGAGCCCCCTCTAAATATTGGGTGCGGAGCAGCTCCATAAACGTAGCTCCGCACCCAATATTTAGAGGGGGCTCATATCTGAAGAACATTTCCGAATTTTTATAAAATCACACAGATACTGCCTGGCTTCCAAGATGCAAAAATAATTTGCATGGGTAGTGTATCTTGAACACCATTTTTTATGAATGCTGGGGACGCAGTATTAAAAGGATAGTCTCAAAATATATAGGTCTGGGAAATGTTTAAGGCATACTGCGTCGCTATAAAATGAATTGCACTACTATTTTCACAATTTTATTGATATTTGGTGTCAAATACACATATCTTGGTATATTTGAAGTCCCAAAACGGCTTAGTTTCAGAAATACCCCAATTTTAAATTCAAAAATGACCGTTAGCTCCGCACCCTCCGCTCATTTGCGCCGCACCCAATATTTCCCACAGGCTCTGTCTGCATAGGGTGAATAATATCTTTTTTATTCACAATTTCATGTCATTAATGTTTCTAACAAGTCACCTCTTTCTCTCTTTTCTTTATTTTTGTCAACAGTCAAAATCGGAATTTAAAACTTGGTTTCTTTACAAGCTCTGCTTCTGTAAATACTAAATAACAAGAAAAATGTTAAACCTTACATCCTACACTTATTTGATATGAAATAGGCGATCATTGATATCATTTTTGTGCTGTTAAGTGTGGATCTTTTAATTTTTTAGTCAAACTTGATCGCTGATCTCTGTCGATGTGACGTCACGCATTAAGTATGCACGCATGGACAGTACAATACATAAGGCAATATGGCGTCTTAGGCCTATACATGAGCCAGAATGGAGGTCTGCAAGTTGAAATGAATATGTTTGTTTATGCATCAATCGATCACACATATAATCCAGACAATCTTTCAAATCATATACTTAACATTGTAATGGATTTATTTATTTTGTGAGCTAACCTTCACTTTAATTTTCATTGGTGAAGCAATGATTTTACCTAAAATGAGTCCCTGTCTTTGCATAGTGATATTTAAAAATCGAGAAGCAAAACCTATGTTGAATATACTGTGTATTGATGAAGTTTATATATAGCCTAGGGGAACTCAAAAATATTGTTATTATATCGGCAAATTCGCTCGAAAATGGGTGTACACCCTAGAAATTGAATGTTGTTGATTTTTTCAATATTTTAAAATTAATTACCGTAGTTACACCATAATGTATCATAACTTCCGGTAGAGGCGAGCTGGTGAGTATTTTCTATTATTTTGACAGTTCAATTTTACATGTCTTTAGTATTGTGCACATGCTCTATGTGGACAAAATTCAGCTTATAGTGTTACACCATTTAGTGTCTTCTACCTTTTAGGAGCCATGTAAGGGTCCCATTCATGAGATAACTCTTTTATTTCTAACTAAACTTCTTGCCTTTTATCATGCTTAACAGAGAGTAGTCCTATTCAAAAACTTCCTGTTCGGTTATATGGTGAAAAAAATATCCCACGAACGAAAAAAGATTTTGCTACATTTATAAGCGAGCATTGATTTCTGAGCCTGTAAAAAGCATGTAGGACCTGATTACCCCATTGATTTACTGAGACCGCCAAAAATATAGTTCAATTTTTTGGTTCAAAATTATAATCTCTCAGCGGTCCCTGACACTCCTACTAGCTATTACCAAACATTAATTGTCAATACATGTACAAATATACGTGTCATACATCTACAAAGTAGCAAACTAGTGTTTTAAGTACTACCCTCAGTCAGAATTCATATGTGACTTGTTCAGATTGTCTTGGCAAGATGAAATAATATACATTAGTTGAGTTCGTTATGACCTCTACCCACATATAGTGGGGGGGGGGCTGATGATGGGAAGTTCTACCATCGAATCGAGGCCTGTATGAAGAGTTTAGATGGTTATCGCTGAAAAAAATCTTATAGTATTATGATTCATTTCACTAATAAAAGCGATGTCCCGTGATCATTTCAGCCCATTTTACTGTTTTATTGCATCTGTAAAACTCCAAAAATAAGAAATCAGGAGACCATTGTGCAATAATATAGAAAAGTTAATTCATATTGTACATGAATGGCATTTGTATATTTCAGATTATTTCGTTTTTTTGTGCAATGAAGCCTGTGCCTTCTTGTAATTTGCAGAATTTCAGCCATGTTATCTTTTTGAAAATACTATGGCTCTGAGAAGCATCAAAATATAAAAGGCCACACACTTTAAAGCCAACTAGAAGCAATCCAAGATAAATAAATGTCATTTATGTACAATATATGTAAAAATATATTTTTCCATATATTGTTGCATAATGATCTTTTGATTTCATGTTTTCTAGATTTTACTGACGCAATAAAACAGTGCAATGGGCTGTAGTCTGTATCCAATAGATGGAATATCTTGAGAATTCGGTCTATTGATCACCTGGAATTGATCATCTTGTCAATTGATCATCATGTCAATGATAAGGACTATTCAGTGCATAATAATATATTTCAATCCCAAAGTTTAACATATGTGGTCTAAAGTCTGAATATTTTTATTCCAAATTTCAATGTATTTCTAACCATTTATGCATATGAATTAAATTTTATACTGACTATCTTTAGCTTCAATTCAACTGTTATCCCCTTTAAATTATATTTACCAAAATAAATGTCTCCAAGGCTCAATACCAGCATCTAATGCATGATACATTTCTGTTTGTGTTAAATTTTGTAGGGGTCATCTGTGCCAGGTTTGTTTATTGTGGTTTTAAATAGGTGCAAAATTCTCATTTTTTCCCAATAATCGCAAAGCTTTTGCTTCATTTGTGCATTCTATCCTTGAGATAAGAATCTTTTGGGCATCTACATATATAGGCAATCCATTTCAGAAGGATTACTTTATTTAATTTGAAAAACTACAGCTTATTTATTATGTATCTAGACTTAAATCATAGGTGTAGCGCTCGATACGCTGGGTAAGCACAGGCGTATCAGATACAAGCAAATTTCAAAATTTCAAATTTCAGACCCCCCTAAACGCTCATTTTTGCTTCGCTCAACTCATGTTCCCGTGGTGGCGTATTACTGAGAAATGTAGCGGTACGCCCATGTTAGTGAACAATGGATGCCAGCACATAGACTTTGTTGCGTCAACCATATGAGCACTCAGCACACAATATCTTAAGAGATATTAAATTAACAGTAAAATGGACTCGCTTCCTCATAAGGTCCAGAAGTTTTGATACGCAATTTGCACAATTGTTTAAGATAGTCTGTACCATTGTATCTTGTCATTTCAATGCATAGTTCAGTCATATTAGAACTGGCTCCAGGATAGTGACTATAGTCCAGTTTGTACATTGTGTAAAAGAGTCTGTACCAGTGCATAGTTCAGTCATATTTGAACTGGCTCCAGGATAGTGACTATAGTCCAGTTTGTACATTGTGTAAAAAGAGTCTGTACCATTGTATCTTGTCATTTCAGTGCATAGTTCAATCATATTTGAACTGGCTCCAGGATAGTGACTATAGTCCAGTTTGTACATTGTGTAAAAGAGTCTGTACCATTGTATTTTGTCATTTCGGTGCATAGTTCAGTCATATTTGAACTGGCTCCAGGATAGTGACTATAGTCCAGTTTGTACATTATGTAAAAGAGTTTGTACCATTGTATCTTGTCATTTCAGTGCATAGTTCAGTCATATTTGAACTGGCTCCAGGATAGTGACAATAGTCCAGTTTGTACATTGTGTAAAACAGTCTACCATTGTATCTTGTTATTTCAGTGCATAGTTCAATCATATTTGAACTGGCTCCAGGATAGTGACTATAGTCCAGTTTGTACATTGTGTAAAACAGTCTACCATTGTATCTTGTTATTTCAGTGCATAGTTCAATCATATTTGAACTGGTTCCAGGATAGTGACTATAGTCCAGTTTGTACATTGTGTAAAAAGAGTCTGTACCATTGTATCTTGTCATTTCAGTGCATAGTTCAATCATATTTGAACTGGCTCCAGGATAGTGACTATAGTCCAGTTTGTACATTATGTAAAACAGTCTACCATTGTATCTTGTTATTTCAGTGCATAGTTCAGTCATATTTGAACTGGCTCCAGGATAGTGACTATAGTCCAGTTTGTACATTATGTAAACAACAGCTGAGCAATGAAGAGATGGGCCAATGTGTCAGACTTATATGTTATGGTAAGTCAGTTTTCATTAACATTGTTTGGACACATTAATTTGAGGGAAAAAAAGCAGATATACTTTTTTCATTACACAAACTGTATTTTAGGATGCCCCATAGCACAACCAATTGTCTGTAAAGAGTTTCTAATCTCTGCCAGTAGGTGGACTTACTCCATACACTATGTCAATTACATCAATGAAATATAAAAATAAAGTTCAGACCACCCTGGCCAAAAATTCTTCCAAAAACATGCAGTTTTCACCATTTTGAGCACTTTTTAATCTGTGGCTTAAAATTCCAAAGTGGAACCCCCTGGTATATTTTAAACTGAATCCCAACTCCTTATCAAAAGATGGCTACGGGCCTGCTAGCCCTATAATTCAATAATGCAGCCATTATAATTACAGTATTCTATATTTTCAGATGTCCTACATTGGAAATGTATTGATAGATACGCGAGACAGCTTCCGCCAAATACTGCTCCTGCAGGCTACTGCTGTCCAAATTGTAAAACCGGCATCTTCCCACCACCAAATATGGTGTCTCCTGTAGCAGATGCGCTGAAATCGGTCTTGTCACAAGTCAACTGGGCCCGAGCTGGACTAGGCTTACCACTTGTGAGTATTATTTTGTTTGAAATAAGATAAAGTTTCAGAAATGTTTAGTTCCAAATCTCTGAAATGATGTTTATGATGGGGTATTGAGATTTAGTATGACTATTAATCACATATAATTGCATTAAATGCTTTGGGATTTTCATATTACCTCAAAATTGTCATTGCGGTTACTATAAAAAAAGATGCCTTCCTCTTTGATTATTTAGTTTCATCTGTATGTATTGTAGACCCCTTGAGGGTTGCAATGGTGTTGAATGTAATCTTCCAGCCTAATAAAATGATTAAAAAGGGTAACATGTAATCTGTAATTTTTGTAAAGCAGTTGCCATCATCATGGCTTGCAATTGAAGCCTAGTTTCTCAAAACTGTGAAAAATTGGCTAAAATGAGGGGAGTGTGGTTGCACTCAATGTAGTGAATGCCCCCCCCCCCCTCCTTGCAGACACCCATGCTTATCATGCATGCAGCAGAAACTATAGTTTATATCTAGGAGTTATACTTACATTCTTTACATTAAACTATTTTGTGATATCTGTTTCAGATTGATGAACCCCCAGAACAACAATCAGCCCCAGCGCCATCTACAAATGATAGCCTGATTATCACAACCAGTCACAGTAGCGCCTCCTATAGTACACAACAACAATACAGTCCTCCAGCCCAGACCCAGTTCAACCCACCACCCCAATATAGCTCCAGTAGTGCCCCCTATCTAGCCCAGAACACACCACACATGACTGCCCAACACAGCAGTATAAACATAGGGGATGTTGCCCCACATGTAAGGGGATCAGATAAGCTAGGTACGTTTGCTAATTATAATACAGGGTGATCACTAAGTAGTGACACCAGGTCTCTCATTTTTACAAATTTTTAAACAATCTCTCTAATTTTGGCACACACTAGTGGGCATGCAATTATGAGTAAACAACTTTTAAAATCTGTTTTTAAACATACACATTTTAATTTTACATAAACTCACAATTGCATTTTTAAGGCATGTTGAAAATATAAGCAAGATTCCTTAAAATTTGACATAATGAGAGACCTAGTGTCATTACTTATTGATCACCCTGTATGGCTAATGTATCAAAATGGCCACTTTTATCATTGAGAGTATGTATGATCATAGTAATAGACTATAGGTTTTGTAAAGAGTTTGATTGTCTGTTTTAATGTGTCAGTTATACTTCAGTTGATTTGGTTTGTTTGAAAGCTAAGGCCTAGTTAAGGTATTTTTAATTCAACAAATCTTTTAATCAAATTAAAATGTGCCATGTTGCAAAAATAGCCAAAATCCCAAATTCACATATAAAAGATAAATAAACATTTACAAAAAGCAATCTGTGCAAATATAAATACTAATATTTCTATAGCACATATTTCCTGTATTTTCTTAAAGGAACAAAATGCGTAAATGAAGTCTCACTTTTGATCTTCAGAGTATTTCCAGTGGATTAATAAGTACCAGATCTTTCATTTGACACCAAAAACAGCTCAAACATATCACATCAGAGTTGACACTAGATCATGAAAAAATATTTTCAATATATCAATTTATATATTTCAAGTTTTTAGCAATGATAGTTAGAAACCCATACCTCTCTATCGTTTCAAAAAATTTACCCAACGTATCGGTCTCTGTTAATTTATGGCATCCATACTTTTTGGAAAGGTAACACTTTGAGGTTCAATTTTCTGCCGGATGCCCTCGCAAACTCTCATTGGTTGCTCTGTATTGTAGCATTCTGTTGCCATGGTTACGCATCTTTAGACATCTTACCTTGGAATCTTAAATCATTTGTAGCTTTGTCATTACTTAGTCTATAGGGATGATATTGGTATCAAATTGAACCTTATTAAATTCACTAAATGTTCACGATGTTCAATTATGCAAATGAGCTAATTTGCATAATGTGTGACGTCATCAATCTATTTTTGGTTCAGAATTTTCCAGTATAGCAGCATATCTTGTAGAACTGAGGTCGTATGGCAGAATTTCTGCAAAAGTTTGCCCTTTCTTCTTCGAGTAGAAGGTATAAACAAGACAAAAATGAAAACGGATTCAATATTGAATCAGTATTGACCGAGTTATTCAGTTTTTAAGGCAGCTACCAAGAACGTCATTATTTGACAATTATCTCAATAGAGACATTACCTTGAAAACGAAAGGTTTGATAACTTTGTTGTTATTTGGTCCACAGAGGTGATATTGGTATCAAATTAAGCTTAAGCAAATGTTCCATATGACTATGATATTTAATTATGCAAATTAGCTCATTTGCATAAATAAATGTATTTTCTTTGTTCAATTTTCGCCAGTTTTTAAACTGAAGAGTTTCTGCATATTTTATCCTTTCTTTTATTAGTGGAAGGTAAAAGCAATTTAAAATTAAGACAGATTTGAATTTGGATCAGCATTAATCAAGTTAATAAGCAGTTTAGACGACTTTTGTTTAAACATCATTGTTTGAAAATTATAGATTAAATATCAGAATAACAAAATGAAAAATTACTAGTTGCACCAGTTTTATTACAATAACTGTTATTAAAATACATGCTCTTTTAATCTGAAATTTGAAAAGAAATTGCTTTTTACAGAATGTCTATGATTATATAATTATTATATTATGTGATACAGTCTCTATGATAATATTGTCCACATAGTACGACCATAAAGTCCATCTATCAACAGCTAAATATAATGTGTATCTTAAGAGGTGTAAAAACCTCTATTATCAATATGAAACATGATAGTCTAATGTTACATAACAGCATTTAAGGTTGGCGTCAACTAATTCCTTTGAATGTTTAAATATTAACTCGAGAATATACTAAAACATGTACCGGTACTTCTTAAATATATTACTCATGTTATCTGATTTCAATGCATACATAGTGTTTAACATATAGAGTGTTTTGGATGAATCATATTCATGCTAGATTTGCTGATTCATTTTCATCTTCACTTTCATTTACAGAGTTCAGGCAATCTACATTGTCACATCCGCAGGCAGGAATGCAGGTTATCTGTTTCTTTATGCACCCACAACCTCCAGTAGAGCACTTTGTTTTGCAGGAGCATGTAGTAAGCTCAATGCAAGCCTTTGGAATAGGTGGCAATGATGTCCATAACGGCTTTAGGATATTAGTTGTACCTGACTCAAGGAACCAACCACCAGTGTCTTGTGCAGGTTCAACATCTATCAAAACTCTGTCTGCTTGTGTCCATATCCTTGCCTGATAGTCGGCACGGAGTATATGAAATCCCAGTGCATCTGATGTCGGGGGCATTGCCTCTAAACTTTTCTTTGCTTTTGTGAAGATATGAAGTCTTGCCTTGTCAACATCTTCAAAAGTAGTGCCGTAAAGACAACAGACATATTTCTCTAGATTGGTCACATCATAAGATTTTCGCCCAAGGCCATTGAGTAGTTTGGGGTTTTTCAAAAATACCTTCCAGCAGGTTGATTTGCTGTGGCCCTTGAATGATGACACAGAATCACATCCTGTGAATGCGTGAAACCCCAAAATTGCTGATATGGTGTCCTCATTTAGACTTCCTACAATTTCATGGATGGGATAGTATTTCTGTGTTTTGCTGGTACCAGCTTTCATCCAGACTTCTGTATTGGGCTTAAAGAAGGCTATTAATAGCAACAAAACATCAGTGTCTTTACATACTATTATGAATCTCTTAAGCCCATTTTCAACAGCATCCAAACTATGAAGAACAATTCGTGTGTCTGCTTCTTCGTGATTGCAGTTACTAAAGGGGACATGTTCTCTTACACTGGAGTGTGCACTCTCTAACCCTCCACTCACTACAAGTTCTTTAGAGCTTGGTAATTGCTGTGCTCTTTCAAGTAACCGTATCGATAAGAATCTGGCAAGATCTGACTTGTTTTCATTATGAGATATGTAGTTCTGCCAGGAATTAGGCATAGGTATTTCAGGTGAATCTATTTTCTTTCTGATTGGTATAGTCTTGGAGGTTCGTCTCTTTCTAGTAGTTGACTTGATGCTTTCATGCCTGTACACATCAAATACAACATCAATTCTTCTTGTCTCTGGCCTGTTAAAATGGGAAAGCACAACATTTGAGAAGATGTCTCCATACTGCCCAAATGTTTTACATGTTTCCTGTTTTCCCAATGCATGGACAACTGCGAATCCATCTATGATGACACACGATCCTTCTTCTGATGAGGGGAGTGAAGGAGGGATGTTTATGCCTTTTGTGATTGCACCCAGTATATCAGACTTCATTGTAGTATTCATGTCACCTCTAGCATTTGTCAGTGATTGTGGAAATGGGAATAATTCATGTCTTAAGATAGTATTCATCTCAACTTCTCTTCCTGCACTTGATGCAATGAGAAGTCGCTGCAACAGCTTTCTGTCAGCTTTAATGACTTTTTGTTTATTTGCATCACCTGAAGTGATTTTTGTGTTGAACATCGATGCAAAGGTTTTGCTATTGTGCTTTTGGATTCTCTCGTGAAATTTTTTCTCACGCTCTACCAGTCTCTCTTTTACGTTTTTTATGAGTGCTGTTTTCCCCCTCTCATTTGCTGTTAGAAGGTCACGTTCAACATCCAATGGGGCTACATCTTTTGTTGAAAGACTTATCAGGTCATACTCGCCGTCTTGATTCGGAGCTACATTCAGTTGAAATATATTAAAAACTTTCATTTGATCCTTCAGTTTTGAAACATCATCATTATCACGTTTGATGCTTGATCTAACATCATCATTCCTTGAAAATCCTCCCTCGTTCTGATTATGTTTGATTCCTAACATTTCTTTTGTCATTTCAAGAATTTGTGATCTTTGGGACCATGTTACGCAGAACCGGTCTAGAGCTTGCTTGTTCTGTGTAATGCCAATTATGCCCCCTTGGCCTGATTTTGTCATTTTATTCACCCATTCAGTCCCATGGTCTGCAGCTACCTGGTTGAATTTCCCCTGACTAAACTTAACAGCAAAGTTCCCATTCATAAATTCCTGGAACACTTCATAAGCTGTATCTGCGAGATTCATCATATCATTCAGGTACACTGCTCCAAATCGAGCATAGTTTGTGTGATCGTAGATGGTTAACCAGGGAAGCATTGCTGAAAATGATTCCAAGTGCAATTTCCAATTGCCTTCCCTCTCAGCACGGATGAAATTCATCAGGATTTCAACCATGTCAATGTAAATTTTCCAAAATTTATAGTTTGGGTTCTCTTCATGGGCATGGTCGAAATCCATGATTAATTTCTTGTATCTATCATTTGTTTTGGTTGCCTCTATGAGTTTTTTGACTGATTCTTGAATTTGTTCCTCATCTTTGTCTTGGAAACCATTGACTACCTCCTGTGCTGATGATAAAATTCCATCATCGATTCTTTTATCATTTTCCTTTGCCCACTCATCAAGGTAATCAAGGTGTAGGCTTGTGAGTGCTTCATACGCCAGAAGATGGCCTCTAACTGCTCGATAATAGGCTTTGCCCTGCATGATATTTGGTATGATATTTTCAGAATAAACACCAGTCTCAGTCCACAGCTCCTCCAGTCCCGAGTTCTCCATTTGTTGGCCAATACATTTCAAAAAATTAAAACAAACATGTAGACCTCCGAACCTTGTGATGACATTCTTGTATGCTATAGGATTTGCCCATTTCAACAAAGTTGTCTTTGAATATAAGGGTTGGTCACCTGTGATTACAGTGAAACTTTGTTCAAGGGCAGTTGATGTTGATAGGAACCGATTCATTACAGTCGTGAGGGTTTCATCATCGTCTGCATGGGCTTTAATGATAGGATACATACCTATTGTTGAAACTGGGGGGTTATCTTCACAGAGAATGACATTAAATGGCTTCCAGGTTGGGACATTAATTTTGTCTTTGTCCAGCCATCTTGTTAGGGACCATGCAGAATTAATGGCATGGGCCCGCTCACTTTCCTCTGCACATCCACGCTCAAACCATTCTAGGTTCGCTTTGTAATTTTCGGGTGGTTCTTTTTTGTAGCTTCCATTGATTGGCTTGTCTAGTCTGTGAAAATCATCTAAAGATTCCTTTGGTAATGTCATCTTTCTACCGTGTTTAGTAAGATCAAGGTCAGTCTGTTTAGGAGGTCCCCTCTGCCACGCAACCATTTGTGTACAGTGAAATGTGTTCTTCCCATCTATAGTAGAGTCTTGTACATCTACATTGTCACATGAGTAATGTGTAAGTCTTCCCTTTACAAGCTGATCTGGTACAAACACGCCATTCCTCTCATCGGTTCTTTTAATTATTGCATTTGCAATTGATGTATCAATCCTTTTGATTGTATTTGATCCAACACATGCATTTGCTTTGTTGAACATCTCTACTAATTGTGTTGATCTGGTACAGTGGTGCAAGCTTAAGCCTAAGCCCACATGTTTAGGTGTAAGCTTTTTTCCTTTGGATACAGTGAAAATTATATCTTGTGCTATACTGAGGATTTGCCGTCTACGTTCCTTGTTGTTTTCTTCTTCATTATCAACTGCATCTGTCCCACCACAGAGTATATTGAGAAAAAGATAAAGTGTATCTGGTACTATTTTAGCGATGTTTTCTTCATTCAAATCACCCCAGCTTGGATGCCCATCTGTCCTCTCCAATTCAGCTCTTATTGTCAGAGCAATGTGAGCTATGCTTCCCAATGTTACACCTTCAGGCTTTTGATAAGTTGGTACACTTCCCTCATGGTCTTCATCTGTTGTGTCAGACTCACTACTCAGTCCTTCATTTGTGTCACCTTTCTTCCATGCTTTAAGAAGGACCTCTCCTGCCATGTCTGTTGGATATATGTATGTGTTTAGACCTTTATCTGTTATAAAACTGGCTACATCACCCAATGCTTTCCGAAGGAACTCATAGAATGAGTTTCGATTCAATTCTTTTGAGGGAACTTTGACATTCTCATTTTCATCATTACATACATTTGAATATTCATCATATACATCTTTCAGAACATATGTTTTCCCTTGTAACAACCCATTCCTTACATTTTTACACACATTCATCAGTGACCTTTTGATATTATCATCTTCCTGACTTATACCTGACCCACTCAATTGTAACTTAACCTTTTCTATTCTTCTTTTGAAACTGATATAGCAGGGTAGATGGTATTGTATATCTGCAGCAATTAGATCAGTGGAATTTGCTAACTTTGCAGACATTTCCTCACATAACTTTGAGTAATCAATAATCTTTTGAGATACATCAAACGACATTACCTTGTGCTTCTTTCTGGTGCTCTCTTTTTGACAAAATACACACTTCTCTTTATCAAATTTTAATATTGACTTACTTTGCCTCGTTACTACTTTAGCTTTCTTAGCCGAGCTTTTTTTATCCATTTTAAACCGACCCATTTTATATTTTGATGTAAATGTGCTGTAGCAAGATTTATGCTTGTAAAGTGTACATTTAACCCATCCTTCTTTTGACATATTATTGTACATCTCTCTGACATTTACATATCGTTCATCGTTCATTGTTTGCCTTTGATTGAGAACCTCAACAACACGTGCTTTCCCAGCAGCAGACAGTTTTTGTAAGTTTCTATAAGGTCCTTCACATATGAAGCAAGTCTGTTTTTTAAGAAACGCATTGTTCCACTTTCTTTTTCTTGATGTGACCGATGATTTAACTGGACTTTCATCATCCATAGTTGCTTCTGCAAGTGAGAACACGTATTGATATACTAGGTTTGCTCATTTTGATTAACACATTTGAATCCAGCTTTTAATTTACCATTTACTGAATAAAGTCATAATTATCCTTGTTTATGTTAAACCATGGATTTAATGCAAATAGTTTAACATATTTAATATAACTTAATCATCTAAACAGATTTCTAAAATGTTCAACATGTTCAAAATACCAAACATTATTATTACAAGATAGAAAATGAAATGAAAGCCTTTTTAAAATGACTATACATAAAAGCTTATTTGTTACTTTTAATTTCATCACACTTAAATGAAAAATATGGGACACATGGTTTATGCACCTCATTCTCATCAAAATATGGAATAGTGCTCTATTCTAATTATTTACCTTATACACATAGTATCTGAATTGAGAATAGCATTTCTGATTTCTCTAGAGAGTAAGATGATGTACTGCCATTTCAACTGCAACTATTTCAGTGTGCTCAACATCCTGGTCTTCATTCATAATCTGCTTAGTTTTACCTAGCATTAGAGAACAACTTTTAAGGTTATTTGTTTGTCATGATAATTTCCATTTAAGATCTCAGAACTCTCACTTTATTTATAAAAACACATTAACACCCTGTTAAAAGGTTATTGATGTAGCTATTTAAAACATCATGTGTCACACTATTTATAGCTTCAACTATGGACATACAGTATAGACAAGTAACTGATGGATACTTGATCGAAATGAAAATATCATAATATTATTAGGTTACTCACTTATGTAATACAACATTGAAGGAAGGACCATGACTCAATGGACATCATACATCTTTGACTCCCTCCTTGAATATCAACAGTTCAACATAACTGACCTGAAACCTGATATTCAATTTCTAAGTTTCTGCATGATAAAGAAGTATGCATGACATAATGTAGAATCAATTCATTTAATTAAGTTGTACTTTTAATTTACTCAGATATTAATTTTAGATTATAAATCTCAGTTTGGTTGGGAATGCTTAACTATAGCCCATACAAGTAATAATCTACAGTATTTAATGAAATAAAGGAATTTAGTATTGTATTTACCTCTAGCTTCCATAAACATATATCTAAAAACTAGTGTACCATCCATACTAGGCATAGATTAGAAAAAGACTAGGTGACATAACTCAAATAGTAAATCTGGATATCAATAAGTTACCTCCTGATTTGAAGAGGTAATATTCACTCTTCAATATTCATGAACCACCAAATGTAGTTTTGGCCAATCCTGCTGTCTCTCTTGTTTGATATCAATTGAAACATGCATGTATGTCAAAATAGCTAATTTAAATTATCCCTTTTATTTCTATGCTTCAATGACAGTTAACATTATGTACTTGATGAGCTTATATTCAGTTTGGTTAATTATCGAATGGATGCTTGTGTCTTTAATATACAAGATAGAAATGACCATTAGAGTAATAGTCACAATTACAAATACATTTCTACAAAATGACATTCAGTTCCATGGAAAAAAATAAAGACTTTCCTTAGATTTCTTCTGTGTTTCAAACAATAAGATTGGTGCAAGTACATACAAGCATTTTGGTTATTTTATATTCTATTTATGATTGTTTAATAATGAGGCTTAATGATAACAACAACCTCAAAATCTGATCTGTCAAAACTGATCCAAACTGTTTTCACTTTTACCTTACCTTTTACTCATCAATTAAAAGAAAAACACATTGAAGAAATCCTGCCATTGCCTCACTTTTATAATTGAAATGCAGCCATAATGGGCCAAAAACCCAAAATAGACTGATGACATCACAATATATACAAATTAGCTTATTTGCATAATTGAATATCATAATCATATGGAACATTTGATTAAGTTTAATTTGATACCAAAATCACCTCTATGGACCAAATAATAACACAGTTATCAAACTTTTTATTTTCAAGGTGATGTCTCTATTGAGATGATTGTAAAATAATGGCATTTTTGGTAGCTGCCTCAAAAACTAAATAACTCTGTCAATACTGATCCAATATTGAATCCGTTTTCATTTTTGTCTTGATTATACCTTCTACTCAAAGAAGAAAGGGCAAAGTTTTGCAGAAATTCTGCCACACGGCCTCAATTCTACAAGGTATGCTGCTATACTGGAAACTTCTGAACCAAAAATAGATTGATGACGTCACAGAATATGCAAATTAGCTCATTTGCATAATTGAAAATCGTGAACATTTAGTGAATTTAATAAGGTTCAATTTGATACCAATATCATCCCTATAGACTAAGTAATGACAAAGCTACAAATGATTTAAGATTCCAAGGTAAGATGTCTAAAGATGCGTAACCATGGCAACAGAATGCTACAATACAGAGCAACCAATGAGAGTTTGCGAGGGCATCCGGCAGAAAATTGAACCTCAAAGTGTTACCTTTCCAAAAAGTATGGATGCCATAAATTAACAGAGACCGATACGTTGGGTAAATTTTTTGAAACGATAGAGAGGTATGGGTTTCTAACTATGAGAGATGGCATTGCTGTTTGCATTAATTTTCCATTCATTTTCGATAGGATTTTCAACCATACGCCATCTTTTTACCCAAGAGTTATTTAAAACATACACCTTGTGAAAAATGGTAATTCATTTCTTTTGATCTCTGAAAGTTTTTATTATCATATTTGATTGAGTGTGTGAGTAACATGTCTCAAATAATATTTTGTCCTTTTTCCTTCAAAAATAGGCGCATTGCCTGTTTAATATTATAATTTACATACATATTTTCAGGGCCCAGAAAATTGTTTGATTCCAACACTAGGGGAGATGAGATATTGAATATGTCACATGACCATGACGAAGATAAATACAAGAGAAGATCAGCATTCCAATGGTTTTCCAGATGGTTCAGGTAACTACCTATAGGTGGCTCAGACATCCACATTTTTTATCATCATAACAGCATATCAACATTTAGTCTAATATGTAATAACAAATATAATTCCATTATTTTTGTTTGACTCCCTCAAAACATATGTGATGTTGAGAAAAAATGTTTTGTATATTTCATTCCTACTGGATTCTTGTCATCACTCTTTGTTTGATTTTGAATGAAATGCCAATTCCCTTGTCTTTTGCTGCATTTTATGCTCAAATTCAAGTGCTTTCTGTTTTGTGTTAATTCATTTGTATGTACAGTATAACCTGTCTAATCTGAACACCTCTGGGACAGGCCAAAGGTGTTCAGATTAGCAGGTGTTCACATTCCAAGGTTTTATTAACATGTAAATCAATGGGAGATTCCAAATTTGGGACTGAGAAAAGGTGTTCACATTGAGAGGGGTTTGGATTAGAAAGGTGTTCAGATATACAGGTTTCACTGTTGACTGAATAGTGAATGCCAGATGGTGTATTCTATGATTTCTCTCTTTCTACTTTTGCATTTAAAAATAAAATAAAACATAATCTGTGACCTTTTGTACTTTCAGCTCTAGAACTGGAGGCAAGCAAAAACAAGACCCCAATGCATCAATGAAGAGAATTCTAGTGATTTTAATCTTAGCCGTCATAGCCTTCTTCACTTTAGTTATTATATTCACACGGGCGGGGCGTGCCTCTGCCGACAGGGACCCCCTTTTAGACCCATTTGCTAATCCAAATATTCGAGTGAACTCTGAAGATTAGAATTTGAGGGTTGTGGGGTAATGTGCCGTAACTTGAACATGGTTTTATATATGAAGATCCGGAGTATGTTACTGCCAGATATTGAACATGTTAGAAGTAGAACTTGAAACATGTTGTTAATGGAATACGGAACATGTCAAAGGCAGAACTTGGAACATGTCAAAGGCAGAACTTGGAACATGTCAAAGGTAGAACTTGGAACATGTCAAAGGCAGTACTTGGAACATGTCAAATGCAGAACTTGGAACATGTCAAATGCAGAACTTGGAACATGTCAAAGTCAGAACTTGGAACATATCAAAAGGCAGATCTTACTTGGAACGTGTCTTAAGCAGTACTTGGAACATGTCAAAGGCAGAACTTGGAACATGTCAAAGGCAGAACTTGGAACGTGTCTTAAAGGCCCCATGTAAAGTTTAAACCACTTTGGCTAATATTGTAGTCTTACCCAATGTTATCAAAGTGTGATATGTGAAACTTTTTTTTTAAATTTCAAAAAGTGGTTTTTGATAGACTTTTTGTTCCAAAATTTGTGAATTTATTTAAAACCAACTTTTAGAGGTCACTCATATCTTCTAATTAGCCACAATTCATATCAATGCATAGCATTCATCCTCCCATGTTTTTTGCCGAAAAAATTAAGAAAATCGGTTGATAAACAAGCGAGAAATGAACTTATCAGTGCATGAAAATGGTTCTGAGAAAAATGCATTTCAAAATTTTAGTTCTCATAGAAACCAATGGTACAATGATATCTAAAACATTATTTATTCTTCCTTTTAATTTGGTTAGACAATCAACATTGGTTTTTATGAAAGTCTAGCATATTTAGAAAAGATTGACATCGAAAAAAAAAATTCAATTTTTTTCAAAAAGTTTTTGTTACCTTAGTGACATCACTAATGTTTCAAAATATTTTTGATAAGCTAAAACATTGGTGTAGCCCATTAAATATGGCATTTTATTATTGAAATAGCGTGTCTTTTGTTCAATCTTTACATTGGTGTTAAAAAGATAATCTTTTTGGAAATGCATTAAGAAATATTTGATGATTAAGAAATTTCAACTTTTTTTGAAAAATGGCGGGAAATTTGAATATTTGAGAAATGAAATGCTCACAACTTTTTTTTGAAATTTTTTTTTTGTTCAAAAATCTCTAAAATCACTTTTTAAGTCCTGACAAATAGTAAATGAATGAAAAAATAATATTTTCAAACTTTAGACGGGGACTTTAAGCAGAACTAGAAACATGTCAAATGCAGAAGTTGGAACATGTCAAAGGCAGAACTTGGAACATGTCTTAAGCAGAACTTGAAACATGTCAAATGCAGAAGTTGGAACATGTCAAAGGCAGAGGTTGGAACATGTCAAAGGTAGAAATTTGAACATGTCAGTGGCAGAACTTTGAACATGTCAAGCCAAACTTGCGGATCTGGAACATTTCATAAACATGGTACTTGAAACATAATTATATGCAGATTATGTATATTTCATAAGCAAAACCTAGAACCTATCATTAGGGGATCCTAAGACACATTATCACCAGATCTAAAGTATTCAGTGTTCTCCATTAGGCAAAATGGAATAGTATGACAACTTGGATACAAATTCCACCAATCAGTTTAGATTGGTACATCTCTTTGCAATAGTCTTATATATAAATACATGGGCTCTCTAATTTTTTTTCGGCTTTTATAGCCCATTTATTTCATTTACATTATACACAATACACATAATAATATATTAAAGAAGAAAAAAGTGCCGGAAAAAAAGTAATAAATTCTCTAATTTTACTTATCTGTTTTGTCACCACACAAAAAAAATTCTGAGGTAATCGACTACTTAAAATGTCAAGACCCCTTTTCAATAGTATGGTTTTGCTACTTGAAAATATAATGTAATTACAATAGTAGAAAAGTGTTCCTCTGATGGATATGTAGAACAAATGAAGATAGAACACATGGAACACAAATGTTTGTAAAATGTTCATATAATATTGTGCAATAATATCCAGTAAGAGACCTTACAATCAAATTGCAGATTCTCCAGTTTTGAGTGGCAAACAGAGCTGTCGTATCTTTGGTGTACAACTACGAGGAATTGTATTTCTAAGTTCTAGACTATACTGATCAAAATCAGGGTGAATGATAAAATCGGTAATTTTCTCATGTTATTTCAAAATATTCCATGGGGAAATAACGTGGGATTTTTACATTTTTAGTGTTCCTGCAAAAAATATTTATAATGCAGATATGGGGTAAATTTCAGAAATCTGAAGAAAGGATTAAAAGTAAAATTTGTTTCTTCAGGTTCCTGCATTTAGAAAAAATCATGTAAAATCTCGAATGAATGAAAGTTTGCGGTCTTCTGATGTGCATAACTAGAACCATACAAATATTCAAAAATATTCTTAATGTCACAAAATTTTTAAATAATGTATCATTCTAGAACTGATTTTCTATAAAAAAATTATCCCAGACAAGAACATATGTATTGTTGAAGTAAATATATTTGTTGTACACTCCTCCCTTCTTCCCCAAGTGTGTTTAAATCCAAATATTGCTGCTTATTTTTTTCTTTTGGACTTGTTTTCAAAAATATGACATGGTGAGCAATTTTAGAAATGTGGTCCTATATTTTCAAAAATCACAAGCCTGAGAAGGAATTTTCAAATATTTTTGCACTTCATGTCAGCTTTGTGATCTTATTTGTTTATTTCATCAAAGTGCTGTATGTACTTGTTGAATACTATAGTTTGTTCAATTGATTAATAACGCAGTATAAACCATATGTAGCCAGTCAGTTTAATTACAAAGCTTATTTATTACTGGAATTGTAAATAGTGATCTGTATATATGTACAGTGTATATAAAGTATATGACGCAAATGTACATAACAATGTAAATGTATAGTCGGGGCTGGTAAATTGTACAATATTGGGAGCTTGGAAATTTGAATATACAAAATGTACATGTTTGTATACACTCTAGGCAATGTAATTGATAGTAGCTTTCTTCAGATTATTTCTAATTCATGGTCTATGATGACATCTGTCATTTGAATGGAAGAATCATTTTTATGTCACCACCAAAAAGTGGTGACATATTGTTATGGTCTCCGTTTTTTGACGGCGATCAGTGGTTGGCGATCGGTGGTCGGCGGTTGGCGATCGGTTGGCGATCGGCGTCTGTAACAAATTCTTACAACTTCCAATAACTTAACAAATACTGTTTAGACTGACTTCAAATTTTTTCAAAATCATCTACATGTTTCAAGAAGTTCAAATCTCACTTTATATTTAAGATTTGACCTTTAATGACTTTTTCAAGGTCAAAAAGGTGTTTTTCAACTTGCTTCAAATTGACCAATTCTTTCTTTCAAAATAATCTACAAGTTCTTAGAAGTTCAAATCTGACTTTGTTTTGAGATTCCACCTTCAATGACCTTCTCAGGGTCAAAAAAGGTCTTTTCACAACTTGCTTCAAATTGACCAATTTATTTTTTCAAAATCATCTACAAGTTCTAAAAAATTCAAATCTGACTAAGATTGAACTCATAATATTGTGAGCAACAAGGTGGTGACATTTTGTCCCTTGTTATCTTTGTCGTTTTAACTAATATTTTTGTCACTCTCTGTTTAGTGCCAGTGATTAAAATACATCAAATATTTCAAAATTACATTCTCCCATCAACTGATGTGCTAAGTTCGTTCTGGGTCTAGAATTCAAGAATTTGCTTGTAATAGGTTGCAATCATATCTGTGTATAATGAATCCAAATATAAAATGTTATGTGATGTTTGGGTATATGGAACATCAAGAAATAAAAAATAAATATATAAAAGCAAAAAATATATTTTGTACCTAATTAATACACAAATATAAGATGATATTTTCTAATTTCAATTTTTTAGTATCATTGTCATGATCTCATGTTAGATATATTGTCCTATACTTTTTACTCCATTTTTTACTTGAAATGGTGATCACGTATACCGATGTAGAACTGTTTACTTTATGTAGGTTAGATTCACGCTATGACGTGAATGTAACGTAGGTTTCAGGTCTAAAGCGTATGAAATGGACCTCTGTGAAGATTCTCATGCAGAAGACAAATAGATTGCCACCTAAAACACAATGCATAATCATTTAAAACACATTATGCACAATCAATTAAACACGATGAACAATCAATCAATACTCCATGCACAATCAATCAATACACGATATACAATCAATCAATACTTGATGAACAATTAATCAATACACGATGAACAATCAATCAATACAATAATCAATCAATCTTAATCAATAATCAATCAATCGTTCTTCAAATTAAAAGATACTTAATAAAAATAGATCTATTTTACTACATGTAGGTGATAACACACAAATCAAGATCCCTCTATGGCCCATTTACAAAAATATTTGACTTTGCAGAAGAAATTTTATTTTAGGAGTCGAAATGTAGGCTTTCTTATCTTGGGAAAATCAATGTGCGTACTACTTACCCATTGCTACAAGGGCCAGTCTAGGGAGCCATCCCACTAGTCCAATCTGCGTAGTATAGACATATCCAATCATTGCCAAATAGAATGCACAAACATTTACAATCTGAAATGAGAGGATTGATGAAAAAATATAGTTGGACAAAAAGGAAATACCCAGAACCTCGCTCCCTATTAAAGGTTTTTGTGTGCGTTTTTAATGTGATTTAAAATGGTTAATCGCGTTTTTAAAAATCACTTGTAAAGTAGTCTTCCTTCAAGACACTGGACTATCTACTCTAACGACTGGTTAGTCCAATAGGTAGTCCAGGGTCTTGAGCAAGACTACTTGTAAAGTTACTGTTGTCATGAGATTGCGTGTCGGAAATGTGGAGCCAACTGTATGAGCTGCGAAGAGTGACTTGTCGGTGGTCGGCCACTGGCGGATTAGGGGCAATTAATGGGCCTTTTGGGCCTTGTTTTTTAATTTTACTCAAAACTATCAAGGAAATTGGACTTTGGGTCCTGAGTTTTTTCGTTTTAGGGCTCAAAATACTTGTCAAGTCTTCAAAATCAGTTTTTAAATCCGGCCTTGTCGATGGTCGGTCTTTTTTGCAAACCTCTAAAAAGAGATTACAGATAAATCAAGAAATTCTTACCAAAAGTGTCATAGTAAATTTTTGGGTGGTCAGCACTGTAGGGTTCGACTCTGTGCTTATGTATGTATAGTGTACCAAATCATTTATAACAGTACCAGCTAGGAAAATATAACAGAACGTTGAAAAGTAAATATATGCATGCTTTTTTGTAAGCTTGTGAATCCTGGATTTGACGTCATAGCACGTTAGTGTCATTCCCACAGAATTCTTTAATATTTAAGCATTTTTTCGATTTGTAAGTCGTCATCCATCCACGTTTTAACGGTGTTTGGTTTCAGCATTTTGATACTCAGTCGTACATCCTGTTAGCCATTTTGTAAACATAAAACGTCACGTCAATTGATACCATAGAGATAATCATATGACGTCATGTATTGTATTGTATTAGGTTCCCATGGAAAGAAGCACATGACGTCATACAATTTGAGACATAGTGCTGCAAACAACAATACACCCATGGTAGTAAAATAAATGGTGTATTGAACATTTTGTTGTGGCTAGGAATACTAAGCCAACGATTTTATCCCAAGGCTGTGGCTAATATTTCATTGTTCGATAATATACGAATATCGCTATTATGTTATGTTATTTTATTTACCATCTACAAGATGAGTACATATACATAAATATGTCACAAAAATAAATATACGAAAAATACTACAAGTTATATGTATGTTAGATGAGCAAAATTAATATGCTCATATGTCAGAGCATGCTATTATTTACAAGGATTTAAGAAGGTAATCCCTTCTTTTGTGCATTTCATATATCGTGTCCAGCAATGGAAGCATCATTTCAGGATCATATTCGCTCCCTCCACCGAAAATGAAACATATGAATTCACAAAAGTTGTTGACTCCTAGTTTATATAATTCACTAAATAGATTGTATCTTATATCTATATACGCTGGGCACAATAGTAAAAAATGCTGTACGTCTTCAGTGACATTTAAATTGCATAGTAAGCATACTCGTTCAGACATTGGTTGTCCGTAATTAAATATCCTGTATGTTCCTGATATCATTTTCATTATAACTTTACATTGTGGTAAGCGTCTTGGAAAACGCCTGGCAACTTCCCACCATAAAAATGGTTTTAAAACAGTGAAACATCTCAAAATTGGTCTCAGTGTTGGATATAAGGAGCTAAGAACGAAAAAGCGTCTCATCTCAAACGACTTGACAACGTTCATGACTTTTCTCTTCCAGACACATTTGAGTGGTGTCTTAGCAGTAGTTATCATATTCAAAACGTCCCCATGTAGGTCGTATTTCATTGTTGTTTCCCACATTGAGACCAATGGAGATTTACTTGAGCGATAGGTTCCAATGTGGATTATACTCAACAGTCGATAAATGCATACAATTTTATAAATACATTGTACCGGTAACGATAAAACGAACCAGATGAACATAAGGCGATCTACATCGATTCGCGCTTGAACTGAAAGCCATCCGAGTGGTTTTATCGCCATCGGGTCAGGGGTATTTACTGGGAAGCTTTGTATTCTCTTGCCAATGGATCTATGTGCATCCTCCATAGACTCAATTTCGGTTATTGAATATTGCGTTACAGAGCTGCCATACGTCATTGTTGGGAAGCAAAAACTCCAGTATAACTTGGAAGCTAGCAGAGGATTTAAGCCTCCTACATTTGCTCCTAAACCAAGCAGAGAAAAGAATTTTCTTTTACTGCGTGAAATCAAATTTGATACATGCTCTGAGCTTTTGCCTAAAGGTATGCCAACATGCGTAGCAGATTTTTCTATTTTTAGAATATTCTCTCCTAATTTGCATTCACAAAAAGCATTTTTGTTTCTACCAAACCTTAGCACTACACATTTTCCTGGATGAAACTCAAACCTCCACCTTTTACTATACATGTCAGCAATGCTCAACAGAGCATTTAGATTTTCTGGATTGTTTGCAATTAAGGCAATATCATCAGCGTATGCTGGACATGCTACAGACGTTTCACCAATTCTTACTCCTTTTGCCGAATCTACCAGTTGTTGCAAAAGGTCTGCTATAAAGAACTGGTAGAGAAACATAGAACATATCCCGCCCTGGTGAACACCTCTATTAACAGGAAAAGTATCCGATAAAATACAATCTACAAAAACCTTACATTTATACTTGTTATATGATTGATACAAGAGCCTCCAACATAAACCATTTATACCACAATTATATAACTTATGGAACAGGCCTCGTATCCATGTACTGTCAAAGGCCTTTTTAATGTCCATTAAAGCCATAATTGTGCCATTTTCTTGATGAGATATGGCTTCTTGCACTATTAGAGATGTTTGCAAGGATGAGCAACCTTTAATAGACGCACCTTGTAATTGCGGTATGCGACCTTGCAGTACACATATAATTCATAATTCAGTATTATAATTCATTGGTGGGCCAACATACTTTTCCGACTTTCACATGGAGGCATTCTGATACTCCTTAATGTATTATTTTATGCCCTAATTGTTCATATGTCCACTTTTGGTCCAATAAATAACAAGAATTTTCATTGCCGGGAGCGTAAATTTGGTTATTTTGAATGTCGCCTCTTGTATTTTTCATTTGTCTCTTGTACAAAAAGTTACTGATACCACTGGTAACGAATAGTTTTATGAAATGATATTGGTATAGTGATGTCAAGGTCGAAGCAGCGGGAACACGACTCAAGGCTACCGTATATTAAATCTATCATGGACAGATTTTAGGAAAATACCAATGCTGTATACGTTTTTCTTTATGTCGGACTGGGACTGCTCAAAAGAATTAGGTTTTTGTATTTTCTCTCTACTATATATACTATACATTGTTCAATTTCAACATATGATATTAAGTTCCCTTATAATAGAAATAACCTCATAATGACATTGTTGCAAGGTGTGCATGACTAATGTGGCATCCCGTATACATGTAAATTCCATTTGCATTTTACCATATCTTTATGACGAAACTCTATGTTTGCATGGACGAGTGATATTTCTTAACACGTCCTTATTTACGCTGACTGGTGATCCCTGGTGATCCACTCGATTACGTCGGTTGCCGAAACTGACCGTTCGTTTCAGAAACAGAATGTCGGAACCTCGAAGGTACGATTTTCCTTTTCCTTATTCCACATGTTGTAGGCAGAATTCACACGACATTTTATCAAAAACGTGTGTCAGAATATATATCATATATTCAAGAAAATCTACATGTTTGCAAACAAAATAGCTCAGAAGACAACAGAATCGTCGATTTAATACCTCACTATTGTTACGTAATAGGAACGAGTTAGAAGTGCAGATCTTAGACGCTTTTGAAGTTCCATTTACGTGAAATAAGGAAAAAGAAAGGTTCCGACATTTTGTTACCACCAGATCAGCGTAATCGAGTGGATCACAAGTGATATATAGCGGTACGAAGCAGAGGGAGAGAAACACCAGGGTTCAAAGATGACATACGCTTATTATTAAGGCTCACCTCTACGCTCATAATTTCACTAATGTAAACTCCCCCATCTGCCAGTGTGGAATGGATGGTGAAACAACTAATCACGTAATTTTTCACTGTAATCTAAGATCAACATTTTGGACAGAATTTGAAAATGAATTAAAAAATATGAATATATAAGCACAAATGCCAAAGGGAAGGGTGACTAAAAACTTTAATGAAACCCAACAAGAAAAGCAAACTGTAAGTGTAAATCTGTCATAAGAAAAGTAGACCCTATACACCCTATGCAGACAGAGCCTGTGGGAAATATTGGGTGCGGAGCAGATGAGCGGAGGGTGCGGAGCTAACGGTCATTTTTGAATTTAAATTTGGGATATTTCTGAAACTAAGCCGTTTTGGGACTTCAAATATACCAAGATATGTGTATTTGACACCAAATATCAATACAGTTGTGAAAATAGTAGCGCAATTCATTCTATAGCGACGCAGTGTGCCTTAAACCTTTCCCAGACCTATTTATTTTGAAGTTATCCTTTTAATACTGAGTCCCCAGCATTCATAAAAAATGGTGTTTAAGGTACACTATCTTTACAAATTATTTTTGCATCTTGGAAGCCAGGCAGTATCTGTGTGATTTTATAAAAATTCGGAATTTTTTTCAGATATGAGCCCCCTCTAAATATTGGGTGCGGAGGAGCTCCATAAACGTACCTCCGCACCCAATATTTAGAGGGGGCTCATATCTGAAGAACATTTCCGAATTTTTATAAAATCACACAGATACTGCCTGGCTTCCAAGATGCAAAAATAATTTGCATGGGTAGTGTATCTTGAACACCATTTTTTATGAATGCTGGGGACGCAGTATTAAAAGTATAGTCTCAAAATATATAGGTCTGGGAAATGTTTAAGGCATACTGCGTCGCTATAAAATGAATTGCACTACTATTTTCACAATTTTATTGATATTTGGTGTCAAATATACATATCTTGGTATATTTGAAGTCCCAAAACGGCTTAGTTTCAGAAATATCCCAATTTTAAATTCAAAAATGACCGTTAGCTCCGCACCCTCCGCTCATTTGCGCCGCACCCAATATTTCCCACAGGCTCTGTCTGCATAGGGTGCTATATATCCCAAAACCATGATCTAACGTGAAAAGAAACAATGTCAATATATTATAGATCACAACGAGACAAACTCTCCCTTATCCTCAATGGTGATAAAAGACTACCTAAAGCTGTAAACTTAAATATCCTCAAATGTAGTGCCATCTTTTTTGAACGATGTAAAAATGTCTAGGTCACCACCACTGTAACCCTCCACAAATACAACCCTTTTTTAATGTCTGATTGAATACTGTTAATTGAGTTTCATCATATAACGTGGCTGATAATGCTGATGCCCAGCCACAAGCACATGTGCACTTGTTTAATGTATTCTTTGTAGAAATATATAAATAAATAAAAAACAAAACAAAAAACATACGCTTATAATGTAAATCTGTATTGAGATGACATCGTCGCTGATCGGTCAAAAGTCGACACACAACTGACGTCATCAATGGCGGTTTCAAAATTATCGAAATACGCTTCGAATAATATTATGTTCATTTCTGGCGTGTTAACCAATATCATAGCTTCACATTTCACATCAAGATAAAGAAAGGTGTACGGAATATGCCTATATCAATTAAAAGATACAATCAAAGTGTAGTATTTGATACCTAGCCGATGAAAATTCGAACGAACGAAGGTGGTAAGCAAGAGAGGTAATTATGTCTGTCATCTTTAAACGTTGGGGCTTTCCCTCCTCTTGGTACGAAGCTTCATTGAAGCCAGAAACGTTTACATTCTACGCACAAACTACGCAGTCGTGTACTAAATAATTTTAAAAACGAACTAAAAATGTCTTTTATTTGAACGTTGTTATTTGTGTGATAATTAAAATAACTTGACTTGGTCTCGTGCCAATACAGAATTTCTCGAGCACAATATATCCTTTTGCACTTCAAATCATTCAATAACTTATATTGTTGGAAAGGTCTTCTTACAAATGGATAATATATCAAATATGACCCTAAAAGAGTTGATGTTTAAGATTTTGAAATTTCCGGAATGACTAGAAATAGCTACATTAGATTTCATTATGATAACATGTACTAAATATTGACCACGCCGACTTGTAATTTTTCCAAGACTAGTACAGCTATCAGCCTAAAACTTTAGGATTTCTTCTATCTCTGTAGTAGCAACATACGCTGGAGAAATTAGAACAATAGAAACTCTATCCTTCATGTATTTAAATTATATTAATCCCCTTAAATCTTTGAAATTGAGGTCTAATTTGGCCATGAAAATTGTTTTTACCACTTTAAAGCCAAACACATGATATTTTCTTACACCTACCGGGTTAGGCTAACATGATGTACACGGTGTCCAACCCAAACGCTCTTGCATGCACGACGGAGTGTTTCATTTACGCGGAAACGCTCCAAAGCAAAATAAAATGGCGGCTAATGAAGATTCTACTATGACCATTCGATGAACAATACCGTGAGCAAAGATCTTATTTATTCAACTTCTGGTGGTAAACTGTTATTTGCTTGATCAAAGTTCCGTAGTGTAGATCGAACGAATCTGAAGTAGACGAATTGACCACAAATTACGTATTAAACTAGTATTTATAAGACGTCAATCTTTTTGTCAAAGTAGTAGATCACAAACTAGTATATTCTCATTTCCTAAAATCCAAGTCCAAATCCATTACTTGTTCTCGAGAAATCACTTGTTTTCCGTCGATTTAGGACACAATTTTAGAAACGCTCTTACCACTTTGTTTTGAGATATCATTTTCAGATTATTAGAGAAGAGTTCGGAATCGAATTCATCTCTCAAAAACGTGTTGTACTTGTTAGGCAAATTGAAACGTCCGAACCTTGTGGTGCTAAACGTGCAACTAGCTGACTTACGCCTACATTAGATGATGTCATGCCTACATGTGTGCTCAACATAAAACTATTGAAAAAACGAAAAGTTTATATGTGAATTATATTAATCTTTCTTCTTTTGATGCCAAGTGATATAATATATCTTTTCTTTCTCTTCCTGAAAAGGAAAGTCAAGCTATATATTTCCTAAACATAACTTGACTACCGGAGCGTTTCCAGTTCACTGTGTTAACCGGATCAGAGCGTTTCTTGAACATGAGAATGTCATCATTTCTAAGACTGGATTTTCGGTCACCAAATCACTATTACGATAATGTTTGGTGCGTTGAAGCATTGAAATTTGACCAAAATATACGTTGATGCTCTAATCTTGGCTCAACTAATCACATGTCGACAAAAGGGGTTTTGACCGGTAGGAGGAAAAAATTTAGTTTTTGAAGTTTGATAACTATACTGCTTCGTACAGCTCTTCTTAATTGCTTCAAGCGTCAACAGCCAGCCAAGTACAACATGAATATCACACCCATCGAATGGTATACTCGAAATAAGTAACTCATACCTCTTATTACCGTTATTGGGGAAATCGTCAGACGGCTCATCATTCCCGCCCGCCAGTTGTCCTACTCCTGAGCGTTTCTTTGTTTAGTTTCAGTAATGAAACGCTCCGTCGTGCATGTAAGAGCGTTTGGGTTGGACACCGTGATGTATGGTCAAAAGTTATTTATCTCGACTTCCGGCAAAACTGCGCCAGCAACTGACACACTGAACTCGATGCTGAACTCAACAAGGTTCATTCAATACTCCGAAACCAAATCCTCCGAAAAATTAGGCAATACAAACCAGAAATATTGCCCAGAAAAATCTGATCGCCACCCATGATCTAAAACACGATAACTTCGCGTACATATTTCTGGTGAGCACCCCTCCCCGACCCTATACTGCCTTTTCCGAAGAAGGGGGGGGGGGGGTTAGTGTAAAGCAGTATGGTTTGAAGAATATTTCATGAACATATCTTACTAATCTCTGTGTAGGTCCATCATTCTATATTAAATAACTCAAGAAAATATAAATAAAAAAAATTAAAACATATCTATCATATTGTTGATTTAAGCTCCATATACTTAACTTTATAACCTGAAAGAGTGACATTAAATGAATGCAGTGGAAAGAGAAGCTAAATAAAAAATGGGCGTGGCACTTTAAATCAAAAGTCATATTTTCAGGGTTTTTGTCTTCATTTTACAATACATTTAAGTATAATACGACAATGATGTGGGCAAAATGAATGTGGGAATAGAAGTAAAAGGTCAAAATTATACTCTTTAGATTTTATCTTGTAATATTGAATTATCAATCCAACTCAATCACTTAAATGGTTTACATATAATATAGCCCCCCCCCCCTCAAAAAGTTTGGCAACCTAAGCTCCCTCATTGAACTATGTGTTAAAGCCTCTTTATGTTTGAATTTTTTTACAAAGCCTGCTAGAAAAATACTTATAATATTGATGGAAATGTAACTTGACTTGATGATAAATTTGATGAATTTTTGAAAATCGTCATTCCCATGTAATCCAATGGGAAATGGAGGGTTCGGGGCAAATCTGATTTCATGATATCTATCCAGTAAAAGATTCACCAAAAAAAAATTTTATATAGAAAATTGAATTGTCTAACTTTTTATGCACGCTAAGTGTTTAGAGAGCTTCAAAGTCATTTTTGAAAATCATTTTCGCCCCCTGTGTTATTTCAATGGGAGGAGTTTTTTGAGAAATAATTTTGACTTTGAAGATCTTTAACTTTTTTGAACATGAAGAAATGTATTAATCTTTTGTCAAATAAAGTTAGCATGCAAATGTTATTGACTACCTAACTTGACACTTTCCCCTTTCTAATGGTATATTCAAAACCATGAGGGAAATTACCATCATTTTTATCCTCGTTTACTAGTAGTAAAACAGTTTTATTATTTTACTCAACAACTGCTGGATAATAAAGGTAAACATTATTTGCTTATGAATTCTAATAGCCTAGAATTAAACAGATAAAACTAACGGAACAAAAATGAATCGGTACAAATTTAAAAAGATAAATCAATGTATCTCCTTGTCCTTATTAATATTACTTGGAATGGAGCTTGTTTTAATACTTAGAACACAAAAAGGTAAAAATGGATACATAATAGAGATGGATATATATGAATGCTCAACACAAGATTTATCTATATCAAAATAACTATGCAACTCAACAGGAATGGAATTTACTAAAATTGCATAAAATGTTATAACGTATTTCAGGATGAATAACATCTAATGCTTCTGTTTAGGGTTAAGTCAAATATGATAATAACGTTCAGGTGTGTGAGTAAAATGTCAATTTGATAACAAAGTTCATTTATAAGTCATATGCAATGATACATGTTCAGGGGTGAGTCAAATATGATAATAACGTTCAGGTGTGTGAGTAAAATGTCAATTTGATAACAAAGTTCATTTATAAGTCATATGCAATGATACATGTTCAGGGGTGAGTCAAATATGATAATAACGTTCAGGTGTGTGAGTAAAATGTCAATTTGATAACAAAGTTCATTTATAAGTCATATGCAATGATACATGTTCAGGGGTGAGTCAAATATGATAATAACGTTCAGATGTGTGAGTGAAATGTCAATTTTGATAACATAGTTCACTAATAAGTCATATGCAATGATACATAACGTTCAGGGGTAAGTCAAATATGATGATAACGTTCAGCTGTGTGAGTGAAATGTCAATTTCGATAATAAAGTTCACTAATAAGTCATATGCAATGATACATAACGTTCGGGGATAAGTCAAATATGATAATAATGTTCAGGTATGTGAGTGAAATGTCAATTTTGATAACGAAGTTCACTTACATCACGGGGTACCATCGAATAATTTTGGCAACGTACCGGAGAACGACATTTTACTAAGAAATGGCAATAATTTAGCACAATATATTTTTTAACTAGAGTTCTATTTTGATTTTGACAAAAGTAAGTATTCCATGCAATAACTATTTTATTCATGAGTTTGTAGTAATTCTGTTGGAACCCAGTTCTGATCAAGTACGAAGTTATTGAAATCGGCGCAGACGGACTTTACTCCGAAAGATGGTTTTTCGATTATAACTTTTCACAACATTTAAGTATAGACTTTTGAAAAAAGTACAGAATAGTCCTTATACTATTGAATAATTCTGTTATTTCTGATTCACACGACTCTGATTTGTTTAATTTAAAAAAAAGTTTTAAAAATATTACTTAGGAACGTAACCGGAGCTGGGAACGTAACCGGAGCAGATCAGTTGAATTATTTAATCCAAAAAATTAAAATATATGATTTAAAGCACATATACTAATTTAAAAACATACGGGATTGTTCGAATGCGTATTTATTAATATACCAGGTCGATCAATAAGTTCTGAGAATTTTCCTCTAAAATCAAGAGTTTTGTGAATTTTTATTTGAAATTTTCACAGAACATGTAATATGAATTCAGCAATTAGTGTAAGAAGTTGGTCCAATAAAAGGAAAATAAGAAAAACTTGGTACACTAATTGCTGAATACATTCTACATATTCTGTGAAAATTTCATTCAAAAAGTCACAAAACTCTTGATTTTAGAGGGAAATTTAAATAAAAAGATATAATAATATAATTAAATCATATATTTTATTTTTTTAAATTATATAATTCAACTGATCTGCTCCGGTTACGTTCCCAGCTCCGGTTACGTTCCTAAGTAATATTTTTAAAACTTTTTTTTTAATTAAACAAATCAGAGTCGTGTGAATCAGAAATAACAGAATTATTCAATAGTATAAGGACTATTCTGTACTTTTTTCAAAAGTCTAAACTTAAATGTTGTAAAAAGTTATAATCGAAAAACCATCTTTCGGAGTAAAGTCCGACTGCGCCGATTTCAATAACTTCGTACTTGATCAGAACTGGGTTCCAACTGAATTCCTACAAACTCATGAATGAAATAACCATTGCATGGAATACTTACTTTTGTCAAAATCAAAGTAGAACTCTAGTTAAAAAATATATTGTGCTAAATTATTGCCATTTCTTAGTAAAATGTCGTTCTCCGGTACGTTGCCAAAATTATTCGATGGTACCCCGTGTATATGTCATATGCAATGAAATAAATAAGATTTAATGATTAAGTGCAGGTGTAAGTCAATATGATGAAGACATTTGATGAAGCTCAGAAAAAAGTCAAATTAATATTTCAGCATTTTTTAGCGTTTTACACCTAAAGAACTAATTGAAATTAAAATTGACACGATAAAACAAAGTAACCATATAGTGTAACATATTACTTCAAAAGTGAAGAGTAGAGTTAAAATGAAAACGCTTGCGTCAACATGCCATATTTCTCCATGAATATATTTATTATGGAACATTTACAATTGTTTAAGAAAATGGATCACCTGAATATTTCGAAAAGTTTATATGCATATTGACTGGAATGAATTTAGTATAATTGTCTTTTATAAAATGCTTCTGAATATTCAGAAGATACCTTTTCTAACAACTCGAAATGTCCCACTGACACTTTCAAAACACAAAAGCTTGGCTTAAAATGATTTAAATACTGTATGTTTCATGATGATTGGTTGCTAAAATTTAAGATTTACAGAATTTCAGAACTACAGATTTCAGTATACATATTATATTAATAGAGCAGCAGACCCGTAGCGAGGGGGGTTTGAGGGTTGTCCTTCATTATGGTTCACATTACTAAAACTTGGTCTAAAATAATTCAATTACTGTATGTTTGATAATGGTTGCTTGCCAAAATTTAAGATTCACATAATTACATATTTCAGTATACATATCATAGTAATATAGGAGCAGGCCCGTAGCCAATGGTGTTCGGGCAATTCCCTTCCCCCTGGCCAAAAATTCTTTGAAAATCATCAAAAGTAGTGAACCCCCTTGGAAAATCCTGGCTACGGATCTGAGGAGCTGTTATAATTTTAAAATTCTTTGAAAATCATCAAAAGTAGTGAACCCCCTTGGAAAATCCTGGCTACGGATCTGAAGAGCTGTTATAATTTTACAGATCAATCATGCGACAAAACAGAATCCCTCGATGCTACAGCACTTACCAGAGATGACGGGACCAAAAGATACAATTCAAAATGGAGAAAGAATGAAAAAGAGCACAACTGTTCAAAACCTTCAAACATCACTTGTCAACAGCTAAAGTTCTCTCAGAAAGCTCTCCCTAAAACAGCCCTGTTTAGCTTTCCTGGTTCTGGCAACACATGGCTACGTCACCTCATACAGCAAATGACAGGTTTGTAGTGGTTACGTCACCTAATCAACAAATAACAGGTTTGTAGTGGTTACGTCACATAATACAGCAAATAACAGGTTTGTACGAGGGGTGATCAATAAGTAATGGACGCTTTTTTACACAGATACTTTTTATGGACCAATCCCTTTGATTTTCCTACTAGTGATACATCATTCAATTATCTATCAATTCTGAAGATTTGAAGACAAAATATATAATACATGTTGATCTATCCTTATTTCCGTGAAGGAGGTACAGGTACCCCGGGACCGACATTTACGTCACATATTCAGTTTTTAGCCAGTTTGGCAAATTTCAGCTACATTTAAACTTTTTTTTATGCAACAAGTGTTGTGTTGTTTGAAAAATTTTGCTGACTGGTTACATGTAAACAGTAAGTTATGTGATGTCTGAATGTTGTATGTTCAGGGTTTGCAGGTCAATTCGAGGAAGCATTGTGGAAGAAGGGGTTAGTGAGAGAAGGAAACACCCCACTCCATATGGACAATTCTCCTGCCCATATATCTCAAAATGTTCAGAAAACAAATCCATGGACCCTAAAATTGAGCCCTTTGTCAATGCACCATATTGTCTAGATCTGCCCACATGTGATTTATTTATTTATTCCTTTACTACTTATTTCTATAGAGAAGGGACGCAGGTTTATTGACATTGATGAAATGAAACAACCCGTGCAACTGCATCTTGCTACCATGTCAGAGAATAGATTCAGCCTTGTCTCACAATCTTGAGTTAAAAGGATGAGGAATTGTATACATGTTGAACTTGATGGAACCTATGTAGAGGGCCCTGTAGAATGAATGTGGCATGAATACCACATAGTGATGATAAAATATTCAAAATCAACTATGGCATAACAAAATGGGGTAATTCATGACCATAATGGTTAGTTTTGTTCAGCCTGCATTCAACTGCGTTGCATGTTAAACAAGCTAAAACAACTTCAGAATGTTTGACGTAAATGTTGGTCCCGGGGTACCTATACCTCCTTCACGGAAATAAAGATATATCAAAATATATTACATGTTTTGTTTTCAAATCTTCAGAGTTGATAGATAATTGAATGATGTATCACTGGTAAGAAAATCGAAGGTATTGGTCTATAAAAAGCATCCGTGTAAAAAAGCGTCCATTACTTATTGATCACCCCTCGTAGTGGTCACGTCACATAATTCAACACATAGCAGGTTTGTAGTGGTTACATTATGTCACCCCATACCAAGGAGGATTGGCTCCCAGGATCGAAACTCGATATTTTCCAACAATGAAAACGTCGAAATGTCGTTATTTTCTGAAATTAAAACCGACTATAAATTCAAAATAAACAGTTCAAAAGATTCGAACCAATATCTCGATCGTTTCTTGTGAGTTTTGGAATTTTTCGTTTGGAAATAAGACCAAAATTCACGATTTAAATGTTGAAGTGAACAAAATGGCGGCTGTTTGAATTCGAATTTTGTATTACGACATACCCATATATGGGACAGAATATCGGTGGTGCACTCTGGGAGCCAATCCTCCTTGACCCCATACAATAAATAACACTCTTAAAAAATATTACTTGGATTTCCTTATATTGAGAACTTGTACTACTCATTTTAAGTAAAAAATTACTTAAATAATCTTGAACTACTGAATAATTTTTAAGTAATTCAAAGTAATTACAAGTAAATATAAGTAATTTAAAACAATGATATATATATTAATTAAAAAAAATTAAAATGACACAGGCACTCTGAATTTATGGTGAATTTACTAATGCAAGGAGAGAAATTGAAATACTTACTGTAGTAATGGTAATACTCATTTACATAATTAAGCAATTAAAAAACTCAAAATGACAATATAAGTAAAACCTAAGTAAAATGAAGTAAAACTAAGTATTTAACTTTAAGTAATTTTTATACTTGGGAAATACTCAAGTAATTCATTTTTAAGAGTGTAACAGGTTTGTCGTGGTTACGTCACATAATACAGCAAATAACAGGTTTGTAGTGGTTACGTCACATAATACAGCAAATAACAGGTTTGTAGTGGTTACGTCACATAATACAGCAAATAACAGGTTTGTAGTGGTTACGTCACATAATACAGCAAATAACAGGTTTGTAGTGGTTACGTCACATAATACAGCAAATAACAGGTTTGTAGTGGTTACGTCACATAATACAGCAAATAACAGGTTGGTAGTGGTTACGCCACATAATACAGCAATTAACAGGTTTGTAGTGGTTACGTCACATAATACAGCAAATAACAGGTTTGTAGTGGTGACGTCACATAATACAGCAAATAACAGGTTTGTAGTGGTTATGTCACATAATACAGCAAATAACAGGTTTGTAGTGGTTACGTCACATAATACAGCAAATAACAGGTTTGTCGTGGTTACGTCACATAATACAGCAAATGACAGGTTTGTTGTGGTTACGTCACATAATACAGCAAATAACAGGTTTGTAGTGGTTACGTCACATAATACAGCAAATAACAGGTTTGTAGTGGTTATGTCACATAATACAGCAAATAACAGGTTTGTAGTGGTTATGTCACATAATACAGCAAATAACAGGTTTGTAGTGGTTACGTCTCATAATACAGCAAATAACAGGTTTGTAGTGGTTACGTCACATAATACAGCAAATAACAGGTTTGTAGTGGTTATGTCACATAATACAGCAAATAACAGGTTTGTTGTGTTTACGTCACCTAATACAGCACATAACAGGTTCGTAGTTTACGCTACCCAATACAGCAAAGAACAGGTTTGTAGTGTTTACGTCACATTTTACAGCAAATAACAAGTTTGTAGTTTACACCAACTAATACAGCAAATAACAGGTTTGTAGTTTACGTCACATAATATAGCAATTAATATCAGATATGTAGTGTTTATGTCACCTCATTTAACACGTAACAAGTTCGAAGTGATTATGTTATCATCTCATATAACACGTTACAGGTTTGTAGTGATTATTTCACCTCATATAATACCTGACAAGTTTGTAGTGATTATGTCACCTCATATAACATGTGACAAGTTTGTAGTGTTTACGTCAACTTATACAGCAAATAACAGGGTTGTAGTGGTAATGTCAGCTCATACAACACATACTATAATAGGTTTGTGGTCTTTATATAATATAACACGTAACAGATTTGTAGTCACATAATACAGCAAATGACAGGTTTGTATTGGTTAAGTCACATAATACAGCAAATTACAGGTTTGTAGTGGTCATATCACCTCTTAAATGGTTTTCATAGAATAAAACCATAATTATAATTAACCATTATGGCGAAGTATTCAATTACAAGAACCTGAGACAATTAAGCAATATAAATTGAAACGAACTACAATATAAGCTTATCATCCATATACACACGGGTCTCCACCTTGTTACGTTACGTCTTTATAACAAAATGGATGAAGTTCCGGTAGAGAAATTTTGTAAGGTTGTTTATTTCAGTCACAAGCAAACATATCCAGCAGCTCCAATAAGCGACCTCCTTCTTGGTGAAAATGATGAAAATAAAAATTTCCTCCGACGCAAATTCACCCACTTTGTTAAAAAGACTTCACGTCTTTGGGACAAGTGACACATGAAAGATAATTCCACGATGAAATGAAATACTTTCTTACTCACCTAGGGTTCTATACTGGGTCCATATACAATGATACAGATCTAAAAATGAATGGACTTCCTGGTGAGGGTCACACAGGAGGTGATGTGGTAGTAACAAAGACTCATGACGGACGGTCATTAACGGAATTATATGATCGCGCCATTGTCATCATAAGGAATCCACTCCATGCTATATACGCATGCTTTCAACAGGGATCCAAGGGACATGTTGCTGTAATCTCAGAAGAGACATTAAGGCAAAACGAGAGAATGAGAGAAAAACTGACTAAAAGTGTCAATTACAAGGGAGGGGACTTTGGAATAAAAGGCTGGTTTCTGAGTTATCTCCTGGCTTTAAAGCAATACAGAAAGCAGAAGATGCTTATCGTACACTATGAAAACTTAAAAACCAAACTCAGGGAAGAATTGTTAAGGATATGTAGTTTCCTTAACATGACCGTTGACCAAAGTGTGATCGATTGTGCTCTTTGTAATTCCGAAGGTAACTTTCATAGAAAAAGGACAAACTTTAATCCATATACAAAGGCTGATATGTTAAAAATAGCTATACATATTAAAGCCATGAATGAAACATTGAGAGAAACATGCGGTTTGTCGTGTACTTTCCCCTACTCTATATCTTTTCTGTAGTTTGATAGAGAGGTTTGGAAATTGCTTTTGAATTGTTTCATTAAAATATATGGAAATCACCAGTGTCACATTTATCTGTGTTTGTAACTTAAATCAATGTTGAAGTTTGAAACTGAAAACGCGGTCTTCAGCTTTTCAAGATTCACCGGGACAATGCAAAAAGATGTCAGGCAGACCTTCTTTTTATTCCTTTTTTATTCATTGAAAAATCATTTGAAAGCAGTTACATTAACATATACATAATATCATAGGAGTCACACAATTTTCCATCATATTCTTTTTTAAGGCATCCAACCACAATAGTCTAATCTAATCTAGTAACCATAATTTTCACCTTTTTCCCCTGCCTATTTGCTTACCAATATAACAATAAGAACCCAATCAGGCAGAACTTCATTTAACCCCATAACCGTGCCGATTCCTTGTCTGGCATAAGCGTACACAATATGTATGGTCTCGGTTGACTGTCTATTGAAACATATTAACGATCTATAACTGACGACTGCTGCAGGTAGTCTACAACAACTGATGAAGGAAAACAGAAAACTAAAATGCTGGTTAAAAAGGATAAATGTTTTGTACATACAACATGTAACCAAATGGCACCCATAACTCTAGTTCTTTAACAAAGCGGGGTTAACCACAGATTTGTTTTTAAAAATCACATAATTTCTTTGGTTAACCCGACACTAGAGAAACTAGAGGGATGACTGTCAATTTATAACAGAAGAATGTATCCTCGATGTACTGGGAGGTTGGGAACGTGATGACCTTAGGCCAGGTAAGAAAACTAGGCAAAACGTTCACATACTACCAAGTAAACTACTCCTACATTCTTTTTAGACAAAAATACTCCACGCTTTTCCACCCTGTTTGTTCGTTTTTTAAATACTTTCCCAATGTTGAATTTTACACGTCTGGTAATCGGAAACAATGAACGAATGGAGGGTTAGCCAATTTTGCTCGAATATTCAACAAATCTGCAAGTTTTGTTTTTTAAGAGAAATTTTACGAATAAATCGCTTAATTAATAGGTGCAAAGTTCGGTAAAATCTGTAAGACTTTCTATAATACAGCTTCCCAGAGGCGCCCAAAGGGTCGTTTCATTGGTGTCAGAAGTGGGATTTTTTTCATTCGAGGTAAGATGTCATCTTAAAAATTTTATGGGAAAAAAGAATTTTCCCATTAACATTGAATTTTTGACTTACAAAAATGTCAAAGTTGACCCATGTTCATGAAAGTATTATTTGATCCATAAAAATATTCCATCTTTATTTCTGACACTCTCGTCTTCCCTTTGAAATGGTTTATTCAAACCCAGGACAAATAGCGCTAGCATCATCCTTTCGACCCTCACGATCGTTAACTCAACTATCAAGTATCAAGCATTGGCTGCTCTATTGATTCTTATTACATAAAAAGCCTTGGAAACTAACGGAACAAAAATGAATCGGTACAAATTTAAAAGGATTAATCTATGTATCTCCATATTGATATTACTTGGATTGGAGCTTGTATTGATACTAAGAACACAAAAAGGTAAAATAGTTTAAAAGAGATGCATGACAGATGGACATACAGTATTATAATTATGAAGATTTATCGTTACCAAAATTATTATGCAACTCAACATGAACTGAATTGATTAAAATTGTTTCAAATGTAATGATATATTTCAGGATGAATAAAATTTTATGATAACGTTCAGGGGTGAGACAAATACGATCCTAACGTTCAGGGGTGTGTGTGAGTAAAATGTGAATTGTGAAAATAAAGTTCAGTTATAAGTCATATGCAATGATAAATTTCAGAAGTAAATAAGATTTGATAATAATGTTCAGGGGTAAGTACTTAAATATAGTGGGCTGTGTGAGTGTAATATGATGACAAAGTTCGGAGGTAATTTTCAGGGGCAAGTCAAAATGAAATGACAAAATTTGATGATAACGCTCAGTAAAATTGATATACTAGATTTAACGCCTGATATCTGTTTTGTTAAAATTGACACACTGAAATAAAGTAACCACACAGAGAAAATATATTACATATTACCGCAAAATAGAAGAGTATATAAATCAAAATGCTCATGTCAAAATGATTGTTTCAGATGTATATTTATTATGGACAATCACATCTCAAAATACTTATAAAAATAGCTGTACTTAATAATATTAGGAGCGTCTGTGAATTATAGGTTTTAAGTTTAATGGTTAATTTATATTGAAATTAACTTCTTTCTTGTTGGTTACATTTGATTAATCTTTGATTAATTGACCTTTCAAAAGACTTGAAAGCAAACGAATGAGTTTCAGTCACACATGGAGATCACACTTTGCGAGGTTCAGTTATACGTTTTTAAACCTGTACGTGAACGTGTAAAATCTGGTCCTCTATGGATAATTAGTTCTCCCATTTGTAGTGCTTACTTGGCCAATTGAGTATAAAGGTATACGTAAAAAAGTCGTAGTTAGGTCCCTGGGAAAGTGAATAGACTAGATGCAAACAGAAATAACCTTAATTAATTCAAGATTCAGTCAAAGTGATCATATATGAAATATGATATGTAAAATTGCATCTAGAAATGTGGTTTCAAAAAGAAAATTTATTTTTGTTTGAAAATGTGACTTCTAGGTCGGGAAGACTCCCCATAGACCCCGTGTTATAAAACCACAAAAAGGGAAATATCTTTACTTGTATTGGACAGGTTCAGGTTCTCTTACAAACGTGTAACTTAACCTCCCTAATATTGTTATGTCACCACCGAAAAGTGGTGACATATATTTGTGGTCTCAGTTTTTTGACGGAAGTGGGTGGTTGGCGGTTGGCGATTGGCGTCCGTAACAAATTCTTACAACTTTCAATAACTTAACAAATACTGTTTAGACTGACTCCACTTCAGATTTGACCTTCAATGACCTTTTCTAGGTCAAAAAAGGTCAAAAGGGTCTTTTTTCAATTGCTTCAAATTCACCAATTTGTTTTCAAAATCATCTACAAGTTATCAGAAGTTCAAATCTGACTTTAGATTTGAGATTTGACCTTCAATGACCTTCTCAAGGTCAAAAAAGGTCAAAAACGTCTTTTATCAATTTGCTTCAAATTCAACAATTTTTTTTCAAAATCATTTACAAGTTCTCAAATAGATTGAACTATTGTGAGCAACTAGCTGGTGACATTTTGTCATGTTAATGCCTTGTGTATAACTGGCGCCTAGCCTTGTGTATTGACTGGAGGTCTGTTGATATGTCATAATGAACTTAGTGCAATTATCTTAATGTTTCTGAATATTCAGAAGATGATCTTTCTTAAAGTCCCCGTCTAAAGTTTGAAAATATTTTTTTATCATTCATTTACTATTTGTCATGACTTAAAAAGTGATTTTAGAGATTTTTGAACAAAAAATTTTTTTGGAAAAAAAAGTTATGAGCATTTCATTTCCCAAATATTCAAATTTCCCGCCATTTTTCAAAAAAAGTTGAAATTTCTTAATCATCTAATATTTCTTAATGCATTTCAAAAAAGATTATATTTTTAACACCAATGCAAAGATTGAACAAAAGACACACTATTCAATAATAAAATGTCATATTTAATGGGCCACTTCAATGTTTTAGCTTATCAAAAATATTTTGAAACATTAGTGATGTCACTAAGGTAACAAAAACCTTTTGAAAAAAATTGAATTTTTTTTTTCGATGTCAATCTTTTCTAAATATGCTAGACTTTCATAAAAACCAATGTTGATTGTCTAACCAGGTTAAAAGGAAGAATAAATTATGTTTTAGATATCATTGTACCATTGGTTTCTATGAGAACTAAAATTTTGAAATGCATTTTTCTCAGAACCATTTTCATGCACTGATAAGTTCATTTCTCGCTTGTTTATCAACCGATTTTCTTAATTTTTTCGGCAAAAAACATGGGTTGATGTATGCTATGCATTGGTACGAATTGTGGCTAATTAGAAGATATGAGTGACCTCTAAAAGTTGGTTTTAAATAAATTCACAAATTTTGGAACAAAAAGTCTATCAAAAAACACTTTTTGAAATTAAAAAAAAAAGTTTCACATATCACACTTTGATAACATTGGGTAAGACTACAATATAAGCCAAAGTGGTTTAAACTTTACATGGGGCCTTTAACATTTCGAAATGTCACCCTGACACTTTAAAAATACAAAAGCAGTATAGTGCAGGAGCTATTATAATTATGTAAAAGTGTAATTTACAGATCAGTTATGCGATAAACCAAAAACTGGCAATGCCACAACACTTGCCAGAGATGGCGGTGAAAGAACCACCAAAAGAGACAATTCAACATGGAGAAAGAATAAAACAAAGTACAACTGTTCAGAACCTTCAAACATCACTTGTCAACAGCTAAAGTTCTCTCAGAAAGCTCTCCCTAAAACAGCCCTGTTTAGCTTTCCTGGTTCTGGCAACACATGGCTACGTCACCTTATACAGCAAATAACAGGTTTGTAGTGGTTACGTCACATAATACAGCAAATAACAGGTTTGTAGTGGTTATGTCACATAATACAGCAAATAACAGGTTTGTAGTGGTTACGTCACATAATACAGCAAATAACAGGTTTGTAGTGGTTACGTCACATAATACAGCAAATAACAGGTTTGTTGTGGTTACGTCACATAATACAGCAAATAACAGGTTTGTAGTGGTTACGTCACATAATACAGCAAACAACAGGTTTGTAGTGGTTACGTCACATACATGTAATACAGCAAATAACAGGTTTGTAGTGGTTACGTCACATAATACAGCAAATAACTGGTTTCTAGGGGATATGTCACATAATACAGCAAATAACAGGTTTGTAGTGGTTACGTCACATAATACAGCAAATAACAGGTTTGTAGTGGTGACGTCACATAATACAGCAAATAACAGGTTTGTAGTGGTTATGTCACCTTATACAACATATAACAGATTTGTAGTGGTTACATTATGTCACCTCATACAATAAATAATATAACAGGTTTTTAGTAGTAATCTCACCTCATACAACATATAACAGGTTTGTAGTGGCTATGTAACCTCATACAACACATAACAGCTGTGTAGTGACTATATCACCTCATACAATACATAAAAGGCCTGTGGCTATGTCATCTCATACAACACATAACAGGTGTGTACGTAGTTGCTATGTCACCTCATACAATACATAAAAGGCCTGTGGCTATGTCACCTCATACAACACATAACAGTTGTGTAGTGGCTATGTCACCTCATACAACACATAGCAGCTGTGTAGTGGCTATGTCACCTCATACAATACATAAAAGGCCTGTGGCTATGTCACCTCATACAACACATAACAGGTTTGTAGTGGTTATGTCACCTCATTCAACACAAAACAGGTTTGTAAGGATTAATGGTTATGTCACATCATACAACACAAAACAGGTTTGCAGTGGTTACAGTATGCCACCTCATACAATAAATAATTGCTCTGTATAGTAATATAATAAGACATATGTCTGGCAATTTGAAATCAAGTCTAATGGCGGCCATTTTCTATGCCAAGACTCTGTAAGACGATATAATTAGAGGTTATGTCACTATCGTGGCATATATGCCCGAGGTCTCAGTGATATATGGCCCGACCTTGGGAGGGACATTGATCTCTGAGAACCGAGGGCATATGTGCAACGATAGTGACATAAACGATTTATAACATACCTATAATGATGTAGACTGGTCAGAGAGTACCATTTTCTTAAAGAATTGACAAACAAATGGTTTGAAAATGATTGAAATGAGTTTAGAAAAATTGCTCGCGCAGTTTTATCTTCGATTGATTGGTTATGACGTCAGCGCCTTGACCAATCAGAAAGTTAGCGGGCGCGGGCTTTTCAAAACTTATATTGGCCCGCCGTCTTGTGTACACTCTGCACTGTACATCATCATAGGTATGTTATAAATTGCAATTATTCAGACTTAAAAATCACCATCCACAAATAAAGGATGATGAAATGAAAAACTCTCTTCTCCTCTAGGGTTCTACACTGGGTCCATATACAACGATACAGATCTAAAAATGAATGGATTTCCGGGTGAGGACCACACAGGAGGTGATGTGGTAGTAACAAAGACTCATAGCGGACAGTCATTAATGGAATTATATGATCGCACCATTGTCATCATAAGGAATCCATTCCATGCTATATACGCATGTTTTCAATATTTCTCCAAAGGGCATGTTGATGTAATCTCAGAAGACACTTTAAGACAAAATGAGGCAATACGAGTAAATCTGACTAATGCTATCAATGACAATAGACATATGTGTGGAATAAAGGCCTGCTTTCCGAATTATCTCCTGGCTTTAAAGCAATACAGAAAGGAGAAGATGCTTATCGTACACTATGAAAACCTAAAAACCAAACTCAGGGAAGAATTGTTAAGGATTCGTGATTTCCTTAACATGACCGTTGACCAAAGTGTGATCGATTGTGCTCTTTGCAATTCCGAAGGTTACTTTCATAGAAAAGGGAAAAACTTTAATCCATATACAGAGGCTGATATGTTAAAAATAGCTACACATATTAAAGCCATGAATGAAACATTGAGAGAAACATGTGGTTTGTCGTGTACTTTCCCCTACTCTATATCTTTTTTATAGTTTCACACCAAAATAGCCTATCAACGGTAAAGTCAGATACCGTTGTCACAAAGGCTTACTAGACAACTCATCCCCTAGACAAGTCATCCCCTGGACAAGTCATCCCCTGGACAACTCATCCTTCATCACATGAAGCTAAATTGTAAAGTGTTTCTTGAAAAGAAATACTTAGTAAATACATCTTGGATCATTCAAAATATTATTTTTTCTTTATTGACACAAATAAACACTCAAACGATGCCATTAAAACTCTCATCTCTTATTCTTATATTACATGACTCAATATTTCCTGACCAAACAAATGTGCATAATTTAAATATGAACTTCATTAATTTCATCTGTGAATGCTGTGAAAAAATAATCTTTGGATTAAAGAATATTTGAGCTATGAACAACATATTATAACATCAAAGGAACTTCTTCAATCGTTGTTAATATCATAGTATCAAAATTAAAAGTAAATATTTACAAAACAAATCACAGATTAATTGGTCGATTATCTATTTTTGCAAAATCATAGTTTTTTAATAATTTTCCCCTCCAGAAAGTTTTTGTTTATCACTGGTACTCCACTAGATTATGCTGGTTACCGAAACAGATCGTAACAAAATGTCCGAACCTCAAAGATACGATCGATTTTGATTTTTACCTAATTCCGGTGTTGCAGGCAGAATTCCCACGACATTTTTATCTCAAACGTTTGTCGATATCATACGTTTAAGAACATGTACATGTTTGCAAACAAATAGCACAGAAGACATACAGTAATAACAAAAGCGAGATATAGGATGTCATGGGAATTCTGCCTCCTGAAATAAAGAAAAAAGAAAATTTTTATATACCCTCGAGGCTCCAACATTTTGTTACCCAAACAGATCAACAGCGTAATCTAGTGGAGTAACAGTGTTCATGTAATATATGTTTTTTGAAACTTAAAGCTATATAACCATATTCACAACCACCAAAACATTTAAAAATCATTTGAATATCAAATATGAATTGGTAATACAATAATAATTTACTATACTTATTGTATTATTCGTGTAATTATAAAGTTCATTTAACTTAAAGTGGGTGATGATAATCCCACGTGGACTGGGTTGCACTTTATTATAATTTTCGTTTAAAAATCTAACTATTGTTTTGTATTGTAACTGTGAAAAACAATAAAACCAAACTATCAGATAAGATTAAGATATATCAGTGCCACATTTATCTCTGCAAATTAAATCGAGGTTGGAGCTGGAGTTTGAAAAAGCGGACGTCCGCTTATTCATTTTAAAAACAATAAAATCAAACTATCAGATCCCCATTTAGTTAAACGTCTCATATGTGACATGTATTTTATTAAGATATACAAGTATCAGTGCCACATTTATCTCTGCAAATTAAATCGAGGTTGGAGCTGGAGTTTGAAAAAGCGGACGTCCGCTTATTCATTTTAAGATTCGCGAGAGTAGTGCAAAAAGAGTTCAGCCAGAGCTTCACAGCTTTTACTAAGGGTGTTCACTCCTCAGAAAATTTCAAAGGAGGTTCATTTTGACAAAGTCCCAAAATCACATGAAAATGCTCAAAATGGTGAAAAACTGCATGATTTTGAAAGAATGTTTGACCAGCCCCCCACCCCCATCAAATCTGACAAATTCCCATGTATTATAACTGATGTTCTTATACGGGTGCGTTTCAGCGTCTCTGACACATTACGTGCGTAACATGGGTTACCATACAGTTCATGTTATGAAACTTAGAGGAATGACGTAGTTGCAGTAGGTCAATTTACATGAGAACACAACATCTGGTGATTTGAATTCATAATTTTCAACAAAGGTTGTTATCTTTGTCCCAGTTTTTTTGTTTTTGTCATTAATCACGTGAATCAAATAAAGTACACCCCCTCCTGAATTTGAGAAAAAGAATTATTTAATGGCTCCTTTGATACTGAAGCCGGTGTGGAAGAAATGATGGTCCCCCAGGGATTATGGAACCCTTTCTCAACGGCCCTAGCCCTGATTGCGTACAAGGTAATGAGGGAAAAAGTTGTATTTAGGTCACCATATAAATCAATGGAGAGTAGGACCATAATTTGATAGGACCTACTACCCTTTTACACCAGTTTAAAGTCTACCATTTAAATTGTCTACCAATAAATTGTATTAGTCTATATCTTAGATTTACAACGCGCAACACTCGTAAACACTCGTTGTTTGTGTCCTTGGGTGGTCGCGGTTTAGTACAAAAGGGCCGATTCATTCATATTGACTTCAAAAACTGTTTAAGATATATTTCGAATTAAGTTGTCTTTTGTAAAAAGAGTTATTCCTTTAAAGAACAATAATCAAGACTTTTGAATCATTAAATACAACATTACAACATCATATCTTAACAAACAAAATCGGAGTTTCGTAATTTATTTAAGGGGGTGTAGTAGGTGTGCGACCTGTCTAACACTTTTTGCATATTGCTTAAGCGTGTGCGAATAATCAGGAATTCGCTATGGAGTTGGCAAAAAGTTTTTTCATCTTTTTCTTAATTGGAAATTGTCTGGCGGAAATTCGAAACGGTGAGTAAAATTGATGACGCTTACTTCTCTATAACTTCACGGGCGTTAATTAAGTTAGCACGGGGCAGGCAAGCCAACTTCCGCCTCATGCCAAAACTTCAGCCTCAATGTTAGCCTCGTCAATATGCATTGGCTCGTCAATTTTTTTATTCTTGTCTCGCACCTGAATTTTTAACATATTCCACTGCACTTGGACTAGATTAAAATTAAATAATTTCACTTGCGCAAAATGCCATCACTTTTTCCAAGTGATGACCTTGAACGAATTCAGTGTGACAATCATTTTGGACATAGCTTCTCATAGAGACGCACATCTAACTTTACTTCAACGACGAGGGTATCAATGATAGCGAACTCTCTGGAAATGCACACTTGCACAGACCGGAAGTAAGACACCACCACACACCCTTCAAGCAGACAACAATAGTCTTAGAAAGTTGCCTAAATGCGTTGTTATACTCCAGTCAGACAGGCAGAGACGGAGTTCAGATTTGCCTCCTACTATGCCAACCAGATGGTCCTACAACGGGGACCCCAGCGGGCAAACATCTGGGGATTTGCAGATAGAAGTGATATCGGGGCCAACGTGACCCTCACTGTCACTGATTCTACGAACGCTAATATTACTACCGATTATGCAGCAGTTGTGAGAGACGGTAGGGCCTTTAAATATCTAACATAATCTTTGCCTTATTCTAAATGATGTTTTCATGATTTGACATTTGTTGATAAAAAACAAACAATCAGATTTTAGCATTTCTTGTTATGGTATTTTCCCCAAATGTACACTATTGTTCATGAGCGCTTACATTTCCAATTATATGTATACATAGCCAAAAATATGAATATTGTTATTAGATGCAAAAATCTTCTGGCTTATTGTATCTGACGAATCTGTGATTTGTTTTAATTACATTGAAATCGGGGAAATCAATGGACACATCATTTTTTGCAACTGTTCTGATATAATATCATCTTCAAAAGTTTCCTAAGACGTTTCAAAAAGATCATCTTTGCACAATTCTAGAAACAAATAAAACGCCTTAGGGCCAGTATACATCTGTATCAGTATACAGTATCGTCGGATGATATAAGTGAAGCAGCTGTGTAGACTAATATCAAGAACGTCGGTAAAAACGAAACCAATCTGGAGTCCGTTTTTGGTACAATCATAAGTTACGATTCTTAGAAAACCATGGTCTAATTTAAAATGACCAAATCATAAATTGCAACGATTTCAAATCCGAACCCCTTAATAAGAGAATGAAAAAACAATTGGTTTAAATCATTTTACTTTTTACGTCATGACGTTCAGGTCCAACACCATCAGATGCTATGTGGGAAGTCCTTCTAAATGCAGAGACCAGCCAGAATCCCTTCACCATTACAGCCCGTCTCAACCAGCGCACCGAGCAGCTTACCAACGTATTATTCGGAGACATTTGGTTCTGCTCTGGACAAAGTAATATGGTCCATACAGTTGGTAGAGTAAGTGTATGCAGAATGCAGGCCAATAGCCTTTTGTCAATACAAGGAGAGGGGGTCAGTTTTAAAATAATCCAGGGGATTCAATTTGACAATTTAGCACAAGATCACTCTAAATTGTGACAACTAGTGAGCATGATTTTGAAAGAATTTTTCTGGGCATGGAATATATGGTTCATTAGATCACATTGCAACCGCAGTTTCAGCGACAAACAGCCATACGAAGGTTGATTTCGCCTTACATGTACTAGTTTCCATGGCGTTGAGAAAAATATCCCTAGTACATGCCACATCCCACAAGACCTTCTTCACACAATATACTTTCAGCTGGACAACCCCGACGATGAGCTCGATACGGTTGAGAACTTCCCAGATGTGCGCATATTTCGTGTGAACACGGTTACTGCAGACAACCCACTATTTGATCTTCCATTTAACGGAATTGTACAAAACTGGGAGCTACCAACATACGGTAATGGTGCATTTTAGGGCGTTTGATTCAACATTTAATTACCTAACACTTGAGAAGGGGGTACATGCCAAATCATATGAAATTTTATTTTCTCAGTTTCTTTTAATTTGAACGTATGTATGATGCCTCAGTCACATTTGCTCTACGGCGGCCGTACGGCTACCCTGCGCGCAGAGTCTAGTTGTAAACTACAGACCATGGGCTTTCAATCTATTGAATGCCCATGCATGTACAGACGAAGCTCTCTTTTGAGAAGCAAAATCGAACGATCGAATGCCTATATCGTATGCTGCTGCTGAAAAATCTCTCGAAATTTGGTGACGGCTAGCTTGCCGAAGATCAAAATGTAAATAAGGAATAACTCTGGAATGAATTATGGTACCGTCAACCTTCTGAATCTTAATGTATAAGAGGGACCATTATCCCTAATCGAGGGACCATATCTATTTTACATTTGCGATCATAATTCAGATGCTTTTAGTTAAAAATGTCAGAACAACTTAACACATGCTTTTTTAATTTGAGATGACCCCGGAGTTGATCTTACTCAGGTGATCATATATTTTTTTAATATTTCAGAGTCAATCGAGCAATTTTCCGCAATTTGTTGGCTGTACGGAAAAGAAATGCATATCCAGAAAGGGTACCCAATTGGTCTGATAACGTCGGCATGGGGCGGAACCAGAATTGAGGAATGGATGTCCCCAGACGCCATGAACGCATGTAACGCTGAAGACCTCGCCGCGTGAGTGTGACATTCATTCGGATAAGAAACCACAAAAGCAACATTTGAAAAACCTTAACCTAACCACAAACTTTAACTTCAATTGTTTTCTTTAGTCTTTCCGTATGGCACGGTCTCATAAGTGTTTCATTCAGTAGGAGTTTCTGAATGAACAAGACTAGGCCTACTGGTTTGAAAAATACTAAATAGGAAATTGGTTTATATTTTTGGTTACCCTGTAATATATAGTTAGTTAGTTAGTAAAATATTTATTAAAGTCTCACACTGTAAACAATATACATACTAAAATAGCAACAATTAACAGTCCCGCCGGCTTCGGCGTATGAGAGACTCAAGAAAGCAATGTAAAAATATATCAAAAATATGCTCAGATGTAAAAGTTTTAAATATCATATTCTCTTCTATTGCACATTATTTTATGTATAGTTTTTGCCAATGGTCTTTGTAAAATAGAATTGTTCATAATTGAGCAGTATTTAGCTAGACTAGATAATGTATTAAAGTCAGTTATTTCATTTTTGCAAAGTTCAATAAAATCCCTTCGTGCACAAGTATGAAGATCACAGTCAATGAGGATATGCATTTCATCTTCGACCCCTTGTTGACACATGCATAATCTTTCTTGAAGGGGAATACCTTGAAACCTGCCCGTTTCAACCTTCAGCGGTAAAGTTCCTGAGCGTAATCTTGCTAAGTTGCTGCGCTCGTGTTTATGCATGGAAATAGTTACATAGTGTTCTGGGTGTGAAGCATGGATTTTATGGAGCCGGTATACTCGTAGCTTATTACCATTTACAGGGTTACGGTTATCATTCCACAATGCAGTATACCATGACTCGTGTTCTTTTGCAACGAGAATTTCTTTGAATTGTTTCAATTGTATTTTTATGTTTCTTGTTTCAACATGAAAAAGATGTTCCGCTCCATAAGATTGCAGCATATTCAGGGTAGCTTCCTCCCATGAGCTTCGCTTACGATAAGAGAATAGGTGGATTTTCTTCATCACTCTAGAATTGTCCATATTTTGTAGCCGGCACCATGTACGTGCTATTTCGACTTTTAGCGTCGCTGATATGGGTGTCCAGGCCATGTCACCTTCCGTGGCTACATTAGGAGCATGCTGGCCTACTCCTAAGAAAAACCGTCTTGCTTTATTGGTCACGACGGTGGCTGGCATTGTTGCGGATTTGGTAATTGCCCAGATAGCCGCAGCATACGTGATCACTGGTATTACAAGCGAGTTATACACATGCGTGTAGACTTCGTAGCTAAAGCCACCCATGGCACGGGACTTTGTCATGATTGCACCTAGTGCTCTGGATCCTGACTGTGCTAAAATAGTTGCTGTCTTAGTCATGTCTAAATGTTCATTCAGTGTTAATCCAAGATATTTATAAGATTGTGCATAATCCAAATTGACAGGTCCACAATGAAATTGATGATTTGATCTTGGGGTTGATAATGGCCTATGATGAATGATTTTTGTCTTAAGTGCATTTACCGTCATGCGCCATTTGGTGCACCAAGTGTGTAGGGTATCTAGCATTCGTTGCAGGTTGTCCTCTGTGTCCGAAATCAGCGCTATGTCATCAGCATATAACAATATACCAACATTGGTGTCGCCAATCTGTATCCCGCATTCCAAGGCTGTTATCTCGCGTGCAAGATCGTTAATATAGAGGGCGAAAATCGAAGTAGACAACTTACAGCCCTGTTTTAGACCCGTGTCGACGCTAAACCACTCAGTCAGCGTGCCATTAATCCTCACTGCATATTGGACATCAACATATAGGGACTGTATAGCATGCAGTATGCGTCCTTTAACGCCTGATATCATGAGTTTGTAATACATGCATTGACGGTTGATAGTATCGAAGGCACGGCGCCCGTCGACGTACGCAACAAACGTTGATTGTCGAGCATTCTTGCGGTTCCTAATGATTGACGTCAGGGAGTAGATGTGATCAATACAGTTGCGGTCAGTTCTGAATCCGTTTTGAAGATCAGACAGTTTACCGTTCGCTTCAAGCCACTTTAACAGTCTCGTGTTGAGGATGGTGCAATATATTTTGCATGGTACCGAAATTAGGCAGATACCTCTGTAATTCATAGGGATTTTCTGGTCACCAGATTTGTGGATGGGATTGATAATTCCTTTATTCCATGAACTTGGAACTCGACCAAGATTGAAGCTTGTGGTGATTATTTTGTAGAGTAAATCAATACACGTTCGGTTTTTTAGTGTCTCAGCTGGTATCCCGTCAAAACCTGCCGCTTTCCGTACTTTTGCAGCGTATACAGCTTTTGCTACCTCTCCATGCGTTATATCACGGTTAAGTTCTGGGTTAAGGTCATTTGGCTCATCAGAATTGGTAGAATCCATAAATGTTTTAATGTTATCAAGATGGTTTTGATCAAAATTCGGGTCATTGTTATCATTATACATTTTTTCAAAATCGTTTTTCCATGTATTTAACACTATTTTCTTGTCGTTTGTTGTATTTCCGTCTGGCATTGTAACTTCCATAGGTATTTTTGTAGTTCGATCATTTGACATTCCAATTTTCCCAAAGTCTTCCCAAAACGATCGTTGTTCATATTTGTTGCTAAAAAGTTCCAGTAAATGTTCTTGCTCTCGTAATTGATATTGTCTTTTATGCTTAAGGGTTATGTACTGGGAGGTTTTGGATATAGGGTATATCCTGAGGGATCCCATCAATCCGTGTAAGTATTGGAGCGCTGGAGTACTTCTTTTTCGATCAAAGACTTGTAATTGTTAGTCGACGGAATCGTTTTACTGCCAAATTCCAATATGGCGGTTTCTGCTCGGACATTTTCGTAAATCTCCGGAGGTTGTCCGAACCTAACTAATTCTCAAAATTCATTTCGTTCGTTGCGTATCTCGCACCTAGCAAACCGCCATATTGGAAATAGGTCTGTAAAACTTTAACTCGATGAACAATTTACAAGTCTTGATCGAAAAAGAAGTACTCCAGCGCTCCAATACTTACACGAATTGATGATACTGATGTAAGACACAGTTAGAGACCAAAAGTAAGCCGCGGATCGACTTAATTCAATTTCAAAGGTCACTATTGATCAGCTGTTCACTTCTCCGTTTGAGAGCCATAAGTTCCAAAATCTAACATGGCTCTCGAAGTGAGTAAGTGTATCTCATACTTGAGTGGGTTTGGATAGTTTGTTTTCCTGTATCCAAACCGACCGTGCATAACTGTTGTATTCCATACCTGATGAGGTTTGAAATAATAAGCATGTATCCCATATGCTCTGGTGTGTTTACTTGCAAAATATGTTATCATTTTCAAAAAAATTCAAATTTTTTCCAAATTTGTTTTCAAAGGAAATTTTTTTTCACATTTTTTTCAAATTTTTTTTTCAGAATTTTTTTCAAATTTTTTTTCAAAAAAACAAGAATATACTTCTAATGGCCTAATTTGGCTCAGCATTGTTTTTCAGAAATGATTGGTGTCAAAAGCGTGAAAAATATTAGTGTGCCCTTCACTGTCATCTAGCCGCCCGGATAGCTCAGTCGGTAGAGCATCAGACTTTTAATCTGAGTGTCCAGGGTTCGAGTCCCTGTTCGGGCTGTATAATTTTTGCCTCTTGTGTTTTCTCTTTTCATGCAACGAATGAAGTATTTTATACCGAGTCCCTGTTCGGGCTGTACAGTTTTAGTACCTCTTTATTTTTTGGTTCCTATCCTATTTTACGCAATGAACGAATTCTTTTTTAATAAATTTCATGAACTTAGATCATTTCACAATATTAGAAACATATGGTATGTCTCTTCTTGCGCAATTTGACTCAGCATTGTTTTTCAGAAATGATTGGTGTCAAAAGCGTGCAAAATATTAGTGTGCCCTCCACCATCATCGAACCGCCCGGATAGCTCAGTCGGTAGAGCATCAGACTTTTAATCTGAGGGCCCAGGGTTCGAGTCCCTGTTCGGGCTGTATAATTTTTGCCTCTTGTGTTTTCTCTTTTCACGCAACGAATGAAGTATTTTATACCGAGTCCCTGTTCGGGCTGTACAGTTTTAGTACCTCTTTATTTTTTGGTTCCTATCCTATTTTACGCAATGAACGAATTCTTTTTTAATAAATTTCATGAACTTAGATCATTTCACAATATTAGAAACATATGGTATGTCTCTTCTTGCGCAATTTGACTCAGCATTGTTTTTCAGAAATGATTGGTGTCAAAAGCGTGAAAAATATTAGTGTGCCCTCCACCATCATCGAGCCGCCCGGATAGCTCAGTCGGTAGAGCATCAGACTTTTAATCTGAGGGTCCAGGGTTCGAGTCCCTGTTCGGGCTGTATAATTTTTGCCTCTTGTGTTTTCTCTTTTTACGCCACGAATGAATTCTTTATACCGAGTCCCTGTTCGGGCTGTTCAGTTTTACCTTTTTATTTTTGTGGTTTCTATTTACGCAATGAATGAATTTTTTTATATAAATTTCATGAACTTTTAGATCAATTTACAATCTTAGAATTCAAACAATCTTTAAAATGGTATGGCTCTTCCACAATTTGGTTCAGCATTGTTTTTCAGAAATGATTGGTGTCAAAAGCGTGAAAAATATTAGTGTTCCCTCCACCTTCATCGAGCCGCCCGGATAGCTCAGTCGGTAGAGCATCAGACTTTTAATCTGAGGGTCCAGGGTTCGAGTCCCTGTTCGGGCTGTATAATTTTTGCCTCTTGTGTTTTCTCTTTTTACGCCACGAATGAATTCTTTATACCGAGTCCCTGTTCGGGCTGTTCAGTTTTACCTTTTTATTTTTGTGGTTTCTATTTACGCAATGAATGAATTTTTTTATATAAATTTCATGAACTTTTAGATCAATTTACAATCTTAGAATTCAAACAATCTTTAAAATGGTATGGCTCTTCCACAATTTGGTTCAGCATTGTTTTTCAGAAATGATTGGTGTCAAAAGCGTGAAAAATATTAGTGTTCCCTCCACCTTCATCGAACCGCCCGGATAGCTCAGTCGGTAGAGCATCAGACTTTTAATCTGAGGGTCCAGGGTTCGAGTCCCTGTTCGGGCTGTATAGCTTTTGCCTCTTATGTTTCTCTTACGCAACGAATGGATTTCTTTTATACCGAGTCCCTGTTCGGGCTGTACAATTAATTTTTTTGGTGGTTTCTATTTTACGTCAAGTATTGAAAAAATGAATTTCAATCTCAATCGCTTGCTTAGCAACTCAACTGTACACAGCAAATGCGTTATTGATATTTCGCACACTGTTCATTATGTGAATACTCTGTTTGGATTGGCCGGAATCGGACACACCTTGCCCAGCTATGTGTGAATATCGGATATCAGTCATCATGATAAACCTTGACATCTCAAATCTTCTCAGCTCTTTCAGGTGAAAGAGAAAGATGCTATGATTATCAGAAATCCAGAATGTATATCAGTGAGAAATACAATAGTACCACTTTACAAATATTTGCATGCCCTCGTGAAACACGAAACCGCCTGGATAGCTCAGTCTGTAGAGCAGTTCGGGCTGATCTAGTTTTACCTCTTGTTGTCCCACTAGAAAATCTGAAATGAAATTTCATTTGAAGTGTCCTGGGGGCGTCCTTTGGACCAATTGGCCATATTTAATTACCTGAACCCGTTTTAAGAACAAAAGATTTATTTTGATTTTCATTATGATTGATTCTTAACGTATTCAGAATATCCATTGTTTTTAAAGAATGGGGCAAGTACAGTCGATATAAAAAATCAACTTTTCTCTAAATTTTGCGAGTACGCCATGGCGTTTTATGTGTATACAGTATGACGCTACGCCAATGTTACTCATGATCAAGTAGACATTTATCCACAAGTCACGACATGACTTGGTTTTAATTACAAACGTGTAACCAATTGCCCTGTTATGGACGTCATTACATTGGTCTCAGAAATACCCTTTGCATTCGTTCAACTGAACTTCGTCTTCATAACGCTAAACGGTAGTTTGTAGAACTAGACTCTGCGCGAAGGGTATCTCAGAAACGGATCCATGTCCCATAACAACATTGCTGTTCCACAACGTGTTAATTACTTTAATTAATATTGTCGAATACATACACCCCGCAGGGCTAGGCACAAACGTTTTCTGTACCCTGAACGACTGGAGGAAGTGAGGGGTATGAAAGCTTTTGTGCTTAGCCCCAAGCATGGGCTTTCAACTAGAATTGAAAGGCCATGCCCTAAGGGGCTTTGTATAAAAAACCTCCTACCTCGTACCCACCTACCCACGTACGTGGATCATGATACAGTCTTTGAAAGATTCAATTTTAATGAAGTTATTAAATCTTCAGTCCATCAACAAGTTGTGGAACAGTGAACATGTCAAAACTTGAAAATGATTACGACTAAACTAACGAGAACCAACATCTTCATTTGGCACCTTTAATTTCATTGGTATTTAATAGATGTACCTGTTTTTAGTGAGTATCTATGGAACGCGATGATTCACCCATTCCTCCCGATGACACTCTATGGATCTCTCTGGTACCAAGGTCAGTAATACCATATTGACCCATATTTTTCTCTAACAAGCAAATGTTGTTAGCACATCATACATGTACATTGCTTTCATCACCTTATATATGGTGGTATGTACGAGGGTCGTCCAGAAGATTTTGCATTTTGAAATGTTTGCTCTAACCTCGATGTTTTATTAATTCAAGTGAAATATTGTGTCAAAAGAAATATATTTAATGGAATTGTCTTTGAACAACTCTCCAGCGCTTGCATTAGGTTAGAAAATTTGTGAGTCCCAAGGACGCAATTTTTTTTAAAAAGTGTGTGCTTTGAAAAAAAAAGTGTGTCCCCTATTTCTAGCCTGTTTTGAGGTATAACTTTATTTTAAAAGCATTTTTTGGGCGAATTTGTTTCCTTTGGAACATCGCGTACAAATGACACACTTCATTCCGATAATAATATTGGAGTTTTCTTTCCTAACTGGCTGTAACCAATCGAACTCTGTTTCCCATTCGGGAATGTATGTTCTAACCTTACTTGACATCTTTTCAGTTTTTGATTTCTTGCCGCGAATTTAAAACAGAAGTAAACGTTAAGTACGGACTGAATAAATGCAGGTTCGTTCATTTGACAATGAATACATTTTATTTCATGAATAACCTAATATTTGTTTCTGAATAGGAAAAACTGTGGCGTGTCATGGTTTCAAATCTAAAAATAAACAATGTCGAAAAAATTCGAGAAAATTATTTGTAAATGTTCAACATGTTGAGCCTTATTTACGATTCAAATAAAGATCATAATTATTTGTTTTTGTTAGGTATCGTTGTAAACACATTGTAGTATTGACCTTAAAAAATTTTTGCGTCCAAAAAACGGAAATATTTTTGCGTCCTCCAAATTATTTTTGAGTCCTTAACATGTACGGGACGCCGTTAATGCAAGCCCTGAACTCTCGTATCCAATATTATTCCATATGCAAGACGTCACCAGCGCCGTGTTTACCTCGGTCACGAGTGCCATCATTAAAGACAGAGCTCCAGCCTTGCTTATAAAATCAGTGTGGTCAAAGTTGCTTCAACGAAATGCAGAATATACTTATCATCATAGACTGAACTTTCTAGCTTATGAAAAACACCATCAAATGGTGATTTTTGGGATTTAGTGTCCCATTCATTACATGTAAGGTTGTAACAATCCTTCTACATAGAAATACCGTCATATAGCGCATGACAGGATATGTCTACATTTTTCAGGGGAGGGAAATGCAGGTCAATCTGCCGAGTATTCTTGTCTTTTCCCTGCTATGATAAGTGACTGGAGAACGAAATGGAATGCAAGAAATGCGCAAACTAGTGCCCAATTCCCATTTGGTTTTGTCCAGGTATTACTTTTGGTTGAATCTTGTGTAGAATTCACCAATACATAGTTTTAGGGGAGTATATTTTGCTATATAGGTGAAAGTGTTAGAGAGAACAACATAATCATAAAATGTAATAGTTATGGTGTTTTGGTGAAGGAAAGGGAATATGCTGGCCAGAATAGCCTACCAGTGTTGAAAATTCGCCATTTTGAATTTTTCCAAAAGAGACATTTTGGTGTTTATTACTGACCCGGGCTGTATAAAAGTGAGGTCCAAAGTGACCAGTTCCATTTCATCTACACAGCCAATCTGCAACGGTACCATACGGTACTGTTTTGGAAATTGTACTGTATGGTACCGTGAACACTGTACGGTACTCCAACGGTACCGTGCGGTAACGTGATTTTAAGAGTGCGGATTGGGGGTGTACATCAATATTTGATCGTCAAAACATTAGGCCTTTCTCAAAATTTATAGATATAACATCGCATTGTGTTCATAGCTCGCTCCAAATGCTGACAATGATGTTGACATAGGCTTCCCTGATCTTAGATGGGCCCAGACAGCTAATGTAGGCTACAACCCTAACCCGCAGATGCCAGGGACATTCATGGCCGTAGCGATGGACCAACCAGACTTTGACAGCCCTTATGGAACGTTAGTAGATCAATTTTGCAGCTTATTGTATTGTACTGTTGTAATGTGTTGTGCTGTGTTTTGTTTTGTTGTATTGTCACTCTACTATACCTAACCCCTAGAAATGCATAAGATACTCTGTTTGTCTAATTGTATTGTTTAGTATATTTTTGCAAGTACCTTATTAACACCTATCAGTCTTCCGATAAACCATTCATAAGGAATAGACAAATAAAAAAAATAACATAATCATTACTATTAAGCCAAATGGGTTGCTCATGAACACTAAATGCAAGGTAAAGTAGACTGATTGTATTGTATTTTGTTTACCACCAACATATATACATGTATGTATATCAATTCCATATTCAGCTGAGACCCGAGCTGAGGGCGTAAAAACGCATGTAACAATAGTAGACAGACCCCAGTTACCCCACGCTTTGAAACTATTCTGTCAAATGGCAAATGTGTACAAATGCCATTTTTGAATTAACCGTTAACCCTCGATTTCAGAGTCCATCCGAGATATAAGCGCCCCCTGGCTGACAGACTTGTGCTAGGAGGACGTAACATAGCATACAACGAGACGTTTGTAGTTCACCAAGGTCCATTCCCAACAACTATAGTAAGAGGCGCCTCTGGTGTAGGCATAGATATACAATATGACAATGCCAATACAAGAGTGGATGTCAGAACTGTGGAAGGATTTGAGGTAAGTAACATTATTATAGCCTCCGACACATTTGCTCTACGGTGGGCGTACTGCAGCCATAGCTTTATAAAATCGACATATTTAGAAATCAAAATCTTCATCGTTCTGCTTATATCCCTATATTTTATGCTGCATATTTCTCTCGATTTTGGGAAGCTACGTACGGCCGCCGCACGATTGCCGTAGATCGAATGTGACTGAGGCATTACATACAACATCCTCACGTTCTTGTTACATGATTGGCTATACAGTACCTTCTTTGTCTCAAAAAATGGTATATGTTGGATGATGTTGCTCATTTTGATATGTCACTCATTAAAAACATATTTTGCACATTTTAACCAAATTAACATTTATTTATGTTTCTCACCCTAGGATGTAAAATTTGTTCCTCATCTTAAAAGAAATGAAGCTCATTTTATATGTTGCTGATTTTTTTTATATCTTGCTCTTCTTAAAAGATATCTTAAGCTTTATTGCTCATTTCAGATCTGTTGCTCAGAAGATGAGGATGAACAATGCCCTGTTGTGGGAATTGCAGAATGGGAAGGTGCACCTATCCTAGAAGTTCGCACAACTTCAATCACAATCCAGGCCCAGTGTGCTGATGCTTCAGACTTCATTGTTGGGGTTCGTTATGCATGGAGGGTTTCTCCTTGTGCAAGAAACCAATGTGCCATCTATAGTGCTCAGACGTCACTTCCAGGGCCACCATTTATTCATTGGGCAGTTTTATAATGTGTTAATGTTGCAATAAAGTGGATTTGATGAATTTCAACAATTGATTTCATTAGTTTGTGTTCATAATCTTTATTTATTGCATTTTCTTATGACTAGAATTACAACAGACAATAGGCCCACGCAAACTGCTATAAATCCACACCCCTCCCTCTTTACCATTACTATGTCAAGATTGTCAGAAAGTCCCTTACATCCAGTGCATTCCATATCTACAAGAACTAACCAAACCTTATAGTGCAGTCAGAATGAGCCTAAATGCGTGCGTTCAGAGGGATTTTACGGGACATAATTTTTCATGTTGCTAGTATGATTTCACATATTTGTATGAATTATTAGTTCCTAGTTTTTCAGCTTTTAGATTTTGTGGCCATTTTACCCCCCATGGGCTATAATTTGGACCCCTACTATAAAATTAGGCAAGAACTCAAAAAATACTCAGTGGAATGTTTTCAAATTGCTATGGTATATTGGTATGGGCTGAATGAATATATGATAACAATTTCAAGTCACATGGTGAAGTGGTTACCATGGAAATGGGTAAAACATACCCTTCGGGTGTTGATTTTCAGGCCAATTTTTCAGGAATGATAGAGTCATTTTGTGCATATTTTGTCACCAGTGTGTTAGGAAGGGTTGAAGTGTGAATAGAAAACATCTATAATATGTTAGCAACAATCTAATGTAAAGATCAGTCCACATAATCTCAGATTTTGGCCTTATATGGGTCCATGATTTATACAGGGGCCTATCTCACAGATTCGAACCCCCACATTGGATGGATGCTATAACTTTTGAAATAAGGGAGATACAGGTCTCATTTTTTCAGATCTTCGTAAATGGCTGGTTTTAAGTAATGTATCATACTTTGGGAGCTGGTATATGATTGGTTGCCATGGTAACCAGGGTTTTAGGGAAATTCTGACCCCCTCATTGGATGGATGCTATAACTTTTGAAATAAGGGTGATACATGTCTCATTTTTTCAGATCTTAGACAATGATTGATTTTAAGTATTAAATCAGACTTTGAGAGCTAAAATTTGATTGGTTACCATGGTAACTAAGGTTTTATTGAAATTCAGACCTCCACAATTGATAAATGCTATAACTTTTGAATTCAAGCAGATACATATATCAGCTTTTCAGAACTTAAAAGATAATTAGACTTGTGTCACGCGGTCCTAACTTCGATCGTTAATTTGAATTTTTGACCTACCGGATGTTTGAAAATCAAGGATTACGTATTGCGTATATTTACGTATACGTATAACGTATCTCGTATTGCACCGTTTTACTTCAAACTTGTTTCATTCAAAGCATAACAATAATCCCTTTCTGTTGGTACATTATTCTCTCAAACATAGTACCTACTTCCAGCGGCATTTTGGTCCCCAGCTGTAAGAAGGCCTTCTAACAGCTGGGGACCAAAACGCTGCTAGAACGAGGGACTCTTTACAATAAAGTAATGCACCGACAGAAAGGCAATTCTGTTTTGCTTTTAATGGTATAAGTTTGAAGAGAAACGGTGCAGTATGAGACTCGCAATCCTTGATTTTCTAGCATCTGGTAGGTCAAAAATTCAAATCGACGGTCAAAGTTAGGACCGTTTGTATTGTGTCAGACTTTGGAGGTTACAATTTACTTTGTTAATACCTCAGTGTAAATACTCGCATCTGATTGGTCAATTAGCGGTCAACATTTTTGCCTGTACCTCACCTGTGCATCATGGGATATCATATTATTGACCGCTTATGTTACTGTACTACACTTGTGAATTATGGGGAATATGACGTCATAATGTTTACAGAAAAATATGGTAGATGGACATTTCGTAAACGTTGATGAAAGTGATATTTAATTTACTAGTGAGTATGCAGTTATGTGCCAAAAAAGAGAGTTTAGCTAGCACTGTCTTAAGATTTTCTTAAAAAAATATTGCTGGCGTGGTTCGTAGGAAAGATTGTGAAATGAAGCCATGATTGATGACTGTCGTCTATATGTGTATTGTTAGTTTTTTCTGACTAACAAAACAATTGTAGACCTCTCCATTCAGTCAACCGACAATATCATATACCTCGACTGTAATCCTTGAATCTACTGTTGACCTCGACCTTCGCTCTCTGTCAACAGTAGTTTCTCGGTTTACAGTCTCGGTATACAATTTTGCCTGTTGACCTCTGGAGAGGTCAACAATTGTATATGGTTGCCATGATAACCATGTTTCATTGTCATGGAAACTTCATTTTTGATTTCAGATTTACCTTCATTTGAGAATGGTCAAGACACAACATAGAACGCAAAATTGCTCAAAATTATCATTTAACTCTTAATTTCAGCATTTTTACATGAATGTCTGACAGTATTGCCTCATTCCATTCTACTAGTTCTCACACATTCTACTCCTTACTTGTTTTTACTCATCATTATTATAGTTTTCATCCTCCACAATGGTCTCTTAATTTAAAATATCAACAATTTCAACAGGAAGGATTCTTTTGACCATTGGGTTGTTAAGGATTCCTCGGGGAATTCATAATTCATTCATGCAGTGTTTGGCTTGGCAGAGCTGGGTTTAGGCTAGTGGGAATATTTCCATACACAGGTTTGATAATTCACCCTCTTCAAATGTGAAAGAGTTGAAATGTCAACACCTTCATAAGTGAAGGCAGCACTGTTCTGTTTTTGAGAATACTAGTATCTCATGTGAAACAGCTCATCTCGTAATCTATTAGTGGCAGTTATTTTTTGTAATTCAGCTGTACTTTTGCAGTTGAACAATTCAACTGTGGATTTTATGGTATCAGGAATTTCTATATTATTTCCTATTGAAGAAAACAACTTTAAGAATTGTTTGTCTTCAGTTTCAGTTGATTTATTTTACTTTTGTTCAGATCCAGTAACAATAAAATCCAAAGTTGAATTGTTCACCTGCAAAAGAACAGCAGAATTACAAAAATACATTAGTAACTGACATCAATAACAATAATATAGAAATTTGAAGAGGATGAATGACAAATCCTAAATGTTGGAGTGAGCATCATTACAAGGTGGAAGATATTCTACATAGCAGCTAATGTAATGCAATGAATTACTTTGGAGCCAATGATGAACTCTTCACAAAAAAATGTTCTACAAACTCACGTTTTAATAATTTGAGAATAATATATCAGGATCTCTGAATTCACCTCATTTCTAAATGTATGTTAAAGTTTCATGATGATCACTTCCAGAATAAAATAGTTGTGTCCTTCTAAAAAGCTCTCCATAGTGACTTTTCTCCTTTTAAGATCTGATATGAGAATGCCCTCCAAATTATGACTTGAGGTATGGCAATGGTCTGGTTTTTCCACTTACTAGTATGAGAATGGTCTTGGAAAATATGTTACCCCTCACTTGTGATATGGCATTGGTCTAGTATATATCCTTCATAATGTGAAGTTGTTTTTGGCTGTTTGCCTCAAAGGTCTGCCTTCTTCTCGGGGCGTTAGACATTTTGAATGGCCATGTTTTTATATCTGGATATTTGATATACCATTGATCCTATTTGGGCATTTGGTATGACTTTTGGGCATTACTTTGGTTGGTATGGAAATACATTCAAATTTGACAGATTGGTATGGGAACATATTGATATCTGAGGGTTCAGCCTAGGACCCCAGCCAAATTTTATATACAGTGAACCCCAGGGACCAGTCTTAACACATTCTGCCAAGTGCAACACTGCATGAATGTACTAAATCCCCTGAGGATCCTCAACTCAAGAATGGTCAAAACAAGCCTTCATTCCAACAGAAACGGTTGATATTTAGATCAAGAGGCAATTGTGCAAAATGAAAACAGTAATGATGAGTAAAAATGAACAAATTAGGAGTCAGAATATTTGTGAGAACTAGTAGTACAGAATGAGGCAATATTGTCAGATATAAATATACATGTATTGTTTACTAGTATTTGATATTTATGAGCCAAACAATTTTTGCCTCTCTAGTATTAATGAGTCATGAGCATGTAAATCATATAAAATAGAAAAAAATCCCAAAATTAAGAATAAAATGGCAATTTGGTATTTTATATCATGTATTGACCTATCTAGAATGAAGGTGAATCTAAAAACAAAAAATGGCAGTTACCATGAAAATGAAACATGGTTACCATGGCAACCAAGTAAATCCTAACTTCCAAAGTCTAATACAATATACACATTTTATTATTATCTTATATCTGAAAAGATGATATTTGTATCTGCCTGTATAAGTATAGCATTTATCAATTGTGGAGGTCTGAATTTCAATAAAACCCTGATTACCATGGTAACCAATCAAATACCAGCTCCCAAAGTCTGAATCAATCCTTAAAATCAATCATTGTCTAAGATCTGAAAAATGAGACACATATATCCCTTATTTCAAAAGTTATAGCATCCATCCAATGTGGGGGTCCGAATTTCAATAAAACCTTGGTTACCATAGCAACCAATCACATAACAGCTCCCAAAGTATAATACAATACTTAAAACCAACCATTTATGAAAATCTGAAAAAATGAGACCTGTATCTCCATTATTTCAAAAGTTATAGCATCCAACTAATGTGGGGGTTCGAGTCTGTGAAATAGACCCCTGTATAAATCATGGACCCATATAAGGCCAAAATCTGAAATCCTGTAGACTAATCTTTATATAAGATTGTTGCTAATATATTATAGAAGTTTTCTATTCATACTTTAACCCTTCCTAACACAATGGTGACAAAATATGCATGAAATGACTCTATCATTTCTGAAAAATTGGCCTGAAAATCAACACCTGAAGGGTATGTTTTGTCTGTTTCCATGGCAACCGCTTAACCATGTGACATGAAATTTTTATCATATATTCATTTAGCCCATACCAATATACCATAGCAATTTGAAAACATTCCACTGAGTATTTTTTGAGTTCTTGCCTAATTTTATAGTAGGGGTCCAAATTATAGCCCATGGGGGGTAAAATGGCCACAAAATCTAAAAGCTGAAAAACTAAGATCTAATAATCCATAAAAATATGTAAAATCATACTAGCAACATGAAAAATTATGTCCCATAAAATCCCTCTGAACGCACGCTTAAACCCTCATTCTGACTGCACTATTAAGGTACCCAGAGATTCTAGGCTTTCCATTGAGCTGATGATACAGCCAAGTTTGCTAATATACATTTCCCTTGTATAAGTTATGGTACGGTAAACTATCTCAGCCTTATAAGATCTTGAGTCAGTAATGGAAACTTTGTAAAAAGAATTCCTATAAATCAACTGTTATAACCATAGATATAATGATGTGACAGTAACACAGTAGAACAATTGATGTTAGGAATTCTCAACTTCAGTTTCTATTTATGGCCCTCTTGTTCAGGGGGCTATTAACTGAAACTTAAACTGAAAGTAAGGAGTTCGTAAAGTCCATTCTTCCCTATGACATCATTATATCCATGGTTACAACAATTGATTTACAAATTCATAACTTCATGAAGTTTCTGGTTAGTACTCATGATATTCTTACATATTCCTAATGTCCTCACATATTTTTCCAAGTTCCTCTGCCTTGCTGAGTGCCTCTATCGTAAGGGGATGGTCATGTCCAAGCTGTTTCTTGTAATGCTTTGCTGTTTGCACCAAAATAGGATGAACCTGCAGTTTTATGTGATTCCTCATTGGTAGTGGAATCTAGTGAATGTAAAAGAGAAGTTCAGATATGCATTGGAACAATGTTTGGCATTTGAAGAAGATTCGTACATAAAAGCCATGAAATGATAACTCTTACTTTTGAAATAATGCTCTCATTGTAGACTGAATAAAATATGTGTAAAATGAAATAAAATATGTAAATGTAAACATGAAATTTTGCATTCTCTTACTCTAATTATATGCTTTATTGGTGCAAACAAGAAATGTAAAACACGTAATTATTATTATATCTTTATTTTCACATTATTCATGGATCATTTTATAACGTATTTACATTATTGATAAAAATTGCATAAAGGAAGGAATACTCTTATCCAGTATCATACTTCAGGGTGTATGTAACACAGGCTGGTATCGAAAAATTTGTCCGCTGTGACGGAGCGTGCTATTTTGCATAGAAACACTAAAAAACCCACACAATTAATTTTTTTACTCATATGTTTCGCTATACCAAAGAAAGTTTCTTACTCCATGCAATTGGTATATCATCTGCGGGTAACTTTAACTTTTGTTTGAAGTCCAACAACGCTAAGAGTAAGAGCTATTGAAAACAGCGCCGGGGTATCATGCTCCAAAATGTACCATTTCTTTTATTTCTTTTTAATGGTACAATATAGCGACACGATAATATTTACATATGTTTTAAGGATAACTCTGAAGGTATTAATGATATCTTGATGTATTGGGTATTTTTAATATTTTTTATAAAAAATAATGTTTACATTTTTTTGTCCGCTTTGACGGAGCAGTTTTAACTGTGAACTATGTTAAGAATTTAAGATTCAAATTATACCTTTTAAAAGTACCCTAAGAAGAAAGAACGTCACAAATCACTTCCTAAATTATGACAAGTAGCCTCTGGGAGATCTGGGGTAATGTAAATCTGAGATATAAAAACGACCACTCTTAGCATTTTTCGGAGGTTTGTACTGAAATCAACATGAATCAACATGGTGTAAACTCAACATAATATATCTAATACATTTTCGCCAAGACGTCTTAGAATGTCACGTGTAGTGTAAATTGTTACACGGAATATGGCATACATTCATGGTTGCGCGGTATTTGTGATACGGGTGAATATGCCATTCCGCAGGTGAGTATGCAATATTCGGCAGTGAATATGTGATGCATTGAATTCAGTGAATACCCGATACTCATCTTCAGAATATGTCATACTCACTTGCGGAATATGCCATATACAGCAGTTGAATATGACATATTCCGCAGGTGAAAAACGTGATACAGAAAGACTTGGTTTGATTGGTTGCGAGAATCGACTCTGAATGTAAAACTACGCTGGATTACCAATACTGTCAGTGCGTACTAATATATGAATCCTGGATTGATTGGGTAAGTTTATTACGTGAGATTGGTGAGTGATACTTCTGCATACGTTGATATCGATGTATTCGATAAACTGTACTGTTGATTCAGTAATCATTATAATAATTTATAAAGTTTTACTTGTTCGTTCAATCGATGCAATTGACAATTGCATACATCCGTATCACGTTCTCATTGGTTAGTGTGTATGCCATATACCACAGGTGAATCTGTCATACACCGCAAGTGAATATGGCATATTCGTTGCGGAATATGGCATATTTTTGTATCGTGTTTACCGCGTAACCATTGCATAAATAGGGATACTATGAATTTATTCGAAATAGCGCACAGACATCCTGCGTTCCGACAGATGTATAACCTTTTACCACATAATATTACTGTATATAAGTTACCATAAAAAATGACCATGTCAGGTGATGGATCCACAGTAGGCACAACGAAAGGCAAATACCCTATACTGAAATAAAGTTGACTATCATTTTCATGAGTTACCATGCATAACTTGGATTACAGTACAAACTGAGAAAAGAAGCTTAAAGGGGTATTCCTTGCCAGACCATCTTTCTCCTAATATGGTAGCTATAACCATATACATACTTTGCAAGTTTATCAAAAAACAGAAATTTTTTTTGAAATGGTCAATATTGATCACTAAAAAATGTAGTGCTCAATTCCAGTAGGCTGCCATCTTTTAAAATTCCACTCAGGAAGTGATGTCATCGACTCTCAACTTTTCATATAACATAGGTAAGGAGCTATTAGAATTACTAAACCAGCTAAATATTTTTTTCAATTTGGTCTTTGATTAAAATCCTTTTGATGATCTCTTCTTTAGTTCTAAGTTGACAACTCCTGAAAATATTTTTACACAGAAGATAGGGGCTTCTTGTTTAGAAGTGATTTTGTACTTCTTTCCTATACTGTAATAGACAAGGTTATAACAGGTGAGAGTCGATGACATCACTTCCTGAAAGAAATCTGAAAAGATGGCAGCTTACTGGGAATGAGTACTACATTTTTAAATGATCAATATTGACCATATGAAAACATTTTCCCGTGTTTTGCTAAATATGTAAAGTATATATATGATTGTAGCTACCATATCAGGAGAGAAATAGTCTGGCAAGGAATGTTCCTTTAAAGAGTGGTCGTATATACATCTCAGAATTTGAATTGTGTATTTTTATTCCGTTTTATTTTTCAGAATACTTTACGAAAGAGATTTGATACGCTCCCTCCTCTAACGTGTAGTTATAAAGAGATATATTATAAATCTAAATTCTTAACGTATTTTAGATTTGAAACTGCTCCGTCACAGCGGACAAAAAAATTAAACATTATTTTTTATTGAAAAAATTAAAAATACCCAATACATAAAAATCTCATTAATACCTTCAGAGTTATCCTTAAAACATATGTAAATATCATCGTGTCGCTATATTGTACCATTAAAAAGAAATAAAAGAAATGGTACATTTTGGAGTATGATACTCAGACGCCGTTTTCAATAGCTTTTACTCTTAGCGTTGTTGGACTTCAAACAGAAGTTAAAGTTACCCGCAAATGATATATTCATTGCATGGAGTCAGTAATTTTCTTTGATATAGCAAAACATATGAGTAAAAAAATAAATTGTGAGGATTTCCTAGTGTTTCTATGCAAAATAGCACGCTCCGTCACAGCGGACAAATTTTTCGATACCAGCCTGTGTGTAAACATGAAATAAAACAATATGTAAACATGAAATGTTATCCTCACCTCTGAAATGGTAGTTGCCATATCCTTGATGTTCTAGTATTAGCCTATATATATGTAAACATGAAATAATAAAAAATGTAAACATGAAACTCTTACCTCTTCAATAATATTCTCATTGTGTTTTGCAATAGTTGCCAAATGTTCATCATCAGTAGCAAAGATCTTCCAGCTACCCATGCCTTGCTTTGTCTTCACACGTGTTCTCCATTTCATAATTTGAGTTATTGTTCCAAAGTTCACTTTAGGACCTGCAAATATTCAACTATCCCTGTATTGTTTTCATTATACGAGGATTGATCATAAAGTTCTGATAATATCTCTCTTTATTTCCAACACTGTATGTTCTAATAAAACAGTCAAAAACAATCAAAGACAATCTGGTGTCAGACTCACTCATTGTTCAAGGAAAGGGAACATAAATTGTTCAGTTGATTGTGAGATGCCCCATTGTCTTGTAGACCATTGAAAATCTGGTGTCAGACGCACTCATTGTGCACTCATAACTTAGGTTTGTGGTTAGTTGTTCAAGGAAAGGGAACATAAATTGTTCAGTTGATTGTGTGATGCCCCAGTGTCTAGTAGACCATAGAAAATCTGGTGTCAGACACACTCATTGTGCACTCATAACCCGGGTCTGTAGGAAATGGAATATAAATTGTAAAGTTGATTGTGTGGAACTCTTGTTACACCTGGGGTTGGCTTATTCAACAATTTCAATACATAAAATTTGAATTTCTATAATGTAAGTGGAACACCTCGCAAGTGGAACACTTTTTCAAAGTCCCGTTTTAAAAACCTATTGATTTAATGTTAATTGAACCTCTGTAAGTGGAACACCTCCAAACTTGAACAGTGAACACCCCATATTGAAAATTTAACCTGCTAAGTGGAACAGTCAATTTCCATAAACTTTAATATTGACACATGTATTAAACAGAATTAATCTCCTACAGTGATATATGGGTATGAAAACAGGTAATAATGTGATAATGGTAAATACGGATGCGACCACTAATTAGTTTGATAATCAGCAAATTAGCATTTCATAAGATTATCATTCAGAAAATTGGATTAACCTCCTGTAGAGATGGACATGTGATGCTATCACTAATTGATACCCCTTGCTGTTTGTTTCAAACTTGATAAGTACGATTAAGAATGTCAGTTAAAAATAATTGTATTATTAGCAGTAGGAACAAGTCTTTAAAACTTAATTGAAAAATCTTTGTACCTGAGACTGGCAGAATGAGGAGGATTTAGAATGTCAGAAAACATTTTTGAAAGAATGAGTAAGATTATGAATGTCAGATACCTATTTGAGTAAAACAAAAGGATTATTAATAATATATGCCTGCTCTGCAATGAAGGGTGAGAATCATATTTACAGTGATATATATAAATCCTATATTTTATCATGTATATTCTTAAAATCCCTGCGAACCCAAAACCTCCGTAAGCGGAACACCTCCTAAGTGGAACGCTTTTTGGCAGAACGGAGGGTGTTCCACTTACACAGGTTCTACTGTATATGAATGTATATGAAACCCAAAGCACTCAAATAAAATTGCTCATGATGACATACAAAGCCAATACAAAAGGAGATCTTAACAGTTTTATGGGACTCGGAAGTATAGCAAGTATAAACTGCACAATATAGCTCAAGAATGTGTGAGAGTGAGAAAACAGTGATCGGTTCACTTAAGGTGAAACATACTGTCATTAAAGGATGTGCAATTACACCATTCTTTGATTGGCAAACCATCAGACACCTGGAGAATCTGCCAATAAGGAAGGACGACATACTCGTAGCTTCATATCCTAGATCTGGTGAGTACCAAGTACAAAGCGTTCCCTTATAAAAAAAACTCAATCTTGAAAGTCCAAATTCAAATGGTTTAATTACGAGTTATTTAAGCATTGTTTCAGCATTTTGGATCAAAGGAAAAATCAGTGCAATCATTATTGATTGGGATAACATTCTATGGATGATTGGACACATGTCATTGCTTCAGGTCAGGTTTTAAAATGCCTGCATTACATCTCAAATGTTGCCCTATGTTCTTTTCAACAAATGATAATAATGTTATTAAAATCTTATTAATAATGACTTTAATGAATACAATGTAATTAAATAAATAAGGATCCTTAAATCTAGATTATATATGCATATATAATGGCAAGTTTAATAAATCTAAATCACTCAATGAATTGAACTGAAAAACAAAATCATGGGAAAAATGGCACAAACTTTTTTTCTTTTTTATAAGTGCAAAAAGCAATCATTCAGGTTTTGAGATTTCCATCATCTATATCCACTACTCGCCTATACACCAACACGGGGATCAAAATGTTTTCCAGGTTTAAGTTAAAGTCAGTGACACCCATTTTTTATACCTGATTATGAAGAAGAATGATGTTAGGAAGATTTTTAAAACAATCATAAGCAAAAATACACACTTTTTGTAAAGTAATTTTAAGGCCAATGTAGATACAATCACGTTAAGCTTTAGTTTTTCTGAGGAAATTAATATTTCACCAAAGGTGCATTGACTTAACATGGAGATACAATTGACATAACATGGAGATACAATTGATTTAATATGGAGATACAATTGATTTAACATGGAGATGCAATTGATTTAATATGGAGATACAATTGATTTAACATGGAGATACAACTGACTTAACATGGAGATACAATTGACTTAACATGGAGATACAACTGACTTAACATGGAGATACAATTGACTTAAAAGCTGCATATCATCATGTATGTATCATCATTATCTCAGAAGAGTCTCAACAACTCGATCAATGTAGGAGAGAATTGCTAGTGAATCCATTTTCAAAAGTAAGAATAGGGTTCTTAAACAGGACATTGGGCTTGCTTTTTAGAACTTTTTGCTGACTTAATATAAATAGTTTTACTGCAGTACTGAGATTGAGTTTTACTTGGCTGGCTTGACTTGGGTTGAGATGACCCAAAGTGTCACAAACTTGATTTGGCTGTGTGCATTTCATTTGAATATTTCTTAATGACATATAGAATACTACATGTAATGGCTTTAAACACAAGCATTTTCAATAGTTTTTTGTGTGATACAGAATCGACTGAGTGAAAAGTAGATGAACGGCACACAAATGACAAATAGACATATCAAAAGGACCAAAATGAAAAAGCAAGATATCCATTGTCAAGGGATGACATTGCCTAATTTGGTCAATGCCTAGAAGTATGTCATTTTTACAAGACATTTCAAGATTTCCATGGTATTTTTTACTCAAAAGCTGCTTAATGGCAGATAAATGACCCAGCACATGCAATTACAATGTAAATCATGTATATGTACAAAATTTGTTAGAACGCTATTACTGAAAAAGCTGCGAATGTTCATCACTTAAAATTATCGTTTTTCCAATACTTAACTTTTTTTATGAGGAAGGCTTGTAATAATAATCCTGGATTGTCTAAATACCAATCAAAATATTTTACTTAATTTTTGCTTAATTAGCAATTCTTTCTTTACTTTCATTTTTAAAAATTGATAAAAATAGCTCCTATTTTCTCCTTGTCATCTTACCCTTCTTATAAATATGAATGGGGCCATACACAACAAATAGACAGTGCAGTAGATGGTTGATTATTATCAAATTTTTCTGGAAGGGGAATTTTTAAAAAGGGAGTTGCAAAAACCCCTAAACCCCCGGTGGTTGAGGCATTATGAAAAATATATATCTACAGTATTATGAAATTGATCACTATATATGAAATATTCTTTTTGTTTAAAATGAAAGAAAAGAATTCTATTTGCAGATCTAAAATACAAGTAATAAGATACAATATACTTTCAGTTTTTTATGAATGAGTCAGTTTAACCAAGACAGTTCAAAAACTGACATCGTCTTATACTTTGTATTGATTCTTTTTATAGTAAAGCTTGATAAACTGACACAAGGATGCTTTGACATCTTCAGATATATTTTATAGATATATATTGAAAAGAACGATCCACATTTAAACATTCTTTGAATAGCTCCATTCAAAACTCTTTTGAAACTCTTATAATATGTTTCATCAAAAGTGTCTATTTGCTGCGATGTATTTGTTATGATAGTACGAGAACTATGTTAACTTTATTTAATTTCATAAAATTTGCCAATTTTTCCTATCAAGGGTAGTGCTCACATCATTGCTGTAGAATTGTTGAATTAAAGTTTTTGCCATTTTCCATATTTTGCTTTCTTGAAATACAATATCTGATGTTTTAATTGTTAGTGTAGTAAGGTTACATCCATAATATATAAATAAAACTCAATTTATGTAAATTGGATAAATATTGCAATTATTTGAGCAACATTATTTATTTCAATATGACTGTCCCTGAAAATGATTTGTACAGAATGAACCAAAGGCTTCACCAGGCAGTCTCAATGTCCAATAACGGAACAATAACAATTTTTTAAGGGCCTTGAGATTTCTGGCAACCTCATTATTACACCTCAAAGCTATGCTGTTTTGTGTATTACCAATGTTGGTCTTTGTGTTTTCAATAAGGCACACATTGGGTAGCTGAGCTGGTGGACATAGTTAGAAATGAGGGCAATACTGAGGCCCTCAGCAGCCTTATCCATAGCAGAGCACACTTCCTGGAGCTCTCAGACAAAGGTAACATACAGTAAAACTGGCCAAACACCACTCTAATCTAAACACCTCTAGTGTGAATACTTTTTCTTGGTCCCTAATATGTTATCTCTCACTGACTTGCATATTTTGAAACCTTGAAACGTGAACACCTGCTAATCTGAGTACTTTTGGCCCGTCCCAATGGTGTTTGGATTTGACAGGTTTTACTGACTGGGAATTTTTAATCTGACCCATACTTATTTAAATGTGACAACTCTCCTCTCTGACCCAAAATCATGGGCAACTTTTACCAAAAAGTGGCATATTATTGAAAAAGCCCAAAATAAGAGCCATTTTGGAAACCCTTGTCCAGAATGTCTAAAAGTGACCATTTTGTAAAATTGGAAATTTCCCGCCATATACAAATGTGCTGTTCTGTATAGTGTAAACACATCTCTTCTGCTGTACTTACCAAACCTGTTCCTTTTAAATAATTCAGTAATTATGATTGGCCATAGAAGGTTTAATAAAATGGGTTACATCTTCCAATTTTTCCTGGATCTTTTGCACCCCTTGAATATTCTATTTCAGTGACAAATGGAGAGATAAATGTTTTTGAAGATGAGTCAGATGGGAGTAGATTCATTGAGTTAGGAAATAAGCCATCTCCTAGGTTACTAGTCTCTCATTTGCCTGCTGACTTCATGCCTAGTGACATCACAGGAGGACATACTAAGGTACAGATATGGGAGCCCCAAAAAAGGAGAAATCAAAATCTTTCTCAATTAGAAAATTTGCTCTATAATATCCATTGCTCTATGATTTCCATTGCTCTATGATATCCATTGCTCTATGATTTCCATTGCTCTATGATATCCATTGCTCTATGAATTCCATTGCTCTATGATTTCCATTGCTCTATGATTTCCATTGCTCTATGATATCCATTGCTCTATGATTTCCATTGCTCTATGATATCCATTGCTCTATGATGGCCATTGCTCTATGATTTCCATTGCTCTATGATATCCATTGCTCTATGATGGCCATTGCTCTATGATTTCCATTGCTCTATGATTTCCATTGCTCTATGATATCCATTGCTCTATGATTTCCAAGGCTCTATGATATTCATTGCTCTATGATATCCATTGCTCTATGATTTCCATTGCTCTATGATTTCCATTGCTCTATGATACCCATTGCTCTATGATTTCCATTGCTCTATGATTTCCATTGCTCTATGATTTCCATTGCTCTATGATTTCCATTTCCATTGCTCTATGATTTCCATTGCTCTATGATTTCCATTGCTTTATGATATCCATTGCTCTATGATTTCCATTGCTCTATGATTTCCATTTCCATTGCTCTATGATATCCATTGCTCTATGATATCCATTGCTCTATGATTTCCATTGCTCTATGATTTCCATTTCCATTGCTCTATGATTTCCATTGCTCTATGATTTCCATTTCCATTGCTCTAGGATTTCCATTGCTCTATGATATCCATTGCTCTATGATATCCATTGCTCTATGATTTCCATTGCTTTATGATACCCATTGCTCTATGATATCCATTGCTCTATGATTTCCATTGCTCTATGATTTCCATTGCTCTATCAAATGGCATTGCTTACAAAAATTTATTCTCTGATATTTGGAAAGTGTAATAATTTTCAGTAGGTAAACTCCAGAGACTAAAGAACTCATTTCTCATCAGAGTTGCCTTTTTTATTAAAACAACAAAATTTCAAATATTTTAACTGACAATATATTCCCACAAACTACCTTAAGAATATTGTTTTGTAAAAATATAAGATGAAAGAATGTTTATCTGATTCAGGTGGTCCTCGTACTGCGGAATCTTAAGTCAGTAATCGTGAGTTATCATTTCATGCTTGAGAGCTTTGGTGATGTTTTTAATGAACCATCTACAATTGACAAAGTGATGAAATCAATGATGCGTGACGATGGTGAACAAAGTATGTAAAGTATAACATTTCTATGTATGTTTAATAGTTACTTGAATGCTGCTTGAGTTGTTAATTTTTTAATGGAGTCAGTAATCGTGAGTAACCTTTTCATGCTTGAAATTGTTTTTAATGAACCCTCTAGATCTACAATTGACATACTCAATGATGCGTAACAATGGTGAATAAAGTATATATGTTTGTTTTATAATTTGTTGATGGAAAAGACAAAGATTATGCAAAAACAAGCATGCACAAGGCATTAACATGACCAAATGTCACCACCTAATTGCTCACAATATTATGAGTTCAATCTTAAGTCAGATTTGAACTGTTGAGAACTTGTAGATGATTTTGATGAAAAAAAAAATTTGGTCAATTTGAAGCAAGTTGAAAAAAGACATTTTGACCCTGAGAAGGTCATTGAGGTCAAATCTCAAATCTAAAGTCAGATTTGAACTTCTGATAACTTGTACATGATTTTATTATTGGAAGTTGTAAGAATTTACAGACGCTGATTGCCAACCACCAACCGCCGTAAAAAATGGAGACCATAACAATATGTCACCACTTTTTGGTGGTGACATAAAAACCTGTATTCGATCTGGCTAAAGGACATGCTTTTGCCTTCGTAAATATCATATCATTCTTCAGAATAAAATCCATATACTTTCCCCCATTCAAAAACCTCTGTTTATTTAGCTATTCTAGGGACATGGTACAACCATATAAAGTCTTGGTTAGACATCAGAGAGAAGCTCAAGGATAAATTGCTTGTGATTTACTATGAAGATCTAGTAAAGGTATTTGGTTTAACTTAATATTGCCTTTTTGTTGAGGTAGGACCAGGACAGCGTTTAAAATTATAATTATGATCAATTGTAAATTACATTAATTGTAAATTACATTAATTGCAAATTACATTAAATTGTAAATTACATCATTGAAGTTTTTTATGGTAACGGTTGTTATTTGTCTCAATAATTGTTACATCATTGAAGTTTTCTATAGTAACAGTTGCTATTTGTCTCATTGTTATGCAATAATTAATTATTTCAGTTTGATTCAGTTTGATTTCAGTTTGATGGACATCCTACGAAACGTCAAAAGAAAAATAAATATCTCTGAGAAAGAAAATCAACAACTATGTTAATAGTATAATTATGATATAAAAGTAACACCTAGGCCCCACCTTAGGAAACCCCAATATCCTTCCAAATGAATATTTTTCATCATAGTTTCATTACTGATGTATTACATACATACATTCTCAGGGCAACTCTATTTTAATGAAATCACACATATGTGTGTCACTTTGGTAGAAGTGAAACATGATGTCATGATGTTGCCATGGTAATAAATGAAAGCTGACTTCACAAATCTGTATAGCTCGTCGCCTACTTTTCCATTGACTCTGAGGCAAATAATTTGCTACACGTGCGTATATAATTCTCAGGCCCATAGCCAGCTTTTGCCAAGGGGCTTCATTTCTCAAAAATTTCAAGGGGATGTTTACATTTGACAATTTTGGCAGAAAATCTGCATGATCTTGAAAGGACCACCCCCCCTGGCTACAGACCTGAGACCTGTCTATACTAAATATAACTCATTTCAGAATATGCCTGATGCTATCAAATCAATGGCTGCATTTTTGGGGAAAAGTTTTACAGATGATGAAATAGCTAAGATAGCTGAGCACCTGCAGTTCAAATGCATGAAGAACAATGCAGCAGTTGGAAATGCATTTGGAGATTTGGTTAAAACAATGAACAGAGACCCAGAGGAACAGGTCATTCCACATATGAGGAAAGGTAATGACATACATGTATTATTGAAAAATAAAATTTATGATTTGGCATATTTTTATGAGGAGGGGCAATTTGTAATGAGAAAATATAATTTATGACTTGGCATATAAATTATTATGAATAAAAGGAAATCTATAATAGGGTAAGCTCTGGGGATAGGTTATCCTTCACCTATGAATATATAAGAGGGGAAACAGGCCCGTAGCCAGAATTTACCAAGGGGGTTCACTTTTCCAAAAAATTCTAGGGGGGGGGTTCACTTTGGTAAATTTGGCCAAAAATCACTCAAAAAATAGTCAGAATGGTGAAAAACTGCCGAAACCCCCGAACCCCTCCTGGCTACAGCCTGAGAAAACCACCAAAACCACCAAAAATGGAGGTTATTTTTGATTGGTCTAATAAAATATGTACATGTGCACAAAACTCTTAATAATAAACTAAACAAAAACTAAACAAAAATCTAAAAAAATCAAACATTTTTATGATTTCGATTTCACATCATGATCAAGGAAGCTAAGATTTACCAATTGACATGGTATGTTTTTTTCAGGGACCATAGATGACTGGAAGAACCATATGACTGTAGCTCAAAGTGAGGCTGTTGATGTTTATTACAAAGACAAACTAGAAACACTTGGACTAAAGTTTCAGTATGAATAAACAGTAACAGAAAGCCTGGTAGTTTCAGCCATATGACTAGCCTAGAGTGAGAATGTAGATGCTTATTACAAAGACAAACTCGAATCACTTGGACTGAAGTTTCAGTATGAATAAATGGTCACAGAAAGCCTGATAGTTTCACCCTTATGACTGTAGAGTGAGAATGTAGATGCTTATTACAAAGACAAACTAGAATCACTTGGACTGAAGTTTCAGTATGAATAAATGGTCACAGAAAGCCTGATAGTTTCACCCTTATGACTGTAGAGTGAGAATGTAGATGCTTATTACAAAGACAAACTAGAATCACTTGGACTGAAGTTTCAGTATGAATAAATGGTCACAGAAAGCCTGATAGTTTCACCCTTATGACTGTAGAGTGAGAATGTAGATGCTTATAACAAAGACAAACTAGAATCACTTGGACTGAAGTTTCAGTATGAATAAATGGTCACAGAAAGCCTGATAGTTTCACCCTTATGACTGTAGAGTGAGAATGTAGATGCTTATAACAAAGACAAACTTAGATCACTTGGTCTCAAGTTTCAATTCAAATAAACATTTCAAATATCATACTGTGTAACTCATTATTACCATGGCAATCTCCTCATTTGGAATTGCAACAAAAATGTATCCATTCAAAGAATTGGTAATGAACTGGTAATCTCAAGCATGAGAGAGCACATTCACACATTTAAAGGTTCTTTGTAAGATGTGTTGTTTTGCTTTCATAGTATTTGATATATTTATCTTATTTTAGATTTGGTCAATCAAATAAACTCACAATTTGTAGAAATGCCATTCTTATTCTATTGAGCGTAATAAAATAGAATAATCATGTCAGACTTCTTTTTACATGATCTTACCTTTTTTTGAACTGGAACCTCTGGAGCCCTTACTTGTTCTTGTTACGCCAGACTAAAATATAAAATTAGCAAATACTTCTATACATCTAGAATAAGATTGGGGCTTTTTGCTCATTTTTGTATTTTTCATTGAGAGGAGAGTGAATGATACAACTAAAAGTGTGTTTCTGACTTTTTTACTGAAGGCTCATTATGTTGTTCTTATGAGGTGTCAGGAATGACAGATGACATTTTCATATATAAATCGAAAATTTAGTTTCAAGATTTTCAGAATTTTGTAAATTGATATGCAAAGATCAAAACTCAAAATGTTTCTGAGAACTGGGCCTGAATGACAAAAGGTAAACTACTTATTTACCAACCAACTATTAATTCACATTTGTCTACTCTTTAATCTCTTGAAAGCCCATGGTTATGTCTGTTTATATTTTCATTTTGTCAACTTTCTATAACATTGAGGAATAATTAAAAAGGGCTCAAAGTTATCAAACCTTTAGGAAGGGTTGTAACTGTATGCTTTTTTTTACATTGACAATCCCTTATTTATGGTTTAACTTCAATTATACACACCAGAAGCGACTTTCCTCCAAGTTTGGTGACTCCCGTTTTGGTACTAATGACACTCTCAGCCTTGCCAATAGTGGGAGCCACTGTCCTCGACGCAGATTCTATGAGTGATGTTACAGATTCTTTCTCCCTGAAAAAAAAATTTATATTACATATAGTTTTTGTAATCTGAACAAGCTCGAATGAGGTTCTAGCTGTTTACTTTAAACACAAACGTGTACTAAAGTACATGTATGGTCTCTGATATACATTAAATTATGGTCTCTGACTTTTATAAAATGATAAAATAAAATGACTTTTTCCAATGTACATAAAATGATTGTATGGTTTCTGATATACATAAAATGATGGTCTCTTGACTTTTATAAAATGATAAAATAAAATTACTGTTTCCAATGTACATAAAATGATTGTCTTTGATTCACATAAAATGATTGTCTTTGATTCACATAAAATGATTGTCTTTGATTCACATAAAATGATTTTCTTTGATTCACATAAAATGATTGTCTTTGATTCACATAAAATGATAGTACCTGACTTACATAAAATGTTCATCTAAGACTTACATAAAATGTTCTTCTTTGACATAATTACATATACATCTTTGACTTATGAGACATAAAATGACTGCTTGTGATGCACATACAATAATTTCTGACATACATAAAATGATTATCTTTGACTTACATAAAATGATGGTCTCTGAATGCGACATCATCTGACACTTCCGCAACCTCAAGTGCGGGATCATCAGCCTTACACATACTGTAGCGGCCTTTACTAGAGGCTTGGAAGCACTCTACAGGAATCAGCGACTCCTCTGCTATTAAATTTTGCAATTGGTTATAGCTGTGCGACTCAGCTGAAACATATATTCAAAAAATATTTAGAGATGTTGATAATCTGATTTTTTTCTATAATACATTTTTTGATTTTCCGCCAAAAATGTAACATGTAAAATTTCAAATAATATTTGACCAACTCACCACAACATTTTGACTGAATTAACAATCAAATTGTTAAATTAGAAATAATTCTTTGATACACACTCCCCTCCAGAGTTGACAACTCAAACATTTTTCTAAATAGCCAATATACAGGAAACAGACTTTGATAAAAAGGGTCCTCTGGTTGTCAAACTTATAGAGGGGGGTGTAGCATCAGGCCCGTAGCCAGGGGGGGGGGGTTCGCAGGGTTCGGGTGAACCCCCCCCTGGCCAAAAATTCTTTCAAAATCATGCAGTATTTCACCATTTTGAGCACTTCTCAAGTGATTTTAGACATATTTGGGCCAAAATTGTCAAATGTGAACCTCTCTTGGAAATTTTTGAAAACTGAACCCCCCTTGGCAAATCCTGGCTACGGGCCTGAGCATCAAACAAGTAAAATGTACTAAGAAAAGCACAACACTATATTTTCCCTATTATTCATTCCATGTGTAGTCTTAAATAAAAGGCTATGAAAGCTCCATTTGAGATTCTTACGTATGATGTTATCAATATTAAAACTAATGAAAAGTTGACCTTGAACTAAAATCTGACAATTGGCCTGGAACTCCAACCAATGGCCTCAAATTCGCTTCATTCACCACTTCATTAAATAATGATGGGTGGAAATTTCGTACCTGTATTAGACTCTGGTTGTAGTTTATCTTCATATTGTATTTCTATGGCACCAATCTGCTGAGCAATCGGTGACTGAGCCTGCAAAATCAATTGATAAAGGACTTGCATCCGACAACATAACAATTATATATACATGTAATATACACCAGAATTTTCCCATATAAGGCATGCTCTATATATGGGCCGTGTGTCTTTGGCTGAAACTACCTTTACTTCAAAATAAGTTCCATGAGAGTTCAAAATGAGGGAAAAATGTATATCTTTATTTAACAGCAAACCCGCAAATGAAAATTGCAGGGGTTTCACTAGAATTTCTCACAACAGGCTAAATAAATGAAAACAAGCAAAATTAATGGAAATCATAATAGTATCTAAAAACAACAGGCGATTTTGTGAAAACAAGTGATGAAAATCGCCTGTTGCCTGCCACTAATGAAACCCTGAAAAAAGATAATATATTTTCATGTACATATAATTTCTATTCAAAAAATGTCTGCACTAATATTTTTCTGTAAAATTTTGGCGAGGCAGTTGAGGCATTTGCCTCCCTTGCCTCATGCCTGGCTACAATCACAAGGATTAAAAGTAATTATTTACCTCTGGTAGCGGTTGTGCAGTTGCATTGATCCAGTTTTGCACCATACTCTCCCGTACAGTAGAAGCATCACCAGTTGTGCTAAAATAGCAATATGGAATATAGATGACATTAGATGTAAATGTACAGAGATCAAATATATAGTTCCCATCAATGAATTTGAATGACTAATAAACACCTGTAAATCTGGTCATTTTTGTTTAAAAATTCCTAAAATTATCAGAAAAATTACAAGAAAAATTTCAAATTGCCTGGAAGCTAGGCTATTTTAGGTGTAATGGAGTTTCTTGGAAAGTTGCAAAAAATGTTGCTTTATCAGAATAAAATACTTTTTTATTACTTGTAGATACTTTTCAAAAAGTGTGTACAGATTGAAAAATGCCCTGGTAATGGTTCTGTAAGTGGCGAAGACATTTTTTTGATGACATCAGACTCTTAAAGCGGGGAATATGGTTTAGGTTCCCATCATTTATGTCATAAACCAATCTAAGAGTGGGATATACTGTATAAGTGGTAATTTTGTCCAATCATTTCATTTGAAAATTAAGTTGTTGGAAATATTATCTTCATAATGTTATCCAGTGAGAAGTTTCCTGTGATTAGGAAAATTAAAAATAGGAAAATGATAAAATTTGACTATTCGGCAAATTAACCACTCAGATTAAATAACACTTAAACAGTTTATCAAAGAATAATTCTTGCTGGTCATAAAGGCGAAAAGAGTTTTGGGAAAGTTAAGGATACTGAACTAGATCTTTATGCAGCAATGTTCTTACATTTTTTTAACATTTGTTGTGTTGAGGTCACTTCGTATTGATAAGGAGCTAATTTGATTCCTGTGTAATGGCACTTCTAATGGACCACCAGGGAGTCGAATGGATGATCTTCGATTTAAATTCATTCTGCTTTAGTGTCTGCTATCGTTTCATCTGTTTTTTCCTACAAGCCTGCTGTTTCGCGATGTCAGACTAAGACTAGAGTTTCTACCTGTAAATAGATATTATTAGAGAGAATGGCATGCAGGTACTGTATAAGAACCCTCAAAACATAAGGCACATAGCATTGAAATCATAACGTGCATGTATAAAAGGTTAACACATATATATAATAGTAGAACCTGTGTATATTGAACATTTTTTGCTTTTGTTTGTGTTGTTAGGTGTTCACTTCATAGGTAATTTTTACAGAAGTCAGTAGCGTATGTATAGAGGAAAATCGTCCACTAGAGACAGGTGTTCACTAGAGAGAGGTGTTCCCTCAGACAGGTAGAAAGAGGTAGGCCTGGGTAGCCCTAGATTCATCATGGAAATAAATTGAAAAAAAATCATGCAGTTCAAGCATGCTAACCTACTCAAATTGAGTACATTTACACACACAAACTCACCAAATTATGGATCTCTATACTTATCTTTAAATGAATTTGGTATAATTCATCGATTACCAATGAGTATAACCAACTTATTTTCGATGTAACAAACTTTGGGAAACTTTTAAATCTAGCGCGCTGACTACTTCCGGTAACATTACCCAAGATGCATCATTTCCGGAAATGAATTTTTTTGCAAAAAAAGTTAAAATTTGTCAATAAATACGGATTTTCATCAAAAGAACGAATGGAAAAAGTACAGTAAAGCAATACAATAGAAGTTATATAATGGCTGATATTCAGGCGAAGTATCAGAAACTTGCGACGGAATATGCTAAGGTAAGCGGACTTTTACTAAATATACTCCCACTAGGCTATTTTTCTATTTTTTTTGTAGCAAGTCAAGTGTCTTACTCTTAGACCAGCAGTAGCATAAATGCCAATGCTTTTCAGACACAGAAACATTAAGGAAGGAGTGAAATTATTTTTGATGAAAATCAAACACATCTAAAAGGATACTGAATCCAATCGAGACCCTATCTGTTGCAAGACATTGCTTGGCACAACCGTCACCATGTTATTAAGGTGCTATGGAAGTTAACAGGAAATGACAAAACAGGAAGTGACAATGCCATGCTGGATTTTGAAATTTTTTTGAACCAAGATAACAGAGTTCTGTTTGGACCTCCAGTCAGTTTAACTAGTTCCACATATCATTTACATGACCAGGAACACAACGGAAATGGTCAGAATGACCATAAACATGATGAAATAACCTTTTCAGCCCTCTGAAAATGTGCCTGAAAAACAGCTAAGAGTAGGTGCTCAGGAAAGGTCACTGAACAGAATCTTTTGACTTTTTCAGAAAATCTGCCCAATATATTGCTTAAAATGATACAATTTAAAAAAATTTGATATTATTCTTAGAAAAAGAGAAAAATGAAAAAAACTGAATTGAAAATCGATCGATTTACCTTTTTACTACAGCCATTATTGTTTCAGACAATTTTTAAAAATTTCAAAGATTGTATCATTTAGAGCAATATATTGGACACGTTTTCTGAAAAAATCGAAAGATTCTGTTCAGTGACCTTTCCTGAGCACCTACTTTTAGCTTAGGTTTAGGTTATTTCATCATTTTTATGGTCATTCTGACCATTTCCATTGTGTTCCCAGTCATGTAAATGATATGTCGAACTAGTAAAACTGACTAGAGGTCCAAACAGAACTCTGATATCTTGCTTCAAAAAATTTTCAAAATCCAGCATGGCTTTGTCACTTCCTGTTTTGTCATTTCCTGTTAACTTCCATGGCACCTTAAGGTGCTATGGAAGTAAACAGGAAATGACAAAACAGGAAGTGATATTTTTTTTTGCATTTTTAGACATTTTTTGAACAAAGATAACAGAGTTCTGTTTTAACCTCCAGTCAATTCAACTAGAGTCCATTTCACTGCTTCATTTCGTCAGTAGAATGGCAAAAATAAAAAATTGGGAGACCATTGTGCAATAATATATGGAAAAGTATATTCATAATGTACATGAATGACATTTGTATATCTTGGATTGCTTCTAGTTTGGCTTATAAATTGTGTGGCCTCTTATATTTGGATGTTTCTCTGCCATGTTATTTTCAATAAGATTAACATGGCTGAAATTCTTCAAATTACAAGACGGCACAGGCTTATTGCACAAAAAACTAAAAAATCTGAAATATACAAATGTCATTCATGTACATTATGAATATACTTTTCCATATATTATTGCACAATGGTCTCCCAATTTCTTATTTTTGCCGTTCTACTCACGAAATGAAGCTGTGAAATGGACTCTAGTTCCAAATACCATTTACAGGTCCAGGATCACAATGTGCAGGGTCAGAATGACCCTAAACATGATGCAGTGTTCGCGTTGACGCCGTTTTTTCTCGTTTTTACGGAAATTTCAAGAGGTTGGACGGAAAAATCAGAAATAACTTACGTCCTTGGGACGCAAAGATTCTACACCACCATCAGGTAACTTTTACTGCAGCGTAGAAGTGATAAAACATGATTTTCTGAAGAATTTTCAGATCGTCTACTTCCTTGATCTCGATAATGTTTATGTCGGCAAATCTGATTGGCTACGAAGTGTCTCAGTATATTCGCGGGGTTTCTAGTCTGAAACGCAGCATTTGATTGGCTATGGTGCCCTCCGAGTCATTCCGGAGTATACCGAAGCTGGATAATCTGTTGTACGCAAACATTAGTTTCAAAATTGAGAATTGAGACTTGTTTTTCACGATAACCTTAATTACTTCCACTAGGAACCGTTAGATATCGATCTAATGTTATACATCAATATAATTATTTAATGATAGATCAACGTTTTTCATCTAAAAGTCGTCAGAGAAAGGAGAAATGTTATAAAAAGAAACAAAAAGTTCACGACCTTGACACGACCTTGAAGATCGCTGGTTGGTAAAATGTGAAAACAACTCTTAATTTGAATATTTCTTTCATTCATTTCGGAGAATTTTGGTATAGCATTAGTAAAGAATTGTGTGAAAAGGACCAAATGATAGATATTTATCGGGAGAATGCATAGAATTACAATACATGTCATTATATCCGGTTTTAGCGTAAGCACTCTATTATCGCCCACTTTACTTTCACTTTAATATCTTCTTTAATATTAATAACAAAATATGAGGGACGCAAAAAATATTAGACGGGACTCACATTTTTCAAATGTGTTGCGTCCCTGGGACTCAGAAATTTAAATGGCCAGCGCGAACACTGTGATGAAATAACCTTTTTAGCCCTTTGAAAGTGTGACTGAAAAAAAGCTAAAAGTAGGAGCTAGGGAAGGTCACTGAACAGAATCTTTTGAATTTTTCAGAAAATTTGCCCAATATAATGCTCTAACTGATACAATCTTTGAAATTTTAGAAAATTGTCTTAATACTCTAGTAGCTCATGCTGGTTGAGTATGCACTTCTATGTCCAGAGATTTTCTCTTCAGAAATCATCTATGTGAAGGTCATTGATCAATTTTGGCTTGGTAACATATTTGCCACTGAAGGCGAAATAGGTCAAATGGCCACGCCCTTTTTTACGCAAATACTCCCCCCCCCCATTTTTGCATCTCCAGAACCGTTGGACATAGAAGGTTGTGTGACCACTCAAAATGTCCGGAATGGCCACATTATAGGGGGTCAATAATACATTTGTATTTAAAAAAGTCAATGGTTCTCAAGATATTTCCCAAAAACTGATTTTAGAATGAAAACTCCACTATTTTCTCCTTTGATCCTGTCCCTAGCTCCGATTTCGTTACTCGGCTGGGAAAAAAGGTTTGTTGGTATCATTTTATTCCAGACACTCTCTAGAATAAATTCATCTTGGGTGGAATAAAAATGTGTGGTAAACGAATTCGCTATGGGCAGTTAAAGAGGTGCCATCTATTCATTTTCAAACAGGGGGTAGGGGTATAAAATAATTTTTTAACACATTTTAATAGTAAAATGACATTGAAATACTAATAAAATCTTATCAAAAACATTATTTACAATTAGTATGAATTTTCTTGTGTGGATTAGGGTGAAAATAAGGGCATATCTTGAAATTCACTACAGGGGCGCCACCTATTTCTGTACGTGTAATAACTTATTTTAGATTCGTTAAGGTACGAAATGTACTGAAAAAATTCATTCTGAAGGACCTATCCATGTTCATACCACATACTTAAAATTAGATCAATAGCTTATGTACCAGCGGAGAAAAAATTTATTGAAATTTAAAATTTTGGTATCATGCAGGATAGGGGTGACCATATCTCACATTATTAACTTCCAAAATATGGAGCATATGCATCTCAAATGTGCTCAAAATGTTGTATGTACTGTTTCTTTGTCATAATATTACTAATAAGAAGTAGAAAAAATGATTGTACATTTTAGAAATATTAATTCTCATTTTGGCTTCTGACGTCCCAGGGGTGACCATATCTCACCTTTATAACTTCCAAAATATGGAGCATATGTTTCTCAAATGTGGTCAAAATGGTGTATGTACTCTTGCTTTGTCATAATATTAGTAATAAGAAGTAAGAAAATGATTGTACATTTAAAAAAATATTAATTCTCATTTTGGCTTCTGACGTCCCAGGGGTGACCATATGTCACCTTAATAACTTCCAAAATATGGAGCATATGTATCTCAAATGTGGTCAAAATGGTGTATGTACTCTTGCTTTGTCATAATATTAGTAATAAGAAGTAAGAAAATGATTGTACATTTAAAAAAATATTAATTCTCATTTTGGCTTCTGACGTCCCAGGGGTGACCATATGTCACCTTAATAACTTCCAAAATATGGAGCATATGTATCTCAAATGTGGTCAAAATGGTGTATGTACTCTTGCTTTGTCATAATATTAGTAATAAGAAGTAGAAAAATGATTGTACATTTTAGAAATTATTAATTCTCATTTTGGCTTCTGACGTCCCAGGGGTGACCATATGTCACCTTAATAATCAAACCCTAGCAACTGGAAAACAGCAGGCCCAAATGGAAAACACAATGTCAACAATCGCCCCATAAACTGCCAAAGTGATAAACCCAAATCAAACGATGCTTCCAGACGATGCTTCAAATGCGGTGAGGCAAGTCACCTCGCCAATTCATGCTGGCATCCTAGCACGGTGAGATGCCATTGGTGCAGAAAATTGGGTCACAAAAAATCCTCATGCCCTATGCTGGAGGAATATGAAAGGAGGGAACGTGCACATGAACAGTTCAGCCACCACTGGACCCAATATTCAAATCAGGACTACTGATGGAGAGGCGACGAACACGCCTTCACCCAAGATGAGAAGCATGGCCCAACCCCACGGCTCAGACCCAAATCCTATCCTAAAAAGATCAGACGTTCCAAAAACCATAACAAACATAAACCCAACATTATTAAGATAGGATTCAACAATGTCCAAAAGTTAGGGATAAGTAAACAACATGAACTGGTAAAAATGTTGGACTCAGAGAAGTTTGATGTACTGGCAGTTGCTGAAACAAACTTCAGCGAAGTTAATAGCATTTCTATTATAAACAATAACTATAAGTGGTATCCTAAAAATAGGGTCAATAATTTAGGAGGTGGAATTGGATTTTTTATTAGAAATGATGTAACAGTCACTAATGACAATGTGTTAGATTCCGGTATTGATGATTTAGAAAGGTTTTGGATTCAAGTTAAAGTCAATGACTCAGCTTTAAACATTGGGGTTACTTATTATCCTGTTGACGGTAAAAATAAAGACCTCTGTGAAAAGATGACACTGGAACTCATAGAAAATGTCTCAAAGCTAGAAAATGATGGTATTCCTACTCTTTTACTAGGGGATTTTAATGGTCGCATTGAAAGGCTTAGGAATAATGTACCAAGTCCAAATGGTGATTTTGTGGAAATTCTTGCTGAAAGTACTGGCATGGAATTCCTAAACCTTAGCCCAAAATGCACAGGTCAAATAACATGGGCAAAAAATCAAATGTTCTCTTGCATAGACTATGCTTTAGCCAATGGTAATTTCCTTGATAATTTTAAAAGTATGCTTATTGATGAAAATCATGATAGGGTCTCACTGGGAAGCGACCATTCATTCTTTATCATTGAATTCTTGATTAATAGGAGGCAACGGAATAACCGCAAATGTTATGACAATCATGTTACTTTTACAAAATGGGATATAACTGATAATACTGATTGGAGCTCTTTTCAAAAAAGCCTCTCTGACCAGTTTTCTGACTGGGATATATCGAAATTTCAAGGAATCAATGATGTGTGGGAAACTTGGAAAGACAAAATTACTAAAGCTGCATTAACGTCTATTGGGCGAAAAAAGGTCTCTTCCGATCAAAGATCGTTTTGGAATGACGAAATTAAAGAATTGATTCAGAACCGCAAAACGGCATGCCGCTTTTATAGATATTGGGCCCGCGCCAAAACTAGCGATCCAAATATTGTATCTGAAATGTGGGATCTTTATATATGTCGAAAACAGCAAGTTCAGGAAAAAATTAAAGAATTACATGTTCAATCCCATATCAAGACAATTGTGAAAAACGCGTCCAAAAAGTCAAAAAGCTCGAAGTCGTTTTGGAAAACACTTAAGATGTTCAATGCCAAATGTGACTACCCCATTCAAATAAAGGATCCAGAGGATAATAGTAATATTATAACTGACCCAAAATTAGTGTCAAAGGCCCTAAGAGACTACTGGGGCTCTGTCGGTTTGAAAAATAGAAACCCCCTTTTTAAAGAAAATTCTAATGAACACATCATTGAGAAACTGGAAAAGGAAACTGTTTTCTCTAATGATGCAATGACCGACTTTATATTTGACCAGGATGATATTCAAAACTCAATTAAAACCTTAAGTAATGGTAAGGCCTGTGGTACAGACCAAATCCCTAATGAATTTCTGAAAAATGGAGGAATGTTGTTGATTCATACGCTCAATGACATTTTTACAAAAGTGAGGTTGCTTGAAACTATGCCAGATGAATGGAAATATGGGCTCTTGAAACCATTGCATAAGAATGGCGATACGGAGGACCTGAATAACTATCGCGGAATTACTATAAACTCGAATGTTTATAAGTTGTTTACTGCCCTTCTTGAGCGCAAAATAATGTTTTTCTGTGAAGAAAAGAACTTATTTGGTGATCTCCAGGGTGCGTTTCGCAGTAATCTACGTTTAGAGAATCACATATTTGCCCTAAAAGGTCTCTGTAGTATTCGTAAAAATAAACGCAAAAAGACCTTTTTGGCTTTTCTTGATATGACTAAAGCTTTTGATGTTATCGATAGAGATCTTCTTTTCATGAAACTCTGGGAAAAAGGTATCCAGGGTAAAACTTGGAGACTGCTCCGTGAATCCTATAAAGATGTCAAAAATAAGGTCTTATTTGGTAAGTCAAATGGTGATAATTTTGATAATGAACTTATGAAAAATCTGAATTTTGAAAATGACACTCCAATCACAGGTAACAACCCTGAGAGTGACTGGTATAGTGCTCCCACAGGCCTGAAACAGGGCTGCTGCTTATCCCCTATGCTTTTTTCCTTCATAATGACAGAATTAATTGAGATGCTACATTCAGAAAACACAGGAATACCTTTTAATAACGAAAATGTCCCTGCTCTGCTTTTTGCAGATGATATCGTCCTTTTGGCCGAATCTGAAGGGGAATTGAACAAAATGTTGCAAATTGCAAATAAATTTTCACTAAAATGGGGCGTTAAATATAGCCCAAAAAAGTCAAAAGTAATGGTGATAGGTAAGCGCATCAATAAAGAAAAAATTTGGCATCTTGGTGATCTTCAACTAACTGAAGTTCAAAACTATAAATATCTGGGGGTCTACTTTGATAGGACATTAAAGGACACCTATCACATAGATGCCTTCCTTAAGCCAAAAGCTAAACGCATGCAAGGCATGTTGTGTTCAACTCTGAGTAAACACTGTAATGCAAAGCGCATAAGCTTTGGTGATACTATATATAATTCAATGTTTGTACCTGCAATTTTGCATGGTTGTAGTACCTTCGTATTGAACAAATCAAATTGCAAAACACTAGCTACCTTTCAATATAAGATAGGAAAATCGCTATTACAACTCAAGTGTAATCCTGCTAAGGAGGCCCTGTTCGGTGACTTGGGATGGAGGCCTATATGTAATGTCATAGAAAAAAGAAAAATTGACTATTTTATCTACTTAAAGAGCTCTCTTAAAGCAGGGCTCCATAAGAATATTTTCAATTATATGTTTGAGGATTTTAAAAGGGGAAATACAGCCACCTGGTCTTATTTTTCTAGCATTAAAGATATTTTGACCAACCATGGTTTAGACGATGTAATATACAGAGAGGACACAGATTGGTACTCGTCATATTTAGAAATATCTAATGATTTGTTACGCAATACATTTTTTGACTCGATAAACCAGAAAAAGTCACTTACAGTATATAGTAATATTAAAAGAAACACACTTATGGAAAAATACCTTAAAACTGACTTTGACTTCTATGCTCAAAAACTTAAATTTAAGGCAAGATCAGGATGCTTTGGTCTCGCCATTGATCTTGAGAGATGGGGTATAAGTGATGGAACGTGTTCTTTTTGTAATATGAGCTGTAAAGAAACTCCTGAACATCGATTTTTTACCTGCCCAAAGTTTAAAGAGGAAAGGTTTATATTTTATAATAGCATTGAGAATAGACTTCCACACATTTATAATTATTTTAAGACATGCATTCCCAATAATGGTTTAGAATGGGTGCTTGGGGATGCGGCCTATGCTATCTTGGGTCAAGAACAAGGTTATATTTTTGATGCATGCTCAAAGTATTTTATCAAAAACATATATGTAGCACCAACAAGTTAATGTAGTGCAAATGTTTTAGTTTTGTTTTTATGTCTTATTGCGCAAATGTTTTTAGCTCTGCTTTAGAATTGTACTTGCACACATGTATTGTATGTTTTAACTGCTGCACTAGTTAAACTATGTGCCACTGATTTAAAAGTGATTGCAATAAATTAATAAAAAAAAAAATAAAAATAACTTCCAAAATATGGAGCATATGTATCTCAAATAAACTCAAAATGGTGTATGTACTCTTGCTTTGTCATAATATTATACTAATAAGATGTAGGAATATGATTATACATTTAAAAAATTTTAATTTTCAACTCAACAACCAAAAAAGTTTGTTTCCTTCGCTGATCTGACTAGATAGAAGCTGCGGATTCAGTCTTAAATGATGCAGGATAGATGAAAACTGTTGTGCGTAACATGCTAAAATCAAATATCTTGAGAACCATTGACTTTTTTAAATACATATGTATTATTGACCCCCTATAATGTGGCCATTCCGGACATTTTGGGTGGTCACACAACCTTCTATGTCCAACGGTTCCGGAGATGCAAAAATGGGGGGGGGAGAATTCGCGTAAAAAAGGGCGTGGCCATTTGACCTATTTCGCCTTCAGTGGCAAATATGTTACCAAGCCAAAATTGATCAATGACCTTCACATAGATGATTTCTGAAGAGAAAATCTCTGGACTTAAATTTTTTCTCCGCTGGTACATAAGCTATTGATCTAATTTTAAGTATGTGGTATGAACATGTATAGGTCCTTCAGAATGAATTTTTTCAGTACATTTCGTACCTTAACGAATCTAAAATAAGTCAGTACACGTACAGAAATAGGTGGCGCCCCTGTAGTGAATTTCAAGATATGCCCTTATTTTCACCCTAATCCACACAAGAAAATTCATACTGATTGTAAATAATGTTTTTGATAAGATTTTATTAGTATTTCAATGTCATTTTACTATTAAAATGTGTTAAAAAATTATTTTATACCCCTACCCCCTGTTTGAAAATGAATAGATGGCGCCTCTTTAACTGCCCATAGCGAATTTGTTTACCACACATTTTTATTCCACCCAAGATGAATTTATTCTGAAGAGTGTCTGGAACAAAATGATACCAACAAACCTTTTTTCCCAGCCGAGTAACGAAATCAGAGCTAGGGACAGGATCAAAGGAGAAAATAGTGGAGTTTTCATTCTAAAATCAGTTTTTGGCCAATATCTTGAGAACCATTGACTTTTTTAAATACAAATGTATTATTGACCCCCTATAATGTGGCCATTCCGGACATTTTGAGTGGTCACACAACATTCTATGTCCAACGGTTCCGGAGATGCAAAAATGGGGGGGGGGAGTATTTGCGTAAAAAAGGGCGTGGCCATTTGACCTATTTCGCCTTCAGTGGCAAATATGTTACCAAGCCAAAATTGATCAATGACCTTCACATAGATGATTTCTGAAGAGAAAATCTCTGGACATAGAAGTGCATACTCAACCAGCATGAGCTACTAGAGTATAAACAAAAATGGCAGTCATAAAAAGGAAAATAAATCGCTTTTCAAATGAGTTTTTTCATTTTGTTTCTTTTTCCATAAATGATATCAAATTTTCAAAGATTGTATCATTTAGAGCAATATATTGGGCACATTTTATGAAAAATTCAAAAGATTCTGTTCAGTTACCTTTCCTACCCTCCTACTTTTAGCTATTTTTCAGTCACATTTTCATAGGGCTGAAAAGGTTATTTTATCATATTTAGGGTCATTCTGACCATGAACATTGTGATCCTGGACCTGTAAATGGTATTTGGAACTAGTTGAATTGACTGGAGGTCAAAACGGAACTCTGTTATCTTTGTTCAAAAAATGTCTAAAAAATGCAAAAAAATTTGTCACTTCCTGTTTTGTCATTTCCTGTTAACTTTCATAGCACCTTAAGTGTTTTTAAGTTTCGCAAGGATCCTGCCATGACCGTTGTAGTGTTATCGTGATAGCCTGGTATAACAGTGACAATGCTATATTATATTGCATGGCCTGTCATGACCATGGTTATGTTAAAGCCTGATATGACCGTAACAATGCTATACTATATTGCAAGGCCTGATATGACCGTGGTAATGTTGAAGCCTGATGACCGTAACAATTGTTGCAAGGCCTGTCATGACCATAGTAATGTTAAAGCCTAATATGACCGTGACAATGGTTGCAAGGCCTCAGGCCCTGTGACAGGCCCTGTCATGACTGTGGTAATGTTTAAGCACAATACGACCATGACAATGGTTATATTAATTGACATTTTCGCCTGCTGGAGCAGGTACAAAGGAGATCAGCCAGATTTGTTACCTAATGTCATTCAAAGAAACCAGGCTGTGTCAACCAAGCTCTCCACCTGGGGGTTTCACTCTGATATACCTCTTAATACTTATGTGCCGTGTCAAAGACCCCCTTTTACCATTTTTCCATGTCAATTTCCTCTTAAGATCTTGTTTGGGAATATGTCATCATAAATCTATTTTTATCTAATCAGAAAAAGTCATTTTTAACATTAGTGATGTTAAGCCGACCACATCTCAATGAATACGTGAGTACTATGGTTGAAGGCAAATGAACACGTATCCAGTATGAATTATGTCAACCATAAGTTATCCTTTAATAATTCTTTAATAGCTATATAGTTGTGTACTTGTTTTTGTAGATCCGGTCACAATTGCCAGTTTTGAAGGCTGCTGTTGTTGATGGACAAAAGAAGGAGGATCACTTGAAGGTATGAAGAGTGAATCTAATCTCAAAATTAGTAACATTCTAACCTTCTCGAAATATTCTCAGATCAAATATATGTAACTTAAAGAAAACATGTTCTATATTCAAACTTTGTAAATGGATTACTAGATAATTTTTACAAGAGCACTATTTATAGACTATTAGCAACCATAAAATTAATGTGTTTTTCTGGGAAATCTAATACATTTGTGAGAATATACATCGACTAATTGATTCTAACTCTTATGCCTTATGTGTTTATTTATGACGGAATTAATTTGGAATACTGATTGTCTCCCTTTGATTTTTAGGAAGGCATAAAAGAGAAAGAAAAGTCGATCCGTAAGTTTGAACAGGAAATTGATAGTTTAACATTCCGTAACCAGCAATTATCTTCGCGCGTCACAATCCTGCAAGATGAGCTTAATGATGCACAGTTAAAGCAACGGAAAAACAAGGTACAATGGAGTCTTTGTATTTTGTTTTTATTAAAATTTTAGTTTCAGTTATATACTCTTACAATGTATGCATGCAATTTTTAGTTAAACTATACAAATATTTTGTCGTAATATTGATTTTATTAAATGTTTTCCCGATACTTATGTTAAATGCATACTATTTTCAAGGAATTTTTGCATGTGTATTTCATCGTTTGAAGTAGTTTTCACTGTTTTTTGAAACTTTAGTAATTTGTAGATTGCCTTTGAATTGCTAATCTTTATGCTTTTGCGAACACACGGGGTTGTCCTAAAGTGTATTTGTAATCACAGAGGATTTCAAAATTGACTATGTTTTCCATTCCTCTTACATATATACCAAATTCCCATATGGTGGAAATGGATTTTTAACGGTGCAAATGAATTTTCAACTTAGTGGTTTTTCAATTGCTTTGTGTAAATACATTGTGAACTTTTGAATATCCCCCTACATTTCACAGTGTTTGTTCACATAAAATTGATACACCTTGGCGTTTAGAAATCTTACGGAGTAGAGTTGTCACACATCGGTGGCAGAAAAATGATAAAATAAAATGAATGAGTTGTAAATGCACGCTTCATTTTAGGGACACTTTAGTCGATGGGTAAGAAACCATAACATTTTAAGTTCTGGTTAAAGCTTTCAATCCGTTATTTTGGGTACTACAGTATTTCTTTGGGAAGTAGCAATTCTCTTTGATATTCCACATGAAGCAAATGTATTCTAAATTCATTTGTCTTGTACGCTGTCACCGTGTGTGTATCATGAAAGACAAGTAGATTTTGTGGTATCATTAAAGAAATACCTAAATTCTTAAAAAGTTGGATATATGCTTTGATATTTTTTGCTCAAAATGCTTTTGAAATTATATTTATGACCCCCTTGTCACTTTTCAGGTTCTTCTCTGTGTAATTATAATCATGTTCAATTTATTTACATGAGAAACATAGTGAGAGTCATAGTAATCCTGTAGTCCTGTATTATATTTGGAGGTTATGTCACTATCGTGGCATATATGCCCGAGGTCTCAGTGATATATGGCCCGACCTTGGGAGGGACATTGATCTCTGAGAACCGAGGGCATATGTGCCACGATAGTGACATAAACGATTTATAACATACCTATGATGATGTAGACTGGTCAGAGAGTACCGTTTTCTTATAGAATTGACAAACAAATGGTTTGAAAATGATTGAAAAGAGTTTAGAAAAATTGCTCAAGCAGTTTTATCTTCGATTGATTGGTTATGACGTCAGTGCCTTGACCAATCAGAAAGTTAGCGGGCGCGGGCTTTTCAAAACTTATATTGGCCCGCTGTCTTGTGTACACTTTGCACTATACATCATCATAGGTATGTTATAATTGGCTATATCCATGTTTCTGCTTACGTTTTAATTTTGAGCAAATTTTATATTTTCAAATATGTTCCTAGACTAGACATGGAAACAAAGTTTGTGTATTTTATTTGTGAGCGTGTCTTCTCATTTATTTTCATGCTTTTCTTTTGTGTTGTTGCTATTGCAGACGCATCATGTCACTGGAGTGGGGCCGGGATTGTTCCCTGTTGTCAGTGTGAGTGGGATTATGGTTGTTATGAACCTCCCCTGCAATAAATGTGGGATTATGGGCTCCATGTACCTCCCCTGTGGTGATGGGAAGTTTGGTTACCCTTTGGATGGTTACCCTTCACCCTCCCTCCTGTTTATGAAATTTTCTCCCTTGTTACAGTATAAGCAATTTAAAACCATGCTTGTAGCCCTGTGCACCACCCTCTCCTCCCCCCATAACCACCATTCCCTCTGAACTTAAGACAAGCTTGCATTACATATTATGTTACATACAGTTTTAAGGATATTGTATAAACTAGCTTGTTGTTCTGATAAAGTTAAGGCTTTAGTTAAGTTCTTCTGTAGAGTTAAACCTCTGAATGTTCACATAATTTCATATGATGCTTATTGTGAACAACTTTAGGATATTCTAGCCTGAGACAGTGTTCTCATCAAAACTGATATGATAGTGTAAAAAATGCTGATGTTCAATTCACATAAATTAAATGTGATGATAAATGTGAAAAATGTGAAAAAATGTGATAAATGTGATGATGAAATTGTGAGCAACATTTGCAATTGACCTACCAATGTATTCTGTACCATTTCAAATATCCACTCCCTTTAAAAAATCGAATTTGAATTTAGAATTTAAGTTGCAAAAATGTGTCAGTTTTCCAAAATGATAAATTTGGATATCCAATTATACAAAATAGACTCATGAATGTAAAAATCTAGTTTTCCTGGAATAGAGCAAAAACTGTTGAGATTTTCAGAATAGATATGACAAAGAAAAATATGAGCCAAAAATATTCTAAAACTTAAACAATTTTTGGGTTGCTCCCGAGATCTCATTCTGAATTTGAGTTCTAGAATGCATTGAACTTACAGATTTAAAAACTTATAATCCCATTTCAAAGTTTTCACCAGACATGCCTTCATCATTTGCGTCTTGATTCATAGTTTCTTTAATGGTATTGTTGTTTTTGTTTTTCAGCAAGTTAACACAAGTCCCGCTCATGAACCAGTGACCAATAACAGCAATAGTGATGTCATAGGGGAAGAGTTACAGAACAAAATTGAAGAAAATGCAAGACTTCATAAGCAAGTAAGCAAATAAAAGTTTTTATGGTTCCTTTATTTAAATACAAGTATAATTACAGTTACCAAGATCGGGGCTTGAACTAATGGTTCATAATGCCAATTTACCCAGGTGCTCTCAGAACCTTAGCTCAACCCCTGACCACATCTTCGCATGCTCGGTCTTCACTGCGACTGATGGGAGCCGAGTGAACAAAGATGCCCTGACCAAGTATCAGAAAAAGTTCTCCTAAACGTCAATTTCCACAAGATTTATTGGATCAGTTTTAAGAAAATCTTTTTGAGTTTTGATAATTTTACAATTGAAAATCTGTCCAATAAAAGAAAATATCTGCCCCAGAGAAGAAGACTAAAATTAAACAGTTAAACAGTTTTTACTTGCATCTAGTATTGTATTGTATTTTGTTTACCACCAATGAAGGTGAGCAATACCTCTTGGGTATGTCCCGTATATATACGGTCGTAATTTACGTAATTAACATGGAAGATAGACCCAGAAACCCCTCCTTGAAGGAGCCCTGTGTTCTTTTATGTGCACTTATACATAGACATATAAGTACACACCACAGCCTTTTTGTACGAGTTGCGGACCACTCAGTCAAACACCCTGAAGTACTTCACGCAAACAAGCAAATTTAGTCTTGCCTGAACCGGGGATAAGTCTATTTATGAGTCATCTGAGCTTTTGCCCATTTTTGAGCAAAATGAAAATAGAATTACAAATAATGAAATAAAAAATATATAAATGTAATTTTGTATACATTGAAGTAAAAGGATTTTATTTGAAGGTATATGAAGCTGAACAGAAACACAGTCAGACAGTATTCCAACTGCAAGACAGATTAGACGTACTAGAAAGGGAGAAAAATCAACATGAGCAAATACTCAACAATGCAGTCTCAAAGAACAAAAACCAAATTGAGAAATTACAGAATGAAAAGGCCTTACTGGAGGTAAGTTGTTATTTCTATGTTGTTATGTTGTAATTTCTATGTTGTTTTATTGTAATTTCTTTGTTGTGATTTGGGGGTGAATTAGAATTACCATCGCATGAGTTGAATTACCACTTATTAAGAAATTACCCTCACATATTATAAAATTAACAGACAATTGTCGCCTTAAAAATTCTTGTTTCGTACAATTGCATTGTCAATAATAAAATTACCATTTTGGAAGATTACTGCCTCATACAATGGAATTACCAAATTAGAACAGAGAATTACCATTACAACATAATATTCTCTATCAATTATCGCATTGTCCAATAAAATAACCGCCTTGAAAAATACATGTAGGTTTACCAATTCATATTCATAACCAATTCTCTTTTGGAAGTAATGGGTGGTCCTGAAAAGGACCGTGTATTTGGTTTGTCCTTGACAGGACGTTTGGCCCTGAAAAGGGCCATTTGGTGTTTCTGGTTGTTGTGTCTTCTACTCATGCATATCAACGTCATCATCTTCATCGCTGATGATCTCATAATCCGAGTCATCATCATCAGTATTGGTGAAGATGGGCAATGTTTGAGCTTTGGCCTTGAGTTCCTCCACTTTGGCAGCCTGCATCATAGCATACTCGTACATCATGCACTTCAGTCCCCTCATGGCCGACAAGTCCAGGCGGATCTTGTATCGGAAGGACTGTTTCCCTCTCTTGGCAGCACGATCATAACGAACTTGCAACTGGCGGACCTTGTTGTCAATTAATAGCAGTTGGTCACATGACTTGGTGAACTTTCTGTACTTGATTTCAATCTCGTTCAGGATGAAACCGTCATCAATGGGGATGCCATGTGTCTTCTCCAGTTCTGTGAAATTGTAGTATGTTGGTTGCTCTTGGGTGGTCTCCATTGTTGTGTTGGGTTAAGCTGTTGTTAGACTGAGATGTTCGCTGTGTGATAGAATACTTGAATAATGATTTCTCTCAGAATCATCTTTGTATTTATAGCAATTATTCCATGACATCTGTCAGGATGTCCAGTGTCAACACTTGCCAATATTCAGTTGACATTTTCCTGTCAAAAAATAAAATTCTGCAATGGCAGGAATTAAAGATAAAATCAAATGTATGCCACTACTAATCACCTTTAATCTCTCTAATTTACACCTTGGAAGGAATTAGAAATTCCAGTTTATTGAACCATTCAACATTCATATGCACCTAGCTGTTGTGTTTACTTAGAAACTTACATGCTAATAATGTCTACTGACTTGTATTACAGGTATTTTTTAACTTTGATTGAAATTTTGATTTATTACTCTAAGTAAGAATGTAAATAAAGGTTATGGTGGATTATGTCTCTTGGGATTTATTAAAAATTATAATAGTCTCAGATAGACAAAGAAAACAAATATTTCCACACCTATTTCAACTCTTAAATTGATAAATATTGCCTGCACTGTATATCATGCCCATGGGGAATACCTAAAAGAAAAATATTTAATAGTTTATTCTATGTTCGAGCATGGGCTTTCAATTCGATAAAAGTAAACAAAAAAGACCAATAAGGAAGAGGTATCAAAATGTTCTCTTCGAGTGTTGCATTGAAAGTAATTATTCAAGAACACACTCCAATAAAAATACAATTGAAAGCCCATGGTTCGAGCAATGAATAACTGTAGCAACTTCAAGCATTTTGTATTCTGTGAAATTAATTTTTTTTTTATCAAACATGAAATAATAACTGAAATTAATATTTGCTTTATTAAAGGCAAGGAAAGGAGGGAATTTGAAGTGAGCCTGAAGTGACCTATATATATCACTTCATAAGCCATTGAAAAAGAAAGTTAAACATATCAGGACCGTAGCCAGGGGGAGTTCGATGGGTTCGACCAAACCCCCATGACCAAAAAATCGTTCAAAATCATGCAGTTTTTCACCATTCTGAGCACTTTTTAAGTGATTTTGGCCATTTTTGGACCAAAATTGTCACAAGTGAACCCCCCCTGGAATTTTTCAAAAAGTGAACCCCCTTTGGCAAATCCTGGCTACGGGCCTGCATATAATAGTTTAATAACAACCCAACCTGGAATGTTTTCCATGGTCTAATCCAATTGAGCTTTTATGCAAAAACAGTTATTTAGATGCAAACTTTATTAACTCTTTGCAGTCCAAGTCCAGGCCCGAAGCCAGCTTTTGCCAAGGGGGGTTCACTATCAGAAAAAGTCAGCCTAAATTTGGCCCAAAATCACATGAAAATGCTTAGAATCCAAAAAAAATGCATGATTTTGAAAGACTTTGAAAAAATGCAATCAAAGTTAAGAATATCTATAATGCAACACTGTTGACATTAAGCAATGTCTAAGCAATATACAACAGCTAGGTGCTTATGAATGTTAAATGGTTCAATTAATTAAAATTTCTAGGATGTCAATTAAAGAGATTAAAAGTGATTAGTGGTGGCATACATTTGATCTTATCTTTGATATCTGTCATGTCAGAATTTATTTTTTGACAGGAAAATGTCAACTGAATATTGACAAGTGTTGACACTGGACATCCTGACAGATGTCATGGAATAATTGCTATAAATACGAAGATGTTTCAGAGAGAAATCATTATTCAAGTATTCTATCACACAGCGAACATCTCAGTCTAACAACAGCTTAACCCAATACAACAATGGAGTCCACTCAAGAGCATCCAACATACTACAATTTCACAGAACTGGAGAAGACACATGGCGTCCCCATTGATGACGATTTCATCCTCAACGAGATTGAAATCCAGTACAGAAAGTTCACCAAGTCATGTGACCAACTGCTATTGATTGACAACAAGGTTCGCCAGTTGCAAGTTCGTTATGATCGTGCTGCCAAGAGAGGGAAACAGTCCTTCCGATACAAGATCCGCCTGGACTTATCCGCCATGAGGGGACTGAAGTGCATGATGTACGAGTACGCCATGATGCAGGCTGCCAAAGTGGAGGAACTCAAGGCCAAAGCTCAAACATTGCCCATCTTCACCAATACTGATGATGATGACTCGGAGTATGAGATCATCAGCGATGAAGATGATGACGTTGATATGCATGAGTAGAAGACACAACAACCAGAAACACCAAACGGCCCTTTTCAGGGTCAAACGTCCTATCAAGGACAAACTAAATAAACGGTCCTTTTCAGGACCATCCATTACTTCCAAAAGAGAATTGGTTATGAATAACTCATGAATTGGTGATCCTTTCTTCTGAATGGTAATTTGATTGCATGAGGCAGCAATTTTATAAGTGGTAATTACTACCGTATGTTACAGTAAAGTAATTTCATTATATGAAATGTCAATTTCATAAAGAGGTAAATCTATTTTTGAGATGGTAATTCTATTGAGATTTTGTCATGTTGAGGTGTGTACATTAGGAATTTTTGCAATTTTGAAAAGTAGACTATTGAATATTCTATTTATTCGAACATTCTGAAGAATTATCAACCCTCAATTAATAATCTAGGTACACTATAATGCACCTTTCATGCAAACAGGAAAGATGTACCCCATTTGTGGAATGAGTTATAAATGGTTATCTGAAGATATAACATGGTCATGAAATTTCATCAAATTAGAAAATGGCCGAAAGAACACACTGATCTTAATGCCTTCTTAATTAATTAAAGAAAATGAATAACATCAAATAATTTGTTGTTTATATCTATAGGTTCAACTTCAGAAGCAAGATAAAGATGTCAAAGATGCCAAAACAAGGGCTGAGCAAGCGTAAGTCAAAATTCTGATTATTTTGGTCAAGCAAAATCATGGATTGGAATGTTTTTCTCTGAGGAATATACAAGTATTAATGTGAATCGCATTTATCACAGACAAACAAGAATGTGTAAGTGCCAGCATTTGTTGTTGTATTCACATTACATGTACTTGGAACATTTGTACTCAGATGTAGGCCTGTATGCCGTATCCAGAGGGAATGGGGGCGGGTTTCGAGTGACGTTAGAAAGTAGTAAATGATGGTTGCAATTTTTTTATTGATAACATAATCATTTAAAAAGAATGAAATGAAAAGATCAATCCAGTGAATCATGGTTTTGATGCCATTCCTACCACTTCAGAGCAGAAATAGGATCAACTTATTGTCAACTAAATCTCTCAAGCTTTAGAGCCCTTTAGATAAAGAGAGACTCTGATAAATCAGAATGATCAAATTTGTTCACAATTATTGCTGCCTGAAAAGTATGACATCATAATCTAGTCAATGTACCCTGGTTTCCTGGTTACCAAAAGGTTTGTTAAATTGAATAATGCCCTTATATTATACATGGCAGGCCTGTAACCTGATTTTGCCAATGGGGTTCACTATTCAACAAATTCCAGGGAGGTCACATTTGACCATTTTGGCCCAAAACCACTCAAAAAGTGCACAGAATGGTGGAAAACTGTATGATTTTGAAATTCTTTTTAGCCAGGGTGGGGTTCACTCGTACACCCTGAACCCCCCTCCCCCTCCCTAACTACAGGCCTTTATAAGCAGTGTCCTTTATTGTTTCATTGATTGAAGGATTGCATTTTTTTACTTTCAGGGAGTCTGAGTTGCACAAAATACAAAATGAACTAACTTCAAAGTTGGATGAGGCTACAAAAGTAATTAAAGATAAAATAGCATTTAATGATACTAGTAAGTTAAAGTGTTGTGTTTGAAATAAATAAAACACGCTAAAATACGCTAAAACAATATGTAAAAAAGACAAACCATGCATATGTGATGTAGATAAAAGTGAAATTGAACAACTGATTAGTGATTAATTATGTTTAGATTCCACACAAAATTGCATCTTCTTTGAGCTTGGTTATTGTATGTTTTTTGTTTTATTATTGAAACTTAAAAATAAAGTATTATAAATTAATGATATTTTTTGAAAATTAAATAGTACTTTGCATTCTGTTGGATGCAGAATATATAGCATTAAATAACTTGTAAGTTGAATTTATTTCTCTTTTATCTTTTCAGAAAATCGTGACTTTAACGCATTAAATATTCCCACCCATGATAGAAAGCACCAATTAAAAACAAGAGAAATCGTCACCCAGGCCGGCTCCTTGGTTAAAGAATTTGTACAATCCATGATGAACTTCCACGCATATACTGAGCAACGGTCACAAATATACCCCAATGACAGTTCTAAGGAACCTTTAAGTGCAGTAAATAAAAAGGTATAATCATTTTGGCTGCAATTTAAATTGTTAACGGCAATGCCAGCTCAAGGTCAAGGTCATGGAATAATTACGCATTGTAGTATCACAGCTAAGAGAAGGGGCTACATGTACGTGTGGAAGTGACCATTAAGTTGATGACACAATTGTATTTAGTGTATTTTAAAGCAAACTAAAGGTAGAATGGGTCCTAACAGTACCCTTTGTCCTTGCCGTTAATGTTGGGATGATGTTTTTCTGGAGATTGCTTTATGCAGTTTTTATGTCACCACCAGATCACTAGAATTGGTCATATATTGTTATAGTCTCTAACTTTTTTGTGGATGGTGTTTGGTAATTTGTGTTCAGCATCTGTGACAAAGGCAGGTAGTTTCAAATTTACATGTTGAAATACCTAGTTTGTGAAAGTGCTGAACTGTCATATATACTGTTCCACAACTAGTAGTTAGTGAGGTAGCACCGAAAAATGTACCCGCTTCTGAACAAATTGAAATTACTTGTTTCTTATTTATTCTTATGTGATACGTCAGAAATTTTTTGTCTGATGCGCCGTATCCGGGGCGAAAGTTGTCAAAATTGGATTTTTGACCCTAAAAAGGAAAATTACAGGGGGTACATTATCATCATTGAATAATTCATTCAGTTGGTCTTCAATCATCATAATAATTTTATCGAGAGTTGATGAGATCATTTTTAAGTAGAATGCAAAGTTTCAATGGTCTGTCACTCGTGGTTGCCATGGAAACCACAATTTTTGCTGAAAAAATCCTTAATTTTGGTAAAACCTGTACCTGTACATAATATAGAATGTGGATTATTTTTCAAATCAACAGATATCAGAACATTTTAGCATTTTCAAAATTACAAGGGCAGTTCAAAGATTTATTTAAATATAAAGGATATTGCAATTAACATAACTGGGGAGTGTCAAAGACCATACAATTACATAAGTGATCAAAAGTGGGCGTCGCCCTTATCATAGTAGATGATTGCCATTCTCTAAAAATACAGAGTTTTACTTGACTTTTGAGATACATTTATAATGATGTTCTTTGGTTATACTTAATATGAAGCATTTTTGGTAAATAATGTACATGGTAAGTGTTATACTTATTGCATTGGGGAGGGGGTAGATGGGGGGGTAACAGAATTGGAAGAGGGCAAAGCTAATCACCCTTAAGTATAAATCTCATCTACATAGTTCTGGATTTCATAGGGTTCATCTTCTGGGTCTTCTTCACATTCATCTTAATATATAGGATATCATAATTCTGCATGATTGATAAGTATAAAGACCATAGAATTACTCAAGTGATCAAAAGTGGGCGTCGCCCTTATCATATATTCATTCTCTATAAATACAGAGTCTAACTTGACTTTTGAGATACATTTACATTACAACTTCTTTGATTATACTTAATTTCAAGCATTTCTGGTTAGTAATGCACATCTAATTGTAATAGTTCTTACCTGGGGGAGGATGGGGGAGAGTAGTAACAGAATAGGGAATGGGCAGAGTTAATCAGCCTTAAGTATAAATCTCATCTGCATAGTTCTGGATTTCATGGGGCACCTCGTCTGGGTCTTCTTCATATTCATCTCAATATATGGGATATTACAATTTACAGGATTTGTCAAACACCATACAATTACATATTTATAAACGATCAAAAGGAGTGTCACCCTAACAATAGTAGATGATTGGTTCTTTGTATAAATACAAAATTGAACTTGACTTTTGAGATACATTCATTGTTATACTGAACTGCTGTTATTATAATTTATGTAAAGCATTTCTGGTAAATACATCTGTGTAAGTATTATAGTTTTTACATTTGGGCAGGGGTGAGTAGTAACAGAATTAGAATGTGTAGATCTAATCTGCCTTTAAGTATAAATCTCATCTTTTTAATTCTGGATTTCATAGGGTACATCTTCTGGGGTTTTCTGATTCATCTCCTGGTGTTGCTATATCACCAATCTCTTGTATGAGAATATCAGTCAATACCCACTGGAAAGATATGGAGTCATTTAGTTTCCATTCAAGTCCATCTGGTGGTTCACTACGAGGATTTGCAATATGGGCCATACAGACAATAAGTGCTTTATATGGATGAGATGGTTACAACAATCAGACAGTCATTCATTAGACCAACTTAGGAAAATTATCTAGAGATGAGATGAGTGTGACACCCATAATGACCTTGGAAAGGCACAAATAGCAAGTATAGAAGAAGACATAAAGATGACAAAAACCGCAATCAAAGACTTCCTTGATCCATTTACCATTGAGGATGAAGGTCATCTCTACGGTGTATCATAAGGAAAATCTGTGCCAAATGATGTTTTAGTCAAAAGGGGAAATTGCATGAAGAGATACCATCTGAGATTAGTTGAAAAAAAGATTTCATGATCTAATAAAACATATGAAATTGAAAACTATAGCAGCAAACTACAGCAGCAACAGTGACAGTGACAGTAAAAAAGTACTCAGAACAAGCTTATACAAATACATTCTGAATGAAACATCTTTGAACAGCTTCGATCTTGCTTAAGAACATAAAATTAGCCTAGAATGTCTCCTGCAGTTCTTATTGAGCCCTGTGCCTTGGGCTCTAGGAACACTGACTGGACTTCTTGCAAGAACAGAGTAACGCATCCCTATGCATGAACATGTACCCACAAGTGCCAAAGGGAAAGGACCAAAATTTGTAATAGAACCCAGCAAGAAAAAGAAAACTTCTAAATGTATACAAGTCATTAGGAAAACAAACCCCAACTATCCCAAACCATAATTCAACTTGAAAGGTAGTTTTGTTTCTGGATCTGGCGGAGACTGTTTCAAGATTCTACAATTGCAGATTGATTCGTTTTTGTATGTGATAATTACACCAAAAATTCTATAAAGGAACCTGAAAGAGGGGAGGGACACCTTGCCCTATTTAAGGTAGAAAAACACGAGTCCCTAAAGATTGGAATTAGTTCTTGTATGATGATGAAAACAAAAAGCAAATACAGCAAAGTGTGCTGCTGGATACTTGAGTTGGAAACAAATGAAGACTGATGTCAGTGGTATTTCCTCCAATATAGACCCTGACATATATGCAGCCTTCCTAGCACTTCACACATTCACAGATGAAGTGCCAGGCAGAAGGGGCAATAGCAATAGCACCTTTTTAAAAGGCAAAGGTGGAGCGCCATATAGATACACTCAACTGAATGACTCTCAAATCTGCAAGTGTAGTGGTATATTCTCCCACATGATATTATTAATAAATTAACATCGGGAGGTGAATGAAAATGATCAGACTATGATATTAATACTTAAGACTGACTGGCCATTGGCTCTGCCCCCTCCCATTTCTGCTACTACCCCCCTTGCCCCCCCCCCCACAGGGAATAAATATTACAATACTAAATGTAATCAAAGAAGTTTTAATTTAAAAAATAAATCTTAAAGTCAAGTTAAACTCCATATTCATAGAGAATGAATTATCTACTATTGTTAGAGCAACACCCACTTTTGATCACTTATGTAATTGTATGGTCTTTGACACTTACCAATCATGTAAATTGGAATATCCCATATATTGAGATGAAGAAGACCCAGAAGTGAAGAAGACCCAGAAGATGCACCCCTTGAAATCCAGAACTAAATAAATGAGATTTACATTTAAGGCTTATTAGCTCTGCCCATTTCCAATTCTGTTACTCTCCCCCCCTCCTCCACCCCCAGACAATAACTATTACAATTAGATGTACATATATAACTTACCAGAAATGCTTGACATTAAGTATAAATCAAAGATGTTTTTAAGTAAATGTACTTCAAAAGTCAAGTTAAACTCTGTATTTATAGAGAATAAACCATATACTATGATTAGGGAGATGTCCACTTTTGATCACATGTGTAATTCTATGGTCTTTGACACTTACCAACCATGTAAATTCTTATATCTTATATATTGAGATGAATATAATAAGACCCAGAAGCTGTACCCTATGAAATCTAGAACCATGTAGATGAGATTTACACTTAAGGCTGATAAGCTCTGCCCCCTCCCAATTCTGTTACTACCCCCCCCCCCTCCCCCCTGTATCCCCATGCAATAACTATAACACTTAGATGTAAAAATGCTTGATATTAAGTATAACCAAAGAAATTCAATATAAATGTATCTCAAAAGTCAAGTAAAACTCTGTATTTATAGAGAATGGCAATCAACTACTATTATGAGGGCGACGCCCACTTTTGACCACTTATGTAATTGTATGGTCTTTGACACTTACCAGTCATATAAATTGCAATATTCTTTCTCTTTAAACAAATGTTTGGAGAGCCCTGGTGATTTTTAGAGTGCTAAAATGTTCTGATATCTGTTGATTTGAAAAATAATCCACATTCTATATTATGTACAGGTACAGGTTTTACCAAAATTAAGGATTTTCTCAGCAAAAATTGTGGTTTCCATGGCAACCACGAGTGACAGACCATTGAAAGTTTGCATACTACCTTAAAATGATCTCATCAACTCTCAGTAAAATCATTATGATGATTGAAGACTAACTGAATGAATTATTCAATGATGTTAATGTACCCCCTGTAATTTTCCTTTTTAGGGTCAAAAACCCAATTTTGACAACTTTCGCCCCGGATATGGCGCGTCAGACAAAAGGATGTGTCCGGGTATATGCCCTTTTGGTCCCTCAGTCAAATGTATGTTAAATATGTTTTTTATTACTGTCCTAGTTATATTTGATAAGTATATGTACTTTTTCACGAGTTTTGATGCATAATTAACCCCCTGCTGAGAGTCAGAATAAGTATCTTAACAAAAACAAATAGTCATTATCATAGAAAAAAAACATCAATGGCAACATGTATGACTTACAAAGAAGAAATAACTTAAGACCCATGAAGTATTTAAAAGAAAATCATATTTTTGAAATATATTTAAGGATTAAAATTTTTTTCAAATTTTTGAATTTCCCGCCAGTTTAATTTGAAGGGGGAAAAACAAGATGGCTGCCATTTGATGTAAGAAATATCAGAAAAAAAGTTGCTTCACTTTTAGTTTTCACAATGAGCACAGTTTTCCGGTTTAGGTTTTTTGACTGATTCTGACTCTTCATCACCAGGGTCATGTATAGAGATTATAAAATTGAAACCGGAATGTTGTGCTCAGCATGAATTTGACTGAAATATGTGTAACTTCAACAACACAATTGAAGTCTCAAAACTGGATGCTCAGTAACTTTGAGTGACTATAATCCCTTGATTACCCAGATAAACACCAATTCACTTATCCAGAAATGCCATTCAATGTCTATACAAAGAAAGTAAGCAATGTTTTGGAGGATATGTTTCAAACCTTTTGCATAAATAATTCATTTAATATTTGCCATTGATTTTTTTTCAATTCTGACAAAGTGATATGCACTGTCTTTGATGCCAATATTCTTCATTTATTGTGATACAAATTGATATTTTTGTACTCTCAGAAGAAGGATAAGATATTGAAGTTTAATAATATGTGCGATTGAGTTGGTTTTTCAGACATTACAATTTTCAATATTTTCTAAGTCGATACCCAGACTCATTCCCAGACTCATCCTTTTTCTGAAGTATCACATAAAAATACATAAGAAACAAGTAATTTCAATTTGTTCAGAAGCGGGTACATTTTTCGGTGCTACCTCACTACCTATAGTTACTTTGACGAAACGTCAATGTAACAAAATGGATGAACTTCCTGGTTACGAGTTTTTTCTTTTCTCGATTTAAACCTTCTTATAAGTCAAGTTGCAGACTATAATTTCGGCATTAAGCTAGAAAATATAGTCTAGTTTTAATAAGTTTCTTCGATTTGGAATTTGTTTTGTAACTGAAGTTAAAATTCATATAGTATCTCTATCTAGCCCCTTTTTTGTTACATTGACGAAAGTCTGTTATATAACCAATGTATTTTACTTTGACAACTAACGTCAATGTAACAAAAGCGATGGTCTAAATGCATGAATTACAGCTTTATTTAAAAATCAAATTCCAAACCTAGAGCATTTCTTAAAGCTAGACTATGTTGTCTAACTTTGTACTAAATGATAATCCGCAAGATGACTTATACGTACATAAGTTTAAATCGAGAAAACAAAAAACTCGTATCCATTAAGTTCATCCATTTTGTTACATTGAAGTTCTGTCAAAGTAACTAGTTGTGGAACAGTGATATAGAAAAATGAATGAGTGAAACCTGTTTCCATATTACTGCTCTCAAATTTTTGATTTTTTGTATATTTTAATGATCAATATAGAAATGCATTGTACAGTATGTTAAGAATATTTATTTTTGGCTAATTTCAGTTTTGCCAATACTTACATGAAAGTGCTAGCTTTCTCCGACCAGTGCAACAGAAATATGTCGCCTTCCAAGAAAGTTTAAAAGATGATGCACTAACAACATTGGTAAGTCAAGTTTAAATTTTGTTTAAACGAGGAGGGAAAGTATCGCAACAGATTTCGGACAGTCATATGTTGGATTTTGGCTATATTCTGTGGATTTACTGATAATAAAAATTGAAAAAGCAGTGGTGGAAGGGGTTGAAAATCAGAACAACATTTCAGGAAAAACATGTAGGTTGGTTGTTTGCATCTCCCCTGTCTCAAAGTTGAAATTATGTTATCATCTCTATGCTTGCTTTTCCTGGAGATAATGCATTGGCCTAACATATCTCATAGAGGTTCATTGAACATTAAGTCATTTGGTCTTTGGACTCTGAAAAGTGTTCCACTTACAGAGGTGTTCCATTTACAAAGTGCTCCACTTCTAAAGGTGTTCCACTTTACAGGCTTTATTAATTGAAATGATGTACAATGAAAACTGTATAGGTAAATAAACATGAACTTAGAATTAGTTTCAGGCTATACAACATGGAGACTAGGGAATGAGGTGAATTTAGTATTACATCAAATAGGAGGAGAAATTATAAACGAATTCAAATTAGTAAAGTATTCAAGTTAAGGGGTTCTTCCATGTTTTGATTAAAGTAGTCGGAATGAATAATTGGTGAATCTGATCTTCAAATTTGAGGCACGAATATACATGTGTAAGCCTCTCTTTTGAATCTTCTGACCCAGCGTGAAGGGGAAATCAGAGTACTCATCTGCCTTTAATGTTATCATTATCAAACATGAAGGCATTTGATGACGTAAATTGGAATTTACCTCTTCTGTACAAGGATGGTCATCATATAATGTCAATATGTTGTGTGATTAGAATTCCTTTATATCAATCGTCTGTAATTATTTTTAAGATTATTCTATTTTGAAGCATCGTTAATTTTTCTTTTATTTCAATTAATTAGATAATTATTACTATTATGAATGATCTGTCACAGATGGTTGTTTATTATGTTGATCTTAGCGTTTTATCAGGGATATTGAATATTTATATTTCATTTGATAAATTGTAGAGGTCCCAATGACGTATTTGCAATCATCAATTATTAATTCATTGATTAAATTATGAATTCCAGGAAAATTAAAAATTTGGAATGTTTAGTTGCAATGTTTTGACATTCTTGGCATTTTTAGTTTTAATTAATTATGTTATAAAAAGTAGTTCCAGTAATCAGTTCTCCTCTGTTACATTAAAAAAATGATTGTGCCTTTTTAATTTTTTTTCAAATTCTGTTATTCTGCTCCACCAAATTTTTTTCACAAGATTCATGTCTTTTCACAGTGTTGTTATTAATTGGCTCATCAATCTTAATTTTAACACATTTTTTAATTTTCTCAGTATTATGATTAGCTACTTGTAAATTTCAATATAAATATTTTATATATAAGTGTAGTATAAACATACTGGTAAGTATGGAATCTAACAGGCATCCTTCAAGGGCTAACCTTTCCAGAACATTTTATGAAAAAAATCTGCAGCTCTTTTTTTTACCTGCAGTGGAACTCAATTAAGCTGCTGCGAATTCAATTATACTTATAACATGGGATAAAAAGTGTCATTGTATTGTGGTCGTGTTTGTATTAAGGTTTATCCCACGATTAATGTGTTATCTGTAAAATAACAGCTATTGATATTTCTGATATTATAGAAATCCGTGTGATATTTTCCAGAAAATCGTTTATCAAACTCATATGCGTGTGATATCGTTTATCTCACGCATATCCGTGTGATATCACATTTTTATTTCGCGCCACAATATTGTTGGAAATTAGGTCAGATAATTTATTCTCTTTTGAGAAAATAGGTCCGTTAATTTATTCTCTTTAAGTTTCATTGGTGTATTGAATTACGATTGTGTATATAATTTGATTAGAAGGCTGCTTAATAACGATTAAAAAATGGTATTTATGACGAACTATATCATGTACAGAAAGTAGTGCATATTACTGCGCAGTGGCCGGTGCAAATTCGTCTGACGAAGAATTGGCGAATTTCTAGTTTATATTGTCTGCCAGTGCCAATGTCCTGGAAATTGGATCAGAACATCACAAGGTGATTGAAATCATGGGATAAACCCAATATCACATAATTTCTCGTGATATCATTTTATCGCCTCGTAGATATCAAATATCAACACTCATTCGCTTCGCTCACTCGTGTTGATATTTGATATCAACTCAGCGATAAAAATGATATCACTCAAAATGATGTGATATTCTGTATTTATCGTATGATCTGTAAAATGAAGCTTTCTGATTGGTCAGTTCTTGTGCTGTACCAATCTGTATTGCTACTGAGATTGTCCCCATTGATCACCTCCGTCGCAATACAGAAAATATTGGTACGGAGGGAACAATCTCAGTAGCAATACAGAGGATCACACGATAAAAACGTTATTGAATGATTTGAAATGCAATACAGGATATATTCTGTCTCGATATTCTGTATTGGCACTCGACTTCGTCTCGTTCCAATACGGAATTTCTCGAGCAGAATATAGCCTGTATTGCACTTCAAATCATTCAATAACTTATAGTATTTCAATGTTCAGGATGGAGTTTTATCCTCTGTTGGTCAGAGATCATATCATCCCTTATGATCCATATCCTTCTCCTGGGGGATAATAATGCTGATAGCCTAGGCCCTCCACAATTGATGAAATGTTACATTTAATTTAATATGCAAATGAACTTGATGAAAAAACCATATCCAGACCCTCCCTGCGGATAACCTTTTGAAATTCTTCACATTTATGATTTGATGGATAACTCTAGAAAGCCATTGGACTAAGATACAAATGTAAATTAAAACTGGTATATTTTAAATCAGAATTAGAAGAAAGTATTGGCAAAAAAATTCAGATATGACCATAAGACCTGCCTAGGTGAACACTTGTCTAATGAGAACACTTGTCTTATGAGAACACTTGTCTTATGAGAACACTTGTCTAATTAGAACACTTGTCTAATTAGAACACTTGTCTAATTAGAACATTTGTCTAATGAGAACACTTGTCTAATGAGAACACTTGTCTAATTAGTACACTTGTCTAATGAGAACACTTGTCTAATGAGAACACTTGTCTAATGAGAACACTTGTCTAATGAGAACACTTGTCTAATTAGTACACTTATCTAATTAGAACACTTGTCTAATGAGAACACTTGTCTTATGAAAACACTTGTCTAATGAGAACACTAGTCTAATTAGAACACTTGTCTAATTAGAACACTTGTCTAATGAGAACACTTGTCAAATTAGAACACTTGTCTAATGAGAACACTTGTCTAATGAGAACACTTGCCTAATAGAACACTTGTCTAATAAGAACACTTGTCTAATGAGAGCACTTGTCTAATGAGAACACTTGTCTAATTAGAACACTTGTCTAATTAGAACACTTGTCTAATGAGAACACTTGTCTAATTAGAACACTTGTCTAATGAGAACACTTGTCTAATTAGAACACTTGTCTAATGAGAACACTTGTCTAATGAGAACACTTGTCTTATGAAAACACTTGTCTTATGAGAACACTTGTCTAATTAGAACACTTGTCTAATTAGAACACTTGTCTAATGAGAACACTTGTCAAATTAGAACACTTGTCTAATGAGAACACTTGTCTAATGAGAACACTTGTCTAATTAGAACACTTGTCTAATGAGAACACTTGTCTAATGAGAACACTTGTCTAATTAGTACACTTGTCTAATGAGAACACTTGTCTAATGAGAACACTTGTCTAATGAGAACACTTGTCTAATGAGAACACTTGTCTAATGAGAACACTTGTCTAATGAGAACACTTGTCTAATTAGTACACTTGTCTAATGAGAACACTTGTCTAATTAGAACACTTGTCTAATGAGAACACTAGTCTAATTAGAACACTTGTCTAATGAGAACACTTGTCTAATGAGAACACTTGTCTTATGAGAACACTTGTCTAATGAGAACACTTGTCTAATGAGAACACTTGTCTAATTAGAACACTTGGAAATGAGAACAATTTTGATGCATTTGAATAAATCCCATTCATTCCAATTTAGTCAAACTCAAACACAAAGTCATCTAAAGCCTGATTTAGTTAAATGCCAATTGGGCTTGACGTTTATTTACGAGCTCTTCAAAACGTCATTGTTGTGTATACATGAAAGATGTTTACTGTTCATTAGAAAATCAATTTATAATGCACCTTCGAAAACCTTCGATATGTACATTTATATGGCAAACATGATCATGATTCATTGTGTGATTTGAGTATAATTCGAAAACTTTTTATATTGGCTACCAGTATTTCAAATACTATCTTCATTGATTTGTGTATTAGCTTATTCTGAGTCAAGTTGTGTTGAAATAAATGCTACATGAATATAATAATATTAGGCAAACAGGAAGTATGTACATGTACAAGTGAGATTTTGTATAGATCCATGATGCAGGGATCAGAGGAGGAGATTTCCAAAGGTTCATAGATACATGTACATTCATAGTTCCTCCTCAGTCCTTTGCTCACTTATTAACCAAATCTTACCTTTTGTTAGTCGATCATTTTCACATTAGTTTACCGTTTACCATTTTTGAAATATTATCCCCATTTTTTAGAAATTAAATGTTGAAGTTTTCGATCATTTCAAAATTTCTTAAGTACAGAGCATACCGCACCCACATGAAACTGCATAAACGAACACAATAATCATGTCAAACACCATATAACGGAAGCCATATGATGCAATACACCTTTAAATGGATTTTAGAGCCATATAAAAAGTTAGAACGAATGACACTCTTTCTGGGAGTGACTCATTTCTTATGTGGATTGGGCAAATTTTTGGAAAAACAGGGAGCTGGGCTTGTCTAAAAATTTATATATTTAGTATAGACATGTGGAAGAAGATATTGTGCACTAAATAATGTATACCAGAATGAGGCTCTCAGATACACCAGAATGAGGCTCTCAGATACATCAGAATGAGGCTCTCAGATACATCAGAACAAAGCCCTAAGAGACAAATCAGAGTTGGCCCCTGAGATACATTAAAACAGAGACCAGACCTTATGAAATGTATCCTAATTCTTTAGCTTAAATAGGCGAATCATTACAATGTTCATATGGGAGTCAAAACAAGATACTTGTGATTATATGAGTTATATGATAGATAAGGTGAGATTGAATTCTGTGAAAGTGATCATGTGATTAATGAAATTCTAGTTAAGGCTTTAAGAAATGTGTGTTTAACAGTGACTACCTGTTATTTCAAATCCACTCTGATCAAAGTTTTTCTTTGATATAAAAGTTATTTTTCATTTTTGCATACCATTTTGCCATGTAAAAGATGAGAGGAAAATATATAAGGTCAGTCACAGGTCTGTGTTTTTAGAAAAAAATCCACTAAACAGACAATTATCTGCAGTGGCCTTACTAACAGTGAACAGGGAGATAAACAATCTTACAATGACACATATTATACAGAGACCTTAAAGTATTTATCGACTTGTCTTTTGTGTTTAAAAGAAACACGATCCTTTCATAGAAACACAATTTTTTCATAGAAACACAATCAGTGCTTGGTAGAAGATATAGTAGACTGTTGAACAAACTTCATGATATTTATGCATTTATGACAAATATAATCAATAGGAACAAGGCACCAATGGTGTGATTGCATATTTGAGTTCCACATTGGAGCCTAACAGTGACCGGAATATATGAATGTACATGTAGTACATGCATGGTGTATTGTATAATCGCCAGAGAAAGTCGGACATTTGTATGATCGGAACATACGCCATAAAGTATATAAAAACGGGAAACGACATATACTGAAATACATGTTGGAGGAATGATGAAGACTGGATTATTCAATCTGCAGGTACTGTAGTGATTTTGATTTTCATATACTTCAGAAAATGACCTCATACATAACCCTTGATTATGATGATATCAGCATTGTCAACATTTTTTATTAAGTTTTGCATTTCCAATAGGTATACATTTACACTTATGTTATTTTCACTGACTTCTTTATTTTGTTAATGGTTGAGCAAATAAAATGTTGAAAGTCCACTCATTTAGGTGTAATAATTTTATCCAAATAGTGGAGTCAGTTATGACAATAGAACCCTTGAATTGCACATAATATATAATAAAGCATAAGGGACTACTCTTTAACACTACTTTGGTAGATATCAAAAATATATGTATTAATGATACATTTACTTTGGTAAAATGGTGCTTTATATCTAGCATGTGCAAGTATACTGTTAACTGACTCCACTTAAAAGCTTTCCTGGTTTCTGTTTATCTACATGTAGTTCACATTTATCACACACATGTACACTAAGTTGTACATTGAATTGATTTGATAAAAAGTATTTATACAATATTATGATATATGATACAGTTTTTCATGATACACTTGATCACTGTTTTAATCAAGTAAGTTTTGGCCACTTTGTTAAATGGATTCTATTTTTTATTTCAGAGAAGAGAAAAATATAATGTATTGTTATACCTTTAGTCTGATATTCTTTTTTGTGAATAAAGCTGAGTCAAACAAATTGAAAAATTGGCATGTATCTTAGGTTTTTCCCTTTTCCCGAAAATTTATTTTTAATTCTACATCTAATTTCCAATTTAACTTTTAATACATTGTATTCTTTTTTAGGACATTCTATCTACTATCTGCTCTGGGTGAAAGGAGGAATCACAAACGCGATGCCTTAAGGGGACATACCCACTTCGGAGGACTTCGGAACCATGCGCAAAGGTGTGGTTCAATTCGCATTTATCCAATTCGCAAGACTGCGTTTGGTGGATTCGTTCATATGTGAGGGGGCCTTATGTCATAAAACTACAATAGCAAAAATGCCCCCTCTGCACTCTTGATAGGTTTCACTATAGTTATGATATTCAAAATCTATTTTATTTGATTCAATACTCCTTATCAGTTTAATTTGATCTGATTTCAATGTTACAAATACTTGTATCAAGAAGACTGAAGTAATTTTGATTTTGTTTGAGTGTCCTAACTATTTTTTTACTTCTTTATGAATCATAGAGCATGAACTGACTGGCACATGTTCTTGCTCAGTTAGTTTTACTTTCAATTTATTATGAGATAATATGTCTTCAAAAATACTTCAAGTTCTACTTTACAAAAATGTATATTTTAGTGCTTTTGCCTGTATCCAGAGGGCTCTGAAGGCTTGTTTGAGCGTTCCCCCTCTAAAGTGCACTATCGGAAATTCTGATCTACCATTTCTTGAAAAATATGCATTATTTAAATGGTGTGAGTAAAAACAGCGATATAATAAGCTGGGTGGAAATGTTTAAAATCAAAATTGGGAAAATTCAAATAATTTTGATTTTTTTTATGTGACATATATTTAGAAACCTCCTCAGAGGCAAAGACAGCTTGCTATGGGCCTACAGTGAATGTTTTATCAAAATTTCTAGGATACTCAGATAAATTCATACTTCACTGAAAAATGTAAACCCATTTGAATTTTAAACCCTACCTACTGAAGACTGGCTTTAAACTACTTGGGGAATGTAGTGAATATTTTATCATATACAAAGATGGTAACATATAGATGTACAAGTTGTTTAGTGATTGTATTGTTTGGCTTTGTGCTTTCTGATGATATATCAGGAATCCATGATACTTGGCATGTTGAGTTGTTGACCAATCATATACCTTTATGATTTTTGAGTCTCCATTAAGGAATTACCAAAGTAATATACAGGGTGGTCAAAAAACGGCAAACCCTGTATTTTCCTCATATCTTTGTCATTTTAGGAAATTACTCCCTGTTTTTACACACTTGTACATCATTCTATTTCCTATTAGCCTACCATATTTCATGACAATCAGACAGATAGTCACAATGTTACAGCACTTTAAACAACATGCCCCTGGTGTGGCCATCATCGTGCCTATGCAAACCTGCACAAGTTGTCTATGATCCAACTGCAATCCTCAGTTGGTATGGCCTGAATAACAATTATGATCTCCTCTCTAAGGTCTGTAATCGTCCTGAGGTCATTTTTGTACACTTTATCTTTGGCATATCCTACAGGCAGAAGTCAGGTATGAACATTTTGGATGACGGGTGCAAGTTTGCCCACCGTGCAATATTGACCTCTGGAGCATGAAATACCTCATGAAATATTGTAGGTTGGAGATTGCTGGTAGGAGATTGAATTGTGTACAAATGTGCCAAATATCAGGGAGTAATTTTCTAAAATGTCAAAATATGAGGAGAATAGTCGCAGAGTTGCTGTTTTATTTCACCACCCTGTATTACATGACTTATGAAGTGACCAATATGACTAAAAGCTCTACTTGAAAAATGTTTCCATTTTTGTATGGAATATCCTATAAATGTAAAATATTATGTTTATATTATATCATACATAATCGTGATATATAAAATCATACAAGGAGAATGTACATGAATGTACATGGGTGGCAGTTGTTAACCTATGAGTGGCCATCTTTTTTCTGGCAGGAATTGAGTAGTTTTTGACAAATTTTGTCATTTTAATTCATGGAATATATAAGCGCAAATGCCAAAGGGAAAGGACCAAAAACTCTAAAGAACGCTATAAAGAAAAGAAAACTTGAAGTGTGAACCTGTCATGAAACGTTAAAAGAAATAATGTCTAACACCCTCCTTCACCCCTCCAACTGAGAACCAATAAGTTAATCAGATTTTCTTCATATTCATACACATGTTAGGGGTACTGAGTTCTACAGTTGAATAACATTTAGGGGCCATCTTGTTTTCTGGCAGTCATATTTGAGATTTTTCCAACAATCCTTTCATTGCCTTTCCACCTTACCCAGTCATCAACTTTTTTTCATAATAAAGATAACTTCATATTTACTTTACTAGGTGGTGTGATTTCATTCACTTCATGTGCCTTGTGTAACCTATAGATAACATTGCCACTTTAAACTATGTACTTCACTATCGATCTGATATTAATCAAGAGGATAAAGGAAGAGGTGCGATTATTGGCAAATATCCCTATGGTCAAAATGAATCATTCTTAGGTGTAACATGAAGAATAAAATGTCATATAATACTTTGGAAAATATTAAAGTGCTCGGGCACACATAAGCTGAGATAGGGATCATTTCGTTCAGTAAGGTTGTATTGACTTACATGGGGTTGTGCACCATTGACTTAACATGAGAATATCAGCAGATCCCAATAGAGGCCATTGGTTTCCATTGATTATCACAGAAATACCAAAAATACACTATGACCTGAATCGATTGCAAACTTAATAATTTCACAATATGACACAAATGGTTTATCTCATCAAATGTGCAAATATGAAGTTTGCAATCGATTCAGGTCATACTTAAAATTAAAAGATTATACATTTTTTCATCATTTTTTTCCCCTACAAAATGGCTATAGAAAAATGCTCCAAAAACAACTTTTACACTTATCAAATATCATACAACTTTGTAAAACCAAAGATTATACTATTATATTTCATTATGTAGTAACATATTTGAATAAGATGCAGGGATGCGTAGGATGCAAATGGATTTTGACAGACACAAAAATACTTCCTGGTTTGGAATCTATGCCTCTACACTTCATGATTGAATTATGACCCTAATAAGTGGCCTATACATCAATGCAGTGCTGAATATAGGTCAACAAGATACTAGTGTGCATATAAATGTAATAATTGAAGCAGAATACTCATTTTGAAAAATCAGATGAATTATTTTTTTCCCATGGGGAGATCACAATGGAGGGTGTATGAGGTCCTTTTCATTCATATATTCATACAATGAACTTCTTAAATTTACTGATATCTTATTGAGAAGCCACAGAGAGAAATATTGAATAATCCACATTTCTTTTTGTCCAGTTGAATTATCATCAAAATGCTAAAGGGAACATTGACCAGTGAAAGAGCACTGTACAAAATCCCTTAAATGAATCATCAACATGTAATATTCAGTACATTGCTAATAATATTTGTTTATTTGTATTTGTTTGATTGTACAAGTAACAATTTTTCCATATAGAAATGGGTTCTAGTTCTAGTTCTAGTTCTAGCTGATTTTGAAAAAGTTCCTAGAATTTTGTTTGTATATCACGAATCTTGCTAATATGACCTAGTCCATTCAGTGTACCAAAACACGACAACATTCATAGTAATGTCATGATTACAAAAGGAATGCCACCAAGCCATAGTAATGCATGTTCAGTCGTACCTTATCATAGTAATTCAAATGATTATTCAGATAACCAAAATGTAGCAGCTACCTTTTACTTGTACTCAAGATATGAGTACACAGTTTACCACATATTTGAGCAGTCAATCTCTTTATGAGGTAGCAATCTTAATACTTTTATGATAGTGTCAGTTCTAAGCAATGTAGATACAATGCATGACATGATTATGTAGTCTTACAAAAATAATTCATTACATCTTGTAGGACTTGTATGTGGTGCCATTTCTTTTCATTAATTTCCATACTCAAAGTGTTTTTTTGATGCTTGAGCAATCTCTCAAAATATAAATTTGTCGTTGATTTATTTTTATGATTATTCAATTGAAAAAGTAGAATTTTGCATCTTAACAACAGCACTTAATTTTCTAGTTTATATCCCTCCAATGCATGTATAGTTCGAATCAATTGAAAATGTGGTTAGATCATTGAAATGAATTGCTTTATAAAAATGTAAACAAATATATAGAATACACCATATATACATTCAACTTCTTCTAAGTGCTATACGAAAAACATAAAAATGAGTTAACAAAATTACCATGACTCATACAAATCAACCATCATAACATTAAATGAATCATTTGAAAATATGGATATTAAATATAGCAGTCCTCTTGTGAAAAGTATGTAAGTCAAAATGATTTACATAAAACAAAGATAAAAACATAATTTTGATAACTTGAGCTCATACAAATGCATATAGTCTTAAAATGTGCACTGACTATTTTATAGCCTCTTATAGCGATCAAATTTATCAAAAGGTTAATTGTTTTTCAAACTAGTGAACCAAAATACTTTTTGGTTCTTTTGCTTGACAATTATAAATGTTTAATATTTACACTTTTAAGAACATTAAATATGATGACTATTTATATGGCAGTTTATTTAAGAAAATGCAAACTATTAATAAATACATAACTTGCAGATCATTTATGATCTTGAATTGTGTTATTTATAATTAAATTTGAAGGTTTCAATATACTTTTGTTTATTTTAAGGATGACTGCTTCTGACCAAGCTGTCTTATGGAAACTAGGAATTACACCTGCTTATGGGTACATTCAGAGTAGAGCAGGAAAGACTGCCAAAGAAAGGGTCCTCGGAACATCAACCCAGCCATGCAAAAGAACAATAGTGAACATTGTCGGAGAGCCAAGACAAGGAAAGACCAGTCTGAAAAAACTATTAACACAATTACCATTTGATCCTGATGAGGCAAGCACTGTCTCCATTGAACAAGACTTGGTTGAAACATGCACTGTAGATTCAAAATGGACAATACTAGCCAACACCCATAACACTGCTGAGGAGTATAAGGAAATATTGAATGAACATGTCTATAAGCATTTGAGGTCAATGGACTGTGGAGTGTCAGAGAAAGTGAACTGCCTTCTGAAAGTTGCTTCATTGTTTGTCTTAGTTGTTTCATTGGTGTATTACTTTATCCACTTTAGTGACACATGGAATGAATTTCCTATTTTTCCTCTTGCAACTCTTTGCTCTTGCCTCATTGGATGGGTACTCCTTGGCATCAAAGATGGTCCGATTCTTGTAACCAGCATGTTGACAGGAATCATTTTCCTTGATTCTGTGATTTTACAACAGGTTGCCTTCCTACCTGACCAAGATGTTCTCTCATCTCAATGGAGTGTCATGCTAGCTTTACTACCAAATTTCATATTTGGTGCACTTACACCAACATTATTAAAGAGCTGTGGATCTCTTGTTTGTGCTGGGATTGCTGCAATGCTATTGTTAGCATCTCCCATAAGAGATACAACTATGCATACCTGGCATTCTCTGATTGGCTTAGTTCTTCTTCTGTTTCGTTGGTTCATTTCAAAATGGCTGCCCATCAAGTGCCAGATATTGATATATGCTATTCTTGGGCTTGGATTTTTCCATTTGAATGATAATCCAATCCCTATATTTTGTAGTTTCCTGGTATATGGAAGTTTTTGGTTCACCATACAACATCTTGGAAAAGCAGGTCAGATGAATATTGGACATAGATTATGGAAATTAGGAATAGCAAATCCTTATCGTAGATGGGTACTGTACTCAATTGGTATGGGAATGGGATTTCTCTTTACCAAATACATCAAGTGGAATTATGAAAGGACAAGTCTCATTCATTGTGTGCTTTCATTCATGCTGTTGCTACTCATTGAAGGTTGCTATATTTACACAGATACATATGCCAGCAGTAATGATTTGATGTCTTCGGGAGATGTCAGTAAGACAAGGATGTTTTTGGCATCAAAGCAAAGAAATGATATGAAGTTGGTAGTTCGTGACTTTGCTGGGCATAAGCTGTACCACTCTACACATCATGTGTTTATGACAGAACATGCCATCTATCTGATTGTGTTCAAATTGACAGATGCTCAAAATGACAAAGAAAAGATGATGCAAGATATTATCTATTGGTTCAATTCTGTTATGTTCCACACCAATCATAATGAGCCTTGTATCATATTGGTAGGAACTCACCGTGATCAACAATCACTCTCTGATGAGATCATTCTGGAGCTGAGTGATCATATTGAGAAGAGGTTACCACCAGAATACTTGAAACTCTTGTTCTGTAACAAGTCTAGAGAACACTTCATATTCCCAGTTGAGAATTCCTTAAGACAATCTGATGACATTGACCACGTGGCTTTACATGAAACTATCCAAGGTGCCTCAACAAGTAGACCATTCAGGAAGCATGCATGGCCAGTAAGATATTACGCCTTCTGGAAACTCTTGGAGGAATTAAGAAATGGGCGGGAAAATGATCATAATATAGACACTCGAAATATCATTGAATTGGAAACTCTTTATGAGAAATGCAAAGAAACTGAGTGCCAAATTGCAAACAAAGATCAGTTTAAAAGCCTGCTGAGATTTTTCCATGACATGGGAGAAATTGTGTATAAAGATATCCCAGGTTCTGATGGGTTGATAGTAATTGATCCAAGAGTACTCATTACATTGATGACAGTTATTATCACCCCTCATAAGGTATGTGAAGTTAAGCCAGCTTTGGTTGCAGCTTATAAGACACTTACTTCTAGGGGTTTTGCATCCGAAAGTCTACTTTTGCATCTGATCGCAAAAAAGTTTCCTGAAATGCCATGTAGTACAATGAAGCAGTTCCTGTCTCTATTAGATGAACTGAACTTGATATGTTCTATTTCACCTATGCCAAATCACAGTGAAACGGTTTACATTGTTCCACAACTTCTGCCAATAACTGACTTGGGTCACCAGGTATGGGTCCCAAAGCCCGTATCTCAGAACCATGAGTACTATATTGACTTCCAGCACTTTTATCCAGAGTCAATCTTCACAAGGTTGCTCTGTGTTTGTCTCAGGCATCAACTAGACTGCAATTATTTGTCACCAATCAAAGATGCAACAATATACAGACACCAGGCATGGTGCACATATGGGACAACACATGCATACCACTTGTGTCTTAGCAAGGACATGCGCTGTAAATGTATCAAAGTGACAATACGATGTGATGACAGTGAATCTCCCCTAAGGGTCTTAGAGTTCCTGCACCATAACCTGACTGCCATAACAAATGGTGATTTCCAGAAAGTGAAATACACAATTGGTCCTGCTTGTCCTGCCTGTAATGGAGAAAATGGGGAAACTGATGTAAGTATCTAAAATTGTCTCCAGATAAGAAAGTAGTATTTGGCCATATTTATATTTTTCTAAAATTTACTTTGTGAAATGACAGCATATACAGTAGTAACAAAAAGATGTAGAACATTTCATCTATTTTGATGTATAAATTGTGTTACAGGTGCATGTCCTTTCTCTTGCATCAGGGAATGATGTTGTCAGTGGAGCTTATAACCAGTTCTGGTGTCACGGGGTTCTGATAACCATCAATGAAGGAAAGGTATGTGAGATATATATTGTTTGTCACATCAAACCTAAGTAGATTGTCTTCAGTTTAATCAAAACGATCATTGTATCTGTAAAGGCATGATATTGACCTAGATAGAAAACACCTTGGCAAAGCTTAAGTGTAATTTATGGTAATAGGAAGATTAGATAGGAAATATTTGTCCAATCAGAATAGAACCTTGGAATAAAGAGGAAATGAAAATCCAAAATTCCATAAAGGGCCATAAATTTTCACTCACCAATCTGTCGAGTGTTATTTTTATTGTATTGTATTTTCACAGATATACAGGGTATCCGGAAAGTAAAGATACAAATGATCTAATTTCATTAGATTTACCTGTTGTGAGATGAAATTGCTACAGATTGTAGAATGACATTGTAACAATTTTTCCTGCCAATGTCATGACAAATTGTTTCAAAATAAAAAAGTTATGGTTGTTATGGTAGCAGGAGTTGCGGGTATGTGGAGCAGCGTCACAATTATGTTTTATAATTCTTTTTTCCTGTTCATATCATTTTGACACTCCGTCGTCTGTTGCTGTTATGCATCAAATTATGTACCACAACAGCAAAAGGACTGTAATATAATGTAATCATTTGACATTACTACTGTTATCCAGTATTATGTATTTTCCACCTTTATGTAAACATTCTTGGTGCATTTCGACTGGAGATTCAAGACCTGACAAAACCTTTGCTGTCAGTCTCTAAGATTGCTGATAACATTGGCTTCCATCCGAGTCTCATTTTTATGTTCAACTTCTCACAAATTGCTTTTAACATATTCATTAATGTAGAAGTCCAACGGGATATTATCAGGGAAATATGGGCCAAAAAATATGTACAAAAAGGTTAATGTCAAGACATTCAATTGTAAGATTTGTTTTCTTTGCTTTGTGCATTGGAGCATTGACTGTGGAGGTGGACTATTGACTTTCCTATTAATCCAGGGACCCTTTTTCTAAGCACTTATATACTCTTTTTCATTGATTATACTTTACTTTACTTTGATTTTACATTACATAGTTCTGATATGTATCAATGATATCGTTATACTAAAGAGAATACTATGGCAGCAAGAATACAATATTGAAAAAACAAAAAACTGATAAGAAATACAATAATAAACACTATTTCAAATGGCTATATTTTAGCAATTTATCACAATTTATCGATATCCTGGAACTGCTCCGCGTACCCCTCACCACCGTAACCATGACAACCGTAACTTTAACACATTTAGACTATATGTTATAAAAGTTGGTAGATGTATTGTAATGTAGTTCCTCTACAATCTGTAGTGATTTCATTACAAAAAAACTAAATCTCTTAAAATTAGAGTATTTGTATCTTTACTTTCCGGACACCCTGTATATCATGTAAATCTTGTACATGTTTTTTGATATATTGAAATCAGCATTCAAACAATTTTCCTGTAGTTAATATGGAGTTAAAGTTGATATGGACTTTTTCTCATGCAAAAGACAATGATGAAAAAATTAGAAAATGATTTATTTGTTAAATAAGGAAAGATTAATTTATTTCAATACTTTTAGATTAAGCCAGATGGTGAAACAGGTCAAATACCATCCAGTCCAATAAGAGAATCTAGAGGAGGCTCTTTCAATGGTAGCCCACTTCAGACCCTTGATGATGATACTCGCATCGAAAATTTACCTCACTCCCTATACAGGGAGATTCGTGATACTCTTAGAATACCATCTATTAGAGGAAGAGATTACAAAGGGCTTGCAGGTAAAAGAAACTCTTATTGCACAAATTATCACAAAGTAAGGAATGTAACTAATTTTTATAGAGATCTAGTAGTAGTTGAGTATCTGATTTACAGGGTGACCCAAAAATGCAACCCTCCATTTCTTCAATATTTTTCTTAAATGGAGGTAAATTGCTCTGAGATTTAGCACACAAGGACTTCATTCAATGTTGGATGAATGGAGGGTTGCATTTTTTGGGTCACCCTGTAAGTACTACTTTTTGTAGACTTTCCATTCACTGACTCTATTTGGTTTTTCATATTATCTTTAAATTTAAAAATTGTACAATGACCAGAACTCATCAGAATTTTAAGGTGATGATTTGTGTTCAAATGTGTTTAAAATAACAATTGAACCATGATTTCAGGTCTACTGGGCAAGACATTCCGTGAGGTTTCATTACTTGAACTGGAACCCAATCCCTGCGATGCCCTTTTTAAAGACTGGATAACATATGATGATGCTACACTTGGACACCTCATCAATCATATGAAAACATTGGAACACTATGATATCATTTCTGCTATTGATGAGTATAAGTCACAAATGTAAAAAAGTACTTGATATACATGAACTTACCTTATACTCAAGGGTACCTACTTAAGTCCCCTGTATATGACAAGTGTTGACTAATAAGCATGCCTGTTTACCTTTGAATTGAACTATTTTTTTTAATGAATTTCAATATGTTATCAGATTGATTAATTCCTATCTGCAAAATGTATGACAGCTAGCATGAATTCTTTGGGTAAAAATATGGTAATTTTGAAAAACTTGAATTAGTGCCAATGACTTGACATGATATAATATTTCATTCATTGCTTCGGTGTACATATTGTAATGCAGTAATCTGAATACCTCCCCCCCCATCTTGGTTATTTTATGACTTATTTTTATCAGTATTGCCAAATTTCATGCACTCACAAACACTCAAATGACACACGGAAGTTGATATAACATACCTAGTGAATAAAGTGAAGTGTTATTCTGCTCATGCAGCATGAATAAATATACTTGAAAAACATGATAAGTCAAGAAGTATTTTAGGGGTTAATCATCAATGATATAGATAATATCGATTAAAGATTAAATAAACCATCAGTTATGTTCATGTAAACAAAACATATACAATAAGCAAACTTTGGAAACTACTACTACTACAGTATGTAGAAAAGTAGAACTAATTACATTAGAATACCTTACCCAAAGCCCTGGGGATAACAGTTGTAACTATTAAGCTGTTGATTTGGGATAACCCACAGCAATCTTTAAGGTAAAATTAAAATGGTAAAATAGTTTTGTTTGTGTATATAAAGATATATTTATTGTAAATAAAACAAATGTTTTTTGACATGTACAGAAGAAATTAGGTATCTTTATTTTTGAATAAATGATTGTTTAAACAAAACCTCTCTGTTGATTTGTGTATATATGTATGTATGATTTTTTGTGAGAGATTCACTGACCTGGTACACTACAAATGCTGTAACTTTTGTTTTGCATTATTCCTCACTCATTTGTTTATGCTTTTTAAGATTATGTAAAATCTTTCAATGATCCAATAAATTCTATGGTTTTGATTGACATGGGCAGGCAAAGGGATAAAATGCAATAAATGAAGTAATTTCTAGTTTCTTTTTGTCCCTACATTTTTTTAAGTTGACTCAGTTAGAAAACCAAACTTGGTACATAGTATCACTAGTATGTTCAGTACAGATCTTATAATATATGCAGGTTGGTCCAGAAAGAGTGAAAAAATAAAGTTGTATCTAAAGTTTTTTGATCCGTGAAGAACTTCAACATTCACATTGCAGTGGTTATCCAGAGATGAGGCATGTCATTTGATGTCATGTAACTTCTACAAGATCTAAGACTGAGTAACTGTTATGATACCCACAAAACTTTACACTTTGCTCTCAAACATGTGACAATAATAGCCCATGATTGCGGGTAATAACTGAGATATATCATGTTGCAAGGGCTCACTTTTTGATCACCCTGTATGAAGATAACACCGGTGCTTGTAGGTAATTGAAATAATTTGCAGCAGTTGTCTTCGGGTACTCCAACAACTGTGAGAGCATGATGGCTCTGTAGTTGTTGATTGTCTTTATCTGGCCTCAAACCTGTCCTAATAGATCACAATTATTGTAACATAGAGCTGCATTTTTGGAATAATATCAAGGTTTTATCTAATTAAAACATTTTTTAAAAATTGGAAGAGCCATTATAACCTCAAGTTTATTGGATTCTCTTAAGGTGGACTTTTTACATGTTAATTTGCATAGCAACATTATGCACAAATGTGTCCAACTCTGCCCTCCTTAAGACATTAGAATAAAAATGTTTATGGTTTGATTTTATAGGCAACAGCTACAGGGCTTCAAGACTTTGCTTCTGAGTATCAACGTTATGTGAAGTATTCCAATAAGATATTACCATATCAGTTACTTAGGTAAGAAAAAAGTTTTTTTTTCAATTGTTAAAAATTTACATGGGTTTTTGTTTTGCTTAGAATGGTCATTGGTAATTTTTTGATCAAAATTTATTCATGCATACCTCATTGGTTTGTGAAAAGGCTTACTACACTTTTCAAAATTATGTACCTTAAATGTTGAAGCCTCGTACATCAGACTCTAAATAGAAGAAATAAATATACAGTTTGTATTGAACAGAGAGCATACAAATCAGTTAATGATTGTGTCGCTGGATAGAGATCAACCATATTTTAGTATTTTGATTGGCTAAATACATCAAACAGTATTTCTAACCATATGATGTTTGAACTCTTGTCTTGTTGTGAATTCCAAAAGGGAAATATTTTTGTTCTAGTATTGATGAGGAGTGTTCATTGTCGAGCTGTTCGACCACCCTGGAGGCCAAGAATAGGCTGCTCTACCAGTCTTTACAGGCTCTTCATGCCTCTCTTGATCATGTAGGAACATATGTCAGCCTAATAGCAGAGCAAAGTAAGTCTTTATTTCTTACTGTTATTTTGGACGGCCCTTGATTATATAAAGAAACAAGTTTTGCTTCTGTGTTTCCCCATTTTCTCTCAATTGGTCTTGTATGAAATCTGGAAAGTGTATTTATTTGCCCTTTTTTCCCATAGACGTGGAGGTTTTCATATTAGCAAAATTATCACTTATACCTTGGAGATGAAGAAAGGAAAAGATGAGAAAACTTATTTTGCCCAACAGTGATTAATGAATAAACACAAGGAGCACACGCGTCTCGAACTCGCAACCTCGTGGTTACGGCGCCCAATCGCCTAGCCTGAACGTGCCGGTGCTCAATCCCTCTTGGCCAAGTCAAGTTTCAATCCATTTCTTAAGTCCATTTCAAGTCCATGCCTGTACAGTATGTTTATGATTTGACAATATTTTTCAGGTAAAAAAGGTAGTGACCATCCAAGATGTAACCACAGTGCAATGTTCAGTAAGCTCTCCAGTGCAGTAACACACCTTCATGAGGTTATTAAAGGTACAGTACATATGAATATCAACCATGTACCACTGAATCAAAAAATCAAATACAATGTACATGATGTGAGCCTAAATAACAAATTTGATTTTTATGAATTTTAATTCAGAATGCAATGTATTAGATTAAATGGTATACATTCATATTTTATGTGTTCCAACTAAAATGGATTGAAGCCTGTATTATATACATGTTTATATAATTTTTCCAGATGTCTCAAAACATTACAATGCCAAAGTTACCCAAGAGCACCAGTTACCAACTGCCACTCAAAAGTTGAAGACGACAGATGAATGCGTCGTGTCGTCTCTTGTTTCATTGGTTGCATGCACTGGAAAGGTACGATAAAATGTTGAATTGTGTAGTTGCAAATCTAGAAAGTTACAATCACATATTCTTGATATTTAGGACAATGTAACTCTCATGCTTTATTGAAAGTTGAAACATGTTTGTGCTGAATTAGTAATTTCATTGAAAAAATGAAAGTGAAAGACACCCATATCCATAACATAGTTTTTTGTGAAGGATCATAAGGATCAATGCAACATTTTTTACTTAAATTCAACACATACTATAATGTTCCTCTGGATTTTTTTCTCAAGTGAGTGCATTCTCAAGATTTCAAGAAAGTTCAGTGCCCACTTGGTTTAATGCTGGGAAGAACACTGGGATATTTCAAAACAAAAGCATCTAGTATTCTTATATTTGTATTACATGCTTTTCTATATCATTTTTATCCAATGAGTTTGGCTACATGCCTAAGTTGGTCAGAGTATGCAAATTTTTCATGATTTTTCTCATTTTTAGTTGTTTCAAATTGGGGCTTCCGTAGAGTGTATACATTCCTTCAAAATCTCAAGTGCATCACCCACTTGCTCCAATGCTAGGAGATCACTGGATTATAAATTATGTTTTTCTGTTCCAGTTTTCCACATTCCTGACCAATAACATTGAGTTCTTCAGTGCTTCGGTTGGCTATAGGACCAGAGGAAGCAGCGTATCAACTGACCAATCAACAGACGGCCCAGCATGTAATCCAGCAGTATCAGGATTCCGTCAGAGGGCAGCTAATTATATAACATCTCTGAATAAGGTAAAAACTTAAATTTAGTTTACCTACTAGATATGTTTGTACACTCGTTTCTTATTTCATAATTCTGACCATAGTTCTATTTTTACGATTTTTATAATTTTCAAAGAGTGCAAATTTGTCCATAGTTGCAAGCTAAATGAGTGATGAAAGAAATATTAACATGTAATGCTTTCTTATTCAATAGTGTTTCACTGTTTTTGTAAAGCTAGAGCGTTTCTAACAGGAATTTTCTATTCTGATTCTTTAATGCTTATAAGTTATATGCTTTGAGTTAATCTAAGCTCTGAATGACCTTTTTGAGTTCCTTGATTTTCAGCCATGTCCAGACTCTGTCCCATACAAAGTGGCAATACAGAACCGAAGAACATTGTTTAGTTCCACTGAAAGCAGAGAGAGTCTGGCTCAACAGGTATGTAAGCGAACACCATGTTTCAGAAAAAGTCGGGCAATCTGGTAATTGAGCAAATAAGTACCATTGTAAGTTTATTTCAAATGAAAATAAATGTTATTTTTGCAATTTTTTGAAATCTGGTAGTTGAGTAATTACGTACCATTGTAAGTTTTTTTTCAAAGGTAAATAAATGCTATTTTTGCAATTTTTTGAAATCTGGTAGTTGAGTAATTACGTACCATTGTAAGTTTATTTCAAAGGAAAATAAATGCTATTTTTGCAATTTTTTTAAATCTGGTAGTTGAGTAATTAAGTACCATTGTAAGTTTATATCAAAGGAAAATAAATGCTATTTTTGCAATTTTTTGAAATCTGGTAGTTGAGTAATTACGTACCATTGTAAGTTTTTTTTCAAAGGTAAATAAATGCTATTTTTGCAATTTTTTGAAATCTGGTAGTTGAGTAATTAAGTACCATTGTAAGTTTATTTCAAAGGAAAATAAATGCTATTTTTGCAATTTTTTGAAATCTGGTAGTTGAGTAATTAAGTACCATTGTAAGTTTATTTCAAAGGAAAATAAATGTTATTTTTTGCAATTTTTTGAAATCTGGTAGTTGAGTAATTAAGTACCATTGTAAGTTTATTTCAAAGGAAAATAAATGCTATTTTTGCAATTTTTTGAAATCTGGTAATTGAGCAATTAAATACCATTGTAAGTTTATTTCAAAGGAAAATAAATGCTATTTTTGCAATGTTTGGAAATCTGGTAGTTGAGTAATTACGTACTATTGTAAGTTTTTTTCAAAGGAAAATAAATGCTATTTTTGCAATTTTTTGAAATCTGGTAGTTGAGTAATTACGTACCATTGTAAGTTTATTTCAAAGGAAAATAAATGCTATTTTTGCAATTTTTTGAAATCTGGTAGTTGAATAATTAAGTACCATTGTAAGTTTATTTCAAAGGAAAATAAATGCTATTTTTGCAATTTTTGAGCAATTGAGTGGTAGATCTTCAATACTAAAGTATCTTATTCACATTAGGACTTCTGCCTAGCATGGCCTGTTTTGGCTAAAATATTTAGCCTATAGAATCCCCCTCATCTATCTTTCAACACTTTGAGACAATTGAAAATTGCAATATCATATTCATTGTGCTCCATACTCATCGTGGCTCCTACTCTTGCTTTATTTCAAAGAAATCAGCTTTTTATGTCACCATCACAATTATAGTTATAATCTCCATCTTTTTGTGGATGGTGTTTGGCATCCAGTGGTTAGTGTTTGGTGGTCACCATTGTAACAAATGGCAGGTGGTGACATTTTGCATGTTTATGCCTTGTGAGCCAACTGAGTGATGCTGATATAAGTAAAACTAACATATATGTTTATGTTATAAAGGTTTATATAATATACTCTATCTGTGTGTTGTTAGGTTTCTGAGTTCCAAGATAAGGTTTCCCAAATCGAACAAGAGAAAGAACACTGGATGCTGGAGTCACAGCTACTAAAGATCAAACATGAAAAAGAGGTGGATAAAGTCGCTCAACTCGAACAGGATTATAAAAAACTTCAAGCTAGATTAACAGGTACTGTTGATTCAAAATTTCAGTTTTATCTTGATTTTGTTATTCCAGAAACTCTCGCATTTTTAATTTCAGATGTTATGGGTTAATGGAATCTGGAAATCTTTATTTTTACACCGTAATATGTGACTTTTGTGTCACCATTAAGAAATTATAGACACCATTTTTGTGACCTGTGTTTTATGGTTGGAGTTCAGCATTGATGATTGGCATCTGTAACGAATTGTTACATTTTTGTAACCATTTCGATGTAGTTACATTTTGTCATGTTAATGCTTCATTCATATTGTGAGAGAAAATGTTTGTTCAAGATAAAATATTTCATCATTTGGAAAATGCTATGCTGATGCAATGTATACCTTACTTGTTTCTCTATTTATAGGGTCTATAGAGGACAATTTGGATGTAATACCCGAGGCAGCCAAGTCTCCTGTCTCCCCTGGTGCTCCAATACAGATAGACACTTCCATGGTAAGTGGTTTATTGCCAATACCCCAAGTATAAAGTGTAGTTACAAACTTACTGCAGATGAGCCTCTTTTTGAGTCAATAGTTTAAAATTTGACGAGTGTAAAGTAACACCCATGAATTAATGACACTTCGTGAACTGCCATCTTTGTGGATAGTGTCCAATTATTGACAGTTGTGGTAGCCTAGCTACAAGCCCTTGTGCCCCCCCCCCATTACAACAAGTAGAGGGGGTCACAGAGGCTTATAGCTAGACTACAGTTAAATTTTAATTAAAATTTAAGTTAATTTTACAATGGTTTCCCATCTCCAAATAGGATGATCTTTCAAAATGTTGAGTTTTTGTTTTACTTGAATACAAAATCATCATTTACCCCTTCCCCTAATGAAAGTAATTTAATGCTTTGACCACCCTTATAACATCTTTCACTTTTCAGACTAGCATTACTCCTTGTACCGACAAAAGGCCGTCATCTCTAGCGATGAAATTTTGTTGACTGTTTTTTAGATCTATAATTCTAAAATCGTGATTATTGCTTTACAGCTAGGCCGACTTGACTCTGGACCAAGAGGTAGAAGTTCCACGTCTGATATGGACAGTCGAGAACAACTCATCAAAGACCATTTTACACAAAGAATACAACAACTCACCTCTCAGCTTCAAGTTGCAGATAGTAAAGCTGTTAATTTTTACGCAGAGGTAAGATGTTGATTTGAGGTTTACACGGGGGTAAAGCAGACCCGATGATGCAATGAGCTTGCTCGGCGGTATCATGACTGTGTAACGGGTCTTGATGTATAAGTGAGCTCGTCGGTAGGTTCAAACAACACGGATGCTCAAAGCATGTGCTCATGGTATCATCGTGGCTTAACACCCGTGTTTACTGTTAATGCCTGTTTTACAATAACTATCTGTACTAAAGTAACACCCATATTTTACAACAGGAAGTTGAAAACGCATTACACGCTGCTAAACGAGGAAAAGCACCAGGAATGGATCGTATACCAATGGAGGTTTTATTATCGGTACAGTCTAAGAGATTTTTCACGTCGTTCTTCAACTACTGTTTCAAATCTAGGATTACTCCATCAATGTGGAATAATTGCGTTAAAATACCCATCTCAAAAGGCTCAAGCACCATACCGAATGAACCGCTGACATATCGAGGGATTACTTTATCGTCAGCTGTGTGCAAATTATACTGCTGGATTTTAAACGACAGATTGTCATCGTTCTGGCTCGAACATGGTTTAATAGACGACGAACAAAATGGTTTTATGAGCGGCAAAAGTTGCATTGATCACATATATAGTTTGTCTTCTATTGTCGAAAATCGTATCAAGGGGGGCCAAAGCACGTTTATTTGCTACGTTGACGCGGAGAAGGCCTACGACAGGGTCGATCGAACGCTCTTATGGTGTAAACTTGCCCAACTTGGAGTTAACATCAACGGTGACTATATGGGTGCTCTTCGCGCTTTATATCGGGAAGTGAAGAGCTGCATCAATATCAATGGATTTTTCACGGATTATTTTCCTATTAACTATGGTTTAAAACAGGGGTGCCTCACATCTTGCCTTATGTTCAATATATATGTGAATGATTTATCCGACACCATTAAGTCATTGCACAAGGGTGTTATTGTTAACGGCGAGGAAATATCAATACTTCTATATGCCGACGATGTTGCGTTAATATCTAGCACAGAAGATGGAATTCAACGTATGCTTGATGAACTAAACATTTGGTGTAACAAATGGCGTCTTTCCGTAAATATTAAGAAAACGAACATTGTGCACTATCGACCGAGGCGTATTCCGAGAACTAATACCGTTTTTCGGTATATGGCCCACCAGATTACTGTTGTTGACCGGTATAAATACCTTGGTCTTTGGTTGAATGAGTTCATGGACTATTCCGAAATGGCCAAGTCTGTAGCAGCGGCAGGTAGCAGGGCACTAGGTTTACTAATAGCAAAGTACAAGTCTATGGGTGGCATACCATACGAATGCTATACTCAGTTGTATAATAGTTTAGTACGTCCTATTTTAGAATACGGCTCTGAGGTATGGGGCCTAAAAGAACATTCCTCAATTAATGCAGTTTTCCACCGTGCATGTCGAGTTTTCCTGGGACTTGGTAAATACGCACCTAATGCAGCAGTATCTGCCGAGATGGGTTGGACTGCACCCTACGTACGCCAAATTACGGTTGCCGTCAAATACCGGGACAGATGTCTTTCTTTGAACACGGATCGAATAACAAGACGCATTTTCGATTGGAATTTAACAGTGGGTGTATCACGTGCTAAGGCGAACTGGTTTTTTAACCTTAACAGGATCTTGACAGCGGATCTTGATTTGGGGTTCGATTCTCCATTGGAATCTGTCCTGCACACGCTGAAAACCATTCGATTAAATGCATGGAGAGCCAATTTGTGGAATGACAACCGCCGTGATCCAAACCAACGGAACAAACTTAGAACTTATAGAACGTTTAAAGACAACTGCGACTGCGAGCCCTATCTTAAATCTAGTCTATCACTATTGGATAGAAGGGCATTTGCATCTTTACGCTGTGGAGTCGCCCCAATCCGAATTGAAACGGGCAGATATGAACGCCTGGCTGTCCAAGATAGACATTGTGTGATTTGCAATGAAGAGGTCCCACTCGTAGAGGATGAACAGCATGTTATAATGGACTGTAGTGAATATGATGTGTTAAGGCGTGATATGTTGCATAAAGTGACATCTAAATTAACATTATTTCCAGAAAATCACGAAGAACAATTTAAAATACTTATGAGTGAGCCTGGAATCTACCTATACGTTGCCAGGGCCTGTGGCCAAATGCTCAGGACCAGGGAGCGGGTTCTATATAGATAAGACAGGTGTCTTATAGGCCGATGTCGGCCCGGGGTTCGTTTTAATTGATATTTTATGTATACTTTTACCCAAGACACTATAATAAATTTTACAATTACAATTACAATAATTACTAATAGACAATACTGCGATCATTAAACTTTTTAGTTTCCATTTGCATTCAAACGTCTTTGAATGCAACTGGTCCACAGTTACAGGGTGGTAAATAAAACAATGAAAGATGTATGTGGAACAGCTGTGTATGTGGAACAGCTTTGTAAGTGGAACAACTCTGTAAGTGGAACAGCTTTGTAAATGGAATCTTTGTAAGTTGAACAGATTTGTAAGTGGAACAGCTCTGTTAAGTGGAACACTTTCAAGTTATGTGAAATATCCTCCAATTTGAAAAGCATTCTTGTTGGGTACCATAGGCTTAGCATTTACATAGGTTTTACAAAGTTTATCAATAACTTATTTCTTTAATAAGATGGTGTTAAATTCACATTTCAATATGGAATTAAATTATTATAATAAAATTATATAAAAAGGGCCTTTTCTTTCTTGTGACAGTGACAAACAGGGAAAGGGGAGGGATGAAATTTTGTTCGATTATTAAAAGGATGAGAAGAAGCATAGTAAAGCAGTTGCAGATACAATGTTTCTACTACATAGATTATGGGTAAGATAAAATTCTGTAGTGTAAACTGTCAAGGGCTTTGCGATCCTGTAAAACGAGCAGATGTCTTTAATTACTTGAAGCAAAAACGCATAGATATATTATGTTTACAGGATATACATTCTTCAAAACAATCTGAAATGAAATTTGAACAAGATTGGGGAAGCAAGGCCTTTATCAGTTCATACAAAAGTAACAGCAGAGGGGTAGGCATTTTTATTAGGGAAAATCTCACATATAAAGTGTACAATAGTGATATTGATGCAAATGGTAATTTTGTAATTCTAGATATTCAGATAGAAGATAGGAGATTCTCATTGGTCTCACTTTATGGACCAAATACTGACTCGCCTGTCTTTTATACTGATCTCAAGGCAAGACTCGAAATTATTGAGAATGCTTCTATATTAGTTATGGGAGATTGGAATCTAGTTCTAGACACTGACCTGGATACTTTCAATTATAAGCACATTAATAATCCGAATTCAAGAAAAAAGGTTCTAGAGCTCTGTGAACAATTAGAATTATTTGACATTTGGAGAGAATTGAATCCGGAAGTGAAAAAATTCACTTGGCTGAGAAGGAAACCGCGACAAATGGCAAGACTTGACTTTATACTTGGAACAGAAGATTTCATTAATTTAACACATATATGTGATATATCATCTAGTTATCGGTCGGATCATAGTCCGATTCTTTTGATTATAAATAATGATTTGCCAGAAAGAGGGAATGGGTTTTGGAAATTCAATGTGTCTTTACTTAGGGATCCGGTGTATGTTACCATTGTAAAAAATTCCATTGAGAACATTAAAAATCAATACGAAATAAGAATCCCTGAGAATGACCAAATAGATTTTGACCTCTCAATAAATGATCAACTGTTTTTTGAGATGCTTAAACTAGAGATAAGAAGTCAAACTATTAAATATTCATCAGAAAAGAAAAAATTAAAAGAAAAGGTTCAACGTGATCTTGAAAATAAGGTCTTGGTTATAGAAAGGGAAATAGAAAATATTATTAATTCAGGTGATGCTCAGGATGACGATCAGAGAATCATTTTAGAAAAAAGATATGAAAATTTGGATAGCGTCAAACAAGAAATTAAAGAATATAGAGATATTTATGTAAAAGGTCTTATGACAAGGGCCCGAGTCGAGTGGTACGAATCAGGAGAAAGAGCTACGAAATATTTTAGTAGTCTCGAAAAGCGAAATTTTCTAAATAAACTTATATGCCAAGTAGAGGTAGATGGAGAACTTATTACTGATCCAAAAAAAATACTTCTGGAACAGAAAAAATTTTATGAACTCCTTTACAGCAGAAAAGTAAATTGTGCTGATGAAAATATAGACCTCTTCCTTAATGATAATAATATCAAATCACTAAACGAAGAACAAAAACAGTCTTGTGAGGGTATTTTAACGGAAAAAGAATTAATCTTTGAATTAAAAAATGCAAAAAATGGTAAATCCCCTGGATCAGACGGCTTTTCTGTAGACTTTTATAAATTCTTCTATAGGGATATTGGTAAGTACCTACTCAAATCTCTAAACGCGGCTTATACTTTAGGTGAACTATCAATCACACAGAAGCAAGGCGTTATTACTTGTTTACCAAAATTAAACAAAATTAGAAAATACTTTAAGAACTGGCGACCGATATCTTTATTGAATGCGGACTATAAACTTCTCTCATCAGCTTTAGCAACAAGGATGAAATCAGTTTTGCCACATATAATTTCCGTGGAACAGAAAGCATATTTAACGGGTCGAGAGATGGCTGAAAATACAAGACTTGTGTATGACGTTATGGACTATCTTAATAGAAACGAGCAAAAGGGTCTTTTACTTTTAGCAGATTTTGAGAAAGCCTTCGACAGTATCGAATGGGTCTACTTAGAAAAATGTCTAAAAAAATTCAATTTTGGAGATAGCTTCTTGAAATGGTTTAAGATTTTATACAATGGAAGCGAAAGTTGCGTAATAAACAACGGTTTCTTTTCAAGTTTTTTCAAATTAAAGAGAGGTTGCAGGCAGGGAGATTCGCTCTCTTGCTACGCATTCATCTTAGCTCTAGAGCCTTTATGTTCAAAAATTAAAAAAGATGTAGAAGTTAAAGGGGTCAAAATATTCGATAAAGAGATAAAGGTTGGCATGTATGCAGATGATACGTTTATCTTCCTAGATGGAACTCCGTCTTCCTTGAGACATTGTATGTACATTTTTGATAAGTTTCATGAAACATCAGGGTTAAAACTTAATAAAGAGAAAACATCAGCAATATGGTTAGGAAGTAAAAAAAACTCAGAAAAAATGTGTGAAGACATTCCACTCACATGGGAATCTAAGTTTAGGTTACTCGGGTTGAATTTAACATCAGATCTTCAAAATATTGAATCCATTAATTTTGAAAATAAAATTCAGGAAATGCAAACTGTAATAAGTAGATATAAAAAAAGAAACTTATCAATACTAGGAAAAATAACGGTTCTTAAATCATTTGTTTTGCCTAAAGTAGTACATTTATTTCTAGTGTTACCCAAATTGTCATGTGCAAATCATAAAAGAATAAAACAACTGTTTACTTCTTTTATATGGAATTCCACAGTAGCAAAAGTAAGCTTCTCACAATTAGTTCAAAATGTTGAAGATGGAGGTTTGAGAATGATTGAACCAACGCTCTTTGAACAATCCCTCAAACTTACATGGATGCAAAAACTTTTTAGAGATGGCTCTTGGCAAGAAACTGCTTTAAAAATCATCAATGTAAGATCAAGAAACGAGCTTTTTATGTATGATTCAAAATCAATTCAAAAAATTGAGGAAAAAATTTCGAATAATTTCTGGAGAGATTTTGTTCATGTTCTGAGAATTTACACACAACAGAAAGAAAAAGAAGCTGAACATAATACTAAACTGAGAGCTGAACAAGCTATGTGTAATACATGGGGGAAACATACCAAAAATCAAAATGTTCAATATATACTGCAAAATACAAAGGTTAACAATGAAGTAATTGTACTACAAGATGTATTTCATAATTCAAAAAGACTTCTAACGCTTTTAGAATTCAATGACAAATTCCACAGTAATATTAATTTTTTAGACTATTTGAGTCTAAAAAACACTATTCCAAAATCTTGGCTAAGAGACGTCATGGAGAATAATCAGAATATCACTGATTATGAAAGAAATAAAGCACACGTACAAAAGTTCCTTACTCAGTCAAAGATTAGTAAAATAATATACTGGGAATTTGTTCAGAATTTAGAAAAGAATTCAAAATATATAGAAGGATGGAATAAAGATCTGAATTTGTCACTCAATCAAAATGATTGGAAGAAGATAAATAAACTTAACAAACTGAGTAACTATGAACCTAAATTATCATCCTTCACTTATAAAGTCCTTCACAGATTTTTAGCAACTAATACATACCTAAAAATGTGTGGACTCGTAGAGTCAAACATTTGCACTTTTTGTAAAGCAAATCCTGAAACGATTTGCCATCTTCTGTATGAATGTACGATTGTAAGTGCCGTATTAAATGACATTAAACAATGGCTTCCTTTAGAGCTCACATTGCTATGCACTAAACAAAGTGTATTGATAGGACCTGAGAGTATAAATGAGAAGACAATCATCTTAAATAATATGCTATGTATTTTTAAAAGGTATGTTTATTTGTGCAAATATTCTATGCTAAAACCAACACTTAAAGGTTTTATAAGTAATGTGAAGGAATATTTTATTATGGACAAACGGGTTGGCAGAGGCGATAAGTGGAAAATCATGGAAACAAAATTAAACAAATGAAACTGATGATTTTTTCCTTTAAATAAAAAAATGCCAATGGTATAACGTCTCTTAAGACGAAATATTTAACCACTGTACTGTATTGTAAAATTGTTAAATGTAGGTTTACCATGTAACTGTACTGTAATTGTTTTTTGCAATTGCTTTAACATGCTTATTCTTTGAAATAAAAAAATTATAAAAAAAAAAAAAAAAAATTATTATAATTACTTTGTGCTATAATTTAGATATCACCATTATTATAATCATGGGGATAATATTTGCAAATCTACCCACAGGACAAAAAGCTATTTTAATGTCTAACTTGAAGCAGTATCTAAAGCTCTAATTTTTCTTCCAGTGTCGAGCCTTGCACAAAAGATTGAATATTGAAGAGAAGTCTAAGAAGAAATTACAGGAAGAAGCTAATGCTCACAGTCAGACCATCATTCAACTGAAGGTAAGTGTGAATCAACATGGGTAGGTAAAAGCGCATAATTTTGAGATAGGTGTGTAGTTTTTGAAGCAGTATGTGTATAGAATTTGACATAGATGTGTATAATTTAAAGGCAGAATCTGATCTATAGGGGGTGACAAAATTACAAGCAACATGTATAATTGACCTACCAATCTATTCCTTACACTATCAAATACAATATCTCCGAAAAGATTCACAATATGTTATAAATTGGTGAAGTTATTAATGATTCAAAGTGCAAAAATGGGTCAAAAATGTTTAAATTCTCCCAAATAATAAGAATGGTAACCATTCTTATAGAAAAATAGTACATTATTGTAAAAATCATAAATTTTCCTGGAATAAAGTATGCACTTTTGTGATTTTTAGAAAATAGACATGACAAGGAATGACATGAGCCAAAAATATTCTAAAACTGAAACAATTTTTTGTTTAGCCTGCTCGCTATATCTGATTCTCTCTTTAAGTAGATGTTCAGTATTACATTGAAAAACCTTCAATCATTCCATACGGATCATTTGACCTCAGAAAAAAAATTTCAGTCAAGTTCTAGAATAGAACACACAAATAATCTTGGAATTTTCTACTATTTCGTGGTCAGCTTCTTCATTCAAGTGAGCCACAATCTAGTGGCTGTTTAATCTATGTGGCTTGTAATCTCTTGGATATACTGGGGCATTTTTCATATCTATCTTAAATGCAATGTTTGGTGTACAATTGGGTTAAATTACTGAATATAGAAAAATAACACTCATTTCAATACATATTTTGTATACATGTGTATCTCATACTTGAGTCGGTTTGGGGTAGATATCACCCAGGAATATATATCATATCTGAGGAGTGGGCAGGATATATTGTATATGTCCCGCTCCAGACCAATTGCAGGCAGATATAATATATCCATCCCGCTCCCGGGAATTTTTCAAAGGTTAAAAAAATTTATATTTTATCTCCCCATGGTCCCTTCGGTCCCTCGGGAGATATAAAAATATTCCTCAGGATATACCCTATATCCAAAACCTCCCAGTACATAACCCTTATATATTCTGTGACTGGTATAGTTGTCATTCTGGATATTTTAGGAGTTAAATACAACTTGACCTATTTTGTTATTAGGAGGATTTGAATCTCAAAAATATACATTTATAACTTGTATTTTTAGGATGACCTACAGACAACTACAAAGAGCTATGAGTCGCAACTTAGTATGATGAGTGAACATCTAGCCGGGATGAATGAAAAGCTGGCCAATCAGAAAGATGAGATAGATTCTTTAAGGTTGCAACTTAACCAGAAGGTAATGGAGAGGTTGAACTAATTGGTATAGATACTGTATTTCTCACTATTTTAGCATTTTGGCTATTTTTTATATTGGTGATATTTCATCAGATATAAAAGATAAAATAATGATCTGAGAGAAATGTAATAATTCCATGAATAAATATATGCCAGATATTTTTGAAATCCCTCTTTGGGCCATTCCTAAGGAATTCACAAAACTATCATCATATCTTCTTCATATGTTGCCGTTATTGACTTTCTTCATATGTTTTTGTTTTTCAGCCTGTAAAGAAGGGCAAGAAAAAATAACACGATGAACTGAAGAAGGACTGAATAAATTGTTGAAAAAGTAATAAAATTATTCGCTATGGTCATGAAAATAGGAACAAAAATATAATAATGTATGACACTGATATAATATTCAGACTGTGTCTTAAAATCAGCTGCCACATTGCCAGTAGTGAACCTGAGTTGTCCTAAATCCATTCCTGTTGCCATGGAAACCATGATGTCATAATCAGAGCATCCGTATAGATTCATTATCAAGCTGAATCATTCCTCACTTCCAAGGTGGGGCGTATTGGATTGGCAAACTGGCCTTTTAAAGGAACATTAATTGACGCTATACCAAGCAATTTTACTTTATTTTGATTTCAAAAATATATTAACACATATACTCATATGTGTCTATTGTATGTGAACCTTATACTAATTGACCCATAATGATGAAATCCACTGAAAGCCATTGAATTGCAATTTCGGGAAACAACCGCCAGCTTGAGGCCATCTGTTATTTTCATCATACCCATAATCCTTTGCACATTAAAAGCAGACGTTTGATGACAATTCTACCTTCTTTGATCCTGATGTGCAAAGGGTTATGGTCAATTTAAAAATGGTGGATGGAAACATTTCTCAAGGTTGGGGTCAGTAACACATACCCTAAAGTTGTTTCAATCAAGAATCTGAAACAGTTGTGTTATTTAAAGTTATTTTCAAATTGGTTTCAATTACACAATATTCAAACTGATTTTCTAATTTTTGAACATAATGATGTGCAATAACAGAAGAAACTAATTTTGACTAACTGTAATGTGAATGTGACTGTTTGTATTTGATAATGTAATTACAGTATATTGAATAATTTAAAATAAAGGGAAGAAATATATTAAGAATACTTAAAAATTGTTTGTTACAGTACCTTGACTTTAGGGTCTTGTCCATCATTTTCATCATACAATAATTTTTTGGGATGCCCAGATACGTTCATATGACAGTAAGAACTTAAAAATTTTGATTTTGATATCGGCAACTCCCACAGTAGCACATCCAACCCAAAAAAAACATTTTCACCAAATCAGATGACAGAAATAACAAGGCAATTATTCACCAGGCATAATCTACACCAATGATGTGACATGACAAAATTGTAAATTCCTTCTCGATCAAGTAGCCTAGATGTCCTATGACTACCATACATGAGAGCTCTTCAAACGGGAGGTAGCTAAACTGAACTAAATTAAACGTTATCGTGTATTGGTATATTAGTCTTTATAACCTGAATAAAATCTGACAATTGGTAATGGAGTTACCAAAGGACATATCAAAAATTATTTCTCTAGCAGAGATGTTTTCTGGCCATATAAGGTATCAGACTTTCTGGAACCTCGTCAATCAACTATTTGAGCTATGGCCTTGACATACAAACGGACAGATGGCTTCTCTGTATCCCTGCAAACTTTGTTCCAATGGATAAAAATTATATCTTTTACATAGACTACATTTATATTAAAATAAATGCATCACAGGTGATGGTTGTGCTTTAGATTGTGATGTCCATGAGAATGAGGGAAGTGGGTCATTATTTTAATTCTGTTTCTTTGAGCCATCAATTGATGGAATAAAATGGTCGGTTTTCTTTTATAGACCAGTTGTTTTTCAGTATCTAGTTTATTTCTTCATCCAAGTTGTATCTTTTCTTCTTTGGGCATTGCACTAGATATTCACTGACCCATTGAAATGATAGATTTGCCCAATTCAAACCTTCACACATTTTTACAAAAGCAATCTCCTCAGTTTTGCCATCTTTAGTCCTTCCAGTAAAACAACATAAAACAAATTATTTATAAAGAGCCTCGGGGCATTTATTTGGCATATTTACATGTTATGGTAGGTTGGGGGTTAAACTTTGCCCTCCACCTTACTCCCCTCTACAAATAAATGAACTGGTCCATTACCATTTGTAACAATGAACACATTTCATGAAATAAAACCTTCACTCAACTTTACATTGTAATATTCCATAGAACCTGATCTGTAAAATACATCAATTAACAAAGGGGTAAAATACAATACCGCAGAATATGAGCATTATGACATGTGATTGGTCAATGTTCTTATAAAGCAATGATACCTTTGTTAAATAATGCAGTCAATGCAAGGGCGGGCTTTTTGTCAATGTGTTTTATTGCGTCTTTTTTTGCAGTAACCTAAATAGACAACTTTTAAATGTTTTAGAATTAGTTGTTCTAAAAATTTAATACAGTGATTGCTCACGAGTGATATCGCATCAATTCAACCGAGAGCATTTTATCCCAATGTTAACTCCATGTTTGATGGTACAGAGAACAGTATATAGGACTTATCTTGAAGTTTAAAACAGAGCAAATATTGACTGAAGTATAAAAATCTTGGCAAAACTGTCTCAATTTCTATTACACAATTTTTTCCTATTTCATGGACTACCACATATATTGTATTTTCTTTGTATATGTACTGTTGTTAAGGCAACCAGAAATTACATCATTCCAGTAATAGCAGAAATGAAATTGAAACTTGAAAATAAGGTCTTCATTAACAGTTTAAAAACCATTTTCAAACGCAAACATTCAAGGATCAATACAAATTGAAGATATAGTATGAAGAAAATATCACACCACAGGCCCGTAGCCAGGGGGGTCTGAGGTGTCTAGCCCCCTGGCTAAAAATTCTTTCAAAATAATGCAGGTTACATCATTTCAAGCACTTCAAAGTGAATTTGGGTCACAATTGTCAAGTTTCAACCCACCCCGAATTTTTTAAAACTCATCCGCCACTTGCTGGCTACAGGCCTGTATCATGCATTTTACACACAGGGGTGCATTACTGAAAAAATAATGCATGGAAATTTAACTCATTGTTCTGGCCATAGAAACATGACGTCTTTGGCTTATAGAACAATTATGAAGTTTCAATATACGTTCAGTAATACACCTCTGATTACAATTATATTTAACATTTGGTTCTAACATCTGTAGTTATTTTCAACATCTGTACTTCATTCAACACCTGTACTTCCTACTTGACCAGCTGTATTTCAACATCATTGCGTTTTTACAAAGCGTTTCCTGAATAATCATTTGAGCTTAAATATTTGACATTGCAATAAAGTGCAATATATATACATGTTTATGTATTGCTTTTTCAATATAACAAAGTGCAATTTATATTGCAATGAGATTACAATAAGGTGCAATACACATTGCCACTTTATCATTATGAAATGCAATAATATGCTGTCAAGTGCAACTTATATTGCAATGTCATTGGTTGTAGTGATATATAATAAGCTAAAATGCTGGATTTTATTTGTGCATAAATATTCATTTAGAAAGAATGTACAGCGACTTTACATACAATTTGCACTAAACCGGCCGGGGTTCGCAAGTTGCACGTTATGGTCTCCAGTCTGCTTGTTTACCAATAGATGGCTCTCTAGTCATATCCATTGCAACAAATAAATGTGAATGTTTTGAAATATGAAATTATTCAATTTCAGTTTTGAGGGAGTTTCCCGCATACTTTACATTTACAGTAACTTGAGAGCCATCTATTGGTTGATTGCTGAAACCGATTTAGGCAATCTGGTTTCGGGCCCCTTTTGGGAAAATAAATCTGTCAACTATGATAACTTTCAAATGATTCTTTCTCATGATTTCTACATCCAGAAATTTCAAAATTGATTTCTTTATTGCTTTTAATTCAATTCACTCCTACAAATCTTGTATTTTCTCTTCTTTCATAAATAGTAACATGTGTAAAATTGAATTTGAACGAAATCAAAATACACACCTCAACATATGTAGAAAAGAATGGTAAAATAAATTGCACTTGTGTTTGTATTATCTCATATTAAATTATACTCAAGTATAGAATCTTAGAAAAAAGTATCTCTAGCTGAACACAATCATACATAACATTGCACCAAATGTGGAAAATATGCACCAATATGAACAATATTGCATAATTTGTAAAGAACCACCAAAAACAATGTACATGTGGTCTTTCATGGAACTCATCAAACTTTCAAGCCAATCAGAACGCAAGAAATATTCAACCCTGATTTCTCATATCAGTGAATCAATAATAAAGTGCAAATATGTGTAGAAAAGTAAAATCTGAATCCAAAGGCAGTTAGAAGTAATTAAATTTACTTCCAACTTTGTCATTTCTGAGCAATGTATACATAAACCCGAACCTTGGAAGACTTTAACCACCAGGACAAAATTACCACGTAATGCTGTGCAATGAGATATGCGTTAAACATGGCATTTTTGTAAAGGTGAAAATGGTTGAATATTTCTTAGTTCTACAATGATCTATAGTTGGGAACAGATCATGACCTCAAATACAGTTTACAATTGTCACGATTTCAGGAGTCTGGGCAATGTTAACATTTTGAATGACATTAAAAACTCAATGTATCATATTATTACCGCTTATGTACAGTTTGAATGCCATAAAATGTTCAATTTTACCTAAAAGAACCCTGATATTTTTTATGACATATTTTAGAAGTACTGAACAGTTCCCAACACTAGAAATGTACGGCTAAATGTGACAGATAAAATTCCATTTTAATTCAGATCCAAAACTTGACATGGTACATAAACCAACAATAAATATATACACATACATATGCTATCGTCTCATATTGAATATATACAAATGTCCATATACGTGTTTTAGATGTGCTAAAGTTTATTTCAAATTAAAGTACTAATCTACAAATAAAAGCTGCTATCTGTTCTGTGTTAGTAATCTTTCATATCTATATACGTATATCTTGGGAAGATGTAGCATTATAAACGAATTCAGTTTTACCCCTACCTTTCTACAACTTTCACCGTTTAGAAAGCCTTTAAAGGCCAGGTTTCCCTGCCATATGGTTGAGTTCAGCCCACCTCATTAATAGCCATTAATGACTAGCCAATCGTGTGAAAGATCATCTTACCATATATGGCAAGATTAATTTATGCCAAAATGTTTACAAACACAAGCACATGTATCTAGAGGATTAAATCTTTCTCTGTCTTATTGGGGGAAACATCAAAATTAGTGTGTGAAATATTTTTGGAGGGATTTAATATAGGGTACAGAGTTAAATTTTGAAATGCAGATATGGTCCCTTCTATGCAGATTAGAAATCTTTAAAATTGACATCCCTGGCATTTCTCAAGGGACATATTATTCTTGGATCTGATGAGATCCACAGAGTGATTCAAAATTTGAATCTAGGGTTTCACTTGATCTTGTCAATTACTATTCATCATGTGAGCATTGAACTTTGAAAATGAGATTTTAATTGTAACTCACTTCAATGTTGCAGCATGATTTCCTTTGGTCTGTTAGAGATAGGCCAAATATAACTTAGGGAAGAACCCTTTAGCTATCATTCCTCACTAACTGAAGTATACCCTATGTATATATGTATATCTTACTAGATCAAATGCCCCCTCCCCTCACACTCTTGGTGTCAAGAGAAATCAAGTACTATTTGAATCAATTTTCTCAGTTTCACTGACACATATACAGCTAACTTGAACAGAACCAAAGTCTAACCAGAAAAAGAAATGGCAAGTGAACTTGAAGTGAACAAAATCAATTAGGAAAGTGAAAACAATAGTATAGTCGACAATCACAAAATTACACTGATGCAATTGTCATTTTTACGAAGAAAGTTACAAAATGTTCTGAATATGTTTCATGATAAGCGAATTTAGTTTGGAAATGATTGTGCAATATAAGGTGACAGATCTTACCACACTATACTGGAATGAAAATGTAGAAAGGGATTTACCAGTGTTCAGACTAAAGATGTTGCTCCTCGCAGGAAATTACAAAAAAATAATTTTGAAACTTAAAATATTTAAACATGGAATTAATCTGGGATTCTAATTTATGTGATTGTTTCATAATAATCTTGTAAACATTTCACCCAAATTCGCCCATGACATTGAATTTATAGCTAAAATTTTAACAAGTGGAAGTATACACACTATCAACCTGTATACAGCCGGGGATATATAATATGAAAAATACAAATCAAGTGGTAAGTTTTTACTTTAAATTTTTTAAACTTCTATGTTTTGCAAATAGCTGATTTCTTAGAATGATACAATGTGCTTGTGTTTGCAAATATCACATGACAAATTTATAGCATTCTCATTGGTCAGATATTTAAATCCCTGTCTTATGACTCCTCCCCTAAAACCAGTACATTTTAAAATAAAAATACTTAATTACACAAAATATAGTGTTATTTTGAATAAAATAAAGCAAGATATTAAATTGACATATGTTCATGCAAAACTGTGACAAAAAGTAGCAAGAACTGTTCAGTAGTTTTCAAGTTATGAGGGAAAAACAAAGTAAATCCTCTGCAGCTCTGATTTTCAAAATTATCAAATCATCATATGATGTAATTCCTAACTGCCACTGGCCTTTTATACCCGACCCTGGCCTTTAAAGTAATTTTGGGCCAAAATTTTTACAACCCCCTTGGAAACTTTGGAAAACCGAAACCCCTTGGCAAAAGCTGGATACGGGACTTGGCAGCTTCCCCTTACGTATATGAAGAATAAAATATCCCATAAAGAAAACATCCTAAAATTTAGTTTGTTGAATGAAATCCTAAAATCTTGTCGTGAAATAAAGTTCGCCCAGGGAACTTGTGGACTGACAACTCGGGAATTGCAAAACAGATGTTCAATTCATAACAGCCTTATAAAATATAATTCCTGTCATTTCTTCAAGAATAAAGATTTAGGGTATTTTACAACGGATTGTATATATCAGATTCCCAAACCTAAAGATTGCTCTAAACAGCACACTATATCACTATTAACATAAGCTACAAAAATATTCCTACATCTACAGTTTTGTGAACGTGTTCTGTTGAGAAAAATGTTTATAAATGACTTTCGTTAACATCGATATTCTAGTACTAACAAGATAGATATATCAAATTGATTTTTTTAATAACAAAAATAGACATTTATAAGATATTGGAAGACGTTAGAGTTATCTTTATAATACCACAATCTGTACAAATCCATATATGGTCATGCCTGCTACCATATAAGGCAAGTATGACCTCTGACCTGCTGTCCTAGCTAGTTATTGGCACTGAATGAGCCTATAGATGTCCCTCCATGTATCAGGATAATACTGTTGTCTAATTCTCCACTCAGCAAATTTATGTAACAGTACGATCATGATGGTCTTCTCTGCACATATTGTGTGTTCCATTTCTTTGGATTCTACACATGATCTTCATACCCTTATAAGCATCCCATTTCGTCGAACCCAACTTGCACTATGCAAATCACAGTAACCTATAATTTGCACAGAAAACCACATCATGAAAAATGGAATTTTAAAGATATCAAGTGAACAGGCTTGTTCTCTATACATATTCACATACTTTATAATTGTATGAAATTCCAAGACATCGAAGACACATATTTTTGTATTTCAAGATCGTATCTGCTGAGTGTTATTGGTCCTGATTGTTGCTCTAATTATACACACACGCCACCTATCTGTATTTCATTATTCCCGCTACATCAAACTACTGTACTTTTACGAGAACTTTTTGCACGTTAATTTTCCGTTGCACGATTTTAGAACACATACTACATTTGCACTGATTTAGCACTAAATCCATGATTTGGTTGAATCTTTCCTCGATTCCTACATTGCACCGACGCCTCCTTGCACATTTATGCCCCCATGCACATTTATGCCCCCTTGCACATTTATGCCTTCTTGCGCATTTAATGCCTCCTAGCACAGTTATCTTTGTTGTGCATTTACAATCCAAGATCCTGTTTACTGTGCATGTTGTTACGAACACTTCCATTTAAATGGTCTATATGTACAAAAACTTCATCCACCACAGATCTCTATACACCGTGACCACAGATTTGATACCTACGCTAACTTGCGCTAGTATGCACCAATCAGAAACCAAGCACCTCCGTGCAGGTGTGTATATCTCCATGGGTTTCTATTTCTTATCCATGAGTTTCTATTTCTTATCCATGGGTTTCTATTTCTTATCCATGGGTTTCTATTTCTTAATGAGGCTTGGAGTGTCTGATTGTACTGGAGAATTTGAGTCACTAGGGCTAATGGCACGTATTGGGACTACATTGGATGTATTGATCCCCGCTAGATTCAACAAAGCGTCTGCACCAAGTTTAACGTCCTCTTCCGCAGCTTCAGCTGGGGATGAGCATTTTTTCCGGATAAACCTCGAGAAATTTCCGGAATCGTTTAAAGTATTGTCATCTTCACACTCGCTCTCATCAAAATTTGATTCCTCACTCACGAAGCTGTCCACGCCATCACTTTGGTAACCATCAGCCGGACCAAAGTCGTATTCCTCATCTATTGAGGATGACCCGGAACCTGGGGAGGTGGGGGAGCGTATGAGATGCAGTGGAGAGGTGGCGCTGTAGGTGTGATCCTCGCTAGGTGACTCTGTGTACACGATAGGTTCTGTCAGCAAACGCTTCTGTACATGGGCCAGTTGTAGCTCCCTGAATGTAGAGAAGACAGTATTAAGTAAGATAAGGAAGACTTCACACGTCAAAAGACACACATTAGATCCTGTATAATCAAGAAATCTCAGCCACATAAAATTTCAGGTTTTTTATTTTATAAGGAATCAGGATAAGGAGAGATAAAAGATTTGAACCAAAGCATATCTTCATTAGAGAGCTGACTAGACATAGTCGTTTTACTGTACATTAAAAACACGGAAATGACATGGGTTCTGCTTTTTTGGGTCACTGTGTATTCAGTTATACAAAAATATATAGCAATATACACATCAGAGAGTAAATGAGGGATTCAAAAAGGTGTTTATACATACATTTTTCTCTTCAGTCGTCGCTTCTCACGGGCACTTCCAAACTCAGGAGGAGATGGTGACCTTGACCTTCTTACACGCTTGCCATTCACGAGAGCTAGAGGCTTCAAACGTGGATCTGAAAATATATCATGAAATTAAATTCCTTCTCATGACTCCAGGTGCAGAATCCATCCAGATTTCAAAATCAAATTGAGTGCACCACCCTTTTCTTTAGTGCAGTAAAGGTGCTATATAAGCCAGTATGTATTATTATCACTAAATTTATGTTTTATATTAATGCAAACCCATGTAGAGGTTTATGTACCGTACTGGATCGATACACATACTATAGCAGGGGTTTCATTAGCAGCAGGCAACAGGCGATTTTCACTGGTTGTTTCACAAAATTGCCTGTTGTTTTTAGGACTTTTCCATGTTTAAATTTATGATTTCCATTAATTCTGCCTGTTGTTTTCATTTATTTAGCCTGTTGTGAGAAATTCTAGTGAAACCCCTGCTATAATATGCATGGATATATACTAGTCTTCAAGAAATACGTAATAATTACATAATATGGAAGTTCCCTTATTTAATTATTTATCAATCAACAAATAACGACAAAAAGATTGCATAATCCACTCATTAATGGCCTTAAGGACTGTCAATAGATGGCGAAGTATATATAATACATGGGTTTATTTGTATATTTTAACAAGTAAAATATATTGAAGTTTGAAATATGTTTATAAATAATCTTGAGAAAAGTGTAATATTAATAAGATTTACTTTTTGAATGATATTAATATGACTTTTTGATCGGCCCTTGTAGGTAGTGCTTTTGAAGTTTTAATACAAAAATATTTACACAGCAAACCAATGGGACTGATGTGAAGAATAACCCACTGGAGACAATTAGTGAACTGGCATCTATACGAGTCCTGGCTCCCATAGGTGAATTTAAGAACCCCTAAATACGGGATTCAAACATAGATATTTACTAATACAGTGAACTTACTCCTAGATGGCCTACTGTTTGGAGAGCCTTTCATCTGCACAAGGGCACTGGCTGCATCAATGTCCGACACATCTGAAACGACAAGATTCACCATAAATTATTGAATACATATTTTCTTAACATTTCATATTACAAACAAGATACATTTGGCACTAACACTGACAAGGAATCTAATTATGACATGACGCAACATTGCATGATAAATAATAATAAAATTGGATTTTTAATATTACATATTATTTTATAACATGAGGACTGATATGTATTTAGTTGCATAGATGGAAAATTAAGATATATATATGATTTAAGAAACATGAGCGATTGATTGTAAAAATTATTTAGAAAATAGTTTAATACACTACATGGAATATAAATGCAATGGGCATCTTTTTGAAATAGGTTGAAAGTTAAAAATTATAGGCAATCTTCACTCTGATAAACGTTCATTCAAATAGTAGAATATTAAGACGATGCATACGAAAGATATAGAGAGATCATATCGCCCTACATATATGTGGTATATATTGACATGTGGCAACTACAATTGGCTTAGTATTGTTCAGAAATACACATATATCAAGCAGTTTTCCCGCATATTTGCACAGTTGCTACAATCATTGATCTATTGAAATATTTTATTGAATCCCATCCTCATAAACTGCTCACTCACATATAAAAATTAAAATGATCTTTTCATAAATAATAAACGTCATAAACAAGGAGAAATAGCATTCCATAGGCTTTGCTTTCATTGGCTATTGATTCTCACGATCTCAAATATGTCTGTTTTACAAAACGAGGTTCACTCTTGTGAAAATGCGAACTTAATTTAAGAACTAAGCTCTTAACTAATTAAAATGTGAGCTAGCTCAAAATTATGTGAGCTCTATTTGAATTGATGTGCTGTACTACCAATGTATCAAGCTCTAAATGATAAACACAAAACATGACGAAAAATTAGCTGTTTAATAGAAGTAACATTTAGTAGTGGTACAATACAGTACGAATCTATTGCCTTTGGATACTTATTGATTTCTATATAATATCCTTGGGCAGAATTAAAGAAGTCAACGTGTACTCCATCATAATGTTGCTTCAATTTGCTTAATGCATTACACAAAGCCGAAAATCCAAATTTCTTTATTCATAATGATGCACCAAGGGTGTATGTAATACGTGCAAGTGTCTAGCAAATGTATTTGTAAATTAACCTGTCTCATATCTAGCCTATCTAAACTACCTTGGATAAACCAAATGTAAAGATTAATTTTATTTCTAAATTATGTTTAGAAAAGGATCATGTACAAAGAAATCTATTTTCATTTTTTATTTTTAATCAATAGTGTACCAGCATGTGCATACACAGTAAAGCCAGGCTTTCAAGTAGGGTTCTGACACGATTTCAACATTTATGATTATTAATTGCGCTAGGATCGTTTAGTTTAGACGAGTCGTTACAATTACATACAAAAATGTCAAAGTGATCGCAAAGTTTAGTCACCATTAGAACATTTATAGAAATATGTCTTAATTTCAAACATCACTTAATCACTTAAAATGTTGTGTTTTGTAACAAATTGATATATTTATTGAATATATGAATTCAGATACATTTTTTATCAATTGAATAAAATGACATTCTCAAGAAATCAAAACATTGATAGAGATATACCGGATTTCAGTATATCACATTTTCAAATTGCTTTTTGTGAGAAATTTGAAGTATTACACTGATACAGTGTATTTTGCAAGAAATTGATAAGTTTTCGTTTCCGCCGGTGTGTTTAGCCTTCAGTAGAGGATTATGTATAATGCTCCGAGATTAGACGGGGATTTTTTGTTCCAAGAAATGCTACAGTTATTGACCTATTACAGTAAGATGAGGTGAAATTGTCATTAAAACATCACGACAGTGAGATCATAGTCATTAGCAAATATCATACTGCGAGTGATTTGTATCATCGCCATGGTAATGCTACAACAAAATCTCAACAGTCTTGGGAGATGATTAAAAATGGCGACCCACTCAAAGCTGATATCAAGCCTATCAGAATTAAATAAATCACACTTCTCCCATGATAAAAGCATCGAAAGATTCATGTTTTGTAATGAAAAATAGAGCAGAAAAGAGTGGAATTGGCAAAGAATAAAGTTTACAGGCATGTAGTTAACACTCTAAATTGTATAGATATGCAAGAAAATGAAGGTGTTTATTCAAATTTTAAAGAGAAAGATCATCATACAGACATGATCGGGGAAAATGTTTAGGGTTGGGCGTGTAATCAGCTCATACTTGTGTCTTGAGAGAACGTATCTGCTATAAATTAAATTAAAATCTATCTTGAATTGAGATATACTGGCCATTCACATGATTAATTATGCCACTGTATAAACATTACTAATTCTACCTTTTCTCCGTGGATTAGATAGACTTGTATCGCTGAAATGTATTTCGTGCCTTTATTTGTCATTGCCGTTTTGGTCAGATAACCTGATAACTAGTACAAGGTTGTTCATTTAATTGTTGCATATTGGGACAGTGCTTTGTTATCACCATGGTAACTACCATTTACACAATGTCATTGCAAAGCATGACGCAAAATGCCTCTGAAGTGATACTAAACTAAATAACATGTCCACATTTGGAGGTACATGGAAATATTGATGATACATTGAGTCAAATCAAATGATTTCAGCCTTAAATCAAGTATCCATTCACCCCCCATTCATTTCCTAACCAAGACTGCTTTAGAGAAAAGGAGTAAACTATGGGTATTGATTCGACTAAAATTATTTGAATTTGTGGTGAGATAAAATGCTGTTGATGTAAAAGTTATTGACATACGAAAATACACATTTTAACTGTAGTACTTTTAATGTTACAGAATTTATTTATAAACACACTGATAGAATCATCCTATGTTTGTTATAAAAAACAATCCAATCAAAATAATTTTTAGATATCTCAATGTCAAAGAGACAATTGAAGATTCAAAATTAATTCAAACATGTCAAATTTTGAAAGTCAAATCAGGTTTTCGTCATTGTATGCTAAAAGTTTATAAAACGCTTTGAAAGTTTTTTATGACCCCGAAAAAATACTCTTAAACTTTTACTAACCTATCCCATTCTACTGCTAAGTATGTCATTACAACCATACCAAAATATCTCACGATAAAACTTGATAGAACTTGAAGTACCGATCTTCTTAAAAGTTATCCATTGCATCAATTGAGACAATTATCCACATACATTATCCCTTACAAATTCGTCATTCAGTGCATAGATGTTACTGAGAAAACATGGACAATGAAATATTTTGTAAGAGAAAGCAATAAAAATTGTCTAGGCTATAAATTTTGCAAATGATAGCATCAAGTGAACAAAGAGTAGAGATTATGACCTAACTGTTTGGATCACCGAAACCACTCTAAACTACTCTTGTTAGGACGTTAGATTTTGAGCTGTTACGACTTAAATTTTTCTATAAAATGTCACCAATTTCAAGATAATGTTATAGATGATGGATAAAATTTTAAGTCGTAACAGCTCAAAATCTAACGTCCTAACAAGAAATGGATAAAAATTCACGTCTGATATATTTTCATGAAGAAGTGTATTGCGAGAAACAACAAACTATCAGAGTTTGAGCCAATTCACATATTTTATATCCCATAATTTTTGTCGGCATCACAAAACATGAACATGACATTTTGGAGGTCATAAAAGGAAAAAACTTTCATAATATTGAAAGCCCTCACGTTATAAGATAACACTATCAAAATACTATATTACTCAATAACAGATACGTTTCATTTTCGCCTGAGGATAAATACATGAGTAGGCACAATCAATAAAACTATTATGATCTAAGATTGTTAAACATACGTACACGTAAAGGTCAAGAGTTAGATAAGTTGTTTTTTGATTCACATTTATTTTTATGAAGTTTGGCTGAACTTGTACAAAATTATTAAAAGTTTCAAATGTTTACGGTAAAACCTGTTTAAAGCAAAAACTACTTGGAACAATTAGGTGTTCATTTCAAATAATGGCTTAACAGAGACATCTAAAATATGGGATTGAAGTGTTTATGGGATTGAAGAGTTCATGTGATTGAAAAGTGTTCATGGGATTGAAAAGTGTTCCTATCTGGAGGTGTTCACTGTAAGAGGTGTTCGCACACACAAATTCAGATTGACCAGAAACTGATCATGATGTGAACAAGTTGGCCTTATATGGGGTAGCAAATATACAAAAACTGGGCCAGATAATACAAAGCACTTTCCATGAGCTCGGTTTATTCAACATGCCCTTATATTACTTTGAGAGAGATTCGCTTAGATTGAAATTTACATTGTGGCTAGTTAAAGCAAACAGTTGATATTAACACTAAATTTTTTACATTAAGAGACATAAAACTGAGTGATGATATACTGCCTTAGTTCACCACATCCTTTTGTATTGCAGTTAAATCAAGATAGTTAATTTTTGCAATGGAAATATTCATACTAGAAACAATTCACAAAATGGGAGGAAATGATTTCATATAACCCTGAAGTGCCATTACAATAAAAATTCAAAAAATATTTTTTAAGAATTTGTTAAATGGAAAATCTGTGGTATGTGAAACATTTATAAAAGTAAAAGTTGAAGGACCCTTTAAGTACTGTATGTGGTCCCACCCCTTTCTATTTAGCATAAAATACATTAAAAACACAGCATTTTATTCGTTTCCCATAAATCTCTAACCAGAACCCTGCTTAAAAATCATCATTATTCTTATAATAAAAAAAATTGCCATACATGAGATTCCCGGGGATTTTTATTTCTTTCATATATGGGCGCTTATAAGAATGGTCTGAAGGATATATTTTTTACCCTGGACGCTAATTACAGAGAATACCGAATATGTATATTCAAAAACATCAAATTAACAAAGAAAAATCGGGACATATCTGGCGTGAAAAATTTCCCCGAGCAATTGTTACTTATCCGGTAAAATCATCTCCAAGCGGGTAACGACTCTAATGTGTTATGATAGGACTTATTACATGCTTACAATAGGATTACACCGGGATTAATATCAAAGGATAATATTGATATAATGAGCTAGCCTTAATGACTCCTCACAGGTGCGGATTACCAGGCATTACCTAGAGTCTATTGTATAATTCAGCGCAAGGTCTTCTCAAGTATTGTTTGCTTCCATTTTGATATTCCAAATAAGTTTATTATAAGGTCTCAGCATTTTTATCTCAAACTTACAATTAGGCCTCACCCACCCAAGTTTTGTGCCCCACCAAGCCTCCTCTACAAAAGCCTCATCCAGGCCCCTTCTAACTGAGCCTTACCCCCCCCCCCCCATCTAAGCCTCCCACACAATCTGGGTCCACCTAAACGATACTCACCAGTAAATGACTTGCTAGATGACTGAGCCAATCTCTTGCTGAGAAATGGGAACAGATCTAGAAAGGAAAAATGTGAAAATGTGAATCAAAAAAAACAGAAAATGTGACAGAAAAATAATACATAAGTGAAAAGCTCTCACTATTCATCAATGGATGATTTGGATAGGTCAGGCAAGAAGTAAGAAACACTGAGCCATGTCCTTTTTTCTAAATCACACATTAGAGGAATTTAGTTTTTAAACCATATATCTTAAAACTATGTTAGCACGTGTTATATCTAAGTGAACGTCGTCTAATTATATAACTCAGTTATTTGTAAATAAGTATTCTGATTTATCAAAGTAATTCTTTAACTAATGCTTAAGAAGCTGACTACTCCAAGGGATAACACCATCTTACAATGGTACATAATACAGTCTGTGAATCTTACAATGGTATATGAATGTCACAAGCTATTGGCTTTAACCATTTTAGGATCACTTTGCAGAATTTTGCATGGTTCCATCTGGTTTAGTCTTGCTCCAAGCCCTAATGACCAGGATAAATTTGCAGAATTTTGCATGATTACATCTGGTTAAGTCTTGCTCCAAGCCCTAATGACCAAGCCCATATGCACCTCACATCAATCACAAAAAGTGAAGTGAATAAAACAGAGATTTAGAGACTTAATGCAAGGCTACACCCTGTTAAGACTGGGATAATGTAGTCAGAATATAACATACAAAACAAGGTTTGAATCCTATGAGTTAAATTACAACATAAAACAACAACAACAACAACAACAAGACACATTAAAGTGTTGTAAATAATACTCACGGGGAGATGGTGTGTTATGGTTAAACTGCTGTGTGGTCAATGTGAGGGGCCGTCTTGCACTGAAAATAGAAAACACGAAAGATACAAATAGATTGTTAAACAATACAGTGTTCTCCCCAGGATTCTTTTCAAGTGGGTACATATCAAAATATGGAAAATGGAAGGCAAGAAATTCCAAATAACAGCCAAAAATTCCTGTTATGAATCTAAATTAAAGGGTAGGGTAGGGATGAATTGCAAAGTACATGATGTAGTATCAATGAAGACAAAATCAAGAAAAATAGAAGCTATGGAAAAAACCTTTACAAATACATTGTAACAACCAAAAATGCATGCTCTAAATCTTGAAGATCACAACACAAACTTCACAGTTAAAACATATTGGCTGGTTACACAGCAGAGGCCAACTAAATAGCAGAGTATGGATTGTGTTTTTGCATCAAGTATCATGCAGCTAGTTCGGTAACCATGGCAACCCTAATAATATTATTTGCCGGGATAAGGCCGCATGTATTCCCTATTTCTGTTATATTCATTTATTGGGGAATGTGTCATCCCAGAGAGCTAGGATGAATTGATTTAGGGAGTTTCTATTGAATGCAAGTTACAGTTCATTGAAATTATCGTACAGTTTGCTAAATACATAGTTACAGTTCATTGAAGACAATTTACAGTTCTTTGAAAAAATCATACAGTTCGCTGAATAGAGTTCCAAATCATTGAAAATATGTTAAGGTATATTAAATAAAATTAGCAGAACAGCAACATATAACCATTAGTAATGTGTAAAGATGGTTTCCATTCATTGTATTCAATTCTTCACATTTTAAGGAGTTCACTTCAATTTGTTTGTTAAGAAAAACCTAATGACAATAACAAACAAATAACTGAAACACTGAAATAAAACATTTCCGAATGATATAAAAATTCAATTCAGACATTTAAGACAAATGTGAAAACATGTAAAACTTCCATCTGAACATAGCATAGAAGAGATAAGAGAATATATTGATTCCCACATATCGCAAAATGTCCGCATTTATTCACGTTATCATGAAAAATTGAAAAAAATTGTGAATAAAAATTGTCATTTTCTATATGAAAATACAATATACAATAATGACAAATGCGTAGTTTCACATTTTCTCATTTCAAATAAGAACACAAAATATTTTAAAGAAATATGCGGAATAGACTATGTAGAAGCTTATACTACAAGAACAAACTACTTCTGGCAATTTGTTTCCAGTGATGATTATAGCACTTTTATTTCTAGGCTGTCTCCATGGAAATGACAAACTTAATGCATCCTTATTAAATGAAATTAATTGACAAACTGCAACTGAATAGTAATTAACGCAACATGTTCTGTAAATGTAGAGTCAGCTCATTATTTTTTGTTCGTGTCGATTTTCATCGTTTTGAAAATATATTCAAACAGTGCATGTTTCAAGTACAGTAGTTATATAACTAAAGTCATGTTTTCTTCTTCATCAATACATAGAAAATTGGTTTGCGGAAAAAGGCAGATGAGTATCTATAAATTGGAGATAAATATTACATTGTCTACTCTACTGTCTTGACGATATGTCCTTAGTAATAAGGATATATTTATGTTTGATACAAATATATAAAAGTGTGTTAAGACATGATATCCGCTGTGTTATTTAGTGATAACAGTCGACTCATTAATTACCCAGATATCCCAGATATCGCCATTAGAGTCACTATTATCAAATCTATATAGATGTTTATGAACGAGAATATAGTGGTACTCTATACCAGCCAAGCTACTTCATCATTTTTATTTTAATGCCAATTTGATACGTAGGAAATTGAGATCAATTAAGAGTTACATGCATGAACGCTATTTTTAAATGAATGGGAAACGGAGTTAAGGTCCCGTAATCGAAACTCGTTTCACATTATTACAGGTCCTACAAAAGAATACTCTGTAATAGAAAATACATTGTTATATCAACTTAATTTATAAAGAAGAATGCGATTGAGGTTTTTAAGAAGTGTTGTGTCATCACCATGACAATGAATATCTAACTTGCCCACCCGCATGCGTTACCAGCAGCAAAACACAATGGCAACATAGAATTCTTTAAGTATGGTGCAAATAAATTGAAAGGCGCATTATAGAATAAAGTCGTACTGAATCATAACTGCCCGAAGTGTTTCCGATAATAACAAACTCTACATTACGCAAACATCAGGTAGAACAATTGCTTATTTAACTTCATACACAATATCGGGATCTATCTACATAACTGGTATAATAACTAAGTACAACCCTTAAAGAAAATCTCAACACTCTACTATTGTATGTATATATTTATTGCCCTTTATATAAAGGAGATACATGTATACAAATTATGTAAATGTTAAATTGAAAAATTTATATTATATTTAACTAAGCCTTGGATTTGACATTTTGAATCTTCATTCTACAAGATAATTTAATCTTTTGATGTGCATTATTCTCTTGAGAATGAAATTCAAATCTTGTGGTCTTCCATATATCCCCCTCAGACTCTCAATTGGTCTGTAAGCTCTAAGCAATAAAGTGAATTGAAATCTGATCTTGGAAAGGCGCTCATTAATCCAAAAAATCAAAAGGTCATGGATATGTTATGTCATTTCTCTTTAAAATTTGAATAAACATTCTGATATTTTTACATTTGTAGACAATTTAGAGTATTAACTACATATCTGTGTCCTTTATTCCTTGCTAATTCCACTCTTTCTCACCATATTTTCCATTTCAAAACAATACCCCCCATGATATTTTCCGGCTAAATCTGAGTGTGAACAGTTACAGCTGAATAGCAGATTGCAAACAAATCTCTTGATATATTGTTTGCCATTTGGCTTGTTTATTGATTATAGACTTAGTCACTTGATTCTTAGACTGAACAGATTGAGAGAATAAACAGAAAACGACAATAGAGCCATTGATGCTAAATGACAATCTTGAGCCACCGATTCTATGTAAGCATATTATTGTTTCAATTTTGACTCATTTCCGATTTTAAGTGATTTTTATAATTTGACTGTCCATGCAATCAAGAATGCTTTAAGGGATTTCAGTCATTTCGATAGCGATATACACGTAGATGTATACATGTCAGAAAATACATGACAAAAAACAGATATCAGGTATTTGATTGACCCATATGTTATTACTAATAACAAAATCTACTCTAGTAAATTAATTCTCAAAAGTGACACTTTTTAACTCAATCCAGTAATAACATTTGCAAAATAGGATGCGTTTTATTATTATAAATAGCTGTATTATATCATAATCATCATATAAGAGCAAAAAATGATCCTTTTTGATCTGATTACCTTGTGTATGATTTATGCTATCATTAGGTATACAAATTATGCACTATCACCCATGAACCAGAAAACATTAAAACCTCAGCTCATCACCATCAATAAATATCAGATCCCTATTTGTAATCAGTTTGCAGGTAATATGACGTTCCGTTTGATACTTCATAATGCTATTTTACTTCATTTCTCTCAAAAATTTGATTAAAGTGTCTCAGTTTTTGGCACTTTTATATAATTTGGAGAGTAGAGTATATGTTTTTATATTTCATTCCCTGCTGATTCCACTCTTTTTTACAATATTTTGCATTGAAAAACATGACCATCTGCACCATTTTCAGATCTGATTACCCCTTTATAATACATGAACTTGCTATATGCTTCATCATTCTTTCTATAAATGGATTACCAGGACTTGATTAAATTCAATTGGGGGTTTAGAGCAGCTGAATATTGCCACACGTCTGCCATCCTGTGTTGTTACATCACTATAGCAACGGAAAAACAATCCCAGCTGCCACACGACCAGAATGAGGCTTGAAACCACTGTATCAATAGGCTAATTGGCAAAGGTTCGCTTTATCTCAATTGTAATCTACTTGGTAATTTTCACAAGATAAAAGACTAAAAAATGAGTCAATACTCCTTTGATTCTGTATTTGTATTAAAGATACTTTTCAAGCTAGTCTCAACTGACCACAAATCCGACAAGATTTAGCCGTCGGCACATCGCATTGTTGTGTGGAAATACTGATCAGCCAATTCATTAAATTGTCCATTTATTAATTAAATTGCTATAAATATCAGGTGAAAACTGTTATTATCAGACAGAATAAATATCTGCGAATCACCTATAGCTAATATAAGGACAATGGCAAATAACAGAACAAACTGTTTTATATAAAGTATGGTATGTAGAGAGCATTCCATGCCCCTTCACTAAATCAGGTATCTGCAGAGGAATAATGAAAATTTCCACAAAAGCATCATAACATGTTTTTTATGTTTTTGACGCCAGTTAAAAAGGTAACTTTTACAATACAGTACAAAAATATATTCAAACCTTGTAATTGACCACTTTAATGTTTCCCTCGAAAATGTGTTAGAGGATTTCCTGATTTATTCACTAACATTTTCTTGGAATTATTCACGAGACTGACAAAAAATAATATTTGAATACTTACCCGACAAGGTTGTATATAGGAGAGGGTTGAGGATTGGCAAGCATTTGCATCTGATGATAGGGATGATAAGGGGTCTTCCTGAGAGCCTGTAGTAGGTTGGGTCTGTAGTCTGGGTCTATACACCAAAGGGAACCCTTCCCGATACTCTGAAAAATACAATAACAGACATTATATGATTGGAATCTATATTAAATGATATAGTTATATGTATTGTGCATTTGCAGTTCAGTTATATGGCAACATCAAGTTTAATAGGCATAAGCAACAAGTTTTAGTAAACATCATTACATAGGACAGGTCTGGGGGACAGGCCACAGGTCTGCCCATATGGGTGAGCAACTTTGCCCATATCAAGTAAAATAATGAGGGAATCTGTGGTTTTATGTATCACAACATTATGATATCTATCTCCTTTCTTAAAACAATCAATCATAATGTTATCATTAGGATTATAAGTGTTGTCACGCACATCAATATCCCTCAAGAAAGTTTCAGTTTCTCAAATGTGGAACATCACAGAAAATGGCATAAGACGTATCATTAAGGATATTCTTACATCTTTTATACTACATTTGTACTGCATTATGAGAAAGAGACAGAAATATGAAAAAATACAAAGATCTATTAATTTGTAAAGTACAAAAAGACATTGAAGATTTTATTCTTTACATTCAATTATTTTCTGAATAAGATGGCTTAGCAAAAACGAACAAATTAATAGCTCTAGGTTGATATTGTGTCATTATTTTATACTGGTATTAGACGAGCTAATCAACAATTAACTGACAACGCTATTTATAGGCTCATCATTCCTGGAATGAGTTTTCCTGAAAGCAATTCATAATGATCTCTTTTAGTACTTCGTGTATTTTGTCATCTTGACATGGCTAAGAAAATACAATATACAATGTTCTCTCGTTATTAAGTATTGTATTGTTCTGTTATTGTATCATAGCCCCGGTCATTCTGATAGGCGTCACATCTTTCTGTTTACGAGCAACTTTTTAGAGCTGAGACAAAAATCACGAGCAAACATGTTTTAGGATGTTTTGGGACTAGTTGAGTCTATCAATGACAACAAGGCATTAACATGCGAAATGACACTACCTGCCATTTGTTACAGATGCTGGACTCCAAATGCTGACCGCTAGATGCCGAACACCATTCACAAAAAAGTTGGAATCTCTGACAATATCTCATCACTGGAGAGATTTTCAACTTTTGTACAAATACTCTAATGAATGGCTATATATACAGAGAACATTTTTCATGACCCCAAAGTTATCATGGCCCAAAAGGTTTTCAATATAGAAGTACTTAAATGACAGGAAACATATATCCTATTTTTATGATTTATGCTACAAATTTTCAATCCTACAAAGATAAATTATATTTCTGTCAGTAAGGACCGGAACTGATTAGTAAAGGTTGAACGCAACCATATCAACAAATTGCCTTGCTCTTGAAACAACTGCCGATTCCCTATTGTTTAACACACACTTCACATAACAGTCAAGTACCTTATCTTACAAATACTCCACAACAAACTTGTATTCCTTACTTATTCAGCAAGAAAAACAGATTTAGTACCAATTAAATATAATTAAATTATAATCAACAAGACAAACACCGACTAAAATTCACAGCATTGATTCTTAATGTCCCTGGGGGAGGAACAAGCACCCTGACCTCCCTTGATACCCACAGGAAACATAGCGCTAGGGTAGTTCTTATTTATTGCTATAAAACATGTTTTCTCCATAAAACACACAAGTAACAGTGTTTCCTCATAAAACATGGTATTCAATCATTAAGGCGTTGATTCCCCCTTGTTATATTCTCTATTTGTAAAATGTCCAAACATTCAATGCTACTCAACAAATACACATGTATCTTTATCAAAACTTAATTGGACTGGCAGAATTTATGTGAATGCCGCCAAACATCTGAGGGATTAAATAACCAAGGTGAAGTATCGGAGAATGCTGTAAGTCAAAGGTGGATTAAGACTGATGTTCGCTTTTAAACAAAATATAAATTTCAGTGAATAAATCTTACATGAGAGATTGAGAGATACAGCTTAACCCATAATGGATAACCATGGCAACAGTTTTCATTTGGAAGAAATTCCAGATCTCTTCTAAGAAAGATGATGCCATGATCAGTATCAGAATGCCAAGAATCATTGTGCACAAATCCAGGGTGGGGTGATCTCATTTTACAAATCATGATTGCACACTTTGGTTGCATCTCACGCATCTAACGGAATAATATCCCTACTTCTATTCGCCTTCTCTCTAAAATAGCATGTTGTAAAATATATCAGTTATACATTTTCCTTACTAGTTCTACTATTTTCCACTCTATTTTTGATTTTAAAACTTGAGCTGAACACCATGTTATCTTCTCAGGGGTAATGTTGGTAAACATTGAGTTAATCTAATTAGCACAACCTATAGATGAACTAAAGCTTTGTTAGACTGTTTGTTATTTGGTTTGTAATCAGTGCATCCTATTTCATAACAAAATGCCAGAAATATACAATGGGTATATACTTGTCCATGATGTAATTGTGATAACACATCGGGTGCACCAACTATAGCAGACTTTCAGCTTAATTTCTAGCCAATTGCTTCATATATCTGTAATTCTGTGAGTGACTCTTTAACTCTCGGGATAAACAGATTCTCTTTTGTTACATTTTAGGGAAACATCATCTCTAACGGTAGCCTTGTATCAAATCTCTTGGGGCCATTAACAAGACAATATTGATTCTCATTTCATCTACTACAGTACCAGGCCCATAGCCAGGGGGCAGAGGGAGCAGCCCCTGGCCAGAAATTCTTTCAAATCATGCAGTTTTTCACCAATCTGAGCACTTTTCGCATGATTTTTTGCCAAAAACTGTCAAAAAGCTCCCTCCCCTTGGCAAAAGCTCCCCTTGGTAAAATCGCTCCCCCCAAGTTAATCCTGGCTACGGGCCCAAGTACATATCCTTGCATTTTTCAATATATCTCAAGTACTTGACAACAAATATTAAAATGTTACTTTAAAATGAATGTCTGAACTTTATGATTTATAAATAACCTATTTATTTGACAATTAACCTCATAAGATAGATTAAAAAGTGATTTATTGGTTGACATATTTGAAGATGTGGTGTCAGAAGATACCTTTATAAAGATCACCTCTTGAGTTAAACTTTCCTATCACCCTGCACACAGAGTCAAGTTATAAACTTCTGAAGAGGAAGCTCTCTTTTAAGAAGCGAAGTCGAATTTATGCAAAGGGTATTTTTATACTAGCACTAGAAAAAATTAAACATTAAGGTGTAACTGTAAATATGAACCTAGCTCCAAAAACAGATTGGAGGTATCAAAGAGTATAGCAGGGGTAGAGTTCAAGGATGTAATACAAGACCAAAATTGATTTTTCCTAGTTAAAACACTTGTCAATTCCCACTATCTATTTCCCTTGTTATAAGTATCAGGTGGACAATAGGGTAACAAAGAGAAATAACAGAGAACTAGATTTTTCCATTATGGTACCAAACGCATTCTCTAGAATTCCCTAGAACTTTGCTCTTCAAAACGAGACTCTGGTAAATCAGAATGAAATTTTCCTCTTCTCTAGCTCTAAGTACTAACATTTTGCAAGGAAAATACGAGTTATTGTTGATAGAAGTTCAGACAGGATATTGAGATATTCTCAACTTCAGTCAATCATGTCGAACATTCCCATCCGATTATCTACATTTTACTCTATTTCTCGATAAAATTTGAATGAACTATTTCATTTTCTGGCAATTTTTTACAATTTGGAATATCAACTTTATTTGTAGCTATTTTATTCCTTGCTGATTCCACTCTATCTTATCTTAATTTCGATTTCAAAACACGACCTTTTTGTGATTTTTCTGTTGGGTTTCAACCATTCATGCAATTATAATTCAACTTGTAGCCAATCATGTGTGAAATGAAATGAAATGTGCAGTCACCAACAAGAGATTATTCTAGTAATTTCCCCAACAAGAAATAACAAAATAATCGCAAAATTTCCATCGTCACTGTAAAATATTGAAGAAATAGCCAGAAATTCATGAATGCTAAACAAATTCAGGGATTCATGAAATATATTTATTCGAAAAAAAGAACACCAACATGTCTAATAGGGTATTTTTTGAAAGGGATTTACCATCAATGATGTGCATGCACTGCACCGTGTAATGTTACCATGGTTGCTATAGTGACAGGTATAAACATACTTGATAGGAGTAGGTCTCATGAAGAGCTTGCTTGCGATTAATGAGTCGAAAAAGTTCATCAAATAAGGAATCATAAATGTAGTAAATGACGTGGATGCGATAGTCTTCTCCTAATATTCATTCATACTTGTTTGATTGTTTGCTTAGCTTGTTTGTTGTTTGGTTAAGCCAAAGGATGCCACATTGAAGTAGCTTCCCAGATATCAGATTCAACATCAATTTGGCTCCTTAAGGAGCAATGTTCTCTTAATTGTATCTCCTCAACATCTAAAGAAATGTTCTTTGATCCCACCCGTAATCATCTGGCAGGTCTAGCGTAATATGAAATTCATACTTAAATTAATTTAACATCTAATTGACAAATATTATTCTTCAGCTTGATTACATGACAAATTGCTTGCATAACACTCTGTAAGCCGTACAATCAAAAAGTAAAAACCATAGCAACATATCAATCAGATTCCCCGCCATGTATGGATAAGTCTACACCAAAAAATAGATTGCCTGACACTCACATACATAATCAACACATTTTCCGAGATGAAAAGGGAAAAAATATAAAGATGATATTATTATATCACTAAAGCTCATTTCTTGGTTATGATTTCTTCTCAAGGGCAGAGTCATCAGCGACAAGTTAGCTATGATGTTATGATGGTAACCATGGTAACTAATATAAACAGTATCAGTTCTTCCAGGTATCTTGGAATGAGTCTCTAAGACTGATTGATACTTGATTCGTGATACACAGCAGTAGATTGCTTTATAATAACAGTTCAACTTGTAGCAGTACTTGAACAGATTTTTTGATGTTTTTCATAACTTCGCACTATTGAATATTTAACCGAAAATGTGAAACGGGAAAGAGGAGGATTATACAACACAAGAAAAGGAAATGTAAAACGACTATTTAGTTGTAAGGAAAACAAACCCTGAAATATCAAACAAAGTCAAACACTCCCTCCCACTATTCAAGAATCTTTGAAATCTCCCGAAATATCAAAAACACACAAACAGACACTATCATTCAATATAAAATGAAAATAGATGAAACGCCAGACAAGAAACCATCTCCAAGCTGAGGTCCGACAAGTCCATAAGTCTTGGCGTGTCCATTGCTGATCTCTATATCTTGGATAATGATAGATAGTTGTTCATCAGGAAGACTTGCCTATTTAGCTGTCATATTGATGGAGTAGAATGTTAGAACAAAAGTCTACTTTAATCGATTTCCTTTTAGATAAATACATAATTGACTATTTAAATAATTACGAGTATTGAAGGTGAGATGATAAGCACAATAATCAAACGATATTAATCTCCCGATTGTTAAATGCCTTGTTGTAGTTCATTGATTCTAACCGATTTCATAAAAAGTTTCATTCATTCATTTTTACTACCAGATAATGAACGGGGAGATAAAGAGATAGACGAGGTACTTGATACTTCAACAAGGGGAAGCAGAGCTAGAGAGTGACCATCAGTGAGAAATACAAGGGCTCATTTTAATTCATGAAGATTTGATAATTTAGATTCAACATCTGATATATCGAATGATCGATTCCAAGCCCTGGAGCAACTGGGCGCAATCATCAGGTGCAGCAACCTTGAACCCAGTTTGATAGTCTCACACTATGTGTACTTTGAACAACAGTCTTGCATCAAGCCCAACTAATAATAAAAATATCTACGAAAGGGTAAAAAATTGTTGATGCGAGACATAAACTTGGATCTTTTGTATTTTGATCACGTTTGAATAAATTATAGAGTGACTTAGAAATATGAGCTCCAGGTCATAATGTTCATCCAAGTCATAATGAAATTCCCAGGGAGAACATTGTTTACCAGGAGTCCGTTTTTGTACCGTTCGTAGTAACGAACGTTCGCAATTCGTAAATTCGTAAATATTTAAAAAGTTACGAATGAGTTACGAATTCGTAAAGTTGCGAATGGATCATTTTTGTACGCTTTCGTAAGTCATTCGTAACTTTCCAATTGTTTAGAGTAAGATTTACGAATAGGTTGACGTCATATTCCACAGTTGTCAGGACAGATAGTACAACAAACAGGGTTGATCAAAATAATAAAACCAAAGTCATACAATAAGAACTTTATAAAAATAAAGATTCCATGAAAAGTACTAAAATAGATATAGAAATAGGTTGATAATACGTTGATAACGGTGTTGCCCTTTGTGTTCTCTGATTTAGAATGACAAAACGTCACAAATCACAATATAAATGAATAAATAAGAGGCCGTTCGCAAAGTTACGAAAGGGTCAGAGGTGGTATTAAATCTACGAACGAAAACAAGCATGACGTCACTATTTTCGTAAATTTACGAATCGTTCGTAACTTTACGAATCTTACGAAAATGCAACTTTGCGAAATTCGCAAATAAAACAATGGACTTACGAACGTTTGTTACTACGAACGGTACAAAAACGGGGCCCAGAACTATTATCTGTGTGTCAAAGTGTCTAACAACAACGATAATTATTCCTAATCGAGAAAATTATTATAATAACTAATTTAACTGTGTCCGAGTTCCACAAATTTTTCATCTGCCATGACAAATCACCATGCTCTCTGCTTGACCTCAAACTGAACTGTAATCAATGAATTGATTAACAATTTATAACCAACAAACCAACCAACAAAAGTTAATTTTAAAAATTCACGAATTAAAAATGTTTTACCATACAAATTTGGTGTCAACCAATTCATAGACTCGTGTTAAAAACTGTTTTCAATTTCATAACCCAAATGTAGAGTTGACCTTTTTGAACTGTATATGGTTTCTTTCAAGATATATTTTGGACTTTGGCAAACCATGTATAAACAACACAAATTCCCCCTTGCGTCAACTCAAAACCTGCCATAAAGATGTCAATGTCATACATTACAGGATTAAGCCTGTATCTCAAAATAAGTATCATTGAGACTTTCCAAAAGGGTGACTTTTTATAAGCTTCAAATATAAGTAAAAACAGGAAATCAGCCTGACATGAAACAACTTAGGGCTTAACATTTCAATGTTCAAGCACGTTTGACAGGGCATATAATTAATAATATTTTCACGATTCAATTAAAATGAATACAACTGAATATAAAGTTACAGGCAATATTGAATATTGAATGAACTTTACTTTGAATGGTTATAAACCAGCCATGTTTTTCATTTATTGACACAAAGCTGTAATTTATCCACTTACATGTCAACTGTAGGACTGTAATTTGAAAGCATAAATAAAAACAACAAATTACATGTACAGTGAAACCTGTGTATATGTTGAACACATTTGGTACATCAAAATAGTGTTACACCTTGGAGGTCAAAATGATTAAGTTCATTTTTCATATTAGTAGTTGGGTAACAGGACACGAGAAACAGTGTTCCACTTATCAAAGTATTCCACTTATTAAAGTGTTCCACTTTACAGGTTCCACTGCATGCTTTGAACCAAGAGATAAATTATCAAAAAATAGAATCACATTATATTATAATCAGTTTTGTGAAAATACGATTAGCTGTACAATTTGGTAGTCTTGCATCAAGCAATAATGCACCCCTCCCCCTTTAACTTGTTACATTTCCAACCATTTATAGCTATATGGGTGGATCAGAGGTTTGAAGCAAGACTATATTTTTGTTATTCCTTTAGTTAGAAAAACAAGAGATGTTTACCTGTCCACGTTCTTTGTCAACTTTACGGAAACATTTGTTGAGTGAGAGATTGTGTCGCACAGAATTCCTCCATCCGGTTGGCGCGTTTTGGAAGTATGGGAAATGATTTAGGATCCATGCATAGATCTCTTTAACTGGTAGTCTTTTCTGGGGTGAGTCCTCTATGGCCATGAATATAAGACAGCTGAATGAGTAGGGAGGTTTGGAGTTGACGTGCTTCTGAGGGTTGTATGGGATATTTGGGGGATGTGCACTTGTGGCATATCCGCCATTTTCTAATTTAATCTCTCCATTTTCTTTTTGAGTTTCATCGGAAGTCTCTAACTCTTCTCCCGCACGTAAATCCTTCAATAAATCCCCAGATTTTAACCAATCAAGACTCGTTAAATCATCGTCATCAGAATCTAGTTTTTCCAGGCGTATTTCCGCAAAACAACTTGAGCTTAAAGGGTCTTCAATGACCTCACCCTCGTCCGTGATCTCCATACAGCTTAGAGCTTTAGAGAGTGCACTCCCGGGAAAGCTGGCACTTAAACTATGTACGAGTCTCTGTCTCATTGACTGATCACTCTCGTCGCACTGCACCGCAGTCTGCATGGGCGCCATGACTACCATCTAGACTGTTTTCCTGAAATGCACAAAGAAGTAAGATTAAACGAAAGGCATTTATAAATATATACATGTCAAAGAATCTGCAAAATGCAACATAGTCCTGAAATTGTTCTCTCTTATATCTTATGTCTCTGGAAAACAATGTAAACATTTTTAAAAATCATAAAATATAAAAGTATTAATATATATATTCAAAGCAGACCTTTTATATCAATAGATTCAAATATATTTTGAATTCAAACATCAAAATATAACTGTAGACAGACAATGTATTACTCATGCATTAAAAATTCATCTAGTTACTGATTTGACAAACTAGACTATATGATCTAACATTTTCAGCTGTTGTCATAGAGACGCATCCTAACGAGAGTATAGACCTAACAACTGTGATGTTAAAAAACATATGTAGCCTAATTAACATAGTTCAATCTAACTATACCACTGTGATCCATCTGCTTCATCCCAAACAGTTTGTCTAATTTGTACGTTGAATATGTCCTTGTGAAAAGAGCTGTGAATGGTTCCAGGCCATATGAGTAAAACACATTATTCACACATTCAAGCCAAGATGTTCATATACTCTCTGAATACATAACAGTTAAAATCGTTAACTTTCCTCAACAAACCTGCCTATATAGAATAAGGAAATGCACAAGCGATTTCATCGAAATAGTACTTCATGTTAAACATAGTCCATCCTTTTTTTAGCTATGACAATATGACCCTATTTTCCTAAAACTGTCATCTCTTTAAACAACAACCATTTCACAGTTTGAACTGAACTTTACAATGTAAATACAAAGCTTAGATATAGAGAATGTGAAAATGGAACGCCACATGTCTGTAAACACTTAGCCGGAGCCTCCCGATCATTAGGTTACCATGGCAACTAAGTATGTTCTGTTAATACAAGCAGTAACGTTTCCAAATGAAGCTTCATCTTTGTACTGCAGAAGTTTGGCAAAACAAAATATTCAATTTCTCTACATTTGCTTTAATAAGACATAACTACCTTTTTATCTATCTATCCTCTGGTGCTTTTTAAGTCCTTATAAGTATAAATTCCTGTTGTCTTAGATGTAACTTGTCTTGCGTTTATTAATTGTAGCACTTACTGCATCAAACAATCAAAGTCTCTTTAGTTACTTATTTATAACCAAGCTGTCTGAGGAAGCCACATATCTGTTGAAAGCAACACTTTTACTCAGCACTATCAATACATCTTAGTTTAATATCTCCCTAAGTCTTATTAAGATTAACGGAGATTAAATCATCTAACGGATAGAGACCTTGCCTTATAAGGCTAATTTTCCTGTCATGACGTGTCAAATATTAATCCATTCGACCAAGTGGGTTCCTCTTTTTTTAAATCTCAAACAATCAACATTAGATATATATAACCATGTGATAGAAGTGTTATATGCTGTATTAATAGTGACTTTATAAAGTATCTATCTGTATATGTGAATCTAGTGTGTTCTGTTTGAAGTATCCAACTTCCTTTTCCATTTCCTCGTTTTATATATTCTATATTATTAATGATGTCCTCGTTCTATCATTTCTAATTTTATGAAACAATTGTTTAAACTTTGAAAGAGTCTCTCTGTCATTGAACACTGTGATATAAAACATTAAGATCTGTATTCCAGCATTTTTGCTCCTCACACGTTACTTTGATAAAACTATATGGTCGTAATCCAGGAAGCACTGTCTAAAGTTTAATGAGATCAAGAGATGGTGTTATAAGTGTGATAATTCCCTGTTCATATCCATAACCTGCTAGCCCTACTATATTCATATTCACAAGTTACCACTGCCAACCTGTGCATCAATTTATCAGCTCCACATCTGTTGGAATCTTCCCTTTTCACATCCAGTATAATTCTTGCAAATAACATACTTTTATTTTACCACGCAAGTACATTACAAACATTCATAAAACCTCATTTAAGTCAGAAAACTAATATCTCATTGATATTAAATTTTAATACTAGACATTCCAATGGGTGTATCCTTTTGAAAAGGTGAAATTAAATTTGAGGTTTTCTTTTCAGAAAGGGTTGGTGATTTTAATCAAGGAGCCTGATACTGTACGGATCAGATACTGTACGCTGGCAGATGGTCCTATTGTAGCCTCTTTCTCAACTATCACATGATCAAGCCATCGCTATAGTTACTCATTTATTACTAATTATCATGAGACCTAGAACTTCGGCAATTCAAGGCAATCTACTTTCTTTCCATCTAAATCAATAGTCAGAAGACATACTCGAAAACGAAAATGACTTCTTTAGAGTATTACACACCTCGATATAACGTTTGCTTATTTCTCAGTTTTTCGTTTTATCAAATAAACCAAACTGCAAGAAATGCTGAAACTTTGTTTCATATGATTTAATAGCTCATCATAGTCTTTCCAGAGAAAAATATCACTTGTTACAAATCTGTATTTATCTCCTAAACATAATGGCTCGAACTAGACACGATAATTAGGTAATATAATAGCAAATCATCTGTAGTGAAACAATATAGTGTAGATATCACTATGATACACAAGGTCATGAATTTTTAATGATGTTTGCTCTGAGTTTCAGTTTGTAATATGAGAGACGGTTTATAACTAAACACACATTGGAAAACAACAAACAAAAAGTATATGGTGTCACTTATCTCTGGAGTCAGTTTATAACAACATGTGTGTGTTGGCAAAGAAGTTCATCCCAAACTTTCAGGAATGGGAGACTATGTAAAATATACACTGTGTTTAGTATACATGACCTAGACACAAAAATATGTAAAAAAATATTCATATTAAAAAAGTACCTTTTCACACGGCCTTATAAATCTATTAACTATATCTCGATATATCAAATATCTTCTTCAATAGATAAAACTTAAACCATATAAATGGTTTGAGTAATTTTTCAAACAATCTTACAAATCAGTAAAAATGACAAAAATAATTACTATTTTCAAGCTATTAATTTTAATTGCACAAAACTGTAAGATATACCTGCTCATATTCCGTTGACATTTTGACATTTTTGGTGAATTGAGCATATTTTTTAAGTAAACATGTCACAAACATCCCCTTTTTTCAAATACATGGACACTTTGATCAATCAATTAACTAGTAGAAACCAAATAGGGACTTTTACTCATTTTTTCATTCTAAAATGATTCTTTTCAAGCTTCTGATTATTCAGATGTCAGGTTTAACATGACAGTGAACATCTTGATTGAAAATAAGTTTCGTGTTACAAAAATGGATTTTTTCAATACCTAAACCAGCTTTATAACTTTAAGCATTTACTTACCAAAATATTAAGTAATCACTTTTCAACCATCATTCATTTCAGATTCCATTTTAGATGATTTAAAGACTATCCAAAATTATGCACGTTTGTGAGATGAACAAACACAGGCATATGTGACTCCACTTGCAAAATCCAAGTCACAAGTGCGTCATAAAACTGAAATGTTTTTTTCAACCCAGCCTTTGAATAAACAAGTAGATATTAAAAAGCAAAAACGCTACCTTAGTGATTTATGATAAAAGTTCAAAATCCGTTAAAAATACTTGATCTTTGTCCGCTCCTCTTAGTTTTACACTTTCACACATTTTCAAACACTCATGTACAAAATATACATAATGTACATACATGAAAGTTACTAAAATTACAAGCAAAACTCAAGATGTTATTTTAGAATATAGAATACAGCGAGATGTCGCCTATTATAAGTAATTTACTGCACGACCCTGTGTAACACAACCATAAAACACATTTTCTTAAAACTGAAATATCATGAGTTAAAAACATTTATAAACCTACCTTCAACACGTAAACCAGTATGAAGTAATTCTTATTTCAAATAGATGTTTATAATAATCCAGTGTTTTTAAAACTGCCAAATGTGTATCCAACACCAAACCGAGTCCAAATATAATATCTGACCTCTAGATATGCATGTATTCATATGTGTTCACAACTGCTAAAATGACCAACCAGGGTCAAGAGAAGCCTAATATGCCCCCTAACAAGAAGAAAAGTGTCCCATATAACAATGGTCATCAAATGGTCTGCGACTAAATTACATTTATCAACTTCAGTTGAACCCTTTCACAAAGGTCACATATTTAACTCTAATGAAAGAAATAAAATAAATAGCAATATGAAAATAATTCACAAAATAGCATTCACTAAATAAAACAGAAATCAAAAGAAACTCAGATATTTTTCATATTTCCTCAAAGTGTGATACATACCTGGCTCCCAGTAATAAATATAAAATACAAGTACACAGTCTAATGTGGAGATGTGAAGGCGTCAACTTTTCCAAAGGGTCAACTGGAAACATTATAGATTTCCAAGATGACCAGCTGAAACTGACTTGTAATGTTGATTGGATTAGCTACTAAGACAGCTTGATACACAATGGATTCTATTATCCAATTATTCTATTATACGATTGTAGTCTCAGTGGTCAATCAACAATACTTCCTAGTCTTAATTATTAGTGATCTTACACATGTACATGTTTAACCATCTGGGACACTTTGATTGAAATCAACATGATACAAACACAAACAATTAAACTCATAATCAAATCAACGGTCTTGCTATGCTATGTGCCAGGCCCCAAGCCAGGGGGAAGGGCGTTCAGGGGGTTTGGCAAAAACTTTTTCAAAATCATGGAGTTTTTCATCATTCTGAACACCTTCCAAGTGAATTTGACCAATTTTTTGCCAGAATTGTCAAAAGTGAACAACCCCTTAAAAGTGCACCCCCCCCCTCTTTGGCAAAAGCCAGAATTGTCAAAAGGGAACAACCCCTAAAAAAAGTGCCCCCCCCCCCTCTTTGGCAAAAGCCAGAATTGTCAAAAGGGAACAACCCCTAAAAAGTGCCCCCCCCCCTCTTTGGCAAAAGCCAGAATTGTCAAAAGGGAACAACCCCTAAAAAGTGACCCCCCTTGGCAAAAGCCAGAATTGTCAAAAGGGAACAACCCCTAAAAAGTGACCCCCCTTGGCAAAAGCTGGCTATGGGCCTGGATGCCATGATAAACTATGTCATCTATCATAGTGAGCCATTCCATTATTAAAGGCAACTCATCACATTTTTTTATTTTGCGACTTGCTAGCATTATGAAACATATCTAATAGAAGGTGCATATCCCTCTCATTGCCAAATTCGAAAATACCTTGGCCAAGTCAAAATTAGATCGCCTTCTCAAAATTTCTCATGTCTTAAATCAAGCTAGCTTAGAAAGTACTGTATTTCAGAAATTTTGTACTTTGAGTATTTTATCCAGTAAACAACTGAGCCTCTTTCCTTCTACCCTAAATACATGATAGTGTTTGGAATAATTAATTATTCATAAGATGATGTAAGAACTATTTAATTATATTATATTACATACCAATACTTACTTCTCTTGACATTAGATGTAATTATCCAAATTACTTAATAATAAAAACATCCAAAAATGACCTGAAAAAATGACGAACTTTGCTGCTTACATTATGATACACTCTCAAAACCTGTAAAACTGATTTTACAGACACGTAATGTATATAGACATTAATGATACAACTCCTCTATGAGTTATGGCCTATGTGAGTTTGTATATATGTTACCATAGCAACCAGTAACATATCATCTCCCACTGATAGAATGAACTAATGAAGGCTATAGTATAAGCAATCTTGCGGCTTCTGGCAAATTATTAGAATTACACATTTTAAGCATTCTGTTTCCGATTACAAATGACAGGGATGAAATCGTCATAGAAATTAAGTGAGCATTATGCCATTAGGAAGCAATATTCATTATCATCCATAAGAAGTCATTATCTTCTAAATATAATATTTCGGCAGTATTCCCATATCGACTAGACACTGGTTGTCTCTTTCATTAGTGGTCGGACTCGCCTGAAAATCTCCACTCGAGTGGGCTATGAAAAACCACGATTATAATCGCGATTTGACTTAGTTGAGTTACTTCCGGTTTCAGTTTCTGAAGTAGCGGCAGAATTCATCAATTTGATCAAGTCTTTCAAGTGCCTCTATACTTTTTATTGTCTAAATCGTATTGCACATCCCTATAGATCGTTAAAATTCACCCCTAGTCCCCTATAGATAGTAAAACTTACCGAATAAATAGTGAAAACAAACTTCGTCAATCCAGAAAGTTCCAGGATGCACTGCGGTAGACAAATATTTTAAAATTCCCGGCTGTTGGATATTCCCAGAATGCATCAAACCGGAAATGAAACTTTTGCATAAAAATAACGAACGCAGAATAAAATCCAAGTATGTTTGTCTTCCGCACATGGCATTAAATAGAAAATAAGTTGTTTTCTATACAGATTAAGCAGAACATTACAACTATAAGCATGGAAATTGCGAATAGGAGAGACGAATCGCGAGTCAAGGTAAGGTGAAAACGAGTGAAAAATAATTTTTGGTAAACATTTCAAATCGCGAGTTCAAGTTTTCAACTCGATCAATTGATTTTTAGGACAAATGCGAGTAAAACTCGAGTACACGAGTCAGTCTTCCAACCACTATCTTTCATATGTGTTTTTATTATCAATTAAATACCCCAATCAAGGTACAAGAAATCAATTAAATCTAATTGGAATATAACATTTTTTTAATTCCATATGGTATAAATGTATGAATTGAATACCATTAAGTTCCCAATTCTCTATAAAATGTATCGTTTTCTATGCGTATGAACTATCTGATTTTTTTGCATTTGAATGCAATCAAAGTATCAACTTCAAACCTGGTTACTTTACTCCTTACTAATTCCACTCCTTTTCATTTCATTCCATAATAAACCAGATCAAAATCTACCAATTTTACATATTGGCCAATTTTATAATATATCTACCAGATGATACCAGATGATATGAGATACAAATAATTTTCTGTTTACAGATAACAAATAGAATATTGTTTTTTCAGCAATAAATATTAATGATTTTATAAACCCGTAAAGATAAAATTACCTTTTTTCATAATTATGAAAGAAAAACATATTTTCTGGCGTTTCCATGTTCATGTAATTTAAAGATGTGAAAACATGTATTTGTTTACTTTATTCCTTGTTGATTTCATTCTTTATCGCTCTATTTTGTATTTCAAAATATGACATTTGGATATTTTTCTCAGGGGAATTTACGTATGTACGTATATATTGTCTCTACATACACTGACTAATAGCAACATGAATATATACAAACCATGAAGTACAGTTTATAGTACATGTATTTTGAATTTCATTTTCAAATCAATTTATTTCTATAGAAAGAATTTGTTTCACTTTGAATAATCTAAAAAGATAATAGTCCTCTCACGCCATGCAGCATAAATAGACAGTTCTACCTTCTTTGTAAATATACAGAGACCAGTTATTCTTGAAAAAATGTACTGAAATAACCCTAAACCCCAATAAACACACAAAAACAAATCGCAAACTTAACACTCAAATAAACCACACAGGTGGTACAAGTGTCCACTGTTTGGAAGATACAAACGTGTCAAAAGAAACTAAACAGTATAAACATGCAGGTCTTTTTGATATAATGATAAGGCAAAACAGAAGTAACATAAACAGATATATATCAAAAACATATTGTTCTGTTTGTTTATAAACCCATAAAAGAAGAAGTTTCTGATATTTGAAAAACTCAGAAATGCTTCTTACCTCTGAAGATCATATTAACAAAACCCCTTGCCCCTAATTCTTTCGCTAGAGTGAATAATAAAATTTAGTTTGAGAATCGTTAGTTATGATGGTTTCCTAAAAAGGCAAAGTGACATTCTAAAATGTGACCATTTGCCAAGTTTATCAGACATATAATTTTATTTCATTTTATATAATTATTGTAACACAGGACAGACCAAACCCTGTGTGGCTCTATAGTGCAGACGTTTCATTAGCAGTAGATATGAATAGACTATAGGAGCTAGGAGATTTTGAATGTTGCTTTGACTAATTGTTATTTTTAGGATAGGTCAACCCCCCCCCCGTCATGGATTCTTCACTCCCAATACCAATACAGATTTTTGCTTATTTTAATGGTTTTTGCTTGTAGTGACTTCAAATTCTATACCCAAGCATCTAAAAATAATGGTTCTAAGAAGTCCTTTGCTACAAATATCTTACCCTGTTCAATCATTTGATTTAGCTTCTTTAAAATAATATATCATCTACTACATGCAACTGTAACTACCCTCAGGGTACCTGTCACATGACATGTCTTAAACAGTGCTATACTACATAATGTAAAACATATACATGTACAGTGATACTCCCCTGTTTATTCTCTCCATATATCCTACCTGTAACATACTGTACATGACAGTGTCAACGAACATACTATATCAATTTATAAATGTCACACTGTCAACTTAACTTTACCTGAGGTAGAATGTGTCAACTTCTCCTTGTATCTAGTTAGTGCTTACTCAAGCCAGGGATTACATTCGTAATTAGTAGCCATTTTTCAAAATGGCTGACAGAGATATGATAGCATCATGTTGCCAAGTGAAGGTACACATATCGCTACAGTGACATTGATACCTGGGATTATAATATCATTCTGAATGACAATTTCTCGCTAAAATTAACAGTAATTGTCTCAATGTGTTGTGTTCTAATTAGCAATAGATAGTGAATCCGATACATGTTATTGCTTTTTTTCATGCAAAACCAACTAAAAGACATTATTTCACTTTTTATACTATTTATATTATATTTTATTTTTAGGTTACATCCCTTATAGGCAGCCTTGCGGCAGAATATGTAAACCCCACAGAAACATCAAACTCATGCACATACAACACCAAATTCTGATACAAATCCCAAGACCTAAAAACCAAAATTGGCCAGATGTATTCTCCCATTATGAAATTATGTGAAAAATGATGAGTAAATCAACAAATATTATTAACAACCTCAGTAAGAATTGACCACTTGACATACAATCTTTGGACTAATGACAACTCTGAAACATTCTAGTTAATGATTATCTATATGGTCAGAAAACCCACCTTATCTCCAACTTGTTGATTTTGATGAACCAGTCTGCCTAATTGTTGATTGCTTACATTGGTGTTTAACTATATATCATTGTATCTTTATAACACTGGCTAATTACTCAATACTTTCTGTTGTTATCCTAATATCCAAATAGAAAATGATAACGCTATCAACGAAGGATGATTCCAAAACAACAATCTGTTTGTTCCCATTGAAAATGTTACTATAGTTCAATCGTAATGATACTGTAGGGTTAAAAATGAAATTAACCAAAATAGCTATCATTTAATTGGAGCAACTTGTCATGGTTGCTATAGAGACTACAATAACAATCAAATGTATTTACCAATTAATATACTTCCTGAGGCGTTGATAATTAAGTCCATGCGTTAAATAGCGAGCATTTAAAAAAGATAGTAATATCAAATGCAATACGTCCATGCAAACAACAGTATGGTTTCTCATGCTGGTTCACCCTTATGAAAAATATATATTATTCAGTTTAAAAATTAACTATTATAAAAATCAATTTCAACATAAGTAGTCATTTTAAGAATCAACAACTCTAAAAGAGAGATACTAATTTAACTATTAGCAAAGATCAATTAAAATAGCAATCAAACACAACACCAACTATCTGGTTTTATGAGTTTGATCCAAGTGAACTGTAATTTCTATTCGCAAGAGTCAATTGTAAAATGTCATAACTTTTATTAAACTATACATCATTTTATAATTATTTTTTATAAAATGACAAGATATTCAAGTAAACAATATTACCTTTTTTGTCAATACACACAATTATTTTAACTCATATGTCCAAATATTTAAAATCAATTGAATGAAAATATTTCATGCCATGTGAAGTAGATAAATGAAAAGTACTATATAACTTCCACATCCATATGGTTTTAAAATGCTATATATGTACGTACTGTGCAGATCCTTGTTTGTGAATATATTACAATTTACTAAAGCCCACAGCATTGATGTTCATTTCAAAATGGCCACCTGGCTTCTAGAAACTATAGCAACCAAGCTATCACTATAGCAATATGATAATTAAACATGATATCTGTCTTTCGTTAAAGCTATATTCAACATTCAGCTTTTATAAACAGTTGATTTCAAAACTTTTATTGTTCTAGACAAAATGAATATTGATCTCAAATAACTATCACTACTTCGTTTAGTAAGATAACACACATTTCATTTACACCACATCTGTTTTTAGAAAACCAAAAATAAACGTATACACAAATAAGTTGAACTGAAAAATTGTACGACGATTATTTTGACGAATGCTTTGTAAAGTCATGAATACCAATTATTCATTTCATTGACTTTTCTTTTAAGTATGCGCAAACTAATCAATTTGCGTCTATTTTCATTTCCGATCACGTTTTTTATAATTTTGATCATGAACTTTAACTTCATTACAGTGTGTGTCAGACTGATTTCAATGGTTTGGTTTATATTAGACTGATAGAACATTCAGTTTATTTTTCAATTATGATATACCAAAGACTGACTGAAATGAACACACTGGCACTGCCTTCAGTTTACAGATTGAGGTGTTCACTTTATACAAAATGGTCGATTCAGTTTCACTATCTCACAATATGCTGGTTTTTGAAGCCTTATTAAACTTAAGATTTTAAGAAACCCTAACTCCAGAAAATGAGTACAAATTATTAAAAGTTACCAGTTAATTTCATCTAAAATGATAAGTATAAAGTGAAATAACATGTTTTACTATTACAAAATTTGACTTACCTTTTCACAAGAAAACACTGATAAAAGTTAGTTTCCGTCTTTTCAAAGATGCAGTTTTAATTATTTGGTATCATGAACAATTTCAATTCATGTCATCACTATATATAATTCTAATCTATTATATGCTTTATAATCCTATTTGTGACAATTTCACAAGAGTGTACCTACAAACGTTTAGGTTTAAAACTTTCTACAGGTTTCAAAACTGTCCCAAAAGATGTACCACGTTTATATTCATAACTCAGTGTGCAAAATAAGACATGCTTTCCCTTGAAAAATAGTTCATATACTTTTCACACAAATTATTTTTCAAGTTCTCAAATCAGTATAAAATGTTCACGATCATCACTTTCTATAGGTCAAAATAACTTTAAATACTTTTTGTCCAATTTATTTCATTAATTATCCACATCTTTTGTGCAAGTTTGTAAACTTTTTTTAAAGGGTACCAAATTTTGCATGAAATACTAGTAAAAGTGCCATTTTGGTGTATGAAAACACTAACCTCTGATAAGATCTATCCAGTTTGATTTTTGGCATGAATACAATCAACAGATCCCTATTTCAGGTTGAATGTTATTAACTATAATGATAATGTCACGCTTTGTGAATATTTTGTTGATCATGCTATGTTTAAATATTGTTGCTTTCTCTAAGTGAACTGGTCACATTTATAGTAGATATACACTGAAACATTAGTTTTGTTTTCAAATATCTATTCCTAAATGACCCAGTAGATATTGATAAATTAAATCAACATGGGTCAATTATGGTCAAAACTATAAAACAAACAGCTGATAACCTACATACAACAAATAATGTACACAGAAAACTACAAAACAAAAAGAAATAAAAATAGCACATTTCTTCTATATTCAGATTTCAAATGTGGTTTTAATATATCCTTTTTAATGGTGTGAGTTCCCTTTAGGGAGGGGGGAGTTAAAAGTGCCTCAAACAACACTATGAAGATGTGCTAATGATTGAATGCAGTAGATACCCTTTCCATAGTTCGATTAATGATTATGCCTTTAAAAGAGACATTCGTCTACAATATGTTGAGCTCTGAAAGTCTTCTTTTTGTTTCACTTAAAAATGACTGAGAAGAATTGAAATTTCATGGTTTATCATGCTGGTCAAGGTATGCATGTTTACAAGTCTCTCTTTGTCTAATGTTCTGGATAAACAATTTATAATTGTGAATATATAAACCAAATTGTAAAAGAATGAAAAGATAGTTCCATCCAATATAGAAACCTAACCAAAATTGCTTCCCCTACATTGATGTATTACAAAAGGGCCAGTATTGAAATTCAGCTAACATCTTCTATAATATGTCACTGTCAGAACTTTCAACTGCTTCTATTTCAATATTAACCCAGCATGTTAAGGCAAATTTTTTGAATATCATTTTTTCGTAATTCTCCAAGACTAATATACATCTATTTAAATCTTTCTTGGAAGTTATACAATTCAAACACCAACTACTCGAATCCCTAGATAATTTTTTAGAAGAAAATACAGCACCACGGCTCATTCACAGAGTAATGAGATGTTTTCTTTGTATAATAGAAGGAGTCCTAATAATTATACTACAGTTTTCCTTCATATCATATCTCCATGGTAACAATGAATACATTTTATTCATATGCATATTCCATCAATGCCTATTGTTAACACAGCCAAATTTGGAGACTTTATATGGAAAATGAAGTCAGTTTTCATCTGAATAGTATTTGTCATCATTCAACCTCAGTCATTCACTATATCGACTTCTGATCTCTTTTAAGATTATTTTAACTGATAGCTGAGTTCTAAATAAATGACCAAAATGTATATTTAGCGATAAGGCGATGACCGCAGAAACATTAAATAACAGAAATGAAATAAAATTGCTAGCAATTATATGATTGTGTCTGATTACCCAGAGCATAGAGGTTAGCTCAAAAGTAACGAAGATCTCTTTTAAGTAGCTAAGTAAAATGAATGAGAAATAGGTAGTGTCTGATTATGCCAAGAGCATAACCCATGTAGAACTACATATACATGAGAGTATTTTAAACAGAGGCCATAATTTATATGAAGGTTGAATGTAGTCAGTTATTAAGTTCAGTACATATCTCTGTGAACAACCTGTTACACCCAATGCCATTGAATATTTCATATGAAAGACTGAATATAATATCTTGAAAGTAATTTTAATTTCCCGGTTTTGTAGGTGTATAAGTTTAAATAGAAGTTTTCTTTGGTATATTGTACATCAGTAAACATATTGTACATCGGTATATATATATATTGTGGTCAGCATAGTACTACCATGGCAACAGTGTCACATTGCTTAGCAACAATGACACCATGCCATCTATCTTAAAAAATAGCAATCGATATATTCCAAAATGAGTTAACAAAACTGGACCAGAGAAAAAATGTTCACATCGGGCAGTTCAGATTTAGAGAGGTGTTCGGATATACAGGATATACTGTACATGTTAAAGCACACTAATAAGAGAGGCCAACACAAGAGGTAGAAAAGGAAATGTCTTGGCCAGTTGGTCTAATGAATCAGCCAGCAACCAGACCAGAGCTGTGAACTTACCATAGTGCCTTATATATACAAACAGGTGCTAAACTGAACAAACTATTTAAAAATAATGAACAAACTACAGTAATTTCACCAACTCCATCTTCATGAACTAAAGAACATTTCTTCACTTATTTTTTCCTTAATGATTATTTATCATGTACATGTATTTAATTGTGATATTTTAATTTAGAGGCTAGAGGTTATTCTGGGTTTCACCCATTCTGACACAGTACACATAAATAACTGGAAACTGAGAATCAAAAGTTATCTGGTTACTATGACTACAGCATCAGTTACCATGGTAACCCAGCATGTTAGACTAATGACAACCAAATGTTTATGAAATAGTTAGTGCTAATGTGTAAACATAACTTACATTGCAGGTTGTAGTTCACAATATACTAACATTATGGTGCAGATATAACCTAAAACTATAGAATCACATCTCTGGATCCTCCCTACCCCCCCCCCCCCACTGGTCTACTTGACCTTCATCTGCACGGGTATGATTGGGATCACATGGGCTTGAAGTAATACTTAAAGAAAACCTTAGATGAACACCTTTTTTACACTAAACACCTAGAAATGAACACTTTCCTTTAGTCTTTTTATTCCTTCCTTGCCCTTGTGACATCTCTCCCCCCTATATACCTAACCTACAGTATGTAAGATATATACACAATTAGCCAGTTTTAGCTGTATTTTCTGTTGTAAAGTTTTATGGTATAATATACAGGATATACTGGTAGATGATATAAAGTGCAGATGGTAATTCAAATGAGAATATGTTCATAATCAAGATAGATATAAACTAGATAACGGCAACTCCGCGGAGTAGCAAATCCCAACGAACAAAATATCAATTACCGAATTCCAATCAATTATACTCATTACTTTGGTTGAAAATGAAAAAATTAGATTTTAGAATTGCGAATTCCTGCAAAGCAACCATTTTGGATTTTCTGAGGTACAAATCTGAAAAATAATACCATAATTGTGATCTACTCCAAAATTCCTTCAATTTGAGTATAATATAGCCATACTTTGAAGGGATCGAAAAATTATTGCGAAATCGTACATTAGACGGCCATTTTGAATTTTACGAGGCTCGAATCAGAAAAAAGATACAATATTTGCAATCTACTCTTAATTGCCTTTCATTTGAGTATAATAAAGCTATACTTCAGAAAGATCTAAAAATTAGCGAAAATTTCTGTTTTCCTGTCCCCCCATACATGGCCCCTGGGGGTCAGGATGAAAAACACGGAATATATGTGAAATAGATAAATGTTGTGAATACACTACCAAAATTTCAAACAATAATATTAATTACTTTGGTTTAGAATGAAAAATTTATGATTTTTGCGAAAAAGTCCCGTCATTTTTAAAGCGGCGGCCATCTTGAAAAAATTTTTTTTTGCGTAAAAATATTTACCAATATACATCTTTCCACTAAATATGAAGAAAATCTGTCAACTAGTATTTGAGTTATCTTCCGGACAGACGGACGGACTGACTGACTGACGGACTGACAGACTGACGGACTGACGGACAGACAGACGGACGGACGGATGGAGGGCTTCACTATATCCCTAACGAACTTCGTTCATTGGGATAATTACAGTAAAACTGGTGTATCTGAACACCTCACAAATATGAACACCTCTTAACACTTTTCCTGTGTCTTAATTTTGTCATCTCCCATAGACTTACATACTGAGAATACTTTGAAATGTGAACACCTGCGAATCGGAACACATTTAGCTACCTAGTAGCATTGCGATAAGACAGCTTTTACTATACTCTGCGCTATAAGATTGGTTCTTTGGTGGTATTTGATTGGTTGAACTCCAAAGTATAAAATCATATGTTTTCCTCAGAGGCTAGTTTACCAATAGATAAGCATATTTTTGTCTAAATTTTTCAAAATATTTCCATTTCTCACAAAATGTAATAACTTATCCTGAGGCTTAAAGCATAATACTAACTATGAAGAGAAGCAATTTCACTACCCTGTGTGCAGAATCTAGTTTTTCAAAAAAGGAAAGTTGAACAAATGCAGTAGGTCCAAAATCAATTATTGGAAGGGGTTAACACTTCTCTGACCAACCAGCACTTTAATACAGGATTCACGTCTCTGTAAAATTTGGACTCAAAAGCCTTCATTCTGACAACCATCTGACAAATTAGAAATTGAACTGATCCAATAATTCATTATTACAATTTATCTATGATATCTATGATATTCTAACATTACAGATGTGCAACCTATTCAAAAAATGACAAATCCATCAAAAAAATCAACCCAAAATAATATTTTTAACTCCCATAATTAGTCAAAGAAACCAAAAATCATAATACGGTGATATTCTAAAGTACCATTCAAAAGATCAAGAATATCAAAAATGTCTACATTTAGAAAGAAAACGAAAAGAATATAAAGGACAGAAGTTTTACTTTCAGCGAGGGTCTGGAAATCAATAACAGATAAATGCTATGATGTTTAGGTAGAGCATCATCTATTTGCTTTTACATCTCATTGTTAGAATCATGTAATGTCATTAGATTGTCAAATAGGACTTAAGTGAGTCATTAGTACAACGAGCTGAAATCTTTAATTGGAATATCAATTGGAAAATATTCAATTTATTCAACCCAAGGCACTGCAAAAAATTAACCTGTATATGTAAATTGAACACTTTAAATATAAACACCTTGAAATGTGAACACTTTTACTTGTTAAATTAGTTTTAGCTGATCCCAATCAGAAGTGTTCCCTTTAGGTGTTCCCTTTAGACAGGTTTTACAACAGGCTCTAACCAGTTCATACTAGTCTACTAGACTGATTTTCAATCTAACTCTAGACTTTTGAAATCCAAGATGTAACCAGTATCTGAATCAGCATCATTGTTTTAATACTGGTATAACAATTAGAAATTAATTTAATGTTAAAACCTCCATGGCTTATGATAGTGATTATGTTTTATGACGGCAATTTGCAAGAACAATGTTAATTTAATTGGCATCCTAATTGCAATTTATTATGGATGGTGTAAGAATCAATGTATTTTACCACAAAATGTGTGGATAAAATGTTTGAACAGATGTACTACTATTCAAACCAATCTCTATAATAGTATTGGGATAACATTGCAAACAATCATCTCCTATACTAAGCTACCCTCTTCAAGAGAGGTCAAAATAATCTCACTCTATAAATGATCGAAAAACCTCTAAAATTGCTGAGTCAATCAGAGTTGGTTGCTGCTCAGTCATGGACCCATGTTGATCTCTGACTGCTTGAAGAATAGTCTGTGTGTTAGGTTTGAATGATTGATTGGCAAAGAACTAGCAGTTGTGGATACCCTTTGCATTCGTTTGACTTCACTTCTTAAGAGAGAGCTTCGTCTTCACTCTTTCAAACTAAAATAAACCTGTGAACTCACCGCGCCAATCAGTGTTCGTCGGCCAAATTTGACCGACGTTCTATATATGGTCATTCCTTCTGACGTCATCGTTGAGCCCGGAATTGACCAATGACATGAGCATATTTAATTAGAACGCATTTGGCGTGTGTTTATTCAAGCTCGCTGAATGGTGGAAGAAAGGTCAGCGCATAGGTCAGAAGTGATTTATTACTCAAACTGTCACCGGTACCCGTCGTGGGGGCAGGGCTACTAAACTGTAATATGGTCTCTACTAGGCAGAGTGTAGTTTAACTAGACTCTGCATGCAGGGTAAGTTGTGGAATGGCAGAAAACTATAGACAAGACATACAAAATGTCACCACATGACATTTGTTACAGATGACGAACCCCAAACACAGAACACAAACCATCAAACACCAACCACCAAAATGAAACACCTAACACCAACCGCCAAACACAATCCACAAAAATGATCAGTTCTAATCAGAGTCTAGTCTACTAGCTGATAAACTCAGAGTAAGACTGGACCCTAATATTGCCTATGAAACGCTTCATACAGGAAAGAAGTATTTCAACACGTAATGGTGGTTACTATCTCTATTCCCTTTATCTCCCTCGAGAAAATAGTGTAAAACATGTATATTTGTAGTAACAGTAAAGTGCAAGACCATCATTTTCTAAAATTGAAAATTGATGATGTTATATTTTGTTCGCTGCAATTCATGTAAATTCCTACACTTCCAGAAGTACAGGTTGCTATAAAAGCATTATCAGTTCGGTAGAATTATAAATACATATACACATCGGAAATTGGTTATTCCAGCTTAGTTATTGACTTAACCAAATCCTACAACCAACTTACAAATACCAAAATCAACAAAAAACAAACGATGCAATTATTTTAGGATAATGTCAATCTTAAATGCACACACATGATAATAACGATGAAATAGAGTATATAAATGACTTACCCCATATAACTCGCTTGCTATATATTCAAAGCTCCCAAAAATCGTTACTCAAAGCATAAAGGAGTCGGCAAAATATTTCATTTCGCAGATTAATCCAGAAGATGTGCAGTTACCATAGCAACGACAATCAACTAAGCCACTAGGGTCTAGAGAGTTATAACTCACATAGACCAAATTAGAAGTGAACGGAGATATTGCTCTCTTTCTATTTAATAGAACTATCAATACACATTTTTACATCAAATGTCTGACCTACCCACCCATGTGGCTAGAATTTGGGGGTGGAAGTACACTCAAGCTCGACCCAACCACACACTAAAATATTTGTAAAATCATGTTTTGGTGGGATTTTTTGTAAAATGGCTTTGTTTGTGTATTTCGAGAAAAAAGTGTCAAGTTTTCTAAAAACTGAAAATCCAGAAATCTGGCTTATGTAAAAAAGACATTTACTAGACAACTGTGCAAACTTTATTTTCTGTGGTGAATCAAAGGTCCAGGATGAGAGGAGAGATAAAACAATGAGGATTATATATGTGTGGGCCTGGTGGCCTGGATTAGATGTTTGTTGACTCAAGTTGCATCATAGAACATGTTGTGGATTATTGTTAATTACTGGTAGCAAAGATTACAGCATTATCACACCAACAAGGCTCCCATTGAGATAACATCCAGGAAATAGACTGACCATAAGCCAGGTTTTAAAGCAGCCTACAGGAAGAAAAGTAAACTAAATAACCAAGGCCTTTGAGACTAAGCCCAAATTAGATAATAAATAGGCCTGAGCTTTAATATCTAGAAATAGGCCTGATCTGCAGCCTACTTATGACAGCTGGATCACAGAACCTAACCATTAATAACCAAGAATAGGCTTAACCATTTATAGCCAAAAATATACCTAACCATTTATAGCCAAGAATAAGCCTAACCGTTTATAGCTAGAAAAAAGCATGATCCATAAAGTCTAACAATAGGGCTTTCCTCAATAGCTAGAAATAGAACTACATGGTCTATGCACATGACAAGTAGACCAAAATGAACGACCCATGGCTATACCAGAAAGGCAATGGGTCTGACCTATACCTACATATACAGTACTTGAGAAATAGACAATAGCAAATGCCCATATGAAAAATAGTTTTGACAGCTCCTGATTAATATCCATATACACTGTATCAAGCTAATGTAAAATAGTTCAACCCATTGATTAAAAATATAAAAATTGAATTGATTCCTGAACAAGTTAAGTTGAGTTGAGTTATACTATAACAAAGCAAGGAATTTGCATGACACAATACAACAAATAGTGCCATGACTTGAGCTTGGAAACATAACCCAGAAAGGTCTCAAAGATAGTTAACTCACTCCGATAATCGTTATATCTTTGTTTTCCAATAAGTGATCTGAAAATGAAGTGAAAAAAGAACATGATCTCTCATAATGGTACGACTAGGTAAAATACTAAAATACTCAGAATACTCCCCTGCTTGTGTTGACAATTCCACAGTTGGTATATCTATGATCTCGGCAATACTTTCCTTATTCAATTCGTACCTTAGTATGATAAATGATCATAACTTACCTTTAGTAGAAACATCTTACTCTCCACAGCAATTTATTATACCATCTCTAGTATTCTAGTACTTTTACAGCTAATTACTCAACCATGACACAAGCAACAATGTCTTTTTCAGAGATACCTGGTTGGCATATAACCCTCTCCAGTTTTTACCAGATTACCAGATCTGTATAACTGTTTCCCGTGGTAACCATGGCAACTGGCATACCAGCCTCTATCTGTTTAACATCAGCTAAGTATAAGCTTCAAAAAATAACACTGATGCGAATATAATGTTGATGTGTTTTAGTTTTAACTTACCAAAAAAACGTCCCAGGCCTTTGTTGGTAAAGTGGTTTTGTATATTAATCCAGATATCTAATGTCTTTAACTTGGATTAAACTTTACTGACACACATTATTAAAATATGTGAACCGAAATGATAATGATGTTCTTTTGCCAAAATTGTGGCTAAATGACACAGTACAACATCCAGTACGAACCCTAGCCAATGTTGGCCTATTGCAACCTAACCAATTACCACAAGTCTATGTTATAGCCTTTAATGAAATGCAAACCAAATGTAAAGGAAAGCAAGGGCCAATTGAGAGGACTATAATAAAGTTTATCTGTTGTGTTGGCACCATATGGCCAAATGAAGCTCATATGACCTCTGTTGCTACGGCGATTATGGCATCAAGCTAGTTGCCTAGTAACAGCAATATGATGTGGATACCAGATGGTGAGAAAGCATCATGTGTTTTATAATTGTACAATGTACAAATTCAGGAATTTAAAAATCAATCATACATCACTTTGGTAATAACTTTGTATGCTTGAATCAACTGTTTTACTACTACAGATAATAAAAGCTATTTAAAAATCAATTAAAAGGTGATTTACAGCTGTTGCAACAATACTTTTGATTGATCGTTATGTCAGAAAAATTGAATTTACAACGAATATATATCTAATAATAGAAGAACTGTACTTCTATTCCATGTTCAGTGTTCTAGTCAGAACTTAAATGATGTGAGGTTAACTTAAAACTGGTGAGGCAATCTATAAATTGATGAGGCAATCTATAAAAGTATAAAGCTCAGCCAAAGAGATTGTTGTACTTCTATGAGATATTGTTTTCTTAGTTCAGTGAAAAATTCTAAAAATAGCTTTAAGTCTCAAAAATATGTTTCTTTAGAATTTGATAAGTTTATTTCTCCATAGCTACCAAAATGTAGCCTTTTTAATGTTAAGCTTAATACATTATACCCTGCGTGCAGAGTCTAGTTAAACGAAGACGAAGCTCTCTTTTAAGAAGTGAAGTCAAACGAATGCAAAGGGTAAATATATCATGAGGTTATGGTTAATAAATACATTTGGATAAAGAATTCAACAAATACTCTTTTAATCATAGCATAAATGAAGTCTTTCCAGCATTTACAGAAAATAGACAAATCCATGGATATGTCATCTATTTACAAAGAAACATGAGTTTCCTTGGTTAATGAGAAAAAGCCTCATCTTTTCACCATTCTTACAAAAACTAAATAATATTGAAGTATTTGATTTACGAACATTACAAATAAATAAAGCAATGTCCACTTTTAAGCCTACCATGAGCTGAAACTGTAACACTTTATGCATTTATCAAGACTGAGCTTACATTGCAAACTTCAAACTGACATAACTTGGATCGTCAAAGATGACATTATTGACGTACCAACTGATGAGAATGCTAATCTTTACACAAATACTGCCACGGATGAACATTTTTGAGATGTCACAACAAATTGCGTCAAAGTTGCCAAGCATTGAATTAGTACGATATTGGCTTTATGGAAATAAGACGAAGATGCATAATTTTCTTTACGAGGACTGAGGATTGAATCGTCAGAAGGCGCATAATCTGCAAGAGCTACGTCCTTAGAGCTCTATCAGGCGTTTTCTAATAACAATCTGCTTTGGCTATTTGCTCAAGAAATGAATAGAAATGAAATTAGTGAATGACTTAAGTTTTCGTTGCAAGGGAAATTCACATTTAGAGGTTGCTATGACAATGCAATGATGCTTTCCAATGGAGCGTAACATAAAAGCATCTGTCATATATAAATATGGCGCATCTAATGATAACTAGTAGATCATTAAACAAAGCTGAATATGATGGTATATTGCAATAATAGATATAATATATAGCTATAATATCATAAAATAAAAACCTACATATAACGTCAGCATATGTTTTGATCATTTTGCAACTCATAAATGTATTTCAAGTAACACATTCTTGGATGATCAGTAAATTCATGCTCCTATATTATTGCATTCATCATGATCTTATACCAGTGGAGCTGAAACAATTGTATTTTTAATTACAAACTATAGTATGTGATAAAATGAAATGAATATTGAACGCTGGAACACCATTGAATGGCTTTAACTTAAGACTCCCATGTTTAAAAACCTGACAAATGACATTACGTTCATCTCTGATTGCAAAAGAAAGCAGAAGAAAGCAATCATAAAATCCAAGGTCAAACATTATATTAATCAAATTGTGATTACAGAGAATCTTAGAGATCAACCCGACCAGACCCATGGTCTGAAGCAGTTTGGCCTAATCCGAGGGCCACTCAACCAACCCTTTGGGTCTCTGACATCATAACACTACTTCCAGTAAAAAATACCCCCCCCCCCCACCTTTGGAAAGTATGTTACGGGTCTGCAAGGTCAATTATTAATTCCATTGTAATGACAGAGAATATCCATGATGAATCCTAAGCCAAAAATCGCATGTCTTCAGAAAATTATATTGATACTCCAATTTGTATGAATTATTTAAATCCACTAGTTGCTGATGCAATTGGAATACCTGAGTATAGGTAAGTAACAGGTAGATTTACCTGAAAGGTAATGCAATATATGGAGACATCTTTATTTAACTCAAGATAAAAATCTTGTATCTTAATATGAGATATTTAATGTTTCACTAAAGTACAATATTGCATTTATAGAAATCAAAGACATTCTTGGATTACATTCAGTTATTTTATTAGCTAGTGGTAAAAATAGATTATGTAAATGGAATTCTTGGGAAATCTTCGCTGTGTACTCAAATCAAATAAACGTAGCCTATCTATTTGTTGCCTAGTAACAGATTTCATAAGTGGTCCCTCGGATACTCATTGGGAATATTCTTAATAAAAACTAAAAAATTAGCTGTACTCATTATAGACCGGGACTTCACCATGTTCTTGTTTCTGCATAAAGTCTCACTGATGAGCCAGTAATATTTCACGATCAAAATTAAGCTTCCGCAAATTCTGCAGCTTATACGAAACAGCATCGGAATATTTGCTTTAACAGACCTCAATATTAGCCATGCATTTGATGGAATTCATGCAACAAAATACTGGATATTAGTTCTACTTAGTAATACGCTACAAAATGTCAGCATGTATTGGCCATTACTCAATTGCCATAGCAACATGATGCTGTAGTTGTATAACGGCACTATATAATAATTAGTATCATCAGATGAGAGGAATAAAACAAAACATCTTTGCAGTTCAATTAGGATTTCAATTCCTAGATTTCATGCTCTCTGCAAATTAAATAGTCATGCAAAAATCCTTATTAAAACACTGATAAATATACAAATTAGTGATCTCCCCAGCATCAGAACAACCAATTGTGTCACACCCTGTTGAGAATTCAAAACTTAAATGCCCCCCTGTTGAAAATATGTTTACACCCTAGTATGCTTCCTCTTTAAATAGAAATATGTATTTATAATATTTACCTACAATATCATAAGGCAAGATTTATCACTTGATAGTACTAGGCTTTGTAACTTTCTAGTAATTTCTAATTTTGCCATATACTTTTTGCTTTTTGGTGCGATAATGGGCTATGCATTAAAAATGGCACATTGTACAACTTCAACTGGCCCAATGCCTACTTAGTAGAGCTATAATTAATAAGGAAAACAAACTCACCATGGTTTGCTTAATACTTCCATACATCATGTGATTCCTAATTTATCTTTCAAAGAATTATAAATCCTAATTTATCTTTCAGAAACTAATTATCCTTCAAAAAAAAGTTTTCCTAATTAAACTTTCAAAAAGTTAATCTTAATTTATCTATGTTGTTTCGGTGCAACGACTTTAAATATAATGCCGATTTCTTCATGCATGTATACCTGTTTAAAGATGATTAATTCGATGATGTGTATTTGCACAATAAAGAGCCATAGATGACAAAACTACTTGACTCACGGCTCCAATCTGTCAACGAACAAACTAACCCTTTTGTTTTACGAAAAAACATCAATAAATTACTGAATTATTCAAAGGTGTTTTGTATTGTATCACAGGTTAAAATGATGTTTTGTAGTTGCCATGGTAAATGTGTACACACATCATAATAGTAGCCCTGGAGATAGAGGAGCTCCCCAAGAATGATAACTAATAAATCAACAGTTTCATCAGAAAAACATCACATCTTACTCTAATATACATGACGCAAAATTAGCAATGTCACAGAGGCTATCTTTGAGTACAAATGTAAACCTGGGCTTGGCGAAACTTGACGAGGGTGCCACCGCTTAATGAAATCTTTAACAGAGGTTAAATTTTTCAAGTACACCTTTACATTCATTCTTGGATAAGGGTTTCTTTCTCAGAAAATGACTTTTCAGAACTCGATTGATTTTTTTATGTTCACTATTGAATTGAACATTTTCAACACCTTAAAGTTTAAAGTATTAATGTATGGCTATAATCAGAACCATATTTTGGATTAAAAATATCCCATGATTTCCTTGATGAAAAATCATGTAATAACAAATGAGGTTTATCAAAAACAAGAAAGAAGTCTTAAAATTAACCTTTAAATCAACAAAACTGGAAATTAAACAAAAAATAATTTCCTAAAATCAATTTCAGACACGCGTAGAGATCTTTTTCTAGCTCACAGATGGAAGAAGTCAATAAAAGTGAATTAAATAGACTGATAGCAAGATACAATAGTTGACACAGGGCACCTTAGGACAATTATAACTAGATGTATCAACTTAGCCTAAATTAAACAAAAAAACGTGCTAGTATATTGTGTACTGTTTTTCCAATATGACAATGCAAAACTGTTTAAATTGTGGATTATCAATTGAAATGACGAAATCTATCACTTGAAACATAAATTTTCAGGCTATGTAATCTCAGAATCAAAATTTAACGTTAAAGGGAGAATCAGATCTAGAAACATTATTTTATATATATTTTGTAATAAACAATGGATTGTACTATTTTCACTTTCTGACAGATTAAACCATTAATTTTCTATGTTTTTGCAATATATTGATTTTGCAGAAATGTAATAATAGAAAGTTTCCCTTGGTCAGTTTTTGCTGGTCGTGAGAACTAGATTGCATGTCTAATGGTATTTTATGCAATAATATAATGTAATAATTGTTTCATGCTAAGGAATGAATTAACACATAGAGCCAGTAATAAATAAACACATAAATGATCTGATTGCCTACCTAAGTATAAAACACTAAATGAGACATTATGTCATGTATTAAAATAAAATAATCAATGAATATCATTCTCATTAAGAAAAATATGACAAGGAATACCCATGATTTTTCTCAATATGTTGCTTGGTTTATCATCACTATCTCAGAATTTCATCCTATTTAGTTTTAAGAGGGTAAATAGATTTTCAACAAGGTGCCATGTCATTTTAAAATTCTCAGCATGGTGTATAACATACTACTGCTTTAATCCTGAGAAAATCACTGAAAACATCAAAATACTCCAAGGGGGGGGACAAGGGACAACATTTAAATAAAATAGAAAGGGAGGGGGGTTATATTGAACAAAATTTATTATGATGAACTCCAAAGGAACAAGGAACAACATTTGAACAAAAAGAAGGGGGGGGGGTTGTATTGAACAGTTATGACAAACTCCAAAGGAACAAGGAACAACATTTTAACAAAATATAGAAAGACCTTGATTGCAATTTTCACATGTTTTCAAACCACAGTCATCAAATAGTATTGACATTTAGTAGGAGTATTAAAACAATCAACTTCCGCCACCATACTACCATGTATGTATACAGGAAACACATTGAACAGATTTAGCATGGATGTGTATATGCCAAAATACCAGAAATTAACGTGTGAAGAGCCTATTCACACCTTTTGGTATTTAGACTGCGCCAGTTGCTAGACAACAGTAAACAACTAAGACTATGTATATTTATAAATGATACAGTATGTCTGGACATTCCACCAAAATCTATACTATATCAACCATATGTAGAAAGGTTACTAGGTTGATATATTAACCAATTAAGTTTGTTTAAAAATCAAATTAGAATTTGATAAGAAAAATATAATAGATCTTAATCGTTTAGTACAATTATTCTATCACAAATATAGAGTTCTCGTTTGCAAATGTTTGTTGAGATCTTTTCATAGAACAATTGAGAGATGAAATTATTATCGGGAATCACAGATCTTAACAACTATATAGTATACCCAAAAGGTTTGTTAAAATCAAATCCAAGCATAATTTGAAAAATAGAACATGATCTAAAATTTCCCGAATCTAATATCGAATGAAGCAATGAATCCCAGGCCTTGATCTTATCTTATCTTGAATTTTCATATAAACACATCTATTAATATCAGTCTGATGACTGGAAATCAATTTTTCTATTTGACACATTACATTCATCATAGTCAATACAGAAAAATGTTCAGTCTTTTGATCCCATTTATAACATGATATTTCATTTCTGAACTCAGCAATAAAGTCAGTTTTATATTCAAGGATATGCATGATTTTTGTGAATAAACCAAATTCATTAAATAAGAAGGTAGAATCGAGATACTAAAGATAATGCTGTTCCAATTTCAGAATCCTTTGTCTTAAGTTTTTCCTTTTTAGTGAAATGCAAAAATTCAAATATTAAAGTAATGGTATCCACAGCCTGTAAATTGCTTGGATTACTCTCCAAGTCTCCTTCAAGGTTTACATAAATAAAAGCTTGGATAGGTCAGAATGTAAAATATGCCAAGGAAATCTGGAAAGCAAGGGGTCCAAGCTCTGCGAACCCCCCCTGGCCAAAAATTCTTTCAAAATCATGCAGTTTTTCACCATTTTGAGCACTTCTCACGTAATTTTAGCCATATTTGGGCCAAAATTGTCAAATGTGACCCCCCTGGAAGTTTTTGAAAACTGAATCCCCCTTGGCAAATCCTGGCTACGGGCCTGGGTCGTGGGTTCAATCCTCACTGGGGTAGAATGACTTTTCACAGTCTTTGCTTTAACACAAGACGTATTCTGTTTCTACTAACATATAAGTAATAATTATGTGTAATACTATTGTTAGTTTATAGATAAGATTCACCCAGGACTTATATAAAGTCCATGAATCTACAATCTCCTGATTTACACCCAAGTGTCAAATATAAGATATAATCCCTTTATACACATGGCCACATGAAGTCCGAAAATTTGACATTGGATCACAAGCTACTGAAATCACATTTCTATTTATCTAACAAGCTAATTTACATCCCATATAACCATACTCACATATATATAACCATATCATTATTGATAAACTATGGACAAGTTTAGAAATACTGAAGTAGATATGTAGCAATATATGATTAGAATTTCATATAAAATCCATAAACTTTTAAGCGTATCCTATCGAAACTTTGAAACTGTTTCTAATCTCATATAAAAGCTGATAAATATTGATAGGATTAAATTTCATAATCCACTTTCTGCATAATATTTTGTGAAAACATATGAAGAATTTGTAAACAGATTAAAGGTCAATGTTAGTTTATGTTCTTTAATTCAGAGTTTTTATGAAAGGATAGCAATGTTTCCAGGTGTTTACAATTTGGTAATCAACATTTTAATGTTTACCACACCTGTTTAGATCTGCATTTTCAAAACAAAGGATGGACATATCAACTTATGTTTATATGTTGCGATAATAAAATCAGAATAAGAAAGAGTTTAAAGGGAGGATATCTGTTAGATTTAATATAAATCGCTGTGAAATTAATACATCTATAATATATATAGGATCATTCCAGCTTTTGTTTAAATATCCTGAGAATTCTTTTTTGACTAATCGGGAATGTTACGAATTTTCATATCAACACTTAATGAATATTTTTTCCATATAATAAAATATCAAATTTGTCACTATTATCAACAAATTTACAAGACTGTCAAAAAAGTTGGTGGTTTTCTTTCTAAATAAACATGATTCACACCTCTCGATAGATCAAAGGGTTACAACATTTTCACCTTTAACAAACAGTGCCTCTTTTAAAAGAATATAAAAAAATATTATTCTGAGAATTCTCAGATCAATATCTCATTGTTAGATGGAAACAAAGGAATAGCCCAAGTTCATCCCTACACGAGAATGTTGTTTTTATTACAGTGAAGTTATGCAAATATTTGTTGTTTGTTTTTGGTTTTGGTCTTTATTATGAGTACTTACCTGTGACTCGAGAATTGTTTACACGGCTGTCTATACTGCAATAGACCAGGAAATATCCACTTCCTGTTTAATTGTTTGAAGACACTTCACCTTATCTTTGCTTCCTTGTTAATTATTTCCTACAATTAGAATAAACTTTCCTTATTGATAAAAAAACATTTATGTAATATTGTTGGTTCTTACCTGTATAATTATTCTCACACAAAATTGGATTTGGCTGAAACTCTGAATTTGGGATTTTCTTTTTATAATAGATCATTAACTCCATGTAAAAATTACTAAATGGACTGATGGAACATAATAAACCATGCTCCCAATTTTTGAGAATTATTTAATTGAGAGGGGCATGTTAATATCCAATTTAACAGTTTGATTTCCCATTTCATAAAAAGGGAGCTTTATCTATGTAAAGTAATTACATATTGGCCTCTGGGTTTTGAGGTAGCATGTTAGCAACCTTAACAAAGTCTGTTCAAACATTACAAACATTTGGACTGTAGTACTTAACAGTAGATAAATATTCCGTCCCAACTCACATTATACATCTTGTTATTACCAATAATATTATGTAGAAGTAGAGAAATTTTTAGAGCTATATGACTCGGTGTTCTCCCCAAAAAACTTCAACTGGGTGCAAGTCTGAAAAAATTGGCGCTCCCGATAGCCAGGTGGCTGCTAACTTCACTCATTTTTCAAATCAGAAGTGCAAGGTGCCAACTGGGGAACCTTTGGTTTCAAGTAGGGGGGCCCCTGGTAAAAGTGACATGGGGAGATCACTGTGACTGTCAAAAACTAATACGTCAAGTCAACACTTTTTTGACAATAGGTAGCATATATCATATATTAATCCCCATGTATCTGTTAAAAGACAGGGAGGCAATGCCATTCATGTAAGTAATTGTCTGACACGCAGTGAAGTTCTTTGTCCAATGTCATCCCCTCCCTGTACTCTATATTTCCAACCATTAATGTAAACTTTTCAATGATTAGCTCTGGTGATAAAACTTATGCAGCTAGGTGGGGGAGGGGGGGGGGGGGCAGGGGCTTTGATGAATTGCCTTTCACTTTAGTACAGTCAGTACCAAATTAAACAATGGATTAACATATAAAATGTCATCACTTGCCATTTGTTACAGAGGCTGACTGCCAACCTCCAAACGCCATCCACAAAAAAGTTGGAGACTATAACAACAAGTCCCCATTTCTGGTTGTGACATAATAAATGGACCATATATATCAATCCTCCTCAAATTACGTACTTACTCCTCATACCCCTAAGTTTCATGTCAGGAATTTGATGATGATGGGTTTGCTTTAATTTGAAATTTGAAGCCTTGATGGACAAGCAAAATCAATAATCTCTAAGCTTTCATAGCCTAATCCGATCCCGAATCCGATGAGATTTGGCAAATGGAATAATTCAAAGCAATAATTTGAACAATGGTATCATCTTCGTAAATGCACATTTGTAAATCAAATGTTAAAATAGCATATAACAACACTATCTTAGTGATTCAGGAAATAGAATGACTTAAATTATTTGTACATTGCATACTAAACTATGACTCATGATTTGCAATGAGAAATGGACAAAAAATGCTGGTGGTAAAATTCGATGGAAAATGAAGTTGTGTGTTCTCGTCGAATATAGATTATTGTCGCCTCTAGACACGTTCATGAGCAGCCTTTAGCATCAATAACATAAAATTGTGAAAAAGTATGAGAAAACTATACTCACTTGGGTGTTTAAATCCAAAATGTTGTCGACTTTTGTCACATGTACATTTTATTTCTCATTTCTGCGGCCATGTGACCAAGCTGAAAATTTCACTAAGAGTGATGAAGACTCCTTAGCCACTCACTAAACAATATGAAATAAATTAAAATCAAATATATTCAATGAAATAATAGAGTATTGATATCTGTATACTTGCTGGTATATTTTGATTTCTTCTGAGTAATTCTACCTGAGATCAAAGACAGAAAAATGAATGATATGGCGATAATTAGCAAGTAAATTGGATAATACAAAGTTGATGATTGAAGGGTTCTACTTAGTTCAAAACACTTTTGAAAGATGGCAGTCAAATTAAATATTAACAATGAACGAAACACATTTATAATAGATACAAATTCACGGGGATTATCATTGTACTTTGTTTATGAAAGTTGATTGTACTTTGGATTATTGTTATTATTTAATTGTAAGTGGTTTCTAAAAGATATTTTACATTAGTACTTGGTAGGGATGTCACCAGGGGTTGACCATTTAACAGATACAATTGACTAATTCCAAGCAAAACACAAAACTTCTCAGACTTCAAAGAATAAATGACAAATTTTTTTTTTTCATTTATGATTTTATTATATTTTTATGTACAATTTATTACAAATTGATATAATAAGCTGCATGTTTTATTTTACATATTAATCACAATTGAATTTTACAATCAAAGCCAATAGGCGCTAATACAATACAATATCCAGGGCTTAACATTTGATACAATATTTCGATTGCGTTTTTATTGATTTTTCATCTAAAGAACATAGTCTATTTACTTTTAATTAATATTGAACTTTTTTAAATGAAAACAAGACTCCATAATTTGTCCAATAATCAATACGACAGACCTTTCCCACAAACCCTGCACACTTTTAACACAACAAAGAAACCAAAATATATTGATTGGTGAGAATCATGATGTCATAGGTTGTCAAGGGAACAGACAGAATCTCAAAACAGGTGAGGTAAAATAATAAAGGCAAGGCAAATATGGATTAAAAGTAATAAACTGAGGTGTAATAAGACTTCATTTTCAAATTTTCAATTGAAAAAATCTGAAATAATATTTTACGGTAAAAATTTGAAGAGGCAGTTGCCGGCCTCTTGTTTGGCTATGCCTACCCTGCGTGCAGAGTCTAGTTATAAGCTAACAAAGCTCTCTTTTAAGAAGTGAAGTCGAACGAATGGAAAGGGTAGGCTATGCCAAAAGCCCATGGTTATAGCAAAATCAAAATAGGATTATCTTATTGCTAATTTTTCGAAGACTTCTTAGAAATTTGTTTATAAACATTGCTACATACAACCTATTACATTATGAATCTGGCTTATATATCCTAGCTTATTTGGTTTGGCAAAAGATGGCAGGGTTGTATGGAAAGGTCTATTGAATAAATGAGTCGTAACGGCCCTTTTCAAAAAACCAAACTGTCTTTTGCTCATCAAATAAACCAGAATATGCAAAATTCTAAGAAGTATTTCTAAGTAAGCTACATTTCTATTTTTGTTTGTAAATATTGCTACCTTACAACCTATGTCATCAAGAATCTGGCCAATACAGGCCCGTAGCCAGGATTTGCCAAGGGGGGTATAGTTTTCAAAAAATTCCAGGGGGTTCACATTTGGCAATTTTGGCCCAAATATGGCTAAGATCACTTGAGAAGTGCTCAAAATGGTGAAAAACTGAGTGATTTTGAAAGAATTTTTGGCCAGGGGGGGGGGGAGTTCGCCGAACTCTGTGAACCCCCCTGGCTACGGGCCTGCAATATATCTAAATATCTAGATTCATCTGTGGTGTAAAAGGTGTCAGGGAATATTGGAAAGGGCTCCTGAGTCCTGATGAAAGAAGCTACTGCGACAAAATATTATGTTTTATTTTGACCCAGGCCTTTATGCCTACATAATAAAATAATATAAGAAACTGATGTGCCAGCATATAAAAGTGGCAAATACATAATATTGCACATATATTTAATATTGAGATACATAGTTCATACCCCAGTCAAAATAATTCACTCTGATAGGTCAATGAGAGGTATACAATTTACCCAGTCTACCTCTCCAGTATCAGAAATTCTATTTGAACATTTAAAACATTTTATTTCTCTGACATTTGTAAACTATATACCTACACCATTGGAATTACTGTTGACCTTGACATGCAACTAGAAGTCAACAGTAAAGTCATAGAGATTTGGTTTACAGTAAAAGTATACAATTCACACAGTTCACCTCTGATGGAATACAATGTATTCTGTTAATATCTACACTTTTAGACCAAGGGAGGAGAGAATCCAACTTCCAAAATTGACTAGTCTATACGGTTGAGTGTGTTAAAATGGTCTACCTTCGGGATGGTGTCCAATAATCAACAATCGTGAAAAACAAAGTTAAATTCATTAAGGTTCCCCTCATTTAACAAAATTCTTACCCTTTGCATTCGTTTGACTTCACTTCTTAAAAGAGAGCTTCGTCTTCACTCTTTCAAACTAAAATAAACCTGTGAACTCACCGCGCCAATCAGTGTTCATCGGCCAAATTTGACCGACGTTCTATATATGGTCATTCCTTCTGACGTCATCGTTGAGCCCGGAATTGACCAATGACATGCGCATATTTAATTATAGAACGCATTTGGCGTATGTTTCTTCAAGCTCGCTGATTGGTGGAAGAAAGGTCAGCGCGTAGGTCAAAAGTGATTTATTACCCAAACTGTCACCGGTACCCGTCATGGGGGCGGGGCTACTAAACTGTAATATGGTCTCTACTACAGTACTAGGCAGAGTGTAGTTTAACTAGACTCTGCACGCAGGGTACAAAATTCTAAATGGTGATTTGTCTTCCACTTGAATTTTAAAAAATTCTACTCAATTCGCTAACAAAAACCTCATTTACCCCCTCCCCCTGTCCCTAAAGAAACTAACTTTCATATTCCATAACTGTTGATAATTGGACATCATTCCTTATTCTTTAAGAATTGACTTCATTTATTTAATTAGAGGTGACATGATGCAGGCCCGTAGCCAGGGGGGGTTCGATGGGTTCTAGCGAACCCCCCTGGCTAAAAATTCTTTCAAAATGCAGTTTTTCAACATTCTGAGCACATTTTAAGTGATTTAGGTCATTTTTGGACCAAAATTGTCAAAAGTGAAGCCCCCCTGATCAAAAAGAGAACCCTCCCTTGGCAAATCCTGGCTACGGGCCTGCAAAGTAAATCCAAGCAAGTTCAGAATGACAATTGTCATGGTTAGTCAATAGATTGTGACTGTGATAAACCACAGCATTAAAACCTAGCAAGAACCCTGGTTCTATCTCTCTTACTTATTAACAATGGTTCATCTCATATACTGCTGAACTGTACATTCTTCAGTTTAATATAATCAGTGTGATCTAAGAGCATTTCTCGATCCATTCTCATTCAACTCAATATTTCCTCCTTTATCACCTACCAGTCTTGTATCAAGTTGTTTATTTTCATTCTACCCCTGTGAGGAGGTCATATGATTCTAAGTTCTACCCCTGTGAGGAGGTCATGTGATTCAAAGATGTAAATCTTAGAGGAGGTCATAATTCAAATTTTACCCCTGGTGGAAGGTCCTATCATTCTATTCCTTTCAAAGTTTGAACCCTGTGAGGAGAGTATCACCTCATCAACACTGCAATCTTTGCCGTCTTATAGTCTGCCCGCAACTGGACGAAGGAGAGTAACGCAGATTTATCAAGCCCCGCCTGGAAATACAATACAAAAAGTCATATAATTCAAGATTAATTTAATTTCAACTCCAAATGGAATAAAAAGTTCCACGGGGTTCAAGCCACTTATTGAGATATCATCACTCATTTGAGCACAATTTGGATTATTGAAAAATTATTGAAAAATTCAAATGAAAGGTGTTTCAAAACTTTGTTATATGAGGGGAGGGGTGGTGCTGAAACCCCAATGAAATCAACTTAACTTTTCCACAATTACCCAAATGCGTGTAGGTAGTTACCAGTTTCACCACCAGGTGGCTGATTCGGGTCAATTAACATGGCAGGTATATAAGAAAGTTCCCTTAAACTTGAATATTATCAATTCAAGTGGCTCAATTTTCATATAACCCTTATGTGCCTGATACTTATACTAATGAAAAGATGTCCAGTAAAGCAAAATATTATCTGTCCACTAAAAGAAAAGATATTTCATTTTTTGTGATTTTATAGCATGGAGTCTATGGGGAATCTCCCCGAGCTAGAAGTCACCTTTTCAAAGAAAATTAATTTTTCAAAGTTGATAAACACTTTTTAAAACCACATTTCTAGATGTAATTTTACATGTAGATTTCAAATATGATATTACTTTGAATTTTGAATTTTTAATGACGTAAATCAAGATTATTTCTACTCGCATCTGGGTTATTGCCAACATTTTGATATCATCCCAAAATATTAATCTATCTGTCATATGAAGGACAAGTGGCATGGAAGTACAACTGCTAAGTTTTATTTCTACATATGAGATCTATATTGTATTGTATTTTATTGTATTGTACTGTATATTGTATGTAGTACATCCATGCATATTGGTGGTCAAAGCATCTAAATTATAATCTGCACTAAAAAATAGCTGAAATAAAATGAGGGATAAAATTATGAAAATATAGATTTCTATCATACAGATTTGACAGATTGGGAATTGGATTTTCAACATATTATGGAACATAAACTGAAATAAAAACATTAATTAATATAAATTCATGGAAAATAATGTTTACAGAATATGAGATTGAAGAATAAAGACATTCACAAAACATAAGCTTTGCAAAAAATGAAAAAAAAAAGTTTTTACATAATATAAGCTTGGAAAATAAACTTTTTCATCGATTATAAGCTTGGAGAATCAACTTATTCATGGAATATAAGCTTGGAGAATAAACTTATTCATGAAATATAAGCTTGGAGAATAAACTTATTCATGGAATATAAGCTTGGAGAATAAATATATTCATGGAATATATGATTGGAGAATAAACTTATTCATGGAATATAAGCTTGGAGAATAAACTTATTCATGGAATTATAAGCTTGGAGAATAAACTTATTCATGGAATATAAGCTTGGAGAATAAATATATTCATGGAATATATGATTGGAGAATAAACTTATTCATGGAATATAAGCTTGGAGAATAAACTTATTCATGGAATTATAAGCTTGGAGAATAAACGTATTCATGAAATATAAGCTTGGAGAATAAACTTATTCATGGAATACATGCTTGAAGCTGTTGAATAAAAGTTTCATGAAACAGAAGCTCAGAAAATAAACTTATTCATGGAATATAAGCTTTGAGAATAAACATATTCATGGAATAAAAGCTTGGAGAATAAACTTATTCATGGAATATAAGCTTTGAGAATAAATGTATTCATGGAATATAAGCTTGGAGAATAAACATATTCATGAAATATAAGCTTGGACAATTAACTTATTCACTGAATATATGCTTGGAAAATGATCTTATTCATCGAATATAAGCTTGGAGAATAAACATATTCATGGAATATTTCATGAAAAAGGTAAAAACTCATAATTAAAAAATATGAGTGAGAAAACTGATGCGAATAAATGAAAAAAAATTAACAAATAAATGGACTTAATAAAAATGTTATATAATAATAAAAAAATATTGAAGGGAGGGGTAAGCTCATTGATGATATATGGTCATTAATCTTTAAGTAAAACAAAAATAAACACACAAATTAAGCTCCATCGTAGTCTTGCATCAAGTCTCTGTACGCCCCCCACATCTCCAACCGAACCGTAGGGGGAGGTGGGAAGTCACAAGGGCTTAAAGCAAGACTTAAGCTTCATAGAAAAGCATCTTAATAAAATAAAGCTTGAATGGTCAAAATAGTGTTGGGTCAAATCCTGCAGACATGCTTTGTAGAACAACGTTTACGACATCAGCTCCTGTGCAAGTTGCAACCAATGTTTTTCATTACAGGGTGCTCACTAGACTTTTTGAATAAGGTGCGACACCTCAATTTAATTTTATATTTACCTCCCCCAAAAAACAAAGAGAAACTTTATATTTCCTCACTCTTATCTTGAAAATAACACTAAATGCCCATATATGGGAAAATTATGGTACTTTTCCCAATTTTTTAGTAATTCTAATCATCTTTTTGTAATGTTTTTTTTTCTCCGAAAAATCCTGTTGAGCACCCTGTTCTACTTACATATTCACTGGTTTTAGACGACGTGACCCTTGAGATCTCAAGGTCATCGTCATCCGTATCAATGTCATCCCGAGTGTCGTCAGAATTATGTACCGCCTACGAGAGACACAATGAAGAAAGCAACTAGATTCACATGTTACACAAGTAAGAATCCCGTATCACCTCTGAAAGCTTGAAAATCCAAAGGTGAATTCAAAGGCAATTTCAAGAGTAAATATCTAGAAATCACCTCTAAAGGGAACCAGGTATAGAATGGCGATTGATTTTAGAAACTCGTAATTATAACAATGAGTAATTTTTATGTTCTCACCAAAAATATATCATTTCCCATCAAAACAATATACAAGTAAAGTTCCAAGAATATCAATCTGATTCTATGGAAAACCATGAATTAGAACTCCACTGATCTCAAAATGTCTTCCAAAATGTCGGACTTGTTCTCAAAAAAAATCTTATTCTCACTAACTAATATTCTTACAATAACTTATATATAAAATACCTTCCAAGTCCTTATATGGATTTATTTACATTTTTCTTACCACAAAGGACAGTACGGTCGAGAGAAGATCAAAAACTTAAAATGTACTACATAACTTTGAATTGAATCAAATTGATTTAGAGTTGTCTAAAGAAAAAAGAAATGATTATTCCTTTTTTTAGGGCTCTTTTGGTGCATGTTACAGGGTGTTTAAAAAGTACAAAATATTTTTGAAAAAGCAATGACTATTCCTTTTTACGGCTCTTTTAGTGCTTGTTACAGGGTGTTTAAAAAGTACAAAATATTCTTAATAAACTAACTATTTGGTTTAAATACCCACCATATGCTCCCCAGTGCAGACCTGCTTCAAATTGTCAGGAACAACAACCAGTAAATTACATAGCGAGTGCAGCGTATCGAACAGCTGGTTGACCAATGGCACCTGGAACGCTTTCATACATTTCCTGTATTCGTTCACGTCACAGATCGCCAACATTCCTCCTAAAATATTATATTTAAGTTATTTAGCTAAAGTCTAGGTTGTCACCGTGATGGAACTTGGATTTTGAAATCTCTCCATAACAGTTTGAATAAAATGTACAACATTTAAGTTTTATAACAAATTCTAATCAAATTAACTACAGTTTTCAGAAAAGATTGTAGCGTATTTTGAGTTCTGCTATTCATCGAAAGTACCTCATTTTATTACATAAACATTGAATCAGTGCCATCCTCATCAGGAACAACTAATTATTCCATCAACCAAAAGATTCAAGAGAAACCCTGAACTCGTGAAGACTGGGGAATTGTACAAAACAGTCCTACTAAACACTGCAAAAACTTCTTTTCAGACAAAAATAATCATGAATAAAACCTATTACTTAAACTGATATTAGATAGACAAGAATGGTTTGGAAGGTCAATTTTTCTATATATATGTTTTGACTGAGAAATATAAAGATAGATTTGGTCTATTTCTATGAAAAATCTGTTTCTAAATTGCCTTAGAGAATGACCAGATCAGCTTGACCTTGGAGTTTTAACACAGGCCATCAATTTCATCTTCCAAATATGGAAGGCACAAAAATAGAGCTGTCAATCAAAATCTTGAATTGTGTGGAAGAGTTAAAGTTATTTTTAGTTTGACTGATGTGGATGATCTTCATCTTGAATTGTTCTCAGAAACCGAATTGAAGTTATGCAAAAATGCTCAAAATCTAATTTGTAAGCATTTAGAGAATGATTTTTGATAAATGTATACAGGTCATAGTGACCTACTTGTAACATATTTTGAAAAATATTCTCTCAATGACACAAATGGATAATCATCTATAAATTGTAGACATGCAAGAAATGCAAAATTTAAAATAAAATATTCTCATCTTTGAAATTAATTAATATTTAAAATTCTGAAATGAATGCCATATCTATATCAAGATGCGAAAATGGAAAAGATATATTTCAAGATTCTAAAATGGATGTAGGTCAAATAAATGTATACAAAAATCAAATAGTACTATGAAATATGTATACGTAAAAAATTTCTCAGAAACAAAGTTCTGAGATCAATTTGAAAAAAAAATCCTGTGCTAAATGTATGTCACAGAGTTCTCATCATATTCTGATTTTCAGAATTATTGGTTTCAATAAAAAATATTCCGAATTTGGAAATAAATGATATAAAGGTTAGGCCCCCCAAAATGTACCATTCCCCCACAAACTCACCCATGGAGTTGTATAGAAACTGCTGCATGTGCTCATAGATGGCCCGATGTATCCTAACACCCCATTCGCGTAAAACGTTCTCCACGTTCTTGCCGTCTAAACCATCCTTGACGATCTTCAGTTGGGAAGTGATGTACTTAACCACTTTAGCACATGCCTGGAAAATGGAAAATTGATTTTTAAACTAAATGGAAAATCATAAATGACGCTCCAAATTTATGATGAAAATCAACATACAGTATTGGACTTTTTCCTAATGAATCCCTCTATCAAATGGAACTAAAGCCAAATCTTTTCTTTTGTACATAATGTCATCTATGATCCTATGACCCTTATTTAGGAAGTTAGTACAAATACTTCCTCTTGGACACTTATATGAAAATTGAGTTGAACTTTTCAAATGGAGTCTTACAGGAGAGAACATCATCATTTGGGCATCATCCGACACTGGGTTGAAATCTGTTTTCTTTTGTTCAGTTTGAAGTATGTGTCGCACCCAACCTGTCATTGCATTCAACGTCCTGGAACAAAGATTATTACATTCTAGTCATGTGCTATACATGTACGAAGCTCGTAATCTTCAAGAGGGGTCTCCATTTTTCACCGGAGTTAAATTTGTGCTATATCTTCCCAGAGAGTCTAATTTCAAAATATTGACAGAAAATAGGCCAATTATACAAAAAATTCTAAAAATGATAATTTGCATAATTTTTCTGGATGAAATTTTGGGGATACTTAATTAATGTGATACAACTTGCTCCTGCAATATATGAGATGGTTACACTATCACAACTTTCCCAATAATACAATAATGAATGTCAATCTAAATGTAGCTCACACATTCTTTGCATAAATGGTATTGAAAAAATAAGATTGAAATTCTGTGTTCTTAGGAAAATGTTTTCATTTGTAGTTATGAAATTTTAAAATATGTGATTGGTTAAGTCGTATAATATAATATAAATGACGGGTTATGTAATTACCTATCTAATCCTATGTCAAGCTTGTTCTCCATGTGTTCCATCAGGTCTTTCTTCTTCTTGGCACATTCACTGTGGTATTGAGTTAGGCTGTAATACAGACATGATATAGTGTAGTGTAATACTAGAGAGAGGTGTAAGATCAGTACATAACATGGGTCCAACACTGATTGTAAATTATTAATGGTGCTTTTGCAAAATATTGAGACAATTTTTTAGTAGATTTGCATCAGCATAGACACTTGTAAAAGATGGTAATGGAGGAGTGTGTATTGGGGAGGGAGCAATGTGTAGTTAGGGAGGGATCGATGAGTAGTGGGGAGGGAGCATTATGTAGTGAGGAGGGAGAAGTGTGTGGTGGAAGAGGAAGCAGTGTGTAGCTGGGGAGGGAGCAGTTTGTAGTTTGGGAGGTAGCATTATGTAGTGGGGGAGGGAGCAGTGTGTACTCAGGGAGGGACCAGTGTGTAATTAGGGAGGGAGCATTGTGTATCAGGGGACAGTACAGGAGGAGGAGGCATTGTGTAGTCAGGTAGGAAATAGTGTGAAGTGGGGGAGGGAGCAATAATGAGTCAGGGAGGGGAGTGTGTAGTGGGGGAGATAGCAGGTGAGTAATGAGGGAGAAAGCAATGTAAAGTGGGTAAGAAGGGAGCAGTATGTAGTCGTAGCTGGGGAGAGAGCAGTTTGTAGTGGGGGAGCAGTGTATACTGGGGAGGGAGCACTCATGTTGGTAGGGAGGTATGTATGTGACTTACCTGACAAGTGGCACTAGATTATCACTGAACTGTTTCTCAAAGAGGTGGAAGATTGTGTTGGATTGGCCAACCACGTCAAAGAAATAAATCTCAGGCTGCTGTTTGGCATCTGGTAAGGGTATGGCTGAAGTAGAACATTATAATAAAGTAATAGCACATGCATACAATAAACAATAAAATGCTGACGCTGTCTGTCAAACACCAGACTTTTAATGATACATAGACTTCAAAAATATTTTTGCTGGAGTGTTGTTATCAAAATGGCATACAGATATCTCGGGGAATCTCTGAATAAGAGACATTAACAGTAGAAAGCATGTAAATGCAAATTTGAGTGATATAATTTCTTTCAAGTGATTTTGGGCCAAAGTTGTCAAATGTGAACTCCCCTAGAATTTTGGAAAAGTGACCCCCTTGACAAAATCTGACCATGGATCAGAGGGAACATTGGGAAAAAGTTGTCAAATGTGAACCCCCTGGAATTTTTTAAAAAGTAACCCCCCCCCCCTTAGCAAAAGCTGGCTAAGGGCCTGTCTGGGGGAATATTGGGAAAGAGTTGTCAAATGTGAACCCCCTGGAATTTTGGGAAAAGTAACCCCCCCCCACCCTTAGCAAAAGCTGGCTAAGGGCCTGTCTTGGAGAACATTGGGAAGAGTCATAATGATATTCTGAAAGCATGTCCTCATGAAAAATGAATAGAATCACAAGACAAATGAGTAAGATAAGATGACAAAAAACTTGATCAGAACATGGGCTTTCAACTAATTGAAAGCCCATGATCAGAATCATAAAAAAATGTGGTCAGGGGAAATCTGCAGGAATGAGGAAGCTTACTCAAAGATCAGGGTTCGGGAAAGTGCGTTAGATCATAAACTTTTCTTTAATGTTTGCTTATCTTATCATAAACAGAATCAGAGACTATTTGATTTCTGGCATTTTTCATTCAGATCTGATTTTCTACCTGTCTGATAAATTTTTCTTGATGTTGATCTAGTTCGTTAAATTATCCTAGGGTTCATAATATGTATAGTTCTGGTCTCAACTGTATGTAATGTAACTGTCTTATTAGATGGAAATAAATTATACACACATACTATACACTCCAAACATTCCAATTTAAAAGTACCAAACGGAATATGTATCTCTGACAGACTGAAACTAGTCTTGCTTCAAGAAACTGGTCCCCCTCCCCTATCTATGAAATAGGGGGGGGGGGGTTGAAGCAAGACTAGACTCAAAGATATTCATCTGGTCTTAATATTTAATACACAACTTTCCCATCAAATAACGCTTTTCGCGATCAATATTACAATAGCTACATCTCAAGGAAAATCTATTTTGAAATCTACGCCATATTTGAAATTGTTTTGACCTGCCATGTTTATGTTTGTAATTGGGATGTCTTTTTCTAAATCAGTCTTAGGTTTGTTAAATACCTACTTATATTGTGCCCTTAAATCTAGAAGAGGTAAGTAGCAATTTCTAGACTCTGACTAGAATAGATGACCCCAATAGCAGCTGCCATGTCTTTACATGGGGATTTAAATGTTAAATAAATGACAGCCACTTATGAAAGCATAAAATTAGGTAACTGAAAATTCTGAATTGGTAGCAAACTATTGAACAAGGCAAGGGTGAACAATGTCAAACCTAAATATAGCAGTGTGGGCTTGCTGACCCAGAGAGCAAGATGGCTGCCAAAAAGTGAATCAGCTCTCGAACTTCTTACCATGTAACATGTGTAAAAATATTGTAACAAATTTTTACTTTTCAAATTTTCTGTTCTTTGTAGTCCTGTGCCATTTTATCAGTTCGCTTACAGTTAACACATTTAGAAAGTGTTTTCCAGTTTGGTTGATAAGTAGTATACTTACATGAATGTATGTGACACTAAAGGAGTAGGCAGAATCATGTAAACTGTTCGATTTTGTGAGATTTCTTTTTGCTTTCATTTGTTTACATTTTTCTCACCTTACTTTTGAAGAGCTATCTTGACCTACATTCAATTACTCGTTTTTTCGGTCAATTTCGGCATGATAATAACCAATGAAGATTGGTTTATGTTATATTTATTTAGTTTATACATTTATCTAGTTAATTATATACTAAACATGTATTAATGTTACATTAGATAGCACAGCTTATGAGTTCTAAATGAAGCCAGTTATTTTGCACTATTCATATCCTGATTGCATCATAATAATTGTACACCAGTCTTGTCCTGTCCAGGGGCCTAGGTATTGCATCAGCCCATTAATCACTTGATAGGTTCGTGTGCAAAACCTAGTACATGTTATACATGTCGGGGTATAAATAGAGACGACCAGGTGACTCAGGAGGCACTTTCTAGCTGGAACTGAGAGAGGACAGACCTGTGTGCCTCCAGGGATTGACGCTTGATGGACTTAGGCTAATTCTAAGCATATATCTGATGGACTTAGAAGATTTCCATCCCATATATTGAGGGACTTAGATGATTTTACCCTGATGTACTTAGAGGATCTTAGGCAGATTCGACATACCCGTAGAGGGACTTAAAGGATTTTACCCTGGTATACTTAGAGGATCTTAGGCAGATTCGACATACCCGTTGAGGGACTTAGAGGATATTACCCTGGTATATTTAGAGGATCTTAGGAGGATTCGACAAACCCAGTGAGGGTCTTTGAGGATTTTACCCAGAGGTATTTAGAGGATCTTGGATAGATTCAACACACCTGTAGAGACTGAGTGGATTTTTAGGTAGAGGTATACTTAGAGGCATACCTGTAGATGGACTTAGCAGATTCTAGGTTGATGCACTTAGAGGATATTACCTTGAGGGACTTAGCCAATATTCACCAAAGTTGCCTGGAGTTTGATGCCCAGAGGAACTTCGTAGATCTCATACATCCATAAGTTGATGGACTTAGAATATTACCAGCTTGAGGGACTTAGAATATTCATAGCTGGCTAGAGGGACTGTAGATTTCTTACATCTATAACTTGGTGGACTTAGAATATTCGCCAGCTTGAGGGACTTAGAATATTCATAGCTGGCAGAGGGACTTTGTAGATTTCCTACATCTATAACTTGGTGGACTTAGAATATTCGCCAGCTTGAGGACCTTAGAATATTCATCGCTGATTAGAGGAACTTTGTAGATTCCCTACATCTTCAACTTGGTGGACTTAGAATATTCGCCAGCTTGAGGGACTTAGAATATTCACTGCTGGTTAGAGGAATCGTAGATCTCACACATCTATAACTTGATGGACTTAGAATATTCACCAGCTTGAGGGACTTAGAATATTCATCGCTGGCTAGAGGAACTTTGTAGATTTCCTACATCTACAACTTGATGGACTTAGAATATTCGCCAGCTTGAGGGACTTAGAATATTCATCGCTGGCTAGAGGAACTTTGTAGATTTCCTACATCTACAACTTGATGGACTTAGAATATTCGCCAGCTTGAGGGACTTAGAATATTCATCGCTGGCTAGAGGGACTTTGTAGATTTCCTACATCTATAACTTGGTGGACTTAGAATATTCGCCAGCTTGAGGAGCTTAGAATATTCATCGCTGATTAGAGGAACTTTGTAGATTCCCTACATCTTCAACTTGGTGGACTTAGAATATTCGCCAGCTTGAGGGACTTAGAATATTCATCGCTGGCTAGAGGAACTTTGTAGATTTCCTACATCTTCAACTTGATGGACTTAGAATATTTGCCAATTTGAGGGACTTAGAATATTCACTGCTGGTTAGAGGAATCGTAGATCTCACACATCTATAACTTGATGGACTAAGAATATTCACCAGCTTGAGGGACTTAGAATATTCATCGCTGGCTAGAGAAACTTTGTAGATTTCCTACATCTACAACTTGATGGACTTAGAATATTTGCCAACTTGAGGGACTTAGGATAGTCATCACTAGTTAGATGAACTTTATACTTTGGTTGATGGACTTAGGATATCCATTGCTCGTCTGAGGAACTTATTAGAATTTCATGCAACTTCAGTTAGAGGACTTAGGATAAATGTGCATATATGAGGAATACTGTTCAGGACAAGACAATAAACATTTGTGATAGACACTTTACTATAAATATACAAGTAGTTTTACATAAAGGACTTTGATAACAGCATCTTTGAAACTGAAATTTAGTATTAACTATCGATTTATATTGTATTATTTTGAGGCGGAAGAAGCCAGAATATATGTTGTTAATTTTATATTAAATATTGTGTCTCTTTATTCATGCGTACATTTAACGTGTACCAAGTATCCTACGAAGTAACCTGGTCTGATTAATAACAACATCCACACTACCACAAATTAGGCCAGACGTTACAATATGTAGTAATTCTGTTAATTGGTTTTCATGAAATCTCAATGACAAGAAAGTGAGACTCTGCCTTCCCGTCCGCCAGGCAGACAATATCATAACTTTTTTAGATAAGATTAAAAAGGTACTAACCTTGTAATCCAATATCTATGGCGTATAATATATGTTCTATACACATATACTGCACTAGGACCTCAAATATCTGTACGGCATTTTCAGCTAAACTATTCTGAGATGACAACTGAAAATACAAAATAAGCATACAATAAATAAACCTCATATCCAAATAATTTACTACATAGATACAGTAGGGTTACCTCATTGTAGTGTCATAATTTACTTTGGGTGATATTTCTAGATTTTTCATAGAAAAACTATTAGCGCAGTACACTGATGAACTTCTTTTTCCAAATTGAGACTTGTATTTTATAGAATCGGTCTACTGCACATTGCCACTTCTTTGGACAATTGTGATATTCTTACATCTTTTGAATGCCATCTTTTGAATATTCATAATTTGATAAGGGTGATATGTCTACATTTTTCATAAAAAAATTATTAGCCAAGGAGACTGTTTCCCAAACTGAGACTTGTCCTTTGAAAGAATATTTCTTGTTTTTCATAAAATGTAAAATGTTAACATTGCAAAGTCACTAAAGAACAACAAAAACTCTAGTTTGAGAAAAAAGTGCCATATAAAGATTTGAGAAGATTTTTTTTGTATGAGAGATTTCAAAATTCTATAGCTCTTTCGATTTTGGACTATACTGTATCTAATAGAGGTGCCAAGTATTAACCGGTTAACCGGTTAACCGCCGATAATGCCTTAACCGGTCTGTGTTTTTATGGGTGGTTAGTTGACCGTGTATAATTCTGTTATTTCCCGCGCTAATATTGCATGCTCATCTGTTTGGTTTTAAAGTGTCAGTTTCACGTAAGCTACTCATACATGTCGTCATAAGTCCGATAACTCCTTACAAACATCCAATCAGCAACTTTAATCCCTGACACATTGCTTTCCCGAGCTTACTTTGCATGATAATCTGTTTGTTTTTCAAGTGTCAGTTTCATGTGAGCTACTCATACATGTGATAGTTCCGATCACTCCTTACAAACATCCAATCAGCACCTTTAATCCCTGCCACATTGCTTTCCCGCGCTTACTTTGAATGTTAATCTGTTTGTTTTTCAAGTGTCAGCCATGTGTAATCAACTCATATTGCAAAACTATTTCATAAATAAATTATATGCATTTTTTAATTCTTCAGTTTTGTTATTATTGTTGTCTATCAACGTCGCCAAAATGTCAAAGGTCAAAGCCTCGCTTTGGTAGTGAGAAAATTAAAATCAAAATAAACACTAATCAGCTGCAATTCTCGTTGTTATGGTGCGTTCGTGGTTATTCCAAAGGTAAACCAGTGTGGTAATTTAGAGGTACCGGTAGTCAGGTAGTGTATGAATATAACAGAGTAAAGCTTGACGAATGTACAAAATAAACGCTGATATATCATTTTTCCAATTTTTTCAACTTTCAAGATCGAAGATGAAGATTTCATTTGAAATTATCAGTTCAAATTTCCCGCCGGTTAACCGACTTTAACTGGTAAAAACATCCGGTTAACCGGTTAATGCTCAAGCAGTTAATTGACACCACTAGTATCTAAGGGATGTTTCAGAAAGATATAAGAAAAATTGTTCTGGGACCTTTGCAATACTACTCTTTTTCTCTATTTTTCTGTCACATTTTCAAAGGACTAAAATTCTCATTCTAAACTGTTTAATGTTTATATTTGCATAACCACAGCACTGGCGGATTAGGGGGGGGGGGCCTGGGGGCCCGGGCCCCCCCCCTTGGGTGGGCCCAGAAAAAAAAAATTGGGCCCAAAAATTTTTTTGGGCCAAACAAGGCCTTCAGGCCCTAAAAAGTAGGCCTTTTTGGTCATTACAGGGCCTTTTAAGGCCTTATTTTTTAATTTCAGGCCAAATTTTGAAGAAAATGGGCCTCAAAATTTCAAAATTTGGGCCCACTTTTGGATTTTAGGGGCCCAAAAATTTTTTTCGCGCAAGCGCGGACGTTTTTTTTCTCTGACCTGAAATTTGGGCCCCCCCCCTTGTTGGTTCCTGGATCCGCCCCTGCACAGTGAGCCTGGTTACAAAAATGATAGGAGGAACTAAACAAGGCACAGGATGTGAACGAGATCACACCATCAAATAGGCAGACACTATGAACCAGGAAAACTGTTCTCCTATTATGTTTACAAATTTCAAGAAGAAGAAAACAATTTGGCTGCCCAAAAGTTAATCAGCTCTAGTACTTGATATCCTCTATCATTTGTGTAAATTTGAAGGAGATCCGATGAGCAGTTTTCCTGAAATGGCGATGACAAGATTTTTTGAAAAACCTTCAAAATGGCCACCAGAAAACAAGATGGCCGCCCAAAAGTTAATCAGCTCTAGTAATTGATATCCTCTATCATGTGTGTAAATTTGAAGGAAATCCGATGAGCGGATTTTCTGAAATGGCGATGACAAGATTTTTCGAAAAATCTTCAAAATGGCTGCCAGAAAATAAGATGGCCGTCCCAAAATTTAATCAGCTCTAGTACTTGATATCCTCTATCATTTGTGTAAATTTGAAGGAAATCCGATGAGCGGTTTTCCTGAAATGGCGATGACAAGATTTTTTGAATAACCTTCAAAATGGCCACCAGAAAACAAGATGGCCGCCCAAAAGTTAATCAGCTCTAGTAATTGATATCCTCTATCATGTGTGTAAATTTGAAGGAAATCCGATGAGCGGATATTCTGAAATGGCGATGACAAGATTTTTTGAAAAATCTTCAAAATGGCTGCCAGAAAACAAGATGGCCGCCCAAAAGTTAATCAGCTCTAGTACTTGATATCCTCTATCATTTGTGTAAATTTGAAGGAAATCCGATGAGCGGTTTTCCTGAAATGGCGATGACAAGATTTTTTGAAAAACCTTCAAAATGGCCACCAGAAAACAAGATGGCCGCCCAAAAGTTAATCAGCTCTAGTACTTGATATCCTCTATCATTTGTGTAAATTTGAAGGAAATCCAATGAGCGGTTTTCCTGAAATGGCGATGACAAGATTTTTCGAAAAACCTTCAAAATGGCTGCCAGAAAACAAGATGGCCACCCAAAAGTTAATCAGCTCTAGTACTTCATATGCTCTATCATCTCTGCGAATTTGGAGAAAATCTGATGAGCAGTTTTCCTTAAACGGCGATGACAAAAAGCGGGACGATCACGACCACGATCACGACCAGGATGACGACTATATCCCACCGATGGTGTGATAAAAATTGAAAGAAAATCAAACCAAAATTGCCAAGTGCTTTCTGGTTTCGGCCATCTTGGGACTATAGCTTCACCTTAGGGCCATTCTTTATGATAGTGTATCTGTAAAACTCCTAAAAAATTCCTTTTTAGGTTATTTTTCATTTTTCATATTACCCTTATGTATCAGATGTTATACAAATTAAAATATGTCCAGTAAATACAGAATATCACATCATTTTGAGTGATATCATTTTTATCGCCGAGTTGATATCAAATATCAACACGAGTGAGCGAAGCGAATGAGTGTTGATATTTGATATCTACGAGGCGATAAAATGATATCACGAGAAATTATGTGATATTGGGTTTATCCCATGATTACAATCATCTTGTGATGTTCTGATCCAATTTCCAGGACATTGGCAGACAATATAAACTAGAAATTAGAGAATATCAATTGAATATTTGAAGCACTTTATTTTAACAATTAAAAGTAAATAACATGATATAGTTCGTCATGAATACCATTTTTAATCGTTAGTTAGCAGCCTTCTAATCAAATTATATACACAATCGTAATTCAATACACCAATGAAACTTAAAGAGAATAAATTAACAGACTTATGATATGCGTGAGATAAACGATATCACACGCATATGAGTTTGATAAACGATTTTCTGGAAAATATCACACGGATTTCAATAATATCAGAAATATCATAAGCTGTTATTGTACAGATAACACATTAATCGTGGGATAAAAGAAAATATTATCTGCCCAACAAAAGAAAAGATATTTCACTCACTCAAGATTATTTCTACTCGCAACTAGCATATTGAATTTAATATCCATTTCAAGGCATCATTTATATTATTTACACAATTAAAGCATTTTTCTGAATCCAATAATAAACAAGAACACAAATGTGTACAAAATGTCCCCACCAAGTGGTGATCCCGTGAAATGGTTATCCTGAAAATGAGTAGACAAGACTTTACCAACACAATTTGAGGATGGAAAATCCAAAGTGGCCACCTTAAAATTTACCCAGAATGCCAAAAATTTAGTCAGTTCTAGATTTTCATACTAAGAACCACCCCTGAAAATTTGAAATTGATCCGTCACACAGTTAACCAGAAAACATGTAAACAAGACTTTACAGACAAGATTTCAGGATGGAAAATCCAAAATGGCTGCCTTGACATTTACCCAGAATGTCAAAAAACTAATCTGTTTGTAGATTTTCATACTAAGAATCATCCCTGAAAATATGAAATTGATCTACCAAACGGTTCACCTGAAAACGGGTAGACAAGACTTTACAGACAAGATTTTAGGACAGAAAATCCAAAATGGCTGCCTTAACATTTACGCAGAATGCAAAAAAAGTAATCAGATGTAGATTTTCATACAAAGAATCATCCCTGAAAATTTGAAATTGATCTATCAAACTGTTCTCCTAAAAACGCGTAGACAAGACTTTACAGGCAAGATTTTAAGACGGAAAATCCAAAATGGCTGCCTTGACATTTACCCAGAATGCAAAAAAACTAATCAGTTCTAGATTTTCATACTAAGAATCATTCCTGAAAATTTGAAATTGATCTACGAAACGGTTCACCTGAAAACGAGTAGACAAGACTTTACAGACAAGATTTTAGGACGGAAAATCCAAAATGGCTGCCTTGACATTTACCCAGAATGCCAAAAAACTAATGAGATCTAGATTTTTATACTAAGAATCATCCCTGAAAATTTGAAATTGATCCACCAAACGGTTCACCTGAAAACGCGCAGACAAGACTTCACAGACAAGATTTTAGGACCGAAAAATCCAAAATGGCCGACAATAAAAAAGTCCTTATGAGTTTTTGCTGATTTCTTTTTACAAAATTATCACATATAACTACTGTTAACAATAAAGTAGGCTTTTACAGCAAAGTACATCTGAAATTATTTATAAAGCTACTAAATAGTTAAAGTATGAAAACTCAAAAACACCATTCAATATGATACAAAGTATTATCGCGCGCTAACTTTTCTTAAGACATTCAAAATGGCTGACATGACTGAGCTAGCAGGTCCAAAACCTAATCAGATCTAGAATGAAGTGAGCTGAACAAGATGTTAAAGTTTTAAAAGCAACTGTGAAGCAGTTTTTCTTAAAGTTTGCAGACAAGGATTTTAGCATTTGACTTCAAAATGGCCGACAGGAAGTAGGTATCGAGTTAATTTTTTTTCATCCACATCTGTATGCACTCATAAGTTATCCCTGAAAATTTGAAGGTGACATCTGTAGCGGTTTTGGAGAAAACTGCCGGACGTACGGACAGACAGACGGACAGACGGACGCACCTAGGCCGACAATATGGCCCCACACTATGTGGTGGGGACATAAAAAGCAAAAGTTTTCTAGGATTTAAAATATTCTCTTGAAAACGATTCTTGATAATTTGTAGAATGCTTCAAGTGATTATTTACAAATATGCTTGAGTTATTGATAATAAGCATATATTAGATCAATGCTATGTTTCAAGATATTCTTTCAACGATTAATTGATATCAGTGTCCATCAATTCATACACTTGTGTTTATCCTTTAATTCATTGTAACCATTTTGTAAAAAGTCAATATGTATAGTAAATATATATAGTATATATGCAAGTTCTTGCATTCATTGTTCACAAATTGATAGTTGATGGTGTATTTTAAGTTGATTTATTTTTAGTTCATTTGTTCTTCATATGTGTAGGATCATATGCTATGTAAATATATTTTGTGTTATATTATTTGAATTTTGTAATAAACAGAATGGCAGTCCATGTATCATAGTCCATATATCAATGCATTGGTCATGTCCATGTTTCACTGTGTAGCGCCTCTTCCATATATCAATGTATTGATCATGTCCATGTTTCACTATGTAGCACCTCTTCCATATATCAATGCATTGATCATGTCCATGTTTCACTGTGTAGCGCCTCTTCCATATATCAATGCATTGATCATGTCCATGTTTCACTGTGTAGCGCCTCTTCCATATATCAATGCATTGATCATGTCCATGTTTCACTGTGTAGCGCCTCTTCCATATATCAATGCATTGATCATGTCCATGTTTCACTGTGTAGCGCCTCTTCCATATATCAATGCATTGATCATGTCCATGTTTCACTGTGTAGCGCCTCTTCCATATATCAATGCATTGGTCATGTCCATGTTTCACTGTGTAGTTCCTCTACTCAATGTACTTGATGATTGCCAGATCTCCTTTGTATGACCCCACAATGAGATCACCTTGTTGATCAATGGCAACACATTGGGGGTTCTTACCACCATCTTCAGCCACCAACAAGTACTTGATGAATTTCCCATTAGGGTCTACCATGTGAACTCTGTGGTTGTTATGATCAGCAATGATGATATTGTCCTGAGAGTCAATGCAGACTCCCTCTGGATGATTCAACTGACCTATTCCTGCAACCCTGAAGCCATATGCACCTGGTACCTCTTCACCTTGCATGGTGAACCTCTTCACACAATAGTCACTAACATCAGACACAAACATGATACCTTTGTGATTTATTGTTATATAGCGAGGGTCTGCGAGCTTGCCTTTGCCAATAGTAGCCAATACACTCCCATCATTACATTCAACAAGGTAGACACACTTGGCACCCCAATCAACAACCAGTAGTTTACCATCTGCTGTCTCACATAATCCACAGGGATCTTGAAACTCCCCAATATTCCTCTGATGCTCCAGCTTTTTATCAAATACTGCTATGCATTTGTTGTTATTATCAGCAGCTGCATAATATTGAGACTGAATACAACACACATCCCAGAAGTTACCCTGGGCTTTATGTTGTAGGGTAAAGGAATCAGCAGTATAAGTTGCAAGACCTCCCCAACCATGAGATACAACAATGTTGTTGTTGTATCCTCTTGTGAGGCCACATATGTATTTTACTCCTGGGCTCTTATCAGGTAGATGTATCTTTCTGGATATCTGTACTACCCCCATATTAGATGTATCAAGGATGCCAGGTTGATATTTGTAGAGGTCAAGAGGTACAACATTCTCTTCAGGCATAGTGGACCATTCTTCCAGTTTCTTTAGTACAGTAGCACTATAGTTGAGGACATCTACAGGATGATTATATTTTCTGAGATTATTAAGTTGAAGCAATGTACTCTCAGTTATCCCTTTGTTAAGTTGGAACTGGTCCTGGTTTGCTTGGATCTTCTTCTTTTTCTCATTGGCAGCAGCTTTGGCTTTATTTCTGAGCTTATCAAAATGTTCATCCAATTGTTTCCTTTTAGCAGCATGGTCTGCATCTATGTCTCGAAGTAGAGCTTGTGTGTTTTTCTCACATGATTGAATGGAATCATTGGCTTCTTTGATGAATTTATCGAATATTTCTTTCCTCTGGTTGGCTAAACCAAGCAATGCTGCTATGTTGCGTTCCTCTCCTTTTGCTGCTTCTTCGATGGCTTGACAGCTGTGACCAGGATGTTCCGTGATAGAACAATCCCTACAAATGACAGCTTTATCTTGCTTACAGAAGAATCTGAGAGGCTGATCAGGATGCTTTGGACATTCTATGTTGCGCTTTATATAATTGTCCAGCGCAGCTCTGGCATCTTTCTCAGCATCTCCTGTTAACCCATAGATTGTGTGGGATTGGGTTGCTCTCGATCTTCGATGGGCTTTATTGCAGTGTTTGCACATGTGTTCAGCACACTCAACACAACGGGACATGGCAGGTACAGCTTCACCTTCTTGAATACAAATATCACAGTTGACATTCCGATTTTGTCCTTTGGTCAGCTGGTTTTCTAGGATCTCTACCATAGACTTGATAGTTATGTTTGTGCCATATGCATCAGCGCCATTCTTTGGAATCTCGAGTTGCTCATTGCACACAGGGCATGGATATCGATCATTCCCTTTTGCTTTATGTTCTTTCATCCATTTCCCAATACATCCCTTACAAAAGGAATGCCCACAGGTAATTGATTTAGGATCAGTCAATGTCCCGAAGCAAATAATACAGATCAAGAGTTCTTTGTAGTCATCGACTAAAACTGTTTGGGGATTTGCAGATGCCATATTTCTTTTCATCATGTCAGGGGCTGTGTTATCTACAAATACATTAAAATGACATTCAAGACTTAATCAGTCTCAAGTAGATTTACCATATAAAGTCGATCATCCTTTTTGAAAAACACATATGTGTGACATTATGATAAGACACTTCAAACTTGTCTTAAAGTAGGGGGCAGTCTCTAAACTGTTAAAAACAAGATAACATCTTTACGAAAAATGGCAGCCATTTTGAATTTCCTATCGACAAGATTTCCTTTGTCCCTAGGCATCAGCATATAAAATCTAAACAAAATCCATCCACTGGTATTTGAGTTATCAAAGATTATGTTCTTTAATGAAAAATGGCAGCCATTTTTAAACTTCCTAAGTTGAACATTTAGCTGAATTTAAGGGTGTTCAACTTACACATGTTTTACTGTACCTGCAAAATATGTTATGAATAAGACCTTACTTTTCTTTGATTACCCAAGATGTCTTATAAGAAAAGCTGGGAAATTTTCATAAATAAGCATTTAAAAATAAAACAGTTTTTAACTCAATTACCTTGAATTTGTGTGTAGCAGGTGATCTATCATAACCCAATGGTTTGGTAGCATTTGCTCTGTCTTTTTGTGATTCACCTCAGTTATCAGTTTGAGTCACTTCAGGGAATTGTAAAAGTTTGAATAATCCTAAGATATTTGTTGTTGTCTTTGAAGTGTCTGTCTAGATCATTACAAGTCTGAGTAAAACTCACGTGTTAGGTGTTAAATCATTTTTTATTTCTTTACACTTTATACCTGATAATACATGCAAATTCTTAATCACTTTTCTTCATACTTGAAGGTTTATTATCATTTGTACCTATTTGGGTTGATATATGACTGTCCTAAGTTCAATTAGACGTTCATGGGTGTCAAGTATGATGTGGCGTGTTGTTGACTTCTTAGTACATCCACACTTTCACCTGTATTTTTGTCAATTATGGTTTCATTCCAAAAATAAGGATTATTCATATGTGGTCCATGTATATGTCTGATCAAAATGTGATCTTCATGATACAATTATTTCAATAAAGGTATTTTAGAGAAATTCTTGTATCCTGGAACATCATTTTGCTTTCGGAATTTTTTATTGCTAACACTACTCATCTCCTAAAGAATTAGTTTGGATTTTTGAACATTTCCTCCATGATAACAATTTCAGCAATTGTACATGTAGTATTCTTCTTTGCAAAAAAGATAAAAGAGGTCGACAAAAAGAGACATATCATTCGAGACATTCAGCAGTACAAAAGTCAACGACTGACTCAAGTTAGATTAACCTTTAAAAACTAAATCATATTTGTATATACGAGGGGGGGGGTCAATAAGTAATGGATGCTTTTTTACACAGATACTATTTACAGACCAATCCCTTTGATTTTCCTACCAGTGATACATCATTCAATATTCTATCAATTCTGAAGATTTGAAGGCAAAATATATAATACCTGTTGATATATTCTTATTTCTGTGAAGGAGTTACAGGTACCCCGGGACCGACATTTACGTCACATATTCAGTTTTTAGCCAGTTTGGCAAATTTCAGTTAGATTTGAACTTTTTATATGCAACACGTGTTGTGTTGTTTGAAATTTTTCGCTGACTGGTAACACATAGAGAAAGTATTGTAATGTCAGAGTGTTGTATGGAAGGGGTTTGCAGGTCACTTTGAGAAAGCATTGTGGAAGAAAGGGTGGTGAGAGAAGGGAACACCCTACTCCATATGGACAATGCACCTGCCCATAGATCTCAAAATGTCCAGAAAACAATATCCCTGGACCTCAAAAAAGAGCCATTGGCCAATGCACTATATTACCTAGATCTGCTCACATGTGACTTATTTATTCTATACTACTTATTTCTATAAAGAAAGGACGCAGGTTTATTGCCATTGATGAAATAAAACAACCCTTGCAACTGCATCTTGCTACCATGTCAGAGAATGGATTCAGCCTTGTCTCACAATCTTGAGTTAAGAAGATGAGGAATTGGGTACATGTAGCACTTGATGGAACCTATGTAGAGGGGCCTGTGGAATGAATGTGGCATGAATACCACATAGTGATGATAAAATGAGAATTTGCTGGTGAGAATTTGCGCAAACGAAGGTGGTACGCAAGAGACGTATTGTGTCAGTCATCGCTAAAGCTCTGGGGCTTTCCCCCCTCTTAAACGTGACCTCTTTCTAGATATTGTATATATCCTTACAGAGCTCACCCCTGAAAAATCAACTTATGAATTTGAAACTGATTTTGTGAAAATGCAAACATAGAAATATCAAATTACAAAAATCAATAAGTCAAGTGAGATACAGCATTTTGATTAGCAATATAATGTAAGCCATGTGTATTTTTTCAACGACTGATCCAGACATAACTTCCTCGTTGAACTCTGACGTCATTCTAGATTTATGATTTCAAACTCATTTGTTTTTCCTTAACATAAAAATATATATGCACAATGTATAAATAGTGGCATTTTAGGGACCTCACTTGAGAGAAAAACACATTATGATTTTTAAAATTTTGATATTCCTACAGAAGTATAAGAGATTTTTATTTTAAAAAAATCAAGTACCATTACAAAAATTCTCCAGGGAACATCCTTATTCCAGATAAATATAAACAACAATGGCTCCATATATCCTAAGAACAGCATGGTACAAGGAAATGTATCATATTGCTTCTTTGTGGAATCATCTGCATCTGAATCATACATCAATGTTAAATGATATGAATGACCTAACTTAGAAACAAAAATAAACAAAATTAAAGTCTCTTTATCACCACATCATATTTCTAAGACAAATAATTAAAACGACAGTGTTTTTTGATTTTTTAGAAAATATGAATGTAAGTGGAATTAAGAAATTATAACTCCTTGGAATAAACTTAATTTTTAATTAACTAATTAATCAAATTAATTAATTAATTATAACTCCAAGGAATACCAAAATAATCTTAATGTACAAATTCATGAATATGTCATAATTAATTAATTTAATATGTATGATCTGGTAAAACACTCTATTCACACACAAAAAAAATTCATTGGTGAAATCTCAAAATTAGTACCAATTAAAGGTTGGATGGCTGTTTAATCTACTGTAAAATGTATTTGATACCTGTGTACTACGCTTGGCAAAACATTTATGTGAAACAATTTACCACTAATACACATCTTTCCACCAAATATGAAAAAAGCCATCCAGCAGTTATTTTCAAATGAACAGACGAATGGACAGACAGACATAGGAATGGAGGTCTTCACTCTATCCCTATTGGACATTGGGATAATAAAGACCCAAAAAACAATACCCAAATATATACAAAAGTGATGACTCAATTTCTGGAAAATCTAATTATCTAATCAAGATCCTTTTTCTTTCCTCTTCTTGAAAAATTAATAAAATACAAACAAAGACATATGCAAGATTAAAATAGCAAGTACTGCTGGCAAAGTATGAAGTCAACACATTCAACCTCAATGCACAAGGGTTTGGATAAGGAACAACAGAAGTTCAGTTGCATAACAGGCCCGTAGCCAGGAAGGGAAGTTAGCAGAGTTCGGGCCAAAAATTCTTTCAAAATCATGCAGTTTTTCACCATTTTGAGCACTTCTCAAGTAATTTTAGCCATATTTGGGCCAAAATTGTCAAATGTGAACCCCCCCCCTGAAAATGTTTGAAAACTGAACCCCCCTTAGCAAATCCTGGCTACGGGCCTGCATATTTTTATATTACTATTTGAGAATGTTTAAGCCAGTTTAATGTTCATATTATTAGAAAAATATAATTCCATGAAATTAATTCATTTTTTCATTCATCAGGTTTCTATTACATCGATCATACTTCCAAATAAGGGAGCATGTCAATGTAGCACAAAAAGCTATATATTATCAGTTAAGTCCCAGACACCCCCCCCCTCCCCCTGTTAACTATATATGAAAAATGTTGACACACACAATTTTTAACAAAAAAATATTATCATCACGCACCTCGTTGACGAGTCTTTCATATTCATTAGATGGGGTTTTATATATTGGCTGTGCCGTGATAGTGAAAAAGAAGTTCAAAATTTGAAAAACTCTGTAATATTTTCAATATGGGATTAAAAATGGCTGGTGCAATACCCCGGGGATCAATGTCGGGGAAGTTTATTTTTTGTATTCAAACACCCTCCTAACTGATAATATATAGCTTATTTGGCAACATTGATCTTTTGACGTGCTCCCTTACCTTTTTCAGTTTTAGATTCATGGAAAACGAATTGAGCTTTAGTTGTACATATTGTATAGTGGTCAACTGGCTCAAGAGCATGGTTATAATTTTCCTCAGGCCGATTGAGATGAAGTCACCATTTATAATAAGCATGTTATTTTGCTCTCTAGCTGTACAAATAAATACGCTGGGTCCATTTCTTTGAAGATTTCTTTGTAATTAGATTAACCATTCACGGGCAAGTAACCTCAAATATGAGACATTGCAGTAGAAAGTGACAATGACAAAAATAAAGCGTCTTATTAATGGTTACAGAGTTATGGCTTATAAGCTTCCTCCTGATCGAGTTTTGGCACTTCATATGTTTCTTCGAAGAAAAGTCAAAACCATTTGAGCTTCAAGAGACAGACAACATAATATAGGACAAAAAAATTTCTCCCAAGAACATACAATTATACATAAATATATAATATATTATGATTGTAAGGATAAAGATGAAATATCACATGAAGATAAATTTAAAACTGACCAAGCAATAGTGAGATCCAGACAGACTATGAACAAAAGAGAGAGGAAGATCAAATATCACAAGAGGACATATCTAAACTGACCAGGCAATAGCGACATTAACAGACTACTACAAATAGCAATGGCAAAAAACATACTGAGGGTTAGTATATCAGAGCTTTTGTAATTCAAGAATTATTTTTTTACTACACAATAATCTAGTGTAACATTTTATGATTTTCATAACCTCACTAGGGGAACATCAAATAATTTGAGTCAAATTGTATTGTATTGTATTGTATGACAATGCCTAGCATGACCATAGTAATGTTCAAATATACTACACTGTCTGCTATCACTGTGACATTTTATATTGTATGTAATGACAATGCCTAGTATAACTGTGACAGTGTATAAATACAAGCATGACAGTGGGAATATCAAAACATATAGGAATACCTGCCATGATCGTAACAACGTAATATTATGACAATTCCTGTATAAACTTCACAATGTTAAAATATATTGTAATGTTAAAATAAAATATATGATTACGACTACTATGACGATTCACCTTGATAATGTATGGCAATGACTGGTATGGCATTTGGTATTGACATAATGCATGACAATGTAAAGCGTAGCACAACCATATGAGTTTAACGCTGATTATATATACAGTGCTGATATATAATAATTAAGGGTGCGTTTTCAAACTAAACAGAGTGCTCCTACCAAAATAAATTTGCCTACATACCCCTGAGACTCTTATCTGATAGATAGAATGCACAAATAAAACAAAAGTTTTGCGATTATAGGTAAAAAGTTCTCTTGAAATTACGAAGTGATTTTACCTGTTAATTCTGTTCATGGTCCGCCATTTTTGCGGAAGTTACACTGAAACGCAAACTCCATGAAACGAAACGAAATCACTAGAAAAAACATGGCATACATTGTGCGCATGTGCAGCAAAGTTTTAACCAATCAGATTATTTGATTATTTTGCGCACATGAATTATTTGCTTCTGACATGTCTGAGCACTTACAAGCTTACAACAATAAACAAACCTGGCAGAGACTACCCTGAGCCTACTTCATTTTGGCGAAATTTCAGCTCAAACTCGTGACAAATGAACTATGCATACGCTGGTGTGAAGCCTTGGAGACACTCATTTTGGTAAATATGATTTATGGTGTATACTTTTCTGCAGTTTGTGTGAGTTTGGGACATTAAATGTTAAAATTCAAGAAAATATGGCAATAAAACGACTAATCAATTAATATATACCAGCACTGTATATATATTTCTTTTTAAACAATTTTATCCTACCCTGATAATATTAAAATCTATTACTATGTCTGGTATAAACGTGACAATATAAAATATTTCATCATGTTTAACAACCTCAACTACATGTATGTGTGACTTCTATATTTGTACATTTCTATGTTAAATTTCACATTAATTTCTTTAACCCTCATATTTTATTAATAATTTCCTAAAATTCTGTTTTTAGTCAAGAAGGTTTGATTCGATAACACACTTCTGTCAGAAACAAGATGACTGCTAAAAAGTAAATCACCTCTAGAACTTCTTACCATGTAAATTTGAAATAAATCCGTTTAGTGGTTTTCCCGGAATCATGATGATAAGATTTATCTGAGAACTTCCGAATGGCCGAGTGCAAGATGGCAGATGAAAAGTTAATCAGCTCTAGAACTTCTTATGTATCTGTTAAGTGGAATTCCTGGAATCGCATCCTCCTAAGCAGGTGTCCAGAATCCGTACCTCCTTCCTCCCCCTGCTATAACCAATTTTGAAGCGCCTGATTTAACTGAATCACGTGATCTAATTATGCGCAATGATTTATACATGATTTCTGTCGCAGTGTTGTGACAGCCAATCAAATTGAGAGTTCTTAATCGGGAAAATGGTAACTGCTTATCGCAGGGGGTAAAAAGAAAGAATATATTCTGGATTTTGAAGCCAGTTTTGCCTATCGGGACATTTCTCGCTACATTGGAGTAAAATTCATCTTCTGGAATGCAAACCCTCTCAAAGACTGGAGTTTTCACTACGCCTGGACATAGAGCATTGACACGGACTCCTTGGCCTCCAAACTCCAATGCTGCACATTGTGTGAACATGTTCATCCCAGCTTTAGCTATACTGTAGAAAGGCATCAGGTCTGATACTTTGCATCCAAACACACTTGAAATATTTACGATATTTCCATTGTTTTGTTTCAATTCTGGCAAGCATATTTGAGACAGATGGATTGGTGCCCGCAATAAGACTTTAACTAAATTATCAAACAACTGCAGTGATCCAGATTTTAGCTCACGAAATATACTAATAGTATATCCTGCATTATTCACCAAGATATCAATCTTGCCAAATGTTTTAATGGCAGTTTCATGGATGCTTTTCAGCACATCATCCTCTTCAATGTCCCCGTGGACATAAGGAAACTTTGCATCATCGACAGCAACCTTTTCACATTCAGCAACAGTTTCTTTGATAGTACTTAAATCTCGGCCATGTATCAAAACACTTGCTCCCTCCTTGGCCAATAAGATTGCAGTTGCTTTGCCAATGCCACTACCCGAACCAGTAACAATAGCGCACTTTCCAGAAAATCTCATTTTGTTTATTCTTGATTGCAGGGTTTTCAATTATTTCTTTATTCACTTATAGAGTTTTTATCAATAAAGTGATAAAAATACAACACACAACTGCATTTATATGTCCTTTAACGTCGTGTCAAACAAGTAAGATGATGATAGTTCAACTAGTTCATTAATACCTTTTGTTTCAATTATGTAAGACCATGTAAACAACTTTTTTTCAATAGATATCTAAATGTCAATATGTTTTTAACATTATGTAATGATATACTTCTCTCGAAACGAGAGCTTTCAAATTCAAGTAGTCAGTTTAACAGGAACACAAAATATATTGCAGAGTATTCATTTTGACATTATAATTGTATAAACAAGCCTGCAAAACATCAAAACCTCACAATCACATCATAATTAAAAAGTTATAGTTGCTTTGAATCATCAATTCTTAAAGGCCCCAGCCAGAGTTAGAAAATATTGTTTAATCATCTAAATATAATTTATCATGACTTAAAAAGGTGTATTTGAAATTTTCTGAAAAAGTTGACTTCTGAAAAAAAGTTATTGGTATTCTCATTTTTAAATACTTGAATTTACCGCCATTTTAGCAGCAAAAGTTTAAAGATATTGACCATCAAATACAACACTTTAAACGATGAAACACATTATTTTCTACACTCCATTGGATGGATCAAGTAAAAATTACATGATTTCAACAAATATATAATTTTAAATGTGCGCATTAAATTCTATAGCAATTTTTAAAATGTGTTATCCCGCTTTGGCTCTACTGTAGAAGGCACTGTTTTATTTGGGGTTTTAAGATTATTTAATCATAGAAATTCGAAAAAAAGGTTGGAAATTTTTTAAAAAAACTCAAAAAGTCCATCGATGTATTTTGTCCAAAAATACTATACGAAAGCCTTAATTGAGTTTCTTGAATTTGTCAAACCAGACATATATATGATACATTATATGTTTAAATGCAATTGTAGTGCAATAAATGTTTGACCCCCACCCAATACCTTAATTTCAACAGCTTAAAGTTTCTTAATTAAGCTACATTAGCTTTTTAAAGGAACTTTCCTGGCCAGACCATTTCTCTCCCAATATGGTAGCTATAACGATATATATACTTTCCATATTGAGTAAAACAGGGAAAAATGTTTTAATATAGTCAATATTGATCACTTAAAAATGTAGTGCTCAATTCCAGTAGGCTGCCATCTTTTAGAATTTCACTCAGGAAGTGATGTCATCGACTCTCAACTTTGCATATAACATTATAAGGAGCTATTAAGAATTACAAAAACCAGCTGTGCATTCTTTTTCAATTTTGTCTATGATTTAATCCTTCTATAAGTCTCTTCTATTATTCTAAGCTGACAAACTCTGAAAATATTTTTGCACATAAAGTAAGAACCACTTGTCTAGAAGTGATTTTGTGCTACTTCCGTATAAAGTTATATGCAAGGTCATGGAAGTTGAGAGTCGATGACATCACTTCCTGAGTAAAATTTTAAAAGATGGCAGCTTACTAGAAATGAGCACTACATTTTTAAATTATCAATATTGACTATATTAAACATTTCCTGGTGTTTTGCTAAATATGGAAAGTATATATATGATTATAGCTATCACATCAGGATAGAAAAGGTTTGGCCAGGAATGTTCCTTTAACAGCTTACATTATGAAATAAACCCAACGAATGGCTAACTTAGTAGAAATTTCTTCATTTCAGAATGTAGTGATGATGACACTGATGGTGTTCACCCCAAACATAAGCATAATTACATTGACTGATGACACACAATTTACTGTATGGGATGGGATACTGAGACTACCAATAAAGGACCCAAGCATGAAACGGCTTTATCTGAACAACGAAAGAATTTCAACAATAGGAGCTGGTGAATTTTCTGGTTTACTATCTTTAGAAACGTTGTTCTTGAGTGACAATGAACTATCACAGTTACAAGTTGGTACATTCACTTGTTTGGTATCTTTGGAATGGTTGAATATGGACAACAATAGACTATCAGAAATAACATGTAATGATTTTTCTGATTTTCATGGATTATTGAAAGGGCTATACCTGAATAACAATAGGCTAACAATATTAAGAGGGAATTATTTCTGTAACCTAACATCTCTTAGAGAACTTACCCTTAAAAATAATGAAATATCATATATAGAAACCAATGCATTTTCCGATTTGCAGTCATTGGAAAAGCTATACTTAAGTAACAATAAACTCACAATATTAACTAGTGGTATATTCTCTGACTTGATATCCCTAAAATATCTTCTACTTCCTAGAAATCTACTTTCACAAATAGAGGTTGATGCTTTTTCTGGTTTGCAGTCATTAAATCAGTTAAATTTGGAGTACAATAAACTTACAATATTAGACAGAGGGTTGTTCTGCAAATTGGAAAGACTGACATTTTTAGAGTTGGCAGGAAATAATCTAGATCCTTCACAGCCTACTAACCTTGATGCAATACGGGCGCTTTGCTTGGTATTTATGATTCAACCAACCCAACCATCAACCCAAACAACCCACCCATCTACCAAGGCAACTCAATCATCAACTGAAACAACTCAACCATCAACCCAGAAAACTCAAGCATCAGCACAAACAATCCAGCCATCAACCAAGACAACTCAACCTTCAACTGAAACAACTTCACCATCAATCCAACTACTACCGACCCAAACAACCCAGTCATCAACTAAAATGACCCCATTATCCAGTCAAACAAAAAGCAAAATTTTCATTATAACTTCAGTATGTGGGACTTATTCACTCCTTGTAATTATCATGGGTGTGTCAGTTCTTTTATGTAACAAGAAAACCAAGAAGGTTAACCGACAATCAATAGGTGACAGAGACCATGAATATGCTTACCCAAATGTCAACAATAGTACTCGTCATACATCTGAGTACAATGAGTATGTCAACACCATTGTGTACAAAAACTCACATGACATGACTCATTATACTGGCAAAGGTCACCACTATGAAAATGAAAATTTAACCAGTATTACACATGACACAGTTCAGCATACTGATTTAGATGATCAGTATCTCGTCCCCACTGTTGACAAGAATGCACATGACATGCATCGAGATTCTGACCCAACCAATCTCTATGACGACATAATGCCAACAACTTTTACACATGACACAACTCAGGATGCTGATTACGTTGATCCAGATGTCATGATCAATGAAGTTGAATGTGAACAAAATAACTATCTTCAATTAATAAACTAGACAAACTCGACAACCAAGACCCACCTAATGCAAGACCCACATAATGCAAGACCCACCTAATGCAAGACCCACATAATGCAAGACCCACCTAATGCAAGACCCACATAATGCAAGACCCACCTAATGCAACTTGCCTGGGCTTGTTATTTTAACAATGTAGATGTTATCCATATCATGCAAATCTTAAAAATCACAAATGGAAAAATAAACAGGGAGATTAAACTACCCATTTTTTGAGAAAACAGGTACCTGTAAGCATTATACTAGAACACCCAGAGTTCACTGTTACACCCATAATTCTTTTTTCTGGGACCCTATTAATAGTTTTTCTCATATACCTTTATACTCAATCAAGTTTAAGTAAATAATATAAAGGGGACAACTAATCTTTAGATGACCATAACTCTACATGTTCATGAACAAGTTCATTAAATGAGTAACTTAACCTCCAATGTTATTGTAAGAAAGTGGGCCGACAAAACCATTCACCATTTAATCAATAAAGGATTTAATTAGGATGATCCAACACCTGCTGGCTACTGGATTAACCTACTTTTTTTATGGCCAACTCATTTGAATATGAAGGGAATAGTGGCAGGTACTATTCATATTTAAATTTGTTACCCTTAAAATAGTATGTTAATCCAGTAGCCGACAGGCGTTAGTTGCATTAACGAATACAAGCTAAGATACAAGACACAAGTGATTGAGTCATCTGCTTAAATTTTTTTCACACATTGCTCTTCATCCTAACTGAACATTGCATTTATGTAAATTATGAATATTATTGTATGTGTAAACCATATAAAATGTTTCTTCACAAGCCAATAATGTGCAAACCTGGGCTTGTTTCTCCATATTCATGTATTACTGTTTAAATTGTATGTTATATGATTCATATATGGATATAAAATAACCTTAAAAATTGCAAGATATTTTGTACAGTATAACTTAAAAGCATTTGATATATCAGGCATAGCTATGTGTGAATCACCTATGGTGAACACTGGAGAGTAAATAAGCAATGTGATTGGTTGAGATGATTTAGTCATGACTAAATGTAAATACGTATGTATGAATCTTCTGAACTGTTTTGAAAAAGAAACTTTCAGTAAACTTATATACGACAAAAAAACACACATAAAATATTGTACATGTATTGTGGTGTGGTGGTATTTATAACAACATTGTCTACCCTGTAAAAATTCTTTCATTATCTATAATAAAAAAAATCTGAAATTGTAGTTTTCTGATGCATTTTATTTTCAAACTGGGATTGTGGTTCTTGAATGATGACAAGAGGAATAGGGGAAGGGGGTATTTTCACACTATTATTCATCTCATATGTTGGGTCATGGATTTAGAAATGTTGTTGATGTTATGATTCTAATATGTTACATCCATGTCATATTTATTATCTCATATAGATGGCAGATGTGTTGATTTTCAAGATTGTCAGGAATAAACTCCCATCATACAAAGACCGTATATAGATAAACTTCCATTTTATTACTATATGTCTATCATATACATCACGTTTTAACATAATCACATTTATTGCTCACATTGCTTCAGAAATAAAATGGACGACTCTAGATTGTTTGAACATGCTTTGAATAACAAATTTAATAGGGTATAACTTTGCAAAACAGTATCTGAGCTAACCAAGCATTACTATGGTTTGTTATTCTATATTAAGATCACAAAAATATAAGGAATATGATAATGCCAAATAAAATATCCTATCAACATATATTCTTTTATATTTCTGAAGATATTATCTACTCCTCTTTCACCGATCCATTGGTTATTTTTTGATTAAGTGATATTGATGATCCAAATCAATTCAAAGTGAATGTTCAGGCATATATGCACATCGTTTAAGCCATTGAATGTACAGGGTGTCCAATAAGAATTGAACCCAAATAAAAATGAAAGTAACTCTTTTTCCAGATGCATAGATATTTGCAATCTTGAATGGAGACAGTCTTGTCTAATCATTGCCTGATCTCATTAAGTTAAATGGTCACAGACTTTAAAAACCTTACAATGGTGATCCAGTCTAATTAGTCTTTGCCAGTAAATCATACTTGGCTGCATTTTCCAATGTTGCCTTGTCGAGTCCAATCAGTGAATGTCCGCCATCTTGAACAACACATGCACCATTCATCATTGACGCATCATCAGATGCCAGGAATGCAATCAATTTGGCAGTTTCATCCATGGTTCCAATTTTACCAATTGGGACACATCTTGCTGTATTAGAGCAAAATTCTGCCGCTGCATCATGTGAAATACCTGCTTTCTGAAAAGCTGGAGTTTTCACATACCCTGGACATACAGCATTGACACGGACTCCTTGGCCTCCAAACTCCAATGCTTCGCACTGTGTGAACATGTTCATTCCAGCTTTAGCTATACAGTAAAAGGGTGACGTGTCTGATACTTTGCATCCAAACACACTTGAAATGTTTACAATATTTCCATTGTTTTGTTTCAATTCTGGCAAACACATTTGAGACAGATGGATTGGTGCCCACAATAAGACTTTAACCAGGTTATCAAACAACTGCAGTGATCCTGATGTTAGATCATGAAATACACCATATCCTGCATTATTTACCAAGATATCAATCTTGCCAAATGTTTTAGTGGCAGTTTCATGGATGATTTTCAGCACATCATCATCTTCAATGTCTCCTTGGATGTAAGGAAACTTTGCATCATCGACAGCAATCTTTTCGCATTCAGCAACAGTTTCTTTGATGGTTGCTAAATCTCGGCCATGTATCAAAACACCAATAAGATTGCAGTTGCTTTGCCAATGCCACTACTAGAACCAGTAACAATTACACACTTTCCAGAAAACCTCATATTGTTTGTTTTCACTTGCTCGGTTATCAATTACTTCTTAATTCCCTTTATAGTGTTTTTACCACTACAGTGATATAACGCAACTGCATTTATGTGTCCTTTATCATGTCAAACAGGTAAGCTGGGTCAACGGGGTTTCAATAATTAAAAATATCTTTGTTTCAAGTGTTGAGATAACATAAACCATGTCTGACTCAGAACTTTTTCATGAGAGATCAAAAGGCTATTTTGTTTTGCCAAAGTACTGATATCGTAACACAAGGGCTTTACTATTAACATTATAATTGTATAAATATGTAAAATATCAAAACCCCATAATCACATCGTAATTAAGATTTAAAGTTGCTTTGATTTATCAATTCTTAAGGAGCAGTAAAGAGTTTCTACTTATCTACAGGTTTCTTTGATGGAATGTCAATGTAACACAATGGAGGAACTTCCTGGATACAAGTTTTTTATTTTCTAGATTTAAACCTAGTACTACTCATAAGTCAAGTTGCAGATTATAATTTGATACAAAGCTAGAGAATAGGTATGTCTGTTGATGCTATGTAACTTCTGAAAGACAAAAGACTAAGTGACCTTTATGGTACCCACAAAAACTTTAGACATGTGAGAATATTAGCCCATTAATGCAAGTAATAATTGAGTTTTATAGCTTGTTGCAAAGGTTCACTTTTGGACCATCCTGTATAATCAGTCATCTTCGGCTTTCCATTTGGTCTAATGAAGTAAAAAACAACTGTCAATCAAGATGATGTTAAACAATGGTACACCTCATACAAATTTCTCTGAATTCTTCCATTTATTTTGGAAACTGAAGGATCTGGATGATGTTTAATGATTTTATTAATAATTTAGTCACTACAACATGATGATATAACTCAAGATGTCAGAAATATGATGGATTTTGTAAAAATCATTAATTTTTTCAAAAAATAGTTGTACTTTTTAGAAGATTTGAGAAGTTCTACATCATGTTCAGAGAAAATGTTGAGACATAGCAATACTAAAGACATCTCTGCGTAGCATGGGCTATGTTTCTATGAGAAAGAAAGTCTCCTATTCTGTCAAAACCTTAAAATAAGTGAGTAGTTACAAAAGCACGTTGTCCAGTTCCGTTTATACGACGTGTTGAGAATGTGTGAAACAGCATTGACACGGATACAAACGCCTCCAAACGCTGCACATTGTGTAAACATGTTCATTCCAGTTTTAGATATATGTACTGTAAAAATACTTTGCATCCAACCACACTTAAAATATTTCCATTGTTTTGTTTCAATTCTGGCAAACAGATTTGAGGAAGTTGGATTGGTTCCCGCAATAGGACTTTAACCAGGTTATCAAACAACTGCATGGATCCTGATGTTAGATCATGAAATATACCATATCCTGCATTATTTACCAAGATATCAATCTTGCCTAATGTTTTAGTGGCAGTTCCATGAATGCTCTTCAGGACATTATCATCTTCAACAACCCCTCGGATGTAAGGAAACTTGGCATCATCGGCAGCAACCTTTTCACATTCAGCAACAGTTTCTTTGATAGTACTTAAACATGTTCATCCCAGCTTTAGCTATAGAATTGCATCTGGTCTGATACTTTGCATCCAACCATACTTGAAATATTTACGATATTTCCATTGTTTTCTTTCAATTCGGGCAAACAGATTTGAGACAGATGGATTGGTACCCGCAATAGGACTTTAACCAGGTTATCAAACAACTGCAGTGATCCTGATGTTAAATCATGAAATATACCATATCGTGCATTGTTTACTAAGATATCAATCTTGCCAAATGTTTTAAAGGCAGTTTCATGGATGCTCTTCAGCACATCATCATCTTCAATATCCTCTTGGACATGAGGAAACTTGGCATCATCGACAGCAACCTTTTTGCATTCAGCAACAGTTTCTTTGATGGATGTTAAACCTCGTCCATATATCAAAACACTTGCTTCCTCCTTAGCCAATAGGATTGCAGTTGCTCTGCCAATACCACTACTCGAACCAGTAACAATTGCACACTTTCCAGAAAATCTCATTTTGTTTATACTTGATTGCTGGGTTATCAATTATTTCTTTATTCATTAATAGAGTTTTTAACAATAAAGTGATATAATTACAACACACAACTGCATTTATATGTCCTTTAACGTCATGTTAAATAAGTAAGACGATAGTTGAACAAGTTAATCAATACCCTTTGTTTCAATTATGTAAAGACCATGTAAACAACTTTTTTCATAAGAGTTCTAGATGTCAATATGTTTTTGACATTATGTAATGATAAACTTCTCTCGAGACTGTGTATCATGACATACAGTATTGGATGAGGGCTTTCAAATTCTAGTAGTCAGTTTTACAGGTACACAAAATATATTGCAGAGTATTCCTTTTGACATTATAATTGTCTAAACAAGCCTGCAAAATATCAAAACCTCATAATCACATCATAATTAAAATGTTATAGTTGCTTTGAATCATCGATTCTTAAAGGCCCCAGCCAGAGTTAGAAAATATTGTTTAACCATCTATATATAATTTATCATGACTTAAAAAGGAGTATTGGAAATTTTCTGAAAAAGTTGACTTTTGAAAAAAAGTTATTGGTATTCTCATTTTTGAATATTTGAATTTACCGTCATTTTAGCAGCAAAAGTTAAAACGATAAAACACATTATTTTCTACACTCCATTGGATAGATCAAGTAAAAATTACATAATTTCAACAAATAAATAATTTTAAATGTGTGCATTAAATTCTATAGCAATTTTTAAAATTTGAAATCCAAAATTTTTGTGAAGACATAGAAAGTATCAATCATGATATGATTCCTGTATTACGAACAAAACAAAAGATATTGAGGCATTCAAAAACTCAAAAAGTCCATTGATGTATTTTGTCCAAAATACTACGCGAAGGCCTTAAGGAAGTTTCTTGAACTTGTCAAACCAGACATATACAGGGTGATCACTAAGTTCTGGGAATTTATCTGTCATTTCATTATTTTTCAACCAATTTACTTGATATTTTCAAGGTAAATGGGGAACGTAATTTTGGGTTGGATAAAACAGTCTCATTGTCATCTGATGTCACAATGGATAATTGTTGTTACTATAGCAACATGACAAGTGGCGTAGCGGGTCAAGTAAAATAAAAATGAATTCAGATTTTGCTTGATCCAAAAGTATGGTTAATAAATACCTATTTGGTGGACATATTTCTGTGATTTTTCATATTTTCAAATACTTCTAACTTTAGTTTCCAAAGTAACATCTGTGTTGTTATATAAGAGTGCACTTGGTCTATTTTCGTATCATTCATCAGCATCTCAAAGTCACAATCATGATTCAAAATAGCGTGGAGTTATCTTCCATTACGACTATGCTCCTTCCCATTACTCAAGCTGCCCATACTACTCTTGAAGAATTAGGGTTCACACAAGTTATTACTGCCCCATATTCCCTAGACAATATTCACAAGATGAAGCTAGGCTAGACCACTAGACTTCACTACAGTTTGGGTGCTAAAGCATTATATGAGAGGTCATAAGTTTGATTCCGATAAGGGACTGATTTCATCGGCTTGAGCAAATCTTCAAGGGATACCAAAGGGAGGACCGGAACACATCTTTATGGACTAAGTTTGTCAACAATGCATGTGTGTCCAGGCTAATGGAAACAATTATAAATGAAATGATCCTCTCAGCGATGAAGAATACTTCTGAATAAATGACTTCAAGAGTACTGTTCTGCCTCTAGTACAAGTAGTTTGAAGCAACCATCTAGGCAAGATGAATATGTTTTGGCAGGAAATTTTCAGATCAGCATCAGTCAAAAATTGTTGACCCGCGGACCACTTTTACTTTTTTTGTAATTACAATAAAATAAATTGTAGATGTGATATGTATATGAAACAGTGCTTGTCAATTTAGAATTATACAATGTACACCTGCTGAAAATTTCAACTCAAATGGTTGAGAAATCTTGAAATGGCAGACCAATTCCCAAAACTTAATGATCACCCTGTATATGAGACATTATATGTTTAAATGCAAGCGTAGTGCAATAGTTGTTTAACCCCTTCCCAATACCTTAATTTCAACAGCTTAAAGTTTCTGAATTAAGCTACATTAGCTTTTTAACAGCTTACCTTTTGAAACAAACCCAACAAATGGCAAACTTAGGAGAAATTTCTTCATTTCAGAATGTAGTGCTGTTGACACTGATGGTGTTCACCCTAAACATAAGCATAATTACATCAACTGATGCCACACAGTTTACTGTAAGGGATGGGAGACTGACACTACCAATAAAGGACCCAAGCATGAAACAGCTTTACCTGATCAACAAAAGAATTTCAACAATAGGAGCTGGTGAATTTTCTGGTTTACTATCTTTAGAAACGTTGTTCTTGAGTGACAATGAACTATCACAGTTAGAAGTTGGTACATTCACTGGTTTGGTATCTTTGGGATGGCTAAACATGGACAACAATAGACTATCAGAAATAACATTCAGTGATTTTTCTGATTTTGATGGATTATTGAAAGGGCTATACCTGAGTAACAATAGCCTAAGAATACTGAGAGGGAATTATTTCTGTAACCTAACATCCCTCAAAGATCTTACGCTCAACAATAATGAAATATCACATATAGAGGCTAATGCATTTTCTGGCTTGACGGCATTGGGAAAGCTATACTTAAGTAACAATAAACTCACAATATTAACTAGTAGGATATTCTCTGACTTGATATCCCTAAAATACCTCCTACTTCCAAGAAATCTACTTTCACAAATAGAGGTTGATGCTTTTTCTGGTTTGCAGTCATTAAATCAGTTAAATTTGGAGTACAATAAGCTTACAATATTAGACAGAGGGTTGTTCTGCAAATTGGAAAGACTGACATTTTTAGAGTTGGCAGGAAATAATCTAGATCCTTCACAACCTACTAACCTTGATGCAATAAGGGAACTTTGCTTGGCATTAATGATTTTACCAACCCAACAATCAACCCAAACAACCCAATAATCAACCCAAATATCTGAACTATCAACCCAACCAACAGTTCAAACAACTTCACCATCAATCCAACAACTACTACCTAACCGAACAACCCAGTCATCAACTAAAATGACCCCATTATCAAGTCAAACAAAAAGCAAAATTTTCATTTTTACTTCAGTATGTGGAACTTATTCACTCCTTGTAATTATCATGGGTGTGTCAGTTCTTTTATGTAACAAGAAAACCAAGAAGGTTAACCGACAATCATTTGGTGACAGAGACCATGAATATGCTTACCCAAATGTCAACAATAGTACTCGTCATACATCTGAGTACAATGAGTATGTCGACACCATCGTGTACAAGAATTCACATGACATGGCTCACTTTACTGGCAAAGAAAATTTAACCAGTATTACACATGCCACAGTTCAGCATACTGATTTAGATGATCAGTATTTCGTCCCCACTGTTAACAAGAATGCACATGACATGCATCGAGATTCCGACCCAGACAATCTCTATGACGACATAATGCCAACAACTTTTACACATGACACAACTCGGGATGCTGATCAAGATCAAGATTACGTTGATCCAGATGTCATGATCAATGAAGGTGAATGTGAACAAAACAACTATCTTCAATTAATTAACTAGACAAACTAGACAGCCAAGACCCACCTAATGCAACTTGCCCTGGGCTTGTTATTCTAACAATGATGATGTTATCCCCATCATGCAAATTTTAAAAATCACCGATGGAAAAATAAACATCTTTTTAAGTCTGTTAAAACTTCCCTATAGCTTGTCGACCTGGAGTCGATGTACGCCATGTAGCGTATTGGCGACAAAAGTCGCCTGAGCGCGCAAATGATTTAAGTAAATAATATAAAGGGGACAACTAATCTTTAGATGACAATACCTCTACATGTTCATGAACAAGTTCTTTAAATGAGTAACTTAACCTCACCTATGTCATTGTTAGAAAGTGGGCTGACAAGAACCTTCACCATTTCATCAATAAAGGATTTAATTAAGCCCAGGACTCAATGAATTGTAGGATGATCTAACAAGAGACTTTGAATGAGGGTGGTAGCCCAACTTTGTCTAACCTTGTATTCCCGAATGCAACTAATGCCTGCTGGCTACCAGAATAACCTACTATTTTATGGCCAACTCATTTAAATATGAATGGAAAAGTGGCAGGTACTATTCATATTTAAATGAGTTACCCATAAAATAGTAGGTTAATCCAGTAGCCAACAGGCGTTAGTTGCATTCACGGATACAAGACAAGAGTGATTGAGTCATCTGCTTAAATTTTTTTGACACATTGCTCTTCATCCTAACTGAACATTGCATATATGTAAATTATGAATATTATTGTATGTGTAAACCATATAAAATGTTTCTTCACAAGCCAATAATGTGCAAACCTGGGCTTGTTTCTTCATATTCATGTATTACTGTTTAAATTGTATGTTATATGATTCATATATGGATATGAAATAACCTTAAAAACTGCAAGAGATTTTGTACAGTAAATTATTAAAAGCATTTGATAATTCAGGCATAGCTATGTGTGAATCACCTATGGCGAACATTGAAGAGTAAATATGCAATGTGATTGGTTGAGATGATTTAGCCATGACTAGATATAAATATGTATGTATGAATCTTCTAAACTGTTTTGACAAAAATGTTTAAGTAAACTCATGTAGAACACAAAAACATAAAATACTGTACATGTATTTGGTGTGAATAACATTTTATTACAATATTGTCTACCCTGTAAAATGATTTTGTTATCTATAAAAAAAGAAATTCTGTAATTGTAGTTTTCCTGTGCATTTTATTTTCAAACTGGGATTGTGGTTCTTAAATGATGACAAGGAGAATGGAGAAAGGGGGTATTTTCACACTATTATTCATCTCATATGTTTTGTCATGAATTAAGAAATGTTGTTGCCGTTATAAATCTAATATGTTACATCCATATTATATTTAATAACCAATATAGATGGCAGATGTGTTGATTTTCAAGATTGTCAGGAATAAACTCCCATCATACAAAGACCACAAATAAATAAACTTCTATCTTATCATGTATGTCATATACATCACATTTTAACATAATTACATTTATTGCTCACATTGCTCCAGAAATAAAATGGATGACTCTAGATTGTCTGAGCATGCTTTGAATAACAAATTTAATAGGGTATAACCTTGCAAAATAGTATCTGAGCTAACCAAGCTTTACTATGGTTTGTTATTCTATATTAAGATTACAAAAGATATTAGGAATATGATAATGCCAAATAAAATATCCTATCAACATATATTCTTTTATATTTCTAAAGATATTATCTCCACTCTTTCTCCGATCCATTGGTTATTTTTTGATATAGTGAAATTGATGATCCTAATCAATTCAAAGTGAATGTTCAGGCATATATGCACATCGTTAAAGACATTGAATGTAAAGGGTGTCCAAAAAGAATTGTACCCAAATAAAAATGAAAATAACTCTTTTTTCAGATGCATTTATATTTGTAATCTTGCATGGAAACAGTCTTGTCTAATCATTGCCTTATCTCATTACGTTAATTGGTCACAGACTTTAAAAAGCTTACGATGGTGATCCAGTTTTATTAGTCCTTGCCAGTAAATCCTACTTGGCTGCATTTTCCAATGTTGCCTTGTCGAGTCCAATCAGTGATTGTCCACCATCTTGAACAATACATGCACCATTCATCATTGATGCATCATCAGACGCCAGGAATGCAATCAATTTGGCAGTTTCATCCATTGTTCCAATTTTACCTATTGGAACACATCTTGCTATATTGGAGCAAAGTTCTGCCTCTACATCTTCTGGAATACCTGCCTTCTTAAAGGCTGGAGTTTTCACTGTGCCTGGACAAACAGCATTGACACGGACTTCTTGGCCTCCAAACTCCAATGCTGCACACTGTGTGAACATATTCATCCCAGCTTTAGCTATACTGTAGAATGGCATCTGGTCTGCTACTTTGTGTCCACCGATACTTGAAATATTTATAATATTACCATTGTTTTGTTTCAATTCTGGCAAGCATATTTGAGAAAGATGGATTGGTGCTCGCAATAAGACTTTAACTAAGGTATCAAACAACAGCAGCGATCCTGATGTTAGATCATGCATTATACCATATCCTGCATTATTTACCAAGATATCAATCTTGCCAAATGTTTTAATGGCAGTTTCATGGATGCTTTTCAGCACATCATCATCTTCAATGTCTCCTTGGATGTAAGGAAACTTTGCATCATCGACAGCAACCTTTCCGCACTCAGCAACAGTTTCTTTGATGGTTGTTAAATCTCGGCCATGTATCAAAACACTTGCTCCCTCCTTGGCCAATAAGATTGCAGTTGCTTTGCCAATGCCACTACTCGAACCAGTAACTATGGCACACTTTTCTGAAAACCTCATTTTACTAACTGTAGAATGCTTATACATTCGAAAAAATCTAATATCTGATGGCCTTATTTCACTGTCTGTATTTTCAAATAGCGGAATTATATGCATTCTCATAAGGAGTCATGTTGACCTTTTTTGTAAATACACTTACGTCAAAACTGCTTCCAATTGAGCCTGAATCCTTGTCATGTTCTGCACTTACTTTGTGTAAATATGAATCAGAAATAGGAGTATTTACCTTATTTGAGGTAACAAGTTGATATAGTATTGGCAGTATTTCAAGTAGCCTTTTTTACTCATATGATGGATGAAGCAAGGTCATAGAAAGGGCTGGTTTTAAGGCCAGAGTGCACTTTGGATTTGTTTGCAATTTTGAAAAGTAAATGGAAATCAACCTTGCCAAATGTTTTAGTGGCAGTTCCATGAATGCTCTTCAGCACATTATCACCTTCAACAACTCCTTAGATGTAAGGAAACTTGGCATAATCGGCAGCAACCTTTTCACATTCAGCAATAGTTTCTTTGATGGTTGTTAAATCTCGGCTATGTATCAAACCACTTGCTCCCTCCTTGGCCAATAAGATTGGTGTATGTCATATGGGGGGGGGGGGGGGGGGATTTTCACCCTATTATTCATATGTTAGATCATGGGTTTATGGTCACAAATGTTGTTGGTGTTATAAATCTAATATGTTACATCCATATTATATTTAAGGACTCATATAGATGGAAGATGTATTGATTTTTTCAAGATAATCAAGAATAAACTCCCATCATCCAAAGTCCATATAAAGATAAACTTCTATTTTATTACTACATGTCTACCATATACATCATGTCTTAACATAATTACATTTATTGTTCATGTTGCTTTCAGAAGTATAATGGATGACTCGAGATTGTTTGAACATGCTTCAAATAACAAAATTAAAGTGGGTATAACCTAATTAATCATTATGGTTTGTTATTCTATATAAAAGGGATTTTGGGAGATACAAATGACAAAATATTGCTTCTATGACGAGATCAAATGACTTTGACATGTTGTTTACCCTGCCTATTTTGTAATTTAACAATCAATGCAAGTAAACCGCCCACTGCAGATTCATAAAATTCAAATACAAATTCATGAAAAAAATTTGTTTTGATTGATAAAATCATTGATTATAAAACCGGAAATGTGTTCTGTGACGTCGGTGTGTGAATATTTCAATTATTCAGATTTTGCTGTGGATTCGACTTTAAATGCTTCTAAATGATCTTCTAATGCTTACTATGATTTCTATTAGTAATGTTTTGACTCCCCCACTTCATTAAAACAACATTATCACCATTTACTTGACTCTAAAATTCACTTCCAGTCTATCGCAATAAAGATGAGCTGAAAGTTGTCATGATCACCTTTCAATCCTCAGACCAAATATGGCTTTTCAAGGTTCAGTAGACTTTGAATGGACCTTCGTGCATAGTTCGAAAATAGAATCATCATAGAAAGTTTAAAACCATGAAATCAACTGGAATACGATAATGCCAAATAAAATATCCTATTAACATATATTCTTTTTTTATTTCAAAAGATAATATCTCCTCCTATTTCCCCGATCCATTAGTTATTTTTTGATTTAGTGAAACAAATGATTCAAACAGATTCAAGTGAATAATCAGGAATATATGCACATCTTTTAATCCATTGAATATACAAGGTGTCCCAAAAGAATTGTACCCAAATAGAAACAAAAAATAACTCTTTTCAGATGCATTTATATTTGCAATCTTGCATGAAGACAGTCTTGTCTAATCATTACCTTATCTCATTAAGTTAATTGGTCACAGACTTTAAAAAGTTTACAATGGTGATTCAATCTAAAAAGTCCTTGCCAGAGAATCCTACTTGGTTGCATTTTCCAAAATTGCCTTATCGAGTCCAATCAGTGAATATCCACCATCTTGAACAACACATGCACCATTCATCATTGATGCATCATCAGACGCCAGGAATGCAATCAATTTGGCAGTTTCATCCATGGTTCCAATTTTACTTGTTGGGACGCATCTTGCTACATTGGAGCAATGTTCTGCCTCTAAATCTTCTGGAATACCTGCTTTCTTAAAGGCTGGAGTTTTCACCAAGCCTGGACATACAGCATTGACACGGACTCCTTGGCCTCCAAACTCTAATGCTGCACACTGTGTGAACATGTTCATCCCAGCTTTAGCTATACTGTAAAAGGGTGCCATGTCTGATACTTTGCATCCAAAAATACTTGAAATATTTAAGATATTTCCATTGTTTTGTTTCAATTCTGGCAAACACATTTGAGACAGATGGATAGGTGCCCTTAATAGGACTTTAACCAGGACATCAAACAACAGCAGCGAACCTGATGTTAGATCATGCATTATACCATATCCTGCATTATTTACTAAGATATCAATCTTGCCAAATGTTTTAATGGCAGTTTCATGGATGCTTTTCAGCACATCATCATCTTCAATGTCTCCTTGGATGTAAGGAAACTTTGCATCATCGACAGCAACTTTCTCACATTCAGCAACAGTTTCTTTGATGGTTGATAAATCTCGTCCATGTATCAAAACACTTGCTCCCTCCTTGGCCAATAAGATTGCAGTTGCTCTGCCAATGCCACTACTAGAACCAGTAACAATTGCACACTTTCCAGAAAATCTCATTTTGTTTATTCTTGATTGCTGGGTTATTAATTATTTCTTTATTCACTATTTAGTGTTGTTATCAATAAAGTGATATAAATACAACACACAACTGCGTTTGTCCTTTTACGTCGTGCCAAACAAGTAAGATGATGATAGTTCAACTAGTTAATCAATACCTTTTGTTTCAATTATGTAAGACCATGTAAACAACTTCGTTTTCAATAGATATCTAAATGTCAATATGTTTTTGACATTATGTAATGATATACACTGTTGCTCATAAATATTGAATATTACATTTGTCAGATCAGTATTCAAGATTTGGAGGAAGACAACATTTATTTGGAGTCGTTTAAGCAATTTATTTATTTTCTAGGCAAATCATAAACAAATCATCTACAAATCAACATTTTTAGGAAAAAATATTCACATTTAAGTTTAGAAATTTCCTGTCGTTTAAAATGGTAGTCTAAGGGTAGTCTAAAAAAATTGCATTTTCAAAACAACCCGACCCAAATTTTAATGTAGAGCGGATCAAACAAACTAAGATGAATAAGTCCCCTATCCCATAGCAGCACGGTGGTATCTCTTCCTAGTGCTGCAATCAGAGCATCCATCCAGCGGGGCCTGGTGTCATTTAGATGTCTGACCTGTCTAAGCGAAATAAGGTCCCACTACTCACTCAGAGGAGTATATAACTCTGCTAAATTTTGAGATAGGGGATCCATGTCACGAATTGCGCTATCACTCTCATCCCACATGTGCTCTGTATGAGCCTGATCAGGTGACTTTGGTGCCTATGGTAGCTTCTCCACATTGCCTGTCCTGGGGAAATCTGCATAATGCAGCTATAATGCTCATGAGTTTCATCATGCTGCAGTTGAAAATTACGCCCAGACACTCTGTTTGCATGTGGTACTAGATGTAGGTCCAAAAGGTCACTGTATCTCTCACCGCTGACAGTACAGTTGAGACTCACCAAGGGGGTGCAACTCTCCTTGGTGAACACCACCTCAAATATGAACAGAACCACCTCCACGATCTACTTTTAATAACAATCAGTTTTATGTGCAAATATGTAGAGGAAATCGGGAGTCAACAAACATTTTTCAAACTATTATTATCATTTGTAAGAATTATACCAAACAATTAAGATATATAATAAAATAAAATTTTCAACTGCAGCATGATGAAACTCATGAGCATTATAGCTGCATTATGCATATTTATGAGCAACAGTGTACTTCTCTCGAAACGAGAGCTTTCAAATTCAAGAAGTCAGTTTTACAGGTACACAAAATATATTGCAGAGTATTCCTTTTGATATTATAATTATATAAACAAGCCTGCAAAATATCAAAACCTCATAATCACATCATAATTAAAATGTTGTAGTTGCTTTGAATCATCAATTCCTAAAGGCCCCAGCCAGAGTAAGAAAATATTGTTCAATCATCAAAATATAATTTATCATGACTTAAAAAGTGTTTTGGAAATTTTCTGAAAAAGTTGACTTTTGAAAAAAAGTTATTGGTATTCTCATTTTTGAATATTTGAATTTTACCGCCATTTTAGCAGCAAAAGTTTAAAGATATTGACCATCAAATACAACACTTTAATCGATAAAACACATTATTTTCTACACTCCATTGGATAGATCAAGTAAAAATTACATAATTTCAACAAATACTTAATTTCAAATTCGCGCATTTAATTCTATATAAATTTTTAAAATTTGTAATCCAATCCCGCTTTGGCTATACTGTAGAAGGCACTGTTTTACTTCAGGTTTTAAGAATATTTAATCAAAGAAATTCGAAAAAAATAAGTTGGTAAAATTTTTGTGAAAACATAGAAAGTATCAATCATGATATGATTCCTATATTACGAACAAAACAAAAGATATTGAAGCATTTAAAAACTCAAAAAGTCCATTAATATATTTTGTCCAAAAATACTACACGAAGGCCTTAATTGAGTTTCTTGAACTTGTCAAACCAGACATATATATGAGACATTATATGTTTAAATGCAACAGCTTAAAGTTGAATTAAGCTACATTAGCTTTTTAACAGATTACCTTATGAAACAAACCCAACAAATGGCAAAGTTAGAAGAAATTTCTTCATTTCAGAATGTAGTGCTGATGACACTGATGGTGTTCAGCCTAAACATAAGCCCAATTACATCAACTGATGCCACACAGTTTACTGTAAGGGATGGGATACTGAAACTACCTATAAAGGACACAAGCATGAACCGGCTTTATCTGATCAACAAAAGAATTTCAACAATAGGAGCTGGTGAATTTTCTGGTTTACTTTCTTTAGAAACATTGTTCTTGAGTGACAATGAACTATCACAGTTAGAAGTTGGTACATTCACTGGTTTGGTATCTTTGGAATGGCTAAACATGGACAACAATAGACTATCAGAAATAACATTCAGTGATTTTTCTGATTTTGATGGATTATTGAAAGGGCTATACCTGAGTAACAATAGCCTAAGAATACTGAGAGGGAATTATTTCTGTAACCTAACATCCCTCAAAGATCTTACGCTCAACAATAATGAAATATCACATATAGAGGCTAATGCATTTTCTGGCTTGACGGCATTGGAAAAGCTATACTTAAGTAACAATAAACTCACAATATTAACTAATGGGATATTCTCTGACTTGATATCCCTAAAATACCTCCTACTTCCAAGAAATCTACTTTCACAAATAGAGGTTGATGCTTTTTCTGGTTTGCAGTCATTAAATCAGTTAAATTTGGAGTACAGTAAGCTTACAATATTAGACAGAGGGTTGTTCTGCAAATTGGAAAGACTGACATTTTTAGAGTTGGCAGGAAATAATCTAGATCCTTCACAACCTACTAACCTTGATGCAATAAGGGAACTTTGCTTGGCATTAATGATTTTACCAACCCAACAATCAACCCAAACAACCCAATAATCAACCCAAACAGGCCCCTAGCCAGGGGGGTTCGCAGGGTTCGGGCGAACCCCCCCCCCTGGCCAAAAATTCTTTCAAAATCATGCAGTTTTTGACCATTTTGAGCACTTCTCTAGTGATTTTAGCCTAATTTGGGCCAAAATTGTCAAATGTGAACCCCCCCTGGAAATTTTTGAAAATTGAACCCCCCCTTGGCAAATCCTGGCTACGGGCCTGCCAAATATCTGAACTATCAACCCAACCAACAGTTCAAACAACTTCACCATCAATCCAACAACTACTACCTAACCGAACAACCCAGTCATCAACTAAATTGACCCCATTATCAAGTCAAACAAAAAGCAAAATTTTCATTTTTACTTCAGTATGTGGAACTTATTCAATCCTTGTAATTATCATGGGTGTGTCAGTTCTTTTATGTAACAAGAAAACCAAGAAGGTTAACCAACAATCATTAGGTGACAGAGACCATGAATATGCTTACCCAAATGTCAACAATAGTACTCGTCAGACATCTGAGTACAATGAGTATGTCGACACCATTGTTTACAAGAATTCACATGACATGGCTCACTATACTGGCAAAGGTCATTACTATGATAATGAAAATTTAACCAGTATTACACATGCCACAGTTCAGCATACCGATTTAGATGATCAGTATCTCGTCCCCACTGTTGACAAGAATGCACATGACATGCGTCAAGATTCTGATCCAGACAATCTATATGACGACATAATGCCAACAGCTTTTACACATGACACAACTTGGGATGCTGATCAAGATCAAGATTACATTGATCCAGATGTCATGATCAATGAAGGTGAATGTGAACAAAACAACTATCTTCAATTAATAAACTAGATAAACTAGACAACCAAAACCCACCAAGTGCAACTTGCCCCGAGAGAAAACAGGTACATGTAAGCATTATACTAGTACCCCCAGGGTTTACTGTTACACCCATAATTCTTTTTTCCGGGACCCTATTAACAGTTTTTTACTTTATACCTTTATACCCAGTTGGGCTTAAGTATACTAAATAATATGAAGAGGACAACTAATCTTTAGATGACCATAAGTCTACATGTTCATGAACAAGTTCTTTAAAATGAGTAGCTTAACCCCCCAATGTCATTGTTAGAAAGTGGGTCGACAAGAACATTCACCATTTAATAATTTAAGGATTTAAGCCCGGGACACAATTAATTCTAGGATGATCTAACAAGAGACTTTGAATGAGTGTGGCAGCCCATCTTTGTCTAACCTTATATTCACGAATGCAACTAACACCCGCCGGCTACCAGATTAACCTACTATTTTATGGCCAACTCATTTAAATATGAATAGAATAGCACGTACTATTCATATTTAAATGAGTTACCCATAAATAGTAGGTTTATCAAGTAGCCAACAGGCGTAGCTAAGATACAAGACACAAGTGATTGAGTCACCTGCTTAAATTTTTTTCACACATTGCTCTTCATCCTACCTGAACATTGCATTTATGTAAATTATGACTATTATTGTATGTGTAAAATCCACTGTATAAAATGTATCTTCACAAGCCAATAATGTGCAAACGTGGGCTTGTTTGTCCATATTCATGAATTTCTGTTTAAATTGTATGTTATATGATTCATATATGGATATAAAATAACCTTAAAAATTGCAAGACATTTTGTACAGTATAACTTAAAAGCATTCAATAATTCAGGCATAGCTATGTGTGAATTACCTATGGTGAACATTGAAGAGTAAAAATGCAATGTGATTGGTTGAGATGATTTAGCCATGACTAGATATAATAAATATATATGTATGAATCTTCTGAACTGTTTTGAAAAAGACACTTTCAGTAAACTTATGTACAACAACAAAAAAACACACATAAAATATTGCACATGTATTGTGGTGTGGTGGTATTTATAACAATATTGTCTACCCTGTAAAAATTCTTTTATTATCTATAATAAAAAAATCTGAAATTGTAGTTTTCTGGTGCATTTTATTTTCAAACTGGGATTGTGGTTCTTGAATGATGACAAGAGGAATAGGGGAAGGGGGTATTTTCACACTATTATTCATCTCATATGTTGGGTCATGGATTTAGAAATGTTGTTGATGTTATGATTCTAATATGTTACATCCATGTCATATTTATTATCTCATATAGATGGCAGATGTGTGTTGATTTTCAAGATTGTCAGGAATAAACTCCCATCATACAAAGACCGTATATAGATAAACTTCTATTTTATTACTATATGTCTATCATATACATCACGTTTTAACATAATTACATTTATTGCTCACATTGCTTCAGAAATAAAATGGAAGACTCTAGATTGTTTGAACATGCTTTGAATAACAGATTTAACAGGGTATAACTTTGCAAAATAGTATCTGAGCTAACCAAGCATTACTATGGTTTGTTATTCTATATTAAGATTACAAAAGATATAAGGAATATGATAATGCAAATAAAATATCCTATTAACATATATTTTTTTATCCTATACCAAGTAGAGTTTTAGGGAGATAAGTTGGTAAGATATATCCCTTATCCTGATTTTGAGGTTTCCATATCCTGAACCTCCATATCTCCCGCCATATCTCCCGCACCAGGGCATATCTTCCCGCTTCAAATTTTTTTTAAAAATAAGAAAAATTGAAAAAAAAGAAAAAATGTGAATTTTTTTTTTAAAAAATAAAGAATTCACAAAAGAAAAAAAGAAAAATTTGAAAAATTTGAAAAAAATTGAAAAATATGAAAAAATGAAAAAATGGTATAGGATAAAGCAGTTATGTATGGTCGGTTTGGATATTGGGTTCATCCCTCGTGAGATATGTACATCTACCCTCGGTCCCTATGGTCCCTCAGGTAGATATGCATATCTCCCTCTTGATAAACCCCATATCCAAAACCTCCCAGTACATAACCCTTATTTATATTTCTAAAGATATTATCTCCTCCTCTTTCCCCAATCCATTGGTTATTTTTTGATTTAGTGAAAGTGATGATCCTAACCAATTCAAAGTGAATGTTCAGGCATATATGAATATCGTGTAAGCCATTGAATGTACAGGGTGTCCAATAAGAATTGAACCCAAATAAAAATAAAGGTAACTCTTTTTTCAGATGCATTCATATTTGCAATCTTGCATGGAGACAGTCTTGTCAATCATTGCCTTATCTCATTAAGTTAAATGGTCACAGACTTTAAGAAACTCATGATGGTGATCCAGTCTTATTAGTCCTTGCCCGTAAATCCTACTTGGCTGCATTTTCCAATGTAGCCTTGTCGAGTCCAATCAGTGAATTTCCGCCATCTTGAACAACACATGCACCATTCATCATTGATGCATCATCAGACGCCAGGAATGCAATCAATTTGGCAGTTTCATCCATGGTTCCAATTTTACCTATTGGGACACATCTTGTAAAATTGGAGTAAAATTCCAGCTCTGCATCTTCTGGAACACCTGCCCTCTCAAAGGCTGGAGTTTTCACCAAGCCTGGACATACAGCATTGACACGGACTCCTTGGCCTCCAAACTCCAATGCTGCACATTGTGTGAACATGTTCATCCCAGCTTTAGCTATACTGTAGAAAGGCATCAGGTCTGATACTTTGCATCCAAACACACTTGAAATATTTATGATATTTCCATTGTTTTGTTTCAATTCTGGCAAACACATTTGAGACAGATGGATAGGTGCCCTTAATAGGACTTTAACCAGGACATCAAACAACTGCAGTGATCCTGATGTTAGATCGTGATATATACTATAACCTGCATTATTCACCAAGATATCAATCTTGCCAAATGTTTTAATGGCAGTTTCATGGATGCTTTTCAGCACATCATCATCTTCAATGTCTCCTTGGATGTAAGGAAACTTTGCATCATCGACAACAACCTTTTCACATTCAGCAACTGTTTCTTTGATGGTTGTTAAATCTCGACCATGTATCAAAACACTTGCTCCCTCCTTAGCCAATAAGATTGCAGTTGCTCTGCCAATACCACTACTCGAACCAGTAACAATTGCGCACTTTCCAGAAAACCTCATATTACTAACTGTAGTGTAGAATGCTTATACATACGAAAAAAATCTAATATCTGATGGCCTTATTTCACTGTCTGTATTTTCAAATACCGGAATTATATGCATTCTCATAAGGAGTCATGTTGACCTTTTTTTGTAAATATACTTATGTGAAAACTGCTTCCAATTAAGCCTGAATCCTTTACTTTGTGTAAATATGAATCAGAAATAGGGGTATTTACCTTATTTGAGGTAACAAGTTGATATACAGACAGTATGTCAAGTAGCCTTTTTTACTTAGATGATGGATGAAGCAAGGACATTAGCGCAGTCAGATGTCCAGAAATGAGCCCTTTATAGTTCGACTTTTTCAGGAAAGCAACAAACTTGGCACAGTTGTAGAAACACTTGATCTGAGTGGAAAATGATTTCGGGGCAAGTGATCCGGAGTGGTCTTCATGGATTTTTTAGTCGCTGACCCCAACCCCTATCAGGCGGGGAGGGGGTACATTATAAAAAATAAATAAAAATGGTTTTGAAGTAAATTTTTTTAAATGACTTCATTTGGTGATTGCTCTGAGCCTTGAAATTGAGACAAACCGATTGTAGAAGTGGTGTTTAGTGAGGAAAATACATTTTGACCCAATTATCTAGCGTGAATTCATATTTTAAAGGGTCAAATATGGGACATCAAGTTCTGTATTTCAAGAATGTGATGTCTGATCATCTTGGAAAAAATCATACTAATAGGGGTATAGGTGTTCATCACAAATATAGAATATGGCTTGGGTAGCTCATGTATTTTTTGAGATAAAAATTATCGAAAATTGAATTTTTAAGCCCTTGCGGCCTAGGGGTAGCCTTATTCTACCTTAATAATTTTTAAGATATGCAATGTATGGGTCTCATATGAGCTCAAAATGGTGCATTGAGTCTTGTTTTGTCATATTATTCCTAATTGGATTGAAAAATGATTGGAACTTTTCAAAAAAAAAAAAATTTCATTATCGCTTCTGAAGGGCCAGGGGTAACCATATTTTACCTTGATAACTTTCAAGGTTTGTAATATATGTATCTCAAATTAGCTCAAGATGGTGCATATAGTTCTGTTTAATCATAATACCTCCAATAAGATGTAGAAAATGATTGGACATTTCTTAAAATTTGAAATTTTCATTTTAGCTTATGATGGCCTGGGGGGGGGGGGGCTTATTTAATCTTGAACTTTTCTTAATTATGAGATGTATGCATCTCAAATGAGCTTAAAATGGTGTCATATACTCTTGTTTTGTCATATTATTCCTTAGGAGATGTAAAAAATGATGGAAATTTGAAAAATGACATCTTTAGCTTTTGACAGGTCAGAGGTGATTTTATCATATATTACCATAATATAGAAGCAAAGGATGGAGTGAGTTTAGCAGCCCCGTCCCCATGACCAATGCCATTGGCAGCTTGGGTCTTAAAGCATTTATGAACCAAGCTGCAATAAACCATGCTGACCTATTCTCAACCAATCAGCGAGCTTGAAGGAACAAGTGCTAAATGCGTGTACATTAATGATGCGATTTCGTCAAGAGAAAATGACCATATAGAAAGCCGTCCTTATTTCGACAACAAACTCTGATTAGCGCAGTGAGTTCAGAGATTTATTGAAAACTGATAGAGTGAAGACGAAGCTCTCTTTTGAGAAGGAAAGTCGAATGAATGCAAAGGGTAGTAAGTCCAGTCACCTTAGCCTGATGGGGGGGGGGGGGGGTTAAGGTGAGCTGCTTCTGTCAAGGATTCTGTCAGTGAATAATGACAGCCAATGATTGGGCACAAGAATGCCAAATGTTATTAATTTTCAAGATAAAATGATCTCAAAATGGGGAAAATAGTCTGATTTTCACTTTATTCCTACTGAGATAATGATTAACAACAATTAGAAAACTCAGTGACACATTTAAATGTCAATCGATTTATTCCATTTTAGCACTACCAATAGCAGTAGAATCCAGTTGTAACATCACATCCAATGATTGTATGAAAAATGGGGAGGGTTAAACTTTGGCCATGGGCAGGTAGATATTGATAGGATTTCTCCCTTACCATATGCTATCCAAATTGACTTTTTCAGTTTTTAATATCACATATATGCCAGGATAACCACATCAGAATTAATTGTAAGGAGTATTATTCTTTCTCTTGAAGGCCATGATTGAAGCAGTCTTACTGAAAATATTGAGAAATATCCTTGAATCTGCTTCTTCGTAAGAGCAATGGCAGAACCTCACTGTTGGGCTAAAACATTGCATTGCCTCCTTAATTTATGTGGTCACTATCTTCTTTCCATCCATTTCAAGGGTTTCAGTTTCCTCCTTAGACTATCCTTGTTCCAGTTCCACAAGTCTCTCTAGTGCTGTTTTAAAGGTGCAACAATTAGTGCAAAGGGGCCATTCAACGATCATGGACCAGTGTCAAAATATATTCAAGTTTGGATATTTCATCAAGACTAACATATATGTTTATTTTTTTCCAAAGAAACCCCCTGGATGAACATTATTTCAGCTGATTCCTCTTGAAATGTTTTGGATCTTAAAAATCTATAAGTGGGCCTCCCTTTATAGAAGCTTTGAACTGAATTTACACTTCTTAATGCTAAAATTGATAGTTTATCCATACATTTTAAGAAAATAGGTATGTCAAAGAAGATGTTTAGCCAAATATTACCCTGATAGCTCAGAAAAAGTAAAAAAATTGAATCTTCTACAGACCTTGTTGCCCCTTTAAGCTAGTGTCCTGGTAAACATTCCAGCTGACATCAAGGCAATGAACTATTTGCAGACTTTTACCTGGGTAATATCATATTTGCATAATCACCCAATTTTCTTTATATATCACTGTTAACATGTTTAACTATACATGCCCTGTCTATTATTTTGGCATCTACTATGTAGCTTAGTCATTCAACTTTGATGTTAATGAGCATAGATACAAACAGCACAAAACTGGAACAGTGAGGAAAGTATATCCTACTAATTTTCTTCTGTGGAATTGGCAAGATTTCCTAAGATATTTGGAACAAGAGGGAGCTGTTTTCCTTCCAGGCATCAAAACTGAAACCCTGGAGGAAGATGGCAAGAAGATTGTGACCTCAATGAGGTAATGCAATATCTTAGCCGGATAGTGAAGTATCTGCCATCACCATTCGCTCGTATGAAGAAGCATGCCAAAGACTGCTTCTGTCATGACATAATAAGAATCATAGTCAATACAGTTGATTTTGATGTGGCAGTAACTGGCAGTAACTTGTGCTGAAAATGTCAATTTGGATTGCATATGGCCTATGGTGAGGGGAAATTCCTCCAGAATGTACGACCTGTCTTAGATATTTCAAGGCCACTTGGCCATGAACGAAGTTTAGCCCTTACCGTTTTTCATACAATCTCTAGATGCATTCTGCTACTACTCTTAGTCAACTGATTTGCAGGAATAGAAGGTGTACCCAGAGGTTACGCAATTGTTCTAAAGCTTTAAATCTTTTTTGATACCCTAAAATTAGAAGACTAGAGTCCTTATTCATTCTGATGCATTCTTAGCCACAGTTTCTATCACCACATGAATGTGGCTGGCCTACTCCCACTGCTGATACTGAGGCCACAACATAAAATGTAGGTCATGGGGTAGATACCTGTGTCAAGAGAACAGATGCAAATGTTTGAAAGCAGATCTGATTTGCTCTGAGCTATGTAGCTGTAGGAGAGACTGTCAGAATCCATAAATTGTGACTCCTTTGATTAGGTTTGATTAGTATTGCCATTGGTACTAGAAAGGAATAAATGGCTGTTGAGGTTCATTTTTTATAACTGTTAATCATTATTGTATATTAATAATATGACAAAACTAGACTATATTCACTATTTTGAGCTCATTTGAGTAGACAATATGATATATCTTTGTTTAAATTTTTAAGGTAAAATTAGGTCATTCTTGACCTATCATAAACTACACTACCAATCTCAAACTGCATCAAACAGCATGGTTTCATAAACAGTGCTGTAAAAACAGTACTGTACACAGCTATTTTCTAAAACAGTACTGAGCTGTAAAAACAGTACTGTACTACGCTGTCCAAAACAGATGGTGTTAGAATAGCATTGTACATTGCTATATAGTGCAGTACTCTGACTGCACTGTTCAGTACTGTTTACAGCGCTGCAAGAAGATGTTGCGGATTGGGGGTGTAATATGAAAATGTAATTTTCTTATAATTTCCAATCATTTTTTCACTCCTTGGGAATGATAAAACAGGACTAAATATACCATCTTAAGCTCATTTGAGGTGACTATGTCTCATATTTAGAAAATTATTAAGGTAAAATAAGGTTACCCCAGGGCCATCAAGAGCTTAAGTGAAAATTTTGATTTTTTAGATATATCCGATCATTTTCTACATCTTATTGGAAGAAATATGATAAAACAGAACTATATGCAACATCTTCAGCTAATTTGAGATGCATATATTATATATCTGGGAAATTATTAGGGTAAAATATGGTTACCCCTGGCCCTTTAGAACCGAAAATGAAAATTTTATTTTTTTTTATTTTCAATAATTTTTTTACATCTAATTAGGAATAATATGACAAAACAATACTTAATGCAACATTTAGAATTCATATGAGGCCCAAACATCGTGTATCTTAAAAATTATTAAGGTAAAATAAGGTCACCCCTAGGCCGCAAGGGCTTAAATATCCAAATTTCGATAATTTATTTCTCAAAAAATACATGAGCTACACAAGCCATATATCATATGAGTGATAAGCACCTATATCTCTATTAGTATGAATTTTTTCAGGATGATCAGACATCACATTCTTGAAATATAGTACTTGATGTCCTATATTTGACCCTTTGAAAGATGAATTCACGCTAGATAATTAGGTTAAAATGTATTTTCCTTCCTAAACACCACTTCTAAAATAGTTTTTTCTCAATTTCAAGGCTCAAAGCAATGACCAAATGAAGTCATTTAAAGAAATATACTTTACAACTATTTTTATTTATTTTATTATAATGTACCCCCTCCACGCCTGATAGGGGTGGGGGTCAGAGGCTTAAAATCCATGAAGACCACCCCAAATCAATTGCCCCGAAATCATTTTTCATTCAGATCATATGTTTCTACAACTGTGCCAAGTTTGTTGCTTTCCTGAAAAAGTCGAACTACCAAAGGGACATCTGACTGCGCTACATAGAACATTTTAAAGGCTGGTTTTAAGGCAAGAGGACACTTTGGAATTTTTTGCAACTTTGAAAAGTAAACCACTGAACATTCTAGATATTCATACATTTTGAAGAATTATCAACCCTCAATAAATAGTCTAGGTACACTAATGCATCTTTTGTGCAAGAATGAAAGATATAGATGATGTGTGGAATGAGTTATGTTTATCTGAAAATAACACATGCTCATGAAATTTCATCAAAAGTGAACCCTGATCTTAAGTTGCTAGCAACTTCCATTGAAATAGCAGGTTACAGCCATAAAGTCAGGATTAGTAAGTTTAATTAACAGCATTGCTAAATACTTGATTTTGATTTGCTAACCTTGAGGACTTTTTAATTTGAAAAATGTTATTTCTGTTTTTAAATGTCCAAATGATGAAGTTAAAATCTAACTACAGAATATGAACATCAAGCGCCAGCTCGACAACCCCAAAAAAGGTTGTTTTGTTAGTCGATCTGACTAGAGGCAGCTGATGTTAAGTTGTCAGAATTTGTTACAGATGGCAACCACTATCCGCCATCACAAAAAATCAGAGACCATTACAATATGTAACCACTTTTTGGCAGTGACATAAAAACATCTTTGTTTCAAGTGTTTAGATAAAATAAACCATGTCAGAATTTGTTTCACAGATATCAAAAGGTTACAATGTTTTGCCAAAGTAATGATAAACTCATCTGCTGTACATCGTAACATGAGAGCTTTAAAATAGTCAGTTTTATAGATACACAAAATATATTGTAGAGTATTCCCAGGGGGGGGGGAGATTTCCCCCATTCGGCACGTTCGAAAAACGAATTTCATTAAAAGGCCTCATTTGCCATTGAAATGGATCTCCAAATGTTCGCTGTAGTTTTATGAGTATTCTCTACAAGTAAATTCAATGATGATGTTGAACTGATGTTAACGCCATTCCCACGATTTCAAAGAACAGGTCCATTTAACAGACTATTGGTCAACTTAGACTTTTTCCAAAAAACTCATTCTTCCATTTACTTTTAAAACCGATTACAAGTTGTAGATAAACTCTTTTTCTTGAAATGTGCAATTTCAAAAAGTGGCATTAGTTTTCAGTTTCTTAGAAAAATTGGCAGAAAGAACCCCTATCACAAGACTGTCTGAATATGGGTACACACTATGTTTACCATCAAAATAATATCAAAACTTATCATTATATAGAATTTATTATATGGAAAATGTAGCATACAAGCATTCGGAGTAGAACATTAACCAAATCCAGCTATGAATGAGGTTTACTCATGCAAATCTGGAAAACATTGTCATTTTTGTTCACTTTGTCATCAAGTTTTAGCATGGTGCTCATTTCCTTTCATTGAAAATTTAACCATCGGCCCACACTCCCACAAAAAAAGATATTGAAACTGTATAATGCAGAGACTGTGAAGTAGCTTCCCTGCAAATATCATTGTTGTGGGAGTGTGGGCTCACCACTAAAACTTAAATCTTGTGATGAAAATAAGGCTGAGTGGTTTATGTTTTCAATATGGCTGCCAACCTAGGCATACATGTACACTACATAACTGTATGTACAGATTAGGCCATTCAAAATTAATTATATGTTGGGTTTCTGATGAAGGGCCTTTTATTAAAAACTACAAAACCTTTATTAATTTAAAGGGTTTTATATATTATTTAATAGTGAAAATGCAATAACACACTGTGGGAAGGCAACACACCTCTTGATTCAGATGACCTTGTTAATGAAGACAATACTGAAGCTTTTATACACATAGTTTTTAATAAATCTTGGAACTCATTTCTTTACAAGATAATCCAAGATCACAATTCTCTTTGTCATTTATATTCATTACAAGTACAGAGTACATGGGAACATTTTGTCTTTTCTGAAAACATAGAATTTAGTGACATTAATTATAAAAACATCTTTGAATGGCCTAAGTATTTTTCTAAATAGGGTATAAGTAAAGAATTTGAAGCAATCCTTTGAGTGCCATGCCATTTATACATGATGCTGCCTTATATTTTATGATAATATATTAAAAGAGGATTTCTCTCAATTATTTGTATTTCAAATATGGGAACTGCAAATTGGCAAATAACTTTAGAATAAAGTGTCCATACAGACATTTAATTTCAAATTACAAAGCAAATGCCAATGGGCATTTATTAAAAGTGACCATATAACTATTTAGAAAATGGCAAACATGTTTAGAAAACTGGTGAGAAGCAATTGAAATAAGAACATCCATTCTCATGGAAGTGCCCTTGTGTGCATTTAATTGCAGTCATTTTATCCTACCTGCCCATGGGCATTAAAACAATAATCACATCCCAACTCTTAAAACATGCTTAGGATAATGTTGGAGTCTCAAAAGGCAACAAGAACATTCATTTTTGAAACAGGAAAATTCAGTCCCCCTAAAAATGCCCATATGGGGATTTATTCTGAAGATCTTCTTGTAATTGCCCATGAGAATTTATAAAGAATATTTTTTATTTTCATTCACAATCTTATTATTATCTTATTATCAGTCACAATCAAAATTAAGGCAATTGCTTTCATTTCTTGTATTAGAAAATGGCAAAATTTTGACCTTTAAACCACCCTAATGTCAAGGTCAAATGTCAAAATTCTCAGAAATCACATTTTAAGTAATAAGTCATACTTCCTCTTCAATTCCATGTCAATATATACTTGTTTTGAAAGGGGGCTAAAAGAGGGGTTTACCGCCACCTGTCCTTTAACTTTGCGCATGCGCAGCACTGAGAGTGCACTTGCTCATGATTGTCCATGTGATCACATCCTGCAATTTGATTGGAGATGATGCGGGAGATGACGCAATGGGGAATCCCCGAATACGATAGAATATGAAAGAATTGTGGGAGCTACTCACTTCTTCTGAGTATTCCTTTTAACATTATAATTGTATAAATATAAAGCTTGCAAAATATCAAAACCCCATAATCACATCATGATTAAGATTTACAGTTGCTTTGATATAACAATTCTTAAGAACCGGTACAGAGTTTTTACCTATCTACAGCATAATCCAGTCTTATCGCTTTCACTGTTCCACAACTAGTTAACTTGACAGAATGTCAATGTAACAAAAGGGATGGACTTCCTGGGCATAAGTTTTTTGTTTTCGAGATTTTAACTGACTTATAAGTCAAGTTGCAGATTATATTTTGACACAAAGGTAGACAATATAGGCTTGCTTGTCTACATTGTCTAATATTGCATTATCCATTCTTATCAGCAAATATTACTTGTCAACATTGCCTAATATTTCATCATCCATTCTTATCAGCAAATGTTACTTGTCTACATTGTCTTATATTGTATTATTTAATCTAATCAGTGAATATTACTGGGCTGCATTGTCTAATATTGCACTGACAAGATTAATCAGTGAATATTACTTGGCTGCATTGTCTAATATTGCACTGACAAGATTAATCAGTGAATATTACTTGGCTGCATTGTCTAATATTGCACTGACAAGATTAATCAGTGAATATTACTCAGCTGCATTGTCTAATATTGCACTGACAAGATTAATCAGTGAATATTACTTGGCTGCATTTCCTAATGTTGCCTTGTCGAGTCCAATCAGTGAATGTCCGCCATCTTGAACAACACATGCACCATTCATCATTGACGCATCATCAGATGCCAGGAATGCAATCAGTTTCGCAATTTCATCCATGGTTCCAATTTTATACTTACACCAATATGGCTTTAGGAAAAAACATTCAACATACATGGCCCTTTTAAATTTCATTGAAAATATTAGAAAGTCTTTAGATTCAGGGAAAACTAGTCTTGGTATTTATATTGATTTAACCAAAGCCTTTGACACTGTTGATCATAAAATATTACTTCAAAAACTTGAATTCTATGGCATTCGTGGAGTAGCTCTTTCTTGGTTCACAAGTTATCTTGAAAATAGAAGAATCATCACAGAATTTACAAAGAAGAATGTTTCACTCGACCAATTTACAGAGACTGATGTGAAATATAGATCAATTGAAAATACAGTTGAATATGGAGTACCTCAAGGGTCAGTAATAGGCCCCCTCTTATTTATAATCTTCATTAACGACATATATCTAGTCTCAAATAAACTATCCTTTGTTTTATATGCTGACGACACAAATATTGCGCTTACTGACAAAAATATTGAAAATCTAGTCATTGAAATGAATGAAGAATTACAAAATGTCTCAAATTGGATGAAGGCAAATAAACTAACTCTTAATGTTGACAAAACCAAGTTTATGATATTTAGCAATAAAAAAGATCTGAACAACAAGAATATTATCCTTAAGATTGACAACCAGCCAATTGAAGAGGTGAAAGAAATTAACTTTCTTGGTGTTATCATTGATTCGAAGTTACACTGGTCTCCTCACATTAACGCTATATGTACAAAAATCTCTAATTTGATTGGTATATTATACAGGACTAGACATCGACTGACTTTGAATGCCATGACTACAATTTATTATTCAATGATTTATTCTTACCTGAGCTATGGAAATATCTTATGGGGAAATGCCATAAAAACACTCATTCAGAAATTATATATATTGCAAAAGAAATTCTTAAGAGTCATTACGTATTCTGATAGCTTTGCCCCTTCAGGTCCACTATTTCAGAAGCTAAAGATTTTAAACGTATTTGATATACATTCCCACCAAACAGCTAGCTTTGTACAAAAAACACTTTCTGAATCGCCTGAATTCCCTTTTAAAAAATTCAACCATCTTTTCTCATTAAGATCAACAATTCACTCACATGACACAAAATCAAAAAATGATTTGATTGTTCAACCTTTTAGAACAGAATATGGAAGGAAATCAATTGGGACAAGTGGCCCATCAATTTATAACACGTTATCTTCTGATTTGAGAAACTCAGTTCATATTAAGATGTTTCAACGAAAGTTTAAGTTCAATTTGTTAAGTCGTTATTAGTTATTTTGAATCATACTTCCACTATGTTACATCAAGGTAAAAAAAAGTAGATCCATGCTTTGTAATTTATGTACACTACAATAACTGTTCTAACATTACATGCTTTGTGAATAACACATTATATTTTTTCAAAACATGGAATCCATACACCCCGCGGGGTGTCCTTTTCATATCACTTGTAAATTTATATTGTATGAAAACTAGAATTGAATAATAAATTGAATTGAATTGAAAAAAAAAAAAAAAAAAAAAAAAAAAAATTACCAATTGGGACACATCTTGCTACATTGGAGTAAAATTCCAGCTCTGCATCTTCTGGAACACCTGCCCTCTCAAAGGCTGGAGTTTTCACCAAGCCTGGACATAGAGCATTGACACAGACTCCTTGGCCTCCAAACTCCAATGCTGCACATTGTGTGAACATGTTCATCCCAGCTTTAGCTATGCTGTAGAAAGGCATCTGGTCTGATACTTTGCATCCAACCATATTTGAAATATTTACGATATTTCCATTGTTTTGTTTCAATTCTGGCAAGCATATTTGAGATAGATGGATTGGTGCTCGCAATAAGACTTTAACTAAGTTATCAAACAACTGCAGTGATCCTGATGTAAGATCATCAAATATAATATATCCTGCATTGTTTACCAAGACATCAATCTTGCCAAATGTTTTAGTGGCAGTTCCATGGATGCTTTTCAGCACATCATCATCTCCAATATCTCCTTGAATGTAAGGAAACTTTGCATTATCGACAGCAACTTTCTCACATTCAGCAACAGTTTCTTTGATGGTTGATAAATCTCGCCCATGTATCAAAACACTTGCTCCCTCCTTAGCCAATAAGATTGCAGTTGCTTTGCCAATGCCACTACTCGAACCAGTAACAATTGGGCACTTTCCAGAAAATCTCATTTTGTTTAATCTTGATTGCTGGGTTACCAATTATTTCTTTATTCACTATTTAGTGTTGTTATCAATAAAGTGATATAAATACAAAAACACAACTGCATTTATATTACGTGTCTTCTTTTATGTCCATTGTCCTTTATCATAACAATAGGTCAACAGGTTTCAATAGTTAATAAATACCTTTTTGTTTCAACTTTTTAAAGACCATGCAAATAACTTTTTTCAAGAGAGATCTAAAGGTCAAAATGTTTCAGGCAATGTACTGTTATACTTATCTTGAAACTGTGTCTCGTCACATACACAACTACACAAGGGCTTTTAAACAGTCAATTTTATAGATACACAAAATATTTTACAGAGTATTCCTATTGACATTATAATTGTATAAATGAGCTTGCAAAACATTAAAACCTCATGATCACATCATAATCAAAATTTTATAGTTTCCTTAATTTTTCAATTCATCAGCAGAAGTAACGAGTTTTTACCAATTCACGAATTAATAATCCCGTAACTGCATTTTCTAATATTTGTTTTATTTCTTATCAATATTCATTTACAATTTGCGACAAAAAGCGTGTCTAATATTGGATTATCCATTTTATTGTTACACTACATTATTCAGTCTAATCAGCAAATGTTACTTATCTACATTGTATAATTATATCAATATCAATTATAGCCTAATCAGTGAATGCTACTTAGTTACATTGTCTTATATTACATTGTCCAATCTATTCAGCAAATGTTACTTGACTGTATTGTCTTATATCACACTATCAAGTCTAAACAGCAAATATTACTTGTCTGCATTGTCTTATATTGCATTATCCATTCTAATCAGCAAATGTTACTTGGTTACATTGTCTTATATTACACTATCAAGTCTAAAGAGCAAATATTACTTGTCTGCATTGTCTTATATGGCATTCTTTAGTTTAGTCAGCAAATGGTACTCAACTGCATTATCTCATATTGTATTATCAAGTCTAAACAGCAAACGTTACTTGGCTGCATTGTCTTATATTGTATTATCAAGTCTAAAAATGAATGTTACTCGACTGCATTGTCTTATATTGTATTATCAAGTCTAAAAATGAATGTTACTTGGCTGCATTGTCTTTTATTGTATTATCAAGTCTAAACAGCAAATGTACTTGGCTGCATTGTCTCATATTGTATTATCAAGTCTAAAAATGAATGTTACTTGGCTCCATTGTCTTATATTGTATTATCAAGTCTAAAAATGAATGTTACTTGGCTGCATTGTCTTTTATTGTATTATCAAGTCTAAAAATGAATGTTACTTGGCTGCATTGTCTTTTATTGTATTATCAAGTCTAAAAATGAATGTTACTTGGCTGCATTGTCTTATATTGTATTATCAAGTCTAAAAATGAGTGTTACTTGGCTCCAATGTCTGATGTTGACTCATGCATTCAAATCAACAAATGTTACTTTGCTGCATTTTCTAGTGTTGCCTTGTCGAGTCCAATCAGTGAATGTCCGCCATCTTGGACAACACATGCTCCATTCATCATTGATGCATCATCCGATGCTAGGAATCCAATAAGTTTGGCAATTTTGTCTACATCTCCTACTTTACCCAATGGGGTACATTTTTCTACACCAGAATATATTTTGGACACTACTTCTTCTGAAACACCTTCTTTCTTGAAGTTTGCTGTTTTTATCACTCCCGGACATACAGCATTGACACGAACTCCTTGGCTGCCATACTCCAATGCTGCACATTGTGTGAACATATTCAATCCTGATTTCGCTATACTGTAGAAGGGACCGAAGTCAGATGCAGTGCACCCAATCATGCTTGAATTATTTATAATACTTCCGTTGTTTCGTTTCAATTCTGGCAAGCATATTTGAGATAGAAGGATAGGTGCCCGCAATAAGACTTTAACAAAGTTATCAAAAATCTCAATAGCTCCTGACAGATCATGAAATGCACCATACCCTGCATTGTTTACCAAGATATCAATTTTGCCAAATGTTTTTACAGCAGTTTCATGGATGCTTTTCAGAACATCATCATCCCTGAAGTCTCCTTGGATGTAAGGAAACTTTGCATTCTCGACAGCAACTTTTTCACATTCAGCAACAGTTTCTTTGATAGTGCTTATATCTCGTCCATGTATCAAAACACTTGCTCCCTCTTTAGCCAATAAGATTGCAGTTGCTCTGCCAATGCCAGTACTCGAACCAGTAACTATGGCACACTTTTCTGAAAACCTCATTTTACTACCTGTAGAATGCCTATACACTCAAAAAATTGTAATATCTGGTATTTCAGTGTCTTTATTGTCACGTATGCATTCTTACAAGTGTCATGTTGACCTTTTTTGTAAATACACTTATGTGAAAACTGCTTCCAATTAAGCCTGAATCCTTGTAATGTACTGCATTAAATGTGTGCAAAAATGAATCAGAAATAGGAGTATTTACCTTATTTGAGGTAACAAGTTACTGGTAACAAGACAGTATTTCAAGTAGACTATAATTTAACCAAACAATTTGACAGCTGAAAATGAAACTGTGTAATCCAGCAACAGTATAGATTGTTCAGACTTGTATACAGGACAGCTTCTCTTACCTTTCGGTGCATTTACGGTGCATTATTCAGGCCTGCAGCCAGATTTTGTCAAGGGGTTGAAATTCTATGGGTTTCAAAGGTCAAAATAGTGAGTCGGGCCCTGACTAGGGGCTTAAGTATTTAAAAGTTTCACTTCAAAAGTCTACCTTACTTGAGAATCTTTAATTCTTTAGGGTTTGTCAAAAAATGGGTACTGGGACCTGAATCGTCCATGCAGGGTTCAAGTTGGGTACACTGTACCCTGTTGAAAAAACTGGGCGACCAAAAATGGGTACTGTAAATCTAGTCTCTGTCTATATTTCAAAATGAAATTCCTACGGATTTTTGTCTAGTGGGATAATCTTGATTGAAACATGGCTCCTGACAGATCAGACAGATCCAACAAAAAAATTTAAAAAATAAATTCTGCAAATTACTAAAAAGCATGCATGTGATATCTAACTGTACAGCTCATAAAATCTAAGTATAACATGTAATGTGTCTTGAGATCACAACCCCAAATGTGGACCTAAAGTACATATATGCTTAGCCCTTTTAAACTGAGAGGAAAATTGCTCATAACACCATCATTCTGTCGTTGTCTTCATTTTAAGGTACAAACACATAATGTTTTATTTCTAATTTGTTAGAGGACAGATTTCATTCTAATAAGAATACAGGCTGAAAAAGGTTCAAATAATTGATACCCAGTTTATATGTACCCATTTTTTGGGTACCCAGTTTTTTCAACAGGGTCATTAAATTATATTGAAAGTTCTTAAAAATATTGAAATTGATTGATGATATATTCAGTTCAGATAACCCAAATTTTTAATTCTGAAAATAAGTTTTGTAAGTAAATCTGTGACAAATTGTTAAAGCCTTTTTTACTCAGTTGAAGGATTTAGCAAGGTCATAGAACATTTTTTGACGATCTTTTCTCATGTTATCATAGTAACCGATTTTGTGATGGATGTCAAACCTGTACAAAGATCAAAGTGAGTGAATGAATTGCAATGAAAACGTTATTTCACCTTCTTCCAAACTGAAAATACATTTGTAATAATGCATGTAGCTAAACAACTTAGCTTTAATAAGACAAATATGCTAGTTTCTGCTTCCTTTTTCCACTGAAAGATACTTAGCATCACAACAAGGTTAAAAGGTTAAAACTAAAAAATTGCAGATATGACTTTAAACATTAAACAGTAATATAGATAGCCAAATACAATTTTTCAATATGAGATTTTCTGGAAAGTGTGCAATTGTTACTGGTTCGAGTAGTGGCATTGGCAGAGCAACTGCAATCTTATTGGCTAAGGAGGGAGCAAGTGTTTTGATACATGGACGAGATTTATCAACCATCAAAGAAACTGTTGCTGAATGTGAGAAAGTTACTGTCGATGATGCAAAGTTTCCTTACATCCAAGGAGACATTGAAGATGATGATGTGCTGAAAAGTATCCATGAAACTGCCATTAAAACATTTGGCAAGATTGATATCTTGGTAAATAATGCAGGATATAGTATATTTCATGATTTAACATCAGGATGTCTGCAGTTGTTTGACGATATGGTAAAAATAATGTTACGAGCCCCAATGTGTCTGTCACAAATGTGCCTGCCTGAGTTAATAGAAAATAAAGGAAATATTGTAAATATATCTAGTGCTCTAGGGGTGAAAGCTACAGATATTTTGCCATTTTATGGCATAACCAAATCTGGATTGAACATGTTTAGCCAATGTGCAGCTTTAGAGTTTGGTCGCCAAGGTGTCAGAGTTAATGCTTTATGTCCAGGTCTGATAAAGACTGATTTTATAAAGAAGGCAGGGGTTCCCGAGGAAAAAGAGACAGAACTATACTCAAAGAAGACAAGATGCGTCCCAATAGGTAAAATTGGAACCATGGATGAAACTGCAAAGCTGATTGCATTCCTGGCTTCTGATGATGCGTCAATGATGAATGGTGCATGTGTTGTTCAAGATGGCGGACATTCACTGATTGGACTCGACAAGGCAACATTGGAAAATGCAGCCAAGTAACATTCACTGATTTGACTTGATAAATATGACAATTTGGACAAGCAATATTAACTAATTAGACTGGATAATGCAAGTAACATTTGCTGACATATTTAAGGAATAAAGCTAAAGACCTAGATTTTATGATTTTTTAAAAGACCGAAATAGCGAATGAGAATAAAATTTGAGGTCATATATTTGACATAAATCATAAAACACCAAAGCGTAGCAAATCCAATCGAACAGCCATGGATGGCATTTTTACAAACAAAGTATATAGCGAAAATGGCAGCCATTGTTCAAAATGGAGGCCTTCTACCAAAAGTGTCATGAGACAGTGTGCCATGCTTATAGTATTTATATACCAAATATGAACAAAATCGCTCCACTGCTTTTTCGGGTCATAATGAAATATGTTAAAATGGCGGCCACTTTTCAAAAATGGTGCCCATTTTTCAAAATGGCTGCCTTCTACCAAAAGTGTCATTAGACAGTGTGCCATGCTTAAAGTATTCACATACCAAATATGAACAAAATCGTGCCACTACTTGTGCTTCTTTAATATCTACATTTCTAGCTTTGATAATGTCCTATATAATTTTTTACATTTAAAACATATTGCTATTACAGTTTTACATATTGCACCTAAATTACTGTAAAATCGGCACTAAAATGGCCATCATTTTTGAATTAGCGGCCATTTTGAAAATCGGCTTTCGAGAAGAACTTGTATCCCCATAGGGTATATGTGTACAAAATATGAACAAAATCGGGCCAACTGTACTTGAGTTATTGCCCGGACTGACGGACTGACGGCACGGACGGACGGATGGAGGCGTTCCCTATATCCCTCTGCCCTCACCCTTGGCAAAAGCTGGCATGCTAGCATTTCAAGTAACTTACCGCTTGGCATCTCTTGAAAGCAAACTTAGTCTCCTGAAGAACATTGATGACAGTTTCATGCGACAAGAAGGTCTCTCCACCGTAATTCTCAATAGATGGCCCAATGTTGATGTTTGCCTTCTGACCAATCACAGCTTGGAATTCTCTCCGAAAGTCGTGAATCCTGTAATTTAAATCACCATATTTAGTCATGTTCTTGAATTCCCATATCCTGGATATATCCATAGATATTATGTTATTCGCATTTTACTTTAGCGATGTCATATTTTATATGTCAATTTATATGTTATGGTTTCTAGATACTTAATGTCTAACGTGAACATATACTTGCCCGCTGGAGCGAGTTTTAAGCCATGACCTTGAAAGCTATCTCAAGGTCATTCAATTTATCAAAGTTAATATTAATAAAATTTAAATGTTGAATATGTTTGTGAGTAGTAACATGCGCATTCAAATATCTAACATTTCGTTATATAAAATGGCAAATACCAACAAAGAATATCATACAAATATATGTTAGAGTATTATGCAATTCAAAGATTGTTATTGTTAACAGTAACCTGTATCTGAAGACCTCTCTAATCTGAACACCTTTCCACGTGAATGCTTTTTGGGTTTAATATTCTTAATACGATTAACATGTAAAGAAGGCATTAACATGCAAAATGTTACCACCTGCCACTTGTTACAAATACTGACCGCAGAACACCACCCACTGAATGATGAAAATGTCACCACTTCTGGCCATGACATATAAACCTTGAAATGTGAACACCTATCTATCAAAACATTTTGGTAAGTCCCAGTGGTGTTCAGGTTAGACAGGTTTTACTGTAGTCAAAACAGCAACTGTCAAGGGGAGATTTAAACATATAAGACCCTTTAAACATAGAAAGATGTTCAGAACATATGCATGAAGCCAAAGTATAAGAACCTGATTCATGCACAGTGTAGGCCCTAAGGGCCAGTTTGCTGGTCATTACCAGGTTAATTTTAAAACGGAAGAGTTGAGTAATGCCATTTTGACCAGCATGTTTGAGATCCTTAAAGCCTACACTGTTCATGCATATTATTCTGTTACGCCCAGTCAAAATACAAGGTCTATGAGATAAGACCATACTTGGAAACATTAATATAAAAAAACTGCATATCCTGCAAATGCCCAGATGTTAGTATAATTAAAAAATCAACCCGTACAGATACATACAAGATGGTGGTTGCACAGCAGGACAAGATATGTACTTCTTTGAATTCATTACACTTCATTTTCTCACTAAACAAGCAAGAAGGTGTTCACCAGGTTTTTGTTGACTTGGGTTGATTTCCAAAGTTTCTTGGCCTGTTGATCTCAATCATGCCTAATTTTAAATGATTTTAGGAAATCTTAATCAAAATATGTATTAATTGTTATTTTTCGCACAATTTTCTTTAAGTGTGAAACAAAAAAGAAAGGAAGGAATATGTCTGAGGCGGTTCACCTCAATACAAGAGCCCTTCGAACATCCTGAACTGAGGCATTTTCACCCAATATGTATCTGCATGGGTCAGAAATAAAAATTGAAAATACAAAAAGAAACCCTTTTGCCATACCCTACCTCTGACCAGGTTTTACTTGGCTGTAAATGAAATGAATCACTACATAATTATCATTAATGCACAACTGAAAGCAACATATCTATCTAAATAAAACACTAAATTAATGAACATTAAATTTGCATAAATTCTTGAGAACTGTATAATGTATCTGAAAATACTGGCAGAAGATGACAACAAAGTTCAGTTCAAAATTTCAAAACGTGGTTTCCGAAAAACTGTTTTATTCAAAATTGTTGAATGTATTTTTTTAATTAATAGGAAAACTAACCTTGTATTTTGATGATCAGTTTATAAAAATGATATTATTTGCCAAAGAACAAGGTTTATTTTATCATGAATACCCCCTATCGTTCAACCAATTCAACCAATCTTGACATTATAAACCAAAACAAAACCATAGTACTGACCAGGGGCTAAAGCTAGAAAAACAGTGTTGACAAAAACACATAAGCAGATAGCAATTCTAAATGGCAGATCTTGAATAACAAGGATACGGATAACCATCACTAAACTTATTTCTTGCTAAAAAATTGATAGCCCCGCAAAGACTCCACCTCTAAACAAAATCAACTTTCTATGGAGCGTAAAATTATTTCCATGTAAGCTTCTCCACCGAAAAAAAAAAATCATGAGCCTACCCTCCTGTCTGGATGTTTTTCTTTTGGTGACCTTTGTTTTCGTAATATCTCTGAAGTACTGCAGTGCACCTGTCCCTTAGGAACTTAATCTCAAGGCTAAAAGATAACAATGTTATATCATAAAACTGCATGTATGAGTTGATCTTATAAGGTCATTTGTCTGATATTCTGTTAAGTGAATAGGCTTTAAGAGTTAAATGTCACTTTAAAAAGTCACTTTCTGTAAATCACTAAAATCACATTTGCCAAATACAGACTTAATAACAAGGTAGTGTTTTTTTCTATTTTCATATTGTGCCTCTCTAAGTGAATTCAATGATTTGGTCTACTTATACCTAAAACAATTTTACCTACACTATAAATTTTAAATGTGATCGAATATCCTTACCCTATGTATGTCTCCAAATATCTATGGAAAATATTTTTGGTGATCTTTGTGAGGAAAGTTGAATCACTCCCGAGTCGTAAAACAGAAAGGTCATTTGATAGTTTCACTGTCTTAGTGTAAAGTTCATACACATTTTTCAAGTATTTTTCCTGATCTTCAGTATCCATAAGTTTTGTTGTAATATGCTCCTGGAATGAGAAATTTTGTTTGTTGAATTACAGAAATTATAATCCTACGACAATACAATATTTTAAATTCAGATATCTGAAAGCGCTTATACTAAGAGAGTAGAGGTTCCGAGATAATGTTGGTTTGCAAGTACATGAATATAATTTCAATTGACCTGCACAATGTGTAATGACAAACAATACATAATGACAAACAATGTATAACAACAAACAAGGGGCCCTTTTATTTAAAAACCCAGACTCTTATATCAAAATGGTCATTCAGGACACCAAGATTTGAATAGAAAAAAGGTGTTTTTATGCACCAGCCATTTCTTCACCTTGATTTTTCCTTCATATATGTTGAGCACAAACTTGGCCATAACTGGTTCAGGGTTTGTGAAGCATTCATTAATCAGCTCACTAGTTTTCATGCACAATGGGAATGCATCAGCGAAAACATCAGGCTTTAAGAATGCATTGTATTGACATTGTTCTATGAACGCATCTATGCATTGGTTGTAGCCCTGAAATAATAGAGAAGGTAATTTGTAAATGTAATTAAGACATCAATGCTAAAAATTGTTACATTAATGCACGGAGTCACAAAAACAGAGACAATAACAATATATGTCTCTACTAGATGGAGTAAAGAAAACTCTAACCCCGACTATGGATATATTATAACACAATGGAACATACCTTGAAGTTTGCGAGTACTCCAGCGATTTCTTTCATTCTTGCCTTGTCTCCGTTCTGCTGAGATCTCACAAAATCTTCTATCAAATCTCGTTCTATCTGGTCATACTTGTGCCCGATTCTCAGTTTCGCTTTTTCAAACCTAAAATGAAAAAAATCAAAGTATGGTTAAAAATGTTAACTTCCCAAAAATAACAATTTATGACTTTTTGACATGGCATTTTAAAAATTCATTAATTTCTATATTGAATCTGATATGTAAATCCCTCTTTTAGAAAATAAAATTGGGATTGAAATTGTAAAAAAAATATTGGCATTGGTAGGATTTCCAGCAAAATTGCTTCAACAATTTACACTTTTATACTTTATAATTCCGTTAAGTGACATCATGTCAGAATTTTCTAATTTGTCAGAATTTTATCTGAATCTTTGTTTTGAAAATTGATCTTAGTTCACTTACTTTTCACCAGGTGGCAGTTCTTGCACAATCAGATGTAGTTTCTGCATAACATCTGCTGCTTGGTACAGCTGTAGAACATAAATGAACATATATTTTAAACACTACCTGGTATTATAAAACTAAAATAAACAAATATGGTAAATATTAATATAAGTGGACCAAAATAGCAAATTACTTTATTCCACTGTGTCACCTCAACAATTTCATTCCAGGAAATAAGATGTATATACAAGTATAACAAAAACATTACCTTGAACGGATCTGAAAAAAGGTCTGATGTGGGTCCTTCATTATTTAGGAACTCTGAGAAATATTGCATCAACTTCTGCGCCTCTGCAGCCCTAGCTCGGGGCGTGTTCACATTCTCTAGCTGGTCGCCAAGGTGGACGACTTTGGTTGCAACATAGTTGATGCGCTCATCTAATTCTTGGAACTTTTGGAATGCAAGCTGAAATTTATGAGAGCTGTGATAAACATATAGGAGCTTTTGACATTGTGATTTTCACTCAGTGTTTATACAGTGCATGTGCACTCACATAATATACATTTCTATACAAGGGAAAATTCTTGAGTGAATTTGCATCACTGCTCTTCAACAAACACATCCAATTTTAAAATCCAAAATATTGTAAAATAAATTGGAATCAGTGAAAAACAGATGATATGGGCAAGAAGTCAAGATTGGGAAAAGAGAAAATGTACCTGATTGTTTTTCTGTAGCGCTCCCACACGCTGCCAGTGGGCCTCTTCCTCTTTCTTACATTGCTCCTCCAACCTTGTGGTCTAATGGAAATAAATGAAGTGAACATTTATTAAGTACACATATAATAACAAGCAATTTCTAATTTCATCCGATTCGACAAATCCAGGTTTTGAGAATTCTTAAATTGTTCTAATGCTCTTCATTCAAGAATTTTGAATTGGGTATAAACACAGTGATCAAATACTGACGTTATTTTGATCAAGTACTCTGGAATCGCTTTTAAATAGAAAATCCACGCGCTCTTGATCTATATTTTTTGTAAAACACGTTTTCTTGGAGAGCAGAATAGAAATACTTAAAATTATCAGAATTTTCTGATTTTTTTAATGGTGATACTAGGGGGCCTGAACTGAATGTTTATTTAAATTTCAGGTTGCTATGGTGTCAACTTTTTCCGTCATCTTTCTGTAAATAACCTTGAAACTATTGTGATTGCAAAGTTGTTGCGTCAAACAGACATGTTAAGGTTGGTGGTGGGATATGTCATTTTACACCACTGTTTATGGACGGATTTCAAAAATAGTTTCACGACAGTAATCAGTATGAATGTAAGTATTCCAATAATTAATTTCACATCCATACTTTTATTCTAAATTATGTTTTATCATGCCTAAATATTGAGGAATGAACTGCGCTTGCCGTCAGAAATCAATTTTTGATGACTGAACCGTTCAGTGTATAGTGTAACAGTGTTCGCGTTGACGCCGTTTTTTGCCATTTTTACGGAAATTTCAGAAGGTTGGACGTAAAAATCAAAATCAACTTACGTCCCTAGGACGCAAAAATTATAAACTGCTTCAAGATAACTTTTACTGCAGCACAGTAGCGGTGAAACATGATTTTCATCAAGATTTTCAAACTCACTACCTTGATATACGAGCAATGATCCAGGTATATTTATATCGACAAATCTGATTGGCTATCATGACTACCGAAGATTAACAGGGTTTCCAGTATGAGACATGGATTTTGATTGGTTCCGATATATTCCGGAAAATGCCGCAATCGAAATGGAAGATCAAAACATACAATATTGCAGAAATCCCCTGTGGTTCCCCACAAATTGAAACGATTGTTTTTCACGATTGTCTTTATCATTTCCACTAGAAACCATTATGATCTAATGTTATACATCAAGATAAATGTTTAATGATAGATCGAGGTTTTTCATCTAAAAGTCTTCAGAATAAGGAGAAATGTTAATAAAAAGAAGCATAAGTTCACGACTTTGACATGACCTTCAAGATCGCAGGTTTGTAAAATGTGAAAACAAAACTCTTAATTTGAGCATTTCCTTTATTCATTTCGGACTATTTTGGTATAACATTACTTAAGAATTGTGTAAAAAGGACCCAGTGATAGATATTTATCGGGAGGATGCATCAAATTACAATATATGTCATTTTTATCCCATTATAGTGTAAGCACTCTATTATCGCCCACTTTATTTTCACTTTCACAATATTTCTTGAACTTTGTGAAGAAATAAGAGGGACGCAAAAAAATTAGATGGGGACTCAAATTTTTCAAATGGGTTGCGTCCCTGGGACTCAGAAATTTTAATGGCCAGCGCGAACACTGGTGTAAACTTTAGACAGACAATTCAATAATTCAATGTGATGGATTTTTAAATAGTTTTCAGATTCATGATCAGATTAAAATGAATATTTGGAGGTTTTTTATTTTTTAATTCTAAGATCTAAGTGTACTGAGCAGTGGGTGCATAAACATTACGCATTCGGCAATGCTTTTCTCAAGTGAAATCAAACGATGCTTGCAGCAAATATTGTCCAACGTTTGTGTTTACAGTCATATTTCAAAGCTAAAGCAGAATTTTAAAAATCTAAAGAAAAATCTACATTCAAATTATATTCATTTATAAATGAAAAAATTGGTCCCAAGGTGAAAATATGACTATAAAGAAATCAAATGTCAATGTCAAATCATACATTTTATATATGTAGCAAAATGTAGCAAACTGGAAAGTACATTAAAAGCATACGACTTTTACAATCGCGCAGACGTATAAGTACAGCCGTACACGTTCTCCAAATAAATGACTCGAGCTTTCTCCATTGATGGTAGTAGTTACATTATTATTAACATAGATATACTGCATCTGGAGGCATAATTTTGTACAGTGCAATCATGATCAGCGCTCGTAGCGGTGATCAAAATTTCGTCACTTTTTGATCACTGTGAAATATCAGTCTAGAACATTTTGTAAAATATTTGAGAGGGGAAAGGTGCAAGAGTTCATTGTTCATTAAATTATGAAAGAAGTCCAAGAGAAACTAAATTAAATTGATTAAATTAGTAAATGTAACTTAAAATAGGATGCCACTTACTCGTTCCTGAGTTTGTACACTTAGATCTTTTAGGTCTTTGATCATGTTTTCAAAAGCTTCATGGAGCGCCATTGGATCAAAATCATCAGCCGTAGCTTTGGAGATACCGCCAGTTGTTCTCCATGCTAACCTTTCAACAAATTCATCTGGATCGAATGGGTCCTGCAAAAATTCAATCAGGTTAGATGAGCAGGTTGAATGGCTTCATCACCCGGAACCCATCATTAAAAAAGCAGTCCAAAACATCACATATGTATCTCAAATAAAAATTTGAATTGTAGATATACAGTGCAATATACATGAATTCTATAGCATAATATATGCTATGAGAACAAAATTTTGGTCTTCCATTAATTCAAATTCAAATGCCATCTTACTTGGTCATATTGAGTCAATTGAGGTATAAACAGGATGAAATGTCATCAACTGTTAAGGAGTTACAAAACTGTAATAATAGGTTACAGACACCAATTATGATCACACATATTCGGTTACACGAGTACAGTAAAATTCAGCTCATTTTCAACCGAAGTATTCAGAAAAAAACTTTTTTAATGATACAATGTAGATCTAACATTTGATAAATAATAAACTTCCAATTGTATTTACTGGGTTGAATAGTCTAGTCTCTCGCAACAATTATGAGATGGCAGTTATGTGGGAATCCACCTCGGTGAGATCGACAAATTAGACAAACTCTATGATGCTTCAATTAATATTATGTTCATTTTGGCACTTTAACCAATACCATGTAGCTTCTTATTGCATATCAAGATAAAGAAGGTGTATAGAATATGCTTACATCAATCAAAACATCAATGTCAAAGTGAAGTATTTGGGAACTAGCCAATGAAAATTCGAACAAACAAAGGTCGTAAGCAAGAGACTAGTCTGCTATCTCAAAAACTCTGGGGCTTTCCCTTAATCTTTATCTTTTTTAGTCCGAATAATATTCTGACTATAAGCAACCTACATGTATGTTAAGATTTGGTAATTAAAAATATTTGTTTATATAGAAAGTGCTATTCAAAATGGCCAATGGAGTAAATTAATTTGGGTATGTGTGTTACTTCATCTAGCTTTATTTCCACTAGTTCAACGTCGTTAAACTCAATAACGGCGTTCTTTATTATTAGGAATTTTCTTGGGGCCATTATTGAGTTTAACCTCCTTACTATTCTTTCCTTTGATGCAAGTTCTGAATCCATCGAAACCATTTTTCCGCGATAACGTGCAACTGATACTTGACAATAATATAAAAACACATAACATCAAGCGATTTAACACAATATTTTTGTGTTAAATGTTATACGAGTAAAATGAGGCTACACTTACCAATCTCTAAAGTGACATTCCGCATGTCCGTCATTGTGTCTGTTCGTCTGAGTGTCCCGGATCGTAAAATTAAACTACCAGCGAAACGAAATTGTTGTCAAATAGATTGATAATTATTATCGCGATTACTCGGGATAAAAAGATCAATTTTGAGGATAACAGGTATCTTTGATTAATTTATATAGCGCGTGTATACACGCAAAATAGTTATTCATTGCAAACCCACTGTTCGTTAATGCAGTGCCGTGATGACGGTTAATTCCTGAAACGATTTGCAATTTCGATGTTACCGAAACTGACCGACATTTTCGTCATTTCCAAACCTGTCTCCAATATTTTCGTAATTATGCATCAATAGGGTCTAAGGGGGATACGGGACGGGGTGTATGTGTTTATAAGGTATGTATGCATGTTTGAATCACATTCTTTGTGTAATATTGCCATGTTTTCAGGGTTTAATTTGTTCCGCTTGTCGAAACCTGCTGAACGATTAAATTAACGCATCAAAGGCAAAATGGTCTTGGAGGTTAGACCTAGCCGGGCCATAACACATGTCAGATAAGAAACGAGGCCCGGGCTAGGTCTAATGTTGTTGGACTATATTTCCACTTGACAATATGCTGTGTTACTTTTTATTGCATTTAATTATAGGGCAAAGGGGTGTAATGTCGATGTGTGGGGTAATGTCGACATACGAGATAGGGTAACTTTGACACTTACTTATTAGAAGTAGAATTTCCGTTTTCGACCATGTTTGATTTCTGGAAAAATTAAAATCTAACAAGATCTCAATCCATGCAAGAAAAAAACATGGCTTCCCCCTAGATCAGAAATTAGAGCAAATACACAACAAGGTGTCGAAGTTACCCCACATGTCGAAGTTACCCCAAAATGGTGTCGATGTTACACCCCTTCGCCCTTAGTATGTATCCAACAGACCGAATATAATATTCGGTCTGTTATGATTGATATATTTCCTGTGGAAATCGCGGTGATATTTTTTGCACATTAATTTCTCGTTTATTATAAGAATGTTCACCTTGAAAATTGGTGAATATGTTGAAGAGATGTTCATCTTAAACTAGAAGCAAAAATATTTGTATAAGGCGGGTACAAGTTGATATAAAATAATGAAATGTTCAGACTCACCGAAACTTCAGGATGTGTTCATAAGTAGATCGCGAAATTAATGTCAAGGACGTGTGAGTTCACGAGATCCAAACGAGATATGCAAATTTTGAACTTTGACAACACATGACCACTTGATTACCTCGGCCTTCTTCATGAATATTTCCGCTCTATTTACTATAAATGAAGAAAATTAATCGGGATAATGATAATAAATGACTAGATCTAATAAATTCCCGCACAAATGGAATTTAGCAATACGCTTCCGTAATGTTGCTCCCGCTCCACGTGTTATTTGTTTACAAATAGACTGACGTCACTGGCTAAATCTCGTTTATCGTGAGAATTGGCATTGCCAAAATGGCTTGACCTAATCAATGGCTTCGCTACAAGAAGCGTCTGTACATTCTATGAATATCTTCAGTAAGAGGACAATATACGAAAAAATAATATTGTGAGTTCTTTATAAGGTAATCATTCTATCATTAAACAAACTTATTTGTAACATTTATACAACACCACATTTTACAATAGGTGACTTACAGTCTGAATATTTATTCAGACGAAGGATACAGTCTACCTTCGCCCTACCTTACTACTAATTGAAGTGTTATAATGCTTATTTTTGAGAACTAATGCTTCCTCAAATTGATAATTTTGTGCAGAAATTTCACTGCAATTTCCACAGGACTGTAGTTTATCATAACAGACTGACTTCTAATCAATCTGTTGGATACATACAAGGGCTTCCCTCCTCTTGACAATGACAGATAAAATATTTATTTCCTGGTGGGCGATAATATGTTTGTTTGCACTTTTTAGGCGATTTAAAGAATGTATCTGGCAATAAATTCTCACCTGTTCAAGCTCCTGGTACGACATGATTGATATTTACTAATCTATGGAACTACTTGCTCATAAGCTATGTCCTTTCTATTCAAATATGATCATTTTTATGATTATTTTGACTTTAATTTTTGAAGATCAATAAACCGGGAACACAGAATTTGCGCAAAAATTTATTGGAGCTTTAAAATTTCAACCAATCAGAACTCCGACATCTGATCACCTGACAAAAAGTCCGCCAAATGTAGAAGCCAAAATTTAGACGCTTTGGATAAAAGTTGTTTAAAAACGAAGGAAACACCAGAAATCATGGACGTTGATGCCTTACGAAGCGCTCAACACCATTGTGAGACGTTGTAAGTATGAAAATAATGATTTACAGCTCGAGTATGTGGTGTAACTAGGCTGTTAGGTTTGTTCTTTGTCATTTATTATCTTTAGAGGCTGCATTTATAAAGGATAAGCTAAGCCCCATCCATAAGAGGTTAAGTTTTTATAGGCCTAGAATCCTACGACCCCCACTTACGTTTGTAAGTTAGGGTCGTAGGATCCGATACGTCTTAGACGACTCTTGGACACATCCGTCACACAGGTTCCTTTGATCCGTTTGGGAGCCTATAGATCTAATATTGTATTGTATTGTATTTTGTTTACCACCAATGAAGGTGAGCAATACCTCTTGGGTATGTCCCGTATATATACGGTCGTAATTTACGTAATTAACATGGAAGATAGACCCAGAAACCCCTCCTTGAAGGAGCCCTGTGTTCTTTTATGTGCACTTATACATAGACATATAAGTACACACCACAGCCTTTTTGTACGAGTTGCGGACCACTCAGTCAAACACCCTGAAGTACTTCACGCAAACAAGCAAATTTAGTCTTGCCTGAACCGGGGATCGAATCCGGGACCTATTGCGTAAGAGGTACCTGCGCTACCGCTGAGCTACACCGGTGGACTATAATCTAGTGTAACAGACAGATACTAGACCTGAAAGGGAGTATGCCCTAAATTCCATGCCGGATGTGGAAATTGAACCCAGGACCTTCCACTTTTGAGACAGACACTTTACTGGTTTGGCCAAAAAGGCAAGTTCTCTGTTTCAGGTCACTCAGTGCTTGTTACAAATTCAATTCACCCTAGGCATTGCCAACACATTTGGTCTAACTTACACAATATACCCCTGATCACAGTGAATAGAATTTCCTTCGTATTTTTATTAAAAACTAAAACTACGGAATCTTTTTGTCAAAAATATTGATATTTAAAAATGGAGATAACACCCTAGAAGATCTAGAAAAACATATTTCATACCTCAATCTTGCTATTATGGCAAGTTAATACTGCAAATATAAGCACTGCAAAATTCGTAATATGATCCGCGCTCCGCCTTCTGACCAGTCACATTGCGGGACGCATGTGTAGTTTCCATGTAGATATGAAATTCTATATGGATCTTTCCTAACCCAGGATATCAGGATATTATTACTTATTGTATTGAACTTCCAACTACCGTGCCCCTGATCATGGACCTATATATATGAAGTATTCTTCCAGTCTACTTTATATTAAGTATACAGAAAAAAGTTAAATGTTTGGAACTACATGTACTTTGAATTTAAAAAATAAGCAATCAAATTACTATATTGCAACAGTACATGAAGAAATAGAAACATATGTATAAGGCCTAACTTTTGTTTATTTCAGATACTTAGATATAATGTGCCTTTTGTAATTTTAAATCTTTTAAATCTTGAATCTTAAAAATACGCAATCAAAGGACCACATAACAACAATATACGAAATAATAGAAACATATGCACATTTAGGCCTTACTTTTGTATATTTTGGTTTTTCTTATATTTTAATGCTTTTCTGCCATGTTATTTCCCTAAAGGCCACAGCTTTGCTGCATATTATACCTAACTATCTGAAATATACAAATTTTAGGCCTTGTACATATGTTTCTATTTTTTCATATACTGTACTGTACTGTTGCAACATACTCCTTTGATTGCTTATTTTTGAGATTCAAGGTTGTTTTTGGAATTATGAATCTGAATGTAGGCAGTTCAATTATAACCGACATCCAATACTTCGACTGAATGATCTATTTTTTGATTTGATTATGAACTCAGATATGGTAAAATACATGATACTCAATATTTTCTCTGTTTCTACTTGTAGATTCCAATGCCCAGTATGTTGGCTACCCAAGTTAGAGATGGTATATGGTACATGCCAACACAGAGTATGTGTGGATTGTGTCTACCGTGCTGGCGTGCTGAGATCTGAATTCAGTAAATGCCCAACCTGTAATCAGAAATTTCCATTTCCCCTCTACAGGTAAAATTGATTTATTTGTATATATCATGTTTAAATACCAATATAGTTTCACATTTCATTGATAAATTAATTGTTTAAATAATATTACAGTAATTATGTTGTGTTATGTTCTTGGCCAATCGTGCAAGATACATATAACTTTTTTACTGTTATATTTAAGGCCTATCATACCAGTGACAACATAAAAGTACAAGATGAAAGAAATGGGCTAGCTTTTTGTGAATTCTTTTCACTGTAATCCTTGTCTATTCCACTCTTTCACACCATTTTTGTTTTCCAGGCCAATCATACCAGATGATAACATAGAAGTACAGAAGAAACTTGGGATTACACGGTGCCAAAACTCAACGAGTTGCAAGACTGAGATGTGGCTTTGGGAAATAGAAGAACACAATAAGTAGGAATCATATATCTTAGTTTTTGAATACTATTTATTTCTTTAGAGAAATCAATTATTTTTCATATAGTACCCATTACAGTCAAACTATAATAAAACTTATAATCCAAATGCCACTTGGACTTGCCAAAAGTGTTTGGTTTGGCAGTTGTTCATTTTTGATTTTTTAAACATCGAAGTCTCAAGTATGGTAAATTAAAAAAATGATGAACATATTTAGTAGAGCAATCCCCCATATTTGTGCGAAAAAACTGATTGTAAAAACAAAATTGTTACATCTAACATTTATGAGCTAAATAGCTTATTTCCTCAGGGAAATACCTGATCAGAAAGTTGTATCATGTTATTCGGTTGAGCAATCCCTATATTTCAGCAAAATAAAACCATAATAATTGTTGTTGAAATATACAATATAAAATTGTATGTATTGTGAGCTCCAATGAACATATGACCTGGGGAAACACCTCATAAAAACATTGATTTTCATAATCTGGATGAGCGACCGTCAATACTTTAGGAAAATAAAAACCTGTATTCGATTCACTAGCATATTTTAGCATCAATTTATATGCATGTACTATACATATGTATTGCCTTCAGGGAAATGCCAACTAAGAGCTTATTCAAATTATCAATCCCACGAGTTTTAGCCAACAAAAATAATTACATTCATGGGAGAAAGTCTTTAGCTGTCAACTTATTTTTGCTCCAGTTGAAACAAGTAAATTTAGCAAACCATGAAACTTGCCAGGTTGATCACTATATGGTGGATGTAGTGACCAAAGTTCTCCAGGGATGACATTGGGCTCAAAGTACATTCATTTGAGCACTGAGTGAACCAAAATAAATAAATATTGTGAATGTTTAAGGTTATTGGAGTGTTCATGTTTATTGGCATTTGCAAAAAAATATTTTATTTGTATTGTATTTTCCATTACATTGTAAAAAGCTTATATTATACTTATATTTTCAGAGTTTGCAAAAATATTTGCATTGTATTTTCCATTACATTGTAAAAAGCTTACATTATACTTATATTTTCAGAGTTTGCAAATTCAAGAAGCCGAAAAAAAGCCGCTCCGAGAGCCAAACCCAAAGTCCAGAACTCTAAACCTGAAAACAACATGCTAAAAACCCCCACAAAGGCTAAACCCAAACCTCCCGCAAGAGACTCGTATCCCTTACGTCATAATTCAAACATTTACGATCTCAGCAATGCCACATCTGAAAGCGCACAGGTTGAATTGTCTGTAACAAGTACGGTAACTACTCGAAGGAGGCGGTCTGCTAGGATTGCAATAACTCATGGACCAAATATTGTTCCAAATAGGCTACGTCAAAGATAGGCAGATGGCTATGTCAAAGATAGGCAGATGGCTATGTCAAAGATATGCAGATGGCTATGTCAAAGATAGGCAGATGGCTATGTCAAAGATATGCAAATGGCTATGTCAAAGATAGGCAGATGGCTATGTCAAAGATAGGCAGACGGCTATGTCAAAGATAGACAGATGACATGATCTTCTCAGCATTGATATTACAGGTGATACAATCATGTGATACAATCACGTGATACAATCAGGTGATACTAATGGGTGCGTTCCTGTAGGCAGTACTGCACCCACTTGAGCATTTGAAAAATAACCTGATATTTGGAGTCATAAAAATCACAACATTTGGGTGCTTTTCCAGAATTCTGAAATTAAAGTTTTCTCCCTGTTGAATGATGTCATGTTTGATGTCAGTTTTGTAGTGACAATCATGTTAAGCACTGAGTAGAAGTTGGCAGTTAGTGAAATGTTATATCCATTCATGAAAAAATCATTACGTTTAATTTAATTTTGATGCTTTAAATAATGATATACTTATGGAAGGCTGGAAAAAAATTCTCGATCATCAAGAAACACAAATATTTTTTCTCTGGCCTAAGGTGTAATTTCACATATTGTAATACTTAATTTTGTATTCCATAATTACCTGTATAATCATGTCACAACCCAGTGATGACATATTGTTATGGTCTCCAACTTTTTTGTGATATCATTCAGTTTTGGCTTTCAGCCTGTATAACAAATGGCAGTGAGTGGCATTTTGCCTGTTAGTGCCTCGTTTTATTTACCAAAGGTCAAGTTCATGTACCATATGTCATTTACCATAGGTCAACTTCATGTACCATATGTCATTTACCATAGGTCAACTTCATGTGCCATATGTCATTTACCATAGGTCAACTTCATGTGCCATATGTCATTTACCATAGGTCAACTTCATGTACCATATGTCATTTACCATAGGTCAACTTCATGTACCATATGTCATTTACCATAGGTCAACTTCATGTACCAGATGTCATTTACCATAGGTCAACTTCATGTACCATATGTCTTTAGTTATCATAGTATTCAATACTTCATATACAATTTATATTACTCTATATGATAATTTACCTTGTTTCTTTATTTTTATTTTTTTGTTTTACACTTGTTCTATCAGCATATGCTGCATCGAATTCGACTCATGCTTTCAAAAAATATGTGTTCACTATTGTTCACACAACATGTTGATTGGTGCAGTATTCATTTTTGTATTTTTTTCAAAAAGTGGAAAAAATTGTAATATTATTTTGAATTTACTTGTAAAATGTTATAAATACATCAAATTCATGCTGTGATAGGTACTAGGTTTGATTTATTTATTTGTTTAAAGTAATCACCAATTTTGATTCTTTCATTTAAACAATTTTGTTTTTGTAAAAATTTGATGAAAAAATTATGTTTTTATAATGCCAACAACATATTTAAAGTTAGTAGTAAAGTTTATGCCGTATTTGTGGAACCTTTAAAGTGTACATAGTGTGTAAAATAAAATATATATTTTGATTAAAAAGCTTTTCGTTGGTTACATTTGTTATGTGAATGTGCAATATGATCATAAAAGTATTTGTGTAAATTGTGTAGACATTGTGTGCATCAGTGCCCTAGTCTGTTATGAGCAATTGTTCAGTTTTCAACATTTGACACGCCAATAAACTAGATGCCTCTATAAGTTATTGAATGATTTGAAATGCAATACAGGATATATTCTGCTCGAGAATTCTGTATTGGAAAGAGATGAAGTCGAGTGCAAATACAGAATATTGAGAGCAGAATATATCCTGTATTGCACTTCAAATCATTCAATAACGTTTTTATCGTGTGCTCCTCTGTATTGCTACTGAGAGTGTCTCCTCCATACCAATATTTTCTGTATTGCGATGGCGATCAATGGGGACGATCTCAGTAGCAATACAGATTGGTACAGCACAAGAACTGACCAATCAGAAGGCATCATTTTACAGATCATGCGATAATATAGATTATTTCAACTTTCTCTAGTCACTCAGTGATACCATGTTTGAACTTGAAATACAAAACAAGGCATTAATCCCCTTAGAATCAAAACCCCATGGAATAAATATTTTTAAGGAATAACATCTATTATTCTCAATTTCAATATATTCAAAGTTTATATGTTATGATAGATTTACTAAAATTAGCAAATACAGTAAAACCTGTCTTAAAAGTGGAACCATGGAATTATAAAGCTGGTTCATTTGACATTAAGTCGGTTGATCTTGGGACTGAAGTGTTCTATTAACAAAGGTGTTCCACTTTCCAGGATTCACGGTATATTGTTATTATGTCACCACCAAAAGTGGTGACATATTGTTATGGTCTCCGTTTTTTTGCGACGGCGGTTGGCGTCCGGCGGTTGGAGGTTGGCGTCCGGCGGTTGGAGGTTGGCGTCTGTAACAATTTCTTACAACTTCCTATAACTTAACAAATACTGTTTAGACTGACTTCAATTTTTTTCTAAATCATCTACATGTTCTCAGAAGTTCAAATCTGACTTTAGATTTGACATTTGACCTTCAATGACCTTCTCAAGGTCAAAAAGGTCTTTTTTCAACTTGCTTCACATTGACTAGATTTTTTTTCAAAATCATCTACATGTTCTCAGAAATTCAAATCTGACTTTAGATTTGACTTTAGATTTGACATTTGACCTTCAAATCTGACTTTAGATTTGACATTTGACCTTCAATGACCTTCTCAAGGTCAAAAAAGGTCAAAAAGGTCTGTTTTCAACTTGCTTCAAATTGACTAAATTTTTTTTTCAAAATCATCTACGTGTTCTCAGAAATTCAAATCTGACTTAAGATTTGACTTAAGATTTGACATTTGACCTTCAATGACCTTCTCAAGGTCAAAAAAGGTCAAAAAGGTCTGTTTTCAACTTGCTTCAAATTGACTAAAAAAAATTTTCAAAATCATCTACGTGTTCTCAGAAATTCAAATCTGACTTTAGATTTGACTTAAGATTTGACATTTGACCTTCAATGACCTTCTCAAAGTCAAAAAAGGTCAAAAAGGTCTTTTTTCAACTTGCTTCAAAATTGACTAAATGTTTTTTTCAAAATCATCTACGTGTTCTCAGAAATTCAAATCTGACTTTAGATTTGACATTTGACCTTCAATGACCTTCTCAATGTCAAAAAAGGTCAAAAAGGTATTTTTTCATCTTGCTTCAAATTGACTAAATTTTTTTTTCAAAATCATCTACATGTTCTCAGAAATTCAAATATGACTTTAGATTTGACTTAAGATTTGACATTTGACCTTCAATGACCTTCTCAAGGTCAAAAAGGGTTTTTTTCAACTTGCTTCAAATTGACTAATTTTTTTTTTCAAAATCATCTACATGTTCTCAGAAATTCAAATCTGACTCTAGATTTGACATTTGACCTTTAATGACCTTCTCAGGGTCAAAAAAGGTCTGTTTTCAACTTGCTTCAAATTGACTAAAAAAAATGTTCAAAATCATCTACGTGTTCTCAGAAATTCAAATCCGACTTTAGATTTGACTTAAGATTTGACATTTGACCTTCAATGACCTTCTCAAGGGCAAAAAAGGTCTTTTTTTCAACTTGCTTCAAATTGACTAATTTTTTTTTTCAAAACCATCTACATGTTCTCAGAAATTCAAATCTGACTTTAGATTTGACATTTGACCTTTAATGACCTTCTCAAGGTCAAAAAAGTTCAAAAAGGTCTGTTTTCAACTTGCTTCAAATTGACCAAATTTATTTTTCAAAATCATCTACATCTTTTCAGAAGTTCAAATCTGACTTTAGATTTGACCTTTGACCTTCAATGACCTTCTCAAGGTCAAAAAGGTCTTTTTTCAACTTGCTTCAAATTGACTAATTTTTTTTTCAAAATCATCTACATGTTCTCAGAAGTTCTTCTTAAGGTCAAAAGGTATTTTCCAACTTGCTTTAAATTGACCAAATTGTTTTAGGTGGTGACATTTTGTCATGTTAATGCCTTGTATTGTATTTTGTTTACCACCAATGAAGGTGAGCAATACCTCTTGGGTATATCCTGTATATATACCGTCGTAATTTACGTAATTAACCTGGAAGATGGACCGAAAAACCCCTCCTTGAAGGAGCCCTGTGTTCTTTTATGTGCACTTATACATAGACATACAAATACACACCAAATCCTTTTGTACGAGTTGTGGACCACTCAGTCAAACACCCTGGAAGTACTTCACGCAAACAAGCAAATTTAGTTTTGCCTGAACAGGGGATTGAATCTGGGACCTATTGCGCAAGAGGTACATGCGCTACCGCTGAGCTATACGGGTGGATACAAGTCGGCCTTTAACATAGGGTATGACAGGACTCTTCCAGTTGCCATCCTTTTGAAGGGAAGTGTACATATTGCACAAAACAACAAAAAACAATTATATGCAGTCTATCCTATTTATTTTTGTTAATTGGTACTCTAATAACATTGGAAGATAATCTCTATGTGATAATACACAGTATAATTAATATAATAGAATGTTAAAATTCACAGCCTTTATTCATTGGATTCTATTCTCGATCTTCATCCTCGTTTTTTACATTCACCAGCTTCCACCATTTAAACACTCCTAATATGGTAATTTAACCATCCAATAAACCCTGTTCGCTAATAAAAAAAGAAATATTTTCCCTTTAAAAATAATTTCAATGCATGCTTATAATTCATTATGGACCTATACTGTCTCCATACAAATTAATAAATAGTTATGTTGGTTGGCCTATTATTACATCAATTGAACAATATCTTTCACACAGTAATATAATTCAACATATTATTCTATTATACCTCTTAAGGTATTACAAAATAACTAATATATACCTTGACGATGTAACAATGGGACAGTGCAAGCTTGTGTAGGCATTTAAAGTGGCGATATCTCACGAAGATGAAGATTGTGAAATAGAATCCAACGTTTTGAGTTCGTTGCAGGATATGCTTATAATTAGATATCCTTTGCGTTACAATTATATGATATACAATACGATACAATATCATACAATACAATATACAATATTTAGAGACCAAGTCAATATTTTGACTTCCTTGAACATGGCTTACATCAATAAGAAATCATGACAGCAAAGCCCCTTATAACATTAACCAATATTAAATATGTCAATCTTAAAAGTATCCAGCATTATTTTTACACAATATTTTTTAATTGATCTAACCTTTCAGACTGACGCACTACCTCTCCCCAAAATATAATAATTAAGCAGTAAGTTTTTTAAATTCAAAGACGCTTCCATTTAAAAAATCAATTGTGCTTTTTACCTCGTAATAGATTTTTATGTTCGTAGGTGTATATCAATACAATATATTGACCTTGTCTCTTAATAGACTGTACGCACAACATTAATTCTAAAAGATTGGCAATTTTTATATATAAAGCACTTGGTTCTATTTACATCATTGTCAATTTTAGATTTTCAACATTATCATGTGTCATATTAATAACTGAATGCCGGGGACTGTTTCTCATTTCTCAAAAACATCATGAACTGTGATGCAATAAATTATATTATTCCATAGTTAGCATGATATTCATAGGATAACATGTGGAAATAAAAACGGTATTTTTGTAATCAGTGGTAAAATATGATATTTTTGACAAATTTTCACTTAACCATAGCATACGGTTTTTTAGCCATGACATACGACGTCGTATGCGATGGTTTATGGATTTTTGCTACTTCAGACTCAAAACGAGGCTTAGTGTCAACATCGCCGGATCGTTTGGAAAATTCGAAATATATCACTTAATTTCCGACGATTCTGATGATGACTTTAACGATGGAATAAAAAGAACATCCTATGATTTACTCGTGATATGATTTTAATCCACTCATGGATATTGATATCTGCACTCTCTCGCTACGCTCGCTCGTGCAGATATCATATCCATTCGTGGATAAAAATCATATCACTCATAAATCATAGGATATCCTCTATATATTGCAACATTTTCATCATGAGACACTGATATATTTTGGAAACAGGGGTAGATTTACTATTTTTGCAGTGTCTTGCTGCAGATGTTCTATAAGGAACACACTATGTATATCATGAACAATTAAACTATTTCTATCATTAACATGGACTACATGTAACTATTTTTTACCCTAAAAACCGGGGGTAAGTTTCTAAATAATCCTTAAATCACTAAATCTATAGTACAGACAGTAGTAGATTGGATATACATAAGATGTACAACACATTCTCATATAAAGAATTTTTCAGAAATGCACCCCTGACAGAATCATAAAATTGTGAAGTGACTAATTATCATGTATTATGCTATAATTATTGCTTGCTGATTCTATCTGTCTATATAAGCATTTAAAACTATTCATATAATTGACAATCATGAACTTCATATCATTGAAAATCATGAACATCATGTTGTTCAAGGAATAAATTATTCTCCAAATAAAGCTCCAGATCCGAAAGTGAAGTTTATTGATTTCAATTAAATAATCGCTCTTATGTGTGTGAGTCAAAACCAAGTCTTTACTACCAAATGTGCCAATGCATTACATTATTAGTTATAGGTTATATAATGAAATTTCAAGATAATAGTGATGCTCAACTCAAAATTTGAATTTTGTTAAATTCAGGTAAAAATATCAGCAGAAAGCCAGCTTACTTGAACAGATTTGAACCAATTTGAAAAACTCACATGGTAACAGTAACACAATGTGAGCATATTTTAGCAAACATTAAAACATTTGTGTAATATTGGGTATTTGGTATAAATAATAAATAAAGGATTCAATGGTAGTTTCCGCGTCCTAATTAAAATTGTATTCTGCCATGATTACAATGGTAACGCAAGCAGCTTATGGTGTAATAACTGATAAGTGGGAGGATGATATCCATAAAGTGGCTCAACTTGGGGATTTCATCACATTAGGAAGTTAGGAATACTGTTAAAAGGAACATTCATAAAAATATTAATAAATCTAACAAAAATAACAAATAAGTTACAATTTAACTTAACGAGACAATAAATGCTACTCAATATACTACAGTGTACTGTTGTATAAAGTACTACAAAAATAAAAAAAAATCTAAAAAATATTAATAGCATTAAAGTATAACAATTAATTGACAAAAACAGTTTTCTTCTATTTACAACCTTTATTAATCAAAATCACAGAATGTTTTGTGATTTCAAATAATAAAGGTTGTGAAAAGAAAAACTATTTTTGTGATTTACAACCAACCCAAAGAACATGTTTAAGAACAATTGACTGGGCTTAATAATTTAAACCCTTTTTATGGATCCTGATATTTCACATTATAACATATAAGTCAACCAGTTTCTGAGTTGTTTACTCTTGATAAACCACTGCTAGCTTCAGAGGGCTTGACCTAGTCACATAATCTTACCAGACGCTTTTTGATATTTGATCAAATGAATACCTACTTAAAACTTTTAGATTTTGAATTTTAGTTGATATGAAAAAGTCAAAACTAAAATAAAACAGGAATAGACGACTGTTAATAACTATTTTCAAACCAAAATCTAAAATTAGTGTTTACATACATATAGTGTTTTCACTAAACAAACCCCTATTTGTTGTCACTCTAGCACCATTCCGAAGACACATTGCGAAAATAAGCCATCTCAGAAAGAGAAATTCATCCAATATTTGTTTTACAGTGGGGTCGAGGATACGATAAATATAAATGTGCGTAAGATTTCTGATTTTCAATATTTTGAGGACTTGAATGTAGTTTTGAGAAAAAATTAATCTAATTTTAGATATTCATAAAATAGAGTATTTCAACTGAAGGTCAAACAATATGAATTATATCATAATTTCAATTAAAAAATAATAATTACACTTTTACAGACTTAATTTAAGCTGTAATGTCCTAAAGTTTTGGCACAATTTTACTCCCTAGTCAAGGCATAAGGACCTCTTTCACATCTTCGGGGATTTTGGAAAGATAGTGCGTGTGGGCTTCAACAGATGGCGTTGCTAGTACACCTGCGTTGTTTCTACGTTCAACTTGTGGGTGGTATTGTAAGGTATTGCCATGGATATCAGAGAGTTTACCGCCCACTGCGTGGAGAACGGCCTCTGGGGCACAGGTGTCCCATTTCTTACATCCTGGACTAGCGAACACGTAACCATGGGCCTTGCCCTCTAAGACAAGTAAAACCTGGAATGAAGATGAAAAACTGCATACTCCATCACAATTACGATAAATGTACTTCAGTTTCTAATCTGGCTCTAATTATAAAAACCTCACTTTGGTGGAAAAGTTACACCTTATTTTGATATAAATGACATTTCAAAGGAATTGCGCATTTTAAAAGCATTTTTATAACACTGTATCCAATATCACAAAGGCAGTTTAAATCCATGTTGAATCCTTGAATCATAATGTTTTCAAGAATCTCATCCATGATTTTTCTTTGTTTTGGATATTTTGAAAAAAACTATGGTGGAAATTGGACGCTCCTAAGAAATTTGATCCCTCAATGACATTTTGCTAAGGGCCGATTTTTAGTATTTACTTTGAAAGTTGAGTTAAAATACCTTATGTCCCGCGCCACCCACTCTAAGCACTTCAGATGGCTCGCACGCTTCAACGGCATTCACAACTGCACGGTTAGAATGTGAACGAGTGGTGGTAATAATGTTTTGTCCCTCTGGGGCTTTAGCTGCATCATAGCCAAATGATCCTAAAAAACAAACAAGAAGTTCCAATTAGATTGATCCCTTTGTTAAACTTGCAATAAGACTGGAAACGAGTTGAGTTTAACATTCTAAAAAATTGTTACGATTATACATAGTATTCCATGTCAAGCAAACAGCCCTTTTCAATAAATTGAAATGAATTGGTCATCGCTTAATCTTACATCTTACAAATAAAAGCAAGTTTTCTCATTAAAGTGTGCGCCAAAGTTTAAAACTGCGCAGGCGCAGCGCTCTCGCTAATCTATATAAAGAGATTATAAGGTACAGGCTTCAGAGGTAAGTCAGGAAGGTGAACAATCTTCGTCACATGTTGATTTCCCATATAATCGTAAACAGGCAAGTTTCACCATTGAAATTGAAAATTACTATTAGATATACTCTGTAGATGTTATTAATGAGCTATTAAGTGTATGCATCAATCTAATGGCTCATTTTGAACATATAAAAAGTATTTGTGTTTTGTTTCCCAGGGAATTGTATTCCCATGTACTACACACATAAATAGTGTACATTATGTAGTACTAGCCTGGTTTATATAATATTGAAGGGCATGCTGACTGTACACACGAGTACATGCATGAAGGCCTAACATTGATATTGCTTGCATACCTAAATAAAAATAAACTCTTCTAATACCCTAATGTAAACACCGCGGTATACGTAGTCCGATTTATCGGAGACTTTAAAGAATAATAAAGACTACAGCTCAATAAAATCATACATAACACAGGTATAATGATAGATGTAAGAATCTTATTTGAGAGATGAGACCATTGGTTAAATTTTAAAAGGGAAAGTTGTGAAAATTGTATGGGAGAGATTAGACCATTGGTTAAATTCTAAAAGGGAAAGTTGTGAAAATTGTATGGGAGAGATTAGACCATTGGTTAAATTCAAAAAGGGAAAGTTGTGAAAATTGTATGGGAGAGATTAGACCATTGGTTAAATTCAAAAAGGGAAAGTTGTGAAAATTGTATGGGAGAGATTAGACCATTGGTTAAATTCTAAAAGGGAAAGTTGTGAAAATTGTATGGGAGAGATTAGACCATTGGTTAAATTCTAAAAGGGAAAGTTGTGAAAATTGTATGGGAGAGATTAGACCATTGGTTAAATTCAAAAAGGTAAAGTTGTGAAAATTGTATGGGAGAGATTAGACCATTGGTTAAATTCTAAAAGGGAAAGTTGTGAAAATTGTATGGGAGAGATTAGACCATTGGTTAAATTCAAAAAGGGAAAGTTGTGAAAATTGTATGGGAGAGATTAGACCATTGGTTAAATTCAAAAAGGGAAAGTTGTGAAAATTGTATGGGAGAGATTAGACCATTGGTTAAATTCTAAAAGGGAAAGTTGTGAAAATTGTATGGGAGAGATTAGACCATTGGTTAAATTCAAAAAGGGAAAGTTGTGAAAATTGTATGGGAGAGATTAGACCATTGGTTAAATTCAAAAAGGGAAAGTTGTGAAAATTGTATGGGAGAGATTAGACCATTGGTTAAATTCTAAAAGGGAAAGTTGTGAAAATTGTATGGGAGAGATTAGACCATTGGTTAAATTCTAAAGTACCTATTCCTACAATCCCCCAAATTGCTCTCCCTAGTTTGGCATCTGGTCCTGCCTTGTAGTTATAGTATGGCTGATAGATGACGCCACCGACTGCTGTCCCTTTTACAGCGACACCTATTAACACTGTAACATGGTCTAGTAAACCTTGCGTATATTCTGCTGTTCCATCTAGTGGATCCACCCAAATGCATATCTATAAAACATTTGAATTCAAAAAGTTAGATAGAATTAATAAGAATATTACGTCATCAGTTATTAAATAATCATTCCTGGATTAGATAAACTGTAACATTGGCTAATTTTGTGACTACTTTTTCTTTATTTTGGTAAATTTGTTGATTAATTGAAATATTTGCCTGAATTTACAAAATTTAAGTACCGAGAACATTATTATAAAAATACGATCTGATTTTCAAAAAATGAAATCGAGCGCTCATCAACTTGAATAACTGCTAAATGTTTAAAATTACATTTGCCAAAGTAATTAGTGCCAAAAACAGAGTTACAGTAATATTGTTTTGGCAAAATTGAGCAAAAATGCTCTGATTTTCAAGAGTTTAAAATTTGAAACTTTCAAATGCTCTCATTTCATAAAACTTTAATTAAGGATTTGACCACTGAGATTAAATATTCTGCAATGAAATTAAAATATGAAAAAAAGAATTCAACAAAACCCTAGTTCCACAAACTCATAAGTTCAAAAACGACACTGCTTCTCCCCCTCTCCCCCCATTCTGTTCTTATAAATCCATCTTCTTGCTATAAAGAGCATAAAGAAGCATTTGTAAATAAATAAATAAATTTGTAAAAAAAATAAATTTGTAAATCTACTACACAGTGGGATCCGAAGCCTGTACCATCCCTATAGTGTGTGCCAAATTGCTTTCTAAGTGGCTTAGTTAGGCTAAACCTATGTTGTGGTAGCTTACTATGAATTGACCCATAGTCATTTTAGACTGATCTATTATCTATTCATTTTTACTTGTCTGCAGTCAAAATAGTGACACGAAAGGGCTAAACGGCTTGCACCAAGGTGCGACCGTCAAAAAGATGAGTTTGAAAAATATACATTTTTTTAAATAATACTTGTAAGTATACAAAATAAGATGCAAATTTGATATTGATGTGTAATGACAGTCCATTCGGGTGTGGTAATTTTATGAAAAACAATTATGGTAAAAAATTTGATATTTATGACCTTAAAATGCGTTTTCAATTAAAAAGTTACTGTTGTCAAGGATATTATTCCTATTTTATATAGTCAGTGTTTTTTAAATATACCAATAACCATTTCATCAGTTTTTGACAAAGTAAATAATTATAGGGCTCACACAAGGATCAACTTTGTTCATAGCATTTTCATATTAAGTGATTTTGAAAAAATACGAAGGTAAACTCAATTTTATTTTTTATTTGTTGAAGAAAAAACAATTATATGTTTGTTTTCTTGTTTCGACTGAAAAATCTCAATTCATCGCCCTTGCTTCGCAAGCAGGAGAGTCTACACCAGTATGAAAAAGTCTTCAAAAAGTTGATCCTTGTGTGAGCCCTACAATTATTTACTTTGTCAAAAACTTATATAATGGTTTTTCGGATATATAAAAATCATTTAATAGGTAAAATAGGAATAGAATCATTGACTTTTGATTTTGAATAAAAAAGGATTACGAGCATATAGTGCATCACTTAGTTTATAGCTTGCAGACAGTGATCTAAGAGACATCATCTTGTAGTAATGGGTGTGACAGTGATGAGACGGGAATTGATTTTATAAATGCAAGTTTTGACAATCCTAGTATTGATTGTTTAATATTACGGACGTCATATTAAAAGATACCAATTTGCATTACATCAACATCAAAGAAGTTTGATTTGTTCACAGATACGTGTCAGAGTGATACCTGTAGCAGTTGCACTAGATTGATATACAACAAGATATGTGTGAGCATTCATTGCAACATTTACTTAAGAGTTATAATTTTACTAAATCTTTTGGTTTATTCAATTTGAATATTACTTTTGCAATAAAGATACCTTAGTTTTGAAACATTAGCAACAATTTAATTTCAAAAAGATCAGTTTTCAACTTCGTATATGTTTTGTTCATAAAATGTGTACTATTCAACATAGGTCAAAAGTCAGGGTAATTTCAAGTTTAAAATATCAATATCTAGTATAGTTGGCATTTTAAGGCATTTTGCCGATGGTGTGACCCTTCACAACCGATGATTATGTGACCTGAGGTTAAGATCAACTGAATGGGTGTAGGTAATTTCAAGGTCATTATCTAGCAATTTGGTGTTTTAAGGCAATTGAGAACAATTCTGACCCTTGACAACCGATTATTAGGTGACCTGTTGTCAGGGTCAAGGTCTGTAGGTCAAGATCATTTCAAGGTCATCAATATCTAAATATTTGGCGTTTTTGGGCTGAGGTTAGCCTTTGTGAATCATGAATGTGTGACCTGAGGTCAAGGTTATTTCAAGGTCAAATATCAGTATCTAAGTATTTGGTGTATTAAGGCCCTGGTATCTGCTGTGGCCCCTAGCGACTCATGATAGGGTGACTTCCAAGGTCAATATCTAGCAATTTGGAGTTTAAAGGCAAATGAGAACAATTGTGACCTTTGGCGACCAATGATTAGGTGACCTGGTGTCAAGGTCATGTCAAGGTCAAGATCTAGGTAGTTGGCAAATGTGGGGCTACAGTCCTATTAAATGAATGACCAATGATAAAGTGACCAGAGATCTATAAGTCAATGTTTATGGATCAAGATCATTTCAAGGTCATAGCTCAATATCTGATTAGTATTTGGCGTTTTGGGGCTGAACGTGTTTTTGTGAAAACAATATGATTTTTCTTATGTAAAGTCCCTGTGATAAAAATGATATCATCCAACTTCTTCACTTGAAAAGAAAAAACATCATGAATATCCCTCAACCTTTATTTTTCAACTTATTTTTTATGATTTCATTCTGGTTTGATTCCTTGACAACTTAATGATACACTACATGATTTTACTACTATATGTACGGGTATAAGCATCAAATGTGGTGCCACCTGTTATTAATAACATTCGTAAACATAATGCTTGAATGTATCAATAAATTGAAATTGAAAATATAAATATTTGAAAATATATCTGAAATATTATTGATAAGATCCCCACCTTGTCACATTTTGAAAAATATTAGGCTTATTTTCTAAAGTATTTTTTCTTAATTCGAATATATCAAAAGTTCTTCTATGCGAATAAATCAAAAATTCTGAAAAGGGGATGGGTATTGAAATGCGATAAAGTTAAAAACCACAAATTCCATGTTATTTTCCATTGGAAAAACTCAAACTATCCATTGTTTTCAACATAATTTTGATATCTCCAAAACTAGACTTTCATTACAATTCTACTAATGAAAAAGTTTTAGACCACTTGTTGAATAATATTTTTCATGCAATTCAAATAAAAAAGAAGAACCTCTGTTGAGTAAATAATTTCAAAAAAATGTTAAGATGGGTTCCCCATTCATAGTTTTTTAGATTGTTTGAATGATATTTTTATAATCATTGAGAATTGAATTTTCTTGAAAGATAACATATTGCGTTTTTGAGAAATGTCATATTTATATTGAGAAAGTAGTCATGGTAAAATATATGATGATCGGATATCACTTGCCATACTATACCTGGTCCTTTGCCAATTTGAAGTGAATTGTAAAATCATATCAGAAGAGAGGACATCCAAATATAAGGTCATTTTATGACTGCAATCAGTAATCAACAGCCATGAGAGATACTTTCTCTAGTAATTCTGAATTGGATCAGTATTGTATTGTATTGTATTGTATTGTATTGTATTGTATTGTATTGTATAATATGACCATTTAATTCACACTAGTTTCTTCATATGCCTGGACTAAAAAATCCCGAATCTGTTTGGGTGAAATAACCAAATGTGACCAATAATATGAGTATATTTGAGTATTGTCTCTTCACTTTCCAGTCAAAAATGTAAGATTTAAAAATATGATTACAAATAATTGCAGTAAAACATGCAAAATATAATGCACATTGGTTATTGAAATGTAAAGATAGTCCATGAGGGTATGGTTATATTATTAAAAACAATTATGGTAAAAATTGGGTATTTCTAACCATATAATGCTTTTTATTCCAAGTTCAATGACATTCTTCCAATTTTACCTTTGAAATGATTTTCATACCGACGAATAACCGTTATATCAGTTTCTGGTAAAGTAAATAAGTGTAGGGCTTTCACAAGGATCAACGTTTTTTAAAGACTGTTTATGTACTTGTATATCCCCTGCCGTTCTAAGAGGAAGAGCAATGAATTCCGATTTTTCAGTCAAAACAATGAAATAAACACACTCTGTTTATTTTGTTAAACATTTAACAAATAAAATTGTGTTTAACCTTATATTTTTTCAAAACATCACTAAATATGAAAATATTGCAAATAAAGTTGATCCTTGTGTGAGCCCTATATTTATTTACTTTGCCCAAAATGAATATAATGGTAATTAAAATATTTTGAAAACATTGAATAGGTGAAATAGGAATATTATCATTAACAACCATGACTTTTGAATTAAGATGTTAATTTTAGGTCAGAAATTTATAATTCTTCACAATTATTGTTTTTTATAAAAATGGCCACACGCAAATGGACTATCATACTTATCAATATCAAATTTGCCCCCTATATTGTATACCCATTTCTATTATTTGAAAAAATAATTTTTTATCAAACTCATATTTTTGATGGTTGCACCTGGGTGCAAGCCGTTTAGCCCTTTCGTGTCACCTTTTTGAGTGCAGACAAGTAAAAATGAATAGTTGATGGACCAATCTATAATGATAATGGGTCACTTCATAGTAAGCTACCACAACATAGGTTTTTGTGATTTTCTGGAGTTTTGGCACACACTACTAGGAATACACAAGCATTAAATAAATAGGGAGTCTGATAAATCAGAATGTATCTACCCACATTCTGACGAACCCATTAAGACTATTCAGACCAGACATAATAATCAATACACAAAGCATAAAAGTATCTTAAAGCCAGAAAGCAACAGAATTGCTCATTGAATACAGAAACATGTGTATTAACAAATCAATACTTGTTCCGTGTTCCGTGTAATTAAAAGATGCTCAAATGTGACCGTGGTTAAAAAAATGTTATTGAACCTTCAAAGCTTATCATGTCTAAGTAACTCTTACTGAGCCTCTGCTCCTATTATAAGGTGATGACCCACTCAAATATGTTTCATTTATCCTAATCTCATCATGCAATATGATTACAATTTGTTGAGAATTATGCAGCATCAAAGATATATCAAAAAACTGTAGAGAGTTATATCTTAGTGCAATTCAAGCTTTTATCCCATACTTGGACGTGTTACAGGTTTATTTTCATCAGCGGGCAGATATAGCTTTAAGTCCCGCTTCGAGCGGATGTTCTCATATTGGTTCATTTTTTATAATGTTCACATAATTACTGTTAACGACAATGGAGAAAAACGCAGACAATCACGATCTGTTAATGGTTTAAAGAAGGGAAGGAGCATATGTATCCCTGTTAATGAATATCTAAAAGAACAAAAATATCTGTCCACGGCCAAGAAAACAAAACTGGTCATGATCATTCTAAAATAATTCCACGGTTGGTTGGGAATTTTCTGAACTGTGGCCACACATTTTCATATATACTTTAATGACCAATGTGAACCAGATCACCAAGATTGGTATGGGATAAACAGATCATCCTATAGTCGGTTCATGATATTGGAATTATCCCTTGGATAATATAGGATAATCTCTACATATTGACAAACTGTAATTATCTCAACTTAAACTTATAATCAAAAGCCAATGGTTGCCAGGGCAACAGAGGCTGATTTCCTAATAAATAAAGGCACAGGAAACTCTGGGGAATCTATCTCATTAACTTCAGGATAGTGACAAATAGCAAGGAAATTCCAAAATTATATGACCAAAGCAAAGTGTACATTGATTTCATTAAGGCCCTTAAAAATAGATTTCTGTTTAGCAATGCCTAGCTGGCATCCAAAACCTCTCTGGTCAACAAGCTCATCATGACAAACCAGGATATCTCAATTAATTCTTCTTTGAGCCATGTTTCTATAGAAATAGAAAGATGTGATCATTATCAGAATGGGTCAAGCCCTTTTCTTTCAATTTCTTGGGATCAAAACACAAATAAAATTAAAAGTCTGATCACTTGGTCATTAAAGTATATATGAAAATGTGTGTTTTTAGATTAAGATTAGGCCAATTCTTGAAAATCAAAGTTTCCATAAAAACAACAAGGCATTAACATGCAAAATGTCACAGGCACCACCTGCCATGGTTACTAATGGCAAATGCCAACCACTAACTGCCAAACACCAACCACAAAAAAGTTGGAGACCACAACAACATGTCACCTATTGTTACCACTTGTGGTGGTGACACAATAAGTAGAGAGTCAGCAATGCCAAGATTTTAGTGGATTATCACAAAAAAATAAAAAATTTACTAAACAGAAAATTAACATGTATGGGCCTTCACTAGATTTGACTATCACTGCCACATACAATAGCATGAGCTGGCACTGATTGAATCAATGAAAGTAAACCAAAAAGTTGGCTGTAACATATTGATTTAGCACCAAGTCCTTGCTTGTTTTTATGACAAAGTCATATCAAAGAGATAATGCCTGCCACGTCCATAAATGATGTACAGAACTTGATTTCTGGCTCAGTTCAGTCAACATTTAAATCATAATTTATAGAGAAGGTCAACATGTAAAATTATTGACCTATGCAGAGGTCGAATGTCAAACAATATCCTGATACTAGTAATGTAAACTGACGAAACTGATTGCTGTGTCCCATTCGATTCAATTCGGGGTACAAATTCTGAGAGTTCCTTATTATATACAGGAAAACCTCGTCAAATCAAAATGTCACTTGGATCAGCAAAACTGATCAAATTGACGGGTCTTCACATTTCGGGTTTTTCATATATATGTAGTTGTATATGGCAGATTAAAAATGGGACCAAAATAGCATTAATATTAAGAGGTGTTTAGATTAGAGAGGTTTTAATGTACAGTTTACATCTTACAACTTCATCTTTTATACCTCAGAGATTTTCAGTCAACAATCTCACATCACAATCTTTTAAAGTAAAACTTATTGCCATCATATCAGATTCAGTTTGAGCTACAAATGCTTAAAGTACAGTGCGTAGATGAACAGTATATTAAAGATATTCTTACGTCTTCATCTTTTACAGCTTTCAGATTTTCTGGACACTTTGCCTGGAGCACCTCCTCTGTGGAGCTAGTCTCAATCCACTCCTTAGGGACAGATCCTGTAGTGCTAGGGTCCAAATCCTGAAAAACATAGAGGATAAAACTCATAGAATATAGTATTTTGGCGAGCCTCTTAAATTGGCGAATTTAGGCGAATTAAAAGATTTGCCAAATTAAATAGTCGCTGGGTATATGTTCATCAAGAACACTGACAATGAGTATTGTGAATTTGGTTGGACGAGAGATTGTCTGGGACACTTGCAAAACCGCCAATTTAAATAGACGCCAATAGGGCCAAAAACAAAAAATTGCCAAATTAAGTAGCGCCAAATTAAAGACAAATACAGTATGTATAAACATGGAGGATAGAATTATTTAGAGCAGATAGCAGTAAACATTGGGAACAGCAATGAAATATATCATAACTATATAACCATTTGTTTTGGTGTAGCTATCATGATTGTAGAGATTTTTACCAAGACAGACAAAGATTAGGAAATATACTTCTTGGTCTTCAGAGTTCTGCAATTACATTTTAGCAAAGGTAGAATCAAATCTAGCAAAAACTGTTTCGAAAAATATTTCAAACTTATAATATGTTGCTACATATCATGTCTTGTATTTTCTCCAAAGTTCATTTTTTCAGGAAAACATAAGGTTTGTGCATTTATGTTGTTGTTAACCTATAAATATGCATATTTTTATTAATAGATTTATCATTTGGAGGAATTTACAAATATCATCACTTTAAATATTTATTGCCAATATTCTCATTCACAAATAATAGGGGTGGATTATTAGATTAGTTTCAATGCCTTTTATAGCAAACTTAATCTTTTCCTGATCAGTGTATAGAACCCTTGAATAAAGTTAATGTGGTGCAGTTATTAAATATTTGAAAATAACAATAGACACATTACAAATAAATTAATTTAGTTATAAAATGAAATAGTTTGACTCTTTCAAATGTAGAAAATATTTTAAAGAAAATGTTATATCTTTAATTCCAAAGTAGAGCAATCATATTGTTATACTATTGGTCAAAATGTCATTTAAAATCCAATTGTCAAAACTATTAAATGTACACTAAAACACAATAGAAGATTAAAGACTGAAGCTCTACTGTAAATCTGGTATGTTTGAATTTATACATATTTCTAATTTATTTTGTTTCTTATTTCATTATCTTTATTATTTTATTTATTATTTATTTTTTGGCACATACATATCTAATTGTTAGATATCATATGTATGGTCATGTTAATCCCAGTTACATTGAAAAATAAAAATAAGTTGTGAAAATTGTACTTTAACAAATAAGAGGTTTACAGTATGTGACCCTAACAACCTTGTATTCGTCAGTCAGCACTAGTTTTAGCTGATGTGAAATATGAGATATTTAACTTTTTTGAAAAAAACACCATGAGGATGAAACCATTAGGACCCTCTGATAGAAGTTTGATGACACAAAAAATAGTGAAAACACCATGAAGAAGGAAGAGCAGAGTACAGTGAACATTAACAAATAAACTAAACTAAATAAAACTTTTGTAATATTGACTATATTCCATCTTAGATATTCTCTATAGTAGAATGGTAGTGGAATATTAAAACTCAAGAACACAAATGACTCTACCATGACTTCAGTGTTAGATGTATCATTTAATGATAGATCTTTACTGACAACAACACAGTCAGCCCCAGAGACTAGGAACTTCATCCAACATGCGAATAAGGTAAGGTAACTACAATAAAAATACATATAAATCGCAGAAAGAAATCCCAATTTTTTAGTGCTTACCCTGATTTTCAAAAATCTTGATTTTCCTATAAACACTCGATTTTTCCTAAAATCCCTACATTTTTTATTAAAAACTCCAATTTTTCAACGATACCCCCAGATTTTTCATAAAAAACTCCTAGGCGATTGGGGTCGTAACCACGAGGTTGCGAGTTCGAGACGCGTGTGCTCCTTGCGCTTATTCATTCCTGATTTATATAATCATTTTCTTTAAAAATTAGTTTGTGAATTTTCTCTTGCTTTTTAGATACCCAAATTTTCCAGCAAAAGAGCCTCATTTTCACCCCAATTCTTATCAAACAAACCCGATTTAAAAAACGAAATATCCTGATTTATTTTTTCCACTTGATATGTATGAAATCCATATATTTTCTGATTTCAGCTAAGTGACAAAAAACTGAAAACATGGGAAAAGGCAGAAATCAAGATAAATACAATGGAATCAACATTTCACAAGCCTCATGCCAAAATGAAAACAAATGCAATAAACTGGACAAAAAAATCAAAAATTGGTTCATTTGACAAAATAGCCCATGTACCAGGCGGGGGAAACGTCACAATACCAACAAATCCTTTAAAGTGGCGTCAACAATCTAAAGTTGGATCATTCGACAATATTCATCATAAACCTAAAGGAGGTGATGTCATTATTGAAACTAACCCTTTAAAATGGAACAAAACATCAAAAGTTGGATCACTTGATAACAAACAACAGAAAGCACTTAAGGAGCAAATAAAACCAGACAATGTTGAAAGTATCTCCAACCCAGTTGAGGAAGAGAGACCTAAACCTGAATCATTGAATACATCAAGCTATGAAGATCCCAGCGGCTATAGTGCAATATTCCATGAGGCTAAACGTCACAGACACGTCAAACGTAATCACAAGAAATTATCACTGGAGAGATGGAAACCTTTGCCAGCTATTGCATCCAAACCAAAAGTAGATAGTAACAATACAGATGAAAACAATGGTAATAAAACAATTAATTTTAAATTTGAAAGGGAGATGGAAAAACAAAAACGTATCGATGTTAGTGGAATAGTTCTAAAGGATCTTCACTCTGATACAAACAATCTTCACACTGATGCAAATGATCTTCAAAATGACATAAATGATCTTCAAAATGATACAAATGATCTTCATGATAATACAAAAGATCTTCAAAATGACATAAAAGATCTGCATAATGATACAAATGATATTCAAAATGATACAAAAGATCTTCAAAATGCCATAAAAGATCTGTATAATGATACAAATGGTCTTCAAAATGATACAAATGATCTTCATAATGATACAAATGATCTTCAAAATGATACAAAAGATCTTCATAATGATACAAATGATCTTCATAATGATACAAATGATCTTCAAAATGATACAAAAGATCTTCAAAATGATACAAATGATCTTCATAATGATACAAATGATCTTCATAATGATACAAATGATCTTCAAAATGATACAAAAGATCTTCATAATGATACAAAAGATCTTCATAATGACATAAAAGATCTTCAGAATGACACAAATGATCTTCAAAATGATTTAAAAGATCTTCACACTGACACAAAGGATCTTCACAATAACAGTAAAGATTCTTGCAATGATACAAAGGATCTTCGCAATGACACAAAGGATCTTCGAAATGACAAAAAAGATCTTCATAATGATACAAAAGATCTATATAATAATACAAATGACACAAAAGATCTTCATTATGATAACTTAAAAAATCTTCAAAATGATTTAAAAGATCTTCACACTGACTTAAATGATCTTCAAAATGATACTCAAGATCTTCATAATGACACAAAAGATTACCATAATGAGATGAAACATCTTCACAATGATACAAATGATCTTCATAATGATACAAAAGATCTTCAGAAAGACACAAAAGATGAAATAAAAGATCTTCATAATGATACAAATGATCTTCAAAATGATACAAATAATCTTCATAGTGATACAAATGATCTTCAAAATGATACAAATAATCTTCATAATGATACATACGATCTTCATCATGAAAGAAATGATCTTCAGAAACACACAAATGATCTTCAAAATGATAAAAAAGATCTTCAAAATGATACAAATGATCTTCATAATGATACAAATGATCTTAAAAATGATACAAAAGATCTTCAAAATGATACAAATGATCTTCATAATGATACAAATGATCTTCATAATGATACAAATGATCTTCATAATGATACAAATGATCTTCATAATGATACAAATGATCTTCATAATGATACAAACGATCTTCATAATGATACAAATGATCTTCAAAATGATACAAATAATCTTCATAATGATACAAACGATCTTCATTATGAAAGAAATGATCTTCAGAAACACACAAATGATCTTCAAAATGATACAAATGATCTTCATAATGATACAAAGGATCTTCATAATGATAAAACCCAGGAATATAAAAGTGCAGCTACAGACAATGCAAAATATCACAATGGTACAATTCATCACAATGGTAATAACACAGATTCCCAAAACTACATCAAAACTGCTGAAAATGAAGATATTGCTACGTTTAAAACTGAAGTGAAATTCTTACAAGGAGAATCATCCCTAAAATTTAAAATGGAAGATGATGAAAATGTATCTACAGATAATACAAAATATCTCAATGATACAGCAAATGGGAATTCTAGCAAAAATAACAAATCTGCTAAAAGTAATCCTAACCAAGATATTGGTACATTTAAAACTGAAGTGAAATTCTTACAAGGGGAATCATCCCTTAAAAGCATCACTCAAACTTGTACAAATTCTCCTGGCCCTATAGATTTTGATAAAGATACAGAGAAAAATCTAAATGATAAGATACGTGAAATGGCACGGAAAGATCCATTAGCTTCATATGCTCCACCTACATATGCAAATATGTATAAAACAAACAAGAGGATACAAGAAAAGTTAAAAACTTATAGATCAAGAATTCCACAATTGCTGGAGCTTCAAATGAAGGAGAAAACGCATCTGCCACCTCAAACAATAAACACTCAGAATGTGCGTAAACCTGGGTCATATGAACAGAGAATCAAATACCAAAAATCACTGAAACTGAGATCTGATCCAAACCATCTGATCAAACATTCAAACATTCTAATACAAACTCAAAACAATATGACTGGCCATCCAACTGTGAATTATCAAAACCCTACATCAGATAATCTTCAAGATAACACGGATAATCATGATGATAGCCCAGTTCACGATAAAGACAATGCAGATAATCTTCAAGATAAAGCAGATAATAACCCAGTTCATGATAAAGACAATGCAGATGATCTTCAAGATAATGCAGATAATGATGATAATAACCCAGTTCATGAAAAAGACAATGCAGATAATCTTCAAGATAACGCAGATAATATTGATAATAACCCAGTTCATGATAAAAACAACATAGATGATCACAAAAAAAACACGGACAACCATAACTATAATGCAGATAGTTCTAAATCAGATGAGATTTCAAGAGTGGAAAATGATTATGCGGAAAGAATGGATCATCAATTCGTTTTAAAATTTAGAGATATGTTAAAGGACTATTTAGGAGCTGTGAATCAAGTCATTCACTCTGCTGAAGACATTGCTGCTGCTAATGATGAACAGTCAAACAAGGGAAAACAAATGAGTGACGAAAATGGAACAGGACATGAAGAAATACATGACTTGAAGATGTTCTGAATGAAAAAAACAAAAGTCAATGTTGAAGGTGTAAATGTACATGATCTATACATGTACCAGGTTGATCAATAAGTTCTGAGAAAAACCCTCAACATGCCAAAAATGTTCTTCCAGTTAAGTATTTGACTTGTGTTTTTTATAAGTGCCTAAGGGCAATTGACATTATTACATACAGTTTATGTACTTATGCAAAAATAACAGTAACCAAAGAAACAAAATGCTATATACTTTTGAGTTTAAATGATGTTTGCTCAAACAATCCAAATATTAATCTTAATTTGCCAAATGTAATGAAAGAAACTATTTTCTTTTCGGGAATAATTACTTAACAATAAAGGTTACTGAAAGATTGTTTTTAGCAGTACACAAATACATAAAACATACCATAAACATCATAAATGTAAGATTTAGTTTTCGACCTGAGATCTATTCCCCTTCAGAAGACAGTTACTATTTATCTGTTTTTGTAATTGCATGTAAACAATATTGTAGCACCTTAGCATGATTGTAATTGAGAAGAATTTGCTTGAGCAACTTTGCTAGTACGCTAATCTGAATAAATATATTATTATATCATAAATCTGCAATAAACCACAAAATAAGATAATAATAAAAACTGTGACAAAATAACATAAAAACAATGACAAAATAAGATAATGATGAATTCAAAATAGAAAGTATTCTCAGGCTATGTTCACAAAAGGGCTAACAAATCACAGATAAATCACTACTTACCAACTATGAGGAACATTATTGCAAACTTAAAATCAAATAAATATAATTAAAACAATGAAAGCGCATATCTTAGGATATTATCTGATGCTTCAAACCCCGATCAGAAATCTCGGCAGTGAGGAGTTGAATTTTCTTGAATATACTTTACACAGAGACGATAGGGATACTTTAAAAAGTGAAGTAGTCTATATTTACAAAACCTCTATTGACACAATTGTAGCCTCAATGAAGAACAAATAACATGAATACCAAATATTGATGCACAAACCAAGTGAAATGGTCTACAGGAGGACAAATATTAAACAATAAGAGGAAGAGCAATATATGAGAACTTTCTTAAATCAGACCTAAAAAGTCTCATCTGAAATCAGGATAATGATGCTAAAGTACAGGATGATGTTACTACTGATGGCTATATGTATGATGATTCTGGTGATGAAAAATGTATTTTTAACAAACGATATACCAACAAAAGTATCAAACAAAACATCAAAGATTAAAAAGAAGAACGAATTTGAAGTTATGAACAATGTGGAAAAACATCGACATATTATAATATTCACAAATAGACGAAGTGGATCAAGTTTTATTGGGAAATTATTCAGCGAACATCCTGATGTGTTTTACATGTTTGAGCCGCTAAAACCTTTGGAGTTTATGAGTGAAAAGAATATCATGGAAGATATTGGATACAATTACACAAATGACATCATAAAATGTAAGTTCAGTAGTTTGTATAACCATTCAATACACCACCCCAAACAACCATGGAAAATGAGCAAAATCTTTCCTGGATATAACAACATGAATGATATTTTGAACACTTGCAAAGAGAAACCGATAGTTGTAGGTAAAATTATTCGTATTCATGACTTGGAGAAACTAATTAAAGCTGTCGCAAATGACGTTCAGATTCTCTTACTGTTAAGGGACCCCAGAGGAATCCTCAATTCAAGGATACACGAAAAAGAAAAGTATAAAAATATGGCATTGCATAAGAAGAAACTTGATATGAAAAAAGTATGTGCTATGGACTTGAAAAACCTCAAATTCTTCCTACGAATAAATGACGCCCAAGAGAAATCACTTTCAGATGAGTCTCGCCAAAAGATTGCTGACGACAAACGAAATTTACCTCTTCATGGACTTAAACGATCCACTGTTAGGGTTCAACAACATAACATTAGGCTTATTCTTTATGACAAGTTTGTATTAGATCCCATAAAACAAACTTCAGAGATCTATCAAAGCCTAGGCCTTCAAATGCATGAGAATGTATCTCAGTGGTTGATGAAAAACAGCAATCAAAAATCAAACTTGACCTATGGTACATCTAGAAAATCTGAGGATATGGCGAGAAAATGGAAAACGGAGCTTTCAACATCTGATTTGAAAATGGTGGAAAATATTGAAGAATGTTTAGAACTAATTCAAGTGTTAACAAGGCATTAACACACCAACTGCCGAACGCTGAATGCAGAACATCAACCACAGAATGCCGAACACCATCCCCAAAAACTTTGCCCATGCTCCGACTATATCCGATTATTATTGGAAGGTGCACCAAACAGAGGTGATTTAACGTCCAGGCAAATTCAATAAGTATCCCATCGAACGAAGTTCGGAGGGATATAGGGAACGCCTCCGTCCGTCCGTCTGTCCGTACGTACGTACGTACGTACGTACGTCCGTCCGTCCGGGCAATAACTCAAATACCGTTGGCACAATTTTGTTCATATTTTGTACACATATACCCAATGGGTATAGAAGTTCTGCTCGAAAACCGATTTTCAAAATGGCCACTCATTTAAAAATGGCGGCCATTTTAGTGCCGATTTTACAGTAATTTAAGTACTGCATATAAAACTGTGATAGCAATATGTTTTAAATGTAAAAATGTTATATAGGACATTGATTAAGCTAGAAATGTAAATACAGAAAAAATACATGGCAGCCATCTTGAAAAATGGCACCCATCTTGAAAAATGGCTGCCTTTTTACTTTTTACGATTTTTGCTGTAACTTGAAAAGTAATAGAGCGATTTTGTTCATATTTGGTATGTGAATACTTTAAGCATGGCACAATGTCTAATGATATTTTTGGTAGTAGGCGGCCATTTTGAAAAATTATTTAACATTTTTTACTATAACTCAAAAAGTAATAGAGCGATTTTGTTCATATTTTATATGTGAATACTATGAGCATGGCACACTGTCTAATGACACTTTGGGTAGCAGGCGGCGATTGTGAAAAATGGCCACCATTTTTACGTTTTTTACTATAACTTGAAAAGTAGGAGAGCGATTTTGTTCATATTTGATATGTGAATACTTATGAGCCTTGCACACTGTCTCATGACACTTCGCGTAGTAGGTGGCCATTTTAAAAAATGGCTGTCATTTTTTACATTTTTTACTATAACTCCAAAAGTATTGGATCGATTTTGTTCATATTTGATATGTGAATACTTTAAGCATGGCACATTGTCTAATAAAACGTTGGGGAGTAGTCGACCATTTTGAAAAATGGCCACCATTTTTATGTGTGTTATTTTACGTTTTTTATTATAATTCAAAAAGTAATAGAGCGATTTTGTTCATATTTGATATGTGAATACTCGTAAGGATTGCATACTGTCTTATGACATTTTGGGTAGTAGGCAGCCATTTTGAAAAATGGCCAGCATTAACATGTATGCGTGGGCGATTTTTTAAAAATTTTATATGTGGCTACTTAAAAGCATATTACTTCTTCTGACAACAACTTGGCTAGTGAGCAACCATTTTGAAAATGGTGGCCTTTCTTATGGGTTTTATTTTACGATATTTGCTATATATTTTGTTTGTAAAATGCCAGCCATTTCTGTTCGATGGGATTCGCTACGCTTTGGCGTTGCCGTTGTTCTGGTTATTCATTTCTTTAATCAATTTACCAAATTGTATTCTAGATCAGGCCCATAGCCAGAGGGGGAGCTGGGGAGCGGAAGCCCCCCCCCCCAGCCAAAAATTCTTTCAAAATCATGCAGTTTTTCCCCATTCTGAGAATTCTTTGCATGATTTATAACCAAAATTGTGAAAAAGCTCCCCCCCCTGAAAAAAGCTCCCCCTCCTGGTAAAAGCTGGCTACGGGCAAGGACAAAGTACTTCTTTTAAAAAAACACTTGTTACTTCAAGTTAAGCCTAATGGGTACTTACTAAATCGTTTATCAACTCGGCATGTCACATTAATGACACCATAATTTACAGAGGTAATAAAGTGACATATTTGTAGCAAACTATCTAGTTAAGTTTTATTCGTATCACTACATTCAACTTTTACAATGTGACACAAAGCAAGCGTATATTACAGATCATTACATTCAACTATTACAATGTGACACAAAGCAAGCGTATATTACAGATCATTACATTCAACTATTACAATGTGACACAAAACAAGCGTATATTGCAGATCATTACATTCAACTATTACAATGTGACACAAAGCAAGCCTATATTGCAGATCGTGTGTTTTAAATGCATGATAAATTACAATGTTACATAGAAATCAAGTCTAGCAATGGTCATACATCACACAATTCCACAATTATTAAATGGATATTGACTCAGCAAGGTGGGGAGAATTATATTCAAGCCTTTGTGAATGGGTATTTGATATTCAAATATAAAAGGAACTCCAAGCTTAAACTCAAATTTACAATTTTCAAAGCAAACAAAGTATACGGGTTCTAACAGCCTGAAAAGGAAGCGCAGGAAATAACATGATTGATAAATATTATTAGAAATCACTGTGATAACTGATAAAGCCTGGATATATTCAAAATAATATGAATTGTGAGTTAAAAGTAATGACATTTGGAACCATTTTAAGGCGTGTATTAAAGTATGCTTGGTTTAAATGAACTAGACCTGAACACATGTCAAATGGTCAATATAAAGTCCTACAGCATAACAAAATCATAATAAATATCAGGGTTAAGCTGGGATAACATTACCCTTAGGACCAGCCACTACACTCTGAGTAAGTACAGTTGGTGAAGCTCTCTTTTAAGAAGCTAGATTAAACTATTGAAAAGGATTGATACCTCAAAGATCAAAATAGGAACAAATCTACTTCAAATACCTTCATGGTATCCAGAGTTTAGAAGTAATAATAGCTGACGAAACTCTCTTTTAAGAAGCTTAATGAAACTATTGAAAGGGGTAGATACCTCGAGGATCCAAATGGGGACAAATCTACTTCAAATACCTTCATGGTATCCAGAGTTTAGAAGTAATAATAGCTGACGAAACTCTCTTTTAAGAAATGAAACTATTGAAAGGGGTAGATACCTCAAGGATCAAAATAGGAACAAATCTACTTCAAAATACCTTCATGGTATCCAGAGGCTAGAAGTAATAATAGCTGACGAAACTCTCTTTTAAGAAGCTTAATGAAACTATTGAAAGGGGTAGATACCTCAAGGATCAAAATAGGAACAAATCTACTTCAAAATACCTTCATGGTATCCAGAGTTTAGAAGTAATAATAGCTGACGAAACTCTCTTTTAAGAAATGAAACTATTGAAAGGGGTAGATACCTCGAGGATCCAAATGGGGACAAATCTACTTCAAATACCTTCATGGTATCCAGAGGCTAGAAGTAATAATAGCTCACGAAACTCTCTTTTAAGAAGCTAAATGAAACTATTGAAAGGGGTACATACCTCAAGGATCAAAATAGGAACAAATCTACTTCAAATACCTTCATGGTATCCAGAGGCTAGAAGTAATAATAGCTAACGAAACTCTCTTTTAAGAAGCTAAATGAAGCTATTGAAAGGGTTACATACCTCAAGGATCAAAATAGGAACAAATCTACTTCAAATACCTTCATCGTATTCAGAGGCTAGAAGTATTTACAACTGAGAAGCTAAATGGAACTACTAATATAGTATTCAAAAGGGTTGAAGATACTTTGAGGATTCAGATAGGAAACTACAATCTACTTTAATATACCTTCATTGTATCCAAAGTCTAGTCACAATTACAGCTGATGAAGTGAGGAAAATTAAACTGTTTTAAAAAGTGGATTACATAAACCAACAAAAAGATGGTTGATTCAACTAAGATGTGGCTCAAACACTCAACTAAAGTGATCATTTTCTTCATATCATTTCCATTGATGATTGGGTATTTAATATATACCAGGGAATTCGCGTCAGTGACTTATATCAAATGGAATAATGAAACAGCTAAAAACATATCTGAACCTCAAAGAATTCTTCCATACAAAATCAACAATGAAAACAAAAACTTTCTGACAAAGAAGGAAAACAATCCCAAAGTACACTTTCAAGATGGAAATCTTACTTATAAAGTTAATGATGAAGATATTAAAAAAACAAATGTAAATGAGAAAGAAAATCATCACAAGGTACATTTTCAAGAAAGAAATCTTACACACAAATTCAACAGTGGGGACTTTAACAAATATCATCAGAAGGTCCATTTTCAAAATGGAAATCTGACACATAAATACAGCAATGAAGTTTTGAACAGCTCCTTTCCTAAAGAGAAAGAAAATTATCACAAGGCACATTTTCAAAATGGAAATCTGACACATGAATTCAACAGTAAAGTCTTAAACACAAACCTTCCAAAAAAGAATCATCGCATTGTCATAATGACGAGAAGAAGAAGCGGATCAAGCTTTATCGGAGAATTATTTCAGCGAAATCCTGATGTATTCTACATGTTCGAACCCTTAAAACCATTGGATATACTCAACTCAAAGGACACGCCACAGGTTATAGAGAGCCTTGGATTTAAACATCTGAGAAATACTATGAGATGTAACTTTGATAAATCATATGTAAATCTGCTGATGAGGTTCCTAAAGCAACAAAAAACATGGACAATGAAACGAATATTTCCAGAATGTTCATCCTACAAGGACATTAAAGACAAATGTGCCAAAAAGAAGAATGTTGTCAGCAAAACTATACGAATAGACTCTTTAGAAGGTTTGGCTAATAATCTAGGAAGGAACTTCACAATTATTTTACTTATTCGAGATCCACGTGGAATTTTCAATTCCAGACTACGGGAGAAAAAAGCATATGCGGATCTCTCATTATATGAAAAGACAACAGACATGAAAGTACTGTGTTCGATGAATGTTAAGGATCTTAAATTTCTCTCAACAATAATAGAAGATAAATCAGCATATATCTTTCCAGATCTCCCTTCATTAGGACTCATACTCTATGAAGACTTTGCATTAGACCCAATGAAACAAGCAAAAGAAATGTACAACCATTTGCGGATGCCATTTCATGAAAACGTGAGAAAATGGATATTAACACATACATCTAAACCAAAGAAATACAGTGCCATGAGTGACTCTAGTCCCAAATACCTGTATGACACAACAAGAAACTCTAGTGAAATAGCAAACAAATGGAGACTGGAACTTTCGTTAAAAGACATTAAGATTGTTGAGTCAATTCCAGAGTGCGCAACTTTGATAAAAATGATTGCGACACCCAATAAACTGTCAAAATACTGGTATCACAGCAGATAATATTTCGCTTATAAAAAAATGTGGACATCATGTCATCTTTGCAATGTTATAATTACTGTTGACAGAATTATAAACACAAAATGTTATTCAGTGGGTCAAAAGGCAAATCATATGTGTACGAGGGTTGTCCCAGAAGTAATGCACTATATGCTCTAACTTTCTTTAATATTCTTTAATTCAGCTGAAATTTTGTGTATATAACAATTGAAGTTTAATCTATTATATCCTGAAGTTTCAGCATCCAACAATAATTTTAAGTCTTAATATGGTTGCTATAACAACATGGGGGTAGGGGTGGGCGGGGCAGGTACCAATTTTTCTAATTATTAAAAGATCTAAAGTGTTATTTTATTAATATTTCTTTCCTTTAAATAGTCAAAATGTTTGGGAGATTGTTAAATTTATTCAGCATGATGTTAACCAAGTACGAATAATGACATTTAGCACTGTGATGTCATAATACCACATTTCAATAGTCCGAATTCAAATACAGTCACAGTCAAGAAATTGCAAACATGGCTGCAATTCTCACCTGATAAGAGAAGGCCTTGCATTTGGTGGCCTAATTTCATACTTCACTTGGACTCACAGCCACGCAAAACAATGCTACCATGAAGAAAGTATATAAGGAGTATATACCAGATAGAACTACAATTATGGGGTGGCAGAAGAGATTTAAAAGAGACGATTTGACCTGTATGACAACTCCAAACATGAGAGGCAAAAACTCAACAAGTCACGGTGGAAGAAATTGCCGAGAGTGTTTGACCTGACAGGCATCAAAAGTACATAACATGCAAAGGGCAATATTTTGAGAAAATGTGAAATGGGACACTGTGCAATATACATCCATTAAATCTGGGGTGTGCTCATAGTAATTGAGTATCTTAAAATGTATTTTTGAGCATACTTCTTATAGCTACACCAAATGGTATTTGTTGATTAATTATTTCATATTTTCAATTTTTTATTCCTTTTGACGTGACTGTATAACCTGCCCCGCCCTACCCAAACTCACCAACTTGATTTTATTATAACATCAATATAGTTTTATCAGTCAACATGAAATTTTCCAGAATAATCAAAATGTCTCCAAGGAAGATTTACTGAAAATTTCATGGAAAAATATCAATTATTGATAAAGTTGATAAAGAGCATATAGTGCATTACTTCTGGGACAACCCTCGTATATATTTAGCAATCACATTGTACCTCAGCCATGTTCTGAGAAAGAAGATATAATTGTTAGTGTTCTTCCCAGAATTTTTCTCCCAAAAAATGCAATGCATGCAATTCTTTTTAACCTCTTGAATCCCAGGCTCTAAAATCAGTTGAAACCAGAGAATTTTTCATTTTTGTCACCTTTTGACATTTTACTATATACCTTGATGCATGCTCAGCTTAGTAAAATTAGATGGCAGAGATCCTTTCTACACATTCTAAAACAATTTTTGTGTAAATTGGATGAAAATTGTTCAAATAGAGCAATTTTAGTGAAAAATTTTGTTACAGATTTACTCGTCACTCTTGGTTTCAGGGTCATATCTGAGGCGACAAGAAATCTCGTCAATCTGGGTCATCAAGAGGTGAACCAATAACCACAAGAAAATTGTCAAGATCTCTTATTTGTACACTTATTCATTTCAATTTGGTGCAAATGGGCCCTGAACTTGATCAACATTAATTTTCAAATTCTAAATGAAGTACAGGACTGAGTTGTTTCAAACGCTGGGGATATCACTGACTGAGAAATTGACTTTAAATTAAACTAAGTTGACAGCAACATTGTACTTCTTAAGGGGAGGCATCAAAAGTTCGATGTCGGATAGAAAACTAAATAAATCTAGTTAGGGGGGGAGGGGGTTCAAACCCATTTCAGTTTGCTATCCGACAAATTTCAACATTTCAATTTTTGGCAATTTTGACTCAGAATGCCTTGGAATGGTTTAAAAATAAAGATTTACCTGATGCTTTCTTCATCAAGATCATTCCAAAGGATTCTATTCTATCAATAGTTGTTAAAAGCCGCAAATTATGATAGGAATTAACGAAAACTAGATCGTGTTTAGCAATAATTTTTCAAATTCTCAAACTGGAAGTAAGCAATCAACTTTCACGGTATTTAGTTTTGGGGGGGAGGGGGGGGGGGTGGTCAGAGTCAAAACTAGATTTATTTAGTTTCCAATCCGACATTGAACTTTTGATGCCTCCCCTTAGGTCAATAAGAACTCACCTCTTCTCCAAATATAGCAACTTTGGGAAACTGTTTGTGTAGTGATGCCATGATGCACATCTGCGCAGATCTATCTGCCTCTGTTTGGAAATCATTCTTGCCCTGAAAAATAAAAAAAAGATCCTTGATGACAAATTTAGTTCTGGACATTACTGGATATGCAACTGTACAGTAGTTAGATTGAAATAGACATAAATACAGTGAAACATGTCTATATCAAACACATTTCTAATCTGAACACCTTTCAATGTGAACACATTTTAAGCCATGAACATCCATGTAACAAAATCCTAAAATGTGAACACCTGCTATATCTGAATACTTTTGACTGATCCAAGTGATTCAAAGAAGATTACATTTTCAAAGTGAGTTAATACTTTTTTAAACCACATTTCTAGGTGCAATTTTATATGTAGACTTCAAATATGATATCCCTTTAACTAAATTTTGAATATTTAATGAAGTAAATCAAGACTGCTATACTCGCATCTAGTATGAATTAATAAACACCCTTCATCAGCATTTCTAAAAACTTTTAGCAACTTTGTATTGGGTTATATATCACAATTTTTTAGTTTATCTCCAGAAAACAACCATCGCTGTTAGAATATGTGTATACAATACTTTCATTTGTTTTAAATGAAAAATAAATAAATTGAAAAATTTAATTTCTTTGTACTGTGATATTCTACAAAAGTAGTAGTTTCAAGAGTGTATAATATCCATGGGAAAAATCAATTCTTCGAGCCAGAACAAATGGATATCATTGCTTGGTAAATGTGTTTTACACCAATATTAAATTCAAGTAACCCTTTACAACTAAAACAGAATGAGAGTCCACCCTCTGAATATAATGCGAGAAAGTGAAAGAGAACACACATGTTTGTGCAATATATTTCACACACATAACTTCCAAAATGATTTAAGGGCCGGGTCAATATTTCAATGTCCGTCAAATTACTTTAGTTAGCCCCCATTCCCCCTTCTAACGAAAGTCAAAATGTTGATTCACACAGTGTAAATGAGTCGAAATGTTGATAGCATGCAGTGTACAAGTACAAGCCCAGCATACAATATCTGCTACTGCTTTAAACAACACATCAAATTCTCTTACATCACTGTTGCATATTTAATGATCATACCATTGCAGAAGATGTAACTCTTGGAAACTAAAAATCAATGTCGTCACCTGATGAAATGGGGCTTTATCCCCTTTAGCCTTACGTAATTAATTATGTTTTTTGACGGGCATTGAAATATTGACCCGGCCCCTTACATGTACACTTATAAGGTCTTTAAATACCTCAAACATTTTTTCTCACCATATTCAAAATGGTGTGATCAATTACATGTAATCTAAAAAAATGGTCAATAAAATAAAAATCAATAGAGTAGACCATGGGCATTCAAATATTGAAAGCCAATGGGTAGACCAAAAGGCAACAGGCCCGTAGCCAGGATTTGCCAAGGGGGGTTCACTTTTTGAAAATTTCCAGGGGGGGTTCACTTTTGACAATTTTGGTCCAAAAACACTTGTTAAAATGTTTAAGTGTTTACACTTTATTTAACTTTACAATATTAGCTTACAAATGACAGGGCCACGGCTGAATTTAGCATTTTTGGCCCTGTTAATACAAAGTATATGCAACATAAAAAAATTACTACCAACATGTATGTATGTATGCATGGCAGGAATGTGTTTAAACTATATAATTTTATCAATACATTTGCACAAAAAGGTAATAAAATGCTTCAATACTGAAGAATTGCATGTTGAACTAACTCCATCTCTGCCATATATTAGATATTTTGCTTTTGTCAATAGAGCACCCTGTAAAGAAAATGTTCATTTCTGGCATATTCCAGAGTTCCTGAATTCTGCAGGATAATTTTCCAGTTTGTATGAATAACTCGTCTGAAGTTCTTCTGGATTTTAATTTTTTTAAATACATATTTCCCTTCAATTCCTCTTGATAATTAGACTGATCTGACAAGTCTGAAGAGTGATTAACATGTGTACAAGAAAGTTGATAGAACCTGGAGATAAAACTCACCATTCATGCAATTAACCATCTCCACTCCCCCCCCAGAGAACTGTTCAAAATTTCTCATTATGGCCCTCATAGAAACTTCATGGCTTGGACTGGTAACATAACCCAAAGGCCTGATACAAGACATATAGGTTTAAATCATCTCCAATTCATTGAGTCCTGGGCTTAAATCCTTAATTATGTTACACATTGGACAATTTTGGCAGTACAATCTACAAGTGTACCATATTTGCATATCTGAAAGGGTGACCTGGTACAGTTTCATGTTTTCAAGTACACACAGGTTAAAAATTGTATTCTGTTGTTGAAGTTTTAGATAAGACAGGATATCTTAACTAATGTCCATTTTTAACCTTTAACTGAATTTGAAATCATTCATAAAATTATTTTTAATAATTAGAGCTCACAAAAGGCAATATTAAAATGTATATAAGTATATAAATATCTAAATAATATTTATAATTATCCTCAGGGGTGAATCTGAAAGCTGAAAGGGGGAAGAGACACACTCACAGTCTGAAAATAATTTAGCCCCTAAAACCAACAAAAACTGGGCCCTTTTGAAAATTTAAGGCCTAATTTCTTGATACATGTAATTTGGCCTGACATTAAAAAATAAGGTCAAAAACACTAATTGGGAGCCTATAATATATTTGGCCAAAATCTTTTTTCTGGGCCTGTGATCCTATATTTAGTACTGGTGACTATATCAACTTTCTGAATTTTTCTGATTTTATCACTTCTCATTTACTGCTCTTACAATTCTGCATACAAACAGGGACACTGGGACATGAGCTGAATATTGTACATATTTTGTAAATTTATGGCCATAAAATCTTGATCATTGGAAGGGGTTTCATTAGCAGCAGGCAACAGGTGATTTTCACCAGTTGTAATATCACAAAATCGCCTATTGTTTTGAGGGACTTTTCAACTTTTCCATGATAAATTTATCATTTCCATTAATTTTGATTGTTATTTTCATTGAAAATGAAACTTGATAGAATGAAAGAACATTGAACATGCTTAATAGTGCCAAATATGACTTTTAACCCATTACTGACATTTGTTTGGGTCACCTTTTTTGCCTCACATTTTCAGAGGGGTGAAAAAGTAATTTCATCATATAATAGGGTCATTCTGACCTTGTACATTGTGATCCTGGTCATGAAAATGATATGTGGAACTAGTTAATCAGACTGAAGGTCAAAACAGAACTCTTTTATCTTGGTTCAAAAAATATTCAAAATCTAGCATGGTTTTGTCATTTTCTGTTTTGTCATTTCCTGTTACTACCATGGCACCGACAGATAACGGAAGTTGATAGTTGTGGAATGATGTCCACTAATAACAGTATAGATGTCGCTTGATGATATAAATTTCCAAATGTAAATATATGTCTCACTGATTGGAGGTATCTCTGTATGGAGTAGGCCTAATTTACTCGAGGCTCTAGCTTACAACTAGATGTAACTTCATTGATTTCGTATGTACTCGTATTTCGTATGTAAAAATTGCTACACGCACCTAGAAATCATTTTTAATAAATTTCATAAATATTTTTAAGAATATTAATTATATTTAGGATGAAGTGTTGCTTGTTTTGATTTAGATATTTCAAAATTTCTTTTCGAAGTTTGACATATGGTGAAATTTTCTCGCTGTAGCTAAAAAATGGCTTCCAGTTCCGAATGGAGGAAACTTTGAAATTATTTATTCTCGCTTAAAGGCAGAATCAGATCTATAGGGGGTGACAAAATTACAAGCAATGTGCATAATTGACCTACCAATCTATTCCTTACAGTATCAAATACAGTATCTCCCAAAAGATTCACAATATGTTATAATTTGGTGAAGTTATTAATGATTCAAAGTTCAAAAATGGGTGAAAAATGTTTAAATTCTCCCAAATAATAAGAATGGTAACCATTCTTATAGAAAAATAATACATTATTGTAAAAATCTTTAGTTTTCCTTGAATAAAGTATGCATTTTTGTGATTTTTAGAAAATAGACATGACAAGGAATGACATGAGCCAAAAATATTCTGAAATTGAAACAATTTTTTGTTTAGCCTGCTCGCTATCTCTGATTCTCTCTTTAAGAAATCAAATATAACAATAAATTCAGACAGAGATGTGTGCTGATGTTTCTCAAATCTATACATACAGTTAGGGACATAAATAAATGACAGGTGGATTTGCTGAAGTGAGGATTTCCCATGTTAAAAATAAGAGAATTTACAAGAGGCCATAAATCAGTGGATGAGATTATACAAAATGTAAAATATACAAATTTTAAGGGATATGTATCTAGACAATATTGGAAATTATGGGCTTTCAGACCACCATAATTAGGAAATGGTGATCGAAAATCGACCTGTCATTTATTTTTGTCCCCAACTGTAGAGGTATATTTCATATTATTATGCCGTATTTACTGTGCGTGTGACACAATGATTTACAATATTTACAATACCAAGGCAGATCAATCTTTCTACTCAAAGCCGGAATATAGAGAAGGCTTTGGACCGAAGTAATGCCTAATGAAATCCTCCCACTAAAGTCTGTTGCTATGAAAACAATATTTTGAAAATAATAAAACTTATCAAATTTACCTTTTCAACTATTCCCAGATCCCCTTTCTTCATTACATCTCTAACGATTTGTCCAGCACGGTGAGAAACCGCTACAGATGACGAAATCAACCGTAAAATGAGAGGACAGTTTGCAGTCATTTTTAAAATTTTGATGGATGACCTCCGACTGATTTTCGATAAATTTAAGCAGTTGTCAAACAATCGAAATATAGATTAAACTGAGGTATAAAAACTATCATATAATTCATTTAGATGCGACCCTTAACACAAATGGATTAATTATTCTTGTTGACATTTTGAAGAGATGATTGAATGTCGTAAATCAATTACGCATGCGCAGAAGTTATGCCACTGTCACTTCCTGTAAAAAAGTTGACGTGATTTTATTTTGATTTTTTACAGTATTTCTATGATAATACAATAATGTGGTCATTCTTCTCACGAGATCCTACGAAGGATTTCCCTTATGACATCGGAGAAATAGTGCCAGGTATTGAAGACAAATCTATATGGAGTTTGCACGAAGGAAAGAAAAAGGTAAAAAAATCTTCAGAAAATGAGAAATGATCCACAGGAACTTGCAGCACTATGATATGAGATGCTTATCTGCTTCATCAATATATCTATAGATGCCAGATCTGAGTCAATATATCTAAATAGACATATTGACTCAGATCTGGTAGGTCTATTGGCATCACATTTACTTGTCAACTAAGAATCTTCAAATTGAAAGTTGTTTATTGTGACGAAACGTCATAATCCTGTGTTTTCAATAACGCCGTCCTTACATTACATACACGCAAAATATATCACTTGGACCCGGAAATAAAAAGTGATTGCGTTTTGTGGACGCAGTGCAAGCCATACTCATACAATCAACTTTTGATGAATGATTTGATAAAGATCTTACCTTCAGTCTCTTTATTTCGTCAGAATCCACTAAATAATTGAAGGAAATTCTATTTCTAAAAGAAATAACATTTTCTTTCGAAGTTTCCTTCCCGGAAGTTGATTTCTGATCGAAATAGTACGAGGCATGTGATAGGACAAAAAGTTATCCAATATTCGATTTCCGAGCAGTAATCAGTACGAGTCCTACGATTGGCCGGTAGCTGAAGACCTGATTCAAACCATTTTAAATTGGTCAAGTGCGATCACGTGATCATTATTTGAGACTGCACATGCGCAAGAAACTGAACCAAAAAATTAAACCTCGCGCAGATTGCCCCTAAACTAAACATGCTAAAGCAAAATCAATAGCAAATTGCTTCGAAATTCGCAAGGAAAATGTGTTTTTAATGGGTGAATATAAGTTATACCTCACAAGTGATGGTATCTGTATCATTCAATGACATACTAGACTCGCAAGAACGCTGATTTAGACCAATAAATAGCAAAAGCGGCAATACAAAATTTCATCAATTTATTTCATCCAGTGTAAAAACGTGACTTTGAATTCACGGGAACATTTTTTCAAGGGACGCGTTTTTTTTTAAGGGGAGGCGCATTTTTTGAAAATCATTACGTCCAAGGGACGCAATCTTGGACAAGCCTACTGAAAACACTGTAATCCAATAGATTAGGCCAGTTGTCGGGTGCATAACCCTACGCTAAAGTCACCCCCTCCCCCTTAGAAAATCCTTGGACGGGCCTGTACATGATGTTATCTAAAATTTCAAAGATATTCATTCTCATTTCAGGCATCGGGTGATCCAGTATCAATATTTGCTTTTGATGTGAAAGGAGCAAGCGAATCTCAGGTAAGTTAATGTTACTCATTGTGATCAACCAATCAGATCATGTTTTTTTGCTGATCATTTTTATAGTTATCGATTTCATGGGCTTTGAATAGAATTGAATGCCCATGTCGATTTTTATAGTCTAGTAATAAGACTTTAATACTGTCGTATACAATTTCAAAGTATCACGTAAGTAGCCCAGTTAATTCAATTGGTGTCTGTATTTTTAGCATTTGTATCAATCTTTACATTCTTGTTCTTGCAATCAGCTAGTTACATTTTGCCATGTTGATCCCTTGTTTAACATAATGTTCCTTTTTCTCATTTTAGGTGCAAGTCGCAAAGGGGGCATTTAAAAGGATTAAAACACTGAGACATCCAAATATCCTAACATTTCTAGATGGTATTGAGGTATGGAAAATGATATAATAACAATAATTTATAGAGCTATAAAACAATCAGCCAATTAATGTAAAAAAAGCCATTCGGCTCCGTAGCTCAACTGGTAGAGCATATGAGATCTAATCGGGAGGTTGTGGGTTCAATTCCGACCGAGATGGAGTGACTTTTTCACATCAGCCCTTAGCGTAGGATGTGTTCCTATGTTTCAAATAAACAATAATTCATAGAGCGATGAAACAATCAGCCAATTAATGTGAAAAAGCCATTCGGCTCTGTAGCTCAACTGGTAGAGCATCCGAGATGATCGGAAGGTTGTGGGTTCAATTCCGACCGAGATGGAGTGACTTTTTCACATCAGCCCTTAGCGTAGGATGTGTTCCTATGTTTGAAATAAACAATAATTCATAGAGCTATGAAACAATCAGCCAATGAACCTGACCCACAACATTATCTTACGCCCAATTATAAATCCATTTTCACCCAGTGCTGTTAAATACAATAAAACCTGTCTAATCTGAACACCAAGTGTGATCAGCCGAAATTGCATGGAATGACAAGTGTTCATATTTCAAGGTTTTTAACATGGCAGATTATGTAAATCAAACTGGGAAAAATGAGAGATGATCAGATATAAAGGTTTTACTGTATATTGATTATGAATAGTGAGTACATTATTTTCGCCAGTAACAGGCATGTTCTACATAGTCATGATAAATATATTTTATTTTGTAGACTGAAAAAGTGATATATTTTGCAACAGAAGCTGTTGTTCCCTTGGAAACACATCTCAAGAACAACACGAAAGATGGACGTGTCAATGAGCTTGAAATGTCATGGGGTCTACATCAGATACTGGTTAGTAGACTAAACTATGATAATGGGCTGTAGGTCTTGTTAAATTCTGGTTAGTAGACTAAGTTGGATTCTAGGCATGAGGTTCATAATTCCATATATAGAATTCTTGTTTATTGATTAAACTGTTTCTGGGCAAATGTATTAAGTTCAAGAAGTAACAAAATATTAAAAAGTCATTTTACCATGACAAATGGTGACATATTGTTATCATCTCCATATTTTTTTGTGGATTGTGTTTGGTGGTTGGTGTTTAGCATTGGCATTTAGCGGTTGGTGGTTAGTTTTTGGCAGTCAGGGTTCGGTAGCTGGCATCTGTAACAAATGGCAGGTGTTGACATTTTGTATATAATGCCTCTTGTTATGTTTAAAACAGGAACAGTGGGAAAACTTGTAATGCATATCATAGTCTGGTTCTTATTCAGATTGATTTACCTTATAGAACATAACTGATAAAATTACTTGTGTTAAATATTGATTCATCTGAATTCCAGAAAGGCTTAAGTTTCCTGGTGAATGACGTCAATTTGATACACAACAATGTCTGTATGTCATCAGTGTTTGTCGACAGGGCTGGCGAGTGGAAACTGGGGGGAGTGGACTATATGTACCCTGCCCAGGGGTCAGACAGTATCCCCCCAGTCAAGATTCTCCCTGCCCTAGAGATTTACGACCCCCCAGAGAAAGGTGACCCAGGGAGAGGTGCAAAACGAGGCACTGAAAAATGGTAAGATTGTTAATCATAGAACACAGTAGATTATCATAATATTAGTCTGTATACAGAATTGTCTTAAAAACCTCTCAGAAACCAGAGAATTTTTTATTATTTTATGCCAGATTCTGCCATTTTACTCTCAAAATATGGACAGACTATTTGATGATAATGTTAATGTGATGCATGAATATAGACCAATTATACACATTTTAATCCATGATTTATGTAAATTGATCAAAATTTGTCAATGAGCCATTTTAGTGAGAAATTCTGTGACCCATAAACACTTAAGGTATTCAGGATGTCAAATTGTTAATTGATGGATATCTGAAATTCTTGTTTCCTTTGCATGTGTATAGGTCAGCCGACATGTGGGGTTTAGGATGTCTCATCTGGGAAGTATTTAATGGGAACTTACCGAGGACCTCTGCACTCAAAACAATTGGCAAGGTATGTTTTATTGTATTAGGGGTCCTGCAATACATTGTCTAAAGATGCTATATGTGTCAAAATATTCAGCGAGTGATCAATACACCAAACATTTTCAAACTAAAATTTTATATTATATGAATCATAGGATTAGAATCTGCCATACTCTTAGAAAATTGCATGTTTCACTTACAAGCTGGATGACATTTAAAATCCCTTATGCCAATTGTGAAAATGGAATCCTAACTGTTACACTGGATTAATGCAATCTTGCTCATTTAAACAAAGTGAACTTTTTGTGAGGTTGACTTGAATATGTGAGGCTGACATGAATATGTGAGGTTGACTTGAATATGTGAGGTTGGCTTGAATATGTGAGGTTGACTTGAATATGTGAGGTTGGCTTGAATATGTGAGGTTGACTTGAATATGTGAGGTTGACTTGAACATGTGAGGTTGACTTGAATATGTGAGGTTGACTTGAATATGTGAGGTTGACTTGAATATGTGAAGTTGGCTTGAATATGTGAGGTTGAATTGAATATGTAAGGTTGACTTGAATATGTGAGGTTGACTTGAATATATGAGGTTGATTTGAATATGTGAGCTTGACTTGAATATGTGAGCTTGACTTGAATATGTGAGCTTGACTTGAATGTGTTGAATGAGACTTGGTTGTTCTACTTTGACCTTATTATTCCAGTTGCACCAGTGAGATTTTATATTCCTGTTCAAATGATGAGACTGAACTCTTAATTTCAGATTCCGAAGTCTCTGACTCCACATTATTGCGAACTGGTAGGCGCTAACCCAAGGTCAAGGCCAAACCCATCCAAGTTTATAGAAAATAATCGCAATCCTGGTGGCTTTATGAACAATAAATTTGTCGACACAATGTTCTTCTTAGAAGAGATACAGGTTAGTCTGACACTTTTCATTTATTTATTTATTTTATTCATAAGCTTTGTGTAATTTACTATAAAGGATAGGTATCGATATGGAGAACTGAATTCAACAATGTTTTTCTCTTAAACCAATCATTGAAAACATTCTGTAAAAAAACATGATATTTAATGTAATGTTGACTGATTGACAACAATTTAATGCGAAAATTATTTAGAAATATTTTATATAACTGTTTTTGTTTAAAAAAAATTGTTTTTTTAGTGCAATTGTTTTTGCTCCTTTCTACCAACTCTTGAGAATGAAATAAAATGTCTTTCCGAACCTTGTTGGAACAAAATAGCATATACCCGGTACAACATGTTTTTAGACCTCTTGATATTATAAAGTTATACAAAGGAATTTTTAGTTGATTTTAAAAAAGTATTAAAACAATTAAAATAAAACAAAATCCCCCAAAATAGATAAAAATCAAGAAAAACCTTTTATTTCATTAACAAGATACTTTTTTAAAATCAACCAAAATTTCCTTTGTACGAGTACAATATTGAGAGACCTAAACATGTTGCGTTTATGTCATTTTGTTCCAATGAGGTTTGGAAAGATTTTTCATTTCCCTCTGGAAACAAGATACAAAGAACAAAACAAGTGTTTGATGTGTTTTTTAAAACAATATAGATGAAAGTATGTATATCTATTTCAAATTATATTGTTACCATTCAAAAGATGGCCATTAAATTGACAATTTGTAAGATTTTCAGAGATTTTTTATGACTGGTTTAAGAGAAACGTGTGTTCAAAAAGTTCGCCATATCGATACCCATTCTTTATCATCTGATATCTAAAGTATCTGATATAATATGATGAGTAATATCTATGATTTCTTTTCCGTTTGCTGGTATACAACATACTGTACATTTCATTGAAGAGGTTCATTTGGGTAGGTTATCTAATTCACAAAACTGTATACACTCGGGTTGGGAGCCTGCATGTGCTCGAGTGGAATAAAAGTTCTGAAAATGGCAACTGTAGGGAGCCAAAACATCAATAATGTAAGATAAGTTTTTTGGGTAGTGTAGGAACATTTAAATAGTTTCGTGAACATACTGTATATGTATGCAATATTGCCCACAGCAACCTAAGATGCACTCAAAAAGTCTTAATTTTTGGCTCACACAGTCCGTTGGTCCGTCCATCCGTCTGTTGGTCCGTCCGTCCGTCAACATTGGCCGCACAAATTAAAACTGCTATTCGGATTGAGTCATATCCACATTCATTTTATGCATATCCATAATGCCTATTTGACCTATCATCGCCATTTCCCAAGTTCGCCCGGTTTCCGAGAAATTGCGGATTTTGACGTCAAAAAGTCAAATTTTCTGTAAATACTAGACACTTTGTTGAAGTAGAACTTTCAAATAACTTTTAGTAGTTGCTGTATATGCAACTTATGTCCTCTGAAGATTTCAAAGCTCTTGGAATTACAGTTTTTGGTTTTTACTCTATAAAATTTGACAAAAAGGAGGACTTGTCATTTTCAAGAAACTTTCTCATGTATAATGTATATGGCAATGGCAGGTTTTGTGATTGACAAGTTTCTCAAAGTTTGCCTTATACTTGATCATTTCTTGCAATGAATTACATCATTACTAGATTTAAGCATTCCCTACATATTGCTCAATATATGTCAGCATCAAATTTTTTACCGTTTTTGAGATATTTGACGTCAAAAAACAGTAAAAATAAGTTATTTTTCAACTTGCTTCAATTTGACCAATATTTTTTGAAAATCATCTACAAGTTACCAGGAGTTCAAATCTGACATTAGTTTTAGGATTTGACCTTTACTTGACCTTCAGTGACCTTCGAAAGGTCAAAAAAGTTGATTTTTCAAATTGATTTTTGGATGTAAATTTTGGTCAGCTTAATCACAAAAGACCTTACTGAGCTCTGAATTAGTAAAATTTTCAAGGTCAAAGGTCATCAAACTAGGTCACACAACTGTGCTATCTAAGTTTCTCAAAGTTCGAGACTACAAATCCAAATCAATATTTTTGTTTGAAAGTCAGTATATACATTCCTCTGAAGGTCCCAAACTGTGTGAGCACAGGACCATGGGTCCTTCATTAAAGTTGTCCAATAAAAACACAATATTTTGGCTGCTATATAGATAAATAAAAATATGGTAGTCTCCAATTTTTTTGTGGACAGTCTTTAACAGTCCGCGTTTGGCAATTGGTGGTCCATATTCGGTGGTCAGCATTCTGTGTCTCTAACAAATGGCAGGTGGTGACATTTTGCATGTTAATGTGTTGTTTAATCTTCCATAGACTTCCATGTTAGATCCTACAGGCTCCGGCAAATCGGAACATTTTTGGCCAGTCCCAGTGACATGCCCATCAGACAGGTTTTACTGTAGTTCATTCAGTTTTTCATTTATTTATTTTAGATCAAGGACCAGAATGAAAAAAATGCATTTTTCGCCACTTTATCCTCAGACCTTGACAGTTTTCCTCCTTCATTCTGCCGACATAAAATACTACCACAACTCATTGTTGCGTTCGAGTACAGTAACGCTGGATCTGCGGTGTTGGCTCCACTCTTTAAGGTAAGTCATTTCAATAATCAGAGACCTTTGCCTTCATCCTGTGTAAAATAAATTACCACACATATTATTGTCTTTTCATTAGCAGCATCTTTTCTTGAAAAGGTAACAGTGTGAGGTTCAGTTTTTGCTTACCAACTCTTTTTGGTTGCTCTGTACTGTGGCATTCAATTACCATTGTTTCACAAAAGATAAAAGGTAAAATACAAAGGACCAGGTATAGTATGGCAAGTGATTTTAGATGTCATAACTTTTACAGTGAGTACTTTCTCAATTTAAATATAACATTTCTGGTTAACACAATATGCTATCTTTCAAGTAAATGCTCAAGGATAATAAATTAAATGAATTGAACAATTCGAGAAACTGATTCACACAATATGTTATCTTTCAAGCAAATTCTCAAGGATAATAAAATATATATATATTTTTTTTTTATTCCAAAATAATAGAAAGTACAGTTTTCCCCAAAGAATGGATAGTGGGGTTACAAATAAAGGTTTGCCTAAGACGGCGGCATGAACACCTCATTCTTTTAATTTTTGTATATATGATTTAATATTTTTAATTTCATAGGTTGACTTTTCATAAATACATAGGTGTGCGATTGAATAATATAATGTGTTCCTCCATTATCTTGGACAATTTTTTTCTTTGCTAATGAGCCATGATTTATAGCTGTTATATGCAAATGTTGATATTATGAGATCAATGACATTTTCATGACTTCTTTTAAAAATAATAGTATTGCCAATAACAATATTTTTCCATGAAATTTTAATTTTGAAGAAATATAGATCCACAAGTCTTTTATTAGATCGCACTCTAAAATAATGTGTTTTAAATTATTTTCAACCTTACAAAAATTGCAAATTTTCGAATCTGCTTTTTTCCACTTAAAAAGATCTATGGAAGATGGAAGAACATTATGAAATAATTTGAAGTTAAAGTAAGCTACCTTTTTATCAACAATTGCTATAATCTTGTTATTAAAATACATTTTCCAATTTATGTGAAATTTAAAATCAATCTTCCATTTATCTTTGGTGTACATCCTTTCTTTATTATGATATTCCAGGATATTATAGAAAAACTTAGATTTTTGATCTTTGAAGAATACTTTTTTATTATTATTGTAAAAAAATTGTCCTTTCATAATTTTTACAAACTTAGCAATTTTAGGTTTCATTATTTTTTCAAAAGGTTGCAGTATTTTTCTCGCTAAAGATATTTCTGAAATCCAGTTTCTCTTGTCTTTTAATTTTTCTAAAATGTGTTCTTCTTTAAGTAAATTGCCATTCACATCTATAATATCCTTTACATAAAGAATATCACTTTTAATCCAAGATTAAAAAAAACAGACATTCTCCATTATTTTTCTTAAACAAATAGTTTCCAAAAATTGATTCTTGACAGAGTTTGTCATGATTTATAGCTACAGTATTCCCTCTGTCTTTACATTTATTGAAACTTAGTAATATTTCTTGATAAAATTTAGGAATACTTAATAAAAGTGGCATCTCTTTAGCAGAATTAAAGTTCATTCTAAGGAGTATTTCATTATTGGATGTTATTTTATTAAAATTCCACAGGGGTAAAATATTCCACTGATTTTTTTCACCAGGATGAAAAATTCTATCTATCCAAGATGCTTTTAAAGCACTGAATTGATTGTAAATTTTGAAATTTGCCATTTTTGTCACTCCATTTACCAAGCCCTATTGCCTCAGTTTTTTCTAAATTTAGCTTCATTCCAGAAACAGTGCAAAACATTAATTTGTATTACTTTCCTCAAATTAATTATCTTTACCTAACCGATGAATACATTTGGACATAGTGCAAAACATATTTATTTTCTTTATGGCATTCTTTATGGAATGCTCATCTGCAAGGAAAAGTGTGCAATCATCTGCATATAATGCTGTTTTTATTTCAAATTGGTCCTCATTTAGTTTGACATTAATTCCACGGATATTCTCACTTTGTTTAATACTTAAATTTAACATTTCCATTGATATGATGAAAAGTAGGGCAGACAATGGACAGCCTTGCTTAATTCCCCTGCTCATGTGTACTTCTTCAGTTAACCACCCATTATGTTTAATGACAATTGAGGGATTTGAGTATATCATTTTTACCCATCTTAAGAAGTCATTCCCAAAGTTAAGTTTTTTTTGTGTTAATATCATAAAATTCCACTCAATTGAATCAAAAGCTTTCTCAAAATCAGTTAATACTATAGCGCCATCTTTATTTGTGATCTTACAATATTCTAAAACATCTATTGCTAGTCTACAGTTATTTCCTATGAATCTTTTTTTAATATATGCACTTTGTTCCTTACCTATAATTTTACCTATCACTTTATGGAGTCTGTTTGATAAAATAAATGCTAAAACTTTATAATCTGTATTTGTGAGGCTAATTGGCCTATAATTTTTCAAAAGGTTAGAGTCCCCTTTTTTATAAAGGATAATAAAAATATGAATTGAACAATTCGAAAAATTATGTCAACATTTTTTCGGTATTTAAAGTCTAGTTTTGAAGATATCAATTTTTGGAGAGAATGACAATTTTGATGAATTGACTTGTCTATTTAGTAAATACTGTCCTATATAGATTTCTGATAATATTAAAGAGGCAAATACTCTCAAATCCAAACTTGTGGTCATAATAAAAAAGTTAAGCTGTATAAACATAATATCTCTTTATCAAATTATTCTTAAATATATATGTAATGCATTTCAAGTCCAAGAAAGTCAATCACACTTTTAATAAAGTACACATAGCTAGGAAACTTTGCAATTATTTAAGTAGATATTGTTTAAAGATCTGATTATATATTGTGTATTATAAAATGACTGCTACTATTATAGCTGTCATTCTGGATAGTCCATACCACAACTGGACATTGAAACTCATTGTAAACTTGTTTTGAAGGGTCTATTAAAGGGGAAAGCTTCTTTATGTGACCTACATTAAACTTTTGTCAGCCTAGTCTAATGTGACCTACATTAAACTTTTGTCAGCCTAGTCTAATGTGACCTACATTAAACTTATGTAAGCCTAGTCTAATGTGACCTACATTAAACTCATGTCAGCCTAGTCTAATGTGACCTACATTAAACTTATGTCAGCCTAGTCTAATGTGACCTACATTAAACTCATGTCAGCCTAGTCTAATGTGACTTACATTAAACTCACGTCAGCCTAGTCTAATGTGACCTTCATTAAACTTATGTCAGCCTAGTCTAATGTGACCTACATTAAACTCATGTCAGCCTTGTCTAATGTGACCTACATTAAACTTATGTCAGCCTAGTCTAATGTGACCTACATTAAACTCATGTCAGCCTAGTCTAATGTGACCTTCATTAAACTCATGTCAGCCTAGTCTAATGTGACCTACATTAAACTCATGTCAGCCTAGTCTAATGTGACCTTCATTAAACTCATGTCAGCCTAGTCTAATGTGACCTACATTAAACTTAAGTAAGCCTAGTCTAATGTGACCTACATTAAACTCTTGTCAGCCTAGTCTAATGTGACCTACATTAAACTTAAGTCAGCCTAGTCTAATGTGACCTACATTAAACTCATGTCAGCCTTGTCTAATGTGACCTACATTAAACTTATGTCAGCCTAGTCTAATGTGACCTACATTAAACTTATGTCAGCCTAGTCTAATGTGACCTACATGAAACTCATGTCAGCCTAGTCTAATGTGACCTACATTAAACTTAAGTAAGCCTAGTCTAATGTGACCTACATTAAACTCATGTCAGCCTAGTCTAATGTGACCTACATTAAACTTATGTCAGCCTAGTCTAATGTGACCTACATTAAACTTATGTCAGCCTAGTCTAATGTGACCTACATTAAACTCATGTCAGCCTAGTCTAATGTGACCTACATTAAACTTATGTCAGCCTAGTCTAATGTGACCTACATTAAACTCATGTCCGCCTAGTCTAATGTGACCTACATTAAACTCATGTCAGCCTAGTCTAATGTGACCTACATTTAACTTATGTCAGCCTAGTCTAATGTGACCTACATTAAACTTATGTCAGCCTAGTCTAATGTGACCTACATTAAACTCATGTCAGCCTAGTCTAATGTGACCTATATTAAACTTTTGTCAGCCTAGTCTAATGTGACCTACATTAAACTCATGTCAGCCTAGTCTAATGTGACCTACATTAAACTTAAGTCAGCCTACAGTGCTGGTATATATTTCTGATAATATTAAAGAGGCAAATACTCTCAAATCCAAACTTGTGGTCATAATAAAAAAGTTAAGCTGTATAAACATAATATCTCTTTATCAAATTATTCTTAAATATATATGTAACGCATTTCGAGTCCGAGAAAGTCAATCACACTTTTAATAAAGTACATGTGGCTAGGAAACTTTGCAATTATTTAAGTAGATATTGTTTAAAGATCTTATTATATATTGTGTATTATAAAATGACTGCTACTGTTGAGGCTGTCATACTGGATAGTCCATACCACAACTGGACACTCAAACTCAATGTAAACTTGTTTTGAAGGGTCTATTAAAGGGGAAAGCTTCTTTATGTGACCTACATTAAACTTTTGTCAGCCTAGTCTAATGTGACCTACATTAAACTCATGTCAGCCTAGTCTAATGTGACCTACATTAAACTTATGTCAGCTTTGTCTAATGTGACCTACATTAAACTTATGTCAGCCTAGTTTAATGTGACTTACATGTCAGCCTTGTCTAATGTGACCTACATTAAACTTATGTCAGCCTAGTTTAATGTGACCTACATTAAACTCATGTCAGCCTTGTCTAATGTGACCTACATTAAACTCATGTCAGCCTAGTGACTTATGTCAGCCTAGTCTAATGTGACCTACATTAAACTTATGTCAGCCTAGTCTAATGTGACCTACATTAAACTTATGTCAGCCTAGTTTAATGTGACCTACATTAAGCTTATGTCAGCCTAGTCTAATGTGACCTACATTAAACTCATGTCAGCCTAGTCTAATGTGACCTACATTAAACTTATGTCAGCCTAGTCTAATGTGACCTACATTAAACTTATGTCAGCCTAGTTTAATGTGACCTACATTACACTCATGTCAGCCTTGTCTAATGTGACCTACATTAAACTCATGTAAGTCTAGTCTAATGGGACCTACATTAAACTCATGTCAGCCTAGTCTAATGGGACCTACATTAAACTCATGTCAGCCTAGTCTAATGTGACCTACATTAAACTCATGTCAGTCTAGTCTAATGTGACCTACATTAAACTCATGTCAGTCTAGTCTAATGGGACCTACATTAAACTCATGTCAGTCTAGTCTAATGTGACCTTCATTAAACTCATGTCAGCCTAGTCTAATGTGACCTACATTAAACTCATGTCAGCCTAGTCTAATGGGACCTACATTAAACTCATGTCAGCCTAGTCTAATGTGACCTACATTAAACTCATGTCAGTCTAGTCTAATGGGACCTACATTAAACTCATGTCAGCCTTGTCTTATGTGACCTTCATTAAACTCATGTCAGCCTTGTCTTATGTGACCTACATTAAACTCATGTCAGTCTAGTCTAATGTGACCTACATTAAACTCATGTCAGCCTAGTCTAATGTGACCTACATTAAACTTATGTCAGCCTTGTCTAATATGACCTACATTAAACTTATGTCAGCCTAGTCTAATGTGACCTACATTAAACTCATGTCATTCTAGTCTAATGGGACCTACATTAAACTCATGTCAGCCTAGTCTAATGTGACCTACATTAAACTCATGTCAGCCTAGTCTAATGGGACCTACATTAAACTCATGTCAGCCTAGTCTAATGTGACCTACATTAAACTCATGTCAGCCTTGTCTAATGTGACCTACATTAAACTCATGTCAGCCTAGTCTAATGTGACCTACATTAAACTCATGTCAGCCTAGTCTAATGGGACCTACATTAAACTCATGTCAGCCTTGTCTTATGTGACCTACATTAAACTCATGTCAGCCTAGTCTAATGGGACCTACATTAAACTCATGTCAGCCTAGTCTAATGTGACCTACATTAAACTCATGTCAGCCTAGTCTAATATGACCTACATTAAACTTATGTCAGCCTAGTCTAATATGACCTACATTAAACTCATGTCAGCCTAGTCTAATATGACCTACATTAAACTTATGTCAGCCTAGTCTAATGTGACCTACATTAAACTCATGTCAGCCTAGTCTAATGTGACCTACATTAAACTCATGTCAGCCTTGTCTAATGTGACCTTCATTAAACTCATGTCAGCCTAGTCTAATGTGACCTACATTAAACTCATGTCAGCCTTGTCTAATGTGAACCACATTAAACTCATGTCAGCCTAGTCTAATGTGACCTACATTAAACTCATGTCAGCCTTGTCTAATGTGACCTACATTAAACTTATGTCAGCCTAGTTTAATGTGACCTACATTAAACTTATGTCAGCCTAGTCTAATGTGACCTACATTAAACTCATGTCAGCCTAGTCTAATGTGACCTACATTAAACTCATGTCAGCCTAGTCTAATGTGACCTACATTAAACTCATGTCAGCCTAGTCTAATGTGACCTACATTAAACTCATGTCAGCCTAGTCTAATGTGACCTTCATTAAACTCATGTCAGCCTAGTCTAATGTGACCTTCATTAAATTTGAGTCAACCTAGTCACAGTCTGAAATAATTTTTTATTCTATTTTCCTGAATTTGGGCTCCTGTTTGTCACATCTTGATTTTAAAAAAAACTGACACAATATGTTATCTTTCAAGTAAATTCTGAAGGATAATAGAAATATGAATTGAACAATTTGAAAAATTATGGATAGAGTCCCCATGTCAACATTGTTTCGATATTTAAATGGTAAATACTGTCCTATATAGATTTCTGATAATATTAAAGAGGCAAATACTCTCAAATACAAACCTGTGGTCATATTAAAAAAAGGTTAAGCTGTATTTCCATAGTATATCTCTACCAAATTATTTTCAAATATATATGTAATGCATTTCAAGTCCAAGAAAGTCAATCACAATTTTAATAAAATACATGTAGCTAGGAAACTTTGCAATTATTTAGGTAGATATTGCTTAATGAAAATATTATATATTGTGTATTATTAAATGACTGCCTCTATAATAATTGTCATTCTGGATAGTCCATACCACAACTGGACTCTGATTGTTCTAAACTTGCTTTGAAGGGTCTAATAAAGGGGAAAGCTTCTTTATTGGACCCACATTAATCTTAAGTCAATCTTGTCAAAGATTAACATGGTGTACAGTTATTTGTCCTAATTTGGAATAACTTCAGCAAACAGTGTATTTGTATTACATAAAAAGATTTCTGGTAAAACAGAAAGATGATTTTGATATCAGAATGATGTTTTATATCTATAGATACATGACCTCATTTTTATTCTATTTTCTTGAATTTGGACTCCTGTTTGTCACAACTTGATTCAATGCTGGATTTCTTTCATATCAATAATGGGCCTGCAATTTACTGAATTTTGGGAATAAATATCAATTTTAATGGATTGACTCACCTAATTTGCTGAAATTTGGGAATGGATATCAATTTTAATGGATTGACTCACCTATTTGGTAAATAATGTCAACTACAGATTTTTGATAAAATTAAAGAAGGCAAGACTTTAAGGTTCAAGAAAGTAATCATACTTTTGATAAATCACATGTGGCAAGGAAACTTTGGGAGTAATTAAAGTGAATAATGTTTGTGGATTTAACTTATTGTGTATTATTTCATCTAATTGCTACAACAATTTACTGTTATTTGTAGCTGCTGAATTATGAAGGTCCTGTTAAAGGGGAATTCTCTTCTATAATATAAGGCCTACATTCAGTTAAACGCTATAATATATCTTGTAATACATGTCCCCAGTCTTTTTATTACTGACCACAATAGAGGATCATAGATATAGATTCACTCCCTTTATATAGAGAAATCGCCGTGGAATTAAAGAATTGTTTATTCCTGTAAGAAACGACAAAGACCACCCCAACTTTTTGAAGAATTTTGCCAATAATTGTTGATGTTTTTGCGAATCTATTGTCTAAGTAATTAAATATTGGCTCAGTTTACTTCATCTATCCCCTAGGAAAATTCTTCCTAAATGTATATGTAAAACTGTGGGTCAACTGGGTCTTTAAGGCACTGAGTTGAGAAAAGTCATTGAAAAATGTGATTTAATCTCTCAGACAGTCAGGCTTCCAAGATGTCTAATCACACAGTTGTCAGTTCCGACTCATTCCTTCCACTGGAACCATTTTATTAAAGAGGCAAATACTCTCAAATCCAAATCATAATAAAAAAAGTTAAGCTGTATAAACATAATATCTCTTTATCAAATTATTTTCAAATATATATGTAATGCATTTCAAGTCCAAGGAAGTCAATCACACTTTTAATAAAATACATGTGGCTAGGAAACTTTGCAATTATTTAAGTAGATATTGTTCAATGATCTTATTATATATTGTGTATTATCAAATGACTGCTTCTGACTGTCATTCTGGATAGTCCATACCACAACTGGACACTTGTTGTCAACTTGTTTTGAAGGGCCTATTAAAGGGGAAAGCTCCTTTATGTGACCTACATTAAACTTATGTGAACCTAGTTCAATGTATCCTACATTGAACTTAAGTCAACCTAGTCATAGTTTGAAATAATGTACTGCTATTTGTCTGATTTTGGAATAATCTAAACAAACGGTGTACTTATATTACATTTACAGCTTTGAATTCAGAGAAACCATGTTTTCCCATCATGATAAACCATACCATCTCATTTCTTCTTATGCCTCGGTCACATTTGTTCCAATTTTCAATACGGCGACTGGTGGATTGATTTCTTCAGAATTGAATACAATATTGAATAAAACACTCAATCGGGTGGGCCAATGGATCAGAGCAAATGTGACCCAGGCATAAGTCTTCAGGAATGTGTTGAGAAACCCCATTCAATCTAGTTACCTACTACACAGAAAGATATGTACACAATTAGTGCTAATTAAGCGCTCGTGTTATGAGTGCTCATGAGTGCACTTTTGCCAGAGTGCTAATTTATTACTACTTGAGTGCTATTTTAGTACTAATTTTGTGAAAAATAAGGGTTTATTTTAGTACAGCTTTAGTAACGATATTTTAAGTAATGATTGAGTGCTATTTTAGTACTAAAAAATTGCTCATCAAGTCCTAAAATATTGTTCATTTACCAAAAGGTAAGCACTCTACATGTAGGTATAATTCTAGCTGGTATTCATTTGATCATTCTAGTGATTCTTTCAATTTTATATTATATTTTGCACTGGTGATCACTCGATTACGCTAACAAAATGTCGGAACGATGAAGGTACGATTTTTCTTTTTTCCTTATTTCACGCGTCGTAGGCAGACACCCAGACACCCCAAGACGTTTTTTCACACAACCTGTATCAGTATCGTATGTTTTAGAAAATGTACATGTTTGCGAAAAAATAGCTCAGAAGACAACAGAATCGTCGATTTGCTTCCTCACTTAAGTTACATAAACGGTTTGGGTTAAAAGTGCTGATCTTAACTGTTTTTCGAAAAACCGTTTATGTAACTTAAGTGAGGAATTAAATCGACGATTCTGTTGTCTTCTGAACTATTTGTTCGCAAATATGTACAATTTCTTAAACATATGATACTGATACACGTTTGTGCTAAAAATGCCGTGGGAATTCTGCCTACAACGTGTAAAATAAGGAAACGAGAAAGATCGTACCTTCGATGTTCCGACATTTTGTTAGCAAAACAGTTTGTTTTGGTAACCAGCGTAATCGAGTGGATCACCAGTGTTTTGACTAATTCCCATCTCTGTTAACCGTATTGAACTTACCTACCATTTACTTTTAGAACATCTCATATGATAAACATCTTCAACTTACTCTGAAAAAGAAAGCAGTATATATATATGCACTTCTCTCAAGAATGGATCAATATGGTGTCTGTCATTTTGTTTCCTAGCTTCATACTGTTCCATAAAATAGTTACAGGACTGGAAATTTTTTGAAAAGTTTAATGATATATTTATCCATGTTTTCATATAATTAAAATGTAACTTATAAGATATTTTGTATTCTACTGCCTCAATTAAAAGGGTCTTTCAACATTTAAATTTTTCAAGTACTATTTTATCACTCATGATACATGTGCAATATATTAGTACTCATAGTTTGAGCGCTTATTGAGAAATGAAAAGTCAATGAAATTAATGCTATTTCATCACTCATGATATGTGTACTCATTTAGTACTAAAACATGCAATAAATCAGTACTTATGACATGAGTGCTCATTTAGTACAAATATTTACTGAAATGAGTACTCAATTAGCACTAAAATGCCATGAGTACTATTTTAGTACTTAGCATATCTCATATAAATATATTGTCCGCCACTATTGACTCACACAGTTGTCAGTTCCAACATCGCTGATCTCATTCCTTACACCCGAACCATGTCTCAAAACGTGAATAATGGTTCTTCAGTCGCGAACCACCAGTTCCTCTCTTCTTATTTCTCCACTAGCACTGGTAGTTGGCGCCTACACCCACGTTCAGTATAGATAAATCTCATATAATTCTTGTTGATTTCAGTTAGGGAAACTGCTTAGTGCTGAAGAGTATCAGCGAAAGATTGTGCCATGTGTGGTGAAGCTGTTTTCATCCTCTGATAGGCAGACGAGGGTTAAACTCTTACAACAGGTACCTACATTCATACATATACATGCTTGCAGTTTTACAACTACAAAGTACATGATATGTGTATGCCCTTATAAAGAATATTATACATATATGCCCTTATAAGGAAAATTATACATGTATGCCCTTATTAGGAATATTATACATGTATGCCCTTATAATGAACATCATGATAGTTATGAGTAAACAGGGATATAACACACTCAATTATGTAGAAATACAAAAGCATCAATCAATAAACCCTTTCCAATAGACTTGCTTTATTACGTCCCCTCCAGAAGTTGTGAAATATTGTTATAGTATCCAACTTTTTGTGGACAGTGTTTGGCAGTTGGTGTTTGGTGGTTGGCATGTGGTGATTGGCATTTAGTTGTTGGCACCCGTGCCAACCGGCAGATGGTGACATTTTGCATGATAATGCCTTATCTAAATTGATGCACCAAAACTCTGAAGTGTCCGAATCGAATGCACAAGTATTCAGTTTAAATATTTCAGGTACCACACAGAATTTTTTAAATTTCAATTTCAGATTGAGTTGTTTGTAGAACATCTCCAGAGTGACACAGTAAACAATCAAATCTTCCCAAATATTGCTCAAGGTTTTATGGACTCCAACCCAGTAGTACGAGAGAGTACAATAAAGGTAGGTGGAGTGTATAGAAAAAATATACATTACTCTAGTATACATTGATCATGTCGTGTGAAGTGGAAGCGAGATTCGACTTCACTTCACTACAGATGTGACATATACTAATCATGCAGCCCAGCGCGATTGCATCTTAGCTAATTGTTTGAAAAAATATATAAATAAAATTTTAATGAAATAGAATAAGATTTATAATGTTTATGTGCCCTGGGCTTTCCACAATGATATTAGAAAAAACAACCCAAAAACATACAACATTGTATTAAAACCCTTACATACAACTAATAGACCTCAAAAACTGGAATTCAAATCAACAATTGAAATTATATTCTCTCTATATTTATATTTCAGGCAATGCTACATGTGGCTGAGAAACTGAACTATAAAAATATGAATGAAGAGTTACTGAAACATTTTGCTAGATTGCAGTCTAAGGATGATCAGGTATTACCCTATTTCCTAAAGTTTGAATCGCTTCTTCTCAGAGAGCTTCATCTCTACTCTCACACCTGGTGATCGGAAAAAACGGGATGGAGGGAAGGGGAGCAGGCACTTTCTGCTAGAAAATTCAACACATCTGGAAGATTTATTTCTAAGAGAGAGTTTACTGCTGAATGTACCGATCACCAGGCGTGACTCTATAGATTAGAGATTATTTCTTGAGCCAGCCTTACTAAATCAGATGAGGTCATTCAAGGTGCCCATTCAGAATTTCATTCACAAAATTTTATGCCTTCCTGAAGTAGCTGTTATTGCTTATTTCCTATAATGAAACTCACAAAAGGCTGTGGCAGCTTTTGGGGTCAGTCAGTGCAGTTGTGACAAAAACCAATAAGGCAAGTATGGTGAAATTCTAAGTAAAAATTATGAGCAAAATGAAATGAATTTCTCAAACACACATGATTTTTTACCATTTTACAGGATAATGGTAGTTTTTTATTTTTTTAGTGTATGATCTGTATAGTATCGGTATTACAATGTGATTTCTGTTCTTAGGGTGGAATAAGGACCAACACAACGGTATGCCTCGGTAAGATAGCATGTCACATCAATCCTGCAATGCGACAGAAGGTTCTCATCTCTGCATTCCTACGTGCCATTAAGGACCCCTTCCCACCAGCACGACAAGCTGGTGTCCTTGCCATGGCGAGTACTCATAATTATTACACACTGAAAGAGAGCTGTATGCGGCTGTTGCCAGCATTGTGTTCACTGACTATGGACCCGGAGAAAATAGTGCGAGATCAGGTTAGTCCTTTGTGCCTTATCTGTAAAGGTTAGCAAATTGGACTTCTAATGCCAAGGTCCAGGTCCTCTCAGATTAATATGGGGATCTGTTTCTACCTTCAGATATTAACTTACATTATCCTACCGCACATATATGACATATGGTGTCTCGTGTGAGTCCCTCCAAGGCCTTCATGTATTTCAAAACACCAAAATGCTCCTTTGCGCCTCCTGAAAATGTTACAATGAAAAAAAAGGAAAATCCTTTAGCGTTGCACTAAAATCACAAATTCCTAAAATTCTGCGTTAAGGCTACAAAATTCTAAAATGTTGCACACAACCCATAGAATCCTTTACACAAAATATTTCTTTAGAAGAGCACTGTTAATGACAGTGTTGCATTCACAGACAAATTCTCAACCAGCTGTTAAATAACTAAATATCTATGGAGTATAATAATATAAAAGTACATGTTCAGAAAAATCCTTTAGGCTTAAATGTTAAGAAACCCTATCTGTAAGGAAAAGTTTGGCCAGTATGAAGGGTGTTCCATGTACACAAGTTTTGATATCATAGAATCAAAAACCAAGTCCCTTTGGATGAAATATCAATATATCCTATCTGTGAGGAATATGCAATGAAACTTTTGGCAGGCATATAAGGTGTTCCATGTACACAAGTTTTGCTATCGTAGAATCAAAAACCAAGCTCCTTTGGGAATAAATATTAATAAATCCTCACTATAAGGAAAATTTTGACTAGTATTGAGGGTGATCTATGTAAACACACATCGGGTTTTAGTTTTAGTGTAGTTATGTAATTCTGTGTCATTTCCAGGCTTTCAATTGCATCAGATGCTTCCTGGGGAAGTTAGAGAAAGCATCAGAAAATCCAGAAGAGCTGTCTAATTTAGGTAAGTTGAAGTATGGGTAAAATTTTTGAAACATAATTTAAATGTGAATGTCGGTAGTTCGATTTAAGGAAATCATTCAAGTCTGTAATTAAGGAAAGCTAGTCCTCAGTTTGGACAGAGTCAAATTTCTGTTGATCATAAAACCAGAAAAAAGTAGGGAATAGACTTTTCCAATAAACCCTGCCAATTTTTGGTACATCAAAGAAACAATGATATATTGGCTAGATTGATGATGTCATAAGCTGTACTTCTTCAAAATAAGCAGTAAGTCAGATTGCTACCTACAACCAATGACATCATCAATCTGGCGAATATATCATAGTTTCTTTGATGATCAAAAGGTGGCAAGGTTTATGGGAAAAGTCTATTGTAGTCGTCTTGGACAGTGAGCAGTGGCGCCTCTTTTTTCTTGTCTGGACATTTACAGACAAAATGCTGAACAGATTGTTTTTAAAATTTGGGGCTCTGTTGGTCATTATGTAGGCTCTATAATGTAATTGGTTTATTAAAAAATACAGAAAGGGTGATTACATGTTGTACGATAGCTCCCATTTTTTATTTGCAGAGAAAGATGTGCTTTCCGGGAGTGGAGTGAACAATTCTGCGAGTTGGGCTGGCTGGGCTGTGACAGGAATGTCATCTCTCACTTCAAAAATATACAAACCCAAGGGACCAAACAAACCAACTACAACTAATACTCAAAATGGTAAATCATTTTTATCATTAAAATATACAAACCCAAGGGACCAAGCAAACCAACTACAACTAATACTCAAAATGGTAAATCATTTTTATCATTAAAATATACAAACCCAAGGGACCAAACAAACCAACTACAACTAATACTTAAAATGGTAAATCATTTTTATCATTAAAATATACAAACCAAAGGGACCAAGCAAACCAACTACAACTAATACTCAAAATGGTAAATCATTTTTATCATTAAAATATACAAACCCAAGGGACCAAACAAACCAACTACAACTAATACTCAAAATGGTAAATCATTTTTATCATTAAAATATACAAACCCAAGGGACCAAGCAAACCAACTACAACTAATACTCAAAATGGTAAATTATTTTTAACATTAAAATGTACAAACCTGAGGGACCAAACAAACCAACTACAACTAATACTCAAAATGGTAAATCATTTTTATCATTAAAATATACAAACCCAAGGGACCAAGCAAACCAACTACAACTAATACTCAAAATGGTAAATCAGTTTTATCATTAAAATATACAAACCCAAGGGACCAAACAAACCAACTACAACTAATACTCAAAATGGAAAATCATTTTTATCATTAAAATATACAAACCCAAGGGACCAAGCAAACCAACTACAACTAATACTCAAAATGGTAAATCATTTTTATCATTAAAATATACAAACCCAAGGGACCAAGCAAACCAACTACAACTAATACTCAAAATGGTAAATCATTTTTATCATTAAAATATACAAACCCAAGGGACCAAGCAAACCAACTACAACTAATACTCAAAATGGTAAATCATTTTTATCATTAAAATATACAAACCCAAGGGACCAAGCAAACCAACTACAACTAATACTCAAAATGGTAAATCATTTTTATCATTAAAATATACAAACCCAAGGGACCAAACAAACCAACTACAACTAATACTCAAAATGGTAAATCATTTTTATCATTAAAATATACAAACCCAAGGGACCAAGCAAACCAACTACAACTAATACTCAAAATGGTAAATCATTTTTATCATTAAAATATACAAACCCAAGGGACCAAACAAACCAACTACAACTAATACTCAAAATGGTAAATCATTTTTATCATTAAAATATACAAACCCAAGGGACCAAGCAAACCAACTACAACTAATACTCAAAATGGTAAATCATTTTTATCATTAAAATATACAAACCCAAGGGACCAAACAAACCAACTACAACTAATACTCAAAATGGTAAATCATTTTTATCATTAAAATATACAAACCCAAGGGACCAAGCAAACCAACTACAACTAATACTCAAAATGGTAAATCATTTTTATCATTAAAATATACAAACCAAAGGGACCAAACAAACCAACTACAACTAATACTCAAAATGGTAAATCATTTTTATCATTAAAATATACAAACCCAAGGGACCAAACAAACCAACTACAACTAATACTCAAAATGGTAAATTATTTTTATCATTAAAATATACAAACCCAAGGGACCAAGCAAACCAACTACAACTAATACTCAAAATGGTAAATCATTTTTATCATTAAAATATACAAACCCAAGGGACCAAGCAAACCAACTACAACTAATACTCAAAATGGTAAATCATTTTTATCATTAAAATGTACAAACCCGAGGGACCAAACAAACCAACTACAACTAATACTCAAAATGGTAAATCATTTTTATCATTAAAATATACAAACCCAAGGGACCAAGCAAACCAACTACAACTAATACTCAAAATGGTAAATCATTTTTATCATTAAAATATACAAACCCAAGGGACCAAGCAAACCAACTACAACTAATACTCAAAATGGTAAATCATTTTTATCATTAAAATATACAAACCCGAGGGACCAAGCAAACCAACTACAACTAATACTCAAAATGGTAAATCATTTTTATCATTAAAATGTACAAACCCGAGGGACCAAACAAACCAACTACAACTAATACTCAAAATGGTAAATCATTTTTATCATTAAAATATACAAACCCGAGGGACCAAGCAAACCAACTACAACTAATACTCAAAATGGTAAATCATTTTTATCATTAAAATGTACAAACCCGAGGGACCAAACAAACCAACTACAACTAATACTCAAAATGGTAAATTATTTTTAACATTAAAATATACAAACCCAAGGGACCAAACAAACTAACTACAACTAATACTCAAAATGGTAAATTATTTTTAACATTAAAATATACAAACCCAAGGGACCAAACAAACCAACTACAACTAATACTCAAAATGGTAAATTATTTTTATCATTATTGTATTGTAAAACTTTAATCCAAATACTGGAGTTAACATTGCCCGTGGCCATCTAGATATTCACATAAGCCGATATACACTTTCAGATAAGGGTTATGTACTGGGAGGTTTTGGATATGGGGTTTATCAAGAGGGGGAAATGCATATCCCCCGAGAGATAAATTCCAAACTGACTGTACATGAATGTTAGCCTATACCCAGAGTTTTCTAAAAAAGATATTCCAAATTTTTTTTTTAAAAATTTCATTTAATTACGTACCATGAACGGTTTCTAAACATGGAAAAATTGGAGAATTAGAAATTATATGTAAAATGTTCAGCTTGAAAAAAAAACTAATGGTGCAAAAACTTTTTTTCAATCCATTTCTTTCTGATGTATTCTGCTGAAATTTTCTCATCACATAATAAAATGTAACTAATAACGAAAGTGTAATTTATCTAGAACAGAAGTAAAGGAAGATGTGCGATTATTGGCATATATCCCTATGGTCAAAATGAATCATTCTTAGGTGTAGCATGAAGAATAGAATGTTATATAATACTTTGGGCACACATAAGCTGAGATAGGGATCATTTTGTTCAGTAAGGTTGTATTGACTTACATGGGACTGTGCACCATTGACTTAACATGGGGTTATCATCAGATCCAAATAGAGGCCATTGGATTCCATTGATTATCACAGAAATCCCAAAAATACACTATGACCTGAATCGATTGGAAACTTAATAATTTCACAATATGACACAAATGGTTCATCTCATTAAATGTGCAAATGTGAAGTTTGCAATTGATTCAGGTCATACTTTAAATTAAAAGATTGTAGATATTTTCATCATTTTTTCCCTACAAAATGGCCATAGAAAAATGCTCCAAAAACATATACACTTATCAAATATCATAAAACTTTGCAAAACCAAAGATTATTATATTATATTTCATTATTTAGTATCATATTTGGATAAGATGTAGGGATGCGTAGGATGCAAATGGATTTTGATAGACACAAAAATACTTCCTGGTTTGGAATCTACACCTCTACACTTCATGATTGAATTATGAGCCTAATAAGTGGCCAATACATCAATATAATGCCGAATATAGGTCAACAAGAAACTAGTGTGCATATAAATGTAATAATAAAAGCAGTACACTAATTTTGAAAAATCAGATGAATTAATTTTTTTTCATGGGGAGATCATAATGGCAAGCGCTTTGGGATGGTTATGTTCTGCATAATAATAATTGCACCTAATAAATGTTATAAGATATTATTACCACCTTGCCGGGCCAGTTCTAGGGGTTTTAGTGCTAGTTTAGAAGGCATTCATTTTACTATATCGACCTGAGAAATGTGTGACGTCATAGTGGTGGTCCATATGGACCGGTCTAGAATATATTCTGGACCGGCAATTTTCCCCGGGAAATTATATATCGTTCAATGCGTAAGATTTTCTTGCTGTTTCAGTCCTGGTCGTTAACGGTGGTAATAATACTAATAACGTCATTTCTGTGAGCAATATAGTGAAATATTGGACCTTGGGCCTTCGGCCCTCGATCCAATATTTCACTATATTGCCCTTAGAAATGACGTTATTGTACTAGTATTAGAATCAGCTCTACACCTAAAATGCACCTAATAAATGCTATTACAATTTTTTTCAATACTTTGTAAAGGGCATTGCGCTTTTTTCCAATATCAGCCATATAAATGTGATGGATCAAAAAAGAATATGACGCAAAACCATAGGACAACCTACCCACTGAAATCCATCATCTTCAAATTCCAAGTGTTTGAGTAGCTAAAACCTTGAGAATGAAGATGGAAATCCATATTACTTCTATATTTTACATTGTTTCTATTTATTGAAGCCATTATGGGCCATTTACCATCAATGGATAATGACTTAATTGACCAAGTCAAAGTTAAGTAATGTCAAGTTAACTACACTGTATATAACCAATAGTGTACCAATAACAAACAGGCATCATATGGAATACAGCAATGTCTTTAAATACAAGTTTTAGTAACAGTTTACAAGAAGCAAGCATCAGGCATAGTAATCCATATTGGGCTTGATGTTATGGCAAAGAATGCATAATGACAGAATAAGGCAATGCCTATTAATGCAACTATATGACTGTACCAATAGTATACTAGAAGCAGACATAGAATAAAGCAATCCATAATGGACAAGGATTTTGTTGCAAATCTGTATTATAGACTTTGATTGTTACCTTGAGATTTAGAGCAAGATATATGAGGTAGATAAAGCCCTCTTTTATTGGAACAAAGTCAAACTATGGGAAGGTGTAAAGATCATTGAAACAAAAAGAGTGTGTACCATACTTTAAGTTGGTATATCCATACATGAGGCAGCAGGTATGAAGCGTATACTAAAAGATTTTTCAAGTAACACCACTGCCCATGGCTGGGGGAATATCCATCAAAGAACAACAACACTCAGTAAGGTGATATGGATTATCATATGCCTGGGATGTACGGCCGTAGCTATATGGCAGGTCATCACCATAGTGATGCGATATGGCCTGTTTGAAACAAAGGACAGAATCAAGGTTGAGGTTGGAGAGATTGTTTTTCCATCTGTCACTGTGTGTCCTTTAATTCCAGTACCTCATGATGGGAACTTAAAGTTTGAGAGAGATATGAAAAAAGGCAACATCGATGTTGAACCTTTTCTTAACTTTCGATTAGTTTTTCATAGTGAAACTTTTTACATCAATAGTAATGTTTCACATAATCTTCATTCAGAGAAATTAGAATTTTACAATGTGTTTGCCGAACAGATATATTCAAACCAAGGATTTTTTGAAAATTTTAAATTCATGTCGGATTACACTCATCAACAGGGGAATTTCATACCTGTATGTAGTTATCAAGGAAAGCCCTGTTTGCGATCAGATTTCCACACTTTGGATCATCCTGAATATAATTCATGCTTTACATTCAATGGAGCAAACAAAACTATCAATAATCCTATTACAAAAATTACAGGCCCTAAAGGGGGGCTTAGTTTGGTATTGTATCTTGATGTGGGTCAACTTTCAATGATATACACTCCAAGTTATCCAACCAGTGGGAGTCAAGGTGTACGAGTTGTTATACATGAAAAGGGAACACTTCCTGATCCAGAAAACGATGGATTTGATATTGAGCCTGGACACTCCATCAATGCAGCTTTGTCTGTCAATGAGCGACGTCTTATGAAACCACCCTGGGGGGAATGTAATGATCAGAATCCTGAACTTAAAGGTGGTTTTACATATACAAAAAAGCATTGTCAGCTGAGTTGTCTTCAGAAATTCTTCTACAGAACATGCGGATGTATCAAATCCTCATTACCGATCGATGAAGAAACAGTTTACAAAGAATATTGTCTGAAACTACATGCGAAAGAATGGGCAAAACTTACAACCGATCAGTATAACAAAACAACAATTGTGAGTGACATGGAAAATTTTCGTTGTCAAAATCGCGAATTCCTCTCCTCAGATGTCGAGGTACAAGATGGTTGTCAATGCTTGGAAAAGTGTTCATATCAAACCTATGATATGACACTTTCCCAGTCAGAATGGCCAATGAAGGGTGTAGAAATAGAATTTTACTGTCGCACGATCATGTCCATGGACAGTTATATCAACTCAAGCATATATGACAGATTTCATGATATTTTCCCTGAATATTGTGATCATTCAAAAGATGAAGACTTACTCACAAAAATACAAAAAGAAACCTTGCGAGAAAACTTTATACGCTTAAATGTGTATTTCAAAGATCTCGAGACTAAAATAACCAATCAGGTTGAAGATTTTACTATCAGCTCGATGATCTCAGAAATTGGAGGCAGTTTGGGATTCTTCGTTGGTATGTCCATTATAACTATCGCAGAAATAATCCTACTGTGTTGGAATATCACATGTCTACTTGGAAAGAAGTTTGTTATCTCACCGTTTGAACAAAAAATCGGAAGTGACATGAAACATGCTTCAACAAATACAAGCTAAAAATATGTTTAGACCACTGAAACTTAAAACATATGTTTGACATCCTTTCCTCTGTAGATTGATGCGAAATAAATACCCAGTAATGAGAGTTTTTAAGTGACCTTTTTCGATTAATTTAAACCCCTCATAGATATTTTTACCTCTCACAGTCACTTGACAGGATGTTCAACATATGATTAACTTTGAATGATCTTAGTGTACTTGATCCATAGAAATACAAAGAATTTATGTGTTGGAGTTGATTTGTTAACGTTTCATTTTCATTCATGTGTGATGAAAACATCTTTGCAAATTTTTCTTCACACTTATATATTAAGCATGAAGACAAAACTTCACCAGTTCACCATTATGAAACTTCAGATTTAAATGTGTTCATAGCTTTGAAAGAGCTACTTACTCGACTATCTATTAGTAATGCATTAGTGTGTCTCACATTTATAGATTTTTAATTGTTATAAATGGACATGAAATAATATGTAAATAAAAGTCTTTTGGTTTTATTAAAGTGAATATTTGTGAATGTCATTTATGTAATTTTCCCATTAGTTCAATTGTATATATAACAGAAGGCATTCCACTTAAGTTTCTTTCCCCAATTCTGGCAAATGGGTTGATGGATTGATTTCAAATTTTTAGAATCTCTCCTTGCCATTGATCTTGAAGTAATTTGTTTTTTTGGCATTCTGGGTTTATTATTAGGTAACCATTTTGGTTTTTCCATCCTACAATCCTGTCTGTTCAGTCTTGTCAATACCTTTAGCAGCAAACTATTATTTGGAATGATTTCAAATTCTTTTTGGATGCTTCTTTGTATAAAAATCTTGTAAAAGTGAATGGATTATTTAAGTGAATTTTCCTTTATGCTATATTTAATGCAACTTCCCCATTAGACTAAGTTCAATTATATATAACTGTGGGGAATCCCACATAATTGTCTACACATTCCCATACAATCGTTTTGACAATTTCAAATTTTTAGGGATTAATTTTAAATATATCTCAATGATTTGTTTTTGGCATTCTGGGTAAATGATTAGTAGCCATTTTGGTTTTCAATCTTTAAATCCTGTCAGTTAAGTCTTGTTAATACCTATATAAGTGGCGAAACCATTAGATGGAATAGTTAATGGATAAGTTAAGTTTTGTCTACACATTTCCAGTTGAACTGTTTCACAGATTGATTTCACCTAGCAAGCTACTCTTTCCCATGGGACACTTTGAGATGAACCTGACCTAAAAAGGTTGACCTTAACATCAGGTCACTGATTCATGAATCGCCATGGGTCACTGCAGCCACCAAGACCATTAAAACACAAAATTCCTAGATATTGACCTTTGACCTTGAGATGACTGACTCATAAATGTTGACATTGACCTCAGGTCACCTAATTTTGGTTAGCCAATGGTCACAACAGCACCTCCTTGTTCAAACCCATCTGTGTTTATCAGATAGGAGACTCGTTCCTCCACTTCTTCTGGCCCTTCATCTTTTTAGCTCACATGGTGAGCTTTTGCAATCACTCACTTGTCCGTCTGTCTGTCCGTCTGTCTGTCCGTCTGTCTGTCTGTCCGTCAACAATAGTGGCACGTTTTAAAACCTCTGTCGATAAGATTCCTGTTTTAAGTTATTTCTGTTCAACATCAATACAGAAAACCCCCCTATGACTCCTGGTTCAAAAGCTCGCCTCTTTTCAAAATGGCCTTCACTTTTGTCTCGCGAAATTCACTTTTAGCCCATTTCCTAGCTAACCTCTGTCGATAGGATTCCTGTTTTAAGTTATTTCTGTTCAACATCAATACAGAAAACCCCCCTATGACTCCTGGTTCAAAAGCTCGCCTATTTTCAAAATGGCCGTCACTTTTGTCTCGCGGAATTCACTTTTGGCTAATTTCCTAGCTTTACAAATAATTTCAGGTGTCCTACATTGTAAAAGTCCATGTCAATGTAAAGATTAGATATATGAAATAATTTTGTTACAAAAAATCAGCGAAAAATTGTATCCATTTTTTTATTTTCAGCCATTTTAGTTAACATTGATTTGTCTATCTGACTCGCGAAATCCACTTTCTGTCAATAACAGTGGCACGTTTTAAAACCTCTGTCAATAGGATTCCTGTTTTAAGTTATTTCTGTTCAACATGAATTCAGAAAACTCCCCTATGACTCCTGGTTCAAAAGCTCGCCTATTTTCAAAATGGCCGCCATTTTTGTCTCGCGAAATTCACTTTTGACCCATTTCCTAACTTTACAAATAATTTCAAGTGTCCTACATTGTAGAAATCCATTGCAAAGTAAAGAGTAGATGTATGAAATAATTTTGTTACGAAAAATCAGCGAAAAATTATATCCTTTACCCTAAACCCTCTGTCGATAGGATTCCCATTTTAAGTTAATTTTGTTCAACATCAATACAAAAAACTCTCCTATGACTCTTGGTTCAAAAGCTCGCCTATTTTCAAAATGGTTGCCATTCTTGTTTCGCGAAATTCACTTTTTGCCCATTTCCTAGCTTTACAAATAATTTCAGCTGTCCTGCATTGTAAAAAGCCATGTCACTGTAAAAGGTAGTTGTATGAAATAATTTTGTTACAAAAAATCGGCAAAATATTATATCCATTTTTTTATTTTCAGCCATTTTAGTTAACATTGATTTGTCCATCTGTCTCGCGAAATCCTCTTTTGGACCATTTGCTTAAAACCTCTGTCGATAGGATTCCAGTTTCAAGTTATTTTTGTTCAACATCAATACAAAAAGCTCCCCTATGACTCCTGGTTCAAAAGCTTGCCTGATTTCAAAATGGTCGCCATTTTTGTCTCGCGAAATTCAATTTTGGCCCATTTCCTAGCTTTACAAATAATTTCAGGTGTCTTGCTGTGCAAAAAGCCATGTCACTGTAAAGAGTAGTTGTATGAAATAATTTTGTTACAAGTTATTGGCAAAAAATTATATCCATTTGTTTTTCAGCCATTTTAATTGACTGAGAGACAGATGGCTTGAAATAATTTTGTAACAAAAAATCAGCAAAAAATGTGACCATGTGAGCCCAGTACCCATGGTACTAATTTTTTAGTATGGCTACTCCTCAGTTGTTACCAAAAGTCCACCACACCTTATGGTCTTCGAATCACTTTATTTCTCATTGTCCGTGTGACATTGCATGGCATGGCCATGGTCTCTCAGTGTCTAACATGTGCAAAGTAAAATTTGAAATCTAGGAAATGGTGTTTATTTCAGTTTAACATCAGTTCAACATCATCATTTTAAAACTATGATAACACTATTGAAGTTGATCGATCAAAACCTGTAGAGAATACTCATAAAACACCAGCAAACAATGAGAGATCGATTTCAATGGTAAATGAGGCCTGTTTATAAAATTATCGAACATAAAGAATACTAGAGGTCATCTTTGGGAAATCTCCGCCTAGCTCTTAAACTCATTTGGTCAGTTTGTCATATTGAAACCAACTTTTAATCCATAAATCTTCGATATTTTCTATTACTTCTATTTATTGAGGCCATTCATGGATAAATGGATATTGACTTAAGAGATCAAGTCAAAATTTTAAGTAATGCAGAGTTATTAAAACATTCCTAACAGAATAACCTATTAAGCATATGATTTTCAACACACCATGTAATGTTTGCCTATTTATACTACATAACCATAAGTAGACAAGAACCATGGGAACAAGACTAACAGGCATCATATGGAATACAGCAATGTCTTTAAATACAAGTTCCAGTAACAGTTTACAAGAAGCAAGCATCAGACATAGTAATCCATATTGGGCTTGATGTTATAGCAAAGAATGCATAATTACAGAATATAGCAATGCCTATATAAATGCAAGTCTATGACTGTACCAATACCAGATTTTGACATGAGTGTGTACCATAATTTAAGCGGGTATGAATCGTATACTAAAAGATTTTTCAAGTAACATGTAAGAGACAGAGCCTAGTAGATAAAGCTCTCTTTTGTAGAAGAAATAACAAAATGAAAGTGATCATGGAAATATACAGACTGAAACTTACAATGTATATATATGGGCAGCAGATATGAAGCGCACACTTAAAGATTTTTCAAGTAACACAACTGCCCACGGCTGGGGGAATATCCACCAAAGAACAACAACTTTTAGTAAGATAATATGGATAATCATATGCTTGGGATGTACTGGCGTAGCTTTATGGCAGGTCATCACCATAGTGATGCGATATGGCCTGTTTGAAACAAAGGACAGAATCAAGGTTGAGGTTGGAGAGATTGTATTTCCATCTGTCACAGTATGTCCTTTAATTCCAATACCTCATGATGGGAACTTGAAGTTTGGGAGAGATATGAAAAATGGTGAGATCGATGGTGAACCTTTTATTTACTTTGGATTAGTTTTACGTAGTGAAACTTTTTACATCAATAGTAATGTTTCACAAAATCTTCATTCAGAGAAGTTGGAATTTTACAATGTGTTTGCCAAACAGATATATTCAAACCAAGGATATTTTGAAAATTTTAATTTCATGTCAGATTACACTCATCAACTAGGGAATTTCATACCTGTATGTAGTTATCAAGGAAGACAATGTTTGCGATCAGATTTCCACATTTTGGATCATCCTGAATACTTTTCATGCTTTACATTCAATGGAGCAAACAAAACTATTGATAATCCTATTACAAAAATTACAGGCCCTAAAGGGGGGCTTAGTTTGGTATTGTATCTTGATGTGGGTCAACTTTCAATGATATACACTCCAAGTTATCCAACCAGTGGGAGTCAAGGTGTACGAGTTGTTATACATGAAAAGGGAACACTTCCTGATCCAGAAAACGATGGATTTGATATTGAGCCAGGACACTCCATCAATGCAGCTTTGTCTGTCAATGAACGACGTCTCATGAAACCACCCTGGGGGGAATGTAATGATCAGAATCCTGAACTTTACAGTGGTTTTACATATACAAAAAAGCATTGTCAGCTGAGTTGTCTTCAGAAATTCATCTACAGAACATGCGGATGTATCAAATCCTCATTACCGATCGATGAAGAAACAGTTTACAAAGAATATTGTCTGAAACTACATGCGAAAGAATGGGCAAAACTTACAACCAATCAGTATAACAAAACAACAATTGTGAGTGACATGGAAAATTTTCGTTGTCAAAATCGGGAATTCCTCTCCTCAGATGTCGAGGTACAAGATGGTTGTCAATGCTTGGAAAAGTGTTCATATCAAACCTATGATATGACACTTTCCCAGTCAGAATGGCCAATGAAGGGTATAGAAATAGAATTTTACTGCCGCACGATCATGTCCATGGACAGTTATATCAACTCAAGCATATATGACAGATTTCATGATATTTTCCCTGAATATTGTGATCATTCAAAAGATGAAGACTTACTCACAAAAATACAAAAAGAAACCTTGCGAGAAAACTTTATACGCTTAAATGTGTATTTCAAAGATCTCGAGACTAAAATAACCAATCAGGTTGAAGATTTTACTATCAGCTCAATGATCTCAGAAATTGGAGGCAGTTTGGGATTCTTCGTTGGTATGTCCATCATAACTATCGCAGAAATAATCTTACTGTGTTGGAATATCACTAGTCTAATTGGAAAGAAGTTTTGTATCTCACCAACTGAACAAAAAATCGGAAGTGACGTAAAACATGCTTGGACAAATACAAGCTGAAAATTTGTTTAGACCACTCAAACTTAAACATATGTTTGACATCCCTTCCATTGTAGATTGATGCAAATTCAGAAAATAAATACCCAGTAGTGAGAGTTTATAAGTGCCCTTTTGGATTAATTTAAACCCCTTATAGAGATTTTTTACCTCCCACAGCCACTTGACAGGATGTTTAACATATGATAAACTTTGAATGCAAAGGATTATGTGCGGGAGTTGATTTGTTAAAGTTTCATTCATGTGTGACGGAAAAATCTTTGTAAATTATTCTTCACACTATATATTAAGCATGAAGACAAAACTTCACCATTGGGAAACTTCAGATTTTATCATGGTGGCTCTCCAAAAATCATTTTATACATTAAATGCCTTTATATCTTTGAAAGAGCTACTTACTAGACTATCTATTAGTAGTCTTATACCACATGCATTAGTGTGTCTCACATTTATAGATTTTTAATTGTTATAAATGGACATGAAATAATATGTAAATAAAAGTCTTTTGGTTTTATTAAAGTGAATATTTGTGAATGTTGTTTAGTGAAATTTCCCCATTAGTTCAATTGTATATATAACAGAAGGCATTCTACTTAATTTTCTCTACCCACTTCTGGCAAATGTGTTGATCGATTGATTTCAATTTTTTTACTCTTTCTTTGTCATAGATGTGGAAATGATTTGGATTTATGATTAGGTTAGATTTCCATCTTACAACCCTGTCTGTTAAGTCTTGTTAATCCCTTTTTTGGCAAACTATCAAATGGAATGATTTCAAATTTTTATGGATGCTTCTTTGTATAAAAATCTCAAACTGATTTAACTTTATGCATTCAGGATAAACATTATATTAAGGCAATCATTTTGGATCCATAAATCTTGTCTGTAAAGTTTTGACTCCACATTTCTAGGTGAATGGATTGACATATTGATTTCAACTAGCAATCTGCCGGTTCCCGTATGTCACCTCATGGTTCAAATCCATCTGTGTTTTACAGTTAGGAGACTCCTTCTTACGCTGTTTTTATTGCTTCTGGCACATCATTTTTTGCATTTGGCTACTGCTCAGTTGTTCTTGAAAAGTCCAACACAGGTCTTCAGGTCTTCTTATCAATTTTTTTGTAAAATCAGTCCAATGTCAGGGAGTTGGCACCAACACCCTTGTTTGCCGTCTCTCCAGCTATCACTTTTCTTTTACTGATATTGGGACTTTCCCCTGTGTCACTGTCACTCCTAGGGTTATTTTTGATAAACACAAGATAGTGCCCTGCTACAATGTTACTGCCTGCCTTTAAACTCATTCAATCAGTTTGTCATGTTTTTACCAACTTTTGTCATGTTGTTACCAACTTTTACATCCCAAGACAATTTGTACGCCATTATTGCCAGACTTGTCAATAACTTTCAACAGATGTACATCATTACAGATTCAAAAACTCCCGCCAGTATGACAGGCATTGTTACGTAGTGATTGAATTAGATTGCCAGATTGCCAATTGAGTGTGACATTATTTTCATCCACTAACTTATATCAATATCTACAGTTTACAACACTCCCTTAGTAGATATTGATTTCAATGAGTGGATAAAATGAAAGTCGAAATCAAATGATATCCAATTCAAACACTGTTGCCATAACATGTGAGATTCAAGTTAAAATCAATATGACTTTTTTATAATTAACATTACTTTTATTCATTTACCCCATTAAGCGGCATTTGCAGTTTGCACCATTAATGGATATTGACTGAATGTATAAAGCAAATGCAAGCACCAGTACAAGTAAAAAAATTACATGTATACAAGAATCAGGCAAAGGTCGTAGCAATTCATATTGTCTTTAAATGCAAGTATATAGCAGTACCAATAGAGGTGGACATCGAACACAGCAATCCATAATTTACTATTGTACCAAGATTTAAAGGCAGAGAAATCGTTGGGAATCTTTATTGAGGCTGAGATCATTACCATATTAGAGACAGAGCCAAGTAAATAAAGCTCTCTTTTGTTGAAGAAACAACAAAATGAAAGGTAGTGATCATGGAAATATAAAGACTGAAAGTTTCATTATATATATGGGCAGCAGATATGAAGCGTACACTTAAAGATTTTTCAAGTAACACCACTGCCCATGGTTGGGGGAATATCCATCAAAGAACAACAACACTTAGTAAGGTAATATGGATTATCATATGTCTGGGATGTACTGGCGTAGCTATATGGCAGGTCCTCACCATAGTGATGCGATATGGCCTGTTTGAAACGAAGGACAGAATCAAGGTTGAGGTCGGAGAGATTCTTTTTCCATCTGTCACTGTGTGTCCTTTAATTCCAATACCTCATGATGGGAACTTAAAATTTGAGAGAGAGGTAAATGAAGGCAAGATGGATGATAAACCTTTTGTTTCCTTAGGAAAGGTTTTACTAGGTAAAACTTCTTACATCAATAGTAATGTTTCACAAAATCTTCATTCAGAGAAACTGGAATTTTACAATGTGTTTGCAGAACAGATATATTCAAACCAAGGATTTTTTGAAAATTTTAATTTCATGTCAGGTTACACTCATCAACTTGGGAATTTCATACCTGTTTGTAGTTATCAAGGAAGACCATGTTTGCGATCGGATTTCCATGTTTCGGATCACCCTGAATATTATTCATGCTTTACATTCAACGGAGCTAACAAAACAATTGCTAATCCTGTTACAAAAATCACAGGCCCTAAAGGGGGGGCTTAGTTTCATATTGTATCTTGATGTGAGTGAATCTTCAATGATATACACTCCAAGTTATCCAACCAGTGGGAGTCAAGGTGTACGAGTTGTTATACATGAAAAAGGAACACTTCCCGATCCAGAAAATGATGGATTTGATATTGAGCTTGGACATTCCATCAATGCAGCTTTGTCCGTCAATGAACGACGTCTTATGAAACCACCATGGGGTGAATGTACTGATCATAATGCTAACCTTTTTGGCGGTTTTACATACACAAAAAAGCATTGTCAACTAAGTTGCCTTCAGAAATTCTTCTACAGAACATGCGGATGTATCAAATCCTCATTACCTATCAATGAAGAAACAGCTTATAAAGAATATTGTCTTAAACTAAATATAAAAGAATGGGCAAAACTTACAACCAATCAGTATAACAAAACAACAATTATGAGTGACATGGAAAATTTTCGTTGTCAAAATCGCGAATTCCTCTCCTCAGATGTCGAGGCACAAGATGGTTGTCAATGCTTGGAAAAGTGTTCATATCAAACCTATGATATGACACTTTCCCAGTCAGAATGGCCAATGAAGGGTATAGAAATAGAATTTTACTGTCGCACGATCATGGCCATGGATAATTACCTCAACTCAAGTATATATAAGAAATTTCATGCTATTTTCATTGAATACTGTCATTATTTAAAAGACAGAGACTTACTCCAAAAAATACATCGAGATGCATTGCGAGAAAACTTTATACGCTTAAATGTGTATTTCAAAGACCTCGAGACTAAAATAACCAATCAGGTCGAAGATTTTTCAATCAGCTCGATGATCTCAGAAATCGGAGGCAGTTTGGGATTCTTCGTTGGCATGTCCATCATAACTATCGCAGAAATAATCTTACTGTGTTGGAATATCACACGTCTACTTGGAAAAAAGTTTGTTATTTCACCAACTGAACAAAAAAGTGGAAGTGATGTTAAACATGCCTGGACAAACACAAGCTAGGATATATTTAAGCCATTTTAACTTAAATATATGTTTAACATTCCCTCCCTTTGTACATCGTGCAAATATTCAGAAAACATATTCCCAGATATATACCTGTAAAGTTTCAAAGGACAATTGAAACTTTAAATATGTGATCTAAGGTCATATTATAGTATAAATGTATAGTAGTAAAAGAAGTTCTTGAATTGAAAATAATGTGTATTTTAGTTTCATCTTTGTCTCAATTAACAATTTTATGTGAAGGATTTATAAGTTATTATCTCAGTGATCGGGTTTGACTCAATAGCTTGCACCTACCAGTATACATAGCAGATACTTTTCATGTTTAAATACATTTAAATAATGCAGTTGCACCATTGGTAAATCTTATATCTGCAAATTTTATTTTAATGGTTCTCAAAAATGTTTTGTTTATCCAATGTCTTAATGGCTTTTAACAGTCGGAGCTATTTAGTACACTTGCTAGTAGTGCATTAGCACACACATTAGTGTGTCTTACATTTATAGATATTTAATGATAGTTATAAATGGACATAAAGTAATTTGTAAATAAATGTGTAATGGTCTTGAGTTGGTGAATATTTGTCCATTTATGTTGCTGTTGTTTGTGTAAAAGCAAATGCCATTAAAGTGAATTTTTTCTGATGCCATTTCTGATGCCATTTCTGATGCAATTTCCCCACTAGTTCAGTTATGTATACGGCAAAACCTGTATTATCAGAACATACCTTTGATTGGTAAAAGTTGTCCAGATTGACAAGTGTTCACATCAACGTCTATATTAACATGGGAGTCAATGAGGGGGCAAAAGTGTTTGGGTCTGAGAGGTGTTCAGATATACAAGCTTTACTGTACAAGCATTAGCGATTAGTAAATGACCGCCCTCAAAGTCAGGTCTCGAGAGGTGTAAATAAAGCTCTAAAAGCCCTATTAAGTTCAGAATATATAACTGTTTTGTTCACCAAAGATGTATGTAAATATTTATCTGGAATAAATATTTTATTTATTTTACTAAATAACTTTTAATGGAAATGGTTTAATTTATGTAACAAGGTTAGATGTGACAACTTTGATATTAAAGCTAAACCAGTTTGCTCAATTAAAGTAAAACTGAAAGAGTAATTTAAACCTAAAGGAATCAATTTTATTTAATAATGGATGTATTTCATCCAATCAGTAATGTGGCATAACTGCTTCATTTTGGTACATGTGGTAGCTGCTTAATAAGCAATATTTTAATGTTTTGTGACATATTTTGGCCCCCATGTGACTTCACTGGTCCCCTCGTGGCCCATTTTGGTCCATCCAATCATGATGTCATAATTCAGAGATGTTTTTTCTTTGTTTATACAACACTCTTTTCTTAAACAATGGTTTTCATGAAAACTCTACATTGGGCTTTCAATACAGAAAACCACATTTTTGTATCTGCAAGTTGATAAAACCTTTTTCAGTTGTGCTTTAAATGTATTGAATATTTGACAACAGGAGCTTTGTAGCAACTCTTAAAAATAGAAATACTTTTAGTCTATATCTAATTTTGATTCTAATATTTGTCCAATATTGTTGGGAATCATGGGTTCATTAGGGTCCCTCCTTTGTTGTCAAAATAATGTATTGGGTAGTCTAGAGTATTGAAGTAATGATGCACTGGTGTTAACTGTTAACAATGTACCACTAATATCAGGCCCGTAGCCAGGGGGGGGGTTCGCAGAGTTCGGGCGAACCCCCCCCCCCCCCCCTGGCCAAAAATTCTTTCAAAATCATGCAGTTTTTGACCATTTTGAGCACTTCTCAAGTGATTTTAGCCTAATTTGCGCCAGAATTGTCAAATGTGAATCCCCCTTGAAATTTTTGAAAATTGAACCCCCCCTTGGCAAATCCTGGCTACGGGCCTGAATATAAAGTGTATACCAATAATTAAATATATAAAATGTTGTTTCCCAAACTTCAGCTTCATCAAAAGAATCCACTCCAAGACTCACACCTGAGCGCACCACTGAAGTGCCAACTCCAGCTCCATCTAGTGAGCAAGAAAAGGAAAGTCAAATCGAACAAGATGGTGCAGAAGACGGATGGGACGATGATGATTGGGGAGACATGGGGGTTAGTGTAATCTTTGAACATAATTCCAGGGGAGAATATGATGTCCTGGGCAGAAATTGTGAAACACTTTTTGGATGAACCACTAGTTGTAGACTACACTGTCTAATTCATATTTATGTCTTAAGTCAAATCAAAACTGGAAAGTGGAAATAAAAGGTTTTCACCATTCATGTATTTTTTTGCACTGGACCTTTAAGTTAATTAGCCTTGATTATGACATGGTCTATCATTCTCCAATCATTAGAAACTTTATATGCATTCTTTTTTGTTAGAATCCATATAGTATTTTACTGAATTTCGAAATATGTTTATCTTGCAGGATATGTCGAGTAAGAATGAAGACACAGTTGCATCAAGATTAGAGCCAGTGGAGACATCTAGTGAGGATACTGGGGGCTGGGACAATGATGACAATTGGGGCAGCTTAGAAGATACAAATGTAAGAATTAATTTTTTAAAATTACATGTATTATTCACTTTTATGAAATACTGCATTCTGATTGATTCCGACCCGTAGTCAGGTGGCCAAAAATTCTTTTAATACCATGCAGTTTTTCAAAATCAACATTTTGAGCACTGTTCAAGTGATTTTGGGCCAAAGTTGTCAAAAGCGAACGCCCTGGAATATTTTGAAAAGTGACCCCACCCCCTTGGCTGGCAAAAGCTGATAATGGGCTTTGTCATATCACTTTCTATTTACTAAAAACAATAGAAAAAAATTGCTAAAAACAATCAAGGAAAATCACCTTTGGCCTCCAGCTCATAAAACCAGTTAAACATAAGAAAGCCTTCATACTAATCCAACAAAAAGTTCTAAATCAATCAATGTAATCATGGAAACAAAGACAACATAGTATAAAACTAAAGATCAAGAACTTCTAAACTTTGTAACTTTTCTTATAATTATCCATAGTTGATGAAAACACACATCGAGAATGAAATTATGAGCAGTGTTGATCTGAAAAAGTCAGTTCACCCCAGTGGCGATCGATTTCCAAGACCCGTAAATGCCTCATGTACATCTATTCTGATTATGTTTTTTACAGACACGGACCAGTTCAGTTGGTGGTAGCATGAAACTTGGCGGTAAAAAAGAAACATCAGCGCCCCCTGGTGGCTGGGGAGGATGGGATGATGATGATTTTGCATCCACAGAAGACACAGGACTGAGTAGCACCAGTGCGTACAATTGGGGAGGGGAGGACCAGGGTGGAGATGATTTCTTCAGCAATGTTATATCAGAATCAGCCAAGGTAACTTTTAATTTTATCATTTTTTTATTTCAACATTTAACTTAAATATCTGTTTTGTCATGGTCTATAAAATCGGCACTTATTTTGACTACACCAATCAGAGTATTGACATCTTATAAGCTATATGTAGTAAATTATAACTTTTCTCTATATAATTTGTTACTTGTTTCAATATAAACATGGACTGATAATAAAAGAGTGAAATCCTATCTACACAACACATGTGCAACGTAATGAAAAATATACAAAATATCCACTGCAGGTGGTTACATTTTGGTATTTGATTATTGCCTTTGGGGATTTTTTTATGTGTTTTGTATTGTATTTTGTATTTTGTTTACCACCAATGAAGGTGAGCAATACCTCTTGGGTAATTATCCCGTATATATACGGTCGTAATTTACGTAATCAACATGGAAGATAAACCCAGAAATCCCTCCTCAAAGGAGCCCTGTGTTCTTTTATGTGCACCTATACATAGACATACAAGTACACACCACAGCCTTTTGTACGAGTTGCGGACCACTCAGTCAAACACCCTGAAGTACTTCACGCAAACAAGCAAATTTAGTCTTGCCTGAACCGGGGATCGAGTCCAGGACCTATTGCGTAAGAGGTACCTGCGCTACCGCTGAGCTACACGGGTGGACTGTGTTTTGGAAAATCTCGTACATCTATTAATGACATGTTTAAGACTGAAAAAAGTAACTGAGTGTAATGTCCGGGGCTAAGGCCTTGGGTGGGGATATATAGAATAACAGAAAACCAAAGTTAAAATGTATAAAATAGTCTATTTCAAATAAACTTAGTGTTCTCTATACAATCTCAAAGCAACTACTAAGGCTGGGCCAACACCTTAACTCAAGTGAGTGAATGTTTTCCATATAAGGAATATAAAACAAAACAAAATGAACACGGCATGAACAACAATAAAACAGGTTTGAAACAAAGATAGAGGTAAGGCATGGCAAACAAGAGGATTAAAACAATCGGCACTGATACAATAGTAACCTAGGGACCTGTTATATTGAGAATAAGTGAAATATATAGGACTGATCAATATGAAAAGTGAGAAATATAAAAACATGAAAATGGCCATGTTACATGAGTTTAAAATGAAGTCCAGAAAATTAGCCCGCACTAGCCTTACGATATTTATATTTTATAAATAAGTAAACATCTATTAACACACAAACATATTAAGAAACATATGTCTGTGTAAAGCCCTGTTACCATTGTTTCAAGCTATGAACCATCAAGTTATATGTTTTATAAAACAATGTGTTTTTCAAAATGGACATTTTACTTACACATTGTCTAAATCATCAATGTCCAAGTTTAAATCTGACTCACTAAAATATGCCATAATCTCATCGTAGTTTTTCAATTTCTTCTTCAAAGGCTGTGGATTTTGTTTAACAAGAAAAGAAACCACTTCCCGATCAGTCGGAGCGTATCCCAAATATGTAAATAACTTGTTCATAACATTTATTTTGTCGTTAACCAATTCCTCATAAGTGATCTCCATGATATTTTCCACCCCTGTGCGTGAAAGCTCCAAAAGCAAACTTTTCAGATTTTGTTTCTGACGTAAGATGAAGTCTCTAACCATAGGGATTTTTAGTGTTAACGAATATTGATTAACCAAAAATGTTGACCACCACATGTGATTTTTACTCGCAGCTTCCCAGCTAATGAATTGTTCGAGCATGTTTTTTCGATACAAGATAATTACTTTAGGATTTTTCAAGGATTGAATAATATCTGTGACAGTCACGGAAAGAGTCTCGAGTGACCATATATGGAGTTTAAATCCTGTCGTAAGATGTGCACAGCCATTACCATTGTGAATATCTCGTTTCAATGAATTAAGGATATGTTGTAGAATGTCCTCTTTTGGTGACTTTTTTGTCATATTGAATTTAGCGAGAATACTGTCATGACACAATTCGCTATATGATGTAATATAGGGATGTTGATTGATGTATGAATCCAGTAGGTTTGATCCAGATCTTGGTTGTGTGATAATTATAAAATGTTGAACTTCGCATAACTCAATGTTGTCCTTTCCAACATTTTGTTTGATTGGTTTATTCTTTGGAGTGATCTCATTGTCATTTATTTCATTTGAAGTTTTTTCAACTTTTGAAATTTCTGTTTTAGGTCCAATCTCATATTCATTATCATATTCCTCGTTCATATCATTGATACCATTGTTGGAGTCTTTGTCCATGTTGTCATGATCGTATTGGGTGTCTATGTCCTGTGCTTGTGTGTTATCAAATTTTGATTCTTGTATGTGTTCTTCATAACTATATTTCTGCATCTTAGTATTTTTGTATTCATTGTAAGGTCTCTGAGGTTGGATGTCATCTCTAGAGATCTTTATTTCATTATCATGTATTGCATAGTCCTCATATTCATCCTTCCCTTTGTGTTCAACATCTTCCGCAATGTGATCCTGTTGTTCAACATAGTCCTCATTCTCCTTCTGTTCAATGTCTCTTTCCCCCTTCTTCTGTACAGCAATTAAGTTTTCATGTGCATCCATCCTTTTTTGTTTCATATTTTCAGTCCCCTTGGCTTTCTTCCTAATATGACCAGCTCCCTTCCTTTGCTGTCCAACATCTAAAACAGACACCATGTTGAAGGATATGTCTGTAGATACTAGAAACGCGATGATCAAAACCAGTATTATCATCAACAGGATGTAGTATTTCAGATTTCCTGTAACGGCCATGTTTTTAACTGACTTTTCATTCAAATTGATATGTAGAGTGTGGAAATTAAAGCTGTGTGTTAAAAATCCTTGAGTACATTTCATTGGGGGTTAACTGGGGGTCACTCATTTGATTTTGTGGACATAACCGTTTCAGAAAACATCTTAATAAGGGATTTTGAAGGAATGGATATTTTGGTTTGGTTAGGTATGTCATAAATATATATCATTGGATAATTTTTTTATTCTTAAAAAGGTGTGAAAATTAACATTGCTATGAGTGAGAAAAGAAAAATTTAGAAAGATTGTAAAAGGTCCATCCCTTGCATGGGGGCAGAATCCTAAAAGATACAGTAATGACATTTGTAAATCTGCTCTAATCCTCAGTGATCCCTCTATATACAAGCATCTCTGTTTTTGCAATCTCAGTCTCAATACCTCCATTACACGGTACTTTACTTCGTTATAATTGGTTTTAAAATCTAAATGTAAATAAAGCAAAGATGTCATCTGACTAAATTGATATTTGTGTTGTTTTTTAGATGAAAGATGAATTTGTCGTACCTAACACATCTTATTCAAATGTGATTTTAAAATGACTGGAACATGTAAAATGATGTTTTTATTTTTTATTCACCTAGCTATTAAACATTTATAATACAGTACATGTACTTAATGTATTTGTGTTTGATGATATTGATTCCTGATTTTACATAAATTTGTGGACATATTATTAAATTATTCATGTATGTAACTCTAAACGTGTTCTTATTTTGAGTGTGACTGAGAAACACTAAGATAGGTAGTGGAACATTTACAAATCAACATTACTTTATGATTGAGTAATTAATGGAATTAAGACTGGGGTATATCAAATAAAATTCTTGATCTGAGAAATGTAGCCCTACAAACCAACAAGGAATCAAATATCACGAATCCGTGATTAATAATCTCTGAAAGGTCGTTCATTTCAATCAGAGTGGCTTTTTGTACATTTCTTAGGTCATGGCAGGAAGTTGATGGCATCCACCCCTTTCCCATATATTAGAAATTGCTTTATCTTCGTTACACTTTTGTGATTTCTTAGATCTTGAAAGAAAATTAATAACACCTACCCCTCCCCATATAAAATAATTTATTTTTATCATTGTTTGATTTCAGAAAAAGCCCAGTATGAAATCCTCATCATCCTTAACAAGCAGTAACAGATCTAAGTCAGGCTCACCAGCTCGCAGTAACCTTGGCAACAAACCTAGCAACAAAACCAGTACCCATAGCAACCAATCAAGTGCAATATCTAACACAAGAACAATGACCTCAAAATCTCAAACTAGCTCAGGTGGCCAGCTAGGGTCAAAAACTGGTAGACAGGGGTCTAGTAAGGTGGATAGTGGAGAGGGTTGGGGAAATGAAGGTGGTTGGGAGGAAGATTCGTGGTCCAATGATAATGACGGATGGGGCTCACTTGAAGACACAGGTAGGCGGCTTAAGAAAACTCTTTCTAAGAATGTAAAGAGGACATATAGAAACTGAATGTTATCTAATTGTGATTTTGTCAGGTGGTAGACAGGGCTAATACATAGGTGAGGCAAATTTTTTAAATATGTGAGGCAAAATTAAGTAGGGGAGGTGAAGTCAAGATAAAGCGGGTACAATGTTCCAGTTCACCGTTCCAGTTAAGAAATGTAAGCTTATCCGACCAATATTTCACATTTTTGCAATTTTGACTCGGAATGCCTTGGAATGGTTTAAAAATAAAGATTTTACCCTATGCTTTCTTCGTCAAGATCATTCCAAAGGATTCTGTTCTATCAACAGTTGTTAAAAGCCTCAAATTACGATAGGATATACAAAAACTAGATCGTTTTTAGAAATAATTTTTCAAATTCTCAAAACCAGAAGTCAGCGATTAACTTTCATGGTATTTAGTTTCTAGGGGGGGGGGGTTAAAGCTAAAACTAGATTTATTTATTTCCCAATCCAACATTGAACTTTTGATGCCTCCCCTTACACAAGTGTAGTTTGAATACATTGTTGTGTAATTTTGTGAGACATTTGCCTCTCATGCCTCGCCTGCCTCATGTCTGGCTACAACCATGTCATGGCTCTTCATTTGACTACATAGCTCCAAGATCAGGATATTAGGATGGGGAAGCAAGTTCTGGAGCCCTGTATACAGAGGATGCCTTGGCTATGTGTGTCTTGTGTCATGTATAGGTGTCTGCACTCACGTGTCATGTAAATATTAATGTGTCTTGGGCTGGAATCTCAGTAAATTATATATTCTCTCACTTATTCAAGAAAATATAGAGACTGAATATTCTTAACAGTCAGTATACTAAAGGATATTTCTGGGTTTATAGTTTCTCTGTCTAACTATTCAGTATTCATGGACCTTTTCTGAAAATATGAATGGCAATGCATGAAATTCAATTTGTCTGCAACGATTATGCTGTAATTACAAAATAAGAAATTGTGATTATGATTGAGTTTCCAGAATGAAAGTCTTAGTCTCACTTAGTCTGTTCTGGTATTGGTATTTGTAGTATGGTTGTGGTTCTCAATTTCTTAACTCTTTCAGGTCCAAGTAAAGCTGAGTTAGCCAAACAAAAACGTGATGAGAGAAAGTTACAGAGACAGAAAGAACTTGCAGATAAAAAAGCCTCGAGACAGTCAGGGACTGGAGCCCTTAGATTAGGTGCAAAGAAAGTAGCATCAGATTAAAGCATTAGAGCCCTCAAAGTGGGTGCTACGTAATACAGATAAAGGCTCTCGATCTGGATCCTTAAAAATGAATACTAAGCAACATCAGATCTGGCCCCTAGTCTAAGCCACAACCCCGTTTAATACAAAACAGAGTTGAAAGTGAGGAATTAAAAATGAATGAAACAAAGTTTAAACATGTAAATTGTATTGATTACAAGAGAATATGGGATAAACATTTATGTGTAGAGAATGTGAAGAGAAACTATACTATGTGAAACATGCATCAAGAGTAAATTTTAGGCTTATTCGAATCACAACTAAAGACCATACATGTTATTCATTACCTGGTTGACTGTGCAAGCAATGACTCACTGCTCAACCTATGAGTGGTTGTTCATCCAATGTCTCTACAACCAATGACTCACTTTACAACCAATGACTGACTGAACGACTAATTGAATAACCATGACTGACTATTCTATCAATGACTGACTGTACAACCAATGACTGACTGAATAACCAATGACTGACTGTACAACCAATGACTGACTGAATAACCAATGACTGACTGTTCAACCAATGACAGACTGTACAACCAATGACTGACTGAATAACCAATGACTGACTGTACAACCAATGACTGACTGAATAACCAATGACTGACTGTTCAACCAATGACAGACTGTACAACCAATTACTGACTGAACCATTTATGGGCGACTGATTGAATTAACCATGACTGACTTTTCAACCAATGATTGACTTTACAACCAATGACTGTCTGTACAACCAATGACTGACTTTTCAACCAATGATTGACTTTACAACGAATGACTGTCTGTACAACCAATGACTGACTGAATAACTGATGACTGACTGTACAACCAATGACTGACTTTACAACCAATGACTGACTGTACAACCAATGACTGTACAACCAATAACTGACTGATTAAATTAACCATGACTGCATAATCCATATAATAGCCATGTGTGAATTGCAATACAACTAACTACGTGATATTATGATTAATTTCCTAAATGTGTTAAACATTGCAGTATTAATCGAGAATATTCATGTCATTTATTGGTGAATAAATTGATGTCATCAATGAAATTCATGTGTATGTCCAGAATAATGTGTCTGTGTAATTCATGGGTGTATTACATTGTTTTTCTCCCCATTTTTGGTATGTTCAGGCTACAGTCCCTGTATGTGGGTAGGGCCTGGGTGAATCTAGGAAATTGTAATGGTGTTGGACATATCATGAAATATATCTCATATAAAAATCCCCTAACCCCGAGTTGCCAAATAATGCTTAGGAGTATACATGGTAGCGGATCAGGGGGGGGGGGTGGCCTGGGGGGTGGTGAAATTGGACCCCAAAAATATCTTTAGGCCCCAATAAGTGTGCCCTTTTGCATTACTCAGGGCCTTATTTTTCAATTATAGGCCAAGTTAAATTTTCAAAATTTGGGCCCACTTTTTGGTTTTAGGGGCCCAAAATATTTTTATCAAACTTTAAATTTGGGCCTCCCCCTTGTTGGTTTCCAGATCCACCCCTGAGCTTATATGTAACATTCAAACATGAAGTTTAATAATACATTTGATTTTGATTTGGTTCTTCAAAAGTCGATATCCCGACTCATTGGTGCAGTTGTTTATTTTTGAATATTACTGAAAAAATAAGCTGATCTGGATTTTGGCTGGTGCTCTTGTCACCCTCTAACTGACATTATCAAACTATATTAGATTATATTTTATTTATGGCTGATTTGAATTTTGAATCCAGCAACTGTGATGGATAACAAAAATGTAATGAAATTGTTAATGCATTTGAATAAGAACAAATAAATAAATTTATATTATGTATAAATAATCTACATGTGTGGTTGTTCTTATAACCAGGAAAATTAACATGGGAAATAAAGAAATGGAGAAATGTGAAAAAGTAATGACTGTGAGGGGATTCAGGGGAATGAGAAAGGGAGGAGACATGGATGGAAAGTAATGTAGAAGTAAGAGAATGAAAGTGCGAAATGTTTCCATTAAAAAAACTCGTTTTGGAACATATAGGAACATTGGCATGCTCAATAAACTGATAAAATCCGTAAAATAATAAAGAAACACTTATTGGATTATTTTTCTCAAAGCCTACTGAACAAACTGAAGCTTGATAATGATCATTCTGATACTCATAGCATCTTTCTGTTTCACCCGAAACTCAGGGCTGAGAAAAAATGGTTTATCATGATGGATAATGATATGTCACCACTTTTTGGTGGTGACATAAAACTTGGATGTACAATTATTTACAATATATTTTATTTGGTCAATAAACCATATTTGGTAATTACAATATTTACAATATATTTTATTTATTGGAAAGCAGCTCAATAATAAGCAATATGTCTACAACCTCCTCAAAAAGTCTGGCAACTCAAACTCCACATTAGACAGGTTAGTCTATTTTTCTTTTTCATCTACATTAGTACTAGGCAAGAGAGAAACCTTGATGAATGGAACTTTTCAATAAACCCTTACTGCCACCTTTTGGTATATCAAATAAGCCATGATGATGTCAAGATTGTACTTCCTCAAATTAGCAATTAAAATGAATCCTATTTTTCCATGGACAGATTGTTACCAACAACCAAAGGATTGTACCAAAAGGTGGCAGCACTAACACATAGTCCAATAGGGAAGTTGAGATTGCAAAATCTTAGAAGAGTGTATCTCAAAAGTGGGTGATACTTGGGTCAGTCAAAAAGTTTTGTTTATTTATATTTCTAATTTTGTCACCTTGGGGAATTATTTCTTGATATTTGGTAAATTGAGGTAAAATTTGGTAAACAGTGACAACATTTTTAACTAATCATAATTATTATATATCGATAGGTGGTATGATTTTCTAGAAGTCTTACATCTTTACATTTCTTGGTGTATGAGAGATGTGCAACATCAATGGATGATTTCTGTTATTGGTTCACTTGGACACGCTTATAAGGGATATACGTATTTATAGGGGGTGCAAAATTTTCAGCATATTTAGCAGTATGCACTATTTTCAGCAGTTCAAAGAATCTGATGAATAAAGAAAAGTTTAATAATATCAAAAATTGAAGAAACTTATGTATTAATAGTCCTTAAAGGCCAGGTTTCCCTGCCATATGGTTGAGTTCAGCCCACCTCATTAATAGCCATTAATGACTAGCCAATCATGTGAAAGATCATGCTACCATATATGGCAAGATAGATTAATGCCAAAATGTTTACAAACACAAGCACATGTATCTAGAGGATTATACCATTCACTGTCTTATTGGGGGAAACATCAAAATAAGTGGTTGAAATATTTTTGGGGGATTTAATATAGTGTACAGAGTTAAATTTTGAAATGCAGATATGGTCCCTTCTATGCAGATTAGAAATCTTTGAAATTGACATCCCTGGCATTTCTCAAGGGACATATTATTCTTGGATCTGATGAGATCCACAGAGTGATTCCAAATTTGAATCTAGGATTTCACTTGATCTTGTCAATTACTATTCATCATGTGAACATTAAACTTTGAAAATGAGATTTTGATTGTAACTCTCTTCAATGTTGCAGCATGATTTCCTTTGGTCTGTTAGAGACAGGCAAAATATAATTTAGGGAAGAACCCTTTAGCTATCATCCCTCACTAACTGAATTATATCCTATGTATATATGTAAATCTTACTAGATAGTAATCAAATGCCCCCTCCCCTCATACCCTTGGTGTCAAGAGAAATCAACTACTATTTGAACCAATTTTCTCAGTTTCACTGACACATATACAGCTAACTTGAACAGAACCAAAGTCTAAGCAGAAAAAGAAACGTGGCAAGCGAACTTGAAGTGAAAAAAATCTATTAGGAAAACAATAGTATTGCAGACAATCACAAAATTACACTGGTGTACTTGTCATTTTTATGAAGAAAGTTACAAAATGTTCTGAATATGTTTCATGATAAGCGAATTTCGTTTGGAAATAATTATGCAATATAAGATGACAGATCTTACCACACTATACTGGAATGAAAATGTAGAAAGGGATTTACCAGTGTTCAAACAAAAGATGTTGCTCCTTGCGGGAAATTACAAAAAATGATTTTGAAACTTAAAATATTTAATTACATGGAATTAATTAAGAAATATAGACCAAAGAGCAGGGTTTCTAGTTTCGAATAATACCCAGCTGGTCTCGGCACAAACGTTTTCTGTACCCCAAACGACCGAAGGGAGCGAGGGGTTCGAAAGCTTTTGTGCCGAGACCAGCTGGGTGTTATTCGAAACTAGTAACCCTGCTCTGAGGTCTATATTACGATTCGAACATGAAAACTCACCAAATTGTTTCGAATATTCATCATGGTCCGCCATTACTACGACCCACCGTTATGACGTCACACATTACACGTATTAACTGGGTGATTGTTCTCGAATATAACCCAGCTGAAGCATTGACTTTGTTTACAGTTTATAGAAGGCGTGAATACAGTCATGTTCGAATCTAGGATAAAGTACTAAATGTGATTGTTTCATAATAATCTTGTAAACATTTCACCCAAATTCGCCTATGACATTGAATTTATTGCTAAAATTTGAACAAGTGGAAGTATACACCTGTATCAACCTGTATATGGCTGGGGATATATAATGTGAAAAATACAAATCAAGTGGTAAGTTTTTACTTTAAATTTTTTAAACCTCTATGTTTTGCAAATGGCTGATTTCTTAGAATGATACAATGTGCTTGTGTTTGCAAATATCACATGACAAATGTATAGCATTCTCATTGGTCAGATATTTAAATCCCTGTCTTATAACTCCTCCCCTAAAACCAGTACATTTTAAAACAAAAATACTTAATTACACAAAATATAGTGTTATTTTGAATTAAATAAAGCAAGATATTAAATTGACATATGTTCATGCAAAACTGTGACAAAAAGTAGCAAGAACTGTTCAGTAGTTTTCAAGTTATGAAGGAAAAACAAAGTAAATCCTCTGCAGCTCTGATTTTCAAAATTATCAAATCATCATATGATGTAATTCCTAACTGCCACTGGCCTTTTATACCCGACCCTGGCCTTTAATGTCATGTTTTTACGTAAATAGAATATTCAATAAAACGTTACAAAAATGTGAGCTTAATGAATACTCGATAGACCAATGAAAACTGGCAGACAGTGCTCCGTTGACCTTTGACTAATTTTGGCTGTACAATCAAAATTTGTCAGTTTCGATGTGTCGCATCATGTAAAATATCTATGTTCAAGATGGATTATGACATTAGATAAATGCTCTGAAATTCAGTCAAGATTGCTTTTGTAATGAAATGAAAGTCACTCACTACGGTGTTCCCCAGTTGGAGCAAAATTCTTTTTTTCACAATTCAGATCAAAATTGGTCTAAATATGCCCATTCTTCATGATTTTTCTCATTTTCAAGTGGGTGCAAATAGATTTTCAGGAAGGTGAAAGCCTGTTTGTAAAATCTCATATGGGTGCTGCGCCCACTTGATTTAATACTAGGGAGATCACTGCTACACGTAATTGTCGCACCGATAACTGGAAGAACAAAAATGGCCACCCATACCACACATATGCAGTTATTTAATTCAGAACGAGTCATGGGATATCAGATTGGACCTCTCAGGGAGAGATATAAAAGTGCTCTTTCAATATCATACTATACTAATAATACACCTCTCTCAAATAAAACAATAATATACAGAATATGTACAACTTTATAACACACTTTTCGGTAAAATATTTTCAATCCTTGTTAAGTCAGGAGTGCATAAACTATATATAAATTCAAAATAAAACAATGATAAAAACATGTCCATGTTGTACCTTAAATACAATACACAGGGAACTAAGATTTATAATATATAAGTTGTTTTAAAACCAATGTGAAACAAACAAAGGAGGGGGTCTGTAACATGTATCATGATAAGGTTCAATATAAACTATACAAGCAAATAAAAAATGTAAGCTATAAGCCTATAACACATATGATATTATAACCATCAATTATTTATAAGGTATAATTGACTAATATCTTCCGAATTTAATTCAAGTTTTGGTTTATAAATGTAATGTAAAATAAAGCCCACGTGAAAAACAAAAAGGATTCTAAATATATGACAAACAAACCTCAGACACATGACAGACTCCACTCCCCCTTTACACATACACACTAAAGGTACATCGGTAAAGATAAAACCATATCATCAAAAATGCATAAAATACACAACTTGTTAAATTGCCAATGAATCACACAATTCATCCACATTATTGGATAGACCCTCCAACATTGTGCAGCATTAAAGGTCATGTATACGAAATACAAATTATACAATACAAATATTGTAAACTTTACATAGGGACTTTAAAAAGTAAAAGCCAGAAAAAAAGATGATTATAACTCCAACTACTGTATCATAAAAATAGGTCAGTATTTAGTGATCAATTTTGGGATGTAAGTAGCCAAAGTACACATACAGAAGGTCATCAGTGTGCATATGTTTGCAGTTTTGTTGTATTGTAGGATAATAATTGGCCACTGAGCAATTTTTTGATTGTTGTAAAACTCATAAATATAAATAATGTATCATAGACTATCATAACTGTACCTTGTGTTTGACAAAAACTTTACATTTGCAATGATTTCATAAGAAAATTCCATCTAGGATTTTCATCTTAAATTTTGTTTGAAAAGCGCAAAAATAATCTCAGTAGCAATAAACATATAAAATGCCTTCGACAGATTCTTCTCATAAAATTGTCATGTCACGAAAAAGAAGATATAATCGAAAATTCATGTTTTGTAACATATACAGGTACTCATGTCATGACAGATTTTAAACGTAAATCTGATCAATTCTGTAATACTTGTCATTAGACTTTTATAATATACAACGTAAAGTTACTTTTGTGCGGTTAAAGCTTCTAATCTAAGACTCTTCATTATTATGACTTGCTCCATGGAGTTGCTCCATAATACAGGGTGCTCAATAGGCTTTTAGACAGACTCCTACCCTATTGAGTGTCACTCAAAAAAAATTCAAAAAACTGATTTAATCTTAATCTAAACATTTGCACATGAATGAAAATGGTGATATTTCCACAAAAGCACACATAAATCATAATTCTAATTGTACCAAACTTATTTAGAAATATACATAAATATGATGAAAAATGATGACACCAGTCTACAGAAACCCTAGTCTAGTGAACACCCTGTAATGTGTGCACCCATTTTAAGTTATCTTCACAAGTAGAAGGGAGAATCCTGCCCCACAACCCAGACCGCACGCCAGGAAGAATGACATCATAGCACCAGCAGTTTCTACATCCTCGTCATTAACCTTCCTATAAAATTGAATCAAAATATGGTTTCTAAATCCCCAATATAAAGCACTCATAACAAAATGTTTTTATAAACATTGATAAGTAAATTCAATATTTCCCGCTGTAACAGGATACTACTTAATGCACAAAATATTTATATCATCATTATTTCATTAGAAATATACATTTAAGCTAAAAGGGAATTCTTCAGAATGATGACAACATCATGTAAAAAAGTTGTTTGAAAATCAAGAAATCTACAATATTCTATTTTTTTGTTAAAGGCAGAATCAGGAGGCCGTTTCTCGAAACGTATCATTATTTACGAAATGTTAAAAGCGACTCATGGATTCTATGGACTCTGCATCATTAATAACGAGACTCACATTCGTACTCGTAAAATCAATCATAGAGAATGAATAAATCGTTAAAAATCATGACGTTATCGCGAATCGTTAACTTTCCAGAAACGAAAAAATCGTTATTAACAATTGAATTAACGATTCGTTAATAACGAAACTTTCGAGAAACCGCCTCTAGATCTATTTGGTGTGACAAAATTGCAAAATTGCAAGCAATATGTACAACTGACCTAAAAATATAATCATAATGATCTCAAGCATAATATTTCCCAAAAGATTTGTAAAACAAAGGGATTTAGGCTTCAAATTATTTTCATCTTTGATCAAGCATTGACTGTAAAATATTCACATATGGTTTCTAGATACTCACGTAGGACCATACATCATGGTAACTGTTCCTAGGTAACCATTGGAGATTGCAAATATGGCCATAAACAGAATCGGGTAGAAGTCATGGTCAAATACGACTGGAAGGTGAGATCGAGGCTGCACGTTGCAATGCAGAAACAATGGGATGAATCCAGCCCTCAGTACGCATAATAGAGGTAGTAGTGGGCTGTTGTGACTAGGCTGAAATTATGAAATTTATTATATCACAAAAAGTCTGAAACATCAAAAATGATTGAGATTTACAAAGGACGATTCTCGGTTTGGAGAATGAAGATCATCAATCTAAATGACCATTATCCCTGCTTCGGACAAAATTGACTTTTTTACATAATATAGATTTGAATGTCTTCTTTTGAATAGTCATAATTTAATTTGGGTAATATTTCTAGATTTTTCGCAAAAAAATATTAGCGCAGTACACTGATGAACTTCTTTCCCCAAATCGAGACTCGTATTTTATTGAATCGGTCTAATTGAGCATTATCCCTGCTTCAGACCAATTTGTTATTTTTACATCTTGTAGATTTAAATGTCCTCTTTTGAATATTCATAGTTTAATTTGGGCAATATTTCTATATTTTTCATGAAAAAAATTATTAGCCCAGGAGACTGTTCTCCAAACCGAGAATCGTCCTTTTCAATTTATTTCCTGAAGAAGATTTAGAAGTAAATCGAAAATTTATATACCTCAATCATTTTCAGGTTTTTAACACTTTTAACATTATACCTCACAATGTCTGAAATAAACCATATTTCTGAAAATGTTATGAAATATAGTTCAGGTCATTTCCTGTACCATTGAGACTGTAAAGATATGGTTAAAATCTGATGGTAAACAAAATTGATTACAATCATAATACTTGCAATTCCTTACAGTAAAATCTGAAAGTAAAAGTGGTAGTTGTTCTCAACTCAAAATAGTGTTTAAAAGGTGTAGAAAAAATCGCATCAAACTTACCCATTGTCCAAAACCAGCGAGTGTTCGTCCTATAAGGTCACCAACGTTGAACAACAGGAAACAAGTCACAGGAACAAAGTATTTACCTACAATGTATTCAGACATATTACATTAACTATAATGTATTTGACATATTACTACAATGTGTTTGGGAAATAATTGTCATTAAAAAAAGTATTTATCTACAATGTATTCAGACTTGTTACATTTCCTATGCGAATAAAATGTGTTCAGGTTCATGATGTGTCATAGATAAATCCAATATAATTTAATCTTTCTGGCTATTTTGACTAATGTAATCACGTAATGATACAAGATGTCAATAAAAGTTATATATATTTTAATCTATTCACAACCATTATCAAAATTAAAATCCATCAACTGGTATTTGAGGTATCACAGACTACATCTTTCAAAATGATGGCAGCCATTTTGATTTGAGCAGCCATATTGAAAATTTCTTCTTGAGAAGGGGTTCTATGTTTGTTGAGATAATTAACATAGATAAACACTACTACTATTGACCTCTAATCATCATATATTCTCAATGGATTCAACATAAATTTGTTTTCTTCTGTGGATGGTATAAGGGGAAAATCAATGTGTAGTGAATAAATATTTAAACATTTGTATCTTCAATGGCAGTTTCATGAAAAAGGGTTGGCTGATGAGCACTCTGGTGGATAATGAAATGGTTTGTGTGTTAAACATTCAATTTGGCCTTAACAGAAAATATTGAACTTTAATTAGTATAAAGGACCTACCTGTAAAAGGGGAAGATCCTTGTTGCATTGAAGCAATGTTTGAGTTAACCCCAGGAAAGCATGACAAAGTCACAAAAAATACTAAAAATACACTCAGGGCTAACATCCATATCTGAAACAGATAGTTAAATTTGTAATTGTTAAAGCTCCCAGAATTTGGCTTAACTAGCCTAAATTACATCCATATCTGTAACAGAGAGTTGTATTTGTAATAATAGTACCATGATGTAAAATGGTTTGGTACATGATCCTCTAATTTTTACATATGATTTAACAGGTTTCATTCTGGTAAGATTTTAGTGATTTTCAAATGTAGCGTTCATGGTCTTTTGAGTGAGTTTAAATGTGAAATTAATTAAGCTACGTTCTTGTAGAAAATGAATTGCTTAAGAAACCTAAATTATAGTATGTTCTCTTACTTTTTTAAAAACTAAAATTAAAGTTGACACTGTGCTGCCTTTTGGCTGCTTTACAGTGACACTTGTAGAGTCAGCATTTAGGCTATGTACTGCATTTAGTAGTTCTTCTGGAAAAATAATACAAAACCTCTTTAGCACACATACCGTATTCTCTCTAATTAACACACAAAGCGGCTCCCAAATTCTCCTGGAGGAGATGTCTCAAAGTACAAAATCCCAGGGTATTTTTGAAAGATAAATATATGGGCGATAATAAGGTATTTCATGATTTGCCTCTTGAAATCTGGACTCACCCCCACTAGATAACATAATGCCATAACCTGTTGTTTACCTCATGCATTTATCGATTGGCTGAATGTTTTTTGTGGAAAATCGGCATATATGCCCCAATATTAACAAAAAAATATTGACTCTGTTCCTTCCCCAGGCTGCCATTTTGGATATATGACGGATATTTTGAGTCAAAATCTAAAGACTTTCTGTCAGTGACTGGTCTTCATAGTCGGTGAAATAATGTTTTATACTCATATAATACCACTACACATTTATAAAGAAACAAATGTTAGTTTGTGTGGGAAAAGCTGGAGAAACATTTCTGGATCGGAAACGCTCATGATGCACTGTGAGTACGGGGACTTAGAGGGTTGATTATTAAAGTTCATTATATCTTTTAGCTCATCACGATCATGAATGTACTTCTTTTTTTAAAGCTTCCGGAGAATTTGAACCCATAAATGTGCACAAAATTTTCAAAAATGTCCAAATTTTTAAATGACTTCTTTCTGACACTAAATTAAATGTGTTTTACTTACTATGGGTTTCTGTATGATAATGAGCATAGGCCTGAAAAAATAAAGAATAATCATTATAGGAATATAACTGATGATCTAAAAAACAATAAGACAGTTACTGATATTCATACAAATATACAACAAAAGTTACTGATTAACTAATTGTGATTTTAGGTAAAAAATGCCAAGACATTAAATAATACCAAGTACATGCTTCAGACAAACACCTTTCTCTGTGCCAATTTGATTTCCTGTAGCAATTCATTGAACATTATTCATAACTCCTTGTGCCAATTTTGTAAAAGCCTTCAGGTGACATGTGACTAAAGCAACAGTCTTATTGTTATAATTGGCATGATGTATAGAGTTTTGATCAGAAATCAGACATACAGGGTGATCACTATAGTAACAATAATTATCCATTGTGACATCATTTAACAATAAGACTGTTTTATCCAAACCAAAATTACATTCTCCATTTACCTTGAAAATTTCAAGTAGATTGGTTGAAAAATAATGAAATGACAGATAAATTCCCAGAACTTAGTGATCACCCTGTATTATCTTAACATATCATTGGTAATTTGGTAACCAATTCTTAATGTTGATTGAAGTTAAAGAGGCACTAAAGGATATAGTTAATTGATAGCAACTGTTTTAATTGTACTCATATTTCTTGTTCGGGGAATACCTTGCCATAACCATTTTTATAAAATAAAATACTTGCAAAGTATCCATATTGTACAAATGAATAAGAACCCACAAACGATCTACAAAAAAAAGTATTGCTTATAAAAGGACATACCAGAAAGGGCAAAGTGAGATAAGCGATAAGGGCTATAAAGATGATCACTGCTGCTGCTATGAAGTAGCCGAATGCGCTCTTCACGACATCATTCCCTCCAGCTATAGACACTATCTCTGCCAGAGCTGCAAATGTACCACCAGCTCCCTGAAACCAGAAAATAATTGGTTGCGAGCATTTTAAGAAACAAAAAATTATTTCAGCATTAGGTTCCCAGTGAATTATTAATTTTTTGTATAGTGAAGTTGGAAAAATGTGGTAATCTGAAATCTAATTCAGAGCATTACGTGTCTGAATAGTTCACTGAGTAATGACACTTGCTCTCCCATTTCTACAGTTTTTAACCAATCTTTCTAGATTTTGCACATATTATCTGGCATGTAATAATGACTGCATATACCAAATTTCATGTCTCAAGACCAAAAATAGTTAAATTTTATCATATACATTTTGATTTGGTAACATGGTCCTTGACACAGCACATATGACATTCACATGAAATATACTCACCATTCCTCCCATTACCGCTTGGGTATATTTTTGAGGGAACATTCCCGAAAGTCCAAATATTCCACCCTGTAGTATGGCACTTGCTGCATTCACTATAACCACTGTACCCAATGTTATGCCGAAGAACTCCATCTGCCCTGTAATAACAATTGTTTTTTAATACAACTCTGCATCTGCTATGAAGGCATTACGAATCAGTGGTCCAGGTCAACATGATTATTTGAGGCCTCTCTTCTGTGCCAATAACGCAACTGTACCACAATTTACTGCGCCACCTGTATGACAAAACAATGCACCAGCCAATGCTAAGTTTCATTTTAGTCAAAACAATGCATTAACATACAAAATGTCATCCCATGCCATTTGTTACAGATGCCAACTGCTGAACACCAACTGTGGAAATAAAGATCACAAAAAAGTTGGAAAATTTTACAAAATGTCATCACTTCTGGTAGTGACATAATTGAAATTATGGGTGTGTTTTGATTATTTTTATTTTGTAATAATACTTTACTATCAAGCCCAGACCATCCCCCCTATATTTGTTTTGTCAAAATTCATTGTATATAACATTCTGAAAGCCCCTATAATGTGAAATTAGTATATACATTTTACTTACACGAGTCTGTGTTGACTTCGACAAGAACAACAGTGAATGTAAACATAAGGATCATTAAGATACCAGCCAGCAACATTCGCACTTTGAGTGGGATCCTGAAAATAAACGTTTCTATTGAAATATTTCTTAAATGGTATGATCTCTGTAAAATTTGAAGCCTTCAAATAGCAATATGGAAAAGAGTTATTCAAGGATTGTGTGAATTTAGGTATCATAAGTTTCAAAACTACTAAGTTTGGGTGTTGTGTAATGTAATTTAATAACTATTCTAGAATTTTTCATTTGGTGTTTGGATATTAAAACTGTACATTGAGTAAATTATACAAAAGTATCATGACAAAATGTTACCACAAAACAAATGTGACAATTGTTACTAGAATTGATGCCAAATGCTCCACTTAATTGAGTCACAAAATAATGTCACCACTTCTTGTTAGTTATACAATAAGTAATATATCTATTAAAATTCACCACTTGTGGTGGTGACATAAAATATAAATCAACTAAAAAAAGCATATTTGAAAAATGAAAAAAGAAAACATACAAAAAACTCACATCTTGGTGGCAGCGGTGTTGAGAAACATGAACACAACATTTGGGACCATGGCAGCTATTGCTAGGTAATTCTCAAATGTCGCCTGCAACTCCGTCTGTCCCGATGTTGCTGCTGGAATAGTAAAGTTGTTGAATAAAATAAAAATAAAAAAACAAAAAATGTAGGTTAAGATCTCACTTAATATTGAGTAAGTAATTCAAAATTGTCAATACATGTCGTGAAAATAAAATAGTAGGTTTCGTTTTTTAATTATTTTGGGTAACACATTTGATCTACAGCAACTGTATAGTGGTCGCTTCCCAAAATCAAGAGAAATATAGGGATAAACAGAATGATGTAGATTTTCTGTATAGATATTGCAAAGCATCAGCCACCATACAACTGCCATAGAGCAAATGTGACTGAGGCTCGAGGGAATTTCACTTACCAGTTCCTTGGATTGCAGAGCCATTCTGTGGAATAGTTGTGTTGCGGAGTTTGTATACAAAATACTGGAACACAAAAATGAGAGTTGATTAAAAGCATGATATCTAGGAAACTTCATAGTTTTACCCTCAATTTCAATTTATTTATTGAACACAATGACATAAGAATTGGGTATGAGGCTCAAAAATGGAACAAGTATATATTGAAAGAATAATAAAAAATATATTTTCACTGATGGAAAATGAGAAGTGCTTTGAAGATAGCCACATAGATGGCAGCATTAGTTTTGGACAGCCTCAAACAATGTTGTAACTTTAAATGGAGAAACTGATAAAGGCTGTTGACACATAGAATGTGATTAACCTTAAAAGTATTATCCTTAAAACATTTGTCCTTAAAACGTTTGTAAAATATATACATGTATAGTATTTAGCTTGATATTTTTAGAAAGCTAATCATCAGAATTAAATATAAGGAAATTAAAATGATTGCTCTTCTCAGAAATAACAGACAAACTATACCATCAAATTAAACAAAAGATGTATAAGTCCTATATGATTATAAAGCAAATCTCCTAATATCTCATCAATAATGAGATTTCTATAAGTTTTCAAAAGCTATATGTGATTAACCCTTCCCTAATCAGATGTACTATATTCAAAATTATCCATATTAGATCAATTTCAGATGTAGAATTGAGCAAATTCAATACATCTAAAAATGGGTAGTCAAAACATGGGCTTTCAAGAGATGTCTTGAGTTTTGATAAATTGGCAATAATTCTGTATTTGACCATGGGCTTTTCTTGAAATGAACTCCATCAGAGATCTTTTAAAGAGACATTTTTATAAAAATTAGATAAAAATGACATAAATCATAAAAATAATGACACTTTTTCATCAAATTTTTCTTCTCTACTGCCTCATAATTTTCCTCCTTAAATTGTACTGTTGTCATATGATACACATTTCAAAACTCAGTATAAACACTAGAGAGATAAATCTAAATATAAAACTAGGAGGTTAACTTGAACAATATATTACTATCTGGATATTATCATAACAAGGGCAAATGTACAAAAGTGAAAGCACTCGTGACTTGACTAATTTGATAACATATTCTGGGGAGCTCTACAAGGGTCGCTCAAAAAGTTTCGTACCATTGGCTCTAGATTTTATAATAAGAGGAATAGGATGCTCAAACGTTAACATGAGACAGGGTAATTAATTTGCAGTACCTTAAGGTAAACCTGTTTAATGGGAATTTATATGGGGGTAACTGACCTGACCTAACTGACCTGTTTAGCATTGGTGAAGAAATTCCATGGGAGAAGTGCAGCTATGCCCAATGTGTAAAATATAAAATACACCAGCCAGTATCTGAAAAAAGTTCAATGATATGAATTTTGAGCTAATGATAGTACAATGTATGTATTTTTTGTATTGTAACTCCACAGCATATCTTTAATTGATGAGGTGACCTGGATAGCACAATGTACAGGGTGTCCAAAAAAATAGGACCGTAAGAAAGTTAAATTACTTGGTCAATATTGCATATTTTGCCTTGAAATTTCGAAATTATTTAGTTCATTCAATGTGAATTTCGTTGTGAAAGTTTGATAAGAATCTGCTAGTTGAGTCAAAATCTACAGTTCCTTACAAAACATGCCCCAAATGTGCACCTCTGCTCTCTATGCACAATTCAATCCAGGGAACAAACTGTTGATGATCTTCATCCACACATATCTTTCTGAATGGACAAGTTTATTCCAAGAACAATTGAAACTGGAGCTTACATCCTCCTGATGAAATGTTACAGCATCCATTGCATTCTGAACAATGCATTGCCTGGGTGGCAATGAGGAAACATGGAATTATCAGTCCTTTTTGGTTCGAAAGTGACTGGGGACATGCTTTCACCATGAACAAGGACCAGTGAGTTCTCGCTAAGTTTTGAAGGTGACTAAGCGCCAGAAGGGACATCTAAGGAGATAAACAATGGTTTCAACAAGCCAATACCACCCTAACACTGCAATTGATATGCTGAAATGGTTTAGGCAATGCTTTGGTGGTCAGATCATCAGTGGCAGAACGCAAACAATATGAGCAGCTCATTCGCCAGATCTAAATCCCCCAGATTTTTATCTTTGGGGATTTCTCAAAGCCAATGTAAATACTGACAGGCCCCTAACAATCTGAAAAGGGCAATAGCTACCCCAATATATACCATCCACATTGATGTGTATAGGTTAGGGTCATAAACAACTTGGTTCACATTTATTCTCAGGTTTGTGTATAGAGAGGAGAAGTGCCCACTTTGAACTTGTTTTGTAAAGTACTGTAGTTTTTGACACAATTAACAGATTATCATCAAACTTTCAGAACAGAATTCACATTGAATGAACTAAATAATTCTAAAATTTCAAGGCAAAATATGCAACATTGACCGAATTATTCAACTTTCTTACGGTCCTGTTTTTTTTTGACACCCTGTATGTATTTTTTTGTATTGTAACTCCACAGCATATCTTTAATCAATGAGGTGACCTGGATAGTACCATGGGCTTTCAACTAGAATCTAATTGAAAGCCTCTGATAGTACAATGTATGTATTTTTGTATTGTAACTCCACAGCATATCTTTAATCAATGAGGTGACCTGGATAGTACCATGGGCTTTCAACTAGAATCTAATTGAAAGCCTGTGATAGTACAATGTATGTAATTTTTATATTGTAACCCCACAGTATATCTTTAATTAATGAGGTGGCCTGAAAATATAAATAAAAGAATCATGTTGGGCATATTGTTGAATCATCTACCTCTTAGGTAATTAAGGTTTCTGGGTCGATTGCAATTAATTTCAAATAAATGGTTCCTAGAAAAAGTCAGCATGCCCGTTAAAGCAAACTTCAAAAGATCATCAAATGAAAACTCCAAGGTGAAACATTTGGTCTGTTGAGTAAACAATTGGTCTGTTGACAAAACCATTGATCTAAAATATGTGATTAACAATATTTTTGATGTTGGTTAATGATGAAAATGAATTGAAATATTATATATATAACATCATTAATACATAATAAAAACATATAAATCAAAATTAGAAAAGAGGCATTTTTCATTTTCAGCAGATGTTTTAAAAATATATCATCGTCAGTTTCTCTCAGTAGGTGACACTTCTTGAAAGTACAACTGTGCATCTATCTTCTAATCAAAGTATATTTACATGTTGCTAGTAGCTACATGTACATTAGGTCCAATTAGTTGATATGTCACCTGCATTCCCCAATTAAAAATGTATGTCCTAGGAAAAAACATGTGGTTTAAACCATATTGGGCATAAATAAGTTGTTATAATGAAAATGTGATAATAATCTGTGAAGCCAAAAAATTGGGTGAATTTCACTCCAAATGTACACAACTGCAGGCCCGTAGCCAGGATTTGCCAAGGGGGTTCACTTTTCGAAAAATTCCGGGAGTTCACTTGAAACAATTTTGATCCAAAAATGGCCAAAATCACTTAAAAAGTGCTCAGAATGGTGAAAAACTGCATGATTTTGAAAGTTTTTTGGCCAGGGGGGAGGGAGCCAGGGGGATCGAACTCCCCAGGCTATGGGCCTGATTTATCAGAATTTAGTATTTAAAGTGCAATCAAAATTCATTTGTTTCTCTAAACATATCAGCAAGACCATAATTACTTAGGAACGTCCATGTGAATACAATCAATACATGTATAACTTAACCAATCAGTCAATTATGTGGGTGGAATTACCTAGAAAAAATTAAGCACTGCTCAAGAATCTATTAACGTAATAGAAAGTCAAAAAACTTAGGAAGTTAAAAAACTTGCCAAGAGTGTGCACATGAAATTAAACATGAAAAACTTCATCATATTCCTTAGATTAATCTTTAAAAACCTATATCACGATTTCTGCTTCATTCTGGGACTACCCTTAATATATGCTCCAAAGATCTTTGATGTTTTCTGTCTTGTGTCTACCATCACATTTTAAAACTTATCCGAAATATTATAGGGTAGTTTGGTGACTGGTGACATTTGGTGTCAAAGGGAAATAATATTTCAAGGCATTCTGAAAGACAGAGACCTATTTTGCAGTCAACAATTTGGATCATATCTTCTTACTTGACTTTACATTTGTTGTATTCTAGTCTATCACTCACTGATCTACAGTGTATGGTATCAAAATTCCATTTATTCACCAAATATCCAAATGATCAGCATCTCATAAATCCCAGTGCATAATATAAAGCTTAAAAGGAAACATTTTTGACTTTTGGACAATGGTAAAAAATAGAGCTACGTGGAAAAAATTAGTGAAATAAGAATAGAATCCACCCAAGATGGGCAGTGAATACAGTGAGCGATTTTCATTTTGGTCAATTCTACTATCTGTTTCAGTGACTGTGATGGCCATTTCACCGAGATATGGTCTAGATTCCATGGGTGTAGCACTCGGTACGCCAGGTAAACACAGGCATAACAGATGTTTGCATGAAAAAATATTTTTCTGAATACATGAAAAACATGGTGTAAAAAAGTGAAGAATAAATGTCAATAAAATTCCACTTTCAAAATATATTCGGAGTGGCTCCAGGACCGACAATTGTCGGTACTGGAGACTGTCCAGGGGTATTTGCTGGGGTACCGACAATTGTTGGCACTCTATCGTCAACTAGTAGTGCCAGATAGAGAACCGACAATTGTCGGTACGCAAGTGGCTGCTACGTGTTTTTGCTAGAGAGCCGACAATTTCATAAATAAATGCACTACTTTTACTTTAGCATTAACCTCATCACTGGTAGCCTAGTGGTTAGCGAGCACGACTCGAAAACAATCGGTCCCGAGTTCGAATCCCGGCAAGACCTACTTTTTTTTCTTTTGAGGGGGGGGGCATAGTGCTTCTTTTGCAGTAGGAAATCGTACAGGCATTAACTTGTAGTGAGCCATAATTTATTTTGACAAAAATTGATTCAACTTCCATCAAAATTGTCCTACAAGCTTCAATTAAAAAACATTTTAAAGCTCTTTTCTTGTTCTATCTAATGGGTCGATATATACAGTTAGGGGAGGGGATGCTTTCGCCCCCGTCGCTCTCTACCCTTACTACGCCATGGCACAGGAGAAATATCTCATTTGGAATATATCACTGTTTACTTTGCGTTTGGTAGCTATCTCATGCGAGATGGAATCGTGGCCTTAACTAAAGGAGCCAAATGCAACTTCCATCAAAAATTGTGCTATAAGGTATGAGTACCGTAATCCAACACCAAATTCGAAAATTCATAACAATACTTTGCACATATGGCGTTCGTGACCAACTATGAAACGCTTACCCCCCCATAGTGTTATATATCAAAATGCACCTGTCCATATAGGGGTTCGATTGACCTACATTAAATTATAGGGAGTCAGGTTACTTTTTGAGATATCGTTTATTGTAACTCACGTTTGCTACCACTTCCTCAATTCTGATATGACGGGCAAACGCGTAGTAAACATGCTCACGTTCGGAACTATTTTGACCTACATCGCTATTTTCCTAATTCAAATGAAAGTTGAACTCCTCTTTATTTTGACACCAAATAGTGGCATACTAGGTACCCTAGAAAGAGAAGCCAACTATTGGTTATTTAGAACGATACCACAGGTTTTTAAATGGACTATATAGGGGTTATACCTTTTGGCGGATGAATATGGAACCTCATACCATAAGCTTCAAATAAAAAACATTCTAGCTATTTTCTTCTATCTAATGGGTAGCAAACGCCCCTTTCTACGCTTGATCGGCTCAGGAGAAATATCCTGTCTGTTTAGAATATATATAGCCGTTTACTCTGCATTAATAGCTCTCTAACGTCTTACTTGTTCATGTTTTTTATTGGGCCTTTCAACGTTTACTACCATTCCCTGTTCCCGGGCTACCATTTTTTGACTGGGTTTGGTAATCCCCGGGTAACCGGGGCTAATGCCCTCCCCGGGTTTTGCACTTGTTCCCAAAATATCCGTATGATATCTGAAATATCCCCCCGCGCATTGCGCATGCGCCAGAAAATTCGAAAATCAATATTTGTCGGTCCTCTAGCGTGTAAACACAGCATATCTCCCGTACCGACAATTTATTTGTCGGTCCTCTAGCGTGCCACCACATCAGAGTCTAGAGTACCGACAATTGTCGGTACTCTAGCCTTTACGAAATATATTATTTATGTCTGTGATCATGATAACATTTGCGTCATAACACACCGAAAAAGTTTTCATGGGTAGAGAATTGAGAACACCCAAGATCCCTTGAACGCTCATTTTCGATTCGCTCAACTTGTAATCGTACTAGGCTAGATCTAATAATTATTATTCTAACATATACAAATGCACCCCTTGATCTAGAAACCCTGCAAAGCCTCAAAAATCATTTCGAAATATGATTCAGAATCAGCTGATTTTAGAAAATTTTTACCTGTCTTTTGGAAGTGGACCAAGATGAATCGAAGATCTTTTTCTCGGTGGTAGAAGAAGACTGGTCTCGTCATCCATCTTTAATAAGTTCTATGCGTTACTCGCGCAATGTCCAATATCGGCACATACGAATGTAAAATGTAAAAATAAATTAGAAAATAAAATTTGAGAACTACATTTCAGAAAGTTGAAAGTTGCGGGCGGAAGTTGTACAGATGTCGCTACTAAATCACGCATGCGCAATATGCCACACGTGGGAAAATGGCTACTGTAGTTCCAAGTTTCTCACCTAATGGTGAATATTTTGCGTATGCTAGCCCAGATGGAACATTGAAACTATGGGACACAGAAACCGGAACATTAAAGCAAGAATTTACTCCAAGTTCACATCTGTCAGCGACCTGCTCGTGCCTGAAATGGGGAAGTATTCGGAGTCGGAAAGTGAGTTTCCAGAATTTTTTTTTAAAAAATTAAAAAATTTAGACTCGTCTAAAAAATCCTCACCTTTTCGGAAAGTAAAATATTCTTGCATGTAATTTTCATTCAGTTTCTTATCATCATCAAAAGGGTTGAATAGTTGGAAAATTATGCATCGGTCATGGCTCAGTGTCATGCAGTCAAAACTGATTCAAAATCAAAAATTTATTGAGACCAGTTTCCTTGCAAAGTTTGAGACTAGGGGAGATCCGTCGAACTTCGACGTTTGGGGCTTCTTCCTCATGGGGCTATTACGACCGTGGGGCTATCTTGACATTGTTTATATTTCTGATTTACGTAGCCCGCCATGTTTGTTTTTTGTATAACCCCATATGTCAAAGTCCGACGGATCTCCCCTATGCAGTGATGTCCATCGTCAATTATTTAATTGTTAGCAGCCTTCTTGATATCAAATGGATATACTGTTTCATATACCTGATAATATGTTATTTTGTAGAAGCCAAAGAAAAAGCGGAAATCTTTACCTGGGGCCGTGGAAAAGACTGGAACTGAAGTGTTAGATCTATTGGCTCTTGGTACAAGCTCTGGAACAATTCTGCTGTACAGTGTTGTACATGGAGATCTACATACACAACTTGTAAGTATATCTGAGGTCATTCAGGAATATTTTCCCTCCATAGATGTGTTTATTGTCCTTGTCAAATAGCCTCCATAACACCACATGTATGGGGCAAAGACAAATCTCAGATATATAAATGAATAAACACAAGGAGCACACGCATCTCGAACTCGCAACCTCGTGGTTACGACGCCCAATCGCCTAGCTTGAACTTGCTGGCGCTCAAGCCCTCTCGGCCAACTCAACAACCCCAGAGACACATTAATGCTCCTGAGAATAGTGTGGGATAGAGGCCAGACTTGGATGTCCGGATTTTTAGCCTGTTATGGAAAATAGCCCCATCAATTTGTCCCTAGTTCAGTCCTGGAATTTGTTTGTCAATTCTGGCTGCTGTTTCCATTACTCATGGAATTACAATACAAACACGTGAACATAGTATTTGAACAAGTATGGACATGATATTCGCAATAGTGTTTAAAATGTTTTAACTTGCATAAAGCGTATTATTTACATGCTGGATTGATTTTGTAACTAATGACAACATTTTATTTCAGGAGGGGGGTCATTCAGATACTGTCACTGACATGTGCTGGCATCCAGAAAAAAATATTTTATATAGCTGTTCAAAAGACCAACATATTGTAGAATGGGATTTAATAGAAGGAAAAATAAAAAAGTAAGTCAGTCACAAGCGTATGTGTAGTATTTATAAATTTCAATGGGTCTTTTGTTGACCTAATTGGTTAGAACTGGTCACCAATCCTAGCTTAGGTTATTTCAAGGGCCAACAAAAATGCAGACAGAAAATCATCAGCTTCTAGATATTATAAAATTTATTTCAAGTACATATACTAATACAGTTCAATATACCATACTGTACATGCTTATATATGAGCTTAATTCTGAAATGATCCTAGAAGCATTTTTTGTACGTCAATCAGACTCAATCTTGCACAGAAGCAAGGAAATATATAAACGGTCTTGCAACTAACATGTGCCCTGTGTTTTGAATTTCAGAAAATGGCAAGGTGATAAAAGAGACATACATTCGATATGTCTGTGCCCAGGGCAAAGGTGTCTACTTACAGCGGGTCATAACATCAAATTATGGGATCTAGAAACATATGAATTGTTAAAGGTATGTACGATTTTGTTTTTGGAAATAGAATACATGTAGTTAAAGTTGCTCAAATCTGACTAAAATATTTGTCACTCTTTAAAAATCACAATGACCTGTAATGTGTACAATCAGTAGCCTGATACAAACTTAACAAACCAACAATCATTGACATTGAAAATTGTCAAAATATGACTTATTCAACTGCTAATGCCAGATTGCAACACCTACATTTATTTGTTTTTTTACAAAATTTATTGTTGCGATGATGACCAACTTAGGACACTTCTGATCCTTTGTGATTTTAACAACCAAGCGTTACCAATTTCTGAGCAACATCGTTACATTTCCAATATTTTCATGAAATCTGAAAGTCTACATTGTTATGGTCCCACTATGTACTAATGTGTGGTCTTGTTTGAAAGCAGGAAATTAAGTATCTTTAAAAAAATGAAATACAATTTAAATTTGTAAATATCTTAAATGTAACTCATGTTACTTGTAACCTAGTCAAACTTTACTATTGTACTATTGTATGTATCATGTATTATATATCAGAAAAAATGATTATTAAAAAAATGTATACTCACATTTTTGTTCAGTTCAAACAAACATGTTTTCAACTTTTAACATTTCCCATGTGTAAATAAAAGAAAGGAATTTCAATTTTGCGTCTTTTACATTTCAGACATATACAGGTCATGCTACAGATGTCACTAGCCTTGTATGTGCTTCATCACCAACATCCCAACCTGTCTCAGAAGATGAGGATCCCATAGATAGTGTGGAGAATATGTACTTCCTTTCAGCTTCCACTGATGATAGAATAATAAATGCATGGTAAGTCCATAATAAATGCATGGTAAGTCCATAATAAATGCATGGTAAGTCCATAATAAATGCATGGTAAGTAGTAAATCAATATACATGGTGTCCATAATAAATGCATGGTAAGTAGTAAATCAATATACAGGTTGTCCATAATAAATGCATGGTAAGTAGTAAATCAATATACAGGGTGTCCATAATAAATGCATGGTAAGTCCATAATAAATGCATGGTAAGTAGTAAATCAATATACATGGTGTCCATAATAAATGCATGGTAAGTAGTAAATCAATATACAGGGTGTCCATAATAAATGCATGGTAAGTAGTAATTCAATATACAGAGTGTCCATAATAAATGCATGGTAAGAAGTAATTCAATATACAGAGTGTCCATAATAAATGCATGGTAAGTAGTAATTCAATATACAGGGTGTCCATAATAAATGCAATGTAAGAAGTAATTCAATATACAGAGTGTCCATAATAAATGCATGGTAAGTAGTAATTCAATATACAGGGTGTCCATAATAAATGTGTGGTAGGTAGTAATTCAATATACAGGGTGTCCATAATAAATGCGTGGTAAGTAGTAATTCAATATACAGGGTGTCCATAATAGATGCATGGTAAGTGATTCAGTATAGAGGGTGTCCTCAATAAATGCATGGTTAGTAGTAATTCAATATACAGGGTGTCCATAATAAATGCATGGTAAGTGGTAATTCAATATACAGGGTGTCCATAATAAATGCATGGTAAGTGATTCAATATACAGGGTGTCCATAATAAATGCATGGTAAGTGATTCAATATACAGGGTGTCCATAAGTGAAACATCTTTTTGGTACCCATGGCTATCAAACTTTTAAAGGGTACAAAGTCAAATTAACTGAAACATTGAGTGAATGACTGTCAAATTCCTACATCAACAAATAGTTGTGAATTGATTGGGATTTCTGATTAAATACGCTTCTGTATCTTCTGTAGGCAAAACAATTGAAAACAAGAGGCACAGTTATCTGTAGAAATCCTCCTGCATTCTAAATTGTTGTCATCATGTATTAAAGTGCTCTTAATGCTCCATAGAAACATCTTGCTTGTTTACCATTGTGTAATTATTATGTCACCACCAGAAATGATGACATCTTGTTATAGACTCCAACTTTGTGTGGATGGCATTCAGTGCCTGTACCAAATGTCAAGTGGTTACATTCTGCATGTTAATGCCTTGTTAAGTCTGTTATCATGATTTTATTTTTTTGAAATTATTATCATTCCAGGCAAATCAGAAAAAAGCCTAGAAATCGGCATAAGAATGAAAGTGCAGTGATGACATTTAGGTTACCAACAGAACCTGTTACCATGGATATAGCTGCAGTTACTAGTCGAGACCAACCACTGCTTTTAGGTGCTATAGTGAATAATGGACAATTTGTTATCTATGAACAGGTTCTAAATGGGTAAGTCTTACATTTCAAGTTTTTTTTAACATTTAATTCTATGTCAAATTAAAAAATGGACTGAAAAAAGTTCACAATTGAGATTTTGAACCCACCCATCCCCCGTTTTTTTCTGTGAGAAGGCTGAATATTTGATGTATAATGCCACCAACACAAGCGGTGACATATTGTAATAGTCACCAACTATTTTTGTTGACCGTGTTGTGCAGTTGGCATCTGTACCAAATGGCAGGTAGTATGTATTTACTCAGACAAATACAATTTTTTTCAGAGTGATGAAGAAACCAGTTAAACACAAAACCATGTTCCAGATTGCCACTCAAAAAACCAAGAGCAGCTCATCTAAAGCTATCCCAATCTTATCAGTGCAGTTCACCAATGATAAACAAAATAATATTTTAATCGCCCATGGCAACTTCGTCAAACCAACAATAGAGAAAATAGTAAGTATCATTTTGCGAATGGATTAAAGAGATAATGATTATTGTTCAATGTTATTCTGCAAGTTTGAGGATGTTATTGTCCACAAGACATTTTATGGCTTATGAAGCTTTTGATTGTTCAGGGTACATTCTAAAGCTAGCACATATGTTGATTTCATGTAAAGATGTTCTCAAGATGAAGAAAAAATATTTTTGTCTCATAGAACATTGCCTCTAGTTCCCAAAACATTGTTTTTATTATTGCAAAAACATCGTTTTTGTTCCCAAACACTGTTTGGTGAGTTTCAAAAATATTGTTTTTGTTCTCAAAACATTGTTTTTTTTTGCAAAAACATTGTTTATTTTGTTACAGCCATTTAACACAAAAGATGAAGATGTTTGTACGTGCCTTATCCGAGAGGACCCCTCTCTGTCCCAAGTGTCAAGTGAAGAAAGTGTTAATAAGGTAAGACCACTATTCTTCTTCATAGAGATCCTTGTGCTGATTTGCTAGTGAATAAGCATGAGGCGGTTTCAACAATCCTATTCAGTCAAGTTCGGTTCGGACAAGCAAAATGACATTTTGGGATACAACTCTTATTTTGGTTGTAAACAAACATTTTTAAACATTCTTATTTCAGATAACAATAATGGTTAATATAGAAAAATAGGCCCTTTAGTTGAAAACTAGTTACAGGCTATAAAAATTCTCACTGTTGCTATGATGACCAACTTAGGACACTTCTGATCCTTTGTGATTATAAAAACCAAGCGTTACCAATTTCTGAGCAGCTAAAATGGTACAACTAATGCTGTTTATTGTTTTGTATTCTAAAGATGCAAAAGTTCGGCAATGTATCATTAAAGAGGGAAGGGATCTAATAGTAGTTTTAACCAGTTTACTGTTATTAATCTTAAAACAGGTGAAGCAACCAGGAATTAGTGAAGACATGACAACACTTGCACCTGGCAACCTGTTACCAAGGGAACCTACACAAATGGAGGCTGGAAAGAGAAAAAAACGAAAGAAGTCTGATCCGAAAGAGGTACAAATAGAAAAATTATTTAATAAGTGTACATATTTATGAACAAAAAGCAATGCTATCTGCCATGATGACCAACTTAGGACACTTCTGATCCTTTGTGATTTTAACAACCAAGCGTTACCAATTTCTGAGCAGACTAACATTTAAGCCATTGTACTGAACATTAAGGTGACAAAAATTGTAAGATTAACTTTTTTCAAATAATTTTGATTATGATTTCGCCTGATGACTGTGACACAGTTTTATGTATCGTCATGTCTTGAACATCAACGCTAACCATTTGAATAAAGATGTTATTCAGTGAATTCTTGAAGTTCAGAAAATATTATGCCCTGGGAAGGATATACTTCACTGGAGTAGTACATTGTAAAAAGAGAACTTTCTCAGTCACATATGTTCTGTGTTTCACTCAAATCATTCAATTGCTCCTAATTCTTACTCTTTGTAATATAATCTCTAAAAATATTGTGTTACAGTTGACGATTGAGGATCGTATTCAAGCACTAGGGCTGGCACAAAGTGGAGATAAACCTTCGGGCAGTGACCCACCCACAGCAAGTACCCTAGTGCATCTGCTCATTCAAGGTCTACAGAGCAAGGATAAGAAAATATTAAACGTAAGTGAATATCTCTTGGGTCTATGTACTATGGTCTGTATACTATGTTCTGATCTGATTTTTATTAAATGGTGACATTTGTTACAGTCTCCAACTTTTTTATGGCGGCAGTTGAACTTTTTTATGGCGGCAGTTGGTGTGAAGCGTCTTTAACAAAAGGCGGGTGGTCACATTTTGTCTGCAGTTTAGTGTAGACTCAATCTATTTGTTGCGATGATGACCAACTTAGGACACTTCTGATCCTATGTGATTTTAACAACCATGCGTTACCAATTTCTGAGCAACGTCAACCAATTGTGATAAAAACTGTATCAATTGAAATCTTAATATTGTTTGACAACGTAATGCCTTCATTATGTCAAATCTAAGTTAAAAGCTGTTATATTTATTATTATCAAATATTAGCTATATTTTTATGGATATTTTCTGATTGATTTTAGACTGTGCTCCAAAATAGGAATGATGTTATAGTTCGCAATACTGTGAAGCGCCTACCCTTACCTGCCATTATCCCCCTTGTAAATGAGCTCACTAGAAGACTACATGGGCATGCTACTAGGTAAGTTATGAGATAGTGCTAGTAGGGAGATCTTGTGTATGCTACTAGGTAAGTTATGAGATAGTGCTAGTAGGGAGATCTTGTGTATGCTACTAGATAAGTTATGAGATAGTGCTAGTAGGGAGATTGTGTGTATGCTACGTAGGTAAGTTGAGATAGTGCTAGTAGGGAGATTGTGTGTATGCTACTAGGTAAGTTATGAGATAGTGCTAGTAGGGAGATTATGTGTATGCTACTAGATAAGTTATGAGATAGTGCTAGTAGGGAGATTATGTGTATGCTACTAGGTAAGTTGAGATAGTGCTAGTAGGGAATATGCCTCATAAAATCAGACCATGTTTCAAGTGAAACAGAAAGATGCTATGAGTATCAGAATGATTTTACGCCCATATGTGTTATTTTATGATATAAAGCGAGTATATACAATCCACATAATATGCTATAGTGATGAAAGTGTTTAGTATGATACCCAGTGATTATACACATCACTTGCTACTATCACCATCTGAATGGCATTATACAAGGGCCGAGCAATATATTCACTACTTTTTGCTCTCAAATTGTTAATAATAAAGTATCTTACCTGAAATTTTCCAAAATAATAGAAAAAACATTTTTCTGTAATATCACCAAATGTGCATTTATTTGGTTACATCCGTAATATTTTACATGGCATTGAATATTGGTTGATAGTGACCACCGGAGCTGACATTTGTGACAATGTTCCAGAAAACAACTTTTTTATACAAAATGTCCTTTTTGTTAATTAAGACAGTTACTCCTCATTCCATGCCTCATTCTCAAAATAGTGTCCATCTGCAGCTATGCATTTTCTACATCGGGAAAGCCAGTCTTGATAGGCCTGTTGCAGTCCGTTTCCATTTCCATATAGGTCTTTTAGGGCCTTATGGATGGCCTCAACCACTTCTTCACGGTCACCAAACCTCTGCCCGCGTAGCTCATTCTTCAGTTTGCCGAAAATTTCAAAGTCGCACAATGCAAGGTCTGGACTGTATGGTGCATGATCAAATTTTTCAATGTTTAGAGCTGCTAATATATCAGTTACCTCATGGGCCCTGTGTGATGGAGCATTATCTTGATTATATATCATATGGTTGATCAATACTGGGCGCTTTTTACGAACTGCATCCATGAAGTTCTTGCTTCTTGATGCAACTCAGGAAGGAGAGTCTCCCTTTTGTGATGCATATGCGGATCAATTGTGACCTCTTTATTCTTTGAAAAGAACATCTATGACATCACAAACATTGTTCTGAATATTGGATCAATGTCCAGTAAACAATGTATATCTCTTGACCAAAGCCACATGTAGAACATCATTGAAATATTCTCTTGGGAATATGTATTGATAGTAAGACAAGATTATAAAAATGAGAGCAGATTCATTTCCCATTCAATGACTGTTTGATTGTAAGTATGGTATTACTATTAATAAGCAAATATATTTGTTTTCATTCCAGTGGTCATACAGTGCTGAAGTGGTTGAAAACAGTACTTGTTAGCCATACATCATACCTAATGTCAGTAAGTAATTCACTTTTATCTCTCCAATATTCTACATTTATTCTATGAATACCATTTTCTCTGGGAAAAAATCGTTAAAAATAAAATTGATTTTTCCCAGTCCTGTATTCATTCCTATATTCAATTCTGTTTATCGCTAAAATCCTATTTTCAATCCCATATTTGTCCAAATCCCATATCCAATCCCTTACTCAATCCGGTATTTGCGAAAATTCATTTTTCTTCATGTTTAAGTCAATTCCTGATTTCATCTCATACGATTCCATATTTATTTAGAATCATTGAATTTTATTTAATTGCTTCTATGGCAAACATGCCTTCATCAAGTCATTAAAACCTTTAAAAGTTTTGGAATCATACTGAAGTGAGGATCGAGAGCGGATTGAGCAATTTTCGTGTTCGTCTAAGTGTTTTCATTGTTTGCCCAACTGCTCGACTAATCAGGGTGTTCATGGATCAGGATTTAAGAATCGTCAATATAAGAAGTCAAACAGGATTGATTTAAAAACTGATTTGGTAAAGAATGCATCTCTTGAAGACTTTTCATTGGTCTGTTGTGAATCTTTGAATCATGATTTTCAGATGGATCGTATATGTATCAGGTTATGAGGTACTGCTATAGTGATGAAAGTGTTTAGTATGATACCCAGTGATTATACACATCACTTGCTACTATCACCATCTGAATGGCCTTCAATGACCTCTAAATTTTGTCAACATAAAGAATAAACAATTTAAAACCTGAGATTGACATAATGGGTTGACCCAACCCGTGGAGCAATTAACTGCGTTTAACTGTCCTGGACTGGACCCATCTCTTGAGAATGCATGCCAAAACTTGAGTGTATGGAATTGAGCAAGGGTAAAAATAGTGAAAATTGACTGAGTTTCCAGTTTTATCTCACTTTTAAGTTGCTATCAAAATATAATGTTGTGTACCATTGTAGCTCATTTTCATCCCACCCAACAAAGGCTGAGGGGGTTATAAGAAAGCCGTTTGTCCGTCCATTCTTCCGTCCGTTTCTTTGTATAATTACATTTCATTGTATTGTTTCAGTTCCCAGATGTTGTAGAGACGTTTAGCAGCATGTATCAAATGATGGACGCCCGGGTGTCAATGTTCAGTAACATATCTAAACTACAAGGCAAGCTGGACCTCATGTTATCTCAGGTAAAGTGGTTTATTCAGTATAACCTCAGTGTATAAACTCAGTGTATTGAGCAAATGGACTTTCAGGTTGGTGCAAGCCTATTATCAGAATCTCATGCGGGTGCTGCGCCCACTTGCTTTAATGCTGGGGAAATCACTGCACCTAGCTCTGTAACACTGTAACACCTCTTTAATACTCAAATTGAACATTATTTTTATTTCCATATGCATTTTATGCAAGAATTAACAAAGATGCAATAAGAAAAAAGTAGGAATAAAGAACCTACTGTATTGTAGTGATGAAAGTGTTTAGCATGATACCTTGTGATTATACACATCACTTGCTACTATCACCATCTGAACAATGTCTATTTGATGTTACAAATTCACTCCACTCATATAGCAGTTAAAGGATTGATTGCTTTGATATTTCGTGTATATTTTGTGTTCCTCCTGTGGCTAACTGGTATTTTCGTTATAAGTAAGGACAATCCTCAACTTTCTGAGATTTTGTTTAACTTTAGGATCATATTAAATTTCACCATGATTTATCTTTGACTCACTGGGAGTCCAATTTTGGACTCATCTATTTACTCACTAGTATTCCCAGCTCATGAAAATTATCAGTTCTTGTTCAAATAATTTCTCGTTAAATCATGAGGCTTGGAATTGTCAAGGTTGTAAATTTATTCCTGTTTTTTTTTGTGTATTCTAGGTGACATCACAGGGTGGCAGCGGTGAAGAGGAATCTGGCACCCCAACCTCTCATCAGCCATTGTTGCTGTATCAAGAAGGTATGAGTAATTTATGTGTTTCATCGTTCAACTTGACACTGAATGCTGAATAGCCAAAATGTAATGTTTCAAACTTATAGTGTGCAAAAAATAATTCAAATCTACAGTAATACTTTGTTTATGAACAAACACTGAACTTTGATTTTTGGCATCTTAAAAGCTTTATTATAGGCCAGTTTCCCCAGAAATGGTTTTTCTAAATGTGAACTGTAATGGAACCACATTTAAATATGATTATGGTCACACTGTTGACAGTCTTGGTGAAATAATGTTTATTTCAATATGTTTTAACCCTACTGCCTATACAAACAAAATCAGAAATGCTGATTGTTGGTGTACCTTTTGCTTGAATGATTTGAAAAATCAACATACATTGAATACAGCCTCTCACCAACAAAAAGTTACTATGTTAATCAATAACTATTAAAATTTCTGTATGTAGTGAGTTATCTTTCCAATGTTAATTTGTGTTTACAGAGTCTTCAGATGAAGAGGATGCCATGCTAGAAGACATCGTAGTTAGCCACTCAGAGTCAGAGGTAAGATAACATTACAGTAACACCTATCTAATTCAAAACACCTCTGGGACCAGCCAAAGGTGTTTGGCAGGTGTTCACATTTCAAATTTTATATGTCCCCACCAGAAATGATGACCTATTGTTATTGTTTCCAACTTTTTTTGTGGATGGTGTTCGGCAGATTGTCTGTAATGAATAGCGGGGGGTGATATTTTGCATGTTATTTGCATGTTAATGTCTTGGTTGATATGTGAGTCCTTGAAAGATAATAAAATTGGCACAGAGAAAAAATGGTCACATTGAGGGGTGTTTGAATTAGATAGGTGTTAATGGATATACAGGTTCAGTGTTCAGGTTTTACTGTAGTCTTGCATCAAGCTTCTTATTTACCATATGCCCCTGCTTGTGTTAGAGAGGATGGTTCCCAGGGAAATCAGGGATTGATGCAAGACTATACAAAATGTAAATAATATGTTGTAGTGATGAAAGTGTTTAGTATGATATCCAGTGATTATACACATCACTTGCTACTATCACCATCTGAACAACTTTATATCCCTGCATTCTATTTGTTAAAATGAATACAGAGTTGAAATTTACAAATTACCGATTACAAAACTCCTCACCACAAAGAAAAATTACTTAAAAATTATTTGTCGATATTTGATACAGCCCTCTGCCTCTGTCCAGTAGGTATCTGATTCTATATTTTCCCGGTTCATTTTGCAGATTGATATCTCAGGTACTAATGATCTTATAGAAGGGGTGATCAATAAGTAATGGACTATTTTTTACTGTTTCAGGACAACTGGGAAGAATTATCAGATGATGACCGGAATGCAATGGACGTTGAGAATGATCAAGGAAAAGAATCAGAGGATGATTCGGACAATGAAGATATTGTAGAAAATGGCAACTCCTCCAGTGAATCTGATATGGAATAGTGCCATGTTCTCACCAATTAGTTGGGACTCCATTCCTGTTGTGCATAGTGCTTTGGGGACCAACTGTGTGGTCTCTGATGATTATGGGTCAATTTGTGTGGCCCATGGTGATTATGGGTCAAACTGTGTGGTCTCTGATGATTATTGGTCAAACTATGGTGATTATGGGTCAAACTGTGTGGTCCATGGTGATTATGGGTCAAACTGTGTGGTCCATGGTGATTATGGGTCAAACTGTGTGGTCCATGGTGATTATGGGTCAAACAGTGTGGTCCATGGTGATTATGGGTCAAACTGTGTGGTCCATGGTGATTATGGGTCAAACAGTGTGGTCCATGATGGTTTTGGTTTAAACTATGGAGTCCCCAATTATTGGAAAGGATACCTGGTGGTGGTCATTTGGCCAAATATTACATGTAATTTTCAAAGAACGATGGGGTGGCCCACTTTCTTCAATAAATTATCCTACTTACACATGTCTAGGAAAAAAACAAACACATTCATACTTTTCTACCTACTGGCGTTTGTAGTAAAAGGGTGAACCACCAAAAAATCTAGAGACAATGAAATGTGACTATGAATCTGCAAACCTTCTTATGAGGTGGTAACATCAAAGGAAAGCATGGAAAAAGTATTGCGATATTTTAGGTTGAAACCTCTTATATAAGCCTTCGTAGACTGGATATTTATGACTTGAAATGAATATTCAATAGTAGGCCAGTATGAATAAGACTAAGACTTGTAAAATACAAACTATGCAATATTGAGTTCGATTCTTCACATGCAAATGTAGAAATATATGCAACATAAATCGAAGACTGGGGTAATTTAGATGATATAGTGAGTAAAATGGGTCACCCCTTAAATAAAAAGTTTATATGAATATTGAATAAGTTGGGTCTTCCAACAAGATGTTTTTAAGTTTTTCAAAGAATGAGAAACATTCAATACGAATATAATTTCAGTTATTCTCTGTTACGTACACATATACAAGAAGTGAGTACATTAAGAAGTAACACGATCCTGTTGATTCGAATTGAATTGCATGTTTTGAAACCAGCTAGGAAATAAAAATTAAAAAAAACTAATATAGGAACTGAAGGAAGAAATCATTGTCCAGTTCCAACATTGTATGTTATAAGAATTTAATGCTATGTAGGTCAAAACTGGATTCGTTTGAGAATTGGATTTTTTATTAACATGCTGGAATGATTAGAATGCCTCCTCTCCTATGTAAGGAGTGCACATAATGATCTGCTAAGGAGATTGGATGTGTAGTTTGTACATATTAAAGAAGGTTACCAATTATCACGCCCGGTGATCGTGAAAATGGGACGGAGGGGGGGAGCAGGCAATTTCCGATAGAAAATTCAACAAATCTGGTAAAATTATTTTTCAAGACAGAGTTTACGATTGAATTGCAAATTGAATAAGCGCACGGTATGATAAAATATGTTAGGTATTCTAGGATTATTTTTCAACCGATACTATTTTAAGATATAAGATCTATTAAAAAAGGCGCAACGCAACCAACGTGCAAAAGTCAAAGATTTTGCTATAAATCAAGCAACAATGGACTACACGACCTGTAATAAATACTTGTAAGTGATGTTATCATAACTAAATTAATGTCATTGCTGAATTTATAAAATAAGTTTCCATACGTAAAATAAAAAATAATCGAAAATAATTAAAATGGGACGGAGGGGGGGAGGGGACGGAGGGGGGGGGGAGTAATAATTCTATAAAGTGAAACAACTTCACACGAATTCTTGTATTTGAAAAAAGAACTCATTAACTTAGTAAGAAACTGGATGATATACCCCTGGAGACTGAAAAATGGGGACATTTGGAGTAAAAGGACTTAAAGTCGCGAAACATCTCTAATCATGTCTTATATACATATTGCTCCCCCCCTCCGTCCCCTCCCCCCTCCGTCCCAAATTCATTATTTTCGATTGTTTTTTATTTCACATATGGAAACTTATTTTATAAATTCAGCAATGACATTAATTTAGTTATGATAACATCACTTACAAGTATTTATTACAGGTCGTCCAGACCATTGTTGCTTGATTTATAGCAAAAACGTTGATTTGTGCCTGTTGATGGCCTTGCGCCTTTTTTAATAGATCTCATACCTTAGATGCGTATCGTTTCAGAAAAAATCCCAGAAAACCTAACATATTCTACCATACCGTGCGCCTATCCATTTAGCAATTCAATAGTAAACTTTTTCTTGAAAAAATAAATCTTCCAGATTTGTTGAATTTCATAGCAGAAATTGCCTGCTCCCCCCCCCCCCTCCGTCCCATATTCACGATCACCGGGCGTGATTATGAACAATTGTGGAATAATGAAATTCATTTCTTCGGGGGGGAGGGAGGGGGTGAATAATGATTTTTTAAAGGAACAGTTTATTTTATAGATAGTACTATTTAAACGAAAGTCAAATTTTAAACATTTGAATATCTTGGGTATGAGGAAAACAAAATTACTTACAAATGTTGATAATTGGCTAATTGGACGCCATGCCTAATAACATGTACATGAATGATGATTACATGTAATGATAACATGGTAACATGTATGCTAATAAAGCGATCAGGTTAAAATAAAAAGCTATTTTTATGAACTGAAAACACTGGCCTTGTGTCATTTAAAAATGGTTAATAATTGAGGTATTGTAATAATTAATGGTACTGGCCCATTGTCTCATTCCAAGATCAGTTGGGTTTGGTTCATAACAACATTTGTCTGATATAGAATAGAGTTATTGTAGAGGTTTGATACACAAAAGCCATGGGATATTAGATCAGGATCTCCTGAATTTCCTTTGCACCCATGTGTATTCAAAGGTTTTTGTCGCACTTGAAATGATATATTTTTGTTCCTATAATGGGCATAATCGCGGGTGACAGGAGAAATCTTTCCACCAAGATGGCAAGAAAATATCATTTGTTTAGCTTGAAATTAAAGGAAGAATGTAATTTAAAAGATATTAACGTTAAAACCTAACATAAGAGGGTTTGTCAATTCTTTCCATAGATGCTATTGCAGTATTGAAGGATGACCATTGACCAAACAGTTCCTGCCGCCCAGGAAGTTAGTTACAGATGTTCCCCAGACAGGCAGTGTTCGTTTTTACATCGCGCATGTATATACAGAGTGTCTCAAAAAATGTTACACTCACAAAAAGTGCAATATCTTTCATAATTTTGACTTTTCCCTAAAATATACTTTGGATACCAAAAGACAAATCTTTCTCGAATAATTTGACACCATCAAATTCAAAATCTGTCATTAATTGGCTCCACATGACAGCTTTTAGTGTCCCATGGTAAAATCTGACTTGCGCCAACTTCTAAGTGATTGGATTGACCAAATGACAAAAGAGGAACAGTTTCTTTAATATTTAACTTTCTTCTGAGTAGAAGCTTGACCTTAAACTGAGCCATTATGTAATTTTCCTATTTGTCTTACATATGATCATTGGGTATAAGACATAAACATGTGGTCCCCTCAACATGTTCTCCTAATTAAACTTGAGGTACCCTTGACCATGCGTGCATGAATTGTAATATCACTCTGATTCTATCAATTATTTTTGCAGATGTTCATTTAGGTCAGTTTGTGATGCTGTAAACCGCTTTCAGAGGCCCTTCAAAAACTCAAGGGTGTAAAGTGGGATGACCCTGGGGGCCAATCCATTGGGTAATTCAATGCTCTCTAATTTCCAAAGAGTTCTACCAAACGATCTGCCACAGGCCTTTGCACCATCCTGTTGCCATCATAACAAAATTGAACACTGACAATGAAATCTTGTATTTCTATCCAGGAAAGAAACAACTGGATCATTGATCATATCAAGATATCACTGTCCACAGCATTCACACCAAAAAAGAATTGATCATCACATGTCCAGCCACTGAGAAGTTGGCGCAAATCAGATTTCACATGGGTCTATAAAATCTGTCCTGTGCAGTCAATCTTGGACGGATTTTGAATCTGATGGTGTGGATTTATTCGAGAAAGACTGGTCTTATGGTATCTAAGTATATTTTAGGGGAAAAGTCAAAATCATGAAAGATATTGAACTTTTTGTGAGTGTAACATTTTTTTGAGACACACTGTAGTAAGGTCATATTTAATGTATAATTGCCTATGGTTCATGGTGTAATGATTTTTGTAAAACAATCACATAGTAAGTACAAGTAGGTTTTTGGTAACTAAGATGAACCAAAAATAAGCTTGAAGAGGAATGAATTTGTTGTTCACATTTGGAACAATGGTTCAAACACGATTAAAGGCATTAAAGAGACATACATGGGAATCGATCTCATCTATGCCTACATACTTTTGGTTCAAAATGTGTCGTCTCTGGTGGCTATTGCGTAAATGGCGTAATGAATCATGTATTAAAACTGGGGAACAACGCAAGAATCATTTGCTTTTCAAGCTATCAAGAACTATGGATATACTCTAGAACTTGAATCAAGATTTAGAAGCAGTGGCGGATTCGGGCCCCCCATCATTCAGTGGGCCCAAAAATTTGGTAGGGTCTCAGAAAGGGCCTTTTTGGGCATAATTTGGCCTTTTTGAGCCAATTTATCAAAAACTGGCTTCAATTTTCAAAATTTGGGGGCCCAATTTTGGGTTTTAGGGGCCTGATTTTTTTTCAAGACTCAAACCCCCCCCCCCCCCTTGTTAATTTCTGGATGCCACTGAGAAGGACGTGCCAATATATTTTAAATGGAAACAACTTGGACGAAGAAGGATGTATGGATGATTCTTGAATTTAAACTTAATGAGATCAAGAGGGATATAAAATGAGAATCGAATGATATATTATTATTGAAATGAAAATACGTTCTTCTGGTAAATGTGAATAATCTTGTATATGTCTTAAATAAAGTCGTATATATATATCTGATTTGAATATCTTCTAAACATATAGAATGGTGAATAAATGCACAAATAGATGGAGTTATTTGGATTTTATATGTATTTACAATATTTACAAGTATTCACAATATTTACAAGTATTTACAATATTTACAAGTATTTACAATGTTTACAACTGACCCAGTTATCTATCATTGCCTGAATCACCAATTGACCCAGTTATCTATCAGTGACTGAATCACCAATTGACCCAGTTATTTATCATTGACGGAACCACCAATTGACCCAGTTATCTATCATTGCCTGGATCACCAATTGACCCAGTTTTCTATCATTGACTGAATCACAAATTGACCCAGTTTTCTATCATTGACTAAATCACCAATTGCCAATTGACCCAGTTTTCTATCATTGACTGAACCACCAATTGACCCAGTTATCTATCAGTGACTGAATCACCAATTGACCCAGTTGTTTATCATTGACTGAATCACCAATTGACCCAGTTATTTATCATTGACTGAACCACCAATTGACCCAGTTATCTATCATTGCCTGAATCACCAATTGACCCAGTTTTCTATCATTGACTGAATCACCAATTGACCCAGTTTTCTATCATTGACTGAACCACCAATTGACCCAGTTATCTATCATTGCCTGAATCACCAATTGACCCAATTATACATCATTGACTGAATAACCAATTGACCAAGTTGTTTATCATTGCCTGAATCACCAATTGACCCAGTTGTTTATCATTGACTGAATCATCAATAGACCCAGTTGTTTATCATTGACTGAATCACCAATTGACCCAGTTATTTATCATTGACTGAACCACCAATTGACCCAGTTGTTTATCATTGCCTGAATCACCAATTGACCCAGTTGTTTATCATTCACTGAATCACTAATTGACCCAGTCGTTTATCATTGCCCGAATCATCAATTGACCCAATTTTCTATCATTGACTGAATCACCAATTGACCCAGTTGTTAAATTTAAAGGGCACGCATATGTTAAAACTCAGTCCGTAATTTCACATAGTTGGTCTCCACTTTTGGGATCGTGTAGACCAGATTGCCTGTGCGAATCGTACAATATGTGTTGAATCGAATCACATGTACAAGGACAGCAGGGCATAGGCTCATAGGCTCAAGTCCCGTACTGGTTTCCTGCGATGGAACTGGATCTATACAAGGCATTCATTACGACCTCCTAGAATGTCGCATCATTCTCGCATATTGTGTGCGTCTTTCTTAAGTTTTTGAAATATGGATAATATAGTCCTGTTTCGTATACAATAGTATGTTTCAATAGATTATGTTATTGTCCTATGACACGCTTCACACTATCCACAATGTTCATCAGTTTCTTTTTAATTGACTTCCCAATTTTTTTGAAGCCCTGCTTTATTGTCTTTGACGGTTTTGTCTCCTTTGTCTTTTCTTTTGTGTTTTTATTCAACGACTGTGTTTTCCTAGCTAGATTGATTTCTTCATGTCCAAACACTTTGGTTACTTCGAGTAATCCACGCTTGTTCAAGTTGTTGCTGTTGTTGTTGTTGGCTGACATTATCATTTGCTGTATTGGTGTCAGAGGCTCGGGGACGTTCAGTGTTGGCTTTACAAACATAGGGCTGGCTGATCGTTGTGATGTTGTCAAGTCATCTTTATGTTCTATCGAGAGTGGGCTATCTGCAAAACAGTGAATCAAAACTGTACTTTTTCTGTCATATATACTTTTTGAAATATTAACTGATAAAAATTTAAGATATAAAATCAAATGGAAAACAAGTCCCTCTTGTTTTATATTCACTTTTTAAACTATACCTTATTGAAAATCAAAATCGTTTCATTGTCAAGAGTGTTAAAACATGTTTTTATAAATTCACCATGTTAGTTTTTGGACATTGTGAAATTAATGAGCGTTCTTGTATATGGAAGATTTTCTTACCAGATTCATTTCTGTTGTGATAGCTTCTGTTCATATTCGGGAAGGACATGTTAGTTTCAGTAGCCCAAGTACGTTCCCTGGCTTGGGCTCGCCTTATTTCGGCCATAGTTGCACGGTATTCTGCTAGGAGGACATCTTTTGGGATTCCAAAATTCCCGCAAATTTGTTGAACGATGTTATCTTTCATCGCAGTGTTGGCATTGTAGAAATCCTCGCCTAACATCATTTCAACAATTCCTTTGACCTGTAGTTGTTGCTCAGCCTGACTCAAATCTTCAAATTGCAGTGGACGTTCAATCGGTTCCTCAGGCTGGAGGTTCAATGGGTTTTTCGCGTCAAATGTTTCTTCATGCATTATTTTCAGCTGTTCACGAGGGTTCTTTCCAATTAGAATTTGTTTTTGTACACTTGGATGCAACTGAGCAAATGTTACTACGCCTGGGGGTAAGTCTTCCGGATTAGGACGTCTTGGTTTTTCGGGTTCCTTTTCTACCTTTTGACCACGCCTATTCAGGAGTTTTGTATGTGGTCTTAAGCCCACATTAGTACCGGACCCAGGTACAGATCTACCTCTCGGAACACCACCGACAGCGCCGAGAGCAGGAGAAAACTTTTTTCCCTTGGGATCTGTCAATTTAAATTGGTTTTTTCCAACTTTAATCGTCTTAGGTTTATCCTCGATGGGATCAGAGGGGGTCTTTTCAAGTCCTGTTTTTGCTTGATTGGCACTTTTGTGTGGAACTGGGCCCAATCTTTGAGAGCTTTGACCAGGGTGTGAAAGTCCAAGACCTATTCTTTCTGGGTTTTGACCTGAGCGTGGAAGTCCAAGACCTATTCTTTCTGGGTTTTGACCTGGGCGTGGAAGTCCAAATTCAATGCCTTCCCCCGATTCCTCAGACTCGAGAAGGTCATCGTCAACGTATGAGCCATTGGCCATTTGCGGAGTTGTCTGTAATGGACCGAATTTGGTAGAATTAACATTACCATATGTTGACATTTTTGGTTGAATGCCTCCACTACTTGGGCCATGCTGCATCATTATATTGCTTTCATTATGGAACACACTACCGTCCAAATGCGAGGTGTCTCGTTGGCTCCTGGAACCGCCATCAACGGGGAATTTGTTTTTGTTTTTCTTCTGTTTTTTCTTCTTCTTAATAAAGGTAGTAGTTCCACACGTACCGGTTGGCTCTGTTGAAGTATTCTTTCCTTTAGTCATTAGAGATGATATACTATCAGGATTAGGATTAAGTCCAAGTGGGGTTAGTTTTACTGAAGACATAGGAGCTATCTCAGTGTGTCTGCCCTTAGAGAGAAGGCCAGCCACATTATCGTCAGAACTAGAATCTTCAATGAAGTCAATCAGTGGTCCAGGCACAAAGGAAGGTTTACGTGGGACATCTTTGAAAATAGGATTATTTTCAATAGGATCATCTTCCTCGGGAAAGAATTTCAAAGGCCCTGGTTTGAATGCAGCCTTGCGAGGAACACCAAAGTCTTTTAAGGCAGGGTCGTTTATTTTTGCTTGTTTGGAAAGCTGTGCTATTTCTTCATTTAGTTTTTCTGCCTCGACTTCCTTAGTTCTTTCATTTTGTTCTTCTTTCATTGCTTCCTCCTCATACACCTCGAGTGCTCTTTCTCTTTCTAACTCTTTTAGTTTCTTCTTTTCCTCTTCTTCAAGCTTCTTTTCTTGAATTCGCTTTTCCTCTTGTTTTTTTAGTTGATCTTGTCTCTCCCTTTCTTCATCTGCTCTCCTCATTTCCTCCCTCAAAGCCAATTGTCGTCTTTCTTCTTCTTCTTTTGCTTCTTGATTTTTTCTTCTTTGTTTTTCTAGTCTCTTCTTTTCAATTTCTTTCTTTTCTTGTTCAGCTTGTTGTTTCATTTCTTCTTGTCGCTGCTTGTTTGCATTACGCATTTTCTCAATCTCAAGTGCAAGTACTTTTCCTCGTTCACGGCGTTCTTCTTCTTCCATCTTTTTGATTTCAGCTTCTTTAGACAGTCTCTTTTGCTCAACTTCTTCTTTCTGCTTTCTCAACTGATCTATTTCTTCTTGCTTCGCTTTTTCTTTCTCCAATAATTTTTGTTTTGTTTCTTCTAAACGTGTCTGCCTATCTTGCTCACGTTTTTTTCTTGTCTCAGCTTCCCATTTTTGTTGGTTTTCTTCCAGTTTTCTTTTTTCCTTTTCAGCCTCTTGCTTCTCAATTGCAAGTTTCTTGGCCTCTTCTTTCTTGACCCTTTCGTCTATTTTTCTTCTCACTTCCTCATCTATCAGTCTCCGTCTTTCGTCTGCCTTTCTTTTCTCTTCTTCAACCTTCTTTCTTTCGGCCTCGGCTTTATTCTTCTCTTCTAGCTCCTGTATTTCTTTTAGTTTTTGCACCTCTTCAGCTTTCAACTTTTCAATGTATTTTTGCTCTTCTTCGGCTTTCTGCTTTTCTTTTAGTTTTCGTTCCTCATCGGCTTTCTGCTTTTCATTTAGTTTTCGTTCCTTTTCGGCATTCTGCTTATCTATTAATTTCTGTTCCTCTTTGGCATTCTGCTTTTCTATAAGTTTTCGCTCTTCTTCGGCATTCTGCTTTTCCATTAATTGTTCTTCCTCTTCATCGTTCTGCTTTTCCTTTGATTCCACACTTTCATCTTCTGCATAGAATAATGCTTTTTCTTTTCTTTTTCGTTCTTCCTCCTTTGATACTTTTTGTATTTTGCGTTCCTTTTTATTAAGTAGCTTTTTGTCGAGGGGTTCTTTCTTATTTCTAGCTATTTTAAATATATTGTCAAACTCGTCATCAAGTTTTATATCAGTTACTTCATCTTCTTCATCACTACCATATGTCTTAAGGTCATCACTTTCGCTGTCATTTGGATTCATACTTCCAAAAGATACGCTTTTCTTCGCTATGGGTTTTAAAGGAGTTGTTACCACGAGATCTTTCATCTTCTCAAACTCATGTTTATCATTTTCTAATTGTATTTGTTGTTGTTTCAGATCCTTTTCCTTTGCTTCAATCTCTAAGTCTTTCTTCTTAAATTCTAATTCTTTTGAATTCATTTCATGGCCTTTCGTATTGAACTGAATCTCTCTAGCATTCACATCCCGCCATTTCTTTTTGAATTCATTTTCTTCGGCATTAATATCTTGAAATCTCTTTTTCATTTCCAACTCTTTCATACCAATTTCGTGGTCCTTCTTTATGAATTCCATTTCTTTTTCCGAAAATTGTGCATCTATTTCTCTTGCTTTCTTTTCAAGTTCCAACTCTCTCCTTCTATTTATTTCTTCAAAATCCTCTTCATGTTGTCGTTGTTCATTTCTGAGCTTTGCAAGTTTTATTTTGTTTTCCTTTACTTTTGCTTCATCCATTTTATTCATTTCATCACTGGATGTAAGAAATACTTTTTTCATCTCAACTGACTTCTTTTCAAATTCAAGATTCGTTCTATCAGATTTTGCCTTTGAACTTTCTTCTTCTAGCTCTTCTCGCATTTTTTCCAGTCGTTTATTTTCAGCTTCTACAATCTTCTTGCTTGCTTCAAGAGAATCCTTTTTAGCCTCCAGAATATCTTCGTCATGTCCACGTTTCATCTCTCTACATTCATCTATAATGAGGTAGTTTAACTCTTTCTGTTCAAAGATAGTATCTTTGGCCAATTGTAACAATTCATTTGTGTCATTAATCTTGGATGGAGGTGGAGCTATTAAATCTGATCTCATCTTTTTCAATTCATTTTGAAGGTCGTCTAATTGAGATTGTATTCGTTCCTCTTGTTTCCCAAACAAATCATAGAGCAGTCTTGTACTGCAAGAGTTGCCTTCTGTTTCTTTTGGAGGCGCCACTATCTCAATTTTCAATTGCACATCCTTAATAACGGTCTCTTTAGTTTCCTTTGAGACAGGAGACTCTTTTGTATCATCTGCGACGGGAACTTCACCATGTGAAATATTAGTATGCTTGGGACTTACATCGTCGTTACCAATTTTTACCTGTTGGGAAATCTTGTTGTCAGGATCAGCGATGGCGTTCTCAGATGTGCGTCTTTCATATTTCTCGTAATGTTCGTGGATAACTGGTGCGTATATGATGTCGCCCGAGGCATGCCAGTTAGCATTAGAATAATTAGTACTAGATCTAAGCACTTCGGGGCGATCAACAGCAAAACCACCAAGCAATTTATTTTGATTCTCTTTGCCGCCCTTGTGATATGATTCGTCTACCACGTGGTTATTTAGCTTCTGGGATGGCGTTTGCTTTAACCTTTGCGAAGGGGAATTTCTTTCTATCTCCCACTGCTCTAGTTCTTTGTATTTTGCAGCCCGACGACTGAGCTTTTCTTTCAATGACCTACCAACGTATTCATAAACGTCATCCGGGATTGTAACTTGAAGTTGTGAGCCAGACGACCTGCCAATTCCACGTTTGCTCGCAGGATAGTCTTCCATAGGGTAGTTTGTCACAGGAATCATGTCAGCAGTAGGATCAATCTTGCCATCGAAACGTAGCTGTTAAAATTAGAAGGGATTATGAAAATAGTTGGACTAGATATCGAGACACTTTTAACGTTGATTAACATTTTACTTTACAATTCCTATAAACAAAGTTGAATAAAACTATTTTTCTTTGGTGTTTTTAATTGGTAAAACGAGTAAATTCAAATCTAAAGATCAGCTCTGGTATTAAATAAGGAGATGGAAGGCCCATGATCAGATCTTAAAATTAAGTTACTAACGAGGGAATAAAAGGTAGTGATACGGTCGTGTATTAGTGTATTAGATTGGGAAATGAAAGAGTAATGATCAGGTCTTGTAATGGGGTATTCAATTTGGGGATGAAAAGGCAATGTTCAACTCTTGTAAAAGGTATTAAATGAGGAAAGGAAAGGGTAATGATGAGGTCTTGTAATAGGTATTCAATGAAGAGATGAAAGGCCAGTGATCAGTTCATGTAATAGGTATTCAATGAAGAGATGAAAGGCCAGTGATCAGTTCATGTAATAAGGTATTCGATGAAAAGATGAAACGCCAATGATCAGTTCTTGTAATAAGGTATTCGATGAAGAGATGAAAGGCCAGTGATCAGTTCATGTAATAAGGTATTCGATGAAGAGATGAAAGGCCAAAGATCAGTTCTTGTAATAAGGTATTCGATGAAGAGATGAAAGGCCGACGATCAGTTCTTGTAATAAGGTATTCGATGAAGAGATGAAAGGCCAGTGATCAGTTCTTGTAATAAGGTATTCGATGAAGAGATGAAAGGCAAAGGATCAGTTCTTGTAATAAGGTATTCGATGAAGAGATGAAAGGCCGACGATCAGTTCTTGTAATAAGGTATTCAATGAAGAGATGAAAGGCCAATGATCAGTTCTTGTAACAAGGTATTTAATGAGGAGATGAAAGGCCAGTGATCAGTTCATGTAATAAGGTATTCGATGAAGAGATGAAAGGCCAATGATCAGTTCGTGTAACAAGGTATTCAATGAAGAGATGAAAGGCCGACGATCAGTTCTTGTAATAAGGTATTCAATGAAGAGATGAAAGGCAAAGGATCAGTTCTTGTAATAAGGTATTCGATGAAGAGATGAAAGGCAAACGATCAGTTCATGTAATAAGGTATTCAATGAAGAGATGAAAGGCCAATGATCAGTTCTTGTAACAAGGTATTTAATGAGGAGATGAAAGGCCAGTGATCAGTTCTTGTAAAAAGGTATTCAATGAAGAGATGAAAGGCCAATGATCAGTTCTTGTAACAAGGTATTTAATGAGGAGATGAAAGGCCAGTGATCAGTTCATGTAATAAAGTATTCAATGAAGAGATGAAAGGCCGACGATCAGTTCTTGTAATAAGGTATTCAATGAAGAGATGAAAGGCCAATGATCAGTTCGTGTAACAAGGTATTTAATGAGGAGATGAAAGGCCAGTGATCAGTTCATGTAATAAAGTATTCGATGAAGAGATGAAAGGCCGACGATCAGTTCATGTAATAAGGTATTTAATGAAGAGATGAAAGGCCAATGATCAGTTCGTGTAACAAGGTATTTAATGAGGAGATGAAAGGCCAGTGATCAGTTCATGTAATAAGGTATTCGATGAAGAGATGAAAGGCCGACGATCAGTTCTTGTAACAAGGTATTCAATGAAGAGATGAAAGGCCAATGATCAGTTCTTGTAATAAGGTATTCGATGAGGAGATGAAAGGCCAATGATCAGTTCTTGTAATAAGGTATTCGATGAGGAGATGAAAGGCCAGTGATCAGTTCATGTAATAAGATATTCGATGAAGAGATGAAAGGCCGACGATCAGTTCTTGTAATAAGGTATTCAATGAAGAGATGAAAGGCCAATGATCAGTTCTTGTAATAAGGTATTCGATGAAGAGATGAAAGGCCAGTGATCAGTTCATGTAATAAGATATTCGATGAAGAGATGAAAGGCCGACGATCAGTTCTTGTAATAAGGTATTCAATGAAGAGATGAAAGGCAAAGGATCAGTTCTTGTAATAAGGTATTCGATGAAGAGATGAAAGGCCAACGATCAGTTCTTGTAATAAGGTATTCGATGAAGAGATGAAAGGCAAAGGATCAGTTCTTGTAATAAGGTATTCAATGAAGAGATGAAAGGCCGACGATCAGTTCTTGTAATAAGGTATTCAATGAAGAGATGAAAGGCAAAGGATCAGTTCTTGTAATAAGGTATTCGATGAAGAGATGAAAGGCCAACGATCAGTTCATGTAATAAGGTATTCGATGAAGAGATGAAAGGCAAACGATCAGTTCTTGTAATAAGGTATTCAATGAAGAGATGAAAGGCAAAGGATCAGTTCTTGTAATAAGGTATTCGATGAAGAGATGAAAGGCCAACGATCAGTTCATGTAATAAGGTATTCGATGAAGAGATGAAAGGCCGACGATCAGTTCTTGTAATAAGGTATTCAATGAAGAGATGAAAGGCAAAGGATCAGTTCTTGTAATAAGGTATTCGATGAAGAGATGAAAGGCCAACGATCAATTCATGTAATAAGGTATTCGATGAAGAGATGAAAGGCCGACGATCAGTTCTTGTAACAAGGTATTTAATGAGGAGATGAAAGGCCAGTGATCAGTTCATGTAATAAAGTATTCAATGAAGAGATGAAAGGCCAACGATCAGTTCTTGTAATAAGGTATTCGATGAAGAGATGAAAGGCAAACGATCAGTTCTTGTAATAAAGTATTCAATGAAGAGATGAAAGGCAAAGGATCAGTTCGTGTAACAAGGTATTTAATGAGGAGATGAAAGGCAAAGGATCAGTTCTTGTAACAAGGTATTCGATGAAGAGATGAAAGGCAAACGATCAGTTCTTGTAATAAGGTATTCAATGAAGAGATGAAAGGCCGACGATCAGTTCTTGTAATAAGGTATTCAATGAAGAGATGAAAGGCAAAGGATCAGTTCTTGTAATAAGGTATTCGATGAAGAGATGAAAGGCTAACGATCAGTTCTTGTAATAAGGTATTCAATGAAGAGATGAAAGGCCAATGATCAGTTCTTGTAATAAGGTATTCAATTAGGAGATGAAAGGCAAACGATCACTTCTTGTAATAAGGTATTCGTTGAAGAGATGAAAGGCCAACGATCAGTTCTTGTAATAAGGTATTCAATGAAGAGATGAAAGGCTAACGATCAGTTCTTTTAATAAGGTATTCGATGAAGAGATGAAAGGCCAACGATCAGTTCTTGTAACAAGGTATTCGATGAAGAGATGAAAGGCAAACGATCAGTTCTTGTAATAAGGTATTCAATGAGGAGATGAAAGGCCAGTGATCAGTTCATGTAATAAAGTATTCAATGAAGAGATGAAAGGCCAACGATCAGTTCTTGTAATAAGGTATTCAATGAAGAGATGAAAGGCCGACGATCAGTTCTTGTAATAAGGTATTCAATGAAGAGATGAAAGGCAAAGGATCAGTTCTTGTAATAAGGTATTCGATGAAGAGATGAAAGGCCAACGATCAGTTCTTGTAACAAGGTATTCGATGAAGAGATGAAAGGCAAACGATCAGTTCTTGTAATAAGGTATTCAATGAAGAGATGAAAGGCCGACGATCAGTTCAAGTAATAAGGTATTCGATGAAGAGATGAAAGGCCAATGATCAGTTCTTGTAATAAGGTATTCGATGAAGAGATGAAAGGCCAATGATCAGTTCTTGTAATACGGTATTCGATGAAGAGATGAAAGGCCGACGATCAGTTCATGTAATAAGGTATTCGATGAAGAGATGAAAGGCAAACGATCAGTTCTTGTAATAAGGTATTCAATGAGGAGATGAAAGGCGAGTGATCAGTTCATGTAATAAAGTATTCAATGAAGAGATGAAAGGCCAACGATCAGTTCTTGTAATAAGGTATTCGATGAAGAGATGAAAGGCAAACGATCAGTTCTTGTAATAAAGTATTCAATGAAGAGATGAAAGGCCAACGATCAGTTCTTGTAATAAGGTATTCGATGAAGAGATGAAAGGCCGACGATCAGTTCTTGTAACAAGGTATTCGATGAAGAGATGAAAGGCAAACGATCAGTTCTTGTAATAAGGTATTCAATGAAGAGATGAAAGGCCGACGATCAGTTCATGTAATAAAGTATTCGATGAAGAGATGAAAGGCCAATGATCAGTTCTTGTAATAAGGTATTCGATGAAGAGATGAAAGGCCAATGATGAGGTCTTGTAATAAGGTATTCAATGAAGAGATGAAAGGCCAATGATCAATTCTTGTAATAAGGTATTCAATGAAGAGATGAAAGGCCAATGATCAATTCTTGTAATAAGGTATTCAATGAAGAGATGAAAGGCCAGTGATCAGTTCATGTAATAAGGTATCGAATGAGGAGATGAAAGGGCAATGATGAGGTCTTGTAATAAGGTATCGAATGAGGAGATGAAAGGCCAATGATCAGTTCTTGTAACAAGGTACTCAATGAAGAGATGAAAGGCCAGTGATCAGTTCATGTAATAAGGTATCTAATGAGGAGATGAAAGGCCAGTGATCAGTTCATGTAATAAGGTATTCGATGAAGAGATGAAAGGCCAAAGATCAGTTCTTGTAATAAGGTATTCGATGAAGAGATGAAAGGCCAGTGATCAGTTCATGTAATAAGGTATTCGATGAAGAGATGAAAGGCCAAAGATCAGTTCTTGTAATAAGGTATTCGATGAAGAGATGAAAGGCCGACGATCAGTTCTTGTAATAAGGTATTCGATGAAGAGATGAAAGGCCGACGATCAGTTCATGTAATACGGTATTCAATGAAGAGATGAAAGGCCAATGATCAGTTCTTGTAACAAGGTATTTAATGAGGAGATGAAAGGCCAATGATGAGGTCTTGTAATAAGGTACTCAATGAAGAAATGAAAGTCCAACGATGAGGTCTTGTAATAAGGTATTCGATGAAGAGATGAAAGGCCAATGATCAATTCTTGTAATAAGGTATTCAATGAAGAGATGAAAGGCCAATGATCAATTCTTGTAATAAGGTATTCAATGAAGAGATGAAAGTCCAATGATCAATTCTTGTAATAAGGTATTCAATGAAGAGATGAAAGGCCAATGATCAATTCTTGTAATAAGGTATTCAATGAAGAGATGAAAGGCCAATGATCAATTCTTGTAATAAGGTATTCAATGAAGAGATGAAAGGCCAATGATCAATTCTTGTAATAAGGTATTCAATGAGGATATGAAAGTCCAATGATCAATTCTTGTAATAAGGTATTCAATTAAGAGATGAAAGGCCAATGATCAATTCTTGTAATAAGGTATTCAATGAAGAGATGAAAGTCCAATGATCTATTCTTGTTATAAGGTATCGAATGAGGAGATGAAAGGCCAACGATCAATTCTTGTAATAAGGTATTCAATGAAGAGATGAAAGGCCAGTGATCAGTTCATGTAATAAGGTATCGAATGAGGAGATGAAAGGCCAATGATGAGGTCTTGTAATAAGGTATCGAATGAGGAGATGAAAGGCCAATGATTAGTTCTTGTAATAAGGTATTGAATGAGGAGATGAAAGGCCAATGATCAGTTCTTGTAATAAGGTATCGAATGAGGAGATGAAAGGCAAATGATCAGTTCTTGTAATAAGGTATCGAATGAGGAGATGAAAGGCCAATGATTAGTTCTTGTAACAAGGTACTCAATGAAGAGATGAAAGGCCAATGATGAGGTCTTGTAATAAGGTATCGAATGAGGAGATGAAAGGCCAATGATTAGTTCTTGTAATAAGGTATCGAATGAGGAGATGAAAGGCCAATGATCAGTTCTTGTAATAAGGTATCGAATGAGGAGATGAAAGGCAAATGATCAGTTCTTGTAATAAGGTATCGAATGAGGAGATGAAAGGCCAATGATTAGTTCTTGTAACAAGGTACTCAATGAAGAGATGAAAGGCCAATGATGAGGTCTTGTAATAAGGTATCGAATGAGGAGATGAAAGGCCAATGATCAGTTCTTGTAACAAGGTACTCAATGAAGAGATGAAAGGCCAGTGATCAGTTCATGTAATAAGGTATCGAATGAGGAGATGAAAGGCCAATGATCAGTTCTTGTAATAAGGTATCGAATGAGGAGATGAAAGGCCAATGATTAGTTCTTGTAACAAGGTATTCAATGAAAAGATGAAAGGCCAGTGATCAGTTCTTGTAACAAGGTATTCAATGAAGAGATGAAAGGCCGACGATCAGTTCAAGTAATAAGGTATCTCATGAGGAGATGAAAGGCCAGTGATTAGTTCTTGTAACAAGGTATTCAATGAAAAGATGAAAGGCCAATGATCAGTTCTTGTAATAAGGTATTCAATGAGGAGATGAAAGGCCAGTGATCAGTTCTTGTAATAAGATATTCAATGAAGAGATGAAAGGCCAGTGATCAGTTCATGTAATAAGGTATTCAATGAAGAGATGAAAGGCCAATGATGAGGTCTTGTAATAAGGTATTCAATGAACAGATGAAAGGCCAATGATCAGTTCTTGTAATAAGGTATTCAATGAACAGATGAAAGGCCAATGATTAGTTCTTGTAACAAGGTATTCAATGAAGAGATGAAAGGCCAATGATCAGTTCTTGTAACAAGGTACATAATGAAGAGATGAAAGGCCAATGATGAGGTCTTGTAATAAGGTATTTAATTAGATGATGAAAATGCAATGACCAGCTCTTGTCTCTTCAATTAGGAGATGAAAGGGTATTGATTAACTCTTGAAATAGGGCATTCGGTTAAGAGATGAAAAGGCGATGATTGACTCTTGTAATGGGTATTTAATAAGAAGATGAAAAACAATGATCAGGTCTTGTAATCAGCTATTAGTTCCTCTAATAGTTTGACTATTTAATGAGGAGATGAAAGGAAAATGTTCTTCTCACATAGTTTGGTATTCAATTAGGAGATGAACGCAGGATCAGGATCCGCGGAGTGTTAACTTGATTCAACCTGAGATAGATTTCTATTCGTCCAGTTCAGATAAAATATTATAAACCCTACATTATGTTTGAAACTTTAGAAATAAATGTTATACTTACACCCTCACCCATCGCATAGCAACCACCAACTTGGCTCGCAAGCTGTCCCTTGATTCTAAAAGTAAAAATCAACTTAGATATTTTTGTGAAAGATGAATACAAGCAAATTGAGCCAACAGCCACATTGTTATGTATTCTTTCTGATAGGGTAACGTTATAGTTTTCAATGATAGCAATACGTGATATGAACGTTTATTGAATTTTGAAGTTTGAATCATGTGTAAAAATGCGGTTCCTAATATTTGGTCGTACTCTCCCCTCTATAGGCTTGGCAATAGAAGGCGTCCTTTTGGATCGGTTTTCCATCCTGTTTATGTGTATCATCCAAATTATTGTCATGTCTATGGGTGTTTACCGAAATGTAACCATTTTCACCATTATTGGCCATTTATCACTCACCTCTTTAGTTTCCTAATGAACTCAAGACAGTGATATTTCTTTCCCTCCCTAGTTCTACATACTGTCATCAGCATTGGCTGAACGTGCATTGTTATATCAAGGATATACGGGTCTACAATGAGAGACACATTCGACTTAGAATCAAGGATACAGGGTAACAAATGGAGGTCTAAAATATGAAGTACTTTCAAGCTAGAACCAGAGATACAAGGATTAACTAAATTGCCTGGCTAAACGTGCATGGTTATATCCAGGATAAACGGGTCTACAACTAAAAATACTTTCAAGCTAGAATTAGAGATACAGGGGGTAACAAAATTGGTTGAATTGCATGGTTATATCCAGGATACATATGTGTCTACACGGATACATTCAAGCTAGAATCAGAGATACAAGGGTTAAAACAAAATCTGGTAAACGTACATGGTTAATGGTTATATCCAGGATACATGCGTCTGCAACGAGAGATACTTTCAAGTTAGAATCCGAAATACAAGGGTTATCACAATTTGGTACGGTTGGGAACATAAATAAATGACAGGTGGATCTATTCTATCACCATTTCCTAGCCATGCTCATCTGAAAGCCCATACTTTCCAATATTGTCTAGATAAAAGTTGTATATTTTACATTTTATATACTCTCACCCACTGGTATATGGCCTCTTCAAAATTCTCTTAATTTTAACACTGGAAATCCTCACTTCAGCAAATCCACCTGTCATTTATTTATGTTCCAAACTGTAAACGTACATGGTTATATCCAGGACGGGTCTAAAATGAGAGATACTTTCAAACTTGAATCGGAGATACAAGGGTTAAAGAAATTAGTTGAACGTGCATGGTGATATCTAGGATACACGAGTCTGCAATGTTACTTTCAAGCTAGAATCAGAGATACAGGAGTAATAAATTAGGTAAATGACTAAACGTGCATGGTTATATCCAGGATTCATGGGTCTACAATTAAAGATACTTTCAAATAAGAATCATAGATATAGGGTTAACAAAGTTGGTGAAACGTGCATGGTTATATCCAGGATACACGGGTTTACAATGAGAGATACTAATACTAGATACTAAGCTAGAATCGGAAATACAAAGGTGGTAACAAAGTTGGTTGAGGATACATGGTTATATCCAGGATACGGGTTTACAATGAAAGATACTTTCAAGCTAGATTCAGAGATACAGGATGTAATAAAATTGGGTAAACGTGCAGGATTATTTCCAGGATACACGGTCTACAGTCAGAGATACTTTCAAGCTAGAATCAGAAATACAGGGGGTAACAAAATTGGTTGAATGGCATGTTTATTCGTATCCAGGATACACGCATCATGATAAACCATGACATCTCATTTCTTCTCAGCCCCGAGATGCCATGATATAATAAGCTTGATTTGGCGATCCAGGAGAGCCCAAAATTGAGGATTTTTGAGATCTTTCATCCCAGCTCATATTTCATCTAATTGGGGTCATTGAACGTGTGTACCTGTGCCTGTGCTAATATCTGCTGTTAAATACAATGCTGATTGCATGATAACTATCTCACTTATTGACAGTTATAACTCTTCCCATCTGATGTGCGCAGATCACAGAATATGCCTCAAAATATCAGAGTATCAGAATGGGATACACGGGTCTACAAGGATACATTCTAGCTAGGGTCAGAGATAGAGGCGGTAACAAAATTGGGTAAACGTGCATGGTTAAATCTAGGATGTACAGGCCTACATTGAGAGATACTTTCACGCTAGAATCAGAAATACAAGGGGTAACAAATTGGGTAATTGTACGTGGTTATACCCAGTAAAAACGAATCTGCAATGAGAGATACTTCGAAGCTAAAATCAAAGATACAACCCAAGGGGTAACGAAATTGGCTCAACGTACGTCGTTATATCCAGGGTACATGTGTCTACAATGAGAGATTTTCAAGAGAAGAGGGATATACATTTGTGTACAGATGAATCTTGGTAGGGATATATATTTTTTGTATCGATGAATCTTCGAAGGAGATATATTTTATTTTAGTGTAGATGGAACTTGGAAGGGGAATACATTTTGATACAGATGCATGTTGAAGAGGGTTATACATTTCAAAATAGGGTACATTTTTAGATAGCTGAATCTTGGAAGGGGAATGCATTTTTGTACAGATGCATCTTGGAGGGGGATATTACATTTTTATATTGATGAATCTTGGAAGGGGGATACCTTTGTTTACAGATGAATCTTTGAAGGGGCATACATTTCGGTACAGATGCATCTTGGAGAGGGGTATACATTTTATGTAGATGAATCTTGGAAGGGGCATACATTTCGGTACAGATGCATCTTGGAGAGGGATAAGCATTTTTATATAGATGAATCTCGGAAGGGAGATGTATTTTTTTAGTGTAGATGAAACTTGACAGAGGGTTCATAGACGATATCCCATTAATTTTGGGGGATTTTCTATGCGTGAATGAGTATCGACCATTTCAATGAGTAAGGCAGCAAAAGAATGGAGATTTCGACAAGATGGCAAATAATAGCTCGAGCATTCATCGGATATCATATTTGTTGAGTGTAAAGAAATGAAAGACATAGAATATCATATTACTTTCATATTTTGAGGAGTTAACAAAATAGTATCAATAGGATACGATTCGGATATCATGTCATAACATGCAAATACGAGTTTAGGAGCACAAATCAAATTATCGGGTGTTGTAATCCCCATATATCATATATATCCTCATGTATAAGTTTAGTATACATATGATAGATTTCGAAAGATAAATTGTGGAACTTGGGGAGCCGTTTCGGTATCTAGGGTATGAATGAATCTTGAATGAAATCTATCATATATACTTACACTCATTTGCCTCAGTTGTCTTTTCTCTAAAGTTTTGCCAGTTGACGTTGACAAAACTTTCCTGATCGGGTGTAGCGTAGCTGATGTTTCGCCATTCCCGAAATGCGTCGTCTAAACACTCAACATATCTGTAAATAGATTGTTAAAAATAGTATCAGTGATGGTATGTTAGTAAATAATCATTTGCTCTTCATCATATCTTTTTGTTTTCAAATCTAGAGAAGAATTAGTCTTTGTTTAAACTGCACATTCATTTAGATTAAATATTTTCCATCATGGATCTTTTTCTAAATGGATATTGGTATACTCTAGTCGCATCTAAAATGCTCGTAGAAATTAATATATTAATATATTATTGTATGTTGCACATTCTGTGAAAACCAGCTGAAGAGAATATATCAAAAAGTAAAATCTTAGAGAAATGTTATTAGAACTTTATAATCAACCCTCGTATAAAAGAAATTAATGAAAATGTAGAATGCAATCAGGCACAGCCCAACCGTGCAGTCGTAGTTTTCTACGGGATTATTTGTAACGGCGAAATAACTAAAGGAATGATCCTTGATAATCAATGAGACCCATTACGTCAAATAGCCCCACTTTGATGGTTTCAAACGTTACCTTCATAGTGACCTTGTTACACAACATAAATTCTATTTTATATAACCCTCTTCTCTTTAAGATTTCCCCCCATTTTTTCTTCAAAAATAGTAATTTCATATATTCTATTTTAATAGTTTTGGTGCTTTCTACATAAAATCTAAGTATTCAGTACTAAGAATTATTGTATTTATAATTCAAATGGATTCATATGAAAAGTAAAAAATTTGCGGTTCATCTTCCAACGAACAGATCATTATGATAAAGGAAACAATATATTTTTTATTGTAAAATTCAAATGCATTAATACATACAGTTAAAAGTTAGCGGGACATCTTCCCACGAACAAATCATTAATATAAAGGAAACAATATAATATATTTCTGTGTAATATATAAAATATGATTATTCAATACAACATATACGTAACGTTTACAGTATACGTAATGCTTTATCCTGTGAGACATATTTTTAAAATTAAAATTGTATATTTCTAGTACAATAATGGTGAGATTGCGAAATCCGCCCGTGTAAAAGCGAATCGTGAAAGTCGACCGAAATAGCTTGAAATTGCTGCTAAATACGTCCATTACAAGACCAGAATTATGGATTCGTCATTACCTTGAAATTATTCGTCTCTGTTCATCTCTCCGCATGAGAAGAAACGATCCGTTCGCTCGAAACATGATATTTTGTGAAAATCCAATCGTCTCGAGTAAAATTTTAGATAAATATTGCTAGGAACCAAACATAAACAAAGCCTGTATCTATGACGTAATCAGATGGAGAAGAGTGACAAAACAATGTAACTTCTGAAAACGGTGTGGTTGATAGGGTAATTGATATGACGTCATCAGATCAAGGAGGATTGGCTCCCAGAATGCAACACCGATATTCTGCAAAACAATCACCTAGCGATAGCTTTGTTGGAGAGTATCGGGTCATTCTCCATGCAGTCGTACAAATTACACAGACACGAATAGCAAATGACGCATGCGTGGAGATTAAAGAATATCGAGTTGGAACCCTGGCTTCCAATCCTCCTTGTCATCAGATTGAGAATATTGTTATTCAGACCCCTTATGAGCATACTAGATAAAGTATTTACAAGGCGACCGAATGTCAATATTTTATAAATTACATCATAAATTATAATTTGCTATTATACAGTGTAATACATTTTCGCTAGGCTAAAACATCATTTTCTATATTCTTCCTACCGTTGTGAAGCTAAGTTCACATCAACGGCGAATACCACGCTTTAAATCGGTGAGCAAAGTGCCGTCATTTTTGTTTACTTTTCCAAAAATATCACGATATCCTAAGTAATGTTACGCTCTGATAAGATCCTACGAATTAGTTGCCGCTTTGGGGGACGAATTGTTTCCCGACTTGTTACGGTTCCTCACGCTTTGACCAGGCTTTGTTACGCTTGAAAATAAAATCACGCTTTGATAAGCTTTATGTCGCTTTGATGCGATGATGACGCTTTAAATCAGGCTCTGATACGATTATCAAGCTCTGTCGTGCATTGTTACGCTCTGTGAAGATTTGTTACGCATTGGAAAATGCAGAGATCGCCGATTTCATGCCGCTTTTGATCAAGAGCCTATATAAAGATGCAGCAGATCCATAAAATCATTGCATCTTTGATTCCAGAACACGATGGCAGAACAACAAGATCTAGAAGTTCTAGATGTACCAGAGCATGATCTATCTGAAGAAGACATGATGTGGTACTCAAGTCTCAGCGCTATTTATAGGAATGGAGACAGAGCATGGGTATCGTAGGAGAGCATGAAAGAACGTGAGAGAGCGTGAGGAAGCTTGGCAACCGTAACAAAGCCTAACAAAGCGTGTTAATCCTTGATCAAAGCGTCTCAATTCGTGGGAAAGCGTGAGAGTCCTTCATGAAAGCGTAACAAAGCGTGTCAGATCTTGATTAAAGCGTTTGACCTCGTGTCAGATCTTCATGCCAGATCGTAGCAAATATTGAGATATCTTAACGAAGCGTGTCAAGTGGTGACAGATCGTGAAGATTGGGGTCTCCCGCTTTGAACCAAGCTCTGTTAAGCTTTTCTACGCTTTGGGTCAAGCTTTCCTGAGCTTTTTACGCTTTGTTAAGCTGTGATACGCTCTCGGCGCTTTAATCAATTCGTGACAGAACGCCCAAAATTTTTAAACAGTTTGAAATTTCTGGTGTTGCTCACCGTTTAGTATAAAAGGCCCGATCCCGGAATAATACTCAAGGATTCACAGGCTCGAGGTCGTTGTGTCAACACCTCTAACTGTTATATAGCATAAGTATATTATAGATCGTCACATATTTATATAAAACGGTGATCTTTATTTCGACAAATCAATTCCACATTTATGGGTGAAGTTTCAGGATCTTCTATTTGTGTATAATAAGGAAAAATTGACATCTAAATAGCACACAGCTTGGTATATGAAATATCCTACAAATGAAACAAAGCAGTTCTAATACAAGGATTTATATTGGCTGTTGTACATATTCTTTGAACGCAATCACTCTATGGATAATGTTTTCAAAATCATTATAAACGGATTACTTTATCTCAAAGACAATTTCAATAAACTGGATTTTACAGAACTCCCCTTATTTCTTAAAAATGGACTGATCCAGTCGATTCGCCTGGAGCCGCCATATTGTTTTTATACGGGATGCTTATCGGAACCCTTTAAAGCCTGTTCCAAATTTGTCCTAACTGACAGGTTTGAAATAAACATTATTACCACCTTGCCGGGCCTGTTCTAGGGGTATTAGTACTAATTTAGAATGCATTTATTTTACTATATTGCCCTATGATGGTACTTTTTACACACTGAAAAAAATTATGGTAGTGCCAAAACCGGTCTAAAACATCAATTTTAAACGATTTTACGCCTTAAAGGGTTCCGATTAGCATCCCGTATAAAAACAATATGGCGGCTCCAGGCGAATCAACTGGATCAGTCCATTTTTAAGAAATAAGGGGAGTTCTGTAAAATTCAGTTTATTGAAATTGTCTTTGAGATAAAGCAATCCGTTTATAATGATTTTGAAAACGTTATCCAAAGAGTGATTGCGTTCAAAGAATACATGTACAACAGCCACTATGAATTCTTGTATTAGAAACCGGTTTGTCTTGCTTTGTTTCATTTGTAGGATATTCCATATGCCAAGCTGTGTGCTATTATATTACGTTATGGGGAAACTTAGATGCCAATTTTTCCTTATTATACACAAATAGAAGATCCTGAAACTTCACCCATAAATGTGGAATTGATTGTCAAAATAAAAATCACCCTTTTATAAATGTGTGACGATCTATAATATACTTATGCTATATAACAGTTAGAGGTGTTGACACAACGACCTCGAACCTGTGAACCCTTGAGTATTATTCCGGGATCGGGCCTTTTATACTAAACGGTGAGCAACACCAGAAACGAGCGTTCGATTTGCTAAACGATATGCGTCACCCTTTAAATAGCAGTGAAATTAGGGAGAGGATTTAACCATTTTGCTCAATAAACACATTTATATATCATATCCGACAAAACCTTTGGTATGCATAAGTTAAGTATGGAATATATAACATATTTATGGGTCATTTGCTGGAATTACACCACAAAATCCGCTAAAACGTTTTAGTGGAAGGCGCTTTATAAAATCGCCATTCTGATTACACCAACATTTCTAAAGCGTCTTAGGGATTATATTTTGGAATTACACCTGTTTTTTCTAAAACGCCTTTCGTGCACTTTTAACGATGTAGTTATGGATACTATTCAGCATACATGTATGTGTACATCTCCTGTAAATGTATTCTTTTTGCATCTGAGACAAAACTGATCTTCCATAATTTGATTAAAAATGCATGACATTGCATAATTTTTATTTATCTTTTATTAATTATGAGAAAACATATAATAAAAAGGTAAAAGAAAAATATGTACATATTCTCTGAAGATAACACTTGATTTCGATGTGACCTGGCTACCATCATCCATTTTACAATTTAGATAAAGCCAGATAGCAGCGTGACCGGATGTCTCATCATGTATCAAATGTCTTTATTATTTTTGAAAATCAACTCATCCTTTGGCCGGCATAAGCACATCTTGAAAAGATCTTGGCAAAACTCCATAGACGAGCGGCCAGACAGGCTTACTTCATGAGAGAAGTGCAGGAACGCACAAGCAGAATAAAAAATGGTTTGGTTGCTGGGGCTCTTTGGCTTGCTTGGAACGACCGGAAAAGAACGTTCGATATGGGAACGTGAAAGATCGAGGCACTTTTTTGATTTCATTGTAGAAAGGTAATCACAGACCTACACTTGATGAGGAAATTGAACTTTAATTCGAAATATTGAACAAATGAGTTAAGTGTAAGCCTACAATGAACGTGCACGAACTGAATACATACTAAAGAACGTACTCATCATTATGCATACGAATGGACGTAAACGTACCAATGTCCTCATAAATGACCTATCAAATAAACTTTTGGACGTAAATCTAACTTCGAAATAATGAACGGACGGATGAATGACCAAATAATTACAATTTTACGAACAAACGAACGTATTAGAACAAACGTATAAGAAACCAAGGACGTCAATCTCGAGATTGACGTCCTTGAAGAAACCAAGTCAAGAAGGAACGTGTAAATGAAACAAATGCATCTTAATCATCGTTTAGATACCTCTTTAACGAAATAAATATACCACGTATACAGTGTACTATATCTTACGTTATTTAGCTTGCTATGTGACTTTTCAGGACCTGGGATAATGATGATTTCAGAAGAAATTTCGGAAATGAGGTCTTATTTCGTTTAGGGCAAATGTTAAAAACTAGTAAAAACCCGGGTAAGGCGTCTTACAAAAACCGATCGGTATTACACTACACACTTAAAACGCCTAACGACTTAAGCCGTTTACTAGTGGCAAGGGTTCTTAGAGTTTTAGAAAAGCGCTTTTGTAAAACCGCAATCGTGATTACACCTAATTCTTAAACCTGGTTAAAACCGAAGAAGCTTTTGTAAAACGCCAGGTGTAATAAGAAGCATCAACAGGCAAAAGCGTTCAGATATCAAAAGCATGATGATGGCGAGGAGACAACGCTGAAAGGGTCTCAAAATGATATTCAATATAAAATTGGGTATGAATCAAAGTCATACAGAAGTAGGCATGTTGCTAGTGGAAATAGTAACAGATTTGCAAATAGAGACTATAGGTATTATAATGATGAGGAAAGTGAGAGGTGTTATGACAATCATGATGACTATGATGAAGATTATTGGTACAAAGATGAAAGGCATGATGATCAATATTATTCAAACACCAATGATCAGAGAGATTGGTGGTCTGATAAAGGCTATTAAGCTTGTATGTAGATGTGTATATCCAGTAACTCATTTTAATGTTAAGCACAGTTACAATAGTAATTTCTTTATTGTTATTTTTATGTTATAATAGTATACAAGAATCTAACAGAACTATGGAGAATGTAAATGGAATAAGGATTTCAACATTCAATGTACATGGATTTTCAACATGTAAACCATTCCTGTACAATTTATTATCAACTGTAGATATTCTAGGAATTTCAGAGCACTGGGTATACAATGCTGGTTTATGTAATGAAATGAGTACATTTCACCCGGATTTTGAATGTTTAAGTCTGTGTGCAAAGCGAGTATTTAAGATTGGTAGAGCGAGTGGTGGCATTGCTATTTTTTGGAGGAAATCTTTAAATCATTGTATTCAAATAAGTGATATTAATTTACATTTTGATGTAAATCATGTACTACATAAGAGAATTTGTGGTATAGAATTAACAATACAAGGGAATAGTGAGAAATTGTGCATTTTTAATGTTTATTTACCATCTAAGGATAATGACAATGGTATTGCATATTCAAATGCCTTAGATATCATTGATAATATTATTGAAACTAATGATATGCATCAAAGATGCATTATAATTGGGGATCTAAATGGTGATCCTCGTGCTTTAAATAGTGGTAACCCTCAATCACAAGGATCACTGTTATCTGAATTTACTCACAGGAATGAAATGAACAGTGTCAGCTCAATACATACACTTAAAGGTCCTAGGTATACATACACTGGATATAATGGAACAGTTTCTTGTATTGATCATATTTTAATACCACATAATATGAACAGTCAAATAGTTGAAGTTTCGCATATAGAGAATCCTGTTAATACATCTGATCATTTGCCAGTGAGAGTAATTTTGGAATTAAAGTGCAATTTCCAAAATTCTGAGAATATTATGCAGTCCTCTAAACTTGCATGGAATAAGGTGTCTAAAGATTTTATAAATGACAATTATTTTCCTTTAGTGGAATCTTTATTTAAGAGGCTGAATGAAGAGAAATCTATAGATAATGACAACACATTTGATAAAAGAAAATTCTCACCAAGTGAAATAGAGGAGTTTATGGAAAGTATAATTAAAAATTTTAATTCAGCTGCCAATTTATCTATACCTAAAATACGGTTCAGGAAAAAGAATGGTAAACCCTACTGGAAATGTAACCCACTATTACCCCAGATAACAAAGGATAAAAAGATTGCTTATGATAACTGGTGTGCAGCGGGAAAACCAAGGGAATCCAATAATGTTCTTTGGATTAAAATGAAAGAGTCTAAAAAGGCTTTAAGGAAAGCTTTAAGGCAAGCTGAGTATGAATATAACAAACAAATTGATATCACAATTGAAGATGCTAGTGTTTCACAAAAAGACCTGTGGTATTTATTAAACAAAGGCAAGAAAATGTCAAGATTACCTGATGTTATACTTGATGAAGAAGGAATTTTATTGACTGATGCTGAAGAGGTTAGGGAGTCATGGAAACAATATTTTGAGAAGTTAGCTTCACCTGACCAAATGAACAATATATATGATGATACTTTTAAATGTGCAATTGAACAGAGAATAAAGTGTATAGAGGATGAAACTGGTCATGATTCTCCACAATTTCAGAATGTTATAACTGTAGATGAAGTCAGGGAATCCTGTTATAAGTTACCTAAGGCCAAGGCACCAGGTTATGATGGCATACCATATGAACAATTTTTGTATGCTGGTGATCACACTTTTAAAACTATAGCATTTCTATTTAATATGTTGATTAATGAAGAATATTCACCTAAGAACTTTAAACGGGGTGTTATAATTCCAGTATATAAAGGAGGAAAAAAGAAGAAACTTGATAAAGATAGTTACAGACGTATAACACTTCAATCATCATTGTGTAAACTATATGATGAGATTTTACTTCAGAGGGAATTGCGGTATGGTCATAGTTATCAGACAATATCAGAGTTACAGGGTGGTAATAAGATTAAATGTAGTTCTCTTCACTCATCCCTTCTTCTTCAAGAGGCTATAGCTCATAATGTTGAAAATGGAAGTAAGATTGTTGCTGCATTTTTAGACACAAAGAAGGCATACGACACGGTGTGGATTGATGGGTTATTTGCTCAAATATATGACGCTGGTATTAAAGGGAAATTTTGGAGAATTTTGCGTCAATCTTATATAAACTCTATGGACTCTGTTTTCATACATGGTGCAAATTCTGAATGGTTTGTTAATAGACAGGGTTTAAAACAAGGTGGAAAGATCTCCATGTATTTGTACCTTTTATTTATAAATCCACTTATTAACTTGCTTGCAAATAATAACTCATGTAAAGTTGGATCATTAAATGTGAGTTGTGTGTGTTATGCTGATGATCTAGCAATTCTAGCTATACACAAGAGTAAATTAATTGATCAATTAAAACTTGCTAATAATTATGCCAATAAGTGGCGATTTCAATTTAATGCTTCCAAGAGCGCAATTATGGTTTTTGGAGAGACAAAAAGTCAGAAAAAGAAAAGACAACACTCTGAAGGTACCAACATTACAATTGAAAACCTTGTAATTAATGAGGAGAATTCATATAAGCATCTTGGTGTTAATGTTTATGCAAATAATAATTCTGATAAGTTGAGGAATGTTAATGCTACAATAAGTGATGCAAGATGTAATTTTTATGCATGTGTAGGAGCCAGAATGAGGAATGATGGTTTAAACCCCCTAATACTTTCTAAGGTTTACCAATCTGTAATGATACCTAAAATGCTATATGGAGCAGAAGTTAGATCTTTTAATAAGCAGGAGGTTGAACTTTATGAAAAAACTCATAAACACATGTGTAAATCTATTCAGAAGTTACCTCAGAATACACCAAATGATGCATGCTTGGCATTATTGGGGTGGAGAGGAATATTATATAATATTGAGCTATGTAAGCTAATGTTCTGTTTCAACATATTGTCCTTGGGTGCCAGTAATATTTATAGAAACATTTTTATATTTAGAGTGTTTGAATGTTTAGTGAATCATCAAGCAGGTGGTATTACTAAAGAGTATATTACTATTTTAAATAAATATAAATTGTTGGACAATGTTGTGAGCTTCATGTACAATGGTTGTATAAATATGTCAAAGTTTCTTTGGAAAAAAATATGTAAGAACAATGTTAGGGATTTTGAATTTAATAGTTGGAGACAATCTTTATCAATGAGTATTCAACTTCAAGATTTTAGAACTGTACAGTTGCATGTTGACATTCCTTCTATCTGGTATTACTTAGGACTTAAACATCCTGAACTTAAGCAAAAATGTAATATGATGATTAAGTTGCTATTTGGTATACATACTTTAGAAATTAACAACCATGGTTTACCTAGAGAAAATAGGGAATGTAAGAAATGCAATAATAACTCATTAGAGGATCTTTATCATTTTATTATGGGTTGTGATAATTATGTTGATATCAGAAAGATTATGATTGAAAATTTGATTAAGGAAAATCCTACATTTAAGATACTTTCATGTGAGGTATTATATAACATTATTTTAGGCATGGAGTTTCCAATGAAAAATTGGGATAATGTTTTGATTATTTCATGTAAGAATGTATCAATTATGTACCACAGAAGATTTTTTAGCTGATTTACCAATGTATCCATTGTTATTTTGGGTCTAAATTTTGCCCATGTATACATGTATAATTCATGATATTGTTATTGTCTAATTAGCATAAGGTATAGCGTAAGATTGTTTTAATTGTCAAACTATTCTTCAGTATTGGAGGCTAAATAAATAAATAAATAAAAAATTCCAGCAATTGAGAAAGACAAACGGTTATAATTATCTTACAAGTTCATATTTATTGTTATATATGTTACCCCTACCCATAATTTTGAACTGAGAAGAGACCTCTCAATCTGAAGGATATACCTCAAATTTCATCACAAAGTTGTTGTAATTAATCGGACTTTCATTCCATATAGGACTTCTCATATTATTCATAACGTCAACTTATGGTAAAAAGTCACTTACTCACGATTTTGGGAGTTATTCTATTAAATCATTTCTAACTTTTTACCATATTGAGGAAATTTTCTCCATTTGGTCAAAGTACACATATATTATATATCTGAATGTTTGGTATGATAATAACGAAAAATATAAAAGATATGATTGATAATTTATCTTTTTTCTTTACAGAGGATATTATATTATAATTGCTGCACTTTTAGCCTGATCATTATATAAAGGAAACAATATGATATACATTTCTGTGTAATATATTATTTATTATTATTCAATACAACATATACGCAATGTCTACAGTATAATACGTAATGCTTAATCATGTCAGAGACATATAAAACTGTTTTATACACTGTATGTCTCTGATCACGTGAGCCAATTTTTAAAATTGTATATTTCTAGTACAATATCACATTCCGAAATCCGCTGATGAAACGATTCTTGCAAAATACGGCGACCAAAAAGCTTGAAATAGCAGCTAAACAAGAATTATGAACTGTCATTACCTTGAAATTATTCGTCTCTGTTCATCTCTCCGCATCAGAAGAAACGATCCACTCGCTCGAAACATGATATTTTGTAGAAATCTAATCGCCTCGAGTAAAAGTTTAGATAAACATTGCTAGGAAGCAAACATAAACAAAACCCTATATATGACGTAATCACATGAAGATGAGTGACGAAACAATGTGGTGTGTTTGATATGGTAATTAATATGACGTCACTAAATTTGTTTCTATGCTTTTCCAACACAAGGCTTCTCAACTTTTACTCATATAGCCTTGGAAAAAATCATAATATTTTTATTATATTCAATAAAAATCGTGACGATTGAAATCTTTTGTATGTATGTACATAAATTAAGAAAAACACAAAACCACAAAACAAAATTTGTTCTTGAAAGTTTCAATATAACCAGTCAACTGGTTCAGAAGCTGTCATCTTTTGCATTACATGCTCCAAGTAGCTGCAATTGAGACCAAGGCAGACCTGGATTCAAATGACAAAATTGCCAATTACCCTTACCCCATCCAACCCTTATAATAGCATTACATTTAGCGGTGATTGCCTTCTTTAAGTCAGCAATTGCCTGTTATTGTTTTGGTATACATTGTCTTTCAAATAGCCCTACAAAAAGAAATCAGGCGGATTCAAGTTTGGGGTGTATGGAAATGAAGAGTTATCTGACCTATGGCTTATGATCCTGTTGCCAAAGTGTTAAATTAGCAAATCAAATGAGTTATTCTAGGTATAGGGGGCAGCGTCATCTAACTAAAACCAAGGGCTGCCCAAAACTTCCTTATAGGATGATACTGTAACTGATTTGTAGTGCCACTGAGTCGTAAGCCAGGTAGGTCAGATAACCCTTCTCCATATAACCCAAACTTGAATCCATCTGATCTCTTTTTGTCGGTCTACTTGAAAAACAATTTATACCAAAATAATCCTCAGACAATTGCTAACCAAAAGAAGGCAATCACTGCTAAATGTAATGCCATAACAAGGGTTGAATGGGGTAATATACTATAAGGGTAATTGGCAATTTCCCCATATGAATCCCCTCTACCTTTTGACTGGTTGTATTGAAACTTTCAGGAAGAAATTTCCATAGAACTGTTCTGGTGTGTGCAAAATTTTCTTGATGTCACTTGTCTAGTTTAGGAGATATTGCCCACTTCAATGGTCTCCTTTTTTCGGACACCCTGTATTATATCTGAGACTAACACAGTTATGGTTGACAAGGTTGTCTCAGATTATAATCGTCATCTGAACTACTGTTTGTCCGCAAACGTTTAGATTTTCTGAAACATATCATGCCGAGTCAGTACTATTGACACACGTTTGTGATAAAAGTGTCATGGAAATTCCGCCTACGTGAAATAAAGAAAAAAGAAAAATCGTACCTTCGAGATTTCACCATTCTGTTACGAAAACGGATCAACGAATCCGTCTTGGTTCCTAATTTGAAGAGTGGAGTATACAGTTCTACAGTATTAAAGCTTTCGTTACGTTTAAAGGCCCCCTCACATATGAACGATTCCACCAGACGCAGTCTTGCGAAGTCAATTCTGGCGATTGGGAACGTAAACATGCGAACTGAAGCACATTTTTGCGCATGCTTCCGAAGCTTTCCGAGGGGGTACTTACATATACGAACACCCCAACGATGTATAACGTACACGTACTAATGGGAACGACTTTTACTCAATTCCTATTCGCAAGACTGCGCTTAGTGAATTCGTCCATATGTGAGGGGGCCTTAAAGCTAGCATGATGCGCAACTTCAATCTGCCATCTGCGCTTTAAAGTTGTATATTTCTAGTACAAGATGGCGACTTTGCAAAATCGTGAATGTAAAAGTCGACAAAAAAGCTTAATATTTCTGATAAATACGTCCAATTAAAAAGAGAAGAATTATGAATTTGTGATTACCTTGAAATTATTCGTCTCTGTTCATCTCTCCGCATGAGAAGAAACGATCCATTCGCTCGAAACATGATATTTTGTAGAAATCCAGTCGCCTCGAGTAAAATTTTAGATAAACATTGCTAGGAAGCAAATATAAACACAGCTGTATCTATGACGTAATCAAAGGAAAAAGAATGACTAAACAATGTATCTTCTGAAAAGATTTGGTTGATAGGGTGATTGATATGACGTCATCAGATTGAGAATATCGTCATACACACCCCTCAGGAGCATAATAACAAGGCAACCGAAAAAGAAATAAGATACTCTTATTTTAAGAGATTTAGGTATTTTCAAAGGAAATTGTGACACATTGTAGAGGAAGATTATTACAATATCTACCAACTTTCATCACGTATAGTCTAAACATGTTAAAGTTACGGTTGTTATGGTTACGGCTGTGAGAGGTATGAGCAGTTCCAGAACATCGCTAAAATTTGAAAATTGCTATAAAATACAACCATCTTTCTCAATTTTTCACGAGGAATTCATTTCTGAGGTCCATTTCAATGGATCTCATATCCTTCTGGATATATCCAGTGCCACATTGTTATAAGGGCAAAATGAGGAAAAAAACTTTAGGCCCACCTTGTCATATCCGCAGCTGAGCCATCAGATTACATACTTTTGATCATGTGACTTATAGTTATGATCATATGACTAATAGTTATAACAATGTGGAAATAATGGGACAATCACTTACTAGTATACTTTGTTGGTAATTAACAAAGGAGATCATAAATCATGACACTATACATGTAGTCATGACAGTTGCAGGATATATTGTCATTCCACATTCTGGAGCAATTTCATCTCATAACAGTTAAATCTCTTGGAATGAGAGCATTTGTATCTTTACTTTCCGGACACCCTGTATGTGCTCATCATCCATCCGTTCAGCTCAGAGGTAGAGCGTGTACCAATTACCAAGCCCATCCGAAGGGGAAGGGCGTTTAGGGCGACCCCTCCCTCTTTTTCCAGAAACTTTATTTTAGAAATTTATATTTAATGATGCAAAATGGCTTTCAGGCTCAGAATACACCAGAGAGGGTCTAAATTCCAATGGCATGCCCCCAGACCCCCAGGCTTACGGCGCCCCGCGGCTGCAACGCTGTACATGGTCGTGCATCGCACATGCCTGGGGCGTTGGCGGCACAATCCATCCGTACACGAAAGTCCACCCTATGCTTAGTGAGCGGACCTAATTTCAAGGGTGATGGTAAAGACGAGGCATGGCGCCCAAAAACCAAAGAATATTAGTACCATAATCTTTTAAGTCGTATTATTGCAGCATTAGGTGATGATATTGTGATATTTTATGCTGTTTTAGAAGTGAAAGATGTTAAACTATGCATACCGTTTGTTTTACATCCAATAAAACGAATAGTTAAGATGAAACAGTCGTTTAAAGATACAATTTGAATTTACCGCAAGAAATTACAACCTAATATTGTCAATATGTCAATAATTCCTGATCGATGTCACATATAAAGATATATGTACCTAGATATGTTTTATTTTTTCATATATGCGAAATAAGGCGGTCTCTAGTTATGTACATCCAATACAAAATGAATGTTTACTATTCGGCGATCAGAATTTCGATGACGAGCAATGGCGATGTAATTTGCGAAGAAAGCATCAGTGCACCTAGTTACAGGCCAGGTTTGGGCGCCATGCATCGTCTTAACCATCGCCCTTGAAATTAGGTCCGCTCACTAAGCATAGGGTGAAGTCGCCCCTTGAGAAATCCTTTTGATACGCCTGATTTCGCATGGGTCCCGTTCGATCCCCGGTTCGGGCACTTTACTTGTTGCGTTAAGTAGGCTACTTCAGGGTGTTTGACTGAATGGTCCACGACTTCGATATTTTTCTTGTATAGTCTTATTAAAGTCCGCAACCAAATCATGTATCGCATAAAACTTAGTAGATTAAAACTTACGGGGTATAGTCATCACATGATTTTTATTTTTAATGACGCGCAAACTAGTTCCCGAGTTTACAATTATAATGGGATTTAAATAGTTATAAAAATTGATATATGCAAAGTATTTCTCAGCCAATCGACGAGGAGCATTTTAGTGCATTAGATTAAGGTATAGTCAACTGAGCAGGCTTTTTTTCCGCGCATTATTGTTTCATAATAAACTCACACCCCATTCCCAATTCCCACCACGTCGTACAAACGGAACTGAACGACATACGTTTGGCGCCAACTTTGTAAGTATTCATTTATTTCAACGTTTAAACAGAATATGAGCATTTCTTCCCCATGAAATTACCGCGCATGCTACACAGAGATGCCTCTAGGAATAGCCTGACTACGGTAAAGTCAGATACCGTTGTCACAAATGGCGGACATAGCTGTTGCTTCAACCCTTCAATCACTTGGTCTTCATTTTATAGGATTTTATCGTCGCTAATTCTGTGCATGCATTAACCTCTTGTGATAATGTATCATATGAAATCTCATTTTCGATCAAATTGGCCGTGAATCGCCACAATATAGCGTCTTCGATATCCTCAATGACAATGTAATCTGAATTTGAGTAATTCAGAAACTCGACCGAACGTCGCTATACTCGTTGCTCTATGCATAAACTAAAGGCTCTAGCCATCCCTCCTGTGTTTGGAGGTTGCAGGCTAGTTTTATTCCATCGGGAACTACGTTGTCCTTACCTTTCGATTATTCGTCTCTTTTCTTCACGCCTTAAACGAGGGAAAGAACCACCCGCTTGTAAGTTCATGATGATAGCCACAAGATTTGGTTATGTTGTCAAAATCCGTTCTTCTCCGTGGAATACCGTTTTAGAAATGTTGCTAAGTTGCAAATAAACACAAAGTTGGGATTATGACGTAATTGAATAACCAGATATGACAAAACAATATGTTATCAGAAAACATAAAATTTCAATATCGGTTGGTTGGTTAAACGTCTTAACCTGGCACTGAACGAAAATACTTGGAGTTTGAATGGTTTGGTGTATTCTTTTCTTCTATCTGTTACCCTCCCTTGCCCGTAGCCAGCTTTTACCAGGGGGGGGGAGCTTTTTTCCAGGGGGGGAGCTTTTTCACAATTTTGGCTAAAAATCATGCGAAAAATTCTTAGAATGGTGAAAAACTGCATGATTTTGAAAGAATTTCTGGCCAGGGGGGGGGGGGGAGCTTCCGCTCCCCCAGCTCCCCCTCTGGCTACGGGCCTGCCTCCAACATACTAAAATGTTTATAGGTGCAAACACGATTTGTGAGACATTTTCATCATTGATCAAAATATTGCCGAAATAGTATTTGCTAATTTTAATATTGATTCAGCGGTTCAGTATCAAAATTATCCTCATTTATCTTTTATCGGATGTATTCCTTCAGTCAAAACACTTTCTATTATGGCTACTTACTAAAAGTGTTCTTTATCAGGCCCGTAGCCAGCTTTTGCCGATTGGGAGAGTGCATTTTCTGAAAATTTTCAAAGGGGGGAGGTGTTCACATATGACAAGAAAGGTCCAAAAATGGCCAAAATCACTTGAAACATGCTCAGAATGGTGAAAAACTGCTTGATTTTGATGTAATGTTTTGGCCAGGTAGGGGGGTCTGTTTATATATAGATTTGTAACCACAACCAATAAATACTTTTGTAAACAGACTCCGAGATCTTTACGTTCTGTTGTATACATGTCGAAACAATATGTTAACTGATTTTCCTTGATATCAAACATATCCGATTTTTTGACATTGTATTCATATATTTTGAACCCTAAAGTAAACATGTTAGTTACTATTTATGAATTTCATGAACGTTCTCAGACGGGAAGGTGATTTTAGAATTTTGAAATGATTCAAAATTCGATGGCGACCATACCGTTCTGTAATCAGGTCATGATGACCTTCTAGACTAAGGGATGCGTTATATAGTCAAGTGAACTCGACTTAATGTTGTTGTTTCACGTTTCTTTTTGACGATTTGGATATTTGTTTTTTATTTTTGTTTTCAACATTTGCGTCGAGGATATTAAGCCCTGTATATTGCGGTAAATGCTTTTCTGCCCTCTGTGCTCAACAAAAGTTACACAGATAAGATAATGGATCCAATGCTTCAACTAGAATGTATTAACTCTTACCTTAAACACAGGAAGTACTTGATAATTGAAGAAATGTAATCATTTTCGTATATGTTTGAACCAATTTCCAATATGGTTCTCAAGGTCACTCAAGGTCACTGAATACTGTCTAAATGTGAAACCATGCAACCAAAACGAAATCGTAATTATTTATTACCAACATATCTGTTTTCGGTTTCTTCACCCTCCTTGGTGTCTGAGAAGGCGATTCAATTGTCATAAGACGATGATAAACTTTCGAGTTGAAATCTCGATCTCAATATGGCTGCTGTTATTTATTGTAATTTCGTTTTTCGCTTCACCTAGAGTTTTACTTTTACACAATCATTACCCAGAATGCATCTACACATGGGGAAAAAAAATTTTCCAGAAAAATTCTTATACTTCTTCAATTATCAAGCGTTTGACGTGTGTAAGGTAGGATTAAATACATTATCGATGAAGAGCATATTCTAATACATAATTTGTGTGATTTTGGTTGCCTAAACAGGCCAGGAAAGCATTTCCCTCAATTTACAACCGGGAAGTGTGTACGACCCTAGTATGCAAGAAAATAACAAAAAATAAATATCCAAATTATCAAAAAATAATGACAAATAAAGCATACGATGGTCGGATTTATATGACTAGCGTTATACGACGTTGCACACCGATGTGGAGCGACCTGAACGAACTGCGAATGAGATGGACGTATTGACGACTGTTTATGAACGAAGTAGCTAATTATTTTAGACATATTTCCCGACCACAGCCAGATTGAGCCCGTTTTACGACGTTTTCATAGGACTGGCAAGAACGGGTAAGAACTAGTTTGATGTGATAGGGGGGGTAACATGTATTTGTTAATTTTAATACTGATATTCAGTATCAATATCATTCTCATTTATATTTATTCCTTTAGATAAACGAACTAAGATTACTTACTAAAAGTGTTCTTTCAAAACTTTGAACCCCGTCTTTGAAAACCATTAGGACTCATCGATCAGTGTTACCCCTAAACCAGTTCTTACTGTACATTACTAAGTTCATGAAACGTTTCGCCTAATGGATCTGTGAGAAAATGGATTGGACGTAATCGAAACTTAATCTTTTACAAACTTTATAAGACTGACGGGTATGTGCACAAGAACACTGGCGGCCATCCCGTTCTGCAATTTGACAGTGCGACGACGTACTTAAAACGAGATGGATTCGAAGAACGGGACTCTTAAGATCTTAACTGACGGTGGACGAGCTTGTACTATGTTGAAGCGTTGTCCGTGGCTGTAAAAATTGCTTCTGAAGGAGCTAGCATAAAGCTGTGGTCACACGACGTTCTTTGGATTTTTAACGAAGGCGAAGGTTTATATTTATCTCTCAAATTTAATTGTGTCACTCTGAACTATACAATGTCATGTATGTTTTGTTAGTATACCTTTGTACACTGTGATATTTATGCGTGTTTAGATAACCTTAACTGCGATCTTGTACAATTCTTTATCTGACAATTACACAATTAGGAGGAGGTCAGGGTCCGATTTATTTTATATGATGTATAGTTTTTGAATTCGATACTTAACCTCCAGGCCCTACTGATTCGATCGTGTCAAACTAGTCATTTCATTTCAATATCATTGTTGTGAAATAACAAAGTGCCCTCCCATACGATTTGTTTTGAAAGTTTATGTTCGGCGATTTACAAGATTCATCGAATTTGTCATTTTCTAATCTATCATATACTGATGAACAAAATTCAAAAAGCTGCACACATGAGCCTTTACTTAAAGACCCCGTGTTAAGTTTGAAAATATATTTTTATCATACATTTACTATTTATCATGACTTTATAAGTAATTTTAGAGATTTTTGAAGAAAAAAAAATTTGAAAAAAAGTTGTCAGGTTTTCTTTTATCAAATACATGTATTCAAATTTCCCGCCATTTTTCTTATAAAAGTTGAAATATTTTAATCATCAAAGCAAAAACTTTATCTTTTTAACACCAATGCAAAGATTGAACAAAGGAGACAATAATAGAATGTCATATCAAATGTGCCACTTCAATGTTTTAACATGTGAAAAATATTTTGCAACCTAAGTGACCTCATCGTGACATCACTCAGATGGCAAAAACATTTGAGAATGCTGTCAAATAAAAATTGCATAATAATGTAGTTTTAGACACGAGACCATGGATTATGACATATTATATAAGTTGTTATTAAGAGTTAGAAGAAGTAATCGTTAATCTTCGAGGACAACTTTTGTGTCACCCTGTAAAATCGATTAATATCAAAACCACTTTTTAATACGTGATAACAGGGAGAAAAGATCACGAGAGGTCTCAGTTTTTTAAACAGCACTACATATAAGCGTAATAATTTACTTATCACATATACTGGGAGAAAACAGGTTCGTTTGATATGTTGACAGAGTGTTTCATCGGGTTCTTGGTTATTGCTTTAACCAAGTGGATTTATGACAGATTAACGCGAAAAAGATGCACGGTTCCAGGGCCGTATGGATTACCTTTAATCGGGAATATACACCAAATCGGCAAATCACCATTTCCATTACTTGAGAAGTGGAGGAAAACGTATGGAGATGTCTATAAAATCAACTTGGCAATGTCTGATGTAGTTGTTGTACACGGGGAAGCAATTTATGAAGTTCTCGTCACGAAGGGCGATGACTATGCAGGACGACCTCCGAGTGAAAGATTTAGGTTAATAAACGACTACCAAGATATTTTAAGCCGTTCGGCTGATGCACAATTAAAAGATTACCGTAAGATAGCTCACCAAGGATTGCGGCAATATGGAACCGGTTTTGATCGCATTGAGCAAATCAGCATGGATGAAATTCAAGATTGTGTTGAAAGGTTTGATCGGGATGATTCGTTTGATCCATATGAAGACATGTACCTCACAGTAGCAAATATTGCGCTTATTATGGTAAGACGCGATTACCTACATCTCCGACTTGAGCTCATCTCGGTCCCTTTGACACAATATTTATATGAATTGCCATAAATCATATAGTTTTAAAAGTACAGGGTGGTAAAAAACCGGAAACCCGGCATTCGGCATTTTCCTCATATCTTTGTCATTTTAAGAAATCACAATTTTACAGCACTTTGAACATCATGCTTCAGATTTGGCCATCATCGCGCTGTAGGCAAACCTGCTCAGTTGTTGTCAATGACCCAAATGCATACCTCAGCAGGTATGGCCTAAATGATAGCAATGATCTCACTTTCGAGGTCTGCAATTGTCCTGAGGTCATACTATACTTTCCATCTCTGCCATATCCCCATAAGTAGGGAAATTTTGGACGACATGTGCAGGTTTCTTCTAGACATCGCAGGTTTCTTGGCCACCGGCAATGTTCTTTACAGTAAGTGTACACGCTGTGACTATCAATCTGATGGTCATGAAATTAGGTAGGCTGGTAGGAAATCGAGTGCTGTACAAATGTGTAAAGTTATTTCTTTAAATGACAAAGAAATTAGGAAAATGGTGTAAGAGTTTACAGTATTTTGACCACCCTGTATTACTCATATAGCTATAAGCCCCCTCATGAATCCTCAGCGAATCCACCAAGCGCCGCCCTGGGCAATTTTGTCGAATCTTCACCGAAACTGTTTCAAAATCTGTAACCAGATATACATTACGAATTTTACCTAATTCGCAAGAATGCGTTTAGTACGTGGATTCGTTCATTTGTGAGGGGGCTTAATTTGCATGTATAAATGACTATTTGTTGCGAATGTTTCAACGAAAATTAAGGGTTTCGTTTTAGTGTGATGAATATATTTATTTATATTTGCGAATCGATTTACGAAGTTTAACAAGATTTGATTGAGTTGCATCAACCAGTAGGTCTATCAAGAAAGATGAGCATCTAGATTTGGTTTTACTGATGTAGTTCAACTCATCTTTCTTTTTTACAGTTAATGGGAGAGAGGTTTGATAAAAATGATGATATGTTCAAACTAACCTTAAAGGTTGATAGGGATGCCGTCAGAGTATTTGGTATTGATTGCGCATATATGGATATTCTCCCCTGGACGATAAACATTCCGCATGAGTCTGGGAGACTTTTGAAAGAGGGTTTAGTGAATGTGAACACCTTGAAGGAGCTATGCTTTGACAAGACAAAGGTGTGTGATTTGTATGTGTACTTGCTGCACTTAATTGTCATGTCACGTTTTTTGGTCGGGTTGTGCCAAATTTGGTGTCGACGAAGAGTCATATTAATCTGAGATGGCAGTTTTATGTTAGAATGTGTCTTATCCATACTTGAGTATACAACAATTGCACATGACTTGTAGAGGGCTTGTACTTTCCTGAGATTGATTTAACAATATTTCGGACCTGTACTTTATGCTGCAGTTTATCTCCACATTAATACAAGTATTTACACTACGTTTATATAGGGGTTTGTTTAAAAAACCGGGTGACCGGGTAACCGGGTAACCGGGTAACCGGGTGACCGGGTACTTAACGTTCCTAGCAGGGTTAGGATTTTTTTATTTTTAACGTTGGATCTGGACGATACATGTACGTTATTTTCGACGTCACGTTTTGAGGTTATTTCACATCGTAAGAACGTTTTGACAACGTTAACTTTTAACGTTAAAATAACGTCGGTAATGAACCGATTTAGTGAGAACTTATTGACGTCTTTGTAACGTTTCCTTAACTCACAAATATTTTGAAGCCATTTCCACAATGTTGAAATTCAACCATCCATCGACGTTCTGTGAATATTTAAATAACGTCAGATCAATACGGTCCATAAACATCATTATTGACGTCACGTTTTGAGGTTATTTCAAATCGAAAAAACATTTCGACAACGTTAAATTCTAACGTTAACAATACGTCGGAAATGAACCGACTTAGTGAGAACACAAAGTTTTTGTCATGTTTTTTTCCACCAACAAATATTTTGATATAAAAAGCCTGTTTTGACAACGTTGAATTTTAACGTTTGAGTTACGTCACATATGGACCAATGTAGTAAAAAATCAAACGTTCCTGTTTGTTATGTTTTCCACACTAACGAACTTTACGGACACGTTACAACAACGTTTTTTTTATACCATCAATAGATGTCTCGTGTTTACGTTGCCTCGATGTGTAAAGAACGAAAATGTGCAACGTTTTCTAGGAACTTATATGCTACTTATGAGCAACGTGACATGGACGTCACTGTTTGCTGGATCGATTATTTTAAAAAGTGCTCTGTCTCACCCTATGCAGACAGAGCCTGTGGGTAATATTGGGTGCGGCGCAAATGAGCGGAGGGTGCGGAGCTAACGGTCTTTTTTGAATTTGAAATTGGGATATTTCTGAAACTAAGCCGTTTTGGGACTTCAAATATACCGAGATATGTGTATTTGACACCAAATATCAATAAAATTGTGAAAATAGTAGTATTAAAAGTAGTAGTAAAAAATCTCATAAAACTCCTTTCATTTAGAAAACCTTTGATGGAGATAATATTAGGGGTGTGTTTGATGCTATCTTCAAGGAACAAGAAAGGCGTAAAAACACAGATCAACCTTTGAGTGATGCAGCGTTTAAGGGCATATCTGTGAATCTTATTCTTGCAGGTAAAGATAGATTATTTGAAAAAAAACGGTCCATTAAGTTTATGAAATAGAAAAACATAGGTAGGCCAACGCTAGATCTCAAATTAAAATAAAAAACATTTGTATTCCCTTTCGAAGTTATGTTTAAAAAGTCGTGGGGGGGGGTACAATAGACCTTTCCAATAAACTCTGCCACCTTTTGGTACATCAAAGAAACTAGGATACATTGATTGGCTAGATTGATGATGTCATTGGTTGTAGCAATATATCCAAGTAAAAATAGACCTAACTTATGACTTATTTTGAAAAAGTACAACCAAATGACATCAATCGAGCCAATACATCATATATTTCTTGATATACCAAAATGTGGTAGGGTTTATTGGAAAGGTCTATTAGGCCTACCTGCGTGTGATGTAAGGAAGATTTAGTCCAATGATCGACTCCTTTTCTATTGCAGCTATTCTGACAACATCAACTGCTCTGAAAAGTATGATAGCATACCTGTTGGACTACCCAGACATCCAGGAAAAACTTCACAACGAAATTGATGACGCTATTGGAGAAAGGTAAACGGGATTGTCCGTTATGTTATGCCTTCAAAATACTATAAATGACTAGTACACCCAATTATTATGGTTACATGGATATAGATCGAATATCACGTATCAAGATTCGACTTAGTTTAGCTGAAATCGGAGGTTTATCGTAAACGAAAGAATCTTGGTAACCATCTTCAATATATAATAGAGTCGTCCAGCTCCGGAACACTGCTAATGTTATGGCTACAAATTTCGTTTTTCACACATATTGTTTTTTAAATAATTCCAAAGATCTAAAGATTATATAAAGAAACCATCTTAGGCTGCCATTTTGAATTAATTAACATTTCAAAATGGCCGTCATCACGACAATGTAACTTTTCACCGCAGTATTTCGAATGTCATGCGAAAGATCAATATAAAGCTTGTAAGACTATGGAGGGAAAGCTATGTAAGAAATACCAAAGAATTATGGGAGCTACTCACTTCTTCTGAACTTGGCTTATTTGTCAATAGGTAGCAGCATGTAAAATTTTAACCAAATCCGTCGACTAGTATTTGAGATATCAAAGATGGCGTCCGTTTTGATGAACGAGGGCTATCTTGAAAATCGCCAAATGGAGGGACATACGGCGGTGCCTTCGTTTGACAAAACTGAGAAATCTGACATTTTCCCAATTAATCAGCAAGAAGAAACTGAGAAAGAAACACGTTTCAATAATGTTTGAATGGTGGTCAAGGTGGACTAGATCCCAGGGTTCCTACTCGATCTTCTGCCATTCAGCCTGAACGAAGAGATGTTCTTGGTACGAGAGAACCGCAATTTTGTTCACTTTAGAATTTCAATTGCGAGTTTTGGTCTTGTTTGCATAAACAAAAATTCCATAACACTCAAGAAGTAAATCTTTTGGACAGCTGATTATAAATTGTAAGTCAGTTATAATGACAAAAATACGAACCTTCTGACATTTTCATTGTTGGAAAATATTCAGTTGCGTCCCTGGGGGCTAATCCTCCTTGAATACTGGTAAATAGGTAACTGGTCAACTCGTACCCAAGACAACTCGTACCCAAGTCAAGTCGTACCCAAGACAACTCGTACCCAAGACAACTCGTACCCAAGTATATGTATTGTTTTGAATCAAGTGTTGGGCTGAGAATGGGTATAGATATACATATTATAATGGTTACATACAGTTCAGAATAGTTTGAAGTATGTAGAAGAGTTTTTGGAAGAAATCGATTGAAATTTGTGACCAAATATATTGGTCACAGATTCAGATGTTCGAGGGAAGAGATTTATGTTTATTCCACATATTCATAATCATTGTTCACAATATTAGTGGTATTTTTGTATGTTAATGAGTGTTTGAAACAAGTATCAGATCTAATTCATCTTGAAATATGGTATTATCAAAAATATAAAGATTTTCAAAAATTGTGCCTATTTCTTATTAAACATCTATTTAGGATTTCATATTATCAGATTAAAGAATGATAAATTTGAGAAGTCACCTTCATAAAATTAAGCAATAAAAAATATTCTAAATAATATGAATATCAAATATTATTTTGATACTTATTCATACATGATATAATACACTTTGCATGCTTGTGTTCAAATATAATCCAATTAAGTTCAAAATGGAAAAGAAATTAACAGATTAAAGTTCCCATATTAATTTTTTCTGAATGCACTAAACTAAATTAATTGTTTGATTCATTTGTTGAAAAGTTACTGTTGTAATTATATTCATTTATATATGTATTACAAAAAAAGTTGAGAACAAGCCCTTCAAAGCACTTCAAAGGTAATCCAAGTTAAAACAAAATGCTTTGCTTAATCCATTGAGAAAAAATGTCTTCTAAATTCAGAAAAAATATTGAGGCACATTATAACATTAAACAATTTGACACAGACTCAATTTGTTTTCTTATATGCACCCATAAAACAGAAAATAAACGTGGGTACGAGTTGTTTTGGGTACCAGTTGACTTGGGTACGAGTTGTCTTGGGTACGAGTTGTCTTGGGTACGAGTTGTCTTGGGTACGAGTTGACTAGGAAGCGGTAAATACATATAGGGTGAGCCAAAAAGGTAACCCAACCAAATGTATGTTAATAACGCAGTCATTCAGCATGGGTTTAAAATCGTATTTAGCACAATTAAACCTTGTTTAATGTTCTTTCATTCTACTAAGTGTCATCTTCATCTAACTCTAATAGCCACGATTTTATGGCCATTTACAAAACATGCGCAAAATGCCGAAATGTGTCTCACTGACACCCCATCCCATCAGATTTTTATGTGCAGGCCTATTTCCTACACTAACAACATTTGAAACATTGAAATAAGAGATGAGAAGGAATATGGGAGCCATAAAACTAGATGTTTATGCTCGTTTATGACGCCAAATTTTTATGGCATGTTTTATAAAATGGCCCTAAAATCGTGACCACTAGAGTGAGACCACTGAAACTTGGTAGAATGACAATACATTGGACAAGACCTAAGTGCCAAATATGACACTAAACCCATGCAGGATGACTGAGTAATTAAGATTTGTTAGGGTAACCTTTTTTGGCTCACCCTATAATGAACAAAATATAATAGAAATTAATATCGTTCTTAATAAATTGCATTGAATTGTTTTTGTATCTCATGCAGGATTCCTACATTGGATGATAGGAAACGCACGCCATATATGGAAGCGTTTATCCTTGAATCGTTAAGGTACATGTCCCACATTCCATTTGCGATTCCACACGAGACAATGGTGGACGTCACTCTGAAAGGGTACTTTATCCCTAAGGGAACGCAGGTAAAATGCAACTTCAAAAATAACTGTTTTAGAAAGATATTGTAAGATTACATTTCTCGTTCTTTATATTAACTTCCATTCAGAAAATATGTGACTTCTACTCAACTGACTTCTCTTAAGCAACAGTATTTGATTTACTTTACTGAATGTGGGCCAATGTGTCCACACCTCTAGCCTATATACCCTATTTATAACAGCCCTTTACAAATCTTAAGCAACACTTAACGTTAGGTTTATTGAAGGTATGGACCAATTTATTCAGCCTGCATCACGACGAGCGGTACTTCCCCGACCCATGGACTTTCAAACCAGACCGATTTTTAGATGATGCAGGAGAATTGATTCCAACGGACCAACGAAAGTTGTAAGTAGCCCTTGGCCCTGGATGCGAATATGGATATCTAAAAGCATGTATGTGTGTCTGTGCATTTGTTTTTTGATTATTCTTTTTTAGTTTTTTATGGTACCTTTATTTAAACAATATTAATATACATCATTTAACAGGGCCTAAGCCAAAGCATTATTGGCCCTGTGGGTAACAGTATTTGAATATACATTAAAGATGGCTCTCTTGTTTGGTGAACAGGTGAAATGAACTGTTTGTTTTTAACTCATCATAAATACATGTTATTTACGACAATTTATATTATCTTACAAAAAAATCTGAAAAAGATTTAAATACAAGACATTTAATATAATTATTTAATGAGATGTCACCAAACAGGAGAGTATTTGTCTTGAGTTCTAAAGAGCATCTTGGTGAAAAAAGAAGTTCAGGCATTATCCCAAGTTCCCCCTCCCCCCCCAAAGTTCTTCTCTTTCTTTTTAATAATAGCAGGCAGTTGAAGATGAGGTGCTTAGTAGATTGGTATCTGTAGCCACATAAACAATCTGGACTGTCAACATTTCTAAAATTATGTAGGAAAAAGTGGTCTGTAAAAATCAAATCACATCTAATGCGATTTAGAAGGATTTCACTCTTTCGTGATAATTCTAGCTTAGATGTAGGTAATGGTAAATCTTTGTCTCGGAAATGTTCTTTAACATTCCTTTTCCTTTTGTTTTCTTTTAGGTATTGTGGGAGCCTTTCCCATTCGCGCATTGTTTTTATCATTGTCGAATTAGAAAAGGAGCCAGATGATCTTGGAATATTAAATTCTCTGACATTTCTTAAGTTTATATCTTGAATAGGATTTCTATGTTGGTCAAAAATTCGTTGGAGATGAGAAAGGAGTGTTTCGTTTTTTTTACTTTGTGCATAAGATTTAAGTATTTTCATTTCTCCTGGTCAAAAGATCATTCGAGTTCAGGGATTTAAATAATTTAATTTTTGAAGTTCCCTGAATGCATCCACTTACTAGTTTAGGAGGTATAAAGGACAAGTACATTTTTTCAAGGTGTTTGGATCGACCTTTGTTCTTTAAAGCCTTGAATGGATTCAACATTATTAGATATTTGTCAATTGTTTCATGTATATGTGAGCTAAAAGTTAAGTGTTCATCTAATAACACTCCTAGTTGTTTATGATTACATGTTCTGCTGATCTTTTCATTACTTAGAGAAACAAAAGGGTATTTTAACTGTTTCTTTCTTGACCCCTTAAAAATATTTTCTACACGTTTGGAAGGTTTAAGATTCGATTTCCATTTAAGGGACCATAGTGAAAGTCTGTCGAGGTCTGTCTGTACATTTTTGAGTAGTTTGAAATTATTTTTTACTTCTGTCACATGGAAAGAGGTATCATCAGAATACAGATATAACTGACTATAATTCAGACAATATGTCAATAAGATATATTTTCTTTTATTAGATTGATGCCATTTGGGGCAGGACGAAGAGTTTGTGTCGGTGAACAAATGGCAAGAGTTCGAATTTTCCTTTTTATGACGACAATGCTTCAACGATATGAGTTTCTGCCTGAAAAGCCCGGGTGTCTGCCAAAATACGATCCGAGGGACAGTATCCTTGGTGCCCCTATGAAAATGAAAGACTACAAGATACGCGTCAAGAAAAGAGACTAGACTACGTATATTGTTTTTGACTATAGACAAGACTATAAATGGTGCCTTTAACCATATCATCCGTTTGAACACGGGATATGAAAGGCCGGCTACTGATGAGCGTAAAATTGAAGGACCAAATTAAACCAATTGAGCTTACGATTTTTTTGAAAGGGTTTTTACTAGATGCATCGAATTTGTCATTTTCTGATTTATTATATTCTGATGAAAAGAATTAAGATTCAAACGCCGAGAGGATTTAATGCGTTATTCAAAGGGAACGTTTGGTTACAAAACTTACAGAGGGGTATAATACGAGTACATAAAAATGGAACTCTTACCATACATAATGTGAGAACTACAGGACATAAACTTAAGAACCAGATAGGGAGGTATCATTGATAATTATATATTCATTGCCCAATTTTTGGGGCACCATGTAATATCTGAAGAGCACCTATCAAAGTGGTGCCTCGATCACAAAGCAACGATTTCTAAGCTGGCCATTTTCAAAAAATATCACTCGATATGTCATGACATCTTGGAACCATATTTTCTAAAAATGTTTAACTTGAACTGTGACAATAAAACAATGTTGTAACTAATCAACTGACTTTCCTATTTTTGGAAAGAAGTTTTTATTAAGTTTCAAATTACTTAATAACCAATTGATTTTATTAAATCTAAAAGGGGTGGTATCGATATGGAGAACTTTTTGAACACACGTTTCTCTTAAACCAGTCATAAAAATAATCTAAAGATTGAACACATTGTCAATTTTATGGTCATCTTTTGAATGGTAACATTATAATTTGAAATCTCGTATATCCTTTTCTCTATATTGTTTTAGAAACACATTAGAAACTTCTTTTGTTCTTGGTATCATATCTTCGGAATGAAATAAAACATCTATCAGAACTCCATTGGAACAAAACGACATTTAACAATGTATTTAGGTCTCTCAATATTGTAATTGTACAAAGGAAAGTTTGATTTTAAAAAAGTATCTTGTTAATGAAATGAAGTGTTTATCTTAATTTTTTATATATTTTGAGGGGTTTTGTTTCAAGTGCTTGCATACTTTTTGTAAAATCAACCCATGCACAGGTGGCACCAGTTCTATTATACGGCAATTTGGGGCATCCCATCTTATTCCAATCATATATGTGTTGACGGCTTAGACGAGTCAGTTAATCTTTAAAATCAGCTGAATAACTTAAATGTATAAAATCTTATAGATGGGCTGGTTCCAAAAAGCCTGGTGTGGTCAAGAGACATGTATTATTAGAACTAGATTCTTTCGAAACTAAATTAGAACTAATGACTTAAATACATTTGATAAAAACATAGCCCTCCATTTACATGAGAACTCTATAGATACAGTGGCGTAACCAGGATTTTGATAGCAGGCACGCGAGGACGAAGGCCGAGCAAAACTAGGGGTTCCGGGGACACCCCCCTCGGAAAATATTTGATTTTAGACCTTAAATGGTGCGTTCTAAGCGATATCAGACTGTATAATGGGGTACTTCTACATCATTTAGGGTACGCAACTGCGTACTCCCGCGTAATCTTGGTTACGCGCCCGAGATAGCAATTGCTACGAAAAACGTCATACTAGGTTTTGTAAAGCAATATTAAATGTCCATAAATCGTGCAACAACTTACCGGTAAGTTGCAGAGCTGAGCTAGGACGATTTCTTATGTCCTTTAAAATATGGGAGGGCTGTATAAAATATTGGAAAAGACTGGCTAATGGAACCAATAATTCTTTATTAAATGCTGCTTTTTAGATGCAAAACTTCACAATAGTCATTGGTATAAGAGTATTAAGAGAATGATGTATACAAATGGATTTTTGGATGTCTTTAATAACCCTGCAGATTGCAACAGTTGTCACTCACAATTTAAGATGGGACTTCAAGATTAATATTTACAAAACGTTAATGAAAAAATCAGTCTCCTCAGTGAGCTTACAGTTGATTAAAAACGAAAGAAAATTATTAAATTGCACATTATCTAACTTCTAGTGACACCTAGTTAACGACATACATATCAAATCTTCTTTGTAATTCTGAATGCCCATTTTGTACAACCTTACCAATTGAGGAAGACTTATCACATTTTATTTTGAATTGTGCTTTGCGAAAGAAAGAGCAGAAATGCTAAAATCTATAATAACTACTGTAATATACCGTACCTCAAAAACCTAAGTGATGACCTAACAGTTCAAATATTATTTAACAATGACTGTCTTTATAGATATATAAAGTCAGCGTATTACCAGAGGAACTTATTATTAACAACTTGAAAGGTCTACACTTCTACATTCTATATATTTTTCCTACTGTCATTGATAATGTACATTCAGCTGCATAATAATGTCAAATGTCAGCTTGTAAGACATATTGTGTTGGGTCAATAAACTTAAACTTAAAACTATTGTTATGACGTTACGAGTTTAGAAAAAGAATTAAATCGATAAAATTCGAGGACAACTTTTGTGTCAATCGATTAATATCAAAACTACATCTGAACAGGTGATAACAAGGAGAAAAGATCACGGGAGGTCACATTTCTCAGTTTTTTAACAGCACTACATATACTCGCGTAATAATTCACTTGTCATATATACTGGGAGAAAACAGGTTCGGTGAATATGTTGACAGAGTGTTTCATCGGGTTCTTGGTTATTGCTTTAACCAAGTGGATTTATGACAGATTAACGCGAAAAAGATGCACGGTTCCTGGTCCGTATGGATTACCTTTAATCGGGAATATACACCAGATCACCAAATCACAAATTCTAATTCTTGAGAAATGGAGGAAAACGTATGGAGATGTCTATAAAATTAACGTAGCGATGTCTGATGTAGTTGTGGTACACGGAGAAGCAATTTACGAAGTTCTCGTTACAAAGAGCGATGACTTTGCAGGACGGCCGCCGAACGAAAGATTAAGGCTACAAAATTACAACCAAGATATTATCACCCGCTCGGCCGATGCACAATGGAAAGATTACCGTAAGATTGCCCACCAAGGACTGCGGCAATATGGAACAGGTTTTGATCGCATTGAGCAAATCAGCATGGATGAAATTCAAGATTGTGTTGAGAGGTTTGATCGGGAGGATCCGTTTGATCCATATGAAGACATGTACCTCACAGTAGCAAATATTGCGCTTATTGTGGTAAGACGAGATTACCGCGGTTAAAAAGAGCTCGATTTGAAGCCATCTTAGACACAATATTTAATATTGGTATCATTGCTATGTTTACTTTTTTCCATCAAAATTCAAGGTTTGATTTGATTTGATTCATAGGTTGCATCAACCAACATAAGGCTTATCAAACTAGAACGTAGCCAGGGGGTTGTTCAGGGGGGGGGGGGGGGTGTCAAATTTGAATTCCCCCTCCTTGGCAAAAGCTGGCTACTGGCTTGGAACTGATTTTGCTAATTTACACATGTACGAGTACTTCATAATCAAGTTTTCAACATATCTTTCTTTTTACAGTTAATGGGAGAGAGGTTTGATAGAAATGATGATATGTTCAAACTAACCTTAAAGGTTGATGGGGAAGCCATTAGAGCATTTGGTATTGATTGCGCATATATGGATATTCTTCCATGGACGATAAACATTCCGCATGAGTCTGGGAGATTTTTTAAAGAGGCTATAGTGAATATGAACACTTTGAAGGAACTATGCGTTGAAAAGACCAAGGTGTGTGATTTATATGTTTACTGGCTGCACTTAATTGGCGGGTCAAGTTTTTTGGTCGGGTTGTGCCAAATTTAGAGTTGACGAAGAATCTGAGATGGCAGTTTTATGTTAGAATGCACTTGACTTGTAGAGGACTTGTGCTATCAATAATAGTTTTTCTTTTTTCTCTATTATCATACCATAAATACAACGCACTGCAGACTGACTTATTGTCTACTGCGTTTCACATTCTGTATTTAAAGAGCAAACACAACAGTAGAGACTACTTAATATTTGACGATCATTTGTCAACATTTATCTGTACGCCAAATGTTGTTCTTTTGTGTATGTGTACTTATTGCTTAAAACTTGAGTCTAGATCGAGACGTGTTACGCCGCTATCTAACGTCGTATCTTTACGACGTAGGGTCGGTTCAACCTAACGCCTACTTGTCAAATATCTTAATACAAACTCTCACTGTGTTTAGAAAACCTTTGATGGAGATAATCTTAGGGGTGTGTTTGATGATATCTTCAAGGAACAAGAAAAGCGCAAAAACACAGATCAACCTTTGAGCGATGCAGCGTTTAAGGGCATATCTGTGAACCTTATTATTGCAGGTTAAGATAGATTATATATATTTGAAAAATACTAACCATCGCACATTAACTTTATAAAATAGCAAAACATGATTGACTCGACCTAAAACAGGTACATGAATTTTGTATTATTACCACCTTGCCGGGCCAGTTCTGGGGGTTTTATTGCTAGTTTAGAAGGCGTTCATTTTACTATATCAACCTGAGAAATGTGTGACGTCATAGTGTTGGTCCATATGAACCGGTCTAGAATATATTCTGGACCGGCAATTTTCCCCGGGAAATTAGATATCATTTAATGCGTAAGATTTTCTTGCTGTTTCAGTCGTTAACGGTGGTAATAATACTAATAACGTCATTTCTGCGAGCAATATAGTGAAATATTGGACCGAGGGCCGAACGGTCCAATATTTCACTATATTGCCCTTAGAAATGACGTTATTGTACTATTGTACCTCAAAAGTATGGTGTCGAATACAAGTGTAATGTAGCCATCCACTGCACCACTGGGATAAAATGTTCTTTAAAAATATCTAATCCCGCAAATGGGCTTATATACAGGATAAGAAAGCTTTTTTAATTCCCACTATTATATCTTGTAATTTTAAAAAAATCCTGATATTGGATTTTTAATTAGTCCTGTGCATACAATTTAACTACAAACGTGCAATATTAGACAGCTTTAGCCAAAACATCAAAGAACCCTTTTCTATTGTAGCTATTGTGACAACATCAACTGCTCTGAAAAGTATGATAGCATACCTGTTGGACTACCCAGACATCCAGGAAAAACTTCACAAAGAAGTTGACAACGCTATTGGAGAAAGGTAAACGGGATATGTTGCGAATGTATACCTACAAAATATCCCTAACTTAAATGAGTAACATATAGACATGGACGGAATATCAGATTTTGGGTGATACCATTCTTATCAACGAGATGATATCAAATGTTAAATACGCGTGAGCTTGGCGAATGAGTGTTGATAATTTTGATATCTACAAAGAAACCTAGTAAATCAAGATGCTTCTGGCGGCGAGAAGCTCTGGTGAGTCCAGACCAATTCATTTAAACCCGATTAAGGTGAATTATTACATTGACTTGTTTTTGTATTTCATGCAGGATTCCTACATTAGACGATAGGAAGCGCATGCCATATATGGAAGCGTTTATCCTTGAATCGTTAAGGTACATGTCACACATTCCAATTGCGATTCCGCACGAGACAATGGTGGACGTCACTCTGAACGGATACTTTATCCCTAAGGGAACGCAGGTAAACTTAGCTATGAAGCATCTTTAAAAATGACTGTTTTAGAAAGAACTTGTACGAGGGGGGATTCATAAGAAGTGGGACAAATGCTCTAACTTCACCCATATTAAACAGATTTTATTCAAATTTGGAACACAGAATCACAGACATGTGATAATCCATGGCGTGTAAATGTCATCAAGTTTATCCCAACTGTAGTAGAATGAGAGTTCCAATCAAGGCGTCACAACACGTTCCACGGAGCACAGTGTCACTCATTTCTTGTTCAATACATCAGCCTCAACTGATATCCATGACTTCTGGTGAGTGTTTCTGTGGACCACATCAATTATGTGCAAGACTATTGATTAAGTATTCGCCCTAACAATCTATGCATTTTGGCATCTTCTCGACCTTTCTAGGTATGCGCCCTCGAAACCATATTTTCCAAGATTGGTCATCTTGGCTTTAACGCCATATTTCTGTTCTAATTAATTCTGATGAAATGTACCCTGTAGATTATTCTTCCTTTGGGTTGACATGGTAATCAAGGATTGCAAGGTGCAGCGAATATGGTGCATGGAGTACCCTTTCCATTTTATACTTTTCAAAGTTGAGAATGGTGGGGGATGTATTATCTTTATAAATTGGTGCTTTTCTGACCTGATGATGCCCCCGTTTTCTTGCCATAATGATAAAATCATTACATATATTTCTTATATATTTATCAATATGACATCTACACAAACTTATTATTGCATATCATAGAGTTCTGTATTAACATACTTTATTGTAGTATTTCTTATTCACTGTGGCTCCCTGTTGTGCAATGTGGGATAGAACTGGTCCAAAGATGTCGCCTCGAGGATTGTCGTTTGGTCTCAGGCTCATAAAAAGCAATCCAAGTCTCATATCCCTGTAACTACTTTTCCTAAGAAGGCTTATCTTATCAACGGCCCTGATTGTGTATAAGATAATGATGGAAAGAGTTGTATTTAGGTCACCATATAAATCAATGGAGAGTAGGACCATAATTTGATAGGACCTCCTACCCTTTTACAACTGGTCTCTCATACTGAAAACTTCTTCAAGATTTAAATTGATCACAGAGCGAATGTTTATACGTGATTTTTGCTTTGTCATATTTCACCGAATTCTGCTTTATCCAAGAAGGGGAGAAAATGGCAGTGTCCTGGTGTCACTATTTTGGTTACCAAAGCAACCGTTGTTGCTAGGAAATCAAATGCATTGAATTGTAATTTCACCAAATAATGCTTTATATTCTCGACCATTCAGATGCCAAATTTGGTTGAGATCTGTCTACAGGGACTTGCAGCCTCAAAAAAGTCCCACTACTTATGAATCCGCCTTCGTAAGATAAAATTTCTCCTTTTTATTTTCCTTTTCATTTTAGAGAAAGAAATATTTATGCATTTTTTAATATCAATTCGTTAACGGAGAAATCAAAACCATACCAAGCCAAATAATCTGAACAGTATTTGGTTTATTGAAGGTATGGACCAATTTATTTAGCCTGCATCACGACGAGCGGTACTTCCCCGACCCATGGACTTTCAAACCAGACCGATTTTTAGATGATGCAAGGGCGTTACAATACCCGGGAATTTATCGGTTCGTCCAGTACTTGTTTGTGATAGCGCCCTCTGTAGGTCACTGTGCTTATAGCCTACAGTAATACGGGGTAGGATATCGGGAATTCGGTCAGTTTCTATCCGTCGATTTCGCTATGAATTGAAGCAAGTGTGACCACTTTATCCACTTAAACAATTTGATAATTGATTAAATCTTTAAACAAAATCGATAAACACGTTATACACTTCCTATCTCCTTAGAAATTAGCATGTATTTATGGATTGTGTTTTCGAACAAGGCTCGACCCACCCCAATAGGGAAATCCTTATGCTAATTAGTATGACGTCATATTTTCCTGGGGAATCCTAGATTTCAAGGCCTCAGTCTGTTATTGTGTCAAATGTAAACGCTCTTGGGACGCTCTTTTGCAGACAGAAAATTGACAGATTAGCTTTTTATTTTCAGCTTTGATGTTTAAATATTCTGTATTTCTACCGGACTTCTTGCTGAATATCATATAATGTTATCACTTGATTTGGATCATTGCCTGATTGATCATTCTGAAATTTTGATTGTGATTCATGATTGATTGGCAAGAAAAATAATTCCTATTGTTTTCCAGCGAAGTCAAAATGTTACAGCATGAGTTATAATGTCGAGTTTGCATCATGTTAAATTCTGCTAGTGATTAGAAGTCCATGCACAAGCATACACATAAGAGACAAACACACCCAGGCTCCAGGCCGTGGATGGAAATATAAAACTATTTAAGGCACAAACTGGTATTAATAGACCGATATGTAGTGTCTGCCATGTATTGAAGGTAAACCAATCTGTATTATTAATGTTTCTTCTATCAATACATGGGTTGTGCAATAGAAAAGCAATGGCACAATCAAAAATGTGCATATCAATCGTGAATATCTCTCGGTTCAAAGCTTATTTCCAACAGAATCGTGTCAAAATATGTGTCTGAGTAACAGTTATACATTATAAGATCGCAAACTCCTACCAATTATCAGCCGAATGGCTCATTTTCAACGAAATGTCCTTAAGACAACAGCCCTGGGTCGCGCCTGAGACCAAAAACTACTTCAAATAGCCCTCCCCTAATTATATTGGATAATCACATTTATGCGTGCGCGCGCAGCTCATCCAATGAACGAAACGCCACTTCCCGCTGAAATCACCGGGTATTGATCTTTCCCTTGGATGATGCAGGAGAATTGATTCCCACGGACCAACGGAAATTGTAAGTAGTCCTGGATCCTGGATGTGAATATGCATACTTAAAAGCATATGCGTCAGATATTCTGTATGTTTGTTTTTGTTTATATTTTCTTTCTCTGTTTTAGTTTATTTACTCTGTATACATTCCAAAGACTGAGATGAATGTAGTTAAAAGGCTAGTCATTTCGCAAGCAAAGCAAATATATAAAAAATAAAGTATTGTGGTGTTGTGACAAATCGTTTTGGAATGACGGGCCGGGATGTGCTAGACACTGTTCTCTTTGATAATTTTTGATGCTTGGTATTTGTTTCCTTTTCTTTTAACTGACTGGTTGTTTCTTTCTTCTATCATTTCCTGATTACCATTAATCAGTTCAGACACAAAGACCAGTTAGGTTCTACTTTTGTAAATCATCATTGGGACAGATCCCGGGGGACGGATATAGAAGTATATGGACTGATGTAACATTAACGTGAGTTGAAAATCATATGTTTTTAAAATATATTTTCTTTTATTAGATTGATGCCATTTGGGGCAGGACGAAGAGTTTGTGTCGGTGAACAAATGGCAAGAGTTCGAATTTTCCTCTTTACGACAATGCTTCAACGTTATGTGTTTCTGCCTGAAAAGCCCGGATGTCCGCCAAATTATGACCCGAGGGACAGTATCATGGGTGGTGTTTTGAAAATGAAAGACTACAAGATACGCGTCAAGAAAAGATACTAGCGATTTCAGCCCTGAACTCAGTGCATTGCGGACTGAATCATTCCTCAAAAAGGTGTTTTCAACCTTTGGACAGAATCAAGTCTTAAATTCTTTTCACACATTGCAAAATATTTTCTACGAAATCACCTAAAAGATACGAAATTACTAAAATAACTTATGTTCAAGGGTCAAATTGGAAGAGGATCAATTTCATTCTGTAGAGTCACTTGTCAACTTGACAAACATTCAACGAATGGCCTTGGGTGGTTAGTTGGTTATATAATCCCGTCCGATTGTGTGAATTACGCACGTACGTACGTACGTACCTGTAAGTACGTGCATACGTACGTACATACGTTGAATTGTAGTATAGAATTGAAGTATAGAGATGATAAGACATTTATTTTCGAGTTTCTTAATATTATTTCATTTTTAAAGATTATATGCCAAACAAATTGAAAGAGGACGTCCTCTTTTTAATTCTTACTTGGTTGCACATTTCTAGCTCTCCGTCTTAAATCATCAACTTCTATTGATATTTGATCAGATACCTCAATTTTGATTTTTGAAAATAAGATTAGGATTTCAAAGAAATATTGGCATGCATGGTTTTTGAAAACTTAAACTGCTTCGAACTTGTTTCTCTTCTTTGGCTTCCCAATGGTCATACTTTCATATAAGAATAAAATTTTTGAAATATAAAATTTGACTTGTGCCACCCTCCAATGGTGCCCTGCCCCCTTTTTACATATACGTGCCTCTTAAATAACAATGACCTGTGCATTGTTATTTTTAGTCTCACTATCAGTCAAGTCAAGTAACTAAGTCAACATTCGAAATTCGTATGTTCATCAATATTTACTAAGAATGGTGCCACAATTGAAGTAAACCTCTGGTTAATTATTTTCAATATACCTATCAGCAAACGTCCAAATGATAATTTTGATGTCCTGTTACATATTGGTGAAGCAATCTTGGGGATATGGCCTAAATTTATGAGTTTCCACTCTGTCCCTGTATACCCCTACTTCAGAAGATCTATGTTATTTGTTCGAGATGCACGAAAATTGTATTGTTAATACTTGACGTCGTTCGGATATTTGGATGTGATTGACGTTTTCGCGATCGGTAATATCCAACCACTGTTGATGCATTCATCATATGTGTATATTAACTGTCGAATACATGCCGACTTACATTGATTTAAATATCCACAGTTTAACTCAAATCATCGATACTCGAAACGGTTTATCATATAACCTAGTGATTTTAATGTTTCATTTTAATTTATAATTATGGTATCGGATTTGAGTAGGATTTTAGTTGAGGCTTAAACAAAGCAATAAAATTGCATGAAACCTTTTGTGAAAATTCGAACGATTTTTCAAGAATCCTCCTTCAAAGTGTTACCAAAGTGCTCCCCGGGAGAAACATATCGCCTCATTTAGAGGTACATATGCAGATTTTGACGATCTATCATGATAATAGGCTAAATATTGTGAAAAAAACACGAGTTGACACGCTGACATTTGGAATTGAAATTTCCTGCATAATTATCGACTCATGTTTAAAATACCTGAAAATAAGGTTGGACATAAAACATTGACCCAGTTACTGACTATTTATCATGTGATCACTAAGGGAAATATCATTAATGACTTAAATCGTCAACAGTTATGTTGTATTCCAAGAAACTTATCAATTTAGAAATGCAAAATGTTCAATTTTGTTTTATAATTATAAAAGATGTCACCTGTAGAGAACAACGTTTACAAAATTTTAAGGAGCAGTATATCTTAACGTACTTTTATCATCCCGAACTCAAACATTTCGAATACTTATTTCGCGAAAGCTTTGTTGAGAATTGATTCGAGATGTACTCAAATTAAAATGTGTATTATCATCTTAATAACCACCTCACAAATTATTTTGGAAATCAAAAATGTACGATTTTTGAGATTTTTATTTTCGAATGTTGACTTAGTTACTTGACAAAGTCTTTTGTCATGTTTAAATACTTGGATATAACCAGTTTTACCTCCCATAAAACAACGTGTTGATAGGTCTGTCGGTTTATGAATTTGCCCAATTATACAATGATTACATTCCATGCGTAATCTTTCGTGTGAAAGGGAGTATTAAACAATGGCTCTCTGTTGTAATTGCCCTAATCTTGGACTGTACTTATGCAAAAACAACCACATTGTCTCGCAATTTTCATCATTTTACATGTGGAGAAACATGAAATGTAGTGTCTGTAACCCCGTATTGTCCGTAGGCCTAGTTGAACTAAATCATATACTATTCACAAGTGTTGCATGTTTGTTGTATGTTCCTGTTAGGTCGAACATACATAAAAGGTCTGAAAATAGTCCTATTAAACAAAACGACTATTTGTTTCAACTGCACGTTTACTTGTGTCACTTTGAACTACATATATGTTTTTCAAGTATACCTATGCGCTATTTGTGTCTGTTGAGAGAACATGAATCATGCTGTTGTAATAAGTTTATTTGCCAGGTAAACTTAGGAGGAGGTCACAGTCTGATTTATATTATAGATGTATAGTTTTTTAAATGGATATTCTTGTTATATATTGTTCAATATATACAAGACGGGGGTCCTAGACTGAACCCTCAGATTTCGATATACTCCCATACCAATCTGTCAAATTTCAATTTGTTCCCATACCAACCAAAATAATGCCCAAAAGCCATACCAAATATCAAAATATAGGACCAATGCCATACCAAATATCAAGATATAAGACTAAGGCCATTGGATATGTCTAAAGCCCTAATAAGAAGGCAGATCTTTGAGGAAGACGATCCAAAACAACCTCAAATGAAAGACTGTTACTACTAGACCAATGCCATACCACAAGTGGCTTGTAAAATATTTTCTATGACCATTCTCATACCAGAAAGTACCAAGAAATCCAATCATTGCCATACCTCAAAAGTCATAATGTTGGGGGCATTCTCATACCAGATCCTAAAACCCCATGTGCGCCGAGGATCCCTGTCAAGGTTAAGGTACAGTGAAACCCCCGGGGTAAGACAACAATTAAAGCCAAATGGGTTAACATTAGTAATGGGTTGCGGGGGGGGGAAGGGGCGCCAGATTAATAAAATCTTGTCATCAAAATTCCAGAAAACCACTCATCCATTCAACTTGAAATTTTTACAGATGCAAGAACGACTAGATCTGATTAGGCTTAGGGCATGCTGGGAAAATTAGTTGGTGGCCCTTTTGAATACTTCCATAAATGTTGTCATCAAAATCACTTATGCTTGGACCATATATGCTATTTGCTTTAAATTTTTCGATAGAGTTTTCCAGCCGGATCAAAACGTTTAATCCACCCTACGCGCAGTCTCAAGTCTGTGGACCCTAAAGAAATTATGATTACTAAAATCACAATCAAATACAATCAAGACAAAGAAAGACGACAATAAAGAAGAAATAAGACAAGAATGAAGACACCAATGTAGCAGCAACAAATGACGTCCGTCCGTCTGTACGTCCGGCAGTTTTCTCCAAAACCGTTACAGATATCACCTTCAAATTTTTACAGATAACTTATGAGTGCGCTCAGACGTGGATGAAAAAATTGACTCGATACCTACTTCCCGTCGGCCATTTTGAAGGCGAAAGCTAAAATCTTTGTCTGCAAACTTCAAGAAAAACGACTTCACAGTTACTTTTTAATGTTTAACATCTTGTTTAACTCACTTCATTCTACATCTGATTAGGTTTTGGAGCTGTTAGCTCAGTCATGGCAGCCATCATGAATGTCTTAAGAAAAGCAAGCGATAATACTTTATATCAATTAGAATGGTGTATTTGAGTTTCCGTCCTAAAATCGTGTCTGTTAAGTCTTATCTACGCGCTTTCAAGTTAACTGTTTGACGGATCAATTTCAAATTTTTGAGGATGGTTCTTAGTATGAAAATCTAGGACTGATTAGTTATTCCACATTCAGGGTAAAATTCAAGGCGGCCATTTTGAATTTTCCTTCCTAAATTGTGTCTGAAAAGTCTTGTCTATGCATCTTCTGGTTAACCTTTGAGGGATCAATTTTAAATTTTCAGGGATGAATTCATGCATGGTATGAAAATCTCGAACTGATTAGTTTTTCGGTATTCTGGGTGCTCAGTCATAGCAGTCATCTTGAATGTCTCAAGAAAAGCGAGCGATAATACTTTGTACCATATTCGAATGGTGTATTTGAGTTTCCATCGTTTAACTATTTAGTAGCTTATACATAATTTCAGACGGATTTTCCGTCCTAAAATTTTGTCTGGAAAGTCTTGTCTACGCATTTTCAGATTAACTGTTTAACCATGGGCTTTCAACTCTGATTGAAAGCCCATGGTTTAACGGATCAATTTCAATTTTTAGGGATGGTTCTCAGTATAAAAATCCAGGACTGAGTAGTTTTTACGCATTCTGGGTAAAATTCAAGGCGGCCATTTTGAATTTTCCGTCCTAAAATCGTGTCTGAAAAGTGTTGTCTACTCATTTTCAGGATAACCATTTGATGGATTGATTTCAAATTTTCAGGAATGATTCTTGATATAAAAATCTAGAACTTGTTAGTTTTTAGGCATTATGGATAAATGTTAAGGCAGTCATTTTGAATTTTCCGTCCTAAAACCTAGTCTGTAAAGTCTTGTGTTTTCAGGTTAACAGTTTCAGGGATCAATTTCAAAATGATGCTTTTCTGCATTCTTGGTAAACTATAAGTCTAAGGTGGACAGTTTGGATTTTTTATCCTAAAATCTTCTCTGTAAAATCTTGTCTACATGTTTCCTGGCAAACCAATTGACAGATCGATTTCAAAGTTTTAGGAATGATTCTTTGTATGAAAAGCTCTAACTACTTAGTTTTTGAGCAGTCTGGGTAAAGGCTGCCACATCGGATATTTCTGTTAAAATATTGTCTTTTCAACTGATTAGTGTTCAGCGTCCAGGAAGAAAAATTTACAGAATGTAGAATCACCCATTGGTGGGGACATGTTGTACACTTTTGTGTTCTTGTTATTATTTCATGTTAGCCGATTTGCTCTTCAAGGTGCGATAGTTATCAATATGTATCCTGTTAGATATATCAGGGTTATGTAATGGGAGGTTTTGGATATGGGGTATATCCTGAGGGACGTATAAATATCTTTTATGAAGCTGTAGTGTTCTGGGTACTTGCGCTCTTTCTTATCGAGGGACCGAGGTAGGATATCATCATTTCCCGAGGGATATACAGCTGTACTTAACATTTTCCCGGGAATATTGGAGCGGGAGATGATGTCAATTCTATTTCCCGCTGTTATGGAACTCCTGAACATCGACGCTTTACTTGCCCAAAGTTAAAAGTGGAAAGGTATATATTTTATTATAGCATTGAGAATAGACTTCCACACATTTATACTTATTTTAAGACATGTATTCCCAATAATGGTTTAGAATGGGTGCTTGGGGATGCGGCCTATGCTATCTTGGCCCAAGAACAAGGTTATATTGTTGATGCATGCTCAAAGTATTTTATCAAAAACATATTATGTAGCATCAACAAGTTAATGTATTGCAAATGTTTTAGGTTTGTTTTTATGTCTTATGTTACAAATGTTTTTAGCTCTGCTTTAGAATTTTGCTTGTATACATGTATATTGTATGTTTTAACTGCTGCACTAGTTTAACTATGTGCCACTGATCTAAAAGTGATTGCAATAAACTAATAAAATATAAAAAATAATAAACCTGAAACACTGAAACACAGTGGTTCTCGATTGGAGGGGGGGGGGGGGGATGTTAGACATTGTTTCTTTTCACGTTAGATCATGGTTTTGGGATACATAGGGTCTACTTTTCTTTTGACAGATTGACACTTACAGTTTGCTTTTCTTGTTGGGTTTCTTTAAAGTTTTTAGTCACCCTTCCCTTTGGCATTTGTGCTTATATGTCAGAGGATAAAAGTTGATTTATAGTTTAGAATTATTCGATAACATGAATACTAAAAAGAATTTCTGAACACGTGACAACAATAGGTATAATTATGTCTTTTTTTCATGTGGGTATGCAAGGAGGTAATAATACTAAATGTGCCATGCTAAGTTTGCACACTCACTTGCTCCCTTCATGGGAGGACATTCATGGAAGAACATTCCCATGGATAATGTATTTGCAAAAATCAATAAAATTTAAAAATAATATATAAGTATTTTAAGGTAAAAAACTATTCACACGATTACTTTTATTGACATAAAATTACTAGATTTTTCAACTTAAACATTTTTACTGCATTTAAAGATTACAGAATTTTAAGTCTACCCACTAATTTTACTGAAATTACCAGTTATATTCCATAGTATATTGTAATGTCAACAGAACCAATGTCAGGAAATGGATCATTTAGACAGGGTGTCAATGTTTGATTTGGTTTATACACTGCATCAACCCAGGACTATCAAACTAGAACATTTAGAACTCAACCGCGGAGCCAAGAGGGGGGGGGGGGTGGGGGTTGTTCAGGGGGTTGTCAAATTTGAATTCCCCAGGATTTTCACCATATCTTTCTTTTTACAGTTAATGGGAGAAAGGTTTGATAAGAATGATGATATGTTCAAACTAACCGTAAAAGTTGACAGGGATTCCCTCAGAGTGTTTGGTAAAGTTGACAGGGATTCCCTCAGAGTGTTTGGTATAAATTGTGCATATATGGACATTCTTCCCTGGACAATGAACATTCCACACGAGTCCGGGAAAATTTTCAAAGAGGCACTAGTTGACATGAACACTTTGAAGGAGCTATGCGTTAAAAAGACCAAGGTATGTGAGTACTTATGTGACTAATAAGTTTACTGACTGTAGAACATAACATGTTGACATGTCTTTGGCAAATCGATCGTTAGATTACGTCTGACAGGTGTCAATACAAACTAAATGTATAATCTCAAGTGTCTAAAGGACAAAACATTCAGTACTCCTGTTGCTGACGGGGTCCCACTGAAAATGTAATAGTTATGGAATATGACTCTTTCAACCATTAGCATATACCCTAGGCTCCAAGAATATATGAGGTGCTTGTCTCAAAAGTGGTCAGCGAATTTTAATTAGCTATTATAGTGGCGCCCTCTTTCCATTTTCTGACATAGGGGTGGCTTGATAAAATATTTTTTAGAAGTTCCTTTTCCTAGTCTTTCATGATAATGAATACATATTACATATAACTATGTGCCACTGGTCTAAAAGTGATTGCAATAAACTAATAAAATATAAAAAATAATAAACCTGAAACACTGAAACACAGTGGTTCTCGATTGGAGGGGGGGGGATGTTAGACATTGTTTCTTTTCACATTAGATCATGGTTTTGGGATACATAGGGTCTACTTTTCTTTTGACAGATTTACACTTACAGTTTGCTTTTCTTGTTGGGTTTCTTTAAAGTTTTTAGTCACCCTTCCCTTTGGCATTTGTGCTTATATGTCAGAGGATAAAAGTTGATTTATAGTTTAGAAGTTATTCGATAACATGAATACTAAAAATAATTTCTGAACACGTGATAACAGAATGACAAGATTACGAGAGGCTTGATAATTTATTCATTACATATACTCGGAGCAACCAGGTCCGGTCAATATGTTTACGGAGTGTTTCTTTGGGTTCTTGGTTATTGCTTTCACAAAATGGATTTATGACAGATTAACGCAGAAAAGATGCACGGTTCCTGGTCCGTATGGACTACCTTTAATCGGGAATATGCATCAAATCATTAAATCACCACTTCCTTTGCTTGAGAAATGGAGGAAAACGTATGGAGATGTCTATAAAATAAACGTAGCAATGTCTGATGTAGTTGTGGTACACGGGGAAGCAATTTATGAAGTTCTTGTTACAAAGAGCGATGACTTTGCAGGACGGCCGCCGAACGAAAGATTAAGGCTACAAAATTACAACCAAGATATTTTCTCCCGCTCGGCCGATGCACAATTAAAAGATTACCGTAAGATTGCCCACCAAGGACTGCGGCAATATGGAACAGGTTTTGATCGCATTGAGCAAATCAGCATGGATGAAATTCAAGATTGTGTTGAGAGGTTTGATCGGGAGGATCCGTTTGATCCATATGAAGACATGTACCTCACAGTAGCAAATATTGCGCTTATTGTGGTAAGATGAGATTACCGCGGTTAAAAAGAGCTCGATTTGAAGCCACAATATTTAATATTGGTATCATTGCTATGTTTACTTTTTTCCATCAATATTCAAGGTTTGATTTGATTTGATTCATAGGTTGCATCAACCAACATAAGGCCTATCAAACTAGAACGTAGCCAGGGGGTTGTTCAGGGGGGGGGGTGTCAAATTTGAATTCCCCCTCCTTGGAAAAAGCTGGCTACTGGCTTGGAACTGATTTTGCTAATGTACACATGTACGAGTACTTCATAATCAAATTTTCAACATATCTTTCTTTTTACAGTTAATGGGAGAGAGGTTTGATAGAAATGATGATATGTTCAAACTAACCTTAAAGGAACATTCCCGGCCAGATCATTTCTCTCCTAATATGGTAGCTATAACCATATATATACTTTCCATATTTAGCAAAACAGGGAAAAATGTTTTAATATAGTCAATATTGATCACTTGAAAATGTAGTGCTGAATTCAAGTAGGCTGCCATCTTTTAGTATTTCACTCAGGAAGTGATGTCATCGACTCTCAACTTTGCATATAACATTATAAGGAGCTATTAAGAATTACAAAACCAGCTGTGCATTCTTTTTCAATTTTGTCTATGATTTAATCCTTCTATAATTCTCTTCTATTATTCTAAGCTGACAAACTCTGAAAATATTTTTGCACATAAAGTAAGAACCACTTGTCTAGAAGTGATTTTGTGCTACTTCCCTATACTGTTATATGCAAGGTCATGGAAGTTGAGAGTCGATGACATCACTTCCTGAGTAAAATCTTAAAAGATGGCAGCTTACTGGAAATGAGCACTACATTTTTAAATTATCAATATTGACTATATTAAACATTTCCTGGTGTTTTGCTAAATATGGAAAGTATATATATGATTATAGCTATCACATCAGGATAGAAAAGGTTTGGCCAGGAATGTTCCTTTAAAGGTTGATGGGGAAGCCATTAGAGCATTTGGTATTGATTGCGCATATATGGATATTCTTCCATGGACGATAAACATTCCGCATGAGTCTGGGAGATTTTTTAAAGAGGCTATAGTGAATATGAACACTTTGAAGGAACTATGCGTTGAAAAGACCAAGGTGTGTGATTTATATGTTTACTGGCTGCACTAAATTGGCGGGTCAAGTTTTTTGGTCGGGTTGTGCCAAATTTAGAGTTGACGAAGAATCTGAGATGGCAGTTTTATGTTAGAATGCACTTGACTTGTAGAGGACTTGTGCTATCAATAATAGTTTTTCTTTTTTCTCTATTATCATACCATAAATACAACGCACTGACTTATTGTCTACTGCGTTTCACATTCTGTATTTAAAGAGCAAACACAACAGTAGAGACTACTTAATATTTGACGATCATTTGTCAACATTCATCTGTACGCCAAATGTTGTCCTTTTGTGTATGTGTACTTATTGCTTAAAACTTGAGTCTAGATCGAGACGTGTTACGCCGCTATCTAACGTCGTATCTTTACGACGTAGGGTCGGTTCAACCTAACGCCTACTTGTCAAATCTCTTAATACAAACTCTCACTGTGTTTAGAAAACCTTTGATGGAGATAATCTTAGGGGTGTGTTTGATGATATCTTCAAGGAACAAGAAAAGCGCAAAAACACAGATCAACCTTTGAGCGATGCAGCGTTTAAGGGCATATCTGTGAACCTTATTATTGCAGGTTAAGATAGATTATATATATTTGAAAAATACTAACCATCGCACATTAACTTTATAAAATAGCAAAACATGATTGACTCGACCTAAAACAGGTACATGAATTTTGTATTATTACCACCTTGCCGGGCCAGTTCTAGGGTTTTTATTGCTAGTTTAGAAGGCGTTCATTTTACTATATCAACCTGAGAAATGTGTGACGTCATAGTGTTGGTCCATATGAACCGGTCTAGAATATATTCTGGACCGGCAATTTTCCCCGGGAAATTAGATATCATTTAATGCGTAAGATTTTCTTGCTGTTTCAGTCGTTAACGGTGGTAATAATACTAATAACGTCATTTCTGCGAGCAATATAGTGAAATATTGGACCGAGGGCCGAACGGTCCAATATTTCACTATATTGCCCTTAGAAATGACGTTATTGTACTATTGTACCTCAAAAGTATGGTGTCGAATACAAGTGTAATGTAGCCATCCACTGCACCACTGGGATAAAATGTTCTTTAAAAATATCTAATCCCGCAAATGGGCTTATATACGGGATAAGAAAGCTTTTTTAATTCCCACTATTATATCTTGTAATTTAAAAAAAATCCTGATATTGGATTTTTAATTAGTCCTGTGCAAACAGTTTAACTACAAACGTGCAATATTAGACAGCTTTAGCCAAAACATCAAAGAACCCTTTTCTATTGTAGCTATTGTGACAACATCAACTGCTCTGAAAAGTATGATAGCATACCTGTTGGACTACCCAGACATCCAGGAAAAACTTCACAAAGAAATTGACAACGCTATCGGAGAAAGGTAAACGGGATATGTTGCGAATGTATACCTACAAATTATCCCTAACTTAAATGAGTAACATATAGACATGGACGGAATATCAGATTTTGGGTGATACCATTCTTATCAACGAGATGATATCAAATGTTAAATACGCGTGAGCTTAGCGAATGAGTGTTGATAATTACAAAGAAACCTAGTAAATCAAGATGCTTCTGGCGGCGAGAAGCTCTGGTGAGTCCAGACCAATTCATTTAAACCCGATTAAGGTGAATTATTACATTGACTTGTTTTTGTATTTCATGCAGGATTCCTACATTAGACGATAGGAAGCGCATGCCATATATGGAAGCGTTTATCCTTGAATCGTTAAGGTACATGTCACACATTCCAATTGCGATTCCACACGAGACAATGGTGGACGTCACTCTGAACGGATACTTTATCCCTAAGGGAACGCAGGTAAACTTAGCTATGAAGCATCTTTAAAAATGACTGTTTTAGAAAGAACTTGTACGAGGGGGGATTCATAAGAAGTGGGACAAATGCTCTAACTTCACCCATATTAAACAGATTTTATTCAAATTTGGAATACAGAATCACAGACATGTGATAATCCATGGCGCGTAAATGTCATCAAGTTTATCCCAACTGTAGTAGAATGAGAGTTCCAATCAAGGCGTCACAACACGTTCCACGGAGCACAGTGTCACTCATTTCTTGTTCAATACATCAGACTCAACTGATATCCATGACTTCTGGTGAGTGTTTCTGTGGACCACATCAATTATGTGCAAGACTATTGATTAAGTATTCGCCCTAACAATCAATGCATTTTGGCATCTTCTCGACCTTTCTAGGTATGCGCCCTCGAAACCATATTTTCCAAGATTGGTCATCTTGGCTTTAACGCCATATTTCTGTTCTAATTAATTCTGATGAAATGTACCCTGTAGATTATTCTTCCTTTTGGGTTGACATGGTAATCAAGGATTGCAAGGTGAAGCGAATATGGTGCATGGAATCCCCTTTCCATTTTATACTTTTCAAAGTTGAGAATGGTGGGGGATGCATTATCTTTATAAATTGGTGCTTTTCTGACCTGATGATGCCCCCGTTTTCTTGCCATAATGATAAAATCATTACATATATTTCTTATATATTTATCAATATAACATCTACACAAACTTATTATTGCATATCATAGAGTTCTGTATTGACATACCTTATTGCAGTATTCCTTATTCACTGTGGCTCCCTGTTGTGCAATGTGGGATAGAACTGGTCCAAAGATGTCGCCTCGAGGATTGTCGTTTGGTCTCAGGCTCATAAAAAGCAATCCAAGTCTCATATCCCTGTAACTACTTTTCCTAAGAAGGCTTATATTATCAACGGCCCTGATTGTGTATAAGATAATGATGGAAAGAGTTGTATTTAGGTCACCATATAAATCAATGGAGAGTAGGACCATAATTTGATAGGACCTCCTACCCTTTTACACCTGGTCTCTCATACTGAAAACTTCTTCAAGATTTAAATTGATCACAGAGCGAATGTTTATACGTGATTTTTGCTTTGTCATGTTTCACCGAATTCTGCTTTATCCAAGAAGGGGAGAAAATGGCAGTGTCCTGGTGTCACTATTTTGGTTACCAAAGCAACCGTTGTTGCTAGGAAATCAAATGCATTGAATTGTAATTTCACCAAATAATGCTTTATATTCTCGACCATTCAGATGCCAAATTTGGTTGAGATCTGTCTACAGGGACTTGCAGCCTCAAAAAAGTCCCACTACTTATGAATCCGCCTTCGTAAGATAAAATTTCTCCTTTTTATTTTCCTTTTCATTTTAGAGAAAGAAATATTTATGCATTTTTTAATATCAATTCGTTAACGGAGAAATCAAAACCATACCAAGCCAAATAATCTGAACAGTATTTGGTTTATTGAAGGTATGGACCGATTTATTTAGCCTGCATCACGACGAGCGGTACTTCCCCGACCCATGGACTTTCAAACCAGACCGATTTTTAGATGATGCAGGAGAATTGATTCCCACGGACCAACGGAAATTGTAAGTAGTCCTGGATCCTGGATGTGAATATGCATACTTAAAAGCATATGCGTCAGATATTCTGTATGTTTGTTTTTGTTTATATTTTTTTCTCTGTTTTAGTTTATTTACTCTGTATACATTCCAAAGACTGAGATGAATGTATTTAAAAGGCTACTCATTTCGTAAACAAAGCAATGTATATAAAAAATAAAGTAATGTGGTGTTGTGTTGTGGCAAATCGCCATGGAATGACGGGGATGTGCTAGACACTGTTCTCTTTGATAATTTTTGATGCTTGGTATTTGTTTCCTTTTCTTTTGATAGACTGGTTGTTTCTTTCTTCTATCAATTCCTGATTACCATTAATCAGTTCAGACACCAATATCGGTTAGGTTCTACTTTTGTAAATCATCATTGGGACGGATCCCGGGGGACGGATATAGAGGTATATGGACTGATGTAACATTAACGTGAGTTGAAAATCATATGTTTTTAAAATATATTTTCTTTTATTAGATTGATGCCATTTGGGGCAGGACGAAGAGTTTGTGTCGGTGAACAAATGGCAAGAGTTCGAATTTTCCTCTTTATGACGACAATGCTTCAACGTTATGAGTTTCTGCCTGAAAAGCCCGGATGTCCGCCAAATTATGACCCGAGGGACAGTATCATGGGTGGTGTTTTGAAAATGAAAGACTACAAGATACGCGTCAAGAAAAGAGACTAGCTATACTATCTTAAAGATGTCAGCCCTAAACTCAGTGCATTGCGGACTGAATCATTCCTCAAAAAGGTGTTTTCAACATTTGGACAGAATCAAGTCTTTTTTCACACATTGCAAAATTTTTTCTACGAAATCACCTAAAAGATACGAAATTGCTAAAAGAACTTATGTTCAAGGGTCAAGTTGGAAAGGGATCAATTCCATTCTGTAGAGTCACTTGTCACCTTGACAACCATTCAACGAATGACCTGGGTAGTTAGTTGGTCATATAATCCCGTCCGGTCTTGTGTGAAATACGTAAGCATACATACGTACATTTATTACTACAATTATTAATCAAGTGGCTGATAATGCCTCCAGCAAAGCACTTCAAGTGTACAATATTTATGTATTATATATATATATTTGTAAGATAAATTGTTTGAATAAAAAATATTGACGAGTCCCGTTCTTTTGACATTACCTGTACCAATAACATACATTTGAATCACATTGATATAATGAATTCATTAAATAGACTTGAAGTCTAGAGACGATTATACAGCTCTTTTCCACAGTGTTTTCGAGTTTCTTAATATTATTTCAGTTTTAAAGATTATATGCCAAACAAATTGAAAGGAGGAGGTCCTCTTTTTATTTCTTACTTGGTTGCACATTTCTAGTTCTCCGTCTTAAATCATCAACAACTTCTATTGATATTTGATCGGATACCTCAATTCTAATTACAGAAAATAAGATTAGGATTTTAAAAAAACTTTGGCATGCATGGTTTTTGAAAACTTAAACTGCTTCGAACTTGTTTCCCTTAATAACAATGACGTGTTTATTGTTATTTTTAGTCTCACTATAAACAACCTTTTACATTGGAGTAGTATATTGGTCGCAATGCACAATATGTTGTTTTAAAGAATTGGAGAGTGATAAATGAAAGTTTGAAATGGACTAGAACTTATCGTGTACTTTTAATTTCTTTCTTTGTAAATTCAAGGATTCTACTATATCACCCCGGAATAGCCTGACAACGGTAAAGTCAGATACCGTTGTCACAAATGGAGGACATTGTTATAGGAGTTATAGGACTCAAACAGGAAACTTAGTTCACTTGCAAAGTCTTTTGTCATGTTTAAATACTCGGATTTATAACCAGTTTTACCTCCCACAAAACAACGTGTTGATAGGTCTGTCGGTTTATGAATTATGGCCCGATTGTACAATGATTACATTCCATGCGTATTCTTTCGTGTGAAAGGGAGTATCAAACAATGGCTCTCTGTTGTAATTGCTCTCATTTTGGAATGTACTTATGCAAAAACAACCACATTGTCTTGCAATCTTCATCATTTTACATGGTGAGAAACATGAAATGTAGTGTCTGTAACCCCGTATTGTCCGTAGGCCTAGTTGAACTAAATCATATACTATTCACAAGTGTTGCATGTTTGTTGTATGTTCCTGTTAGGTCGAACATACATAAAAGGTCTGAAAATAGTCCTATTAAACAAAACGACTATTTGTTTCAACTGCACGTTTACTTGTGTCACTTTGAACTATATATGTTTTTCAAGTATACCTATGCGCTATTTGTGTCTGTTGAGAGAACATGAATCATGCTGTTGTAATAAGTTTATCTGCCTGGTAAACTTAGGAGGAGGTCACAGTCTGATTTATATTATTACGGAAAGCGAAAGGGGATATACCGCAGAATTTAAAATTCAATGGAGTTTTAACATGGGAGTGATATCACACACCGCGGCCCAGTCAGATATATTTCTGCGCACTTTATTTATTTAATTCACTTTGCACAACGCGCCCCTGTAATTCATTCAGTGCGCAATTAAAAATCGTTTATGAGTGATATCGCACACCGCGGCCCACTAAGATCGATTTCTGCGCACTTTATTTATTAACATACTCAAAATATCGCGCTGAAGCTTGTATATGCTGGCGCGATGTAATTATAGTTTTCTGTTAATAAATGCCCAACAAGAAAGGGTAGCACAACGAATTCAACTTTTTTCGAAAGACTGCAGACTTGACCTGCGAAATTGTAATTTTGGATCACAGTGATGCCTCTATAGAGGATATCTATGAGAATTACAGATTATAGTGCGCAGAATTATAAAGTCAAACTGACCTCAAAATGGTAGTACACAGTGTACACTGCCATCTTTCAATAAAGTACCTATAGACCTTCGTATACAAAATACCAGAATGATTGATGTAATACCTGTATACCATTTCTTCTGGGAGAAGGAAAGTTCCTATATGTATTCCATGGCCGTAGCCAGGGGGCCTCACCCCCCTCCCCCTTGCCAAATATTCGTTCAAAATCATGCAGTTTTTCACCATTCTTAGCACTTTTCGCATGATTTTTTTGCCATAACTGTCAAAAAGCTCCCCCCTCTTGACAAAATCTCCCCCTTGGTAAAACCACTCCCCCAGGTTAATCCAGGATACGGGTCTGTATTCTTAGACGAGATTGTTCAAGAACATAAGGTAGACATAAGTGCCACCTGTTAAAAGCTAGGAGATCTTTTCTAAGTTATTAAGTCATCAATCAGCAGACTGGTAATTGTATCTCCCACCCACTTCAAACTCCATACACTAACATACTATTACAATTTTATCTGTGTTTATTTGACTGTAGAAGGTGTACATTCATAGCATTGAATTGCATTTCATTGCATTGTATTGTATTGTATAGCACATCATTGTATTGTATTGTACTGCATTTTATTGTATTGCACTGCATTGTATTGCACTGCATTGTATTCTATTGCATTATATTGTACTGTATTGCACTGTATTATATTATATTGCACTGCATTGTACTTTATTGCACTGCATTGTATTGTACTGCAGTGTACTACATTGTATTGCGCTGCATTGTATTGTATTGCACTGCATTATAATGTATTGCACTGTACCACATTGTGTTGCACTGCATTGTATTACACTGCATTGTTTTGAATTGCACTGCAATATATTGCACTGCACCATATTGTATTGCATTGCATTGCAGTGCACTGCATTGTATTATATTGCACTGTATTGTATTGCAGTGCACTGCATTGTATTATATTGCACTGTATTGTATTGCACAGTATTGTATTGCATTGTCTTGAATTACACTGCATTTTATTACACTGCATTGTATTTTATTGCACTGCATTGTATTTTACTGCAGTGTACTGTATTATATTGCACAGCATTGTTTTGTATTGCACTGTATTGTATTGAATTGCACTGTATTGTATTTTATTGCACTGCTTTGCACTACATTGTATTGCACTCTATTGAACTGCGATGTATTGTATTGCACTGTATTGTATTGCACTGCACTGAACTGCGATGTATTGTATTGCACTGTATTGTATTGCACTGCACTGTATTGAACTGCGATGTATTGTATTGCACTGCATTGTATTTTATTGCACTGCATTGCACTACATTGTATTGCACTGTATTGAACTGCGATGTATTGCACTGCATTGTATTGCACTGTACCACATTGTATTGCACTGCATTGTATTGAAATGAACTACATTGTATTGCACTGCACGGCATTGTTTTGCACTGTATTGCATTGCACTGCATTGTATTGCATTATATTGCACTGTATTGTATTGCATCGTATTGCACTGCATTTTATTGTATTATATTGCACTACATTGTATTGTATCATATTGCACTGCATTTTGTGCATCATATAACACTGCTTTGTATTGCATCATATTACACTACATTGTATTGCATCATATTGCACTGCATTGTATTGCATCATATTGCTCTGCATTGTATTGCATCATATTGCACCGCATTGTATTACATCATATTGCACCACATTGTATTGCATCATATTGCACTGCATTGTATAACATCATATTGCACTGCATTGTATTGCATCATATTCCGTATTTACCATTTCGTTACAGTTTTATTACATAAAATGTTATTTATAAGATTATAATTTTCAAACATTGAAAATATTTTATACAATATCAATTAAAAGATATGAAATGGCCCAAAATAATATATTTTCAATGGAACCCTTTGCAAGGGTCACTTCAACATAACGCCATGTGTAATCTGTATGCATACGCCCTCTTTTAATGAACATTATCTTTGAAACCATATTAGAAACGAATCTGATAAAAGTGCGCATCATGGTCCTGGATGTGCTGCGCGGTAGAATCGGGAAATTTCAAAGTTCTCCTCGTTAGAGCCATCAATATTATCCAAAATTGTCATTTCGCTGGTTCACTCCGCAGTCTTTCGAAAAAAATCAAATTCGTGGTGCCACGAATTTTTATTCGTTATTTATTCACAGATAATCATTTTTTCATCGCGCACTGAATGCCGGAATTTCTGCGCACTTTATTTTAATTAACTTTGCACAACGCGGCCCCTGTAATTCATTCAGTGCGCGATGAAATCTATCTGACTGGGCCGCGGTGTGTGATATCACTCCCATGTTAAAACTCCATTCGATTTTGAATTATGCGCATGTCCCCTATAGCTTTCCGTAATATTATAGATGTATAGTTTTTTAAATGGATATTCTTGTTATATATTGTTCAATATATACAAGACGGGGGTCCTAGACTGAACCCTCAGATTTCGATAAACTCCCATACCAATCTGTCAAATTTCAATTTGTTCCCATACCAACCAAAATAACGCCCAAAAGCCATACCAAATATCAAAATATAGGACCAATGCCATACCAAATATCCAGATATAAGACTAAGGCCATTGGATATGTCTAAAGCCCTAATAAGAAGGCAGATCTTTGAGGAAGACGATCCAAAACAACCTCAAATGAAAGACTGTTACTACTAGACCAATGCCATACCACAAGTGGCTTGTAAAATATTTTCTATGACCATTCTCATACCAGAAAGTGGAAAAATCCAATCATTGCCATACCTCAAAAGTCATAATGTTGGGGGCATTCTCATACCAGATCCTAAAACCCCATGTGCGCCGAGGATCCCTGTCAAGGTTAAGGTACAGTGAAACCCCCGGGGTAAGACAACAATTAAAGCCAAATGGGTTAACATTAGTAATGGGTTGCGGGGGGGGGGAAGGGGCGCCAGATTAATAAAATCTTGTCATCAAAAATTCCAGAAAACCACTCATCCATTCAACTTGAAATTTTTACAGATGCAAGAGCGACTAGATCTGATTAGGCTTATGTCATGCTGGGAAAATTAGTTGGTGGCCCTTTTGAATACTTCCATAAATGTTGTCATCAAAATCACTTATGCTTGGACCATATATGCTATTTGCTTTAAATTTTTCGATAGAGTTTTCCAGCCGGATCAAAACGTTTAATCCACCCTACGCGCAGTCTCAAGTCTGTGGACCCTAAAGAAATTATAATTACTAAAATCACAATCAAATACAATCAAGACAAAGAAAGACGACAATAAAGAAGAAATAAGACAAGAATGAAGACACCAATGTAGCAGCAACAAATGACGTCCGTCCGTCTGTACGTCCGGCAGTTTTCTCCAAAACCGTTACAGATATCACCTTCAAATTTTTACAGATAACTTATGAGTGCGCTCAGACGTGGATGAAAAAATTGACTCGATACCTACTTCCCGTCGGCCATTTTGAAGGCGAAAGCTAAAATCTTTGTCTGCAAACTTCAAGAAAAACGACTTCACAGTTACTTTTTAATGTTTAACATCTTGTTTAACTCACTTCATTCTACATCTGATTAGGTTTTGGAGCTGTTAGCTCAGTCATGGCAGCCATCATGAATGTCTTAAGAAAAGCAAGCGATAATACTTTATATCAATTAGAATGGTGTATTTGAGTTTCCGTCCTAAAATCGTGTCTGTTAAGTCTTATCTACGCGCTTTCAAGTTAACTGTTTGACGGATCAATTTCAAATTTTTGAGGATGGTTCTTAGTATGAAAATCTAGGACTGATTAGTTATTCCACATTCAGGGTAAAATTCAAGGCGGCCATTTTGAATTTTCCTTCCTAAATTGTGTCTGAAAAGTCTTGTCTATGCATCTTCTGGTTAACCTTTGAGGGATCAATTTTAAATTTTCAGGGATGATGCATGGTATGAAAATCTCGAACTGATTAGTTTTTCGGTATTCTGGGTGCTCAGTCATGGCAGTCATCTTGAATGTCTCAAGAAAAGCGAGCGATAATACTTTGTACCATATTCGAATGGTGTATTTGAGTTTCCATCGTTTAACTATTTAGTAGCTTATACATAATTTCAGACGGATTTTCCGTCCTAAAATTTTGTCTGGAAAGTCTTGTCTACGCATTTTCAGATTAACTGTTTAACCATGGGCTTTCAACTCTGATTGAAAGCCCATGGTTTAACGGATCAATTTCAATTTTTAGGGATGGTTCTCAGTATAAAAATCCAGGACTGAGTAGTTTTTACGCATTCTGGGTAAAATTCAAGGCGGCCATTTTGAATTTTCCGTCCTAAAATCATGTCTGAAAAGTGTTGTCTACTCATTTTCAGGATAACCATTTGATGGATTGATTTCAAATTTTCAGGAATGATTCTTGATATAAAAATCTAGAACTTGTTAGTTTTTAGGCATTATGGATAAATGTTAAGGCAGTCATTTTGAATTTTCCGTCCTAAAACCTAGTCTGTAAAGTCTTGTGTTTTCAGGTTAACAGTTTCAGGGATCAATTTCAAAATGATGCTTTTCTGCATTCTTGGTAAACTATAAGTCTAAGGTGGACAGTTTGGATTTTTTATCCTAAAATCTTCTCTGTAAAATCTTGTCTACATGTTTCCTGGCAAACCAATTGACAGATCGATTTCAAAGTTTTAGGAATGATTCTTTGTATGAAAAGCTCTAACTACTTAGTTTTTGAGCAGTCTGGGTAAAGGCTGCCACATCGGATATTTCTGTTAAAATATTGTCTTTTCAACTGATTAGTGTTCAGCGTCCAGGAAGAAAAATTTACAGAATGTAGAATCACCCATTGGTGGGGACATGTTGTACACTTTTGTGTTCTTGTTATTATTTCATGTTAGCCGATTTGCTCTTCAAGGTGCGATAGTTATCAATATGTATCCTGTTAGATATATCAGGGTTATGTAATGGGAGGTTTTGGATATGGGGTATATCTTGAGGGACGTATAAATATCTTTTATGAAGCTGTAGTGTTCTGGGTACTTGCGCTCTTTCTTATCGAGGGACCGAGGTAGGATATCATCATTTCCCGAGGGATATACAGCTGTACTTAACATTTTCCCGGGAATATTGGAGCGGGAGATGATGTCAATTCTATTTCCCGCTGTTATGGAACTCCTGAACATCGACGCTTTACTTGCCCAAAGTTAAAAGTGGAAAGGTATATATTTTATTATAGCATTGAGAATAGACTTCCACACATTTATACTTATTTTAAGACATGTATTCCCAATAATGGTTTAGAATGGGTGCTTGGGGATGCGGCCTATGCTATCTTGGCCCAAGAACAAGGTTATATTGTTGATGCATGCTCAAAGTATTTAATCAAAAACATATTATGTAGCATCAACAAGTTAATGTATTGCAAATGTTTTAGGTTTGTTTTTATGTCTTATGTTACAAATGTTTTTAGCTCTGCTTTAGAATTTTGCTTGTACACATGTATATTGTATGTTTTAACTGCTGCACTAGTTTAACTATGTGCCACTGATCAGCTGATCTAAAAGTGATTGCAATAAACTAATAAAATATAAAAAATAATAAACCTGAAACACTGAAACACTGAAACACAGTGGTTCTCGATTGGAGGGGGGGGGGGATGTTAGACATTGTTTCTTTTCACGTTAGATCATGGTTTTGGGATACATAGGGTCTACTTTTCTTTTGACAGATTGACACTTACAGTTTGCTTTTCTTGTTGGGTTTCTTTAAAGTTTTTAGTCACCCTTCCCTTTGGCATTTGTGCTTATATGTCAGAGGATAAAAGTTGATTTATAGTTTAGAAGTTATTCGATAACATGAATACTAAAAAGAATTTCTGAACACGTGATAACAATAGGTATAATTATGTATTTTTTTCATGTGGGTATGCAAGGAGGTAATAATACTAAATGTGCCATGCTAAGTTTGCACACTCACTTGCTCCCTTCATGGGAGGACATTCATGGAAGAACATTCCCATGGATAATGTATTTGCAAAAATCAATAAAATTTAAAAATAATATATAAGTATTTTAAGGTAAAAAACTATTCACACGATTACTTTTATTGACATAAAATTACTAGATTTTTCAACTTAAACATTTTTACTGCATTTAAAGATTACAGAATTTTAAGTCTACCCACTAATTTTACTGAAATTACCAGTTATATTCCATAGTATATTGTAATGTCAACAGAACCAATGTCAGGAAATGGATCATTTAGACAGGGTGTCAATGTTTGATTTGGTTTATACACTGCATCAACCCAGGACTATCAAACTAGAACATTTAGAACTCAACCGCGGAGCCAAGAGGGGGGGGGGGGGGTGGGGGTTGTTCAGGGGGTTGTCAAATTTGAATTCCCCAGGATTTTCACCATATCTTTCTTTTTACAGTTAATGGGAGAAAGGTTTGATAAGAATGATGATATGTTCAAACTAACCGTAAAAGTTGACAGGGATTCCCTCAGAGTGTTTGGTAAAGTTGACAGGGATTCCCTCAGAGTGTTTGGTATAAATTGTGCATATATGGACATTTGGACAATGAACATTCCACACGAGTCCGGGAGAATTTTCAAAGAGGCACTAGTTGACATGAACACTTTGAAGGAGCTATGCGTTAAAAAGACCAAGGTATGTGAGTACTTATGTGACTAATAAGTTTACTGACTGCAGAACATAACATCATGTTGACATGTCTTTGGCAAATCGATCGTTAGATTACGTCTGACAGGTGTCAATACAAACTAAATGTATAATCTCAAGTGTCTAAAGGACAAAACATTCAGTACTCCTGTTGCTGACGGGGTCCCACTGAAAATGTAATAGTTATGGAATATGACTCTTTCAACCATTAGCATATACCCTAGGCTCCAAGAATATATGAGGTGCTTGTCTCAAAAGTGGTCAGCGAATTTTAATTAGCTATTATAGTGGCGCCCTCTTTCCATTTTCTGACATAGGGGTGGCTTGATAAAATATTTTTTAGAAGTTCCTTTTCCTAGTCTTTCATGATAATGAATACATATTACATATAACTATGTGCCACTGGTCTAAAAGTGATTGCAATAAACTAATAAAATATAAAAAATAATAAACCTGAAACACTTTAACACTGAAACACAGTGGTTCTCGATTGGAGGGGGGGGGGATGTTAGACATTGTTTCTTTTCACATTAGATCATGGTTTTGGGATACATAGGGTCTACTTTTCTTTTGACAGATTTACACTTACAGTTTGCTTTTCTTGTTGGGTTTCTTTAAAGTTTTTAGTCACCCTTCCCTTTGGCATTTGTGCTTATATGTCAGAGGATAAAAGTTGATTTATAGTTAAGAAGTTATTCAATAACATGAATACTAAAAAGAATTTCTGAACACGTGATAACAGAATGACAAGATTACGAGAGGCTTGATAATTTATTCATTACATATACTCGGAGCAACCAGGTCCGGTCAATATGTTGACGGAGTGTTTCTTTGGGTTCTTGGTTATTGCTTTCACAAAATGGATTTATGACAGATTAACGCAGAAAAGATGCACGGTTCCTGGTCCGTATGGACTACCTTTAATCGGGAATATGCATCAAATCATTAAATCACCACTTCCTTTGCTTGAGAAATGGAGGAAAACGTATGGAGATGTCTATAAAATAAACGTAGCAATGTCTGATGTAGTTGTGGTACACGGAGAAGCAATTTACGAAGTTCTCGTCACAAAGAGTGATGACTATGCCGGACGGCCGCCGAACGAAAGATTTGGGATAGTAAATGACTACCAAGATATTTTGACCCGTTCGGCCGATGCACAATGGAAAGATTACCGTAAGATTGCTCACCAAGGATTGCGGCAATATGGAACAGGTTTTGATCGCATTGAGCAAATCAGCATGGATGAAATTCAAGATTGTGTTGAAAGGTTTGATCGGGAGGATCCGTTTGATCCATATGAAGACATGTACCTCACAGTAGCAAATATTGCGCTTATTGTGGTAAGGTGCATTGCATTATCAACACCCTGTCGAAGTGATCTATTCCATGGCACTGGGTTTGCTGACATCACAACGGAACATTTTGGTAGACTTAAAACCCAATAATTGTTGCAGTAAACACTTTAAATTCCCGGGGTTCACCATTTGATATTGCAGGGGAAATTAGATTTCAAGTTTTTTTACCATATTTACCTTTGTTTTTATCTTACCTTTCCGACTTCGGAGGATATATTTTGATAATCGCTTCTAGTTACAAATATGGCCACCATTTAAGTATCAATTTTACATTATTTAAGGTACAATCCACATAGAACTGTAATATTAATACTTTTTAAAAGTAAAAATATATTGAATAATGAACCTGAAAATCTAATTGTTTTAAAAATTCATGGGGGCCATCTTGAAAAACGGTGGGTGTTATACGCTATTTTACGATTTACAATAGGTATCATTATGTATTTTTTCAAGTGGACTTGAAGAAGTTCCTATATTATCGAATCAATGACAACATACTCATTTGAAATGTCTTCAGGATTATCAAGAAGGGAAAATTAAGATGGTCAACATATCTTGACAGTGTTACAGGTTGTACCATTCCTTGTAATACTAAATGTGCCATGCTAAGTTTGCACAAACACACTCACTTACTCCCTTCAGGGGGAAGGCATTCATGGAAGAACATTCCCAGGGATGATGTATTTGCAAAAATCAATACACTTTAAAAATAATATATAAGTATTTTAAGGTAAAAAACTATTCACACGATTACTCTTCTTGATATAAAATCACTATATTTTTTTACCTTAAACACTTTTCTGCATTAAAAGATTACAGAATTTTAAGTCTACCTACTACTTTTACTGAAATTAGCAGTTGAACTCAACCGCGTAGCCAGGAGGGGGGGGGATTGTTCTGGGGGTTGTCAAATTTGAATTCCCCAGGATTTTCACCATATCTTTCTTTTTACAGTTAATGGGAGAAAGGTTTGATAAGAATGATGATATGTTCAAACTAACCGTAAAAGTTGACAGGGATTCCCTCAGAGTGTTTGGTATAAATTGTGCATATATGGACATTCTTCCCTGGACAATGAACATTCCACACGAGTCCGGGAGAATTTTCAAAGAGGCACGAGTTGGCATGAACACTTTGAAGGAGCTATGCGTTAAAAAGACCAAGGTATGTGAGTACTTATGTGACTGATGAGTTTACTGACTGCAGAACAATACATGTTGACATTTCTTTGGCAAGTCGATCGTTAGATTACGTCTGACACGTGTCAATACAAACTAAATGTCTAATCTCAAGTGTCTAAAGGACAAAACATTCAGAGTTACTATGCATAGTATACTGTGACGAAAATGGAGAAAGTTTCAATGGAACTGAAAAAAAGGTAAAGGAATGAGAACGCCTCACAAAAACCGTTCTTTCCAATAAAACGTACGGACATGGTTACTACTTTTTTCAAGGCCTGACTGCGTCGCTAACATGCTAAATATAAGAGTTAGCTGACGTTTGGGAGTCTGACTTACCTTCTAAAGGTTAGAACCCGAATCTTAATGAAACCATATCACCTTTGTTCCGTCAACCATGGAGCATTTGCCACAACATCCAAGAGGTAAATCATTGACCGAGAAAATGAATGATTTCCTTGTAAGTTCCGGAAGTTTCAATACGAAAAATTACCGAACATATGTGAAAACCGAATATTTGTTCGTTGTTTTCACGATTTACAGGTTCGTTTGTTCTTCAATGTTTTGGTCTAAATTATAAAGCATCACCAACAGGTCTTACTCTATTAATCGACTAATACAGCAGACGGCTCATATTTCTACGTAGCATTTCATTCAGACCAATAGTGGGAGTGTAGATCACGCAGTTTCGTTCGTTGCGTACTTCACTTGAAATTGGTAATTTTAAATATTGACTACTTCACGTAGCTCGGCGGATGTAGAACATTGCTTAATATTCTTTTAATTTTCACACCAGACATGCTTGGTTGACACGCAAGGAGGATTGGCTCCCAGAATCGAAGTCGATATTTTCCAACAATGAAAACGCCGAAATGTCGTTATTTTCTGAAATTATAACCGATTATAAATTCAAAATAAACAGTTCAAAATATTCGAACCAATATCTCGATCATTTCTTGTGAGTTTTGGAATTTTTCGTTGGGAAATAAGACCAAAATTCACGATTCAAATGTTGAAGTGAACAAAATGGCGGTCGTTGGAATTCAAATTTTGCAGCACGACATGCCCATATATGGGGCAGAATATCGATGTTGCACTCTGGGAGCCAATCCTCCTTGGTTGACACGTCAACAAAGCAAAGTTCAAGGGTCAATGCGTTATTTCGTGATAACTACAACGCCTTCCCGGAGGTCAACATTGATGAAAAATGAAAAAGTCGGAAAAGCATTTACGCTAATTTCTATCAAATGCTATGTTAATGCATCATCATCGACGCAACAAAGGTGATATGGTTTCATTAAGATTCGGGTTCTAACCTTTAGAAGGTAAGTCAGACTCCCAAACGTCAGCTAACTCTTATATTTAGCATGTTAGCGACGCAGTCAGGCCTTGAAAAAAGTAGTAGATACTTATTAGAGCGGTTTCGCACAACGGGTTGGTTAACATGTATCCGCATCCCTATCTCGTTATGTTTACGGATACGTTTTTCGATAATTTTCGCAGTTCGTTTTTTTTGAAGTACGTAATTATATTTACGCATCTCAATCCGTGTTTGATAGTAGTGAAAACTAGCTAGGGTCAAATAAAAGACTTCATCTGCACTAAGATTTCAATACACCATTGAGAATGTCAGCTTGCCATCGATGCGTTACGGATTTTGATACGGGTAGCAAAAACGTTGTATGCGAAACACGAACACTGTAATTATTACAATACCATTCCATACAGTGTAAAATGAATTGAACATACCATTTGAAAAACTCGATTTATGTCAAACAATAAACAATTTCATTCACCAAATTTAAGTCAAATTATACATAACACACTGTGCTTGTTCATATAGAGACACCTTTTAGAACTAAAATCAATATAATCGAAGGATAAAATGGGATACGCAAATGACCAACGTAGAAAAGGCTCATTTTTGTGTTTTCCGTATCGCTTCATGTATAAATTGAACTGACTACGCATAGATCTGGTAAATACGTTACGGCTACGGATCCGTTGAGCTAAAAAAATGTTTTGCGAAACCTCTCTATTGTCTGCGTTTCATGTTCATGTTTAAAGAGGAAGAAGACACCGTTAAGGCCCCTGAATAATTGACGATCATTTGTCAATATGCAACTTTTTATGCTTAGTTTAATATTGCCCTTTGGTGCATTTGCTTTAATTTACGTATTACGTAAAACTTAGTTCTAGACATGCTAGATGGATAAGAGCTACGTCGTATTCTTCACTAGCAGACGTATTGTTACGACGTAACGTAGGCTCAAAATTACGCCTACTTGTCAAATCTCATAATACGCTCATAATACAAACTATCCTTTTACTTTATTCAGAAAACCTTTGATGGTGATAATCTTAGGGGTGTGTTTGATGCTATCTTCAAGGAACAAGAAAAGCGCAAAAACACAGATCAACCTTTGAGTGATACTGTGTTTAAAGGCATATCACTGAACCTGATCATTGCAGGTAAAGATAGATTATTTAAAGAATGCCATTGCAAGTGACCTTTATGAAATTGAAAAAAATAGGAAGGACGAGGTTCTCTTTAAATAAAACAAGAGGCTACTGCTTCACCTTCAAATATGGCGTCAAATACAGGTGCTATGTAGCCAGCCAGTGTATTGCCGGGATAATTTTTCTGAGAAAATATTTTATCCCGCTAACCTATGCAACGCTTGGATAAAATGTTTTGAGGAAATTTATCATCCCACAAAATGGCTTATACACCCCATGCAGACAGATCGCCTAAAATTACATTCGTATGATGCGAGACTCGTCATTCAACGGGAAACTGGAACTATTTGTTCACCCATGTAGCAAATTATTTTTTACTGCTTAATAATTTCCAAGTGAAAAATCATCTTAAGGACAGTTGAGCAACGTGTGTGTGGGGGGGGGGATATATAAGCACAAATGCCAAAGGGGAAAAAAGGGTAGGGTGCTTCCTCTAGTCAGATAGACTAACAAAACCGTTTCTATTGCAGCTATTGTGACAACATCAACTGCCCTCAAAAGTATGATAGCATACCTGTTAGACTACCCAGACATCCAGGAAAAACTTCACAAAGAAATTGACGACGCTATAGGAGAAAGGTAAGGAGTGATGCGAATGTTTTACCTTCAAATTAAATGAGTTGTACATGCGAATATTTTCTCTATTGATATATGCTTTAACAGGCCAAAGACAACTGAATTCAATTTTTGCCACACATATTTTGGGATTTAGAATTATTCTTAATAGACTGCGGACTATTCTGTAGAAGTGCTCTAGAAATGGATCTCGCTTTTCATGGAAGGTCACACATTCCAACATATTTCAAACAATTTGTATGATTATAATAGACACTTTCTGGGTAGTTGGACTTTATGTAGGGGTGGCAGAAGGCCCTCAGGCCAATTTATACCCATACCCCAACAAAACCTTGGGGGTACTTTAATACCACCCAATAAAAATAATACTAATGCATATCAGATATTCATCGTTTTATAGTGGGTAGGGCATGCCATGGTTAGTCAGTGCCAGAAATTTCCAATCTCTGACTTATATGGTTACCATGGAAACAGTATTTATATCTCACAATCTTCTCAATTTGACCCCGTCCCAAATGTGTCCTTAAGTTCTCAAAGTGAAATATTTGCAAATCTGTTTGGATTTTGTGGCTGCAACTTTGTCAAAAGTTGAATTAATATGTATGTATTCACACTAAAGCATTAAAACTTGATATAATGATCTCATAAATTAATAATATTTATCAAATGTAGTCACACACAACTGCTTTTAGGGAAAAGTGGGCGTGGCACTTTTTGGTACTTGTGTAATTGTTGCAGCATTAAATGAAAAATACTTATTACACTAACAACAATTGACATTTAATTAGCATCTACTAACATTGTGTAACATTGTAGTATGTTCATTATCATTATTAGATACTTTAAATATTTTATATAAGTGTTATCATGACCCTTCCCTATCATAGGTCATTAATGGTCAAATTAACTTTTAAGTCCTAGAGGTCCTTAGTCTTTTTAGCTTGTCAAAGTCGTATTCATTGACTTGAAGCTAGAATATAAATAGTTTCATTGATCAAGATTGATTGATCATTGATGAAAAGTAATGGACCGACACTGATCAGTACCAAGTGAAGGTAACGGCCGTAACCTTCGCATCTAAGATGGCGGACAGTAATTGTCGATTTTGATATTTTTAATTTTCATTGAATTAAACTACTTTAGAGTTGATGTTATGCTTTGACATTTGCACCAAATCAGGCTTAAATGACATTGGAACCATAGATGTAGTAAACATGAATAAACGATATGTGAAATGTTATAGTATGTGAGCTAGCACCGAAAAATGTACCGGCTTCTGAACAAATTGAAATTACTTGTTTCTTATGTATTTTTATGTGATACTTGAGAAAATTTTTGTCTGACGCGCCGTATCCGGGGCGAAATTTGTCAAAATTGGGTTTTTGACCCTAAAAAGGAAAATTACAGGGGGTACATTATCATCATAGAATAATTCATTCAGTTGATCTTCAATCATCATAATAATTTTATTGAGACTTGATGAGATCATTCTGAGGTAGTATATAAAGTTTCAATGGTCTGTCACTCATGGTTGCCATGGAAACCACAATTTTTGCTGAGAAAATCCTTAATTTTGGTAAAACCTGTACCTGTACATAATATAGAATATGGATTATTTTTTATATCAACAGATATTAGAACATTTTAGCACTCTAAAAATCACCAGGGCTGTCCAAACATTTGTTTAAAGTGAAAGAATATTGCAATTTATGTGACTGGTAAGTGTCAAAGACCATACAATTACATAAGTGGTCAAAAGTGGGCGTCGCCCTCATAATAGTAGTTGATTGCCATTCTCTATAAATACAGAGTTTTACTTGACTTTTGAGATACATTTATATTGAACTTCTTTGGTTATACTTAATATCAAGCATTTTAACATCTAAGTGTTATAGTTATTGCATGGGGATACAGGGGGGGGGAGAGAGGGAGAGGGGGGCTTCTAACAGAATTGGGAGGGGGCAGAGCTAATCAGTCTTAAGTATAAATCTCATCTTTATGGTTCTAGATTTCATAGGGTACATCTTCTTGGTCTTATTATATTCATCTCAATATAAAAGATATTAGAATTTACATGGTTGGTAAGTGTCAAAGACCATAGAATAAAACATGTGATCAAAAGTGGGCGTCGCCCTAATCATAGTACAAAAAACATGTGACTGAAAAAACAATATGGAATTATGATCTTGGAGATGTAGATAAAATAAACTCAAATATCAGCGATATCGATTTGACCGACATTTTCATAAATAACAATGAAAATGTGAACTTAACTACTGAAAACTTTACTCGCGATGTTTTTGACATTTTTTCCAATAACATTCCGCAGAAAACTTACATAACCAAGGCAAATGACCAGCCATGGATTAACAAAAAAATCAAACTTGAGATCAGAAAAAAAGAAAAACTTTTTCGTAAGTCAAAATCAAATGATGACCCTGTTCATTTTGAAAATTATGCCAATCAAGCAGAGCATGTAAAGACTCTTATTAAAGAAGCAAAATTAACTCATGAGGACAAATTAGTCCAACAACTTAATGAGTCCACATGTAAGGGCAAGCAATATTGGAATATTGTAAACTCATTTCTCTCCAAAAAATTCAATGACTGTCTCCCTTGTCTCAGAAGTGAAACTTCATGTTCTATTGCTACATCTGACACTGAAAAAGCCAACCTTTTCATGAACCTTTTCTCTGGCAAATATCACCATGATGAGCTTCATGGGGATATGGTCTTTCCTAATTTTCCAAAAAGGTGCAATCAAGAAATTGACAATATTACGACAACACCTGATGAAATAAATAAAATCATACAGTCTCTTGAACGTGACAAAGCATGCGGTCTTGATGGAATAAATAACAGAATGGTGAAAATTGCCTCAGCCACTCTATCAATCCAACTTTCTTCGCTTTTTAACTTCATTTTCCAAAAGTCAGAATTTCCTGACTGTTGGAAGTTGGGAAATATTTCTCCAATTCATAAGAAATCTGACCGGTCATTCGTTGAAAACTATAGGCCGATAACATTATTAAGCACTTTCTCCAAAATTTTTGAAAAGGTACTCCATGCTAGAATCATGAAACACCTTATGGATAATGACCTCTTATACAAGTTTCAGTCAGGTTTTCTCCCAGGCCACAACACAGAACTTCAACTTTTAGCAATAACTGACTATATTTATCATCAAATGGAACAAGGAAACTGTATTAACTCGGTATATCTCGACATTTCGGCTGCGTTTGATACCGTCCCGCATTCGCTCTTAATACACAAAATGAAATCTTATGGAATAAACGGCAAAACAATTGATCTTTGTGATTCTTACCTGAGGAATAGAAAAGTTTGTGTATCAATCAATGACCAACATTCTAAATTCTCAGACAACAACTTCATAAACTCTGGTGTTCCTCAAGGCTCAGTAATAGGCCCCCTCATGTTCCTCATCTATATAAATGACCTCCCAGACAACTTAGACTCTGAAGCATACATATATGCTGATGATACATCTCTATATTCATTTTTTCATCCATCAAATGCTCAAACAGATCAGATTCAAAATGATCTTAATAAAATTAATCTGTGGTCAAAGAAATGGTTCCTTAAATTCAAACCTTCCAAAAGTGCCCAAGTCATATTCCACTCAAACCGGATCAAAAACTTCCAAAAAACGCCACTTTATTTTGACGGAGAAGTCATTCCATGTAAAACTTCACACAAACATCTTGGATTTATCCTTGATGAAAATTTGACTTATGAAGACCATATTAACTATCTTTCACGGAAAGTTCAAAAACTCCTTAATCCACTCAAGTATCTGTCAAATAGTGTAAGATCCAAACACCTTGAAACAATGTATAGCTCCTATGTAGCATCAAATTTTGACTACTGCAGTGCCTTGTATGGGTCTGCCTCATTAGCCCTATTAGCAAAACTTGACAAATTGCACTATCAAGCAGGTGTAATATGTGCAGGTGTTCTTCATGGCTCAGATACCTCCAAAGTGTTTCAATGCCTTAACTGGAAAACCCTTAGTCAAAGGAGAAATGAAAAAAATGTTCGGATAATGTTCAAAATAAACAAAAGAAATGTAGCACAATATATATGCGACATATTTGACAAATATAAAAACCCAGCCACCAGACTACTGAGACATTCTATGCCTTACAATATTCCAACTAATGTTTCTATCAGACTCCTTAAAGCCCCTGTCTTAAATATTATAAAACAATGGAACAACCTTAGCCAACTTATAAGAGAATTACCAACCATCTCTAGTTTTAAAAATGCTGTTCGGTCAACAATTCTCCCAAACATAAATTTCATTCCAACAACCAAGCTAAACTTAACAAGGTCAAATGAGAAGATTTTAAACAGACTTCGTGTCGATTTCTTTTTAAAAGAACACTTTTTCTCTCATAATTTTATTGGTGTAACCGACAACAAGTGTCCATGTGGATCCCCTGAAAATACTAAGCACTTTCTCCTTTCTTGCCCCCGCCATACTGATGATAGGACAAACATGATTACTGCACTTAGACAAAACAACCTTCTCTATGATGAGAACATCTACACCAACCGAAATGATCAAGTCAAATATCTCCTCTATGAAAATACCCTTAGCCGCGATTCACAAAACTTACTTCTTAACATTGTGCTCAACTTTGTTAGATCATGTTACATTTACCCATTGAGAATCTAAAACTTGCCCAAACCTCCTGGACCAAAATATCCCCAACAACTAAGCAACTAAGCAATTAACAACAAAACTTTTCAATAGTTTTATGCACTTTTTTTTGTTTTATTATTACTTGCTTCTAAACTATATTTATGTTAAAGCGACCTGTAATGCCAAATGGCGATTGGTTTTGCTTACTTGTACTTTGTAAATTACTATGATTTAAGAATAATAAAAACATTAATAATAATAATAATCATAGTACATGTATATGGTTCATTCTCTATAAATACAGAGTTTAACTTGACTTTTGAAGTATATTTACTTAAAAACATCTTTGATTTATACTTAATGTCAAGCATTTATTGTAAGTTATATACATCTAATTGTAATAGTTATTGCCTGGGGGTGGAGGAGGGGGGGAGTAACAGAATTGGAAATGGGCAGAGCTAATAAGCCTTAAATATAAATCTAATTTACTTAGTTCTGGATTTCATGGGGTACATCTTCTGGGTCTTCTTCACATTCATCTCACTACATGTATATGGGATATTCCAATTTACATGATTGGTAAGTGTCAAAAACCATTCAATTACGTAAGTGGGGGTTGCCCTCACAATAGTAGATAATTCATTCTCTATGAATATGGAGTTTAACTTGACTTTAAGATATATTTTTTACATTAAAACTTCTTTGATTACACTTAATATTGTAATAGTTATTCCCTGGGGGGGGCAAGGGGGATAGTAGCAGAAATGGGAGGGGGCAGAGCCAATGGCCAGTCAGTCTTAAGTATTAATATCATAGTCTGATCATTTTCAATCAACTTCTGATGTTAATATATTAACAATATCATATGGAAGAATATACCACTACACTTGCAGATTTGAGAATCATTCAGTTGAATGTGTCTATATGGCGCTCCACCTTTGCCTTTTAAAAAGGTGCTCTTGCTATTGCCCTTTCTGCATGACACTTCATCTGTGAATGTGTAAAGTGCTAGGAAAGCTGCATATATGTCAGGGTCTATATTGGAGGAAATACCACTGACATCAGTCTTCACTTGTTTCCAACTCAAGTATCCAGCAGCACACTTTGCTGTATTTTGCTTCTTGTTTTCATCATCATATAAGAACTCATTCCAATCTTTAGGGACTCTTGTTTTTCAACCTTAAATAGGGCAAGGTGTCCCTCCCCTCTTTCAGGTTCCTTTATAGAATTGTTGATGTAATTATCACATACAAAAACTAATCAATCTGCAATTGTAGAATCTTGAAAATAGTCTCCGCCAGATCCTGAAACAAAACTAGCTTTCAAGTTGAATTATGGTTTGGGATAGTTGGGGTTTGTTTTCCTTATATTATGACTTGTATACATTTTGAAGTTGTCTTTTTCTTGCTGGGTTCTATTACAAATTTTGGCCCTTTCCCTTTGGCACCTGTGGGTACATATTCATGCATAGGAATGGGTTTCTCTGTTCTTGCAAGAAGTCCAGTCAGTGTTCCTAGAGCCCAAGGCACAGGGCTGAATAGGAACTGCAGGAGACATTCTAGGCTAATTTTATGTTCCTAAGCAAAATCGAAGCTGTTCAAAGATGTTTCATTCAGAATCAGAATGAATTTGAACCATCTTATAAGCTTGTTCTGAGTACTTTTTTACTGTCACTGTTGCTGCTGTAGTTTGCTGCTGTAGTTTTCAATTTCATGTTTTATTATATCGTGAAATCTTTTTTTCAACTTATCTCAGATGGTATTTCTTCATGCAATTTTTCCTTTTAACTAAAATTAGATGACAGCGACATCATTTGGCACAGATTCTCCTTATGATAGACTGTAGAGATGACCTTCATCCTCAAAATGGTAAATGGATCAAGAAAGTCTTTGATTGCGGTGTCTGTCATCTTTATGTCTTTTTCTGTACTTGATATTTGTGCCTTTCCAAGGTCATTATGGGTGTCACACTCATCTCATTTCTAGATAATATTCCTAAGTTGGTCTTGCAAAACCTCATATTGAACCACCAGATGGACTTTAATGGAAACTAAATGACTCCATCGTTATAATGGGTATTGACTGATATTCTCAGATAAGAGATTGGTGATATAGCAACACCAGGAGATGAATCAGAAAACCCCAGAAGATGTACCCTATGCAATCCAGAATTAAGAAGATGAGATTTATACTTAAGGCAGATTAGATCTACACATTCTAATTCTGTTACAACTCACCCCGCCCCAATGTAAAAACTATAATACTTACACAGATGTATTTACCAGAAATGCTTGACATAAATTAAAATAACAGCAGTTCAGTATAACTATGAATGTATCTCTAAAGTCAAGTTCAATTTTGTACTTATACAAAGAACCAATCATCTACTATTGTTAGGATGACACCCCCTTTTGATCATTTATTATTAATATGTAATTGTATGGTGTTTGACAAATCATGTAAATTGTCATATCCCATATATTGAGATGAATATGAAGAAGACCCAGACGATGTACCCCATGAAATCCAGAACTATGCAGATGAGATTTATACTTATGGCTGATTACCTCTGCCCCCTCCCAATTCTGTTACTACTCTCCCCCACTCTCCCCCAGGCAAGAACTATTACAATTAGATGTGCATTACTTACCAGAAATGCTTGATATTAAGTATAATCAAAGAAGTTGTAATGTAAATGTATCTCAAAAGTAAAGTTAGACTGTATTTATAGAGAATGAATCATCGACTTTGATAAGGGCGACGCCCACTTTTGATCAATTGAGTAATCCTATGGTCTTTATACTTAACAATCATGCAGAATTATAATATCCTATATATTGAGATGAATGTGAAGAAGACCCAGACGATGTACCCCATGAAATCCAGAACTATGTAGATGAGATTTATACTTAAGGGTGATTAGCTCTTCCCTCTTTCAATTCTGTTACCCCCCCCCCCATCTACCCCCTCCCCCATGCAATAAGTATAACACCTAGATGTACATTATTTAGCAAAAATGCTTGATATGAAGTATAACCAAAGAACATCATTATAAATGTATCTCAAAAGTCAACTAAAATTCTGTATTTATAGAGAATGGCAATCATCTACTACTATAAGGGCGACGCCCACTTTTGATCCCTAATGTAATTGTATGGTCTTTGACACTTACCAGTTATGTTAATTGCAATATCCTTTATATTTAAATAAATGTTTGAACTGCCCTGGTAATTTTGAGAATGCTAAAATGATCTGATATCTGTTGATTTGAAAAAAAATCCACATTCTATATTAGGTGCAGGTACAGGTTTTACCAAAATTATGGATCTTCTCATCAAAAATTGTGGTTTCCATGACAACCATGAGTGTCAGACCATTGAAACTTTACATACTACCTCAGAATGATCTCATCAACTCTCAATTAAATTATTATAATGATTGAAGATCAACTGAATTAATTATTCAATGATGATAATGTACCCCCCTGTAATTTTCCTTTTTAGGGTCAAAAACCCCATTTTGACCACTTTCGCCCCGGATACGGCGCGTCAGACATAAATTTTCTGAAGTATCACATAAAAGTACATAAGAAACAAATAATTTCAATTTGTTCAGACACCGGTACATTTTTCGGTGCTAGCTCACATACTATTATGCCCTGCCTTAATACATAACTAAGATTTTCTCGGATAAATGGTGTCTTACAATTGACTAACTGATTCTATTATCAACATCAGGTAATGCATGATCTATCCAATGGATTAACGAAAATACTTGATTCCAATATGGCAAAATAAATTATTCCATGTATGAATTGCATAGTGCATCATTTTGCAGATATTACATAATGCATTCATTGACTCATGGTCAACAAGGTACGGGTAAAACTCCTTTTAGTATTTCACAAAATAATGAAATATAAACAATTTACACATTTCTGAAATGCTGTACCTTTAGTGATTCCTTCGACCTGGAAAGTGATTTGTTATGTTAAAACTTAAAATAATATCTAAACAAATCTGTTTAGTGTATAAAAACAATAAAAGTTAATATGTTTAATATCAAATATTATTAGACATATGAATATAACCTAAAATAAGAAAACTTGTTCTCGTATTCCATTTTAAAATTGGTTGAATGATTTTGGCACAGTAGAAATGATGGTCATGATTAAATATTATATGTAATATGCCCTGATGCTGTAACATCAATGGTCCTTTATAATCAGGTATGACTGAAATACTGGACAAGATCTTATAAGGTTACAGTTTCCATATAACGTATGTTCCATATTACTACCCCAAATCTCCATTGTGTAAGTTTATGAGTCATTATCCCTCATAGTTTATTATGGCAAATGCCTATCCTTGTCTAGAATATGTCATTTTATCAATTTTATAAACAAGTATACAATTACACACCCCCCCCCCTCCCACACCAAAACTCCATTTTCTTTATCAAATCTTTCTACCTCTATCTGTTATGATTCTCTGTCAGGCTTCCCCAATTTTCCATACTGTCAAGTAAACATCTAAATAGGATAGTTCTAGCTATTGCTGTTGTTTTGAAATGTTGACTTTTCTTGGTGAAATATTGTTTCAATTCTGACAGAAGTTTTTAGCCAATATCATTCAATTTATCAATATCCAAACGCAGGGTTTCAGAAAGTATGCATTTTGTTTGTGCCTGTATTTTCATCATGTGTACTTATTAAGACAGCTATATTTAAACGTAAATACATTAAAACATGATACATATAATCTTTTGACAATTTCTTCAGTAAAGTGGCCATTTTGAGAAATGATATATAGCTTGTACCTTTGTTTGATGCTCAACAAGATGTTCGACTGGATTTGCCTTTGTCTAATTCATATATGTACCAAATACGAGAATCAGAATCTTATTCTACAAAACGGGTGTTCATGGAAGTAGCACTAATTATTGCATAATTGCTATAAATCGTGTGATTTGATTGGCTAATTCAGAACCATGTGACTAAAAATACCAGCGTATTTCACAGCTCACTGAATTATTTCCATATTTAAAAGACGTATTGTCCAGCGTATTGCCCGCCTGGGGATTCTGACAACTGCACTTTCAATGATTTTTGCAACATGTATTACCATCGCCCTACGGGCTGCGGGCAATACATATTGCAAAAATCATTGAAAGATGAACAGGTATTGCCCTCCATAGAATGAAATATTTGCTTAACAGTTCTTACTGTTTCGGGCTTAATATCAATTTTGTTATAAACTGAACAAAGCGGCACCTTTAACATGCAGCTAATTCTCCCATCTAACCAAGAGAGCCTCTTTTAATATATCGAAATTTAAAAATTGCCTCTGATTCAATTTGTTCAATCAAATCTAAAATGGTAATACCTTTTTACTGCTTCGAACTTCCTTATATTTTATACCATTGGGGTAGGATGTTTGTCTCTTTCCATTAATGCTTTCACCAGAAACATGGATATCACTAATTTTGATTCATATTTAAAATGGTGTGCATGAATAGACCTGTGTATTTTATACCAAATAGAGACACTTCCCTGGAGAGTTCTAAATCTCTATATGTTAACAGCCTAGTTCCCACATCCCTTGTTGACTTTGCTTCCATATTTCCTGTGAAGCCGTGGAACAGTTCTCTTTTTCTTCACAACTTTCCATTTTAATGTAACTCAATGAATAAGGCCAATTCAAATCACTGGCTTCCCTAGGTCATTTGAATTCCTTGCAATTTTTAAATCAGCAATAAAGAATAATGGGTTAAATTATCAAATAATGAAAAAGTTGCAAATTATGAGATTTGTTATATAGCTTCGAAATCTTGCTGAAGTGTAGTTTAATTATAGGTTAACAGGCTAAATTCTCATTGAGATAATTTTAAAGAATCTTAAACATTGACTTATTGTTTCAGTGGTCCTATTAAAGTTCATGTGTACACAATCTGAACAACATCCAGTTTCAAACACTTCTGATTATCATCAAGTTTCAAACACAATCTGAACATCATCAAATTCAATGCAAATGCAGTTTCACTTTAATCCAACAGAACGAATATGGTAAATCAATAGACTAAGTGACACATGTCAAGTCAATGGTAAATACTTGTATCTAGCCCAACTAGCACAAGTGCTGCCATCTACCGACTAGTATCAATCCATCTATCCATATACATAGCACCTAATGAGGTCACGACTTCAAGTAAAGCTTTTTCCCTTGTCTATGGTAAAAAATAAGTTAAACAGAAAAGTTAGTTTGACACCATTGGTGATGCCCACCTTGTATGGTATAGGGATAAAAGGAAAGTTCATGATAACACTTACATAAAATAATTTAAGTATCTAATAATGATAATGAACATATTACAATGTTACACAATGTTAGTAAATGATAATTAAATGTCAATTATTGTTAGTGTAATATGTATTTTTTGCTTAATGCTGCAACAATTACACAAGTTCCAAAAAGTGCCACGCCCACTTTTCCCTAAAAGTAGTTGTGTGTGACTATATTTGATAGATATTATTGATTTATTGGAGCATTATATCAACTTTTTAGTGCTTTAGTGTGAATATATACATATTTATACAACTTTTGACAAAGTTGCAGCCACAAAATCCAAACAAACTTGCAAATATTTCACTTTGAGGGCTAAGGGACATATTTTGGAGGAGGTCAAATTGAGAAGATTTTGAGATATAAATACTGTTTCCATGGTAACCATATAAGTCAGAGATTGGACATTTCTGGCACTGACTAACCATGGTATGCTCTGCCTACTACAAAACTATGAATATATGACATGCATTAGTATTCTTTTTATCAGGTGGTATTAAAGGACCCCCAAGGTTTTCTTAGGGTGGGGGTATGAATTGGCCTTAGGGCCGTCTGCCACCCCTACATGAAGTCCAACTACCCAGAAAGTGCCTAGCATAATCATACAGACTGTTTGAAATATGTTGGAATGTGTGACCTTCCATGAAAAATGGAAGTTGCAATTATCAGAGTAGTCCACAGTCTATAAGATTGAATAAACTGATAAAGAAACTAGCCGAGGCAAGAGGAGGGAAAACCCAGAGCTAAGGGATAATATACTTAATTCTCTTGCTCACAACCTTCGTTTGTCCGAATTCCAAATACCACATGTCGTTGGGATGTTTTAATCTATGTTAGAATATTCCTTACACAATCTTTCTTTATCTTAATGAGAAATATATATAACCCTCGAAATAACAAGCTTTGATATTGGTTAACACGCCAGAAATTAACTTAATTCAAAATGGCAGCCTCGGTGAAGAGGGGGAAACCCTAGGGCTCAGAGAAGAAATGTGTCTTCAACGTAAATGTGTATTGAGAAGATATCGTGACTGATTGGTCAAATAGACAGACAAATGACGTCATTGATTTGATGGCGGTTTCAAAATTTTGTAAGAACGCTTTGTATTTCATACAGGATTCCTACATTGGAGGATAGGAAGCGTATGCCATATACGGAGGCGTTTATCCTCGAATCGTTAAGGTTCATGTCCCACATTCCATTTGCGATTCCACACGAGACAATGGTGGACGTCACTCTGAACGGATACTATATCCCTAAAGGAACGCAGGTAAATTTAGCTAAGTAGAAACTTTATGAATAACTGTTTTAGAATCGATTCGTAATTTTACATTTCTTCTTTTTTATTTAATTTTCCATTTCATTGAACGACAACCAATTTTAAATATGAACTGAAAAAACATGTCAAAGCCAACAATCTGAACAAACAGGGCAATGTAGCCCCTCCTACAAAGCATACAAACTGTTTCATCCTTCTGTCTTGTGAACCTTTATCTGGGGTCTTTATTGCATCGTTATGAAAGTGTCTGGGACGCTCTAATGCATTAGATTGGGTATATTTTGACGATGTGGACCATCAGATTTGGTCTGGAATAATTTTTTCATTTTAATTCAATTGATTACTTTCATATCTTTTATAATATTACCCTGCACGCAGAGACTAGTTATAAACTGAAGACGAAGCTCTCTTTTAAGAAGTGGAGTCGAACGAATGCAAATGGTGATATAACATATTATATAATATCGTGTCTCTAGACGTCCAATGGGCATATGTTGCGGATTAAACAAGAACAAAACGAAAATCTGTGAAATGCCGAATTTCTGCTTAGAGTGCTCCACTCCAAGCAAGCGGTCACATCTCCGCGTCATTATACGAGTACAATACCCTGCTAAAGTTCGAGAGTAGTGGTGCTATAATAGAAGAAGGACTTTATATAGTATTAAATCCCACTTGGGTAGCAACACAATAGAATTTGCTGTGGTTTATTTTTAAGAATGTATGGTTTTATCAAAAGGAAAGTGCATTATTTTTCTATTGTTTTTAAAGAATGTACACTTGGCAAGCTATCAAAAACAAGTGAGACATAAATGACCATTGACAGTTTTTGATAGTTTTCATTCCCTAAAAACAATATACAAAAATACATGTACCCTTCTCTTGTTACTGTGCATTCTTAAGAATAAAACAATTTATCAATTTTTGTTGCTATCTACATCATTGATCTTATCTTACTTACAAATATTCTACTGTATTCAAATGCAATGTTCTGGACTGGACAGTCACCTGTAGTGCACTGAAGCTAGACTAATTATAGCCCACTCAGTCACTTACATCAACTCACACTCATGAGGTCAATGCAACCAACTTTTTTTGTTGTTACAATTAATTGGCTATATAACTACATGAACAGTCAACACAAAAGAAATAAAATTTTCCAGATTAGATCATTGACCATTTACCTGCAATATACCATTTACCTGTAATAAGAATGTGTGTGATTTAAGTAAGATAAAGCATTCGAATTCGATTTGATAAGAAATAATAACCTCAGGCCTTCGGCCTTCGGTTTATTATTTCTTATAAAATCTCATTCTTATGCTTTATCCAGTACGTACGCGGTTATAGTCCTCGTCATTCAGTTAGGTATGGCCCGATATGTTCGGCATTCATATACTCAATTTATAATAGCCCTTTACTACTATAAGCAACATTATTTGATTTACTGAAGATATGGCCCAATATGTTCGGCATTCATATACTCAATTTATAATAGCCCTTTACTACTCTTGCTTAATAAGCAAAATAATTTGATTAACTGAAGATATGGCCCAATATGTTCGGCATTCATATACTATAATTATAACAACCCTTTACTACTCTTAAGCAACATTATTTGATTTACTGAAGATATGGCCCAATATGTTCGGCATTCATATACTCAATTTATAATAGCCCTTTACTACTCTTGCTTAATAAGCAAAATAATTTGATTTACTGAAGGTATGGCCCGATATGTTCGGCATTCATATACTCAATTTATAATAGCCCTTTACTACTCTTGCTTAATAAGCAAAATAATTTGATTAACTGAAGATATGGCCCAATATGTTCGGCATTCATATACTCAATTTATAATAGCCCTTTACTACTCTTGCTTAATAAGCAAAATAATTTGATTAACTGAAGATATGGCCCAATATGTTCGGCATTCATATACTATAATTATAACAACCCTTTACTACTCTTAAGCAACAGTATTTGATTTACTGAAGGTATGGCCCGATATGTTCGGCATTCATATACTCAATTTATAATAGCCCTTTACTACTCTTAAGCAAAATAATTTGATTAACTGAAGATATGGCCCAATATGTTCGGCCTTCATATACTCTATTTATAATAACCCTTTACAACTCTTAAGAAATAGCATTTGATTTACTGAAGGTATGGACCAATATCCCATAGTTTAGGTCAAATCTGTAGAATAACACGTATTATCCTACACTTAGTGTACTAAATGTATAATAACATTAAAAATAAATTTGATATTTTTTGGCAAAATGAATAACCGGAGGATATCGTGATGATATACTCCGGGCGGAGGATATCGTAACGATATACTCCGGAAAACCCAATATGCGGAGGATATTGTGACGATATACTCCGCTTGTTGATTTCCCGCCAAAATGACTCTATTTGGCATGAAATTCATTTTGCAATGATATTATACATTTAATACACTCCTTGTAAGTGTAGGATAATAAGAACATCCTATGATTTTTTTTCAGAATATCATTTTAATCAACTCGGTGATATTGATATATGAACTCGTTCGCTTTGCTCTCTCGTGCAGATATCACTATCACCTCGTAGATAAAAAAAAAAAGATATTTATAGGATATCCTATGATTTTGAGGAATATCATTTTTATCTACGAGGTGATATTGATATCTGCACGAGAGAGCGAAGCGAATGAGTGTATATATCAATATCACAGAGTAGATTAAAATGATATTCTGAAAAAATCATAGGATGTTCTTATTATCCTACACTTACAAGGAGTGCATGTACTAAATGTATAATATCATTGCAAAATGAATTTCATGCCAAATAGAGTCAATTTGGCGGGAAATCAACAAGCGGAGTAATCGTCACAATATCCTCCGCATATTGGGTTTTCCGGAGTATAACGTCACGATATCCTCCGCCCGGAGTATATCGTCACGATATCCTCCGCCCGGAGTATATCGTCACGATATCCTCCGGATGTTCATTTTGCCAAGAAATATCAACTTTTTTTTTTAATGTTATTATACACTTAGTACACTAAGTGTAGGATAATCCTCAATATCCTATAATTATATATATACTCCCCTCCATAAGTTTGGCAACCTTAGCTCCCCCATTGAACTACGTGTTAAAGCCTCTCTACTTTTGAATTTTTATTTACTTAACCTGCGATGAAAATACTTATACTATTGATTGAAACGTAATTTAACTTTATTTCCAATACCTCCAAATTTTCTCAATTTTTTCCTCAATTACAATAGGTCGAAAATAATTGATGATAAATTTGATGAATTTTTGAAAATTGACATTTCCATGTTAACCAATGGAAAATGGTAGGTTTGCCGCAAGTATTTTTCATCGCAGGTTAAGTAAATAAAAATTCAAAAGTAGAGAGGCTTTAACACGTAGTTCAATGGGGGAGCTAAGGTTGCCAAACTTGGAAAAAGCAATATCTGTGGAATACACTTTTTTCCACGGATTTGAAAACTCCCGCCAATGTGTTACATGAGCTTACTTGGCGATTTCATGACTTCACAAATATGAAAATGATTGATGTTTTGACCATACAGTTCAAATGATAAAATAAAACTGAATTAGTTTTGAAATGCTTTGTAAGTTCATGGATGTATACCAACTACGTCTATGGTTATGTAACGACCCTTGATAACAAGTTGCTACTACAGTCCAGCTGTAGTGGCTTAAGCCTTTATAGCTCAGTCGGTAGAGCATCAGTCTTTGGATTCAAGGGTCCTAGGTTCGATTCCCATGCGGGGCATTGAATTTAGCACACTTTCTTTCAATTTCTTTATCTGGCTTGTTACACTATGCTCGTTATAGTCGTTATTAGTTAGTCATTCCCCTGGGTCGCCCCCGGGTCATTACAGTTAGTTGAACTATGGGATAAATAGAGCATTCCATGATATTTTCATTTTAATCCACTCGTTGATTTCAATAGCCCTTTACTACTCTGAAGCAACGGTTTTTGACTTACTGAAGGTATCGACTTCACTTTAGTTTATAACTAGAATCTGCGCGCACGGTAGGCCTAGGCCTATACCCGGGGGCCTATACCCTATTTATAGCAACTCTTTACTACTCAAGCAACAGTATTTGATTTGCTGAAGGTATGGACCAATTTATACAGCCTGCATCACGACGAGCGGTACTTCAAAAGTAGAGAGGCTTTAACACGTAGTTCAATGGGGTAGCTAAGGTTGCCAAACTTGGAAAAAAGCGATATCTGTGGAATACACTTTTTTCCACGGATTTGAAAACTCCCGCCAATGTGACGTACACTGTTACATGAGCTTACTTGGCGATATCATGACTTCACAAATATGAAAATGATTGATGTTTTGACCATACAGTTCAAATGATAAAATAAAACTGAATGAGTTTTGAAATGCTTTGTAAGTTCATGGATGTATACCAACTACATGTACGTCTATGGTTAGTTGAACTATGGGATAAATAGAACATTCCATGATATTTCCGTGATATCATTTTAATCCACTCGTTGATTTCAATATCCCTTTACTACTCTCAAGCCGCAACATTTTTTGACTTACTGAAGGTATCGACTTCACTTCTTAAAGAAGCTTCGTCTTCAGGAAGTTTATAACTAGAATCTGCGCGCACGGTAGGTGGTAGGCCTAGGCCTACACTGTTGCTCATAAATATGGAATATTAGATTTGGCAGTTCAGAATTCAAAGTTTGGAGTAAGAGAACATTTATTTGGAGTTGGTTCAGACATTTATTTTCTAGGCAAATCATAACCACATATTTCCTCTACAAATCAACATTTTTTAGAGAAAAAATATGCACATTTAAGTTTAGAAAATTACTGCTATTTAAACAGGGGTACACTAAGAATTTTTGCATTTTCAAAACACCCCGATCCAAATCGTCATGTAAAACAGATCAAACAAAATAAACATCTGGTCATGAAGATTGAAGTGTCCTCTATCCAATGATAGCACTAATATGCGTTATGTCCTCTTTGTGCTGCAATCAGAGCATCAACCCTACGGGACCAGCATAGAATGAAACATCTGACCTTTCTAAGTGAAATAAGGCCCCATTCCTCAATCTTGGCAGTGCGTAACGTGTCTAAATTTTGAGGTGGGAGTCCAAGTCACGAATCTCATTACCAAGGTCGTCCCACATTTGCTCTGCATTAGCCTGATTGGCTGACTTTTGTGCCCATGGTAGCTGGTCCACATTGCCTGCCCTGATGTATTCCAACACAATGCCACTAGCATATGCATCAGCATGATCATTCTGCAGTTGAATGTTGCCCCAAAACACTCTGTTTGCATGTGGTACTTGATGGAGGTCCAAAATGTCAAATTACTCTGAAATTATGTTTGGGAATCACCAAGGGGGTGCTACTTCTGTAGTACTGCTCCAAACAACCTCTGTAATACTGCTCCAAACATAAATAGGATCGCCTTCATGGACTGCCACATCAGTAAGTGTCCTTATTGTCTCTTTCCCCTGGTCTACGACAGAAACGAATACAATTATCAACATTGTGGAGACACATCTTATTTCTTCACATGCTGCCATATGACACCAAAGATTAGGTCCAATGTTTTGGTGCTTTCCTGCCCATCGAAGGCACATTTCTTTGTTATGATCAGTCAGCTGTGGTATCTTTAAAGGTCTCGTGGCCTTGCATCCGTTATAAAGAAATCACTGGTTGTCTATAGCTCTGAAACACAGGTTTTAAGGTGGGGCAGACATTCACCTCGTAGACTACTGGTTGACTAATAAGCGATTTTGATGACATAAATGCAGCAGGTCTTTTCTTACATTTTTCTCTAGGGCTACTATTGCTGTGTCCTGGAGTCACATTCCAGTGCCTTTGGTACCACTGCAGCATTTTAGAGAATGTTCCTGACACACCCAAAGGGTCCTGGCAATGGCAGTTTGTTTCATGCCAGAGAGCGCCATCCCTATGACCTGGCATGCTCTTTTTCACTTATTCTATGGGGCATGCCTTCTAAAAACTCTTCCAACTTTAAGTTAACATTTTATAAAATGTGCACAATGATTACAACTAAGATTTGGACACCTCTTTCAAGTTACCAATATCATGAGGTCATGGGGACACCTGAGTGAATATAAGTTTAATCAACCATAAATGTTTAAACTTTTCATACCAATCAGTTTTATATGCAAAACTGATGAAGGAATAAGAACATATTATAAATTTTCATCAAAATGTTATCATTTTGTAGAAATTCCATCGAACAGTTCTTATCTATAAAATATTCCATATTTATGAGCAACAGTGTATACCCGGGGGCCTATACCCTATTTATAGCAACCCTACTCTTTACTACCCAAGCAACAGTATTTGATTTGCTGAAGGTATTGACAAATATGTTCACGGCTCTATATAGCCTATTTATTATAATAACCCTTTACCACTCTCAAGTAACAGTATTCGATTTACTGAAGGTATGGATCAATTTGTTCAGCCTGCATCACGACGAGCGATACTTCCCCGACCCATGGACTTTCAAACCAGACCGATTTTTAGATGATGCAGGAGAATTGATTCCAACGGACCAACGAAAATTGTAAGTAGTCCTGCGTCCTGGATGCGAATATGGATATTTAAAAGCATGTGTCACTAGTAGTCAAGTTTGTACGTTTAATTTTTGCATTGTTTATTTTTTGTTCTGTTTTAGTCTATTTTGCTCTGTTAATGTATACATTTGACAGATGAAGGTGCATATATTGCCCAGGATAAATTGCCTACTGATTTTGGTAAGAGGGTATTCGCTTCCCGTATAACAAATGACTGGTTGTTCCTTTATTAATTCTTATTCTAATTCCCGATTAGCTTTAACAGTCTTCAGTTCAGACACTTATATCGGTCAGGTTGAATTTTTGTAAATCATCATTGAATCAGATGCAACGCGTGTTTAAAATTATAGGTCTTTAAAATAGTTTTTCTTTTAGATTGATGCCATTTGGGGCAGGACGAAGAGTTTGTGTCGGTGAACAAATGGCAAGAGTTCGGATTTTCCTCTTTATGACGACAATGCTTCAACGTTATGAGTTTCTGCCTGAAAAGCCCGGATGTCCGCCAAATTATGACCCGAGGGACGGTGTCATGGGTACTGTTTTGAAAATGAAAGACTACAAGATACGCGTCAAGAAAAGAGACTAGACTATATTGTTCTTGACTATAGACAAGACTATAAACATGAAAAATGATGCCCCCAATGTGTGAACCACATCATCCGTTTGAACACAGTACAGGGTGTGGGAGGCCGGCTACTGATGTAATTGCCTTTGAGCCTAAGCTAAAAATTGAAGGACCAATTAAAAACAAATCAGCAATCGACAATGAGTATAATCGGAAAGCATTGTTGCATTAGTAGACAAAGATATGACAAAACAAAATTCCCTCTCAATTAATCCAAGTGTATGAAAAATTATAACAATAAGATGTGTGAACCGTAATATAACCATTAATTTAATTAAATATATAAAAATTCAAACACAAAGAGGATTTAACACGAAGTTCAATGAAGGAGCTAAGGTTGCCAACTTTTTGAGGGGAGTGTCCTTCCTATGTTCAAACTGGTGTTAACCGAGTTATGTTATTTTTGCGATTTTTATTTGCCTTATCATTCATTGTAGTAAGACGACACATTTATGCATAACAATAAAGGTTTTAAGAAGGATCTTGTTTTCTTTGGAAGAACATATCCAAAACAAACCTAAGATTTATATGTTAGAACATTTCGATTGTAATAATTGCATTTATTCAAAATCATGTAAATGTAATATCAACAAAATTGTTTTTCTGCAAAGTTTGAACATTCTAACAATATACATGTATATATAGATAGGCAAAGGTAAATAAATATGATGCTCTTTTAGATTTATTCTAAAATAAATATCTTACATCAACTATTTTAGATTTATTCGAAGACACCATTTATGAAACATAAACATTTGTACATGCATATGTATGTCAGTATGTACATGTATATTAGTAATAGGCCAAGTAGATATCATATCCTCTCCAATCCTATCAAACTTAATCATAGACGAATGAGCTTTCATCCGCAAATTAATGGAAATAAGCCATGGTTTGAGCTACTAGTATGTGATCTATTTTGAGAGATAGGTGTGTTTTATTGCACATAATTTAGGCAAGATATGAGGTTACAAAAGCCATGTACAAAAACAAATTAATGGAATTAAACACTCTTACTGTATAATGAAGTTAATCTACAGTAAAACTTGTCGTAGGGAACACTCCATCTCTACTTAACATACAAGTTCTTGAATGTTCATATTGAACACCTAGCTGAAGCGAACTCTTTCTGGATGTAAGGTGTTCAGTATACACAGGTTTTACTGTAATCATATACAAACATAATGGACGATACAATAGCTCTAGCACCTGGATTTGAAATCTGTTCATAAAATTGTTCTTACTTTTATACCACATCCAACATATTCTCAGTCTTATTCTGCAGTTATATTGAGTGTCTAAGATTATGAACTAGCTGTTAATTAATTTGAAACTGGATTATACACAATGTATAATAATTCATGTGCCATTCTGTTTTTGATATATATATTCATCTGTAATTCATGTTATCCTGCCATACACCCCAAGCACTGAAGCACCTGTTTCATTCTAAAGGTTGACATATTTGAATACTAGGTTAACAATTTCTGATAGTCACGGAAAAAAGATTTGTATTGAAAGTCAATCGATATACAGATTTGTGATACCTTTGGCTGGATATGGTTTATAATTTGAGCCAATGTTACCAAAATGTGAAAGAATAAACTAAGAAAATTGTAACATATACCATATATATCTCAGTATATTTGTGATACTTCCAATTCTGTCCATAAACAAATACATTCAAGTTTTTATGAGCAATTGTAAAATCAATTTGAGCATGTTTATGATTGAATAAATATAATGAATTAATGATAAGTGAAAACATATATATTTCAGCCCATTGTGAACCTTAAGGTAATTCCAGAATTAATTGTCCAGCTGTATCAGTGTATGGGCCAGATATACTCCAGATCTACTGTATAATCAAGATATAGTTATTTTTGGGACACCTTGTAATGATTTAATAATATAAGTTATTGAATGATTTGAAGTGCAATACAGGATATATTCTGGTCGAGAAATTCCGTATTGGAACGAGACGAAGTCGAGTGCCAATACAGAATATCGAGACAGAATATATCCTGTATTGCACTTCAAATCTTTCAATAACGTTTTTATCGTGTGATCCTCTGTATTGCTACTGAGATCGTCCCCTCCGTACCAATATTTTCTGTATTGCGACGGAGATGATCAACGGGAACAATCTCAGTAGCAATACAGATTGTACAGCACAAGAACTGACCAATCAGAGGGCTTCATTTTACAGATCATACGATAATATAATGTAGCAGTCATTTCAAGGTACCTTTTGTCTTTAGTCAAGGGATAGTGTCCTAATATCAACAGTTTTGAGAAAACTTAGTTTATTTAATTTAATTCTGATTTAATCCCTTATATAGTAAAATCAAAATGTTGATCAACTTACATTACTAGGGCCTTAGTAAAATCAATACCAATGGAATCATTATTAAGCCCCCCCCCCCCCCCTAATAAAATTAACTTCGGACAATTGGGGAATGAACACCATCCCTAAAAAATGTCTGTTGCCATTTCTTACATCTATTGCACAAAAATAAAGGTACACTAGAGTGACAAATTTTTCAACATATGTAAATAATCTGCCTGTTAAGATCCACTTGTAAAGTTAAAATTTTATACAGATACAGTATATGTAAATTTAATATTTAGTCTCAATTCATTGCATAATATTTTCAAAGAATTCAACACATATGCATAAATATATGAACAGTGATATAAATGAACATTCCCATAAAAATTCAATTTGTCCCTTTTACCTATAGATAATCCATATGGAATGTACATAAAATCAAAACAAATCTTGATATTGAGTCTTATATAACAAACAATACTTTCAACAACGAATATATAAAGGCTTAAAGCAAGTGGGGTGAAATTTTCATTATGCAGAGAATATAATGTTAAACAATTATGACTGATGTTTGTATATATTGGGTGAACGAGTACTTCTTCAAATAATACAGTAAATACAAGTACGTCCATATGTCATATTAATTAGCATTGTGAAAGCTCTCGAAAAGTACACCTCAATTGAGTTCATATTGTACCTAAAGGATCTATATCTAAAGAACAGACGTGAAGTTTGTTGTCCAAAAATGTTCTACAAATGAGTCTCCAGGGTCTTGTGATTGCTCAAGCAATTGGTCACAACATGAAAGTATAAAAAATCAGGAAGAATATCAGTAAGATTTCTGTATCATTTTCAGTAACTTTTTGAACAACCCTTGTACAAATCAATTTCAAAGTTGGTTAAAAATCATCAAAGTGGAAATCAGTTAATTGAAATATGTCATCAGATTAAAAAACAGAGAGAGATAACAAATCGAGAGACCCCTAGTGTCAACCTCTCTTAATTCTAGAGCTGGACTGATTCATATGTCATAATAAAATGGCAGTGTATTAGAAAATAAACAACACGTCTGTTCTCTGATCTCAAATAAATAACATCAAAACATTTGACAATTCTTCATTTAACTATCGCCCTAGAGATAATCGTTTAAATGCTTTGAAAGGGCTTCCTATTGGTTTAGGATTAGCGTCACTCCATGTGTCAGGAGCAGGTTCATCCCTTGAAAGAAAAAGTTCGACCTCTATTCCATTTTCCAAAGCAACCCAGCGAGTTATCTTCTTCTTGTCATCATCTGTAAATAAAAAGTTAAATTTTTTAACAATATCTTCTTTAATATATCTTTATCAGTTAAATGTTCAATTTATGTAATATTTGTCATCATGGTAAACCATGACATCTCATTTCTTCTCAGCCCTGATATGATTCAGGTGAAACAAAAAGATGTTATGAGTATCAGAATGGATATTTGTACTTTTAAGATTAATTATCAACTTAACATTACAAGAATTGACAAAATACTTTCTAATCACAAGGCATTAACATTCAAAATGTCACCACCTGCTATTTGTTACAGACACCGAACAACCACCACACACCAACCACAAAAAAGTTGGAGACTATAGCAATATGTCACCACTTCTGATGGTGACATAAAAATATTATATAACAACAAATCGGGATACAGACCTCCAAATAAGAACTTTAAAGTGAAACCCTTTGTTGATACATGTTCTTTTGGAGTATTCTTAATATCTATAATCAGTAAGGCCTCTGTTGAAACACCTCTGCCCTGGTCAACCTGGAATGCATTGTCACATACATGAATCACTTTCCAAGCCCGTAGCCAGGGGGGGGGGGGGGTTCGGGCAAACCCCCCTGACCAAAATTTCTTTCAAAATCATGCATTTTTTCACCATTCTGACTATTTTTTGAGCGATTTTTGGCCAAATTTGCCAAAGTGAACCCCCCTAGAATTTTTTGGAAAAGTGAACCCCCCCTTGAGAATTTCTGGCTACGGGCCTGCTTTCTCCATTTGCCTACTATATCATATTCATACAAAATACCATAAAACCTGCATATCTGAACACCAGTCTCAAATCAGAACATATATCTCTCTCTGTCCCTTTGTTATCTCCCATTGATTCACATATTTAGAAACCTTAAAATGTGAAAACCAGTAGCACTCATGTATTATTTTTAACCTCTTGAATCCCAGGCTCTAAAATCAGTTTGAAACCAGAGAAAGTTTCATTTTCCCCAGCCTTTGACATTTTACAACATACATATACAACGTGTGATGCTCATCTAAGTGAAATTAGTTTTTATTGTGTAAATTGAATGAAAATAGTTCAAATTAAAGTAATTTTAGTGAAAAATTTGTGAAAGATTATCTCTTCAATCGGTTTCAAGGTCATTTCCTAGGTGACAAGAAATCTCATCACTCTGGGAAGTCAGAGGTTAAAATAAAATACTTATTTCTATATCAATTTAGTTTTAAATCATGCTCCTATGACATTCCAAAATTTGAAGTGTTCCTTATCATTTTTAGTAAGACCGTGCGCTATGCTATAGACTGAAAATTCATGGATAGACTTACCTCAAACTCTAGGTTGAAGTTGGGCATGGGGACGGCACGCATATTTTCAGATTTCTCCAGCACTTTTCCCGGAGAAAATCTTGAGCTTTTTCGTTGGCTGGAAGATCGGCTAGAGAAGGAGTAATTGCGACGTTTAGCTTTACTGGAAAAACATACCACATTAGTCACAATAATGCATGCACCATTCATGCATGTGTTACTATGTGCCATCATGCACCATTCATGCATGTGCTACTCTGTATGCATCTTTCATGCATGTGTTACTATGTGCCATGATGCATGCACCATTCATGCATGTGCATGTGTTACTTTACAATGTGCCACGATGCATGCACCATTCATGCAAGTGCTACTCTGCATGCACCATTCATGTATGCGCTACTTTGCATCATTCGTGCATGTGTTACTTTAAAATGTGCCATGATGCATGCACCTTTCATGCATGCGCTACTCTGTATCAATCATTCGTGCATGTGTTACTTTAAAATGTGCCATTCATGCATGTGCTACTCTGAATGAATAATTGGTGCATGTTTACTATGTGCCATGATGCATGCACCATTCATGCATGTGCTAATCTGTATGAATGATTGGTGCATGTTTACTATGCTCCATGATGCATGCACCATTCATGCATGTGCTACTCTGTATGCATCATTCGTGCATGTGTTACTTTAAAATGTGCCATGATGCATGCACCATTCATACATGTGCTACTCTGTATGCATCATTCGTGCATCTGTTACTTTAAAAAGTGCCATGATGCATGCACCATTCATGCATGTGCTACTCTGTATGCATCATTCGTGCATGTGTTACTTTAAAATGTGCCATGATGCATGCACCTTTCATGCATGCGCTACTCTGTATCAATCATTCGTGCATGCGTTACTTTAAAATGTGCCATGATGCATGCACCTTTCATGCATGCGCTACTCTGTATCAATCATTCGTGCATGCATTACTTTAAAATGTGCCATGATGCATGCATCTTTCATGCATGTGTTACTCTGTATGAATGATTGGTGCATGTTTACTATGCACCATGATGCATGCACCATTCATGCATGTGCTACTCTGTATGCACAATTCATGCATGTGCTTCTATGCATGCAAGATCCAAGCGAGGACCACTCATGCTTGTATGAATGTCCAATAAATTAAGAACATCTCTGGAAGAATTGATATTTTGCTTTACTGAAAATACACCATGTGATATCACAATAATGCATGCGCAATTCATGAAGTACTTAATACATGACGATGACAAAACATCAATATGTTGAGATTTCACTTAAAAATTCATTTAATGGGTAAAAGGATTTTAAAAAGTGTTCCACTTTAAAGAGTTCCACTTTCAGAGGTGTTCCACGAGGACTATGGGTTTTCCTTAAAATGGAAATTCCTCTATGGCTCAGTGTGAAATTGTCCCTTTCCCTCGTAATTGTAATAGTTCCTAATTCCCAGCCCATGCAGATTTTATTTTGTCCTATTGCACCTCTAGTAAAGACCATGGGGTTTTAAGTGAAAGTCCATGTTAAGACCATGCATTTTGTCATTCCACAAATCAATTGAAATACATATGGATTGGCATGCTATGACTTTATTAACATTCAATAAAGAAGTGAAGTTTTTCTAAATATCAAATCTTTCTGGTTCTCATATTCTACTGTGTCATCAAAAATTATGTAAAATGCTAATTCAAAGCAGTCTGAATGATGTTACAATAAAAATATCAAGACTTATGGGACAACCCTCATAATTTCTTTAAATTTAATATGTCATGAGTGATTTTTGATTTTATTAATTTCATATTTACTTTATTAAGTGCAGACTTTGTGCCACAACAACAATCTGAATTCTTACAAGCTATTCTTACATCTTAGAACTCAATGTTTCTCCTTACCTATCTAGCCTAACTTTACAGTAAATCTCTCCCTGTATTGTGTCGTAGATTCCCCGTGCCTGGATCACCTTCCCATATACATGGTAGTACTTTTCACTGTTGAGATCATCTGAATTGAAACAAACAGAGACATTCATTGTACAGTCTAGTTAACAACGAAAAGAAATTGCAAAATTTACACTGATTTATCCATACATTTGCATGGGCTCATTACTTTGCTGGATATATTTTCTTGGGGCGGAGAGTTGACTGTATAATTAATAGAAAAGCTATTAGGCATATATATGTATCCCCCAAAAAACAAACATGTAGCATACTATTATTACATGTACATGTATATATTATTCTATCATTAAATACAAAAAGTAAGATTTTTTATCACTTTCCTCACCACATTAATCTATCATTTCTACTTTATGAGTAAAACATACTGTATGTATAACAGTATTATATAATCATACCTGTGAAGTTGCTGTTTATACTGTAAAGAGATGTAAACCTACAATCAATACAAAATTTCTTTTATTAAATAATGTATCGATAAACTGAAAAAAACATACTGTTCCCCTTTTAAAATAATTGTACTATAATTGCAACCAACTACCCGCCATAATCTAGATATTTTTCATTCACTAAATTGAATAAGTTTAAATGATGGACAAAAGCTTGCATAAACTTTAAACTCGATAAGCAGATAATAAAAACAAACAGAAAACTATACTAAAAACAGCAATGCTAAAATACAAAGTTATTCATGTGCACAAATACAGAGACAAATGTGCACAATAAACAATTAATGACATCACATTGGACACCACATTTAACAACCACATTAACAATAGAAACCACATTAAACACCACATTAAAGTTACCTTATACAGGTTGCTCCCAGAGATCCCAATTCAGTGTTGAGTGCAAAAGAAAAGAAAATACTAGTTAACTTAAAATAACAAAAAATCATTTTCCAACATTGGTTTTCAACCCACCTACTATGTTTGTATAAGCGAATGCAACTTTCAGCTGTCAGCTACCGGATTAACCTACTATTTTATGACCAGGTCATTTAAATATGAATGGAATAGTGGCAGATAGTATTCACATTTAAATCAGTTGTCCACAAAAAGTAGGTTAATCAGGTATCCCTGTAGAGACCAATGTTTGGAGAAAGATTGTCAAATATCCCATCGCCATTGAGACCTTTCCAATAAACTCTTCCACCTTTAGGTACATCTAATAAGCTATGATTTATGATGTCATATGCTGTACTTTTTCAAAATAAGCAATATGGCTATTGCTTGGCAAGAATGTTACCTGCAAAACTCATGACATCATAAATGTTTCATTGCTTCTTTGATATATAAAAATGTGGCTCTGGGTTTATATTGGAAATGTCTTTCGCATAAACCAAGAAATGATCAATATCATTTAGTAATTTAGTATAGTCTTGTATCAAGTGCCTGCTACCCCCTCCTATTTTTTCAATTACAGCACACAGAAGTACTAACATGACTGTCATGCCATCTATTGTACATTTTATCACAGCAACACTTAAGCCAATAAACTATATATTCGCTGAACCCTCTCACTTCACCTCACAGTGGGAGTTAATCAGAGGGTTCGGGGGGGGGGGACACAAAAGGCTTGATACATAACTACACAAATTAAAATATATGTAAAAAATAAATTACAAATAAATCAATCTATAGATCTAATCAATCAAAGGTATCGTCACATTAAATAGCAACTATAGAATGAAACTGAATCATAAGTTTCTCAACAATATTTCATAAATAATATGAATGACCTAAAATACTCAAAATATGATTTTTGGCCCAACCAGTCTTGGACTTATGATTCAGAGTTCATTTATTTTCACTAATTGAATTTTCTAATTTCAGATGTGATCAAACTACCCCACCTTACATTTAATGTACATAGGCAACTTACCGGTTAAACATTAATAAAAATATGACATTGTTTTCAAAAGGCCCATGGTTTATTGAATGATTGTTAGCCATTCATAAGGTACTTTCAAGAATGTATTACTCAACAAACAGATTTATACAGCATTTTGGTTGCCTATGCATTTTAATATGTAAGGTACGAGCGTGTGATGACATACAACACACACAGTGTAAGAAAATTCCAGTACCATAGAAAGGAAAGTTTCCTAAAAATTTGAGAAGTTCACCCATGCAATATGCATGTGTATTTTGATAAATTGCAAATCATTTTCATCATTAATTGAAAATGAGAAACATTGCAATCAATGTAAAGCAGTGAAGTGCAAAGTGCAGCCAGATATACCAATAGCTTAGTATTTAGCTTTGAAGATAGATGGCAGCTCTAGCTATATTTAGTTCAAAAACATGGAACATCGAGAGAATCCCCGTGTTAACTAAAAACTCATTAATGAATATGATAGCGAATTCATGACAAACGTCTAAGATAAAGTTTCACAATATTATTACTAAAACAATAAGAATTTTTTAAATTTAACATTGACTCATCATTTTTTAATCTTAGTTAGTTGTTAATTTCATGCACTGTATAATACAATTACATTGTTAGATCTTATAACCTTTGTTTAAAAAAATTAAATACCCCAATAGATGAGTGCTAAAATGATCATGGTTGCGATATGCAAAATGAGACATTTTAGATTGGTTCATTGATATTAGTATCTCAGTCGCAGACAATCATTTTGAAGTCCCCATTAGTATGAAACATGGTATTATTGGGGAATATTATGATTCGTACATAAATAATTAATTTTTATAATGTGTTAAAATTTGTACCATTCCCAGTTAAGTGAATAATATGGAATATGTAAACTCACCATTTTTAAACAACACACGAAGGTGGAGGGACAGTATGATATTCCATGATTTAGGGTTAAATTTTTCCTTTTTATGTATGAACTTTGGATGATGTTCAGGGACTATTTAACTAAACATCTGAAGTATGATTAAAACTTAAATCTGATTGGGTAATAAGTGTTATCCCACCCTAAGTGCTTTATATGATTGTATAATAGCATTGTATAACTGCAATATAAAACCAACACTCATCGTATACAACTCTTGAGAACGATATACAACTCCTGGATAGCGTATACAACTCCTGGGCAGCGTATACAACTCTTCGACTTGATATACAACTGCTGATTTTTTTTATTGATTGAAGATTAGGGTGGGATAATAAGATCATATAATGGTTGATTCTGTATATCGTTATACTCTCGTGAGTATATGATATATTCACTTGTTCCCTTCGGTCACTCGTGAATATATCATATACTCACTTGAGTATAAACACGATATACGGAATCAACCATTATATAACCTCATAGTATACACTATATATTTCCTTTCACCTGTAGATACATCATATAGTCTTAATATACTCGCATAATTTCCCTTATGGGAAATCCCTGATGGATTAATTGAATCATATCAGTATCTTTTTATGTCTATTTAGTTCACAATCATACTCTCATTTTAACAAAATAAATACATTATCGGTGATGGGTTATTAGATTGTTCACCCTGGCTAAATTGTCCACCTCTACCCATTATTGATAAAATAATGATCAAAAATTGATTTGATTAATACAACTGGACTGATAGGGGATCCTCTCTTGTTTCACATTATGAACTTTCATCATTTTTTCCTTTCTTGCTATGGTACCGTTTTTTTATTCCTGAAAATGACCTGCTTCTTAGCGTATCCTCTTTAAGGTTTGCATCGGAAGAGGATCTTGGGAGTTTCTGTGACGGAACTTGGAGGTGCTCGGGCGAAGAAGGTTGAGATGATATCTAAAAATGAAAAAAAAATCATGGATATGTTGTTTGGTGGTATAAACATGATAAATATATATCATCAAAAATGAATTGAAAGTACTGTATTAAAATTTTTTGAATTATAGAAAAAGGAAATACTCTTCATTGTTATTTTAATATTTATCAATTACTTCTAATATTTATCAATTACTTTGAAATATTGCAGGCTCAAGTTGAAATAAAAAATAAAAAAGTAAAATAAAAATATTCAAAAAATTCAGAATTATGATTCTATACTAAATTGTTGCTTTAAAATCCCATTTAGAAATATCAGGTTGAATTTAAATACAAAACACAAAACAGAAAATATATTACAATAACATGAACAGGGGGTAGTGTTTACATTTACCTGATTTAGAACTACATATTTGAAACTCATGCTATATTTTTACAAAAGAAATGAAGAAGACATTTCACAAGGATAAGGTCATGCGTCACAATATTCATCAATTCAATACAGGACAGAATATTTTGAAACAAGTCCAAATTTTCAGAGAATTTTGAGAAAAAGATTCTGAATTCTAATTCTACAAGGAAAATAACTGAAAACTACATGTAATATATTACTGATGTTTTCAAAGAAATAGTGACCTTTTTTGTAGCATTCTTCACATATATATTTGAATACGCTCCTATTTGGAACCAACAGGCTTTATTTATAAACCTTGGTCTTCCTTGCCAGGAGGTGATACCCTAAGATCCACTCTAGCTTTGGGCATGGCCCTTGATGTAATTGCAGTTGCATACATGAATATAGATCACATTTAGAATTGACATCATGCAGACTTAACAACAAAGGAATGTTTCGTAAAATGACCTTTAATTTCTTATGATCTGATCTTAGCCATGGTAACGTATAAGGCAAATCTTCAAAAGTTGATGCAAAATGTGGAGTAACCAAAATTATTGGTTTTTGACGACTTATGACCTGATCAGAGTGCCGCCTATAAGGTTCCTTAGGAACTACCTTATCGTAATCAACAGGGGGCTCTGTTTTTGATCGTCCAATATCTTTCAATGTGGGGTTTACATTTTTGAGAACAGGGCTACCATTGCAGGACTCAGTCTCTTCTTCAATATTGTTGTTAATACTCTTGCGAGAAGTTGGTGGAGTCATCGCCTTTTTCAATTCGGCAAACTAAAATAAAAAAATAAAATATAAAAATAAAAAATTAACATATCCATCAGAGTTGTTCCATCTGACAGAATTAAATTAGTGAACAACTTGCACCTTTTTAATTTAAAGCGCAATTTATTCATTTTCTACATGAACTTTTCAAGATCCAGTTATTTTAAAAATGAAAATTTATATCAAAGTCTAGTAATTGTGTTAGTAATATATCAAAAATCAGAAATATTTCACGGATTATCAATGATGGGAATAAAGCTATTAGCCTATTTAAATGTTAAGTTTTGAAACATTTTAATAATTTATAATTTTTGTCCTTTAATTTCACTAGTTATGTGCCAAGCTTCCTCACTCTCCAGAGAGCTGTGAACAGTTAGCCCCTAATTGTTCATAAATACAACGCAGACTTCTGACTGAACTGGGAATTGAGCCAGGGACCTCTTGCACTGAGAAGCACATATTTAACAATCAGACAATCTTACCACAGCATCCTCTCCTGCTGCATCAATCTCATCTTGGATGACTTTGAAACTCAGTAGAATCTCTCCCTTCTTTGTTTCTTGTAGAGTATGCCATTGTGGGCCATCCTGGTGTAATAAAGACATAAATCATACAGGCGTACAAAGACCGACCACCGACCTCCAAGCACCCAAGCGTGGATTTTGCACCAAAGCGTGGAGATTGGAGATTGTTTGGTCTTTTCTGCACAGCCTATATCATACTATTTTTTTATGTAAGCGTGGTAATGTTTGTGTTTTATTATATTTTCTATTTTATTTGTTACAACCTGTAGAATACTCTAGCAGCTACTTGAGAATCCATCACTTATTTTGGACCCAAGAGAATTTTTAATAACAAATTCATAATATGATCCCACATTTAGCCAAGTTTGATAGCAAGTGAACAATTGCACTTTAATGAAAATTAAGTGAATTTCATGTACTGGTCTTTTTATTTGTTCTGTAGTTATCTTATTACATGCTTCAGGAACGGAAAATCAAACATTGTTAATGTAGTGGGACACCAATATTTCAATATTATGTTATCACAAAATTGCCCCTTTGTGCTGTATTCATTGTCTCTATTTATTTTAATTTCAAACCTTCCTTGAAATGTTGGTCCAAAAATGGCAAAAATCACTTAAAAAGTGCTCAGAATGGTGAAAAACTGCATGATTTTGAAATAAATTTTGGCCAGGGGGGGGGGCTATGTTTTTGTATCAGCTGAATTTAATTGGACATTAAGAAAACCAAATTTCTTATTAAAAGAGTAAACTTTGCAAAGTGCTTCTAAAAGGGTGTCCATACCTTCTTAGATTGCTCCTGTATATCTGCATATGTGAATTTAACACTTCCCATGAAGTCTCTTGTGATCAAAAAGTCCTTGTCCCATACTTTCTGAAATAAAAAAGCAGATTTTTTAAAGTAAATAATTTTGTATCAAAACTTTTTAAATATTACATGATCCCACAGTCTCTGAAATGAAATACCCATATTTTTTAAAGCAAATCATTTCATATCAAAATATGGTATTCATCACGTGATCAAAAAGCACTTGTCCAATAATTAATCTCTGAAAGGAAATAAGCATATTCTTATAAGTAAATCATTTTTAATCAAAACATAGTGTTAATCAACTATCAAGTAAAAAAAAACAAAAAAAACTATCAAGTGGCCATGTTGAAAAATTCTCCTTGAGCAGAGATCCTACACCCATAAGGCATAAGATTTGAACAATTATTATATAATAGTCATTGCGAAACAGAGCCTCTTGTGGTTCCATGTGGCGCAATACCTATTTGTTGACTTATCGGCACTTCCCTTTATATAATTATCAATAAGTATCAAATTAATTATTACTGTCTTACAACTGAGAAGCTCTGTGAGGAGAAATGTGAATAACAACAATCATGTTTTTAGCTATGTCTCAAACATAACAGATAATTAGAACTTTGAATTCCTGTGATTATAATATTGACTTACATGTACATCTTCATCGTATAATTAAGCAGCCATAATAGTATGGAAACATGCAAACCTAATTTGCCAGTCTGGCAACATACCAACCTTTCATACCAATCTGGTATGAAAGAACTGACATGAGTGTTGCACTGAGACAAAATAACCTTTTGTATATAATACATGGACAAACACATTAACAAATCAAAATGATCAATTGAGTCTCAACAAGTGAAACTAGGTCATAGCAACGCCAAAGGGTAGCAAATCCCATCAAACAGTCATGGCTGCCATTTTTACTTCTTTTTCAGTTGTAGCAAAAATCGTAAAATAACACACATAAAAATGGACAGTTTTATATATTGTGCCTAAATTACTGTAAAATTCACACTAAAATGGCTGCCATTTTTAAACGAGCAGCCATTTTTAAAATCAGGTTTCAAGCAGATATTTGAATGAGGATATCGTGAATAAAGAACAACTGGTAAAAGAACTTTTCAGGATAAAGTTACATACTTGAACTAGACTCAGTTGGATAATGAGAGGCTTTTTCTATTAATAAGTTCATGATGATTAACAATATAAGTTGACAATGATGACTTTGAAGTTTAATTTGAACAGGTGCAGAAATAGGTATCAAGTATCCATTCACTAAAATTGTCAATAATATTGCAAAGATTTTTGTTACAAAAAGAATATAATCTGGAAAGTCCAATAACTTCGTTACAAAACGGCAATAATAAAACATACTAGAAAATATTTATGGCCTTAATTAAGCACTTGTATAAAGGACGATTCTCGGTTTGGAGAACGAAGTTCATCAATCTAAATTAGCATTATCCCTGCTTCGGACAAATTTGATTTTTTTACATAATATAGATTTGAATGTCTTCGTTTGAATAGTCATAATTTAATTTGGGTAATATTTCTAGATTTTTCGCAAAAAAATATTCGCGCAGTACACTGATGAACTTCTTTCCCCAAATCGAGACTTGTATTTTATTGAATCGGTCAAATTGAGCGTTATCCCTGCTTCAGACCAATTTGTTATTTTTACATCTTGTAGATTTAAATGTCCTCTTTTGAATATTCATAGTTTAATTTGGGTAATATTTCTATATTTTTCATGAAAAAATTATTAGCCCAGGAGACTGTTCTCCAAACCGAGAATCGTCCTTTAACTTAAAATACAAGTACAATTCCGGTCATCAAATATCTCCCTTAGTTTTTGCGTAAATATGGCTAATTTTATAAATTAAAATGTTTTAAAAACTTGAATTTACTAAATAATTTTTCTCTCATAATACTTGACTTAGATTTCCAAAGATTCATTATCATAATATTTAAGGTATTATCAATCATTTTTTGAGAGATTTTTGACGTAATTTTACATATAAATGTACAATCAAATCCATTTAGTTCTTTAGTATCATTAATTGAAATTTATGAAATATGGCTTTTATTAGACTAGATACGTAGAAATAATCCTGTTTTGCGTCATTATACAAGATTAATGTATCAGTGTGAATTGTCACTTTAATATATCTTCAAAATCAGAGTGTGTCTCTTTAAGAAATTGAATAATGATGTAACTCTACAAGGTAGGTATCAGTTAACATGTATTTAATACATAAGGCATGAAACAAGTTATTACATATTCAGATGTTCTCATGTTGGAGGGAGTATTCGCAATAAGGTATGTTTAAGTTATTCAATTGAATAACATTTATTTTCTATTTTTAACAGTGCAGAAATAAAAAGTTAGGATAAAAGAGTATGACTGAAATAATCAGATAATAAGAGTAACATTGATAGAAATTAATCTGGAAAGATTAATTGAACTTAAGAGAAACTATTTATTGGTCTTAATTTCAAACCCCACATCAGCACTTTTAATAAGGTACAGTTTCTTTGTGTGTCATATCATTATGTGTGATTGTGGGGTTTGTTTGAAAACTTCGTTTATTCTCAACTTTGTCTACATCTTTCAGATTTGCACAAAAAGTCCAATTATGTACCTAGATAATTAGTTGAGGGTAAATCAATTCCCACAATGTATGAGAATTTTGAATATTCAGTGACCTTATTTCTAAAAGAACACAAATATAGGTCACTGAATTTCCCCTTTTTACATGCATATCTACATGCACTTACTAACCCTCAACTAATAACAATCTAGGAATGTTTATGTACTCTTTGTGCAAATCTGAAAAATCAAATCTGTAGACCATGTAAGGAATGAGTTATGTGCTCCTGAAAATAACATGGACTTCAATTTAGGGAGCCATTGAACAGTATACGCAACTACCTAAAAAAGTTGTCAAATGAATATTATTGTAATCCTTTGGACTTTATTCGGAAAAACATATTGTTTTAATGAAAAATTTCACATTTTTTCAGAAAATACTCCTGATCAAAAATATGACTGTTTAAAATGGCTTGCTGTGTATATGGACCATTTCTAAAAGAAAGACAAGTAAAACATATTTCTACAGTTTATAGTTATTTTAAATAGTTCCTCTTTAATTTATGACTATCATTCCAGTTAAAAGCACACGCAGCACATGAGGCTTTCATTACCAACCAGGATACATGACAATTAACTGATATAATCCTAATTGATACAACAGTTATACAACATATATACATGTACATATTGATCAAACAATTAATGGTGGCGCAATCAAGTAGAATAGAATCAAGAACAACAAGTTGAAGAGACCGAAATATGGAGTTGTCGGGATATAACGGAACTGTTATTTCTAAATATAATACAGTTTACGCAGAGAAGAATTTAATTACGCTGATATTCATGTTCCTAATGTTGATCATCGGGACACTCGGGAACTTGTTGGTGCTGATTGTGTACAACTTTAAAACAGCGAAAACAACAGCCAACTGCTTTAGTCAGACTCTCGCTGCCGTTGACTTCTTCAGTTGTCTACTGGTCCATCCCTTTATCATTGACAATTTAATCAACATGTACAACCAGATTGGTGCCATTTGTAAAATATTCACATTTCTGAACTACACAAGTCTCGCTGTGCAAACATTTCTGCTGCTGTCTATAGCTATAGACAGATACTACGCTGTATGTCAACCTCTGATGTCGGTTAGAATACGAAAGAAAAGGATGATTATTTTGATTTCAGTGTCAACCTTTGTAGGAACTGTCATCTGTTTACCAGTGATAGAGATTTATGGAATAAATACCACTGCTACTGTTGTTGGTGATGTGCAATTTCATGGGCGAACATGCAGTACACAACTAAAACACAAAAGCAATGTTCTTGTTTCTATTTACAACTTATGTTTAATGATAGTTGTTTTTGTCACTTTTATAATTATGATGTTTTTGTATGGGAAAATAGCAAGAACTGCCTATTTGAGTTCAAGTCGAATTGGGAATTCTTCTAATATCAGAAATAAAAATCAAACAAAAATATCGTTAAAAAAAGTTACAGCACAGATTCAGACATCACATTGTGATGGAGAGTCGTGTGATGAAGTTGTTGATCACAATTCAAAGCTTAAATTTACAGATGCTATTGACAAAGAGCTATCAGTTCATCTTGGAAATGGTGAAACGTCATCAACACAAGCTAAGGCAGAAACATCTTTAAAAACACATGATGTGATGAAAGCCAATTCAACAACACTTGATGGGTCACAAAACGCTTTAGCAGCAGACAGCAAGATAAAGAACACTTTACCTAAACTTGATGGGTCACAAAACCCTTTATCAGTGCACAGCGAGACACAAAATCCTTTACCAACACTCGATGGGTCACAAAACCCTTTACCAGTACACGGCGAGACACAGAACCCTTTACCTACACTTGATGGGTCACAAAACCCTTTATCAGTGCACAGCGAGACACAAAATCCTTTACCAACACTTGATGGGTCACAAAACCCTTTACCAGTACACGGCGAGACACAGAACCCTTTACCTACACTTGATGGGTCACAAAACCCTTTATCAGTGCACAGCGAGACACAAAATCCTTTACCAACACTTGATGGGTCACAAAATGCTTTAGCAGGACACAGCGAGATAAAGAACACTTTAACAACACTTGATGGGTCACAAAACGCTTTAGCAGGACACAGCGAGATAAAGAACACTTTAACAACACTTGATGGGTCACAAAATGCTTTAGCAGGACACAGCGAGATAAAGAACACTTTAACAACACTTGATGGGTCACAAAATGCTTTAGCAGGACACAGCGAGATAAAGAACACTTTAACAACACTTGATGGGTCACAAAATGCTTTAGCAGGACACAGCGAGATAAAGAACACTTTAACAACACTTGATGGGTCACAAAATGCTTTAGCAGCACACAGTGACATAAAGAACACTTTAACAACACTTGATGGGTCACAAAATGCTTTAGCAGGACACAGCGAGATAAAGAACACTTTAACAACACTTGATGGGTCACAAAATGCTTTAGCAGCACACAGTGACATAAAGAACACTTTAACAACACTTGATGGGTCACAAAATGCTTTAGCAGCACACAGTGACATAAAGAACACTTTAACAACACTTGATGGGTCACAAAACGCTTTAGCAGCACACAGTGACATAAAGAACACTTTAACAACACTTGATGGGTCACAAAATGCTTTAGCAGCACACAGTGACATAAAGAACACTTTACCTACACTTGATGGGTCACAAAATGCTTTAGCAGCACACAGTGACATAAAGAACACTTTACCTACACTTGATGGGTCACAAAATGCTTTAGCAGCACACAGTGACATAAAGAACACTTTAACAACACTTGATGGGTCACAAAATGCTTTAGCAGCACACAGTGACATAAAGAACACTTTACCTACACTTGATGGGTCACAAAATGCTTTAGCAGCACACAGTGACATAAAGAACACTTTACCTACACTTGATGGGTCACAAAACCCTTTATCAGTACACGGCGAGACACAAAACCCTTTACCAACACTTGATGGGTCACAAAACCCTTTACCAGTACATGGCGAGATAAAGAAACATTTACCAACACTTGATGAAAGTTCAACCCCTTTTCAAAAACATGACACACAAATCCAATTCAAGGCAAGTGATGATATACAGATAGTTAATGTAAATTTTGACCCCAAAAATATTAGAAACATTCCTGCAGAAAATGAAAGGTCCAAATCTAGACAAATTAAGGACCCGAGAACTACTGAAAATGAAATAACCACAAATACAACATCCAATATTAAAAACAGTGGTTTGAAAGCTACAAAAATATTATTTTTAGTTACTGCGATATTTCTACTTTCGTGGATTCCATATTGGGTTATTACAATAGGAGAATTGACCAATGACGAATCGTGGCACAAAAAGACAGAACTTGAATCGCCATTGCAGACTTTACTCTGTCGTTTTCTTCACCTAAACAATGCCATAAATCCAATATTATATACAGTTGGACACAGGCATTTTGTGCTTGATTGCAAAGTATGCTTCAGGAAAATTAAAAGTTTCTTATTGTAGAATAGTGTAAGTCATAAACAAGGGATTAACATGCAAAATGCTACCACCTGCCACTTGTTACAGATGCCAACCGCTGACTGCCGAATGCCAAACACAGTCCACAAAAAGTTTGAGACTATAACAATGTGTCTCTTATGGAGGTGACAGAAACAATTTTATGATTTAAGAAGAATACTTTGTTTCTTTATACAGATGTATTTGATTGTAAAAACAGTTGCAGGAAAATGTGAGTAATAGTAATATACTGTATATAGTAAAACCTGTACATAGAATAGAACACCTCTGTAAATGGAACAACTTTAATTTTTCAAGTCATGTTACCCATTTATTTAATTCAAAACGATCCTCTGTTCATATTGGATATTGGAGGACTTTTTGTACAGATGTGTTCTACTTAATTATAGAGGTTTTATGGTAAATTTGGACACTGCTAAAAATAATTAGGAGCCAGTTAAATGATGGATAAGCAAAGTAAGCAAAGATGTTTGTGTAGGAATTGAAAAGGCAACATTACATAGGGGTTCCCTCATTTCACAAGGTTGTAAATCCAACTTTACTTAATATCAAGTACATGACCAAATCTCAATTACAAAAATGCTTTTAAAAATATTGTTTATTATTCAGATATATTGTTGTACTTGGTGTTGTATTTCAATTGGTTGTAAATACAGCTAAATTGTATATAATGGTTATGTAATAGAAGGTTTTAGATTTAAGGTTCCAAGGCTGCTCCACTTGTTTCACTATTTTTTAACACGTAAGCAATATCATGATATACTACCGAATGTTAATTACAAATTTTAGTGAATTAAAGTTCTATTTAATCAAACATTTTAACAATATACTTCTTCCATGGTTTCAAAAAAGTTTCAAGGCATCTGCCATTTGTTGCAGATGTCAAGCTTGTAGTGATGAGATAAAAATTAAGTAAAAATTAGAGTGAAAATTCATATCTTTTGTATCTCAATGGATATGGGAAGTAATAAAAAATGTAAGTTGATTTCATGATGATAATTTTGAAATGCTTAATACACCTAATCATATAGATCAATGTAGAAAATATCAAGCTACATGACTGATACGTGAACTGGTGCAATTAATAATAATATGTACATAACGATAATATTATGATATACATGTAATGTATTATAGAGTACTTGATAACCTGTCATCAATTTCCTAATTGCTATGTTAGTGTAAGTGTATGCTACAGAATACCTGTAACAATAATTAACGTGATGTATATCACGCCTACCTGATTTTACTATTCTATCTATGCTTGCGTGTGTGAAATTGGATTTTTGAAACTAAAAAAACGGCAACTCTAAGGAGTAGTAACTTCCACCAAAGAAACATATTTGATAAATACCTTGTCGTTTGACACTTGAGCAGAGTCCTATGTCCCTTGAGGATCAAGCTATACAATTTGAACCAAATCTGTCAACTGGTATTTGAATTATCGTTCTTGAAAATGGTGGCTATTTGAAATAATCGACCATATTTAAAATGCCTTTTTTAGTAGAGGTCTTTTGCCCATAAAATATTAGCCAATGAAATTCCATGAATTCTTAATGATTCAATGTCAATGTGGTATTTGATGTCAATGTGGTATTTGTGTTATCAGTTTACAAAAAATTGTGACCATTTGAATTCAGTGACTATCTTGAAAATATCTTCTTGAGCAAATCCTATTTGTCCAGGCATCAGCATATTAAATTTGAACCAAATCTGTCAACTGGTATGTGACTCATAAAAGAAAAGATAACATTTCTTAGGAAAAATGGCAGCCATTTTGAATTGAGTGACCATATCTAAAATTTTGCTTGAGCAAAGATCCTACACACATAAGCCTGTAAAATTTGAACCAAATCTGTCACTGGTATTCGAGTAATTACCCAAACAGTCTGAAGGACAGACAACTGAATTAACAACTTCTCTATATCCCGCCCAAACTTCGTTAAGTGGGATAATTATTTTATGTTTAGTGAGTCATTGAAGCTTATTAAGGTGCGTCAGGTCATACTAAATCTTATTTAATAGCATTTAACAATAAATGTGATATAAATTTTTCTAAAGCTTGACTTTACAATTAATGATTCTTTTTATATTCAACAATATTAGAGTGTTTATCCTGGTTTAATTCTGAAATTTCATTGGTTAACAATTCCCTTGAACTTCTGAACATCCACATAAAATAAAAAAAAGCACAAATAATAAAAAACAGCCCATTTATAAAATACACTATAAATATGTTTATTCCTTTCCATTTCTCTTTAAATGTGAATAATATTTTTATCTAATTTACTATTTTCATGGTTATTCATTCATTTAATGTCAAAATTCTTTGTCATACATCTCTCTACTTGCCTTTTTAATGAATAAAACCATAAATGCTTAGTTATCTTATCAACGGTTTAACCCAGACTCTTAGGTATTTATACTGATTAAAAGATACATACTGCGCAATAGATTTTTAACTTTAGGACTTGGAAAGATTTGGACCTCAGAGAATATTCTTAATATACAAACAATTAAAATTACTACTTAAAACATTTGCAGTTGTTCAGCAGTTTGAACGTAGAATTTTAATTCTGAAGATTGGAATACATGTACGAGTCGACATTTAGACAATCTACATGTAATGACAATATAATAAACTTTTTTTCATTTGTTAATAATGAGAACAAACCTGAGCTATTGAACTGTAAGACAAACAGATAATGATGTCATAAGGAGTCTTTTATATCAATGATGATGATATGATCAAGTGATGATGCATTTCTAGAGAGGGAAATTATTAAACATCATAAAAGAGATAGAGTGCATAGTCCAGATACACTAAACAATCAGCACTGAAAAATAAAAGCATTTGCAAGTCAAACTGTTATACTTAAACTTAAACAGACAACTGGAGTCAATAAAGGGTCTATAATATCAGTGAGAAAAGTGATAATGCATTTCTAGTGAGGGAAATTATTACACATCATCTAGGAGATGAGTGCATAGTCCAGAGACACTGAACAATCAGCACCGATGAATAAAAGCATTTGCAAGTCAAACTGTTATACTTAAACTTTAACAGACAACTGGAAACAACAGACAATAGCGTCTACACTAACTATTGATACATTTTATTCCCAAGCAATCAACATTTCAGTTAAACTCTAAGAAGCACTGGGTGAAGCTATCTGGAATATACCATTGATTCCCTCTATACATACAATCTGACTTGCTAGGTTTTTTACTACTGACCAAGCATCTTAAGGAATATATGATACAATATAAAACATCGAGGAATATAGGAATTGGCCCGAGTGACTCAAATGACATACTTCAATTTATCAAGATGTAACTTGGATTTTGGGTGTGAACAGTGCATATGATAATAGGGACTTCTTGCAAGATTGAATTCATATGCTATATATTTAAAATATAGACATATTATAGCCCAAAATTTAAAGAGTAAAGTATCCATATTTATATAGATGAATCAAATGAAATTTAAATCAAATTAAAATAGTCCCAATTTACATGAACAAATATTCTTTGACTACCTAAAGAGATAAAGAAGCCAATGCAAGTTTGAAATAAATTTTGTGCACTGTGAGACAGCATGGATCAAGCCACTGAGAGAAAAATACAGCAGTTATTGGCAGGCCTAGTATTATGCACTGGAATTTCAAAACCATACCTCTCTGCAATCAATTCTATATATATTTACATTGAAATAAACTGGGAACTATTTCGAACAATAGATCCCACTTTTAAATTCATTTTATATTTTTCATTCCTTTCCCTTCATCTAATATTGCAAGCATTTATATTGAATTTCTTGTTCTTCAATTACCATCCAGGCTATTTGATATTTTGGCTTCTCATTATGTTGATGGATCTACTAGTTAATTATTATTTCTCAGTTCTAGGTATTGAAAAACTTCTCAATTATGCGGAATACAACAAATTTTATTTACTCTTTCATACATTAGTTCTGGTAAGTGCCTCTATTTCCCATTATCATCATTGCTACCCTGATGGGAAGATAATATCCCATGTTCTCTTTATTCTATGTATTACACTTTACATATGCATGCTAAAAATGCATAAAGACACCAACACTGGGAGAAAAATACAGATGTTTCAATCTGACCTACTCTGGTAACTTAACAGTGAATGAAAGAATAAGCTTCATGAATCGAATCAACATGACTGAAATTTGTCACTTTGAAATAAAATTTACGGTACCCATTCTTGTTTCTACTCAGACCTCCCTTGTCCTATAACCCAACCAAATGGCAATATATGCTTGGTTATGTTTGAAGAGGATCAAATAAGTCACTGATGGAGACTGTTTCTCAAAGAGCAAAATGATGTACCAATATCATCTTCTAATTATGGATTTTTGAGGTCAATTTTTCTGAATATGTTATGAAGTAGGCTATTGATCAAAAATTGCATAAATATGTAAAAAAAATGTGTAAATGAAAATGTTTAAATGTTAACTAATTGTTGAATTTTTTTATCTAATGATTCATTGTAATACCAAAGTATTAGACTAAGTATTTTCTAATCAGTATGTATATATTTTTGTATATGTACATTCAATATAGATTTTTATACCATGATCAGTAAGATAAAAATTATATTCAGTTTTTGCTGTTAACCTTGTATACAACCCATATCGGTGACATATACATTCTGTAAATAACTCATATTTTGTATTTTTGTAAGCTATATTTTATTTCTGAAACAAATATCTGAATTAAGTAAACACATTTTTAAAAATTTTCTGTAAAATATTGCCCTCGAGTTTTAATTCTGAATATCATTGTGATCTATGTATTATGTATTCATCCAAGATAGCTTTTTTTGCGTTCAAATGTTCAAAATTCAAATGTTGAGATTTATTTAATTTCGATTTTTTAAACTATTGCATTTTTCATTTGTTGATCGTTATCGTTCAAGATGATAAGATATCTTCCCTCTGGATAAACCCAATAGTACGATAACATCATTTCTGCGGGCAATATTGAACAAATATTTCACTCTATTGAGGTGAATACCTGTACATCTTTCACAAGTAATATTCCACGAAGCCCGAAGGGCAAGTGGAATATCACCTTGTGAAAGTGCTACAGGTATTCACCGAAAATAGAGTGAAATATTTGTTTTATTATATCACTGTCTAGCTAAACATCCCTAATATTATTAAGTCATTAAGTCTTCAGATATTTTTACAAATCTACTCGGTTCGTCTGCCATTTTGACTTAAACTGAACTAAATTATTTACACTGAACGAAAACAAATTCTTTGAAAATTCCCGGGAGCGTGGGATATCGCTAGATATCTCATGGTTGTCTTATCTGATTAGCATTGCCATTGAATATCGCCAGATATCCCACGACATGTGACCCGGTTTTGACCAATCATACTGTCGCTAGCTAGATAGTGATATAATAAAGTGAAATATTGGACCAAGGGCCGAAACTAAAACCCCTAGAACTGGCCCGGCAAGGTGGTAATAATACATAATTTCTTCCTAAGTATAACATACTGTACATATATGGAATATGGATGTGAAAACCATAATCATTCATCAGTAAAGTGGTTGAATAATATTTTTAATATTTTAATTTTATTTTTACTTTTAATATTTTTGATCTTTGACAGCAAAAAATACCAGGCTAAGTAACAAACTAAACCAGGATTGTTTTAAAGAAAACAGATGTAAACTATGAAGGAAACAAATCGAAAGATGATAAATGGTTATGTTGATATGCATGACAAATGATTATGTTGATATGCATGACAAATGATTATGTTGATATGCATGACAAATGATTATGTTGATATGCATGACAAATGATTATGTTGATATGCATGACAAATGATTATGTTGATATGCATGACAAATGATTATGTTGATATGCATGACAAATGATTATGTTGATATGCATGACAAATGATTATGTTGATATGCATGACAAATGATTATGTTGATATGCATGATGACATTGTAACTATAGCAGAGGTACTTCTGATATTTTTAAAAAAAGTTGACATGACACGGTTATGTGTGTGATTCCTACATCATGGAACATATCATCCAGCATATCAAAGATATGCGAGTAGTAAACAATTTGAATTTTGAGCGTTATTCTAGGTCCATTGTTGGTCAAGTAAGATTATCTTATTGATCAATATATGTGGACATATAACTACATGTAAATAAAAATGTGTAATCATTCTGAAATCATGAAATTGATAGGTGTCAATGTTGAGATCATGCATCTTTTATTGAAGTTATTGCTGTTAATAAATGTTTTGAGATTTGCATTAATGTATCAATAGTAAGATAGGAGGTGAATACTATGCAAATCCTATCCTATGTATACGAAATGTAGCTATGGGATAATCAAAGGATAAATCCCAAAGCACATCATTAGAATTCTCATGTACATCTATACCTTCCCAAGAATTTTTGTGGTAAACTTTAAAAGTAATGGTATTCACATAAAAAATGTTAATGCAATATGTAATCTACTTACCATTATTAATTATGAAAGCATAAAATAATGACTTATAGCGCTTTCTGTATTTTAATGTTTATCATGTGATTCACTATAATAATATCATAATGACTAAGTAAAATGAAAATAAAAAAATGTAATAAAGTATTATTTGTTATTTGGAAATTTGAATAAAAAAATATTATAAATGCCAGTCACTTCAAAGCAACCTGGGATGTTAGTATGGGTGATATTCAGCTGACTTAAAATGATTCATAAATGTAAATTCAAAATTCATGTAATTTATTTTATCTTTATTATGAATGTTGTGCCTAAATACTTTATGCTTAAATACATTATACATTATGCATAAAACTGGCTACTGTTAAGAATCATATTAATGAAATATTCAGCACAGTGATGTGATATTCAAAATGATTAGACTGACGTACTTTCAATTCAAAATGGCCCCTTAAACAGCTTAATTTACCAAAACATGATTGTGTAAGAGACAATATCAGATTTCAAACTTAGGAGAACAAATAAATTTAAAAACACGATATACCCGATGATACATTTTGAGATCCCACAAAGATTGAATCAATTATACAGAAACTTTGCCAGATCTAATGTAATTTCTTCTATAATAGCAATGTAAAATAGGATAGTTGCCACTGCCATCAATTCAAAATAATGAAAGAACTGTTCAAGGAATAACCAAACTTTTCATTATTGAGCAGCCATATTAAAAAAATCCTTCTTTAAGTAAATGTCTTTCATCCACAAAAATTTGAATCAAAATCAAAAACATGAATATGAGTATTACGGATACATGTACAGTAGATGAGTATAACGGATACATGTATATGAGCATCACGGATACATGTATATGAGTATCACAGATACATGTATATGAGTATCATGGATTCATGTATATGAGCATCATGGATACATGTATATGAGTATCACGGATACATGTATATGAGTATCACGGATACATGTATATGAGTATCACGGATACATGTATATGAGTATCAAGGATACATGTATATGAGTATCATGGATACATGTATATGAGTATCATGGATACATGTATATGAGTATCATGAATACATGTATATGAGTATCACTCTCTTATAATCACAGGTAAAAAAATATACACACAATAAATATACAATATAATAAATATACATACAATTTCCAAGGTATCTCCTTCCGATGGCATTGTTAATGTTGCAACTTCATCCCATGCAGGAACTAATGTCTTCTTCTTAACAGCACTTGTGTACTTCTTTTTATCATTAATCGCAACTTCTACAAAGGGATCACTGAACCCATTCATGTCCATCGAGACTAGGTTACGTGCTCGTATGATTCCAACTTCAAGGATGCCTAAATAAAGTAAATAAATAAATTAATCTGCTATTCACTTTTTTTTGAAGTGATATTTTAAAAATACTTGATGATCGTAACACTACAATAGTTTCAGACAGTTTTGCAATAGTACAAATGTATTAGATTCTGGATTGGATCATTTTTACAAAAATTAAAAAAAATTATGGAACCTTTATGCTGATTTCTTAAACAATCTGATGAATCACAAAATTACACCATTAGACAAGATATTCTAAGATAATCACTGTAAAGTGCAAGTTTTGTGTTTATACCTTGATTTGGTAAGGTTCCATATGGGCTGCTACTTGTGCTCCGAAAAGAAGGCATTCTGGGAGCTTCTAGACCATGATCTGAAAAAATGACTTAATCTAGAATGTTTGACGGATAAACAAAACTTCTTGGAATGTCTAAATATGTAGCAAAATGTTGTGGTAAAAAAGAAAGGAAAAACAAAGGAATACAGTAGTGAAGTATTTTTGTACGCAAACCCCTACCGTACACACCTAATGCTATATCTGAGCCACTGGGTACATATCGGAATATGACAGACACAGTAATGGCACCCATATACTTTTCACTTTTCTTTCCAGCCAACATATTGTAACCTAGTGTCAATGGATGCTTCACGAAACAACTATTTTCCTGAAAGAAATAACAACTTTTTTGTAGTTTGTTTATTTGATTGTACATTGTAGGGTGGTGTTCAAATTGATGTTCTACAGATTTTATATCTTTTAAGATAATGAAAATTTGGGTGTATTTTGTGAGAGCTAAACATCTGTTACATAACAATTAAATGTGTCAAGTGAATGATTCCAATATTTAAATCCAAATGAACTGAAACTGAAAACTTTGTCACTTATGTTAGAAGTTATGGAGACATAGCTAGGAAATTTCACTCTGTGAAAAAAGCAAGAGGGCAGAGTTAAAATGTCACTCACCTTTGAAAGTGGCAAGTAGGCGGAGCCAAGAAAGTCATCATCTCCTGCTCCCTTTCCATCCCAGTCATATACAATGAAAGACATCAGAGTCTGAAAAGTAACTAAAAAAATCAGTTTTCCCCATTAAACTGGCAGAAAGTATATATAGAGGTTCTTGTATGAGTACCTGTGCAAGATCATCTAGTCTTCAAGAGCTTTGATAATTCTTCTTTATCAAGTCGAAGAAACATTATCAAAGCGAGTCGAGAATGGACGATATTGCAAAGGTATGAGTACAAGAAAGTTTTTCTCATATGACTCTAAATTATGCCATATTTTCACCGTTTTATGATAAAAATGAGTGAAAATAGCTTCAGATCAATGGAACTTCATTTTTCAATTGTTATGACGTCAAAAAATGTTGTAGAAAACACATGGTTACGCGTGGCAAGAAAGTTCGATTGTTATGACGTCACAACTTATTTTGTAGAATGAGCATGGATACTCATAGTAGCCGTGTATCCGTTGTTTTTTTTTTGTTTTTTTTTTAAGGTTAAGTTTTATTTCTTTGCACAATTTTATATAACAATATTTAACATACTAGGAAGGCCGAGGTAAAATTAAATTGTTGGCCTCCCTATTAAATAAAAGTAGCAAAATAAAGTTGATATAAATGGTTTCAGACATGTATTGTAAATGTATTGTTTATAAGAGTCTCAGTGGCCACAGTTGAGATGATGATAACAATAGTGATGATGATGGTGATGAAATGTTGAGGCTAATGCTAAATGATAGAATCAACAAAATTTGCCGTAAGGTTCATAATATCAGCATTACATTTATCTGAGAACTTATGATCTCCAAAAAGTATGGTGTGGACTTTATCTACACTATTTAGACTGGCAAATTCTCTAAAGTTAAAATTTTGCAGCTCTTGTAGTTTTTGGGTAAAGATTGACCTTGTTCCAGTTGATAGAGGGCAGTAAAGTAATAAATGGGACTTGGTTTGCTGGGAATGTCCACAAGGGCAACTTGGTATTTAGGGCATAATGTGGTGAACAATTATAAAAGATTGATCCGAATTCTAATTTTGGCAAAATGAACGATAAGTACATTCTTTCAAGGTGTTTGGATGAAATTTTATTTTTCAATGCTGTAAGTGGATTTAGCATTTTATCAATTTTGACTTTTAACTGGGCTATATGTTCTTTGAAGTCAAGGTGGTTATCTAAGATAACTCCAAGATGTTTATGATAATTTACTCTTTCAATTATTCTGTTGCTCAAGGTCAAAATAGGAAAGTTTCTTACATTTTGAATAGATTTGGAAAAAATTATCTCTTTGGTTTTTCATGTTGTAATAATGTATTTGATGTTAAAACATTTTCAAACTTGTGAACGGGGACATATATAGAAGTATCGTCAGCATAAATATAACATTTTGATTGGATGACCTCTGGGAGATCATTTATAAATAGCAGAAATAGGATGGGGCCTAGAATAGAGCCTTGAGGCACACCAGAGTTTATAAAATTTCCTTCAGAGAATTCGGACAAAGATCCATTAAGGCGTGTGCATACTCTTCTATTGTCTAGGTAGGATTTCATAAGTTTCAACAGGTTATCATTGAAGCCATAAGAATTTAGCTTGTGGATAAGTAAATTATGTCTGACTTTATCAAACGCAGACTCCAGGTCCAAAAAGACTCCCCGTACATCCGCTTTGTCTTCAAATGCATTCATTATAAAATTAGTAATACTTAGTAGCTGACTGTCAGTGCTGTGACCAGGCAGGAAACCTGATTGATTTTCATATAATAACTTATTATCTAAAAGGAACTTCATCATCTGTTGATGCACTACTTTTTCGAATAATTTGGATATATTACTAAGTAATGTGACAGGTCTGTAGTTTGTAATATCAGATTTATCACCTTTATTCTTATAGATTGGAATTATTATTCCATCTTTCCATGATCTTGGAAAAATGTTTTCAGTTAGAATTCTATTAAACAATAAGGCTAATGGTTTGTCAATAGATAAAATGCTCATGGTGAGCATTTTATTTGTAATACCATCCAAACCCTCACTTTTTGATGTGTCAAGGTCAGCTATGAGGGTTCTTATTTCCGATGGTGTGATTAAATTACAAGTCAAAAGGTTGTTTGTTCTATTTGGAAAAAATGGTAATGCATTTGTGTCGCGGGTATTATCAAAGTGAAATTTACCTACGAACAATTTCAAAAATTCGTTTCGTTTTTCTTCATCTGTACTACATATGTTTGTCAAAGATGAATTTCTTAAAGTTGGAATTCCAAAGGAAAATTTATTTCCAAGTAATTTTTTAATAGCGCTCCAATAAAAATGTTCCCCACTTGAATAAGTGTGAAGATTTTCACAAATTTCCTGTTCATGGTTAAGTTTAGCCTTGTTAATAAGATTATTCAACATTTCAACTTTATTTTTATATTTCAACTTCGAATCCAAAGTGTTGTTTCTTTTGAATTTCTTATAATATTTGTCACGGTTATTCACAGCCTTTTTGATTTCGTCATTAAACCAAGGTAAATCTTTTGGTTTCCTCACCTTGATTTTGTGAGGTATGTTATGGTCAAAAATAGACAGTAACTTGGAGGAAAAATTTAAAGTTGACTCATCAATTGTGCCATTATTTATAATGTTGTTCCAATTCACAGAATTTATATCATTATTCAGGGCTTGCTGGTTGCAGTCTTTGTATTGCCAAGTTTTAGTAGTAATTTTAGGTTGATTTTTACTTGTAGCTAGCTGTAAGTTACACACTATAGTACTATGGTCACTGCCCCCTATTGGGGCTAGGACTTCAGTACCAATCATGAGGCCTGGAGAATTTGAAAAAATTAGGTCAATGCATGATATACTATTTTCAGTTATTCTAGTTGGTTCATGAATAAATTGTTCAAACCCAAGATTAGTCATTGTCTCATATAATTTGGTTCCTGCTGTATTATCAATATCATGATCATAAAAGAATTTACTCCTGGCATTAAAATCCCCATTAATTAGTATCATGTCATATTTCCTTTCCCTCATAGCAGTTTCTACACTTTGCTCTAGTAATGTATTAAATTGTTCAATGTCCCCAATCAATGTCTTTGATGGAGACCTATAGCATGTGCCTAGGAGGATTTTTTTGTGTTCAATGACTATCTCTAACCAATCAATCTCATTGAGTGTGCTAAGGTCATCCCTAGGCTTGAAAGCTAAATTTTCGTCCACATACATTAGAATTCCTCTCCCTTGGAAATTTTGAGGTTGGTATGGTTTATGAAAGCCATCAATCATTAATTTGTCTAAGTCAAGATTTTTCCCTGCTTCACAGACCGAGATTATTTGGCAATTTTGTAATTTGGCTGTTAATCCCAATTCTACAAACCTAGGACTATTTTCACCATCAGCAATTTTACCATTTATGTTACAGGACAATATATTAGTTTCTTGGTATCTTGGCCCTGGATTTACTTCAATGTCGTTAGCCAAAATTATAATTAATCTTATTATTACATTTGAACATAACAGAAGATATGATGCTAACCCTGGTACCATGAACAAGGTTCCTATACAGAGAAATAGTTTACTTTTTGGCTTAACAGTATGTCGACTCACTTGGTTGTCATGCTGATGATGTTTTTAAAACCGTGATGTCATAAGTAAATCTCATCTAGCACTTGTGACTTTTTAAGATGAAAGATGGCAATATCTTGCATGGGGTAAAGATGGCTGTATCTTTGTAAGTCATATGAGAAAAGTATATAAAACATGGATTTCCTGATTAGTGAAGCAGCCGGATTGAAAACACCTTGCACTGAAGAGAAAAACACACCATGACTTGAAGATTTTGATTCATTTTTGAACATTCATTGATCAGTTGCAACATTACTACACTGCACTACTTTTACTACACTCTGAAGCAAGTCTTTGGCTATCAATTCATTTTTGTGCTGATTTAAGAAAACAATGGTGCAGAATAGAGGCTGATAACCGAGTTTATTTTGTACACTTCGACCAAGTTTCAAGGGTTGAAGAAGCTCCATTGAACACAACCCCAAACTATGAATGTGACTTTTACCATAGACTGACGTCATAAATATGGTTTTGTCAATTCACAGAAAATCCTTCAAAAGGTGATCTTGTAAAACACAAATTGTAAATACTTTGACAAATTCATCCAATCTTTTTGTGATTTGTTTATTCATGCAGACCTGAAAAGATAGTACAATGATATAGTCGGGCTTATTTCTTGAAGGGATTGGCAGCCATATTCCTAAGATTGGCAGCTAGACTTGCTCCAGATGGTATGGAGGTGATAAACTCAAATGATCCTTACCTTTGACACATCCTCAACAAAGAACTCTGTCTCGCAATTCCACACAGGACTCTTGGTTCTAGGTACATAATGGGTGGTCTTCATCTGAAACAAAATGACAGGTCATTTCAAACAGAACTCTTGGTTCTGGGAATAAAATGGGTGGTCTTCATCTAAAACAAAATAACAGGTCATTTCACACCGGACTCGTGGTTCTGGGAACATTAAGGGTGGTCTTCATCTGAAACAAAATGACAGGTCATTTCACAAAGGACTCTTGGTTCCGGGAACATAATGGGTGGTCTTCATCTAAAACAAAATAACAGGTCATTTCACACCGGACTCGTGGTTCTGGGAACATTAAGGGTGGTCTTCATCTGAAACAAAATGACAGGTCATTTCACAAAGGACTCTTGGTTCCGGGAACATAATGGGTGGTCTTCATCTAAAACAAAATGACAGGTCATTTCACACAGGACTCTTGGTTCTGGGAACATTATGGGTGGTCTTCATCTTAAACAAAATGACAGGTCATTTCACACAGGACTCTTGGTTCCAGGAACATAATGGATGGTCTTCATCTCAAACAAAATGACAGGTCATTTCACACAGGACTCTTGGTTCTGGGTACATAATGGGTGGTCTTCATCTGAAAAAAATGACAGGTCATTTCACTCAGGACTCTTGGTTCTGGGTACATAATGGGTGGTCTTCATCTGAAACAAAATGACAGGTCATTTCACACAGGACTAGTGGTTCTGGGAATATTATGGGTGGCCTTCATCTGAAACAAAATGACAGGTCATTTCGCGATCTCTAATAATATGCCTGAGGAGAAAGGAAAATGAAATATTAAGTTACTGCCATAATCCCCAACTTTGAAGTTTGTGAGGATACCAGGTATTATACCATGCTATGTAGCAGGTTTGTCGAAAGTCTTTCAAAAGAGAGTAAGATTTGCTTGGCAAATTTGCTTTGGAATAATCCCAATAGCCTGAGCCTCCTAAAATAGGATAATCTTTGTACCTGTATAGTACTGCTTAAATATCTTTAAAATATTCAAATTAAATTGAAAAAACAAATGAATGAATTTTCATTACCATGTACAGCCTTAGAGAGAAGTGATCCTCTACATATACCACATACTTTATTGTTTCACTAAACAATTACCTTTTTGCCGTTGTTGAAGATGATGCAATATGGGTCTGATGTGTCACCTTGATCTAGCCCTAGTAGACCCGCAGCGCCATGAACACACACATATAACACCCCAGATACTGGAATACATGAGGAAACAATATTTGGTGCAAACTATGATACCACAAATGCATTTTATATCTTAAACCTGCACATCACTCCAAAACGCAATCTTGGGTTGTTTCGGGGGTGAACTTTATCATTTTGAGCTTAATGAAAGATTATAGAATGATGAACAAATGGGGCAAATCTTGTGTAGAAATACTTACGATAAATGTGTCATTTCAAAGATTATTCATTGAATTGCTTCGATCGGCGCCGAAGATATGATTTTGGAAAGGTTTCTAAATGAAGAACGTGACGTCACTTCCGAATCATAGCATTCAAAATAAGTAGCGTTTAATTACTTCCACCATTCATAATAACACGGTGGTCTAGCGGTACAATTCTCGCTTAACACGCGGGAGGCCCGGGTTCGAATCCCGCATTCGCCTTTTTATTTTTTTTAACTAAATGATTGTTCTTTGATATAACGCAGAAAAAACAATTTTTATTTACATAAACTTTATATTAGAGCTTAAAAATGTAAAAACAATATATGTCAACATATTGCGTTTTGGAGCGATGTGCAGGTTTAAATATGGCTGCTAAGTCCAAGTGGGTTGAGTTCAGATTATTTTCTAAAATAAAAAAACTAATACTAGCAAAGTTGATTAACTTTCAAGATTTCCATTTATCTTCACCTTTTTCATCTGTTATGGCATCATCTTCCATGTGTACCATCTTATCTAGGTCAATAGGTGGCATTTCAGTATACTCTAGGGCAACCTCCATGTTAACAAGACCCGTGTTCTCCATTGTTGTTACCTCTTTGGATATATCCGTATTGACCCTGGAAAACAAATTTACTGGGCCTTTTGATGGTTTCTAATGGCAGAGGGTGGTATATTGTTTAAAGCTTTTGAGAAAGGGTATGGGGGGGGATTTTTATTTTCTGACAAACCCAGCAAAAATCTCACTTTATGCAACATGATTTCCTCAAACTATTTGTTACTTCTAAATTTTCTCTAGTAAATAGATGACAAGGCATTCATATGCAAAATATCACCACCTGGCACCTGTCATTTGTTACAGATGCCAAATGCCATCTACTGAACACCATCCACAAAGTTTGAGACTATAACAATATGTAACCACTTCTGATGGTGACATAAAAACTACATTCCCTTGGAACTAGCAAGCATAAACCCTGATATTGGGCATATTTCCAAAATCACAACCTCGATCTTTAATATTTGATCAAGAATACCTTATTATAGTTAAAACTATTGGAGCGACACAATTAGAGCAACAGAATTCAAATGAAATACTTACACTTGTTGTTGTCTTAGTGGATAGTTAGTTAGTGGCAAATCAAACTGAGCAAGGGTCAGCGTACTCAACATTCTCTTACTTTTTACTTTCACACAGAGCTACAAATCAAACACATGTTAAATTAGGGATCAAACACATGTTAAATTAGGGATCAAATACATTTCATTTGGATCAAACACATGTTAAATTAGGGATCAAACACATGTCAAATTAGGAATCAAACACATTTCATTTGGAATCAAACACATGCTAAATTAGGAATCAAAAACATGTTCAAGTAGGAACTGAACACACATTAAATTGGGAAAAGAAAAAAATTAGGAATCATACATATGTTCAACATAATCCAATGTTTTCTCTTCAAAATTTCTCTATATTATGTTTAGGATGCAGATAATTTGGAAATACATGTTTTATCAATAATGCACAATCGAAAAAGAATTAAAGCAGATATGAAATGGTATTTTTAACCTAAAGGAATCAATATGATTTTTTGATAGATGTATTTGGACATGTTTTCTCATCAGTAGTGTGAAAACTATTTCACTCTAACGATCGTTATAGCTGCTTAATAAGCAATATTCAAATTGGTTGTGACGTTATTGGCCCCCACGTGATCTCTCACTGGTCCCCACGTGGCCCATTTTGGTTCCATTAGATCATGACGTCATAATGCCAAAATGTTTTGTTATTTGTTTACACAACAATCCTATGGTTGCCATGACGTTGTGATTACTATGGAAAAAATAAACCAAAGCTATATTTTGTATATGACGTTACTAATCACGTGGGGGCTTTTATAATGGCTATCGCAAGAACTCTACGGTGGGCTTACAATGGAGAAAACCGCATTTTTGTAGCTGCAAGTTGAGAAAAGCTATTTCAGTTGTCCTTTAAGATTAATTGAAGAAATTCAAAATGAAGTTAGAAAGAGCACACACAAAAGTTAAAGAGGAAGCTGCTATTTCTTAATACTTTTTAACAGTAATATCAAACATGTGACAAGATGTCACCACCTAGTTGCAATTACAAAAGTGTAACAATTGTTACAGATGCCACTGATGCCAAAACACAGTATACAAATGTGTTGAATATAACAATATGCCAACACATTTTGGTGGTGACAGAATAAATGTATTTTACATGCAGTTTCTTGAAAAATATACAGTAAAACGTGTCTTAAGTGGAACACTTTTTGTACTTCTAAAAATGTTCCACTTGGGAGGTGTTCTACTTATAGAGGTTTAATTAACATTAAGTCAGTTGGACTGGGGGCTCTGTTCTACTAACGGAGGTGCTCCACTTCTAGAAGTGTTCCACTTTACAGGTTCAGCTATATGTAATAATGCCAATCTTCAAAATATAGTTATCTTATTTAGGAATACAGTAAAGGCTATAAAAGATACACATTTAGACTGTCGCACTCTCACAAAAAACACTTTGAACCTGTATTCCCTGAAAGAGCTGTTCACTAAGACAGGTTCAGCTATACTTCATTATCTAAGAACTCAAGAAATCCTTTGACTCTCTCTCTACAAAATACCTGTTCTGTAGTTCTATCTCGAACTAGAAACCAATGGGAGCTTGCCCAGCTACTGTCTGCAGCTGCTGAACTTGTGTTCTCTTTATCTTCACCAAGTTTTAGTTGGCAATAGTGGATATCATCGAGAAACTTCTTTCCCTCAACTGGCTTGTTCAGTATTGTCACTTTTAATGCACCTTGACCTGAAATTCAGTATTAGCACGTTTAATGCACCTTGAGCTGAAATTCAGTATTGTCAATTTTAATGCACCTTGAGCTGAAATTCAGTATTGTCAATTTTAATGCACCTTGAGCTGAAATTCAGTATTGTCAATTTTAAGGCACCTTGAGCTGAAATTCAGTATTAGCACTTTCAATGCACCTTGAGCTGAAATTCAGTATGTCAATTAGCTTATGCTGAAATTCAGTTTTAGCACATTTAATGCACCTTGAGCTGAAATTCAGTATTGTCATTTTTAATGCACCTTGAGCTGAAATTCAGTATTGTCACTTTTAATGCACCTTGAGCTGAAATTCAGTATTGTCACATTTAATGCACAGTGAGCTGAAATTCAGTATTGTCATTTTTAATGCACCTTGAGCTGAAATTCAGTATTGTCAGTTTTAATGCACCTTGAGCTGAAATTTAGAATTGTCACTTTCAATGCACCTTGAGCTGAAATTCAGTATTGTCACCTACAATGCACCTTGAGCTGAAATTCAGAATTGTCACTTTCAATGCACCTTGAGCTGAAATTCAGTATTGTCAATTTCAATGCACCTTGAGCTGAAATTCAGTATTGTCAATTTCAATGCACCTTGAGCTGAAATTCAGTATTGTCATTTTTAATGCACCTTGAGCTGAAATTCAGTATTGTCAATTTTTAATGCACCTTGAGCTGAAATTCAGTATTAGCACATTCAATGCACATTGAGCTGAAATTCAAAATTGTCACTTTCAATGCACCTTGAGCTGAAATTCAGTATTGTCATTTTTAATGCACCTTGAGCTGAAATTCAATATTGTCATTTTTAATGCACCTTGAGCTGAAATTCAGTATTGTCGATTTTAATGCACCTTGAACTGAAATTCAGAATTGTCACTTTCAATGCACCTTGAGCTGAAATTCAGTACTGTCATTTTTAATGGCCTGAAATTCAGTATTGTCATTTTTAATGCACCTTGAGCTGAAATTCAGTATTGTCAATTTTAATGCACCTTGAGCTGAAATTCAGAATTGTCACTTTCAATGCACCTTGAGCTGAAATTCAGTATTGTCATTTTTAATGGCCTGAAATTCAGTATTGTCACTTTTAATGCACCTTGAGCTGAAATTCAGTATTGTCACTTTTAATGCACCTTGAGCTGAAATTCAGTATAGCCAATTTTAATGCACCTAAGCCTGAAATTCAGTATTGTCAATTTTAATGCACCTTGAGCTGAAATTCAGTATTGTCACTTTTAATGCACATTGAGCTGAAATTCAGTATTGTCAATTTTAATGCACCTTGAGCTGAAATTCAGAATTGTCACTTTTAATGCACATTGAGCTGTAATTGGGTGTACATGTAGTCATCTTTAATGCATGTTGAGCATTCAGTAGTCACTTCAATGCACCTGACCTAAAAGGACGATTCTCGGTTTGGAGAACGAAGTTCTTCAATCTAAATGAGCATTATCCCTGTTTCGGACAAATTTGATTTTTTTACATAATATAGATTTTAATGTCTTCTTTTGAATAATTTGGGTATTATTTTTAGATTTTTCGCAAAAAAATATTAGCGCAGTACACTGATGAACTTCTTTCCCCAAAATCAAGACTTGTATTTTATTGAATCAGTCTAATTGAGCATTATCCCTGCTTCAGACCAATTTGTTATTTTTACATCTTGTAGATTTAAATGTCCTCTTTTGAATATTCATATTTTAATTTGGGTAATATTTCTATATTTTTCATGAAAAAAATTATTAGCCCAGGAGACTGTTCTCCAAACCGAGAATCGTCCTTTAAGTATTATAATTCACTTTAGAACATTCATTTTTCTAAACGAATTACACAGAAATTGGTTTTGAATATGGTACTTAATGGTGAAATGTGTTTTGTTTTTCTTGCCATGTAATTTCTTGTTAACAAAAATGTTTACCCAATTTCTTCTTGTTGGTATCTGTTGGTCTGTATGTAGGTCCTGTTGATCCCAGTTTCATTTGAACCTTCCCAGGATCCACCAGAGCTGATGTGATGCTATCCATAACGAGATTATGCATCCACGATTTCAAAATCGGCACCTCCATGAGGTCAATGGATTTCAGCGCCCTCACATTAAACCAGATGTCAGGTCTGAAAATAGTTGAATATTGTACTTAATTTTTTTTTTCGAGAACATTTAGTCAGTAAAACCTCTATATCTGAACACCTCTCTCATCCAAACACCTATCAATTTGAACACTTTGAGTCTTAATTTTATTTTGTCAGTTTTGATAAATACTACAAATACACAATACATTAAGAATAAAGATACAATAAATAATAAATAAGTTTACAATAAATTATGAACGTGCTATTTTCATTTTTATATACATAATTACCACTTGTATAAATATCCGTTTAAAATAATGATAAGTGTAGATTAGATAAAAAATGCAAAAGCAAAAAAATTTGTGAAATATTCTGTAAAGGAAATATCCATCGCTCTGTTCCTCAGGGGATTTTATTTGTTAGAGAAATCTCCATCCTTGTAAACACTCAAGAGGTTCAAACTGCACAATGGCACTCAGGTAATAATTTGCCTGTTCCCTGTATCATTTTCAACTCAACAATGATTTGTTAATGACATGTATTTCACTAATTAGGCCTCAAAGGAGTATTGTATGATGAAGTCACCTGATACCTGGAACAGCAACAATGAGTGACATTTGCAACTGTGATATTACAGCCTATAAGATTAATACAAAGAATATTAATGGCCACTGAACCTTTTAATAAGACCACAAAAGGCCATTGTATGAGGAATCTCAACTGATATCAACTGATATGGTCCCTCGATTTAACAGGAATGATAAGTAAGGTTTGCTTCTGTGTTACTATAGTTCTTGGCAACAATCTTTACTGAATAAAAATGCAAGTAAATCAGCCAGTGCATTCACACTTTGAGGGGCTTGAAGTATTTCCTCACCTTAGAGAAAAAAACTTGAGATAGGAAGCAGGCATGAGTATTTTGTCATACATGACCCCCATTTCCCATACAACTGACTTACTTTTCCAAAAATGAGATGGATGCTTTGCTAATATGTGGGAAGGGTGTATCCATAGACATGTGTAGGATCAGCTGTAATTGGCCTTCCAAGTGGAGCTTCTCTATAGCTATAGGTATAGACATCCCCATACTGAAATATAGACATAATCATACTGAAACATAGACATACCCCCATACTGAAATAAAGCCTGATTATTGTGAAATATAGACATTCCCCTACAGAAATAAAAAATAAAAACCCATACTGAAATGTATACATTCCCATTTTGAAATATAAAACATTCCCAAACTGAAATATAGACATATATACCCATATAAAATACAGACAATATACCAATATGAAATATGGATACCCATACTGAAAATTGATTACTTATCCCTTCGATTATGAAGAATGGGTAAAACAAATGAAATCTTAAAATATCTTTTAAAAAATTGGAGCATCATGGAAATTGAACAAACATCTTTAAAATATATTTAATGGTTGAAAGTTAAGGTCCAACTTACAATTTTTTGCTCATCCTTGTATTGAAGACCATGACAAAATCTTCCGAAAGAACACCTAGAATTTAGAAAAACTTTTGATAAAAATTATGTAATGTCATTTTTCTATTTAATCCACATATTTCTGTATATAGTAGATGGGTTAACTACATTTGGACTTCATTGTATGATGCAAATGTCCCATTTGGCATGGAAGTACCTTAGGGCAATATAAATAAATTTATCCAAAGACACAAGCTAGATGGCGCTTCATATTGGAAATATACACATTTTTCAAAATGGCCGCCAAAAATACATCAGAGACAATATCTTTGCTTCTGTGCATGCTACAATTATAAGATTGGTGTCAAAATATACAGTGATGTAGTCGTAGAATCTATTTTATTAGATCTTGAGTCTTGAAAATTAAGAACTTCGACTTTATATTCAAAATATACGCGTTTTTCAAAATGACTGCCGGAAATATAACAAAGAAGAAATCTTACCTTAAGAATACTTACAAATTAGGATATCTTACCTTACAAAATGTCCCCTCTGTCATGGAAATATCTCAGGGCAATAGAAACAAATTTATCCAAAGACACAAGCTTGATGGTGCTTTGTATTGGAAATATACACATTTTTCAAAATGGCCGCCAAAAATACATCAGAGACAATAGTTTTGCTTCTATGCATGCTACAATTATAAGTGGTGTCAAAAAATACATTAATGTAGTTGTAGAATCTATTTAATTAGGTTTCGAATCTTGTAAATTCAGCACTTGCACTTTATATTCAAAATATATGCATTTTTCAAAATGGCTGCCAGAAATATAACAAAGATGATATCTTCGCTTCGAAGATTGCTACAATGATAAGAGTGGTGTCAAAGTATACATTAATATTGGGTTGTAGAATCCATTTAAATAGGTCTTTCATAATAAGAATTTTCACTATTGGAAATTATGTGTTTCTAAAAATGGCCACCAGAAATATAACAATGATGATATCTTCACATCAGTGCATATGATACACATACAATTGGTGTCAAAATTTAATATTTATGGGGTAGGAGAATCAATTTCATTAGGTCTTGTGAGATTATAATTTTCAGTTTATATTGGAAATAAATGCAGCTGAAAATATAACAAAGATTGTATCTTTGCTAACAAAGATTGTACCTTTGATAACAAAGATTGTATCTTTGCTAGCAAAAATTGTATCTTTGCTAAAAGTTTCTTTGCTTCTGGGCATAATATTTCATAAAATTGGCTTCAAAATCTACATTTTTGGGAATGTAAAATCTATTTAATTACTCAGATGCAAGTAGCTAGTTACTATTTTCCCCACCGGACGGTTAATTCGGGTGAAATAACATTGCAGGGTATCACAAAGTTCACTTAAACTTAGTGGTTCATATTACTCTTTTGTATCTGACAGTTGTATAAATTAAAATATCTCCAGTAAAAGAAAATATTATCTGCACAACACAAGAAAAGATATTTCACTTTTTGTGTTTTACAACATGGGGACTATGGGAAATCTCCCTGACCTAAATGTCACATTTTCAAAGAAAATTCAATTTTAAAGTTGATGGACTCATTTCAAATGTGTATTTATTTTTCAATGTTCCTTTTACTCAAATTCACCAGAAAGACCAGAGTCAGCTCTTTAATGTAACTTGCAATAAACATGCATCTGCAATGGTAGTGCAACTTTAGTTGTTGCAATGCAACATACATAAGAGAGAAATGTGATAGATAGAAACCACGCAGGAGAGACATACATATGCACCTATAGTTAGAAAGGGCCAGAAATCTTCTGGCGAGAGAAAATCTTGAAGATCGGAATAGGCTGTATATTATGACAGTATTGCAGAACCCTCTTCATCTCCTCTTTTTCTCAATTAAAACATATCAAAAGTTTCTTCACTTTATATCAACAATTACTTAAAAGGGGATGGCATTTGAAATGCGCTGAAGTTGAAAACCACATCTCCCATGCTATCCATAGTTTTCATCATAGTTTCCATTACAAATTGATATTCAAAACTACACTTTCAAACTATTCTACTTTTGAAGAAGTTTAAGAGCCCTTGTTAGATACAATTTGTTGTAATATTTTCCACAGCCATTGAGAAAAGGGCATACATTTTCAATAAAAAGTGAAAATGTTTGTTAACTAATAGATTTGCAGTACAATATCAGAATTTCCGCTGATTTTAACATTTTGTTGTCCATTAAGTCAATGCTAAAATCATATTTCATAAAATTAACATCATCTTCAATTTAATTGAGTACATATGGCCATACTTTGAAGGAATCTGAAAATAATTGCAAAATCATACATAAGACAGATGATGGACTGACAGACTGACGGACGGAGGGCTTTACTATCCCCACTGAGCTTTCTTCGTTGGGAAAAAAATACTATAAACCTTATCAAATGGATTCTACCACCCATTAATGTATACTTGGACATCAATCTTACTTTTGTAGCATGCATACAAGTGAAGATATCATCTTTGCTACATCTCTGGCAGCCATTTTGAAAAGGCATATTTTTTAATATAAAGAGGAAGTTTCTCATTTTCAAGACACAAAACCAACACTAAATTGATTCCTCGACCACAAAATGTATATTTAGGCACCAATCGTATCATTATAGTATGCATAGAAGAAAATATATTGTCTCCGTTGTATTTTTGGCGGCCATTTTGAAAAATGTGAATATTTCCAATATAAAGCGCCATCTAGCGTGTGTCTTTGGATAAATTTGTTTCTATGGTCCTAAGGTACTCTCATGCCAAAGGAACCGTTTGCATCATAGATTGAAGTCCAGACCCCCTAAAATGCAGTTAACCCATCTACTAATAGTTACTTTTATATTATAATATATGAAGGTTATTAAATGGGAAGTTTTGGATACAGGGTATATCCTGCTTAGGGAAATACATGTACAATATATCTATACATTGTATTTCCCGAGGGTTATAACCTGTATTCAATACCGAGTAGTAAATAACTTATTGATCCCATACTTTAATAGAATATGATGATTAAAAAATGCAGGAAAATGCGCTGAACAAAATACCTAGGGATTGATGAGTGGAGGGTACAGCGGGACATATATATATCTCCCACTCACCTCAGATATCAATTATATTCCCTCATGTTATTTACAGATAGCAGTACTAAGTGTGGGATAAAAACAATATTCAATCCCTCCCAGTAAATAACTTCTACAGCATATTATAAGTATCAAAACCTACCTATATCAATCACAAGGCCTATCTGGTAGTCAGACACCATAGAAAGACCATTAGGAGGATGAATCATGTCTAGCCAAGATACTGGAGTCGTCCCTTCTGGTATACCATCTGCGTTCTCGAAAGCTCTCACATATTTGATATAAGGGGTCTGTTCTCCCAGACTGAATTTGTCTAACTCGACCTGGTCTGAAATGTATGATTTGTATATAAGTATGAGGAAACAGGCCCGTAGCCAGGATTTGTCAAGAGGGGCGGGGGTTTCACTTGTATCAATTTTGGTCCAAATGGCCAAAATCACTTAAAAAGTGCTCAGAATGGTGAAAAACTGCATGATTTTGAAATATTTTTTGATCCAGGGGGGGGGGGAACCAATCAAACCCCCCTGGCTACGGGCCTGGGAAATGTGATATAATGCTACTGAACACATGCTTTGTTGATAAGAGTAGTATAATTAGATCCTTTCCTATAAGTATTCTGAAAAATTAACTTTTTTATTGTTAGTTTTTTCTTTTGTTAATTTAGTGGGATCAGAATTGAAGAAGCTGCATTATAAAGAGGGGAGGAAAGAACCATAAGTTCTGAGAAGGCCAGGGGATCTCCTTCAATAGCTACCATGATATTCCACATTGTACAGGATGAATTGCTGAGTTACTGGATATAGTACTCTTACTCTCGGGGAGTTTACATATGCGTGAAACCTCATCCATCCAAGGAGGGTTAGAAATTTGACAAATAATTTTGTTCCAGGGGTTGGGATTTTGACGGCTTGAGATAGAGACTGAGTAGAGACTTTTGGAATGGATATTTAAATTTGTTTTCAATTGCCTAGTTTATGTGGGAGGAGCAGATTTTGGAACTAATTTATCTGCCACTAGAGATTTTGTAGATTTTAGACCTAAATAATAATGCTGATTCCAAGCACTGATTTTGTAGAAACTAAATAATCACAATTTCTGTGATATTAAAATTTTGTCAGGCAAATGCACAAAATGATTCCAATTAGCTGATATATGGTACTGTTAAGGCAATGAACTCTAGTAAATTAATTGGCTACGTTCAAACACAAAAGTAATGAAACATTCTCATGAAATTAGCAAAGTGGCATACAAATGACATATGTACATGGGAACTGTTCACTTATACTGTTTAATAGCATACTATTATGAATCATAAATATGTCAAGGCTCAGATTGTTGCCATGTTGCATAATATATTAAAGGCAGAATCAGAGATATAGGGATGATGACAACAACATGTACAATTAAATTGATCTTCAGTGTACCAATAACAGCAGATTATATAAAAATGGACTGTAACAAATACCCGGATTTGTTGGTATAAAATGGGATATCACTTTTTATGCCAGCATAAAATGGGACATCACTTTTTTTGCCAGCATAAAATGGGACATCACTTTTTATGCCAGCATAAAATGGGACATCACTTTTTTTGCCAGCATAAAATGGGACATCACTTTTTATGCCAGCATAAAATGGGACATCACTTTTTATGCCGGGCATAAAAAGTGATATCAAAAAATACCAACAAATTTTTATATGATCTGCTGTTCAATGTATTCTTTACCATTTGAAATACATTTCCATAATCTATCATATCAACTGAGTGCATAAGTGCAGAAAATTCCCCTTAATGAATCTAAATATCTTCAAGTTTTCCTGGTACAAAGCATAGGAACCGTGGGTATTATAATGGGCATATTGAAAGCCCATGGTATTATTAGAAAATATTTTAGAACACAAATTTATATAAGCCCAAAATATTGGAAAGCTTGCTAACTTAGTCTGATTCTCCCTTTAATGTTACTACTTTATATAGCATTGCCACTTTATAAAATCTTTTGTGATACCACAGCAATAGATAATGTTCCCTTGTGTTTGCTAATGAAATGTAGCACAATGATTAATAAAAAATGCATTATGGGCCCATTAAAAAATTGGAGTAAAAATAGTCTCATAAGTGGGTTGTGGGTGGGATTTACAATGAGTTATTCATAATTTTATGGCAAAGCTGGTGTCATATACTGGTAATGAAAATGGATTTGTTGCAAATGAAATTAATCAAGCTGATGTGAAAAAGTCGGCTTAACTTGAGATTCCAAGGTGTAAAATTTATCATGTCTATTGTTTTTTTAAGTCATTGTCACTATTTTGTCTAGTCATTGTTGATATTCTTTAGACAAGTCATTGTCACTATTTTGTCTAGTTATTGGTGATATTCTTTAGACAAGTCATTGTCACTTTGTTATTGATATTCTTTAGATAAGTCATTGTCACTATTTTGATTAGTCAATGTCATTCTTTTGTCCAGTCATTGTTGATTCTTTAGATAAATCATTGTCATTCTTAAATGTTTAGTCATTGTCAATTATTTTGTCTAGTCATTGTTGATATTCTTTAGATAAATCATTGTCATTCTTTTGTCTAGTCATTGTTGATTCTTTAGATAAATCATAGTCATTCTTAAATGTAATTAGTCGTTGTCAATTATTTTATCTAGTCATTGCTGATATTCTTTAGATAAATCATTGTCATTCTTTTGTCTAGTCATTGTTATTCTTTTGTTTAGCAAATTCTCTTATTTTGCCATTGTTATTTTTTTCTTTTGTCAATTGTTTCCTGGTATCTTTTTTATTTTTTCCTCTTGAAATCAGACTTTCTCCATTTGTAAATAGTGCAGGATGGACCAATATCTACAACCAGGAATGGAGTAAAAAGTTCAGTGAGGTGCCCTGCCAAGTGAAAAGGCATTGTCGAGATCATTGCTTTTACAAAATTAGATACTGAATTTTTCAAATCAATTGTATCTTATCTAAAAATGTACGTACCAACGAAAGCTGGTTTTACATTTGACAGGACAGGATCCAAGTGACGCTTCAGTAGATCAGCAATGGTTGGGGAACTGAACACCCACCTGGAAAAGAAGAAAGTACAATTGGATAACTAGAAAGTATACTTGAAAACCACGGGGTGCCATCGAATAATTTTGGCAACGTACCGGAGAACGACATTTTACTAAGAAATGGAATAATTTAGCACAATATATTTTTAACTAGAGTTCTATTTTGATTTTGACAAAAGTAAGTATTCCATGCAATAACTATTTCATTCATGAGTTTGTAGGAATTCTGTTGGAACCCAGTTCTGATCAAGTACGAAGTTATTGAAATCGGCGCAGACGGACTTTACTCCGAAAGATGGTTTTTCGATTATAACTTTTCACAACATTTAGGTATAGACTTCTGAAAAAAGTACAGAATAGTCCTTATACTTTTGAATAATTCTGTTATTTCTGATTCACACGACTCTGATTTGTTTAATTAAAAAAAAAGTTTTAAAAATATTACTTAGGAACGTAACCGGAGCTGGGAACGTAACCGGAGCAGATCAGTTGAATTATTTAATCAAAAAAAATTAAAATATATGATTTGTAACATGGTCATTTTCACATTGTTTATATTTCTACTTTTCATATTGACCAATCCCCAACCATGTCATTTTAACAGGTCCCTTCATTACTTTACACCAGTGTTTCAAATATTTAATTCCAATGTTTTCAATTCTTTTGTATACTTTCTACTATATCTTCCTTTATAAGCAATTTTTAGCTTTTCATGGTGTGATTGTTTCGTACTGTTTTTGTATTCCATATAATAGCATTCACTCACATGTAGCTGAGTTTGGGTGTTGGCCCAGCCTAAGTAGTTGCTTAGAGTTAGATGATAATGTAGATTGTACAGAGAACGTTTGAAGTTTATTTGAAATAGACTATTTTATATATTTTAACTTTAGTTATCTGTTACTTTTATTTGCCACCCACGGGCCTTACACTCGCCCCGTTACAGATTTAAAGCACATATACTAATTTAAAAACATACGGGATTGTTCGAATGCGTATTTATTACATTTAATTTAAAGAAAAAAATTTATCCATTGTGAAAAATTAAATTTGGTATTTACCATGCATAAGTGCACTTACCTTAGAAAGGCTATCAGACATAGAACAATCCACTGTGAAAAAAGCCAAATATAGTTTGTACTATAGCAAACTATTTTTTAGAATATCCCCCATATAGTTTGAATATCACCTAAAATATGGGCGAGAATAGTTTCTCCCATATTCCTAAAAACGGAACACTTTAATATAAGTCCTGATATACTCTCCCATACGCCCATATAAACTGAAATAAGCTGCATATATCATTGCAGAGTGTATATCTTTACTGAACTATTTTCCACTTATACGCCTCAAAGTAGGAATCAAACCTACTATATGCGGTGAAAAACAACTTATATTAAATTAAAACAGACTATATCAAACTATACTTGACCGATTCTTCTCTTATTCTACCTCAAAACAAACTATACGCGTCTTATACGCGATATTACGTAATAGCTTCAGTTCCCGAGTTTGTTGTTTTAACAGATTAAAAGCAAAGTCCAGCATCGAATGTATTTTGTTTTTAATGCTAATTAATGCGCTTGTTCAGATTAATCTGGTCATTTCTACAACTGAGGGTTCTAATTTCCATCAAAAAGTCATTTATAAACTAAGCTTTTTACTTTTACTAAATTGGGCAATGGCAGTCGAATTATAATTAACACTGTGTTAAATTTTGGATTCATTTCATTAAGTCTGTGAAAAGTTACATTTTTCAATTAACTTGGTATTGAAGTAAAAATAATATAGAATAAAATGTTTAATATAGTTGCAATTAGAGGGAATCGTAGAGAATATTTTTTCCTGTACAGTAGGCAGTTATTTCCTGTATTATTGCGGAATAAGATATAATAACTATTTTTAAAAACTAATTTTTCTTTAATGATATTATTCGTGTATTATTTGAAGGGAACAACATATATTGCCATATAATATAGAATAATATTCTAGTCAGGAGCAAATAATATGTTGGCATTTGCAATCAAAACCGGATTATATGAGTTTATTTTTGAGCCGTTAATCCCTAAGTATTCCATTCCTATGAAATGAGTTTCATTCACACTAATTAATCCGTTTGTTAGGATTAATTTCTCCAGCGTATGGTTCTTATTTCTCAAAAAGATTATTTGCAAATAAAGTTTTTACATATTTATTTGATTGTATAATGTCCATCGAGTTATGATTAAGATTGTGTTAAATTTGGGATTCAATCGATCAATCCATTAGAAAGTTAATTTTTTATTCTTAATTGATGAGTTTTCCTCACATTTTTACTGTATTGTTTCTCTGTCACATCAGGTTTACAACAAACAACATTTAAATCCCCCGGCCTCTTACACAGGTACGAACAACCATCTGTACTATTCACTTTGCCAACCAAAAAACAGTCATGACACAAACTGCTCACTATTCAATTAATATATTACGCATTTTATACAAGCCCGTACCTAAGGACCCCCTTCCCATGGCCAACAATTTCTTAAAAGAGATGCAGTTTTTCATCATTCACATACCTGTACATGTATTGACATGTCAGAGCAATGTAATTAGTAAAACTTTAATCCCTAAGTATTCAATTTCTATGAATTGAGTTTTGTTCACCCTAATAAATAATCTGTTTGTTAGAGTTAATGGATTAATCTCTACAGTCTATGTTTCTAATTCCCACAAAAATAAATTACAAATTAAGTTTTTCATATTTATTTGATTGTATAGTATACCTCGTGCTATGATTAACAATGTGTTCAAATTTGGATACAATCGATTAACTCATTGGGAATTAATTTTTTGATTTTTAATTGTGGGGTTTCCTCACAATTTAACTCGATTGTTTCTCTATAACAAACAACATTTAAAGCCCTCTCTTACACAGACACAAACAAACACCACTATTCACTTCGCAAACCACACAAAACTGCAAAAATATTCAGCTCAATACATTACACATTTGATACAGGTATGTGGCCATGAGGGGAGGGTCGTTGGGTTCATGTGAATCCCCCACCCCTTTGCCAAGATTCTTTCAAAATCATTGGTATGTTTTGAAAATTGACCCCCTGGGCTCAAACTTATTACGAGCCTGTAATATACCAGAAATATTGATTCCATCTGACAAATCACTTATAATAAATTAAGAAATAACATGCATTATGTAACTGATACAAGTTCATGTAGTATTAAGCCATATTAGAACAAAGTCAAAACTTATATTCTTTCACATTTCACAATTCATGCGGTTTCTGTTATCCATATGATATCTGAGATAAACACCCGTGATAAACAACAGAGATTAGCCTTTGCAATACAATTGTTTCTATTAGAATCGGACCATTTCTGTTTATTACAGCTGGTTTTATTAATTATTCTTTGTTTTCCGTTTCAATATATACATATACAAAAGGTGCAAGATTCGGTATGTTTAGTTGATAATGTGATAATGCAACTAAAGAAACGGGCGCATTTTACATTTATTGCAAATGTTTCATCTGACAAATCGATGATTATGTTTTGAGCAAATTGGTGCATGGAAGAACAAACTGTTCCAAATAACATACGGTATGGACATACAGCTATGTCAGAGCAATATGATAAGTAAGACTTTAATCCCTAATTATTCAATTTCTATAAAATGAGTTTCGTTAACACTGATAACTAATCTGTTTGTTAGAGTCAATGGATTAATTTCCTACAGCCAACGATTCTAAGTTCAACAAAAAAAATTTGCAAATTAAGTTTTTTATATTTATTTGATTGTATATTATCCCCCATGTTATGATTAACATTGTGTTAAAATTTGGATTCAATTGATCAATTAATTGGAAAAATAATTTTTTAATTCTTAATTAATAAGTTTTCCTCACATGTTTACTCTATTGTTTCTCTGTCACATCAAGGTTACAATAAACGACATTTAAATCCCCCTCTTATATTACAAAGGCACAACCACCTGTATTCACTTTGTCAACCACAAAAACAAACAGTTTTGACACAGAAATGCTCAATATTCAGCTAAATACATTACGCATTTTATACAGGCCCATACCTAGCGACCCCCTCCCCTTGGCCAACAATTCTTTCAAGATCATGCAGTTTTTCACCATCTCGTACATGTATTGATATGTCAGAGCAATATAAATAAAACTTTAATCCCCAAGTATTTAATTTCTATGACATGAGTTTTGTTCACTGATAACTAATCCGTTTGTTATGAATTAAAGGATTAATATCTACAGGCGATGGTTCTGATTTCCACAGACAAATAATTTGCAAATTAAGTTTTTCTAATTTATTCGATTCTGTAGTGTCCCTCTTGCTATGATTAATATTGTGTTAAAATTTGGAATTAATCGATTAACTCATTGAAAAGTTAATTTTTTGATTTTTAATAAATGACTTTTCTTCACCTTTAATCCACAGTTATTACCCAAAAGTTGAAAGAAACAGTGAAAGGTTAAACTAGGCTCATGAGTATGTTTCAATTTGAGGCATAGTATGTGATGTGCTCCAGGTACATCAGTATATTAAAAAGTTCAATTTGGCGCATTAGTATAGTTAAATTTGGCGCATTATTTATGATGTTCAAAGTACATCCTTACAGTGAAAGATTAAACTTAGCTCATGAGTATGTTTCAATTTGGGGCATAGTATGTCATGTGCTCCAAGTACATCAGTATTTTAAAAAGTTCAATTTGGCGCGTTAGTATAGACCAATTTGGCGCGCTATTTATTATGTTCAAATTTCATCCTTGTATTGAAAGGTTAAACTTGGCTTATGAGTATGTTTCAATTTGGGAATAGTCTGTGACATGCTCTAAGTTCATCAGTATATTAAAAAGTTCAATTTGGCGCATTACCATAGTTCAATTTGGCGCGTTATTTATGATGTTCAAAGTAATCCTTACATTGAAAGGTTAAACTTGGCTCATGAGTATGTTTCGATGAGACATAGTATGTGATGTGCTCCAAGTTCATCAGTATATTAAAAAGTTCAATTTGGCGCATTTTCATATTTCAATTTGGCGCGTTATTTATTATGTTCAAAGTACATCCGTAACATTGAAAGGTTAAACTTGGCTCATGGATATGTTTCAATTTGGGACATAGTATGTGATGTGCTGTATGTTCATCAGTGTATTAAAAAGTTCAATTTGGCGCATTATCATAGTTCAATTTGGCGCGTTATTTATGTTGTTCAAAGTACATCCTTACATTGAAAGGTTAAACTTAGCTCATGAGTATGTTTCAATGGGACATAGTATGTGATGTGCTCCAAGTTCATCAGTATATTAAAAAGTTCAATTTGGCGCATTATCAATGTTCAATTTGGTGTGTTATTTATGATGTTCAAAGTACATCCGTACATTGAAAGGTTAAACTTGGCTCATGAGTAAGTTTCAATGTGGGACATAGTATGTGATGTGCTGTAAGTTCATCAGTATATTAAAAAGTTCAATTTGGCGCATTAGTATAGTTCAATTTGGCGCATTATTTATGATGTTCAAAGTACATCCTTACATTGTAAGGTTAAACTTGGCTCATGAGTATGTTTCAATTTGGGACATAGTATGTGATGTGCTCCAAGTACATCAGTATATTAAAAAGTTCAATTTGGCGCATTAGTATAGTTCAATTTGGCGCATTATTTATGATGTTCAAAGTACATCCTTACAATGAAAGGTTAAACTTGGCTTATGAGTATGTTTCAATTTGGGAATAGTCTGTGACATGCTCTAAGTTCATCAGTATATCAAAAAGTTCAATTTGGCGCATTACCATAGTTCAATTTGGCGCGTTATTTATGATGTTCAAAGTACATCCTTACATTGAAAGGTTAAACTTGGCTCATGAGTATGTTTCGATGAGACATAGTATGTGATGTGCTCCAAGTTCATCAGTATATTAAAAAGTTCAATTTGGCGCATTATCATAGTTCAATTTGGCGCGTTATTTATGATGTTCAAAGTACATCCGTAACATTGAAAGGTTAAACTTGGCTCATGGATATGTTTCAATTTGGGACATAGTATGTGATGTGCTCCAAGTTCATCAGTATATTAAAAAGTTCAATTTGGCGCATTATCATAGTTCAATTTGGCGCGTTATTTATGTTGTTCAAAGTACATCCTTACATTGAAAGGTTAAACTTAGCTCATGAGTATGTTTCAATGGGACATAGTATGTGATGTGCTCCAAGTTCATCAGTATATTAAAAAGTTCAATTTGGCGCATTATCATAGTTCAATTTGGTGTGTTATTTATGATGTTCAAAGTACATCCTTACATTGAAAGGTTAAACTTGGATCAATTGTATGTTTCAATGTGGGACATAGTATGTGATGTGCTGTAAGTTCATCAGTATATTAAAAAATTCAATTTGGCGCAATAGTATAGTTCAATTTGGCGCATTATTTATGATGTTCAAAGTACATCCTTACATTGTAAGGTTAAACTTGGCTCATGAGTATGTTTCAATTTGGGACATAGTATGTGATGTGCTCCAAGTACATCAGTATATTAAAAAGTTCAATTTGGCGCATTAGTATAGTTCAATTTGGCGCATTATTTATGATGTTCAAAGTACATCCTTACATTGAAAGGTTAAACTTGGCTCATGAGTATGTTTCAATTTGGGACATAGTATGTGATGTGCTCTAACTTCATCAATATATCAAAAAGCTCAATTTGGCGCATTAGTATAGTTCAATTTGGCGCATTATTTATGATGTTGAAAGTACATCCTTACATTGAAAGGTTAAACTTGGCTGATGAGTATGTTTCAATTTGGGACATAGTATGTGATGTGCTCAAACTTCATCAATATATTAAAAAGCTCAATTTGGCGCATTAGTGTAGTTCAATTTGGCGCATTATTTATGATGTTCAAAGTAAATCCTTACATTGAAAGGCTGAACTTGGCTCATGAGAGTATGTTTCAATTTTGGACATAGTATGTGATGTGCTCAAACGTCATCAATATATTAAAAAGCTCAATTTGGCGCATTAGTGTAGTTCAATTTGGCGCATTATTTATGATGTTCAAAGTAAATCCTTACATTGAAAGGTTGAACTTGGCTCATGAGAGTATGTTTCAATTTTGGACATAGTGTGTGATGTGCTCAAACTTCATCAATATATTAAAAAGCTCAATTTGGCGCATTAGTGTAGTTCAATTTGGCGCATTATTTATGATGTTCAAAGTAGATCCTTACATTGAAAGGTCAAACTTGGCTCATGAGTATGTTTCAATTTGGGACATAGTATGTGATGTGCTCAAACTTCATCAATATATTAAAAAGCTCAATTTGGCGCATTAGTGTAGTTCAGCTTGGCGCATTATTTATGATGTTCAAAGTAAATCCTTACATTGAAAGGTTGAACTTGGCTCATGAGAGTATGTTTCAATTTTGGACATAGTATGTGATGTGCTCCAAGTTCATCAGTATATTAAAAAGTTCAATTTGGCGCATTATCATAGTTCAATTTGGCGCGTTATTTATGATGTTCAAAGTTCAACCTTACATTGAAAGGTTAAACTTGGCTCATGAGTATGTTTCAATTTGGGACTTATTATTTGATGTGCTCTCAGTTCAATATTAAAAAGTTCAATTTGGCGTGTTAGCATACTTCAGTTTGGGGCATTATGAACATCATAAATAACGTGCCAAATTGAACTATACTATAATGCGCCAAATTGAACCTTTTAATATACTGATGAATTTACAGCACATCTCATACTAGGTCTCAAATTGAATTAAACATACTCATGAGCGGAGTTTAACCTTTTTAACCATTTTATTCATGAAATTGTAAAATATAATGTACTCTGTAATTACTGTATGCTATGTAATTGACAAATATATTGAAATATATGCATATTTTATACTTAAACTTTGTGTTTTGTTCTGTATCGTTTTGTGACACTTGTTGATAAGGTTGATCCGTACTATTATATATGTTATAGATTGTACATGTAACCTAATAATTTGCATACAAAAATAAGTTTTCGTTCAGCGCAATCCCTCATCCTTCATAATATTTAATCCCTGGGATTTTATAACGATTCCTTATTGTATTTCATACATTTGAATATTGTTTTCTTTTTAAAATTTAAAAATGCATCATCATCATCATCATCAACTTCTGCCTTATAATTATACAAGAATTAATTTTCCAATCCTCCATATGGCTTCACTCTTAACCTCCGAACCCCCTCCCTGACTAGGGGTATAATTTGTCATAGGAAAGTCAGGATTGTCTCAATTTAAAACTAACAAAGAAATCAAGATACGCTTTACCTCATTTTAATTTTAATTTTAACTACACCGAAATTGCTGCTGATTTTTGGTAAGACTAAAAACAAACTTCAAATTAATATGCGCTTATCTTACTCAAAATGGATAATAAATAATTTACCGATTTACCCAAATTTTTCATTCCACTTTTTATATTGACTTACATTTTTAAAATGCATTTAAATTCATTTAAAATCATATACTTCAACATCATAAAATGTTTAATGAGATCTCAGACATTAAGTTTGATTAAGCTTTCTTAAGTGAAATGCATGATTTTATTTGTTTACATTAGCGCTTAATTGAAAAATAAAATAGGATTAACTCCAAGCAAATTAAGGCACATCAAAGAATATATAGCCTCGCGTATAAGAGGCGTATAGTTTGTTTTTTGATTACGTAATACATACTATACTCATCTTTTCTATGCACTTATATCCTACTATTCCTGGCTCTTAAGAATAGTCGGAGAATAGTTCAAACGATATTTAGTATCGTAGAGTATATACCACCAATACTAAATGTTCCGCTTCTGAGGCAAGAATAGTTTGTTTCCCATACCAAATACAATATAGTGAGGACATACTGAACTATATTCACAAATAGTTTGCCACTTATACGCTACTATATTTGGCTTTTTGCACAGTGATCATTGTATGGAGAATGAAGTGATTAAATGTAGTAAGCAAATAATTCCATTTGATTTCACCCATTGTATTTGTTCAGCAAACTATTAGAACCCACTCTGTTATACTAATTTCTAATTAATTTCTAATTTATACTAATTGCCATGCATTGATTTTCCTGTAAGTGAAGGGTAATAAATAATGCTCATTTTAACATTCATATGTGTTTGTAAATAATATATATGCTTTAAATCATATATTGTATTTTTTTAAATTATATAATTCAACTGATCTGCTCCGGTTACGTTCCCAGCTCCGGTTACGTTCCTAAGTAATATTTTTAAAACTTTTTTTTTAATTAAACAAATCAGAGTCGTGTGAATCAGAAATAACAGAATTATTCAATAGTATAAGGACTATTCTGTACTTTTTTCAAAAGTCTATACTTAAATGTTGTAAAAAGTTATAATCGAAAAACCATCTTTCGGAGTAAAGTCCGACTGCGCCGATTTCAATAACTTCGTACTTGATCAGAACTGGGTTCCAACAGAATTCCTTCAAATTCATGAATGAAATAGCCATTGCATGGAATACTTACTTTTGTCAAAATCAAAGTAGAACTCGAGTTAAAAAATATATTGTGCTTAATTATTGCCATTTCTTAGTAAAATGTCGTTCTCCGGTACGTTGCCAAAATTATTCGATGGTACCCCGTGAAAACTGGGAAAGTACATTTGAATTATAAGAAAGTACACTTAAATATTCAGATTTAGTACATGTAAACTGTACTTGAATTATAAGAAAGTCTACTTGAATATTTAGAAAGTACTATTGAATTTTAATAAAGTATAATTGGATAATTAGAAAGTACACTTGAAAACAAGAAAACATACTTGAATAATTAGTAAGTACGCTTGAATATTTAAAAAGTACACTTAAGAAAAAAAATACAATGAATAATTAGTAAGTACACTTGAATAGTACAGGATTTTATTCTGTATTTTCAATAACTGTTATACTTGAACAATAATAAAGTATTATTGAATAATTTCAAAGTAATACTTGAGTAATAAAAATAACTGAGAAAAAGAAATACAAGTATACTTAAATAATTAAAAAAGTATACTTGAAAAATCATGAAGAAAAAGAAAGTTTACTTGAATAATTTGATAAGTATAACTGAAAAATTAGAAAGTATACTTGAATAAGAAAGCACCACGGAAGATAATAGTTACAAAGCAAATGTGGCTAATGATGAAAAAAGACCAGATATTAGTAATGAAAAAGTGGATCCCATCAAGTTAGAAATTACAAAAGGTATACTCGTAAATATGGGAATAATTACTATTTTCGTATCATTCACCTCTTTATAATCTTCTCAAAGTTCTTTTATTGGATAATTAAAATGTGCTTAATACTTATATTCTCTTTTTATATCTTGTCTTTTCTTTAAATCTTTAAGCTTACATGATAAAACAGCTTATTTAGTGGCATAATCAAAACAAAGCTCGGGATTGTGATTATACACCGAGTATTTTCAGTGGATTTATGATCATAGGACTCAGAGCAAATATGTTCTGCGAGTTTCTCTTTGTTATTCAATTCTGATTCACGGCAGATATTTCCGTTATTCATTTGTCGTTATGTCATTTAAAGGAAATGCCAAATCCTCATCTTTGTTGGGATAATAGTAAAAGGTAATTTCATACTAATTGAGAATACTATTAACATTTAGTTTTCTGATGCGTTTTGTTCTACAATGATTAGAGAACATGATCTGTTATTGCTACAACTCTGTCTTTCATCATAAAAACTTTGAAGTTAGCTTTAAAGGACTGAATAATGATAGCTGTATTTTTCACGTAAATAACCCACAAATAATTTTAGAGGTAGAATCAGATCTATGGGTGGTGACAAAATTACAAGCAAAATGTACAATTTGACCTACCAATCTATTCCTTACAATCTCAAATACAATATCTCCAAAAAGGTCCACAAATTAGTGAAGTTGTTAAGAATTAAAAGTGTAAAAATTAGGAAAAATGTTTAAATTCTCCCAAATAATAAAAATGGTGAACCATGATAAAAGAAAAATAATACATAAGTCATTATTGTAAAAATATTTAGTTTTCCTAAAGTAAAGTACATGTATGCACTTTGGGAATTTTTCGAAAAAAGGCATAATATGAGCCAAAAATATTCTAAACTTGAGTCAATTTTTTGTTTAGCTTGCTCACTAGATCAAATTCTCTCTTAAATGTAACGTACATGGTTATTAGACTTGGACAAAACCCTTCTTTTCAACAATAGTTAATGTAGAAAGTGAATTAACTGCCTCTTAAAACTGAAAAAGGAGCGAAAAGTTTATTCAATTTGGAACTACTCATACAATGCTATTATATGAGATTATATGAGGAATTACTTTCAAGCTGAGATATTTCAGAAAAGAAGATTTATCTTAAGTCTATTGATTTTGTAAATTAGACATCATGATGAGTAATAGATCAGCATTTATCTTATCCGCCTATCCGGCCGTTTTGAACAATGCCCGGGTAGATTTTAAAAACAACCAAGGCTGACATTTGGAACAGCCTACCTTAGTGTGAGGTAAACACTGGTTAGGATGAGTATTTCACGCAATCAGGGGTTTCACTAGAATTTCTCAAAACAGGCTAAATAAATGAAAACAATATAGGTAGTGAGGTAGCACCAAAAAATGTACCCGCTTCTAAACAAATTGAAATTACTTGTTTCTTATGTATTTTTATGTGATACTTCAGAAAATTTTTGTCTGACGCGCCATATCCGGGGCGAAAGTTGTCAAAATTGGGTTTTTGACCCTAAAAAGGAAAATTACAGGGGGTACATTAACATCATTGAATAATTCACTCAGTTAGTCTTCAATCATCATAATGATTTTATTGAGAGTTGATGAGATCATTTTAAGGTAGTATGCAAACTTTCAATGGTCTGTCACTCGTGGTTGCCATGGAAACCACAATGTTTGCTGAGAAAATCCTTAATTTTGGTAAAACCTGTACCTGTACATAATATAGAATGTGAATTATTTTTCAAATCAACAGATATCAGAACATTTTGGCACTCTAAAAATCACCAGGGCTGTCCATACATTTGTTTAAAGAGAAAGAATATTGCAATTTATATGACTGGTAAGTGTCAAAGACCATACAATTACATAAGTGATCAAAAGTGGGCGTCGCCCTCATAATAGTAGTTGATTGCCATTCTCTATAAATACAGAGTTTTACTTGACTTTTGAGATACATTTATATTGAATTTCTTTGGTTATACTTAATATCAAGCATTTTTACATCTAAGTGTTATAGTTATTGCATGGGGATACAGGGGGGAGGGGGGGGGGGGGGTAGTAACAGAATTGGGAGGGGGCAGAGCTTATCAGCCTTAAGTGTAAATCTCATCTACATGGTTCTAGATTTCATAGGGTACAGCTTCTGGGTCTTATTATATTCATCTCAATATATAAGATATAAGAATTTACATGGTTGGTAAGTGTCAAAGACCATAGAATTACACATGTGATCAAAAGTGGGCGTCGCCCTAATCATAGTATATGGTTCACTCTCTATAAATACAGAGTTTAACTTGACTTTTGAAGTACATTTACTTAAAAACATCTTTGATTTATACTTAATGTCAAGCATTTCTGGTAAGTTATATATATATATCTAATTGTAATAGTTATTGTCTGGGGGTGGAGGAGGGGGGGTGCATCTTCTTGGTCTTCTTCACATTCATCTCAATACATGGGATATTCCAATTTACATGATTGGTAAGTGTCAAAGACCATACAATTACATAAGTGATCAAAAGTGGGTGTTGCTCTAACAATAGTAGACAAGGCATTAACATGACAAAAGGTCACCACCTAGTTGCTCACAATATTATGAGTTCAAACTTAAGTCAGATTTGAATTTCTGAGAACTTGTAAAGTCAAATTAGAACTTCTGAAAAGATGTAGATGATTTTGAAAAAAAAATTTGGTCAATTTGAAGCAAGTTGAAAACAGATCTTTTTGACCTTTTTGACCTTGAGAAGGTCATTAAAGGTCAAATGTCAAATCTAAAGTCAGATTTGAATTTCTGAGAACATGTAGATGATTTTGAAAAAAAAAATTAGTCAATTTGAAGCAAGTTGAAAAAAGACCTTTTTTGACATTGAGAAGGTCATTGAAGGTCAAATGTCAAATCTAAAGTCAGATTTGAATTTCTGAGAACATGTAGATGATTTTGAAAAAAAATTTAGTCAATTTGAAGCAAGTTGAAAAAAGACCTTTTTGACCTTTTTTGACTTTGAGAAGGTCATTGAAGGTCAATTGTCAAATCTTAAGTCAAATCTAAAGTCAGATTTGAATTTCTGAGAACACGTAGATGATTTTGAAATTTTTTTTTAGTCAATTTGAAGCAAGTTGAAAACAGACCTTTTTGACCTTTTTTGACCTTGAGAAGGTCATTAAAGGTCAAATGTCAAATCTAAAGTCAGATTTGAATTTCTGAGAACATGTAGATGATTTTGAAAAAAAAAATTAGTCAATTTGAAGCAAGTTGAAAAAAGACCTTTTTGACCTTTTTTGACTTTGAGAAGGTCATTAAAGGTCAAATGTCAAATCTAAAGTCAGATTTGAATTTCTGAGAACATGTAGATGATTTTGAAAAAAAAAATTAGTCAATTTGAAGCAAGTTGAAAAAAGACCTTTTTGACCTTTTTTGACTTTGAGAAGGTCATTGAAGGTCAAAAGTCAAATCTAAAGTCAGATTTGAATTTCTGAGAACACGTAGATGATTTTGAAAATTTTTTTAGTCAATTTGAAGCAAGTTGAAAACAGACCTTTTTGACCTTTTTTGACCTTGAGAAGGTCATTAAAGGTCAAATGTCAAATCTAAAGTCAGATTTGAATTTCTGAGAACATGTAGATGATTTTGAAAAAAAAAATTAGTCAATGTGAAGCAAGTTGAAAACAGACCTTTTTTGACCTTGAGAAGGTCATTGAAGGTCAAATGTCAAATCTTAAGTCAGATTTGAATTTCTGAGAACACGTAGATGATTTTGAAAAAAAAATTTAGTCAATTTGAAGCAAGTTGAAAACAGACCTTTTTGACCTTTTTTGACCTTGAGAAGGTCATTGAAGGTCAAATGTCAAATCTAAAGTCAGATTTGAATTTCTGAGAACATGTAGATGATTTTGAAAAAAAAATTTAGTCAATTTGAAGCAAGTTGAAAAAAGACCTTTTTGACCTTTTTTGACTTTGAGAAGGTCATTGAAGGTCAAATGTCAAATCTTAAGTCAAATCTAAAGTCAGATTTGAATTTCTGAGAACATGTAGATGATTTTGAAAAAATTTTTTAGTCAATTTGAAGCAAGTTGAAAACTGACCTTTTTGACCTTTTTTGACCTTGAGAAGGTCATTGAAGGTCAAATGTCAAATCTTAAGTCAGATTTGAATTTCTGAGAACACGTAGATGATTTTGAAAAAAAAATTTAGTCAATTTGAAGCAAGTTGAAAACAGACCTTTTTGACTTTTTTTGACCTTGAGAAGGTCATTGAAGGTCAAATGTCAAATCTAAAGTCAGATTTGAAGGTCAAATGTCAAATCTAAAGTCAGATTTGAATTTCTGAGAACATGTAGATGATTTTGAAAAAAAATTTAGTCAATGTGAAGCAAGTTGAAAAAAGACCTTTTTGACCTTGAGAAGGTCATTGAAGGTCAAATGTCAAATCTAAAGTCAGATTTGAACTTCTGAGAACATGTAGATGATTTAGAAAAAAATTGAAGTCAGTCTAAACAGTATTTGTTAAGTTATAGGAAGTTGTAAGAAATTGTTACAGACGCCGGACGCCAACCGCCGGACGCCAACCGCCGGACGCCAACCACCAACCGCCGGACGCCGTCGCAAAAAAAACGGAGACCATAACAATATGTCACCACTTTTGGTGGTGACATAAAAACGGAGACCATAACAATATGTCACCACTTTTGGTGGTGACATAATAATTCATTCTCTATGAATATGGAGTATAACTTGACTTTAAGATTTATTTTTAAATTAAAACTTCTTTGATTACATTTAGTATTGTAATAGTTATTCCCTGTGGGGGGGGGCAAGGGGGGTAGTAGCAGGAATGGGAGGGGGCAGAGCCAATGGCCAGTCAGTCTTAAGTATTAATATCATAGTCTGATCATTTTCATTCACCTCCCGATGTTAATATATTAACAATATGGTAGCAACAATATCATGTGGGAGAATATACCACTACACTTACAGATTTGAGAGTCATTCAGTTGAGTGTATCTATATGGCGCTCCACCTTTGCCTTTTAAAAAGGTGCTATTGCCCCTTCTGCATGGCACTTCATCTGTGAATGTGTGAAGTGCTAGGAAGGCTGCATATATGTCAGGGTCTATATTGGAGGAAATACCACTGACATCAGTCTTCATTTGTTTCCAACTCAAGTATCCAGCAGCACACTTTGCTGTATTTGCTTTTTGTTTTCATCATCATACAAGAACTAATTCCAATCTTTAGGGACTCGTGTTTTTCTACCTTAAATAGAGCAAGGTGTCCCTCCCCTCTTTCAGGTTCCTAATTTTTGATGTAATTATCACATACAAAAACTAATCAATCTGCAATTGTAGAATCTTGAAACAGTGTCCGCCAGATCCAGAAACAAAACTACCTTTCAAGTTGAATTATGGTTTGGGATAGTTGGGGTTTGTTTTCCTTATGACTTGTATACATTTAGAAGTTTTCTTTTTCTTGCTGGGTTCTATTACAAATTTTGGTCCTTTCCCTTTGGCACTTGTGGGTGCATTTTCATGCATAGGGATGCGTTTCTCTGTTCTTGCAAGAAGTCCAGTCAGTGTTCCTAGAGCCCAAGGCACAGGTCTCAATAGGAACTGCAGGAGACATTCTAGGCTAATTTTATGTTCTTAAGCAAGATCGAAGCTGTTCAAAGATGTTTCATTCAGAATGTATTTGTATAAGCTTGTTCTGAATACTTTTTTGCTGTCACTGTTGCTGCTGTAGTTTGCTGCTATAGTTTTCAATTTCATATGTTTTATTAGATCATGAAATCTTTTTTTTTCAACTAATCTCAGATGGTATCTCTTCATGCAATTTCCCCTTTTGACTAAAATTAGATGAGATCTGCAGTGACATCATTTGGCACAGATTTTCCTTTAGATACATCGTAGAGATGACCTTCATCCTCAATGGTAAATGGATCAAGGAAGTCTTTGATTGCGGTTTTTGTCATCTTTATTTCTTTTTCTATACTTGCTATTTGTGCCTTTCCAAGGTCATTATGGGTGTCACACTCATCTCATCTCTAGATAATTTTCGTAAGTTGGTCTTATGAAGGACTGTCTGATTGTTGTAACCATCTCATCCATATAAAGCACTTATTGTCTGTATGGCCCATATTGCAAATCCTCGTAGTGAACCACCAGGTGGACTTGAATGGAAACTAAATGACTCCATATCTTTCCAGTGGGTATTGACTGATATTCTCATACAAGAGATTGGTGATATAGCAACACCAGGAGATGAATCAGAAAACTCCAGAAGATGTACCCTATGAAATCCAGAATTAAAAAGATGAGATTTATACTTAAGGCAGATTAGATCTACACATTCTAATTCTGTTACTACTCACCCCTGCCCAAATGTAAAAACTATAATACTTACACAGATGTATTTACCAGAAATGCTTGACATAAATTATAATAACAGCAGTTCAGAATAACTATGAATGTATCTCAAAAGTCAAGTTCAATTTTGTATTTATACAAAGAACCAATCATCTACTATTGTTAGGGTGACACTCCTTTTGATCATTTATAAATATGTAATTGTATGGTGTTTGACAAATCCTGTAAATTGTAATATCCCATATATTGAGATGAATATGAAGAAGACCCAGACGATGTGCCCCATGAAGTCCAGAACTATGCAGATGAGATTTATACTTAAGGCTGATTACCTCTACCCCCTCCCTATTCTGTTACTACTCTCCCCCATCCTCCCCCAGGCAAGAACTATTACAATTAGATGTGCATTACTAACCAGAAATGCTTGAAATTAAGTATAATCAAAGAAGTTATAATGTAAATGTATCTCAAAAGTCAACTTAGACTCTGTATTTATAGAGAATGAATCTATGATAAGGGCGACGCCCACTTTTGATCACTTGAGTAATTCTATGGTCTTTATACTTACCAATCATGCAGAATTATAATATCCTATATACTCAGATGAATGTGAAGAAGACCCAGAAGATGTACCCCATGAAATCCAGAACTATGTAGATGAGATTTATACTTAAGGGTGATTAGCTTTGCCCTTTTCCAATTCTGTTACACCCCCCCCTCCCCATCTACCCCCTCCCCAATGCAATAAGTATAATACTTACATGTACATTATTTACCAAAAATGCTTCATATTTAGTATAACCAAAGAACATCATTATAAATGTATCTCAAAAGTCAAGTAAAACTCTGTATTTTTAGAGAATGGCAATCATCTACTATGATAAGGGCGACGCCCACTTTTGATCACTTATGTAATTGTATGGTCTTTGACACTCCCCAGTTATGTTAATTGCAATATCCTTTATATTTAAATAAATGTTTGAACTGCCCTGGTAATTTTGAAAATGCTAAAATGTTCTGATATCTGTTGATTTGAAAAATAATCCACATTCTATATTATGTACAGGTACAGGTTTTACCAAAATTAAGGATTTTCTGAGCAAAAATTGTGGTTTCCATGGCAACCACGAGTGACAGACCATTGAAACTTTGCATACTACCTTAAAATGATCTCATCAACTCTCCATAAAATTATTATGATGATTGAAGACCAACTGAATGAATTATTCAATGATGATAATGTACCCCCTGTAATTTTCCTTTTTAGGGCCAAAAACCCAATTTTGACAACTTTCGCCCCGGATACGGCGCATCAGACAAAAATTTTCTGAAGTATCACATAAAAATACATAAGAAACAAGTAATTTCAATTTGTTCAGAAGCAGGTACATTTTTCGGTGCTACCTCACTAACTAATAGGCAGAATTAATGGAAATCAAAAATTAAACATGGAAAATTGTCCCCAAAAACAACAGGCAATTTTGTGAAAACAACTACTGAATTTCAAACAGTCTGCATTTAAGTTTTTGATGGTAGTCTTAACCTTTAGCAGACCACCGGCGGCCGCGTCCGCCCATTCAAAACTACCCCCAGAATCCACCGGCGGATCTGGACGACACAAATCTAACTTTTGAAAACTTTACTTTTTCCCGCCGTTCTTATGATCCAATTAGATTGCCCGATTTATTCAGTCCTTAGTAGGTGACTTCCTGTTGACCTAGAAATGGCGATGTTTCGAAAAATATTTCTCAATTCAACAATTCAACAGTGTTTAAGTCGTTTTTAGTGAACAAATCGTACAAAATGACGGCCAAATACGATCACAACGAAAATGTGGAGGAAATGGATTGCGATTTCGAGCTCTTTAGGCTCTTGGAAGCCGATAATGGTCATCGAAAATAGAAACTAGAATATTTTCTGAACTGAAAAGAAGAACATTCGATCTCTGCAAATTCAGTTTTGGATTCTGACCAGACGTTGAATCTCCCGAGGGGCGAAACGGCGGATTCTGGAGGAGTATTCATGGTATATTCAAGCCCAGTCGTGTTTATGTACGAAAAAAATTCATGAGAACATTTTTCTCATGAGCCACGCTAGTGTATCTTCCCTTTGTGAAAATTTTATCCAGATTCATTCAGTAGTTATTGAGATATTAATTATTTAGTCCAGGCATATCATTTTTGAAAAATAAGTCAGATGCGTGGGATATATTTGCTGAAATAAGTCGGAGTGCAGAAGGTTAAAGATGTAAAGATGAAAGAGGAAAAGTGTGGTAGGTCAAAGGAGGAGAGCTGCAACACTTTGCGGGTAGATGTGAGGATGGCACAGAATGAACGAGGATATGTACCCAATTATGAAACAATAATATTCACCTTCAAAATTAAAATAAATATCTCTTACCAGTAATGTAAAGTACTAGAAAGGGTTTATCTTAACAAGATTGTGTAACTGAACTGATGTGTAAAAATACATAAATAGAACTTGTACACTAAATACAGGGTGTTCAAAAAAACGCAACCCAAGGAAATCGCTATATCTTGGAAAATACTCATCAAATTATGTTCATATTTTCAGGAAAGAAAGGACTGTGTATGTATAGCCCCTGTTGTAAGTTAGTTGTAAAACATGATGTCTTGGACACTTGCTCAAAAGACAATTGTACTAGCAAAATACGAAAAACGCGAATGGAAAATCACTATATCTTGGAAAATACTAATTCAATTTATATGTTAATTTTTTCAGGAAAAGAAAGAAGAGACTGTGTATGTATAGCTCCTGTTGTCAGTAAGTTGTAAAACATGATGCCTTGGACACCTGCTCAAATGACAGTTGTTCTAGGAAAACATGAAAACGCAGTCTGAGGTGACAGCCACAGCAATAAAACCAAATTAACTTTCTAACCATGGTGTTTTGGCACTTCAGATTTTGCACAAATTATCCTCATTCAATGTGTGGTGAATTTGTGGAGTTTCATCAAAATCACTCCAGGGACTTTACAGTCATGGTCAAAATGCCTTCTTAAGTCTCCCTGAACCAGGGCATTTGACTGCGATTTGAAAGCATTTCAACCATGACTGTAAAGTCCCTGAAGTGATTTTGATTTCACTCTACAGATTTACCATACAGTGAATGAAGATGATTTGTGCCAAATTTGAAGAGCCAAAACACTATCGTTAGAAAGTTATTTAATTTTTTTGAGGTTGCAGTCACCCCTGACTGCGTTTTTCATATTTTCCTAGTACAACTGTCTTTTGAGCAGGTGTCCAAGGCATCATGTTTTACAAATAACCATTTACAGGAGCTATACATACACAGTCTCTTCTTTAGTTCCTGAAAATATGAACATAATTGAACCAGTATTTTTCAAGATATAGCTATTTCTTTGGGTTGCATTTTTTTGAACACCCTGTAGCCATCAAATGTCAGAAATAAAAAAAATTCCACAAAATGTATAAAAAGATATTTCCAGTATTGATTCAAGACTAATAAAACAGCTACAGTTAAATCCACAGTACTTCGGTTAAAGGTTGTGTACTTCAATTTATTAAAGGTTGTATACTTTAATTAAAACTGTATACTTAAGTTAAAGGTTGTGTCCTTCAATTTAAGATTGTATGCTTCAGTTACAGGTTGTATACTTCAATTTAAGACTGTATACTTGAGTTAAAGGTTTTGTACTTCAATTTATTAAAGGTTGTACACTTCAATTAAGACTGTATACTTAAGCTAAAGGTTGTCCACTTCAATTTAAGATTGTATACTTTAGTCACAGGCTGTATACTTCAATTTAAGATTGTATACTTCAGTTTAAGGTTGTATACTTCAGTTCAAGGTTGTGTACTTCAATTAATTAGGTTGTATACTTCAATCCGATGTTGTGTGATTCAGTTAAAGATTGTATACTTTGGTTAAAGGTTGTAAACTTCAACTATAGGCTATGTACTTCAATGAAAGGTTGTGTACTCCAGTTCAATGTTGTGTAATTAAAAGTTGTGTACTTAAGTTCAGTGTTGTATATTTCAATTTAAGGTAATGTACTTCAGTTAAAGGTTGTATACTTTAAATGAAACTTGTATACTGTTAATTTTGCTGAAAGTTAGCTATAGTATTTTGATTTTTTTGATTTGCCCCTAATATTGTTTTCATGGAGCCTTTTTAATATGCCCTTGTTCACCAAAAAATTTGCAAGGAAAACTATGATTATACAGAATATTTATGAAAACTCAAACATAAAATCTCACCACAGCCATTATCAATGATTCAATGTCATAGATCAAGCAAGATGTGTCAGAGTGTCCCTATAGATCTAAAACATTTACGAAAAGTTCCAATATGTCAGTATAAAGCAATGCCACAGAAAAAGTATAATTACATAACATAAATAAATGGGAGGATAACCTCTTTTGGGAGCTGTGCACTGTTGGAATCACACAGTGATGTGTTTGTTATTTATGCTGACTGCGATGACAGAATCGGTGTTGTTAAAATAATTGAAGAAAGGCTCTGTGGAATACACGAAAGATTTCATAATGCAAATCTCTTCAATCTTGGTTTAAAATTAATTCAAGCCATTTTGACTCCTTTTTGACTTTTACTGCACTTTTCATTTGTTGATTTTAGAACTACAGTATTCACTTTGGTTCTTTGGCACATACTGGTTATCCATTTTGGGACAATCAGTATCAAAACAGAACTGACATTAGAAAAATTATTTGGCCCCTACAGCTTTCAGTCAATCATACACTTTGAAGTTGAACATACAGATGTACATCAAGGTATAGCTGGTTATGATCACATCTTTCTGATTATTAATGAGCAATGTCTGGAGTAAAAAAAACTGAAAGAAGGCTGTCAGCTCTAACAATGACATCAAGGAGGGAGAGCCACTAAATCCATATCCATTAGGACTGATTCTTTTGACAGGTTGCACGAATTATATAACGAGGAAAGCCTAAATTATATAATAAACAATAGACCCTTATTAGCTGACCTTAATTTAAAAGTCATTAATGGTCATGTAGTAAAACCTTTAAAATGAAACACCTCTATGTGGAACAAACTGGCCTTAAGACCCCAATAAGTGGGCCTTTTTGACACTACTGGGTCTTCTAAGGCCTTATGTTTTAATTTAATGCCAAATTTTGAAGAAAATGAGCCTCAAAATTTGGGCCCACTTTTTGGTTTTAAGGGCCCATAATTATTTCATCAGACTTGAAATTTGGGCACCCCCTTGTTGGTTCCCAGAGCCGCCCCTGGATCATCTCTCCATAAGCAGAACTCTTCAAATTCGTTACCAATAAACTAAATGTAAATGAACCTCTATAAGTGAAACACCTTCTATTTTGACATATCAAATGTATTTTACTGATACAGTGTCTAATATACATATGTAGTTCAACTCACGTCAGCCATCCTTAGAACATTTGTTAACAAAATAATGATTCAGTATATGTTCCAAGTTCTTATCTGGCTAATATACAATTATCCTTTTGGCAAGTTGGCAAAGTTGCAGGTAAGAATGTGCTACATTGAATATAAACATCATATATAAATGCTACTTATTAACTAGAGAGATCAGTTCCACTTATAGGGTGTTTTATTTCATAGGTTTTATTTGGAACATGACCATTAAAACATATGAGAGATCCGACAGGTGGCGAATAAAATATTTTTCATGCAAACAAAACAAAATGGTTAGCTTACCATCGGTTTATAACAAAATTCAGCCATTCAGCCGATTCACTCCTCCCGAGTGCTTTCTTGCGGTGTAGTAAAACCTCATAAAATTTTAGATGTTCTTCTGTAAGGCGAAGCACTCTCGCCCACCATACTACGAAAACAACACCAACTAATCCAAAAATCCAGATGATCGAGAAAGAATATTCTCCAAGTTTCCATGCCATCAAAAGTGATAATCCAACAAATATGTAGATGAACAAAAGTTGGTTTTCTCGTCGCCGCTTCCTAGAATACTCCATTTCCAGATCTAGTTTTTTACCCATGGCTGGATTTTAGATTTTTTTCATGCGTTTTGTGTTTTATGTCTTGTGTTTTACGCCTTGTGTTTTAAGGCTGTCTTGTCGCAGCCTCTCTATCTCCTCAATTCATCCTGAAATAATACAAGAACATTTAAAGGTCTTTGCTGCGATAAATCTCCCATTCACGGATTACTTTTAAGGCATGCCCAGGAGATATCATTAGCAAGAAATTAGCTTAAATTTGAATGAAGAGTCTGATTATAGTGCATTTATATATAATTCAGAGTTTTAACTATTCAAATGCCTATTTACTTTTCCCTCTACTTATTTCTCTAATTTCTCTGTAAAATTTGAATGAAGTGTCTGATTTTAGAGCATTTCTATACAATTTAGAATATTAACTCAATTCTTGTTTATTTTATTCTTTGCTTATTCCACTCTTTTTCACTGTATCATCCACTTCAAAACCATGTCCATTGCTCACTTGTTCATTTTCTCATAACTATGTTCCGAAAGCTGTCAAGTGAGTTATACCTGGCTGCTATGTTTATTAAATGTATAGGAGATAAACTTGTGTTCATTAATTTGCCTTGAAGCCATCAGTTGTAATATGTAAGTGTGAATTTTTGGGATGTAACCATGCCCTTACAGTTAAAACTTTCTAACTTTGTGTTGATGCCAAATTACACGAATACCACTTGTGTAAAAATTTCTCTAATGTTTACACCATTTTAAAGAGAATGTCTCTATTGTTTATTCTCTAATGTAAATGTATCTTCAATTTTTATAGTATCACTTTTTTAGATCTTTTTTTAATTTGAATACTTTCTAAAATAAACATCTTTTTAATAGGAATACTCTACAAATATTGAATTCTGCGGAGTTGAATATCTGTATTTTTGAGAGTGTATTTACCACAGCCTGAAGGTAACTTACTATTATACATACCTATGATGATGTATAGTGCAAAGTGTACAAAAGACAGCGGGCCAATATAAGTTTTGAAAAGCCCGCGCCCGCTAACTTTCTGATTGGTCAAGGCGCTGACGTCATAACCAATCAATCGAAGATATAACTGCGCGAGCAATTTTTCTAAACTCATTTCAATCATTTTCAAACCATTTGTTTGTCTATTCTATAAGAAAACGGTACTCTCTGACCAGTTTACATCATCATAGGTATGTTATAAATCGTTTATGTCACTATCGTGGCACATATGCCCTCGGTTCTCAGAGATCAATGTCCCTCCCAAGGTTGGGCCATATATCACTGAGGCCTCGGGCATATATGCCACGATAGTGACATAACCTCTAATTAGCTAATTATTTCAAAAGTGCATAGTACATGCACCTGAAAAATAATAATTTACTCCCGTAATTCCTAGATTCAGCTAAAATGTGCTATATAAAATATGTCAGTTCTGCACTAATTTTTTTCGTTATAGTATTCTGCTCTCGTGGACTCCATATAAGCTAAAAACTATTATCTTATGTATGACCTGTTTGAAAAGTAATAATACATAAGTGCAAATTAACATCTAACATCCTGCTGACATATTGGTCAATCCTGCTGGTTAAACTTGGCTACATCTTATTTAGCAACCTTGATTTCTGTTCTTGACCAGTCTAAACACAGCATGGAAAAATGAGGTAATTACCCATATATATAAACGCAGAGACTATCTCATATTTGGGAGATTTATTGCGGCCATGGATTGGACTGTATGGTAGATTGACATTTCAGAGCCAAAGTAAGTTAAGTTCCATGGGGTATATATCAAAAGCTAATAAAAGTTATATCTAGCCAATAAAAAAATGATTCATGCTGAGGATGCTTTAGTTGGGAGATAAAAAAAGCCCATAAAAACATATCCTTCACTAAAAAAATCTGTATTCATTTTCTACTAAAAATCTATAAAATCGATGCGCAGTTATATAAAATGTGCATTGGAAATGTCAATTCAAAACAACTGCACTCTTGCTTTACTGATCTCCCCAGCATTTAGACAAGTAAGCTCTGCACCAAGTTTGAGATATTGAATATAACCTTGCACCCATAAGAAATCCCATTTGCACCCACTAGAAGATCAGAAAATTCAAAAGCATTTGAATATTCGTTGAATATTTTAAGCATTTTAAGGCCAAGTGGTAAAACTAAGGATTTTGCACCAACTTTAGGAAAATCAATAGGGAGAACATCGCGATAACCGCGCCCCCTTTGTCTTTATCCTTCCAAACGGCGGATAAGAGGGGCTCTGGCATACCAGAATGTAGGGAGAACATTGGACTCGATCACTATCATGACCTTGCCGTAGAAAACCTTTAGCTTCAATGTCACACGAAGATCAATTCCAATTGTGATAAGAATACTAAATTGTACCTAAGTAACAGCCTAAGTACCCCATTGAGGCTAATTATTAAGCCTTTAGATAAAATAACTCTGCTTGTAAACATACAAGATTCTACTCAATTTGTTTCGGTGCCCAGAATATCAATATTATTTTGTGATGATGTAGTCAGGTCTGTAGCCAGCTTTTGTCAAGGGGGGTCACTTTTGACAATTTTGGCTCAAAATCACTGGAAAAGTGCCCAGAAAGGTGAAAACTGCATGATTTGATACTGCAGTATTTTTGCCTTAGGGAAGGGTTCGCTCAACCCCTCCTCCAAAACTCCCCCCTGACTACAGGCCTGGTAGTCGCAGTATTATTCTACCTTCCAAAGTTTTAGTTTTTCATTTCAATAATCAAAATCTTATATTCTTTTCTTAGTAATTCAATAGTATATATCCGATTTTTTCAATGTATGTTTTTCAATTTATTTACCAACCCTAAAGAAAAAAGCCTAACTCCGCTATCATCCCCTTCCCTTCTATTGTCTACTAGCAACTTATGGGGTGCCAGCCTGTGTGAAGCACAAATGTGAAGAATTCATTTTATGTGAAAAATACATTTTACATATATGACATATAAAGATATGTACCTAATACAACAGAAAATTTTGCGTAAATATTTTCTTCTTCCTATTGGTGGTGCTAATCTATCTTCACAGATGAAAGCATCGATTTTATAGATTTTAGTAGAGAATGAATACACAGATATTTTTAGTGAAGGATATGTTTTATCACTCTTGCAGACAACTAAAAGCAGTCTTTTGTTCATGATTAAACAAGGACATACATGTATTTTAATATAAAAATTCATATTAACCTCATCACTTTATCTTGTGTTCATTGATATTGCACTTTAACTTTCTGTACAGTTTTTCACTCAGAATGACATGCTATATGTTGCTAAATGTAACAGTTATTAGTAACTTTAAGCAATCTTTCATTCAAAATATGTCTAAATGTAAATCTCAATTGGTAAAGGGATAATAAAATGACAGAATTAATAACTATAGTATTCCCAGAACTTAATGATCACCCTGTATATAATGAAATCAAGTCAAACTGTTTTTATCATAACTTTCTAATTTTAAAGTTTAAAATAAATGATATATTTATGTATCCTGTAAAGTGCATACCTGTGTCATGTTGTCCTACCAAACTGCTATTAAGTTTCATGTACCCACTCAAGTCTATGTTTTGTGATAGGGAGTCTATAATTCAAGGTTCTACACTAAGGTTGAAAATGTGCTAGCGTCTATTGCCTTATAACTAAGTTTATATTAAGCTACCAGTTTTTTCAAGTCTATTTGTCAATTGTGAAAGTTATATTGAAATGAGGCAACCATGTGTTTTTATACACAAATCTGGAGAAAATGTACCTATATTCCAAAATAACATTTTTAAGTGTACTACCTTTCCAGAAAACGATGTATTATAATATCACTACTGGGGGTATCTGAGGGTATATAATTATTTAATTATTACATTTTGCTATAATTTGTGTTCTAATGATAGAAGACAACCTGCATCCTCTAAAGTATATACATGACACCCAAAAAGTTGAAATACATGTATTTATTAATGATTATTTCAATTAATATTTAATCCATGTGGCCCTCAGAACTACTTGAGTTGTGTCAATGATATATTGTCATCTCCTTGATTAGTACATGTTTATACATTATCTTGTGACTCTTCCTTGCTTATTGACTTCAATATAAATTTCTACCCTTTCAAAGATTTTAACTCTACTTTTGATATATTTCTCGGATGGAGCCTATATGTTCGATGTATACAGCCAGATAATCATGTACATGAACTTCATGAAGCTAGCAATCAAAATGCAATTGAAAACCACAATAAAATCCTTCAATTTTAGTCAGCATTTAATCTGTTAAATCATTTGTAGAGTCAGAGGGTAATATAGCTAACTCATAGGGAAACAGGGTAGAAAATAGCTTATATTTCATTATTTCAAGGTACAGGAAGTACCAGTATATAAGCAAAACAACATGCGTTACATGCTATAGATGTACATCGAGCATTGTACTCTGAGGCCCTGTTTCTGCCTTGAAAAATACTGTACAAGAAAATACGAGAAAAATAGTTACAGTATCTTTTACGATGAAGATACAATTTATCATTTGACTTCATTTTAACACTTGCTTCAAGCCTAACTCCCCCCCCCCCCTAACCCAAAAATCTGAATTTCTCAAAATTATAGGCCGAAAATCTGGAAGATGAATCAAAAGGCGGTACAATGTTTACTTTCCTTATCACAAAAATATTGCCATGACTGATTAAATAAATCCTATAGGAGTAGTTGAGTACTTACTGATTTATTACACGTGAATTCTTTGCAATAAAATCAATGTTTTTTACATGAGCTTAGGAGAACCATATGCTGAAGCTACATGTAAATGCTACTGTACTTATTGATTTTTTCTACCATTTAATTTAATCGAATCATATATACAATTATACATACAGTACTGGTATCTTGATAAAGCTTCTACTTGAAAAATCATTGATTGGGAGATAATCTTGTCATGAAACTTTGGTTTTTACCAAAATTTTCTCGAGACATGGTTAAAAAACTAGCAGTTTTGTCATATTGTTAATTAATTATTTTAGCTAATAAATAGCAATCTTTGCATTCTAGTAAGGTTTTAGTTATTCTAATCATTAAATTAAAACAGTACTCCTGACCTAAATCTGGGTATGTAAAATGAATACTACATTTAAGAACTGAATGGACCAGTCCAAGGGGGGCTGACCAGTCAAACAATTAATAATCATTAGAATAGGTTGATTATGACAGTCAATTCCATCCCTTTTCACAATATTTCCTAAATCTAAAATTAGGGAGAATAATGGGCTTTCAAGAGTCTATGGCGAGAAATATCTGTGATTTCATGATAATTTGGTACAAACTACAGGCCCTTAGTCAAGGAGTATTTAGTTTTAAAAATACAATACAATAATATTTGTCAATTTAGGCCCAATATCAATGAAAAAGTGCTAAAGATGGTGAAAAACTAGATGAATTTGATTGAATTTTTGGCCAGTGCCGAGGTTAGCTTGTCCTACCTACAGACTAATGCTATGGGCCTAAAATTTATGTAGGATTCATGATCAATACCTCGTCTGTCAAAAAGCTGGATTTCTTGAAAAATTCAAATGCGCATTCTAAATCCTTCAGTGTACTTACTTATGTGGATCCCCAATGTAACATGGTGTCTGTCTAGTGTTTAGTTGTTCGATAGCTAGTTATGAAAAATCAAAAAATGAATCAAAACATTGGAGGCAATTCAGAAATATTCTTCTTCTCACCCTCTGTTCAAGTGATGTCAGAGTTCCGAGAATTTGCCAGATTTCAATGAATTCCATGAATGAACTATGGTTAAATTTTTGAAGGAGTGATAAATATCCAAAATAATAAAAATACAGATTCAAATGTGATAATTCAGTTTACAAACTATTCTAAACATATTTAATTTCACATAATGTAATAAATGTAATTCATCATCAGATACTCAATTCTGTCAGATTTGACAATTTTATTAACAATCTTGATTCTACCCAGCCGTCTGACAAAAGGTTGGCAAGATATAACATTACATAGTGTTGGCCAAAGTTACCTCACACAAAGAAAAAATGAAGAATAGGGCAAAATGGATAATTTCAGAGACGTTGTACATGCTGAGAAGATGGTAATAAATCATAAGTGGCTCAACGTCTGAATCACTGATACATCATAAGAAACTTACATGTACAAAGTAATAAAGTATATATCAGTAAACATGATTCCGATCGGAAATAATGAGTAAATTAACAAAAAGTCCAGTTGATGTTCATGTAGAACAAATAAGTACGATCAACGTAGTTCAACGTCGTTAAACTCAATAACGGCGTTATTTATTATTAAAAATTTTCTTGGGGCCATTATTGAGTTTAACCTCTTTACTATTCTTTCCATTGATGCAAGTTTTGGATCCACCGAAACCATTTTTCCGCGATAACATGCAACTGATACTTGACAACAATATAAAAACACATAACATCAAGCGATTCAACACAATATTATTGTATTAAATGGTCATTTATACAAGTAAAATGAGGTTAAACTTACCAATCTCTAAAATGACATTTCCGCATGTCCTTCATTGTGTCTGTTCGTCCCGGGTTAAAATTTAAACTATTGAAACGAAATTGTTGTCAAATAGATTGATAATTATCACGCGATTACTCGGGATAAAATAGCCATTTTTGAGGATAGCAGGTATCTTTGATTGATTTATATAGCGCTTGTATACACACAAAATCGTTATTAATTGCAAACCTACTGTTCGTTGATGCAGTGTCGCAATGACGGTTAATTCCTGATACGATTTGCAATTTCGATGTTACCGGAGCTGACCGATATTTTCGTAAAATTCCAAACCTGTCTCCAATATTTTCGTAATTATGCATCAATATGGTCTAAGGGGGGTACGGGATGGTGTGTATGTATTTATAAGGTATGTATGCATGCTTGAATCACATTCTTTATGTAATATTACCATGTTTTCGGAGTTTAATTAGTTCCGCATGTCGAAACCTGCTGAACGATTAAATGATCGCAACAAAGGCAAAATCATCATGGAAGTTAGACCTAGCCGGGGCCATAAGACATGTCAGATAAGAAACGAGGCCCAGGCTAGGTCTAATGTTGTTGGACTACGATCAACGTTGCCAACTCAGGCAATTGAACTGAACTGACAATTTGAACAGCAGCTGAAAAAATATCAATCAACAAGAGGAAGTATATGCGCGTAGACTAAAGATGTATCAAGTTTCTTTCAATGGAATAACATTCAGATATATTTCATTAGCCATAAAATTTAATTCAAACATGCAGCATTACCTGAGAAGTTCGACAATACTTCCGAAAGCTTGGGAGTCAAAAACTTTCAGTTTTCTGCAAAATTTCTAGATCCATGACAAAAAATTATTTGACAATATTAATATCATAAGCATACTTTTTGTCCTTCTTTCAATGATGTACTTGTTCCATATTCACTATATATATTAAACATATTTTTGGACTAGAATAATTCTGAACATATGAGTCAAAAAATATTGTTATATATAACATAATAAGTTTCTGAAGTCTGTCATAATTAATAACAACCAATCAAAGTAGATGTAACTTCTAGACCAATCAGACGACGCGTTTTAAAATTCAAAATTTTAGGCTCGAAAAGTTTTCAGGAAATATTCTCAATATTTACTTGATTTTCAGAGCATTTAGCCTACCAAAATGGCTACAAATTTCGACATTAATACGATTGAAGATTTGAAGTATAATGAGCTGAGAAAGCTAGCCAAGGATGCTGGAATCAAAGCTAATATGAAGGTAAACAAATCATTCTCAGTTTTCATGTTCAGGCAAGGCACTGAGGCGGACTAGGCTACAGAGGCAGAAATAGAAATGGATAGCCTAGATCTAGGCTAGGCTACATGTATATGTTTCAAATTGTCACCTATATCATCTATTGAAAATGCTCTATAGGACGGTACTAGAGGCGTTCTCACTCAGGTCATTCCTCGACAAACCCTTAGCCTCTGGTGAAAATCAGGGGCATGTCGCATCCTTTGACCCCCACTGCATTTGTGGTCATACGCGTGAATCATTGGTCAGTCAATCTTTTTACAAAGTTGGAGGAAACTACTTCGAATTGCATAATTAAATGACCTACCTTGATACATTCATGAGTATTGAAGAATCCTTTTATGTAATTGAACCGCCAATTGTATACCCTTTGCATTCGTTTGACTTCACTTCTTAAAAGAGAGCTTTGTCTTCACTCTTTCAAACTAAAATAAACCTGTGAACTCACCGCGCCAATCAGTGTTCGTCGGCCAAATTTGACCATATGACGTCATCGTTGAGCCCGGAATTGACCAATGACATGCGCTTATTTAATTAGAACGCATTTCGCGTATGTTACTTCAAGCTCGCTCGCTGGTGGGAGAAAGGTCAGCGCGTAGGTCAGAAGTGATTTATTACCCAAACTGTCACCGGTACCCGTCATGGGAGCATGGCTACTAAACTGTAATATGGTCTCTACTAGGCAGAGTGTAGTTTAACTAGACCAATTGTATGGGTTTATCGGCAGAACGAAGAGATTTTTGTTTTTGAATTGGAAATATTAAGCACTTTCCAAGGTGGCGGAAGCTCATCGGAGGGGGATTCCCCTTATGACTGGTGCATGCCTGGACCGGATGAACTACTAAGGCTTCAATGGAGGAGTTTGACGGTTGAAATAAGTTAAATATTACACGCAACCTATTGCTACCCTTTTGCCTTTGCAATAAACATCACCCTATCGAATAAAAGATCCAGTCTCAATAAAGAAATCATTTAAAACAAAAATATGTTATGATCGTCCAAACTGCCCTGTGTCTGATAATACCCCTATGTACTCTAGCCTGAGAACATCAGGTTGTCTCTTATCCTGTGCAAGAAATATAGTCCTATGAGAACATCCGCAGTAAGTTTTATGAGGGGAACCCCTGTATTAAAATCCTAGTCTGGTGCTACAGTAAAAGGCCTAAAGCAGGAAGTCACAATAATTTAGAAATCTCTTCAAAGTATACCTGGTTACATTATACTAAATCACAAAAATGATATTGTCTTTATGTTTTGTGGCTATGATATACTCGAATGGTCACAAAAATGCTTAAATTTTGGGAAATTCTGAAATATCTTGACTCCAAAGTCTGTGGAGTAGATGGTAAATATTACATTGTGAGTCAATACTAGATGTTTATTGGGGTTTGCTACTCCGTGGAGTTGCTGTTTTCTTGTTACTCCTGACTAAATTCATTTTAACATTTTTACCATTTCAGGCTGACAAGCTTCTGAAAGCTTTGAAGGAGTATTACTTCAACCAGAATGATGATACCAAAGTCACTCTTCCTGAGGTTGAATCCAGCTCTACTGAAGATGAGGCCACCGAACCTCAGGTAAATCACTCTTGAAAGGCATTGGTTAATATATCAATGCAAACTCAAAAGTTAGTTACATTTGGGAGAGAAGGAAAAACTAGTATATTTTGATAGCGAACATAAATCTTTCAAACTTCAGACTTTCATAAAATCAGTTCAAAGTATGTAATTCAAATGCATCAGGTTCAGGTTTGGAATCCTTAGAATGATTGACACTGTAATAAATCAGCTGCAAGGCTTGGTAGATGATCAATATATTTTTCCTTCCTTGCTTATACATGCACCATGATTTTACCTTACATGGATTGTTTTTGATAAGGCATATCTTTGTTTAGGAAACAACTAAGAAAGCGACCAAAAGAGGAAGGGGCAAGAAAGCAGCCAAAAAAGGACGTGGGAAAAAATCTGCTAAATCTGATACAGAATCAGAGACAGAAGATGCACCAAAGTCCCCGAAAGTAGCTACTCCTAAAGCTGAAATTGTTACAAAGAAATCAACTCCAATTGTGAAGAAAGAAACTCCTATTACAAAGAAGGTCACACCAGTTGTTACAAAGAAAACCATTGTTACAAAAACTCCCACTGATAAAGCTATCACCACACCTGTAACAAAGAAATCCACCCCTGTTGCAAAGAAAACCACACCTGTAACAAAGAAAGCCACCCCTGTTACAAAGAAGGCTACCCCTGTTACAAAGAAGGCGACCCCTGTTACAAAGAAAGCAACACCAGCCCCAAAGAGAAAGAGATCAAGCACTAAGGTTTGTAGTCTAACAAATGTTATTATAATAGGTGATGAAGTAGTATACTTCATTCCACTCTGAATATAAATTATAGGTAAAAAAGATAAATAAGGTAAAATAAAATTTAATCAATATATATTCATTTTTAAGAACTGTAAATATTTTATGTACCCACCAAGTCCCAAGAAGTGATGACATATTGTTATAGTAACCATTTTTGTGACAAACGTTGCACTTTTGTAATTACAACCAGGTGACATTTTGTCACATCAGTGCTTTGTAACAACCTACTTCAGTACCTGATTTTATAATGCATAAATGAAGGTGAGTTCATGTATTGGTTATTCTCACATATTTTATTTCTAATTGTAGGATACTTCAGTTGAAAGTATAGAACATGATGCTCCCGTTGCTAAGAGACAGCGTAGAAGTACATTTGAAATCAAGCAGGCGGAACCCAAGAAAAACAGCGGTACAACAAAGGAGCTCGCTTCTGCCATGAAAGGTGAAATGTCAAAAGATGAGATGAAACAGAGTCTTATGTCTGCGTTGGAGAAATCTGTTAAACAGAAGGGTGAGTATGTTGTTGTCTATGGTTACTATGGTAACACCTCAAATTTTGACTATTTCTTAGTTTGAATTGACCTCAAGCATCTTTGCTTTGATTCATTGGCCAGCGCCCGATTGAGTATTTTGTTCAAAACTGAATACAATTTTGAACAAAACATTCAATCAGCTGGGCACCAGCCGATGAATCAGAGCAAATGTGACTCAGGCATATCTAACACTGTAAGTCAGTCCTAAGTCATGATCTACCTTACACCAACACCCAAAACCTCACCTCACCATATCAAAAAAACTTACATCCACTTGAAAATTGAGCAAATGCTGAACTTATGGTCCGTTTGATCAACTTTTTTGCATCCACTAAGAAAACTTCTCATTTTTCAAAGCTGCATGCTGGAGGTCTGCTTCTTAAATCTTGTATGTCAGTGTCTAATTTCGTATGCTCTATATGTTAAATATGCTTAACGTGTTCAGTGAATTTTAGAAATAGTTCAGATATTTAACAGACTGCAAAATAGTTTTCTGAATTTCAGAGACATCAAAATTGCATGGAATCGATAAATTGCATGTTCTACAGTTAAGTTATCACTAATACCAGTGATTACTCCTGCATTTAAACAATCATAGTGCTTTAAATATGCGTTAATTTGCTTTGCCTGTTTATATAGGTGCTTCACCAAAGAACTTGGATAACGCCAAGAGAAATATTCCACGCTTTGCGGCTTTTTTGGCATCTAAGAAACAAGAACAGAAACCAGTAACTCCAGGTAGGTTTGATTCTAATTACCCTGGGACCAGCTGCAAATGTACTACACTCTGACCAAGTGTGATCATTTTACAATTTGGTGTTCAATCAATCGAAGGGCACTGCAGTAATGTTATTGTTTTATCATATCTATATTTGACCAGTGATAGTTTCTCTTTGGCTGTCAGAGTTCAAAGGTTTATCAGTCTTCTTAAAAGTGAAGTCAAGTTTTCTTAAAGAGGGTAAATTCCAATGGCTTTCCTAGAAAATTATGAATTCTAATTTGAGAGAGAATTCCTCTTGGAAAGGACAGATTCATTTCTCTATGATGAATTTTAATCTACGAAATTCAAAAATAGTGTATAATGATGCTATGAGACTTAAATATCACAAACCAATTCTTAATATTTTTCAGAAAAGGGCAATTTTATCACTTATTTGAATGAATGAAATAATGTAAAGACTGATTTTAAAAAATAGGAAATTATGTTTCCAGGCAACAAAGACTGGGGAAAAATTCATGCCAAACAATTTGAAAAGATGGATTCTATTGATGTCTATTTGGCGAAAAAACGAAAGCAGACCGAGGCCATCACTGCATCACTGAAGAAAGCAAATATAACGGCAGCCCAGGCGAAAAATACCATTGAGAAAATCAAGAAAAATAAAACCCCTCTCAAGGTAACGTTTCATCACATTTAACATGTCTGATTACATATGATAATCAGAATTACATGTATAGACTAGTATTGATAATTCTAACTTGATTATACACAATTTTATGTGTAATGATAATGAAGCAAATATTACAGTGGACCTAATTGCCACTTTTTTTCTCAAACCTTCTCTATTTCAGGGGCCTAAAATAGCCAAGGGAGTTTCCCGTCCAATGTTCAAATCTCCTGCCCATGGTGGAGTTCCATTTGTACCTTCAGTGACGTCAACCTCTAACTTGAACCTCAACTTCTCCCAGCTGAAAACACCAGCAGGTTTGTGCTTAGATTCGCAAAGTTGCTTGACTATTAGTTGTACTGTAATGTTTTGGTCCAAAAATGAGAAAGAGTTTAGAGATTCAATTTGTTTTAAATTTTGAGGTTTACTTTTTGATTTGCTAGTACAAACAAACAAAAAAATGTCAAACCTCGTTGAGACACAATTCTGATGATTGGTGAGTAAATAAGTGTCTACACTGCCCAGATATGCTTCTGATTAGGCTAGGAATCCAGTCAGTTTATGATTTACATTGATATAAAATAAATATCATTACAATAAAACCTGCCTAATCTGAACACCAAAATTGGGACCACTCAAAAGAGTTTGGTATTCACATTTATGGCATATATATTGTTACCAAAAAGGGGTAATTGGAGGTCTTCAAATAAAAAAGGCGTCAGATAAACACAGGTTTTTATATGATTTAAAAAATCAAGTTGGCATGTCTATGTCGCCAACACAATCAACGACATATTGTTAAAAACAACTGGGTGAAAGTGTCTATTTTACCGTGATTCTTGATTACCAAAACATGAATCGTGATAAGCTAAAAAATTGATAGATAAAACGTGATAAAAAACATGAAAACGTGGCACTTGGAGTGTCTGTGTTATATTGTCTCCAACTTTTTTGTGGTGGCGATTGGTGCTCAGCAGTTTGTTTGGCGTGATTGTCTGTAACAAATGGCAGGTGGTGATATTTTTCATGTTAAAATGTCTTGTTTTATTTTTCATACATGTAAACAAAGACAAAAGCTTCAGACCCTACTCAGCCATCTTAAAGGGGCAACCAAGAATAGAAAAATTAGAGTTTTGACTTAATTTCAGAATAATCCTTTGAAACTGAAGTCTTTGTTGATACTTTAAATAATTATTTTTATTTTTCAGGTAATGTGTCAAAGAAAGCCCCTACTCCCACAAGGGCTTCACCAAGAGTTAATACTAACACAATTAAAAAGGTGACTGTGAATGAACCAACAAAGGAGAACTTACCAAGAAAATCACTATCCCATACAACAATGAGAAAATCTGTAGGTAGGTAAAGAACATTAATGGGTTAACTATAGGTTAAAAACCTAGGTAAGTTACACTTTGGAGGTGTTCCACTTAGAAGCAAATTATATCAGTGTCTCATACTACATGTAGGGTTGACATGTGCCCAAATTGCTGGCCTGTAGCTAGTTAATTTTGATCTGTGCCAGTTGATGAGAAACGGTGACACATTGTAATTGTTATTGATAAAATCACCAACTTTTTTATGGGTGATGGTTGGTGTTTTGCATTCGGTGGATGTTGCTGATGTTTGTAACAAATGGCAGGTGGTGACTGGTGTAAGCATTTTACACGTTTGATAATGTCTTGTAAAACTATTTTGTAATTGCATCCAGGTGGTGACATTTTGTCATTTTAATGACTAAGTCTAAAACTGTAATGACTCCCTTCTGATATGATTATTATAGGCGCAGTTTGATATATTTTCTTAATTTTCATGATTTTTGTTCATTGTAAAAATCAAAGGATCTTAACAGGTTATGCAAGACTATATGAGGTCCATATGAGTAGTTTTGGGTTGATCAGAAATTAGTTTATTTGAGGTGGAGTGGATAGCACTTTTCTTGTTCACAAGTTCTTGAAAAAGGCCACATGGCTTTATGTACTGATTCTGTTTCTCTTTGTTATATATTTTTTCTCATCATTGTATTTTATTTATATTTTTAAGGAACACCATTTAAATCAACATCCAAGGCCAACACAACAACATCTTTGACCAACGCAACATTCACTGCAAAACCAGCATTTGATCTGAAAGCCAGTTTGGCGAAGCCTATGACGTGGAAAGCCTATACTGGGAAGGTCCAGCCAATCAGCAAGAAGACAGCTGAGCACAAAAATTTGGCAAACAAGGGTCCGAAAATACAAACAAAGTAAGTTAATCTCAGGTTGATACTTGCTCATGTATGACTTCAATAAAAATAATATATACTATTAACAAGTCAATTTTACATCTGTAATACTGTCGTTTAAGGTTCAGCTGGAAAGTAACATTTTGGTAAAAAATTGCTATACCCACAGGCTGGTATCGAAATATTTGTCCGCTGTGACGGAGCATGCTATTTTTCATAAAATCACTAAGAATACTTCACGATTTATTTTTTAACTCATATGTTTCGTTATACCATACAAAATTACTTACTCCATGCAATGGATATATCATTTGCGGGTAACTTTCACTTCTGTTTGAAGTCCAATTACGCTGGGAAGAAAAGCTATTGAAAATGGCGCCGGAGTATCATACTTCAAAATGTACCATTTCTTGTTTAACTTTCTAATGGCACGATATAGTGACACGATAATATTTACACATGGTTTCAGCATTATTATGAAGGTATAAATGAGATGTTGATGTATTTGGTCTTTTTAATTCTTTTATAAAAAATAATGTTTATTTTTTTTGTCCGCTGTGACGGAGCAGTTGCAAATGTGAACTGTGAAAATGCTCCGTCACAGCGGACAAAAAATATAAATATTATTTTTTATAAAAAAATTAAAAAGACCCAGTGCATTAATATCTCATTAATACATTCAGAGTTATGCTGAAAACATTATGTCAATAGTATCGTGTCACTATATCATGCCATTAAAAAGTTAAAAAAGAAATGGTACATTTTAGAGTTTGATACTCTGGCGCCGTTTTCAATAGATTTTACTCCTAGCGTTGTGGGACTTCAAACAGAAGTGAAGGTTACACGCAAATGATATATCCATTGCATGGAGTAAGTAATTATCTTTGATATAACGAAACATATGAGTTAAAAAATAAATCGTGAAGCATTCTTAGTGTTTTTATGAAAAATAGCATGCTCCGTCACAGCGGACAAATCTTTCGATACCAGCCTGTGATACCTGCACATGTTATTTTCTGGAACAAAATTAAGTATGAAGACATCTGTGTATTTCCTTGCGTTTTTCAGGAAAGTATCATTACATTGTCTACTTTTAGTTAACCTGGAAACAGGTCAATGGTAGCTCCTGTGTTGTCTGGAAACTTTGAAAGAAAATTTGGAAAAATAGAAAGTGTGAAATATCAGAATTTTCTGGAGTTCCCATTGAACTCCTGCCAGATATTCTAAAAGAAAACAATATAATGATACTTTCTTGAAAAAAGCGAGGAAATTGACACATGCCTTCATACTTTATTTTGTACCAGAAAATAACATGTGCAGGTATAGCAATTTTTTACCAAAATGTTATTTTCCAGCTGTACCTTAAGCCAAGGCAAGAGTTACACATGAATATTATTCTAATGAGTTATTATTGTATTTCAGAGAGCAGAGAAGGGCTGCAACAAATGCTCACAGAGCTGACAAAAAATTTAATGCACAAATGCAGCGACGGAACCTCCATGTATAAACAAACAATAAACTCACAACATCAGTCTTTGTACATAGCTTTAAATACACACATTCAGCGAAACTCAATGACATCATTAAGTAATGGTTCATTGCGGCAGACATTCATGACTCTTACATGTGTAAATAGTTTATCATACTTACATCCGTTACATTAAGTTTTACATAGCCCTTGCAGATAGTGCATTGGTGGAAGGAGTCTTCATGACCCTTGCAAATAACTCATAGAGTCCAAGAGGAAAGAAGGAATTACTCAATGTAACAAAGCTATGGACTAATATGAATGCTTAAGATGGGTTTAGGATTCAATATAAATTGCTTCTCAGGTATAAACAGTAGATGGATTGTGAACTATGGATGAATGTATAACTATAAATGGATACATTATCACCTTTTAATGTGTTGATATTTCATGAAATATGCTTGGGTGGTCTGATATTTGGCATGATCATGTTCCCCAAATCAGATATCAACTAAGGGTCTGGTTGTAAAACTAGACATTTTCGCATAAAGGGAGGCAATGTAATATAAAGGGAGGAAAATATCAGACAAATATCTTAACAAAGGGCACAACAGTTACCTCCATGTAAAACAAGCCTCTGCCGTCCTCCAAAATTTATAACTATACAATCAGACAATCATTGCATTCACACTTGAAACAAACATGCATTTGTAAATAATACAAATTATCATTGTACAAAATCATACACACTATTTTCAAGTGTTTTATTGTAGGCTAGGGCTTGTTTGGAATTTTAGTATACATACATGTATGTTATATTGAGCAACTTTATTATAGAAGTACTTCTGTCTAAGCTTTGTAGTAGCCTTTATGTATATTTTAGTCTCAAAGTATTTCTTTGTGAAAATATTAATAGTAAACCAAATTTATGAATCTTCATGTTATAGTTAGTAAGATGGTTTACTAACGATACAAAGTGTTTTTGAATTATTTCACTTTAAGCAAATATTAGCATTTCTGTATTCAAATTACTAAGAAATTTCAAAGGTGTTGTTATCTTAGCAAAATATAGGAACAGCCTCTAGATTGTATATTATTAGAATTAAAATAAAAAAAAGATTCAAATTGATATCCTATCTTAAAATGCAGTGTGTGTGGAATACAGCTTCTTTTTGAGAATAAGTATTAAGGATATCCTATGATTTTGAGAGATATCATTTTTATCCATGAGTTGGTATCAATATTTGGACGAGTGAGCGTAGCGAATGAGTGCAGATATTAATATCAACAAGTGGATTAAAATGATATCATGAAAAAATCATAGGATGTTCTATTTATCCCATAGTTCACCTAACCATGGACGTAGTTGGTATACGTTCATGACCTAACAAAGCATTTCAAAACAACATTCAGTTTTATTTTGTCATTTGAACTATAGCCAAAACATAAATCATTTCCATATTTGTGACGTCAAGAAATCACCATGTAAGCTTATTGTAACAATGCACGTCACATTTGCGGGAGTTTTCAAATCCGTGGAAAAAAGTGATATCTGTGGAATATTCTCCGTATTCCACAGATATCGCTTTTTCCACGCATTTGCAAAATATCATAAATAGAGGATATCCTATGATTTATGAGTAATATGATTTTTATCCACGAATGGATATGATATCTGCACGAGCGAGCGTAGCGAGAGAGTGCAGATATTAATATCCATGAGTGGATTAAAATCATATCACGAGTAAATCATAGGATGTTCTTTTTATTCCATAGTTGAAGTCATCATCAGAATCGTTGGAAATTAAGTGATTTAATTCGAATTTTCCAAACGATCCGGCGATGCTGACACTTAGCCTCGTTTTGAGTCTGGAGTAGCAAAAAAACATAATTCAAAGCATACGACGCCGTATGTCATGGCTAAAATACCGTATGCTATGGTTAAATGAAAATTTGTCAAAAATATCATATTTTACCACTGATTACAAAAATACCGTTTTTTTTTACATGTTATGCTATGAATATCATGCTAACTATGGAATAAATATATATACGTGTTATTCTACAGATTTGACCTCAACTATGGGATAAATACAGAATATCACATTATTTTGAGTGATATCATTTTTATCACCGAGTTCGTTTCGCTCATTCGTGTTGATATTTTATATCTACGAGGCGATAAAATAAATATCACGAGAAATTATGTGATATTGGGTTTATCCCATGATTATAATCACCTTGTGATGTTCTGATCCAATTTCCAGGACATTGGCAGACGATGTAAACTAGAAATTAGAATATCAATTGAATATTTGAAACACTTTATTTTAACAAGTAAAAGTAAAAGTTCGTCATAAATACCTTTTTTATTTAATCGTTAGTTAGCAGCCTCCTATTCAAATTATATACACAATCGTAATTCAATACACCAATGAAACTTAAAGAGAATAAATTAATGGACCTTTTTTCTCAAAAGAGAATAAATTATCTGACCTAATATCCAACAATATTGTGGCGCGAAATACAAATGTGATATCACACGGATATGCGTGAGATAAACGATATCACACGCATATGAGTTTGTTATCCCATAGTTGCTCAAAAGTGAATGATGGCTAAATGACAACAAATAAAAAAACGGATATCATTTTAAATAACTTCGACAGAGGTTTTAACCAAAATGGCTGAAAATAAAAAAAAGATATAATTTTTTGCCGATTTTTTATAGCAAAATTATTTCATACAACTAACTACTCTTTACAGTGACATGGCTTTTTACAATGCAGGACACCTGAAATTCCCGAGACAAAAATGGTGACCATTTTGAAAATAGGCGAGCTTTTGAACCAAGAGTCATAGGGGAGTTTTTTGTATTGATATTAAATCGGGAATCCTATCGACAGAGGTTTTAAGGCAAATGGTCCAAAAGTGGATTTCACAAGACAGATGGACAAATCAATGTTAACTAAAATGGCTGAAAATAAAAAAAAAACAGATATAATTTTTGGAACAATATTATTTCATACAAATACTCTTCACATTGACATGGCTTTTTACGATGCAGGACACCTGAGTTTTGTAAAGCTAGGAAATGGGTCAAAAGTGAATTTCTCGAGACAAAAAATGGCGGCCATCTTGAAAAAAGGCGAGCTTTTGAACCAGGAGTCATGGGGGAGTTTTCTGTATTGATGTTGAACAAAGATTACGCAAATTGACAATGAAACTTGGTTTTTGCAAGTTTTGGAAACCCCATTTGAAACGAAAATTACGTCATTTATAATATGGACGCTGGTTGACGGACATTATAATAAATTTGATCTTATGATATACCAAATTATATATGAGTAGATTCCCTATCCATTGGTATATAATATGACATGTTTTCATCGAGAAAATATATTTATTTTCGAAATAGAATCTACAAGTGTCCCATTTTTTGGACGGCATACTGATTTTTTCCCAAATTTGCCAAAGTGAACCCCCCTAGAATTTTTTGGAAAAGTGAACCCCCTCACCCCCCTTGGAAAATTCTGGCTACGGGCCTGACATGTAACCTGGTTTTGACCAATCATAGAGTTGCTAGGGGAGGCATCAAAAGTTCAATGTCTGATAGGAAACTAAATAAATCTAGTTTTGAGTTGGACCCCTCCCCCTCCTTATCAAAACTAAATACAATGAAAATTGATCGCAGACTTTTCACGTTTTAGCGACTCAATTTGGACTTTCATGGGGGCAGTACCATCATAACTTATTATCATAGGCTAAGTGATAGAAATCATTTTAAATAAAGATGGCATGGTAATCGATCTGTGTTTATCTGTGTTTCTCTTTCAACTTCAAGGCTTGGGCTAGCTATAGTTATATCAGCTTCGTGGCTAGCTGTACATGTAGTATCAGCATCATGACTATGTGTATCTGTTGTAGCTGTAGTATCAACTGCAGTAATATCAGCTTCCTAGTAATCCTAGCTATGGAAAGAGAAAAAGATAATACTCGATTCTGTTGGTGCTGCCATCTTTATATCGGCCCAGAACCTATGTTATTAGGTTATCTTAAAACATGTGCCAACACTACAGCAATAAGCATAATATTCCATGTTCTGTTATAAGTATCAATCTTTAAAAAAATTGAATGTATAAAAGTGACCATCAAACTTATTTTACAAATCATAAATGATTTATTTTCACTTTTATCTGAGACTAACAATTTATGTTAGTCTCAGTTTTTATGAATTCAGTTGTATTTTACATGTTCTTCGATTGAGTGTGCTTTTTTAGCTAACATGGTGAGCTTTTGCAATCACTCACTTGTCCGTCTGTCTGTCTGTGCGTGCGTCCGACCGTTCGTCAACAATAGCCTATTTTCAAGATGGCCGCCATTTTTGTGACGTGAAATTCACTTTTGACCCATTTCCTAGCTTTACAAATAATTACTTATATGTGCCGCCCCAAAGACCCCCCTTTTGAGCATTTTTTCCATGTCAATTTCCTCTCAAGATTGAAGGTTTCCATGTTTAATTCCTCTGAGACTATAATTGACTAAAATCAACTTTTCTAGTGATATATTCCAGGCTTCAGCAACTGATTTGACGAATTTAATACAATTTTTTGTAGGAGAACTGAATTTTGACTGACAATTTTCCATGTTTTTCCTCTCAGATTGGCCAATTTCCATGTTTCATGCTCAAAGCCAAAATTGGCCGTGTTGCACATACATGTACCTACCCAAATTATTTGGAGTGAACCCCTGGGCAACTTGTTCATCAATGAAATCCTGTCCCATATCTACTGACAGGCCCATAGCCAGAGGGAGGGGCAAAATTTCTTTCAAAATCATGCAGTTTTTCACCATTCTGACCATTTTTTGTGTGATTTTTGGCCAAATATGCCAAAGTGAACCCCCTCCCTAGAATTTTTGGGAAAAGTTAACCCCCCTTGAAAAATTCTGGGTACGGGCCTGACTGATAAAAGAATATTTCTGACCTGTCTAATTCATGCTGAATCATTTGATTTGCTCCATAAAAATATTTTCTTTGTGATTTGTGATCATTGTCTAAACCATGGGCTATGTCTAAACTTAGAAACCTATTCCAAAGTCTAAGCTTAATTGTTTCTACTTTATGTATTAGTTCAAGAGGTAGCCACCCAACAACTCCATATAAAATTCCCATAATGGGTGCAAATCGATGAACTCCTAAGAGTACCTTTGTGCCCGCTTATGAATGTTATTACAGATATCATGAACATTTTTGTCAAATCCCCAAACTCCTAAACCATAACCTAGTATCGGTAAAACACATGTATTACATAATTTTGTTTAGGTTTTATAACCAAACTCATTCGACATTTTACATCGTTGAATCAAAGAGCCTAGTGCTCGACCAGCAGAGTCAGCCAACGCTGTGGCTGTCTTTACAAAGCTGCCATGTTCATTAAAAATAACACCAAGATACTTGTAATCTTTAACAATTTTTTGGGGATCCCAAGTTTAAAGTCGAACTCTGATAGTTAAATAGTTTTGTGCCTAAAATGTACAATATTTGAGTTATCAATGTTTATACAGAGCCGACACTTTTTACACCAGTTACACAATATCTAAGATCTGTTGTAAAGCATTGGGCTATAACTTTTCTCCTAATTATTAAGTATATTACCTTACATGGACATTCAAATCTTATTTAAGTTGAATGATAATACTGAGTACGCCAAATAAGGAAGCTATGATCGATCAACTTCAAAAAATGTCCTCTGACCCGTATTGAGCAGGCTATCTCATATCCAAATATGGAATCAATTTGTGTACCTCCAAAAATAATTAACCTATAGGCCTATACAATACTGATTGATATGATCTCATATTTTCAAATCAAAACGTTGTCATCACTGACTCATTCTGACTGTACTCAGTGATTTACATACAATCTGGGGACTATAAATTCTCATACCAATCTATACACCATTACAGTATTACAAGACTAAATGCAACAAACCAAAGATTTTAACTTCTAAAGCACTCTGACTGAAAAGTATCCAGACAAAGGATGGCCACAGTGGTAATTGACAGTGGATCACTCTATACAAAGGCAGGGTTTGCAGGAGAAAGTGATCCAGAAGTTACGATCCCATTAAATGCTGGGGACATTCCGGTAAGTCAACTGTCTACATATAGTCTCATTAGAAAGTTTGATATATTGTACAATAACGGAACTCTTGTGGTTTGTCACTGACTTTGACTTGAACCTGCAGAACTTTATTAAGAATATTCAGAGCCATGGTGGCCATTTTGAAATTCAGTTGCAATCCTTATCGAGCAGAGCTCCTGTGTCAGCGGCGGATCCGGGGGGACAGAAAATTGGGAAAACAGAAAATTGGGCCAAAAAAATTTGGGCTAAAAAAGTCCTTAAGGCCCCAAAAAGTGGGCCTTTTTGGTCATTACTAGGCCTTCTTAGGCCTTATTTTCTAAGTTCAGGCCAAATTTTGAAGAACATGGGCCTCAAAATTTGGGCCCACTTTTCGGTTTAGGGGGCCCAAAATCTTTTTCCCTACAAGCGCGGAAGTTATTTTCTCTGACCGAATATTTTGCCCCCCCCCCCCTTGTTGGTTCCTGGATCCGCCACTGTGTGTCCCTAGCATCAGGATATAAAATTTGAACAAAGTCTGTCTACTGGTATTTGAGTTATCAAAGATTACGTTTTATAACGAAAAATTGCGGTCATTTTTGAAATTCAGCAACCATGCATCTTGAAGAGGCTTTGTATAAAAAATCTCCTACCTCATACCCACCTACCCAACTACGAGGGACACGATACAGTCATTGAAGGGTTCAATTTTAAAGATTTTTAAATCTCAGAATAGGTCTGATTATTAACATTTCTACAATCCCGGCTTTATTTTGTGACTAGACGGATGACAGATCCATAAATAAAGGCATATGGGTGCATTGTAATGTGTAATGACCCGAGGGCGCCCCGGGGGAATAAATAACTGAAGACCGCGAGCATAGGTCCAACAAGCCAGATAAAGAAATTGAAAGTGTGCTAAATTCGATGCCCCGAGTGGGAATCGAACCCAGCTGGGCTGTAGAAGCAACTTGCTATCAAGGGTCGTTACAAATGCATCTATAATTCATCATAAACTAAGATTTAATAAACTAAGATCTTTAAAATTGAACCCTTTAAAGACTGTATCATGTCCAACGTACGTGGGTAGGTGAGTATGAGGTAGGAGGTTTTTTATACAAAACCTCTTGAAAATGTCTTAGGCATCAGCATATAAAAGTTGAACAAAATCCGTCAACTGGCATTTAAGTTATCAAAGATTACGTTCTTTTACGAAAAATGGTGGATATTTTTGAAGTTTAGCTGGCATCTTGAAAAATTCCTTATCAGGCAGAGCTCCTGTGTTCCTAGAAACCGTTTCTCACGGATGATACCTTATGTGTTACTGTACCTCCACTAAACCCAGCTTATTAGATATAGCAGGGCGTGTTCAAAATATCTAGATTTTAAATCAAGACCCCATATTTTAGTTACCAAGCTGTTAGGTCAAGGTTGTACTTGTAAAAAACTTAAGAAATCCTTTCTAAGCTTTGCTGAAAAGTACAAGTAATTAATTTTGAAATTTCAAATTTTACCACTTGAGGTACTGATTAGAGGTGTCAAGTATTAACCGGTTAACCGGTTAACCGCCGATAATGCCTTGACCGGTCTGAGTTTTTATGGGCGGTTAGTTGACCGTGTATAATTCTGCTATTTCCCGTGCTTATTTTGCATGCTAATCCGTTTGGTTTTATGGTGTCAGTTTCACGTAAGCTACTCATACATGTCATAAGTCCCATAACTCCTTACAAACATCCAATCAGCAACTTTAATCCCTGCCACATTGCTTTTCCGCGCTTACTTTGCATTTTAATCTGTTTGTTTTTCAAGCGTCAGTTTCATGTGAGCTATACATGTGATAGGTCCGATAATTCCTTACAAACATCCAATCAGCAACTTTAATCCCTGCCATATTGCTTTCCCGTGCTTACTTACATAGAATAGCGTAAAGCTTGACGAACGTAAAAAATAAACGCCGATATATCATTTTTCCAATTTTTTCAACTTTCAAGATCGAAGATGAAGATTTCATTTGAAATTATAAGTTCAAATTTCCCGCCGGTTAACCGACTTTAACCGGTAAAAAACCCCGGTTAACCGGTTAATGCTCAAGCGGTTAATTGACACCACTAGTACTGATACTATTTTTGATTTTATGAGTATTGGCTATCAATTTTTCAATTTTTCTTTAACATGTATTGTAATGACTTCAGTATGAATGAAATGTCCCTTGGTGTTCGGGTCCTGGATTGTGATATTGGTTCTCGATTGGAGGGGGAGGGGGATGTTACTACAGTATATTTTGCATTCCATACTGTATGATTCTGATGAGTGTTTACTTTACAGAGCCCTGTTGAAGATGGGGTCATCACCAATTGGGAGAATATGGAGAAACTTTGGAGAGAATTATTTAGAGATGCGCTTAAAGTTGATCCAACCAATCAAAATGTTCTTCTCACAGACCCAATGCACAACACTGACGCAAACAGAGAAAAGTTGGCCAGGATGATGTTTGAGAATTTCAAAGTTCCAGCTTTATACATCGCTAGGCAACCTATCCTAGTGTTGTATAGTAATGGTATCACGAGTGGGATGGTTGTGGACTTTGGACTTGATGGTACCAGTATCGTTCCAGTGATTGATAGCAAACTTCTACCTGAAACAAGCTTTAGACTTCCATTGGGTGGATCTCATATAACAAAATACTTGGCCAAACTCTTAAACACTCGTGGCTACTCGTTTGAAACACCCGCTGAATTGGCTATTTGTGAAGACATCAAGCAGAAACTTTGCTATGTTGCGCTAGATGTTGAGGAACAGATGAAAAAGAAAGTTGAGCTTCTTGAGAGCACATATATGCTACCTGATGGCAAATCTATCACAATTGGCAATGAGCTGTTCAGAGCACCAGAAGCACTTTTCAAACCTTCATCAATTGGGATAAATTGTGATGGGATACCACAAGCAATATTTGCAAGCATTATGAAATGGGACACATCATACCAAAAGAACTTGTTTTCAAACATCATTCTTACAGGTGGAACAGCATTGGGTAATGCAGGGATCGCTGATCGCATCAAGAAGGAGATTTCTGCATTAGCACCTGCAGGTACGAATGTCAGGGTTAAAGTTTCAGCTTACCTAAAAAATGACAAATGGAATGGCGGTTCCTTATTGGCAGCACACCCTGACATCCAACACAAGTGGATCACTAAGCAACAATTTGAGAAGACTGGACTTTCTACATTGCATAATTGAAAAGAACTTTGATGTCATAAAGCCTCTTTGAAGAATCTAAACACACTGACATTAAGTTTTAAATGATTGACCACATCAAAATGCAAGATTGTAATATGCCATTTTATAAAACTGATCTCTTCTGATCTATCATATTCCAGAATACAAGAACTGCCAGACAAAGTAACCTTTTTATCTAATCCTATTTGTCTGAATTTACAGAAAATTAGTTTTCCCTTAAGGTACCCTCCCATAAATAAATAATGTATATAAAGATTATCCAACATGAGGTTCAGGATATTAGGATTATCTGAGGTCAATATAATTTACCTGAGAGTCAGTGGTCACAAGGAAAGATATATCTGACACCAGAGAAAGTTGCATTGTTGCGAGCAACTTTCAGTATAAAGCGCACTTTTACAAAACAGCGCAACTTACCGCAGCACGTTTTCCAGTCAATATCTATTGTAAATTCCTTATTAAGACCACTCAAAATTGGAATTTAATCAACTTTTTGGGGAAAAAATTGCCACTTTCTCTGGTCTCAGATATATTATATTGACAAAGAGATAATCTGAATATCGCGATCTGACTATATAGGACGATATGTTTATCTATTACAATCTTCATTCCCTATCCTCTTTATTCAGCAAAGCAGTTGAGATAAATTGTTTTTATTGACTAACATACTGGTGATCCACTCGATTACGCTGTTTAAGAAAATGTGCATATTTGCAAACAAATAGTTCAGAAGACAACAGAATCGTCGATTTAATTCCTCATTAAAGTTACATAAACGGTTTTTCGAAAAACAGTTAAGATCTGCACTTTTAACCAAAACCGTTTATGTGACTTAAGTGAGGAATTAAATCGACGATTCTGTTGTCTTCTGAGTTATTTCTTCGCAAACATGTACACTTTCTAAAACATATGATACTGATACACGTTTGTGTGAAAAAACGTCGTGGGGATTCTGCCTACAACGCGTGAAATAAGGAAAAAAGAAAAATCGTACCTTCGACGTTCCGACATTTTGTTACCGAAACGAGCCGTTTCGGTAACCAGCGTAATCGAGTGGATCACCAGTGTAACACTAGCCTTTGGGCATTTCATTAAAGGCGCACTATACTTAATTTAGAAGAAAAATAATAATAACACACTTGCTCAAATATGACAAAAAGTTTGATTTGCTTTAATATTGAACCAAGAAAATAAATATAAATATAACTCGCATAGAAAAAAGCATTTGAAGTTCAGAGATCATAAGCCATGCATGCACATGTTATAACAAAGTGCATGTTTCAAATTACTATTGATTAAAAAGATGGCGACACTTCTATAAAAATGAATGTATCGTGTAATACAAACAACTTTGCCATCTTTCAATGACATTAATAAAAACTTGATATATAAAGCTTGACAAATCGAAAAATATTTTTTTGATAATTTATTGTAAGCTTTGATGTGGTCCATTTGAGCTTTTGTTGGTGTCAAATGAAAGATAAGTTTCTGATCAATACATTAGACATACTATGATATTTAAAAATCGAGAAGCAAACCCTATGTTAAATATAGTGTCAAGGTGAAGGTTATGTATAGGGGAACGCAGAAATATAGTCAAATGTGTGGGCTAATTCGTTCGAAAATGGGGATATGTACCCCAGAACTTGAATTTTGTGATTTTTTCAATATTTTTCAATGATTTACCGTACTGACACCTTAATATAAGCCCTTAGATTGGCTGCGCTTTGCGCAGACCATGGATGTTGTAGATTTTCAAAATAGAGTCGATATTCACATTCAGGCTAGGCCACACAATGCTTTTAATTCACATTCAAACATCCTGTGCCTATCAGAAGGGCCATACGGGGGCCCAAAGGAATCATAAATGGGAGTCATTGCCCGGACAGACGGACGGACGCCTGGTCGATCCCATAGGCTCACTGTGTGAGCTAAAAACTATAATCCCAGAGAAAAAAATACTCAATAACCTCTTTTATTTGGATGATATATATGTTTTTAGTTTATTATTATATATAATTTTATACTTAAAAGTGTAGATGAAAGGGGCGTTTTAATAATGTTAGACAGTATCTTTTTGACAGTATAATATACTAAAACGTGTTTGAAGTGTTTTAATTTTCAAGTTAAAGAGAGAATCAGATACAGCGAACAGGCTAAACAAAAAATTGTTTCGACTTTAGAATATTTTTGGCTCTCGTCATTCTTTGTCATGTCTATTTTCTAAAAATCACAAAAGTGCATAACTTTATTCAAGGAAAACTAAAGATTTTTTACAATAATGTATTATTTTTCTATAAGAATGGTTACCATTAAACATTTTTCATCCATTTTTGCACTTTGAATCTTTGAATTAATAACTTTACCAATTTATAACATATTATGAGTCTTTTGGGAGATATTGTATTTGATATTGTAAGGAATAGATTGATGGATCAATTATACAAGTTGCTTGTAATTTTGTCACCCCCTATAGATCTGCCTTTAATTCTGCCTCTCATGAATTCCAGCGTGACGGAATCACACATTTGACGAAAAAAAGACATTTAAAAGGCCATCTGTCAAATATACAGGGGTTTCTTGATCTTATATGGGATCTTCTAGAAACGGAGTTGTTTTGTGTTTCTATAAAAAACGTCAATATAAATGTGCGTACATTGGTTTTATTGTTACGGGCTTTTTTCTCCTCCGTGACGGAATCACTTTTACTTTTTCACAAAATGCCCCCTACTACCATCGTCTTTCATTTTCTGCTCATTTTGACCTATTGGAGTGCTTGTTTTGACTTAAAGGACAACTGAAATAGCTTTCCTCAACTTGCAGCTACAAAAATGCGGTTTTCTCCATTGTAAGCCCAACGTAGAGTTCTTGCGATAGCCATTATAAAATAAATGTTAAATAACTGCTAACGGTCATAGATAGCGAAATAGAACTAACTGATCAATCAAATTGGCCCCCACGTGATTAGTGACGTCATATACAAAATATAGCTTTGGTTTATTGATTCCTTAGTGATCACAACGTCACGGCAACCATAGGATTGTTGTGTAAACAAATAACAATACATTTTGGCATTATGACGTCATGATCTAATGGACCAAAACGGGCCACGTGGGGGCCAGTGAGAGATCACGTGGGGGCCAATAACGTCACAACCAATTCGAATATTGCTTATTAAGCAGCTATAACGATCGTTACAGTGAAATAATTTTCACACTTCTGATGAGAAAACATGTCCAAATACATTTATCAAAAAATTATATTGATTCCTTTAGGTTAAAAATACCATTTCATATCTGCTTTAATTCTATCGTTAAGACAATTGTTCAACGAAATAAACCCGTTCATGTGTTTTACAATGTTCTGGCATTGTAATATTGCAATCATTATGCCGTGACGGAATCACAATTTTAAGCGTGATGGAATCACGAGACAAAAATTAATAAAAAGAAGTTGACTTTGAACCGTGTAGGAAATATCACGATTAACATTTTGTGCAATGATAAACTATTCAATGGAATGTTATCATCGAATATATCGTCGTGTAGGTCGTACGGCTTCAGGAACCGTAACACTCTTTTGAATTCCCCTGTCAAAAGTGACATTGTTAAAATCAATGGGAATTTAGGTGATTCCGTCACGTTTGGTTCATCACTCATCAAAGTACCACGTGAGAAAATAGCAATACTGATCCTAGCATTAATAATACTTTAGAATTTGTATTCATCCATTGAGGCCATACAAGTAATATCAAGTACAGTGTAAATGATTTAAAATATCATCTTTATAGTCATATCCCTCATTGTATGCACCTTGTGAAGTGTTACAGTCATATCTCTGTGGGGTGACTAAATGTGATTCCGTCACGAGCAGTTTGAAGGGATAAGGAGGTCGTGTGTTCCTAAAACTTCACAGAAAGGAGCGTTACGTGTTATCTAAAGTAAATCCTTAGTAAGAAAGGATATCTCTTTATCTGGAAAAAGTTGACAAACTTTTTTGCTCTTTTCGTGGCGGAATCACAAAACGCATAATTGAGAGGTTCAGATTTGATCATGTTTTCAAACATCAAAAATTATTTTTTGCCATTTGAGATATCCAATATAACTCCACATATAGGATACAGAAATACTTCATAGACAAAATGAACAAAGAATATTAGTCTAATTATCGATAAATAATATGTTAATAATCAGATATGCAAAACACTTTATACCACCATCTTGTCTTTTTGCAGACAGCTACTTCCGGTTTATGACAAGCAACTTTATCGCATATATAAATTTAAATACAATGATAAAATAATGGTATTCTCATTTTTAGATGAAAGATTATATATCTAAATATTTATTTTTTCTATCCTAGTTTTCTGAATGATACTTTGAATTTTTTGCAAATGTGGCCTCTAACATCTAATCATGGAATTCATGCTCTAATGTGTACAGTAATTTGTGTCAACATATTTATGTCAACATATTGAGCAAATAGGACACTAATGTTTTATTAATGTATCATACATCAAGAATAAGAATAATAACAGACATACATAAATTAAATCCATAATTAATTCTAAAAGATCAAATTCATTTAATTGGGAACCAATTTGAATCTCAGAGTGCTTATCTTAGAGCGTACCAGATGGTTGCAAATTCACTCCAAATACAAGCAAATTTAAAAATTTTACTGGGGGAGAACCCCCCCCCCCCCAAGTCCCCCCTAAACACTCGTTTTTGCTTTGCTCAGCTCTTTTTCCGTGGTGGCGTACTACTTAGAAATATAGCGCTACGCCCATGAATGTGACATAGAATTTTCAAAACATTGGTTTCCAATGTAGAGGAAAATAATCACTATGCTCAAATCCTTTAGCAAATGAACTGTTAGGCTTTGGCCACCCGTCATAATAGACAACTTCTCCACCAGATAACCATGCGGCCCACCAAGAAAATGACCCAACTGACATTATCACGTGATCGCAGTGTGACAATATTGCGAGATCCACCCCAGGTGAATGACCAGTGGAAAACGTAATATTTGGGGATGGAATATTATTTTGTGCCCACTTTATATCATCAGTGCATACTACGAAATGAACTTGCTTAAGTTTGCTTTTGAAATATTTCATCGCATTCTCAAAATATTGTTTCGGTGCAACCACAAATCCAGCGTTTGGGTTATGTTTTTGAGCGTGTGCCATATCAGTCCTCCGTATATGTATTCCAACCAATGTGAGTTGTTTATTCCGAGGTCCTGTTCCCATGTTCCTATTGTAATCTCTATGGACTTGTTCGATGAAACTTTCAGCTATATTATCAATTAATGATTTAAATGTAAAGTGCCGTTTCAGCTCTTCATGGATTCCAATCTGGTATTTCCACGACTGAAAATAACAACACAGCTTAATGTTGGTATTTTCAGGAAATATTTTCATGATATTTTTATCATATTTGCAATTATTTTTCTCCTCCACTGAAATTGTCGGAAAAGAGTTATTCATTTCTTGATCTAATAAAATCCCAGATCGGTCAATGTTAAATATCCCATCTAGAATTTCCTTCGGGAAAACAGGAGTCATGTTATTGCGTTTCGACACTGCGATAACAATCGCAAATTGAAACATGTTGTTTCCCAACCTTCCCTTTCTTGATGCAGAAACCCAAGCTCTTCCAACGATTTTATCTTGTCCCTCATTTGAAATATTACTCATTGTAGCAATTGTACCATTGGTAATTCTTTGTTGAATTTCGATAGCATCTTTTCCATCAACTGGTGCTGCAGTGCTCTTCAACTTGTCCGCTGTTATTTTGAATTGCTGCAAAATTAATTTTTGGCTTCCCCATATTTTTTTACTAACAATCCACATGATACATGTGATAACTAGTATCAAAAGCATTAAGATGACTTTTGTAGAGCTTTTGGATCCATCTCTAGACTTTGATTCATTGGTGCCCATACTCTGTGTTGCTGAACATATCAATTTTGCATGTACATTATTTTTGCTATATTTGTTTATGATTGTCAAGTATGGTTAGCGTTGTATTCAAACGCAAATTAATATTATATTCAATATAATCTACATGCATGTAGCATTCATTGGTATAGAAAGCAATATTGGCATTGCTTCATTTCCTTAGTATTTCACTCACTGTTTACTCATATAAATACGTTTGCATTTATGAATCACGTTTATCTGTTCTGCGTCTTATACATGTCATGATATAGGGAGAAAATCAATAAACTCAAGGCCTGTGTTACACTTGCTAACTGTATATATAGAGGATATCCTATGATTTATGAGTGATATGATTTTTATGCACGAATGGATATGATATCTGCACGAGCGAGCGTAGCCATATCGCATACGACGTCGTATGTCATCGCTAAAAAACCGTATGTTATGGTTAAGTGAAAATTTGTCAAAAATATCATATTTAACACTGATTACAAAAATACGGTTTTTATTTTCACATGTTATCCTATGAATATCATGCTAACTATGGAATAATGAATGCTTTTACTATGCAAGAATATTGGTGCGTCTACACCAGTGGCGTAGCCAGCAATTGGTGACCAGGGGTTCGATTTTTTATGTATCCACAAATCTCCCCCTTCATCAGTGTACCTCACATAAAAAGTATTTTTTGTATCTGTCATACATACAATTTACACCCCTCCAAAAGTTTGGCAACAATTTGATTTTCTATATTGAAATAGTTTTTGGTGAATCTTTTACTGAAAGATATTGAAATCTGGTAGCAAAATCATACATTTTATATAACAATTGTTTAATTGTTCAATGAAATCCAAATCAAGGGTAATACATTGAGACAACTTTTGTAAGGGCAAATTACAACATATCTCTAAGGAACATATTTTTAACGAGATACCATTGAAAAATCGTCATTCCCAATTCATCATTCAAAAATATGTCAAATTCTGGCATGCTATTCCCACACTTTTAGATGATTTTTGAAAAGAATCCAAATCAAAAGAATTTTATCTGCCATTTCATTTTGTAATAGAGGAGTTCATAATGACCTCATGAACTTACAGTTAGTTTCTGAATACTAGTATATTCAAAAGCAAATATTTTTGAAGATATGATACTTATTAATCATGGCGCACAATAAAAGTCGTAATGGCTGCACGAATACTCTCAATTGGTACTGACGATAGAAGTGACAGATGACAAATAGTATTGTATTAATGGAATGAAACATAGGCTGATATTTAAAAAAACAAAAAATTGAAATAACAAAATATCCACTGTGCTCTGAAGGCTCTAACATTAAACATCTCTCTTAAATTTCAATGCCTTGCAACAAATAAAGAACAACTAATGCTGAAAAACTTATTTGTTGTGCTTTCTTTGAATTGAAAATAAAAACTTTGAAAACATTCCATTTTCTATCACCGTTCCGCTCATTTTATCATTAATGACGAGAATCATGAACGTTTTGAGAAATGAAAACATTTTAGATGAACTTGTGAATCATTATAACATGTATAAAAGTTAATTTGTTTTTGAGAAATGAACATTTTATTAGCTTATTAAAGAATGCTGTCAAATCCTTTTTAGACACACGATTTGAAACTTGTGGTAGGCTAATCCTCTCGTCTTTCTGGCAAATACACTCCCCTCCAAAAGTTTGGCAACCTTAGCTCCCTGCTTCCTCTTTACATTTGAATTTTTATTTACATAACCTGCGAAGAAAATACTTATAATATTGATGAAAATGTAACTTGACTTCATTTCCAATGCTTCCAAATTTTACCAATTTCCCTTTCTTCTAAAGATGAATTTTTGAAAATCATCATTCCCATGTAAACCAAGGGGAACCAATGGGCTCTTTATTTAATTAGTAGATTAGATTCAACCGCAGGCCATCTGTAATTAGGTCTTTGAAGTTTAAAAATCTCGATAATCTGTTGGCAATTATCAGTGGATCATTACATGGTATCTCATTATGGGTTCCATAATGGGTGGGAGTTAACAGCAGAAGACGCTTACGGATCCATCCGGTCTTGCACCATCCACTGTAACAACTAGACAATGGCAACTCCGCGGAGTAGCAAATCCCAACGAACAAAATATCAATTACCGAATTCCAATCAATTATACTCATTACTTTGGTTAAAATTTAAAAATTTAGATTTTAGAATTGCGAATTCCTGCAAAGCAGCCATTTTGAATTTTCTGAGGTAAAAATCTGAAGAATAATACCATAATTGTGATCTACTCCAAAATTCCTTCAATTTGAGTATAATATAGCCATACTTTGAAGGGATCGAAAAATTATTGCGAAATCGTACATAAGACGGCCATTTTGAATTTTACGAGGCTCGAATCAGAAAAAAGATACAATATTTGCAATCTACTCTTAATTGCCTTTCATTTGAGTGTAATAAAGCTATACTTCAGAAAGATCTAAAAATTAGCGAAAATTACTGTTTTCCTGACCCCCCATACACGGCCCCTGGGGGTCAGGATGAAAAACACGGAATATATGTGAAATAGATAGATGTTGCGAATATACTTCCAAAATTTCAAACAATAATATTAATTACTTTGGTTTAGAATGAAAAATTTATGGTTTTTGCGAAAAAGTCCCATCATTTTTAAAATGGCGGCCATCTTGAAAAAATTTTTTTTTGCGTACAACTATTCACCAATATACATCTTTCCACTAAATATGAAGAAAATCCGTCAACCCGTATTTGAGTTATCTTCCGGACGGACGGACGGACAGACTGACTGACGGACGGAGGGCTTCACTATATCCCTACCGAACTTCGTTCGTTGGGATAATAACCCCCTTATTTTGGATATGTGGCTGAATATATTCTCTTGTTATCCAATATTATGTAAGTACTCAGTATGTGGTTAACAATTTTTGATGAATATATGTCATTTATGAACTTAATTGTACAGGTCATAATACTGAACCTTGTTTTACGCCGTTTTAAATTTGAAACTCAAGTTAAATATCAGTTCATCATCAATAAAGATTAATTTCAAAGCCACTTCTTGAGGTTTCTATGCAGTTTTCATTAATATGTTTATGTTAGAGGATCTTGAGATTTTAATAGAAATCGGCAAAATCACAAATAGGCTGGCAGCCATTTTGAATTTTTTCCAAAACGAGGCTCCTGATCACTTGCTGCCTCAAGCCATTTTTTTCAATTACAATCAGCTACACTTGTACCAATTTTGGTGATTCTATCATAAAAAGAATTATTGGGAGGTTTTTTCAAGTGATTCAGCCTAACTAAGTTAATTTAACATCGTTTAATTCAACAACAACATTAAGATACTTCTCATATGATTGAAGTTCATTTGACGATAGGAATTACAAATGGCATAAAGTGCAGCAGTTGTTTTTGTATCCATACATCACTTGGTCGCTCTTTACATCGCTCTTCAATCTAAATATCACAATATCACAAATATCTAGATATCACACCTATTTTCATATCAAGGGGTTTGGTGAATAAATGTCATTATTTGAGGTACTGAAGTATTAAATAATCAAGAAAACCTGACCAATAGTTTCATCAGTTCAAAATCATCAGTTCTGCATTCTCTTATAACAGTATAAATAAACATTCTTTGGCAAATCAGTCAAAATAATTATAATTACAGAGTGCCCAAAAACTAAGGTTCTAGCATTTTTGTTACTTTGCACCTATAAAATGAAAAGTTTGCAAATATTTTTAAGAAGCACTGTTATGGTTGCTATGGTAAGTGACATCACAATTCCTTAATGACACTGAAGTTCCTCATTGGTCATTGCATAAATCATGTGACTCCTTGGCTGTCTATATACTGCATCATTATCCTATATACTGCTAATGCTCTCATCGTCACTCATTTCCCAAACCTGCAACAAAAATGCTTTCATACATAGCTTGTGTCTTTAATTACAATGTCGACATACTCAACTGCAATACATAAACTCTAATGTTATGTGTACATATTCATGCGTTTTAATGCAATACATATATGCATGCAACTTAATGCAATGCATATACTCAAATGCAATAAATATTTGAAATTAAATGCAAGAACAGTACTCTATTAAATTGCATTGATTGATAGGTGATTGGCTTAGCATTAAAGGAATATTCCTTGCCAGACCTTTTCTCTCTTGATATGGTAGCTATAATCATATATATAGTTTTCATATTTAGCAAAACATGGGGAAATGTTTTAATATGGTCAATATTGATCATTTAAAGATCTAGTGCTTATTTCCAGTGAGCTGCCATCTTTTAAGATTTCTTGCAGGAAGTGATGTCATCAACTCTCAACTTCTATAACCTTGCCCATAACAGTATAGGAAAGTAGCACAAAATCACTTCTAGACAACTGATCATTACTTTCTGTGCAAAAATATTTTCAGGGCTTGTCAACTTGGAATAAAAGAAGAGATTTTCAGAAGGACTAAATAAGATACAAAGTTGAAAAAGAATATTTAGCTGGTTTTGTAATTCTTAATAGCTCCTCACCTAATGCTATATGCAAAGTTGAGAGTCGATGACATCACTTCCTGTGTGAAATTTTAAAAGATGGCAGCTTACTGGAATTGAGCATCACATTTCTAAGTGATCAAATTTGACCATATCAAAACATTTTTGCGTGTTTTGCTAAACATGGCAAGCATATATATGGTTATAGCTACCATATGAGGAGAGCAATGGTTTGGCAAGGAATATTCCTTTAAATCAAATTCAACAGCTTCACAAAAACTATTAACAATCTAGCAACTTCCTTTTACGATATGAAGGTCAACTGTGTTCAAAGTCTCAAAATCTTCAAATGAGGGAAATAAAAGTTATATACCTCTGAATATCTCAAATCAACACACAGGAAAATTGTCTTAAAATGAACAGACAAGAAAGTTAGATGTGGCTGTCCGCCTGCTGCTGACCAGGCTTTTGACATACCTTTTTAGTAAAATTTAAAAAAAGATCACACAGACAGAGGGTAATTCATAGGCTAGATGAAATAGATTATGTCTACAATTTTGGATACTAGAGAAAGTCAAGTGTTAAAGATCAAATTTAATCAAATTTAATACTCCACTAAATACAGTTAAACATGTATATCAAAACACCTATCTAATCTGAACACCTCTCAATGTAAACACTTTCTTGTGTCCCATTTTTAATCTGACATCGGCTCGGGGACCATGTTAAAAAACCTTGAAATGTGAAAATCTCTAAATCTGAGCATTTTTAGCGGATTCCAGTGCGGTACAGATGAGTCGGGTTTTACTGTATACATAAAATGTGGAATGTACTAAAAACCCTTCGACCATACGCCCTACGAATTCTTGATACCCAGTAAGTCGAAGGGTCGAATGGTTTTTAGTACATTCCATAAAATGTGACATACCTCATCGAGTATTGTTTCATCATGAAGCTCCTTCAGTCCAGTTATTTCTTCAAGATATCCCGTCTCATTAAAAGCATTCAACAGAAAATTGAACCCTTCTTTTTCGTACATCTCCATCACCTAAAAATTGAATAATAAATTATCAGTCCATTAAAAGTCGCAAGAATGAGTGATTTCTGGATCATTTTACTTGATTTTTACTTGGTGAACATGCAGTACACTGAGAGAATGCTCTACACGCTGCCAATATAACATACCTTAGGTGAACATGCAGTACACTGAGAGAATGCTCTACACGCTGCCAATATAACATACCTTAGGTGAACATGCAGTACACTGAGAGAATGCTACACGCTGCCAATATAACATACCTTAGGTGAACATGCAGTACACAGGGAGAATGCTACACGCTGCCAATATAACATACCTTAGGTGAACATGCAGTACACCGAGAGAATGCTCTACACACTGCCAATATAACATACCTTAGGTGAACATGCAGTACACAGGGAGAATGCTACACGCTGCCAATATAACATACCTTAGGTGAACATGCAGTACACTGAGAGAATGCTCTACACACTGCCAATATAACATACCTTAGGTGAACATGCAGTACACTGAGAGAATGCTCTACACACTGCCAATATAGCATACCTTAGGTGAAAATGCAGTACACCGAGGGAATGCTCTACACGCTGCCAATATAACATACCTAAGGTGAACATGCAGTACACTGAGGGAATGCTCTACACGCTGCCAATATAACATACCTTAGGTGAACATGCAGTACACTGAAGGAATGCTCTACACGCTGCCAATATAACATACCTTAGGTGAACATGCAGTACACTGAGGGAATGCTCTACACGCTGCCAATATAACATACCTTAGGTGAACATGCAGTACACTGAGAGAATGCTACATGCTGCCAATATAACATACCTTAGGTGAACATGCAGTACACTGAGAGAATGCTCTACACGCTGCCAATATAATATACCTTAGGTGAACATGCAGTACACTGAGGGAATGCTCTACACGCTGCTAATATAACATACCTTAGGTGAACATGCAGTACACTGAGAGAATGCTCTACACGCTGCCAATATAACATACCTTAGGTGAACATGCAGTACACTGAGGGAATGCTCTACACGCTGCCAATATAACATACCTTAGGTGAACATGCAGTACACTGAGGGAATGCTCTACACGCTGCCAATATAACATACCTTAGGTGAACATGCAGTACACTGAGGGAATGCTCTACACGCTGCCAATATAACATACCTTAGGTGAACATGCAGTACACTGAAGGAATGCTCTACACGCTGCCAATATAACATACCTTAGGTGAACATGCAGTACACTGAGGGAATGCTCTACATGCTGCCAATATAACATACCTTAGGTGAACATGCAGTACACTGAGAGAATGGTACATGCTGCCAATATAACATACCTTAGGTGAACATGCAGTACACTGAGGATATGCTCTACACGCTGCCAATATAACATACCTTAGGTGAACATGCAGTTCACTGAGAGAATGCTCTACACGCTGCCAATATAATATACCTTAGGTGAACATGCAGTACACTGAGGGAATGCTCTACACGCTGCTAATATAACATACCTTAGGTGAACATGCAGTACACTGAGAGAATGCTCTACACGCTGCCAATATAACATGCCTTAGGTGAACATGCAGTACACTGAGGGAATGCTCTACACGCTGCCAATATAACATACCTTAGGTGAACATGCAGTACACTGAGAGAATGCTCTACACGCTGCCAATATAACATACCTTAGGTGAACATGCAGTACACTGAGGGAATGCTCTACACGCCGCCAATATAACATACCTTAGGTGAACATGCAGTACACTGAGGGAATGCTCTATACGCTGCCAATATAACATACCTTAGGTGAACATGCAGTACACTAAGGGAATGCTCTACACGCTGCCAATACAACATACCTTAGGTGAACATGCAGTACACTGAAGGAATGCTCTACACGCTGCAAATATTACATACCTTAGGTGAACATGCAGTACACTGAGGGAATGCTCTACACGCTGCCAATATAATATACCTAAGGTGAACATGCAGTACACTGAGGCAATGCTCTACACGCTGCCAATATAACATACCTTAGATGAACATGCAGTACACTGAGAGAATGCTCTGTACATTGCCAATATAACATACCGTAGGTGAACATGCAGTACACTGAGGGAATGCTCTACACGCTGCCAATATAACAAACCTTAGGTGAACATGCAGTTCACTGAGAGAATGCTCTACACGCTGCCAATATAACATACCTAAGGTGAACATGCAGTACACTGAGGGAATGCTCTACACGCTGCTAATATAACATACCTTAGGTGAACATGCAGTACACTGAGAGAATGCTCTACATGCTGCCAATATAACATACCTTAGGTGAACATGCAGTACACTGAGAGAATGCTCTACATGCTGCCAATATAATATACCTTATGTGAACATGCAGTACACAGAGAGAATGCTCTACACGCTGCCAATATAATATACCTTAGGTGAACATGCAGTACACTGAGGGAATGCTCTACACGCTGCCAATATAACATACCTTAGGTGAACATGCAGTTCACTGCGAGAATGCTCTACACGCTGCCAATATAACATACCTAAGGTGAACATGCAGTACACTGAGGGAATGCTCTACACGCTGCTAATATAACATACCTTTGGTGAACATGCAGTACACTGAGAGAATGCTCTACATGCTGCCAATATAACATACCTTAGGTGAACATGCAGTACACTGAGGGAATGCTCTACACGCTGCCAATATAACATAACTTAGGTGAACATGCAGTACACTGAGAGAATGCTCTACACGCTGCCAATATAACATACCTTAGGTGAACATGCAGTACACTGAGGGAATGCTCTACACGCTGCCAATATAACATACCTTAGGTGAACATGCAGTACACTGAGAGAATGCTACACGCTGCCAATATAACATACCTTAGGTAAACATGCAGTACACTGAGAGAATGCTCTACACGCTGCCAATATAACATACCTGAGGTGAACATGCAGTACACTGAGGGAATGCTCTACACGCTGCTAATATAACATACCTTAGCTGAACATGCAGTACACTGAGGGAATGCTCTACATGCTGCCAATATAACATACCTGAGGTGAACATGCAGTTCACTGAGAGAATGCTCTACACGCTGCTAATATAACATACCTTAGATGAACATGCAGTACACTGAGAGAATGCTACTTGCTGCCAATATAACATACCTTAGGTGAACATGCAGTACAATGAGGGAATGCTCTACACGCTGCCAATATAACATACCTTAGGTGAACATGCAGTACACTGAGGGAATGCTCTACACGCTGCTAATATAACATACCTTAGATGAACATGCAGTACACTGAGAGAATGCTACACGCTGCCAATATAACATACCTTAGGTGAACATGCAGTACACTGAGAGAATGCTACACGCTGCCAATATAACATACCTTAGGTGAACATGCAGTACACTGAGAGAATGCTCTACACGCTGCCAATATAACATACCTTAGGTGAACATGCAGTATACTGAGAGAATGCTCTACATGCTACCAATATAACATACCTGAGGTGAACATGCAGTACACTGAGAGAATGCTCTGTACATTGCCAATATAACATACCTTAGGTGAACATGCAGTACACTGAGGGAATGCTCTACACGCTGCCAATATAACATACCTGAGGTGAACATGCAGTACACTGAGAGAATGCTCTACACGCTGCCAATATAACATACCTTAGGTGAACATGCAGTACACTGAGAGAATGCTCTACACGCTGCCAATATAACATACCTTAGGTGAACATGCAGTACACTGAGAGAATGCTCTACACGCTGCCAATACAGTATGGAATCTTGAAAGGAATCCTCGTATCTGATGAGGTATGATCCCTAAGGGTGATGCATGGTCTTGTGTCAAATGTTCATCTTTTGCACTGGTATCCGATGGAGCATTACCCCTAAAACACAAAAAAGCATTTTAATCATTTCGGTTTAAATATTTATCAGGTTAAAAAAATCAATGTCAAGCCTGCATTTTTCAAAGGGGATGTGTGCAACGTATATCTAATATGAATAAAATATGGTGTATATCATGTTTTAAAGATGCAACTCCAAGTGGACTGGGATCAAGTTTTCTCTTGCATCTGTATAAATTTCAGGTTGAACAATTAAGAGGTTTTCCTGGAAGCCGAAATGACTGAATACAAAAAATATTAATAAAAAACAAGGTAAAGTTATCTTACCCATCAGGGTGTTGAAGTATTGATATTAGTAGTTCCACAGCCAAAGCACTGGTTAACATGGACATTCCAGGTCTAGATACTGTACACTGTTGATCTAAGGTCCTGTCTTTAGTAGACTGAAAAATATGAAAGCTCATGAACAGTGATTTAAGTTGAGACAAGCTCATGAACAGTGATTTAAGTTGAGACAAGCTCATGAACAGTGATTTAAGTTAAGATTTTTCTTTACTCGGTCCATTTACAAAATAAAAAGTGAGGAAACTATATGAAAAATATGGAGGTGACATTTAACACACGTATTACACTTTGATAAAAAGGTTAACGGCAATATTTGTATACTTACATTACCTGGGGCAACAACATCATTACAAAAATAACAACCAAGTTGACTTCCGGGAATGTTTGACGTCATGGGTATTGCACTGGCCTCACTTTCACTTTCCATTTCGTTTGGCGGAGGTTTCAAGCCGTGACGTAAAACTAGGAATGTGTCGAATCCTAAAGCAGCATTTATTACTATCTGAAAAATAAAACAATTAGTTATAAATAAATTACATAAAAGATGGCGCCTGTAAGTAGATGACTACAACATTTTACTATGTACATGTATTTTTTCATTTCATAATGTCACAAAATTTCACAAAATAAAACTTCACAATACAGCATTAAACTTAACATAGACACTAGACAGGTATTATAATCAATTACACTCTTGTTGGAAGTTTAAGGCACACAGTATTGTTTGAATGAACTTTGAACTTTTTGAATGAATCATTCATCATCATTCAATCAATGTTGAACTGTCATCCTCCTAAGCACGTATCCAGAATCCGTACCTCCTTCTTCCCCCTGCTATAACCAATTTGGAAGTGCCCGATTAAACTGAATCATGTGATCCAATTATGCGCAATGACTTATACATGATTTCTGTCGCAGTGTTGCTACAGCCAATCAGATTGCGAGTTCTTAATCGGGGAAATGCTAACTGCTTATCCCAGGGGGTAAAAAGAAAGAATATATTCTGGATTTTGAAGACCTGTGATTGGGGGATGCACTCTGTAAATGCTCTTAATTAATACTCAGTACAACCACATTGGCATGATTAGCTCACCTTTCTCTTACAAGCTCCTAATAATGTTGGTAACCATCTGCTTTCTCTAGTATCCATTAGGAGAAAAACTACATCATGTTGGTCAATTAGGGCATCTAAAGTTTCAACGTCTTTCCGAACAGCCTCCATGTCATTTTCTGCAAGTATAAAATCAAACAATGACAAATACAATATAAGCCATTAACATGCAAAATGTCACTACCTGCCATTTGTTACAGACACTGACTGCCAAACACCAGCCTCTGTCTACAAAAAAGTTGGAGACTATAACGATATGTGGTGACATAACTTATCTTTTTAATTCAATTGAATATTTGAAATGATATCAAGATGATAGTTTTAATTATAAGTAACTACCCCAATTCCATATTATTGTGACGTGCGATAAGCTAGGGCGGTTTTGGTACAGAAAATCAACTACTAGCATAGGAGTAAACATTGATTTAACTTACTGGCTACAGAGTGTCCAGGCATTGGAATAGAAAGACTCACACCTTGAGCATTCTGAAAAATGAAAGAAAACTCAACAATATGGAATATGGTTGTACTTTACAATTCATATCATCCATGTCATATCAATATATATAACTGTATAAGGCATTACATATATGTAAATGATTGATTCACATTTTTCACAGTTTTCACATATTTTCACAAAATGCCTACTCACAAAACCAAGGAATATTCTCTTCATTAACTCACATTTTCACAGTTTCCACATATTATTCACATATTTTCACAAAATGCCTACTCACAACACCAGGGAATATTCTCTTCATTGCTTCAGCAGCAGTCTCAGCTTTAGGTTTCCCACCTTGTAAGCTATCACCAAATTCAAATAAAGATTGCCTGACTGGATTAGAGTAAGATATCTTGCCATAGTCCACCAGTGTAATGTTGCGAACTCCCCATCCCTAAAATGCAAAATAAAAATACTTGATTTAAAAAATATACAATTGGATTTCTGATTTTTACAGTTCTCAACTGAAAGAACAATACATGTATACGTACGTATATGAGGGCGACTCTAGGGAATAGCCAACTGCTAAGCATAGTGTAACAAGACAGATACAGACATGAAAGAGAGTGTGCTAAATGCAATGCCCCATGCGGGAATCAAACCGAGGACCCTTAAGTTCAAAGTCTGATGCTCTATCACTGAGCCAAAGGGCTAAATACACCACAGCCGAGCTGTAGTAGCAAATACTATTGCTATCCAGGGTTGTTTCATATACATTTTGCAATAACGCTTGTAACATTCTTTTTTGTTTTAAAGTACAGTAAAACCTGTAAAGTGGAACACCTCTACAAGTGAAACACCTCTACAAGTGGAACACCTCTACAAGTGGAACACCTCTTCAAGTGAAACACCTCTACAAGTGGAACACCTCTTCAAGTGAAACACCTCTGTAAGTGAAACACTTTTCAGAGTCCCAAGACAAATTGACTTGAACACCTTCCGAGTAAAACAGTTTGTAGGGGTACCAAAGGTGTTCCACTTATACAGGTTTTACTGTATGACCAAATGTCAGCAGTTGTTGACATAACCCTCCTCCACATAACAAAATTGTTCATTTGCAGTTTACTTGAATTTTATCCAATTTTTATCCCATATCTGTTGAAAATTGGAAAACTCGTATTGTACAAAAGTTTCCTCTGCTTTAGCTGCAAAGAGTGCACCCTCAATGGAGATGAGAACTTAAATTTGCAATTTCACACCTTGTGCTTCAACAACTTATGTTATCGGGCATTTTAAAGTTTTTTAATATGGCAGTCTTTGGCAAATTAAAAAATAGGACCAGAAATAGCATTCACATTGAGAGGTGTTCAGATTAGAGAGGTGTTTGGGTAAACAGGTTTTACTGTATTTAGGCAGTCTAAAGTTAACAATACTGGGAATACTCTTTACACTGACCATTAATCCCCTAGCAATGTTGCACCCTAGAGTTCCAGAACCGAGTAGTAGACATTTTGTTTTTGCCACTTTATCAAGGTCTAGGTCTGGTAAGAGACGCCACCGCATAAGCTTTAAGTTCAAATCAACTGATGACTCAGCCAATCTGAAAATAAAACAGTTTTCTAATTTAGACGTTTATAATCAAAATTAGAGTTAAGGATACCCAGTTGTGGAAAAAGCATTTTCCAGCAAAAGCTGACAACTGGATACCTTTCTTCCCTTTCTGATCAGTGATTATGTTGAGTCATTTTTTTGTTTCAAATATATGTTTCTGTACTTAGGGGGTCTGAGTGAACCCCCTGGCCAAAAATTCTTTCTCAATCATAATCATGCAGTTTTTCACCATTTTGAGCACATTTCAAGTAATTTTGGGCCAAAATTATTAAATTGTCAGAATTTTCAAAAAACTGAACCCCTTGTATATATATGCTAACTGACTGAATATCAGCTGAAATAGCAAAACTGATGTGTAAAGTTGTTTGTCAGGTTTGACTCCTTACCATATAAATATATTTATTTTTATCCATATTTGTTCAAGATTATTCCATTACCTTGTTGCATCCATAGAAGAACTGAGATTTACTATTCTAGGTCCAAGTTTCTGTCTCTCATTTTTCTCCCATCCAACACATTTAGGGCAAACTAGAAAAAATTGATATCTGCAAGTCAATAGAAGAACTAAATACAAAAATTAAAAACTTTTCTAAAGTGAATGCGTTTTTGGTCACACTTTTTAATTTGCCATATACTTCATATGCTTCCATGTAAACTCATTGCTGACCAACCCCGAAATATCTTGTCTATGACGTCATAATTGTATCTGACCAACCCCAAGATATCTTGGGGTGCTGTACAATAATTGCCACACAATCTGTACTAATAATCTTTTGAAATATTGTAGGGGTCACATGGGGAATACTGTTGGGTGCAAAGGAAATATATTGTCATCATATTGTCATTGCTGTATTAAACATAGCAAAGAGGGTGTTGATACAGTCCATTAAAATGCTAAAATGAAAACATGGCATTTTGATCAATTTTTTATTGAAATGGCCAGTCACCAGCAGAAAACCTCAAAATAGCTTTGGCCAGCAAGGAGTTAAAGAACCTCGAAAGTTAAAACACCTGCAAATCTGAACACAACTGACCGGTTCCAGTGGCGTTTGGATCAGATCGATTTCCCTGAATAATATAAAAATATATAAATTCATTTTTACCTGCACTGCTATCCAGGTGAGGTATATTAACAGTAAAGATGATACTATGTGAAATAGATCTTTTCCCATCTTTAACTTTGTCCCTGTAACTCATCACATCCAGCTCTGTTAGGGTATCAAGCCTGAAATAGATTGCAAGATTATATATATATCATTAAGAGTTCACTGTATCAGTTCTGTTCAGTTGACAATGTCTGTATTTTTCGCAATCTAAAAAATTAATTTCAAAATATTATGCTTGAAGGTAAAGTGTGACAATTAGTTACAAATGCTAAGTAACAATACCAATCACAGAACTCTGAATGGCAGTTGAAAAAATGGTAGCCATAAGAATTTATCAGAATTATTTTTATTGTTAAGTGCTCATATCAGAGATATATCAATAACATATTTTTTTACATATCTCTGCTCGAATCATATCCTGACATACATACCCTAGTGTTGCTATAAGAGCAAGAAGGTTTCTCAAGGGCCAACCAGGGTGAGACTTCAATGTACATGGATCCGCAAAACATAATATCACCTGAAAATATTTAAAAAATAGGACCCACGGTCCTGTGCTCACACAGTTTGGAACCTTTAGAGGAATGTATATCCTGACTTTCAAACAAAAATATTGTTTTGGATATGTAGTCTCTAACTTTGAGAAACTTAGATAGCACAGTTGTGTGACCTAGTTTGATGACCTTTGACCTTGAAAATTTTACTTATTCAGAGCTCAGTAAGGTCTTTTGTGATTAAGCTGACCAAAATTTACATCCAAAAATCAACTTTTTTGACCTTTCAAAGGTCACTGAAGGTCAAGTAAAGGTCAAATCCTAAAACTAATGTCAGATTTGAACTCCTGGTAACTTGTAGATGATTTTCAAAAAGAATTTGGTCAAATTGAAGCAAGTTGAAACATAATATCAAAAAACGGTAAAAATTTGATGCTGACATATATTGAGCAACATGTAGGGAATGCTTAAATCTAGTTATGATGTAATTCATTGCAAGAAATGATCAAGTATAAGGCAAACTTTGAGAAACTTGTCAATCACAAAACCTGCCACTGACTTTATACATGAGAAAGTTTCCTGAAAATGACGAAGTCCTACTTTTTGTCAAATTTTATAGAGTAAACACCAAAAACTGTAATTCCAAGAGCTTTGAAATCTTCAGAGGACATAAGTTGCATATACAGCAACTACTAAAAGTTATTTGAAAGTTCTACTTCAACAAAGTGTCTAGTATTTACAGAAAATTTGACTTTTTGGCGTCAAAATCAGAAATTTCTCGGAAACCGGGCGAACTTTGGAAATGGCGATGATAGGTCAAATAGGCATTATGGATATGCATAAAATGAGTGTGGATATGACTCAATCCGAATAGCAGTTTTAATTTGTGCGGCCAATGTTGACGGATGGACGGACCAACGGACGGACGCCGGTCGATCCCATAGGCTCACTGTGTGAGCCAAAAACAACACACAATTGGTCATGGCTTGGAATACAGAAACCATGACAGCGGGAGTGGATCATCAAAAAATTCCAGAGGGATGGATGAAAATTTTTAAATAGATCATTGGACTGATGTAACATCTTCAATAATAGTTCAGTCTGTTATTTTAGTGAGGCATGAGTAATCTTCATTATGTCAAAGCATTTAACTTTTTTTCAATGATTAAACAAAATTAAAAATTGAATTTTGTTAATTTTGCAATAATCTTTCTTTTGGATAGCCAGGAGGGGATAGTTAAATTTAGAATCTCAATTCAACCCTCCTCAAAAACTAAACATGGAAGAAATAGTTTGTAACACTTATAATGTAATGCATAAAATAATTAAATACCTTTTGTTTAGAAGCTAATTCTTTGATTGATGCTAATGTGTGCACTTCTAACGTGTTTCCTTGTTCTGTGGCAATAAAGAAGTTTGGGGAAGTAGTCTGAGAATATGTGTCCAGTGAACTCTGGAAGCTGGCTATCTGGAATACAAACAGTAACGTCACACAAGATGATGACAATATACAGTGTAGCACATTCCAGAGCTCAAAGATGAACCTATTATCCTCAGGTGAAGTTCATCCTCCTTACGCAGGGCTCAAAAATTAATCAAGACTACCTTTTTCTTTTACAGATTCTGGACACCCGCTTAGGAGGATGGTGAAGTTGAACATCAGGCCCGTAGCCAGGATTTGCCAAGGGGGGGGGTTCACTTTTTGAAAAATTCCAGGGGGGTTCACTTGTGACAATTTTGGTCCAAAAATGGCCAAAATCACTTAAAAAGTGCTGAATATCCTGATAATAAAAACATGAAAAATAGAAAAATTTAGTTGAAAAGTAGGATAAATTTTTGTCTGCAGTCAAGTTACAGAAAAACAAAAATAAATCAGCAAATAACCACTGTCAAAGACAACACAAAAACATTTGCTCTGTTTGTTATTTAAGTTGGCCAATTATTCTAAAGGTGATAAAATTTCTCAGATGAAGCCCTTGAATTCCTGACCTGCCCAGACTAGCTAGGCCCCCCTAGTGTGACTGTCCAGTACAATTTGTAACTGTTATACACCTTTTGGTACCTTTAAGTTTATCAATAGAATTAATGCATGGTATTATATCACATATTTGGTCAGTTACATAAGAGTGCATGACATGGATGAAAATTAATTGAATTATTTGTATTCTTTTGAATATTTAGGATTTTGAATGTAGAGTGTAATCTTTTGGAGATTTTTAGAATAATTTGGCAATTGGGAGATGTTTGGTGGTTATAAAAATGAATAAAATAGTTAAGATAATTTTATATGGATTTATATGGAGCACACAGGCTGCGCAATACAACAAAAGGGTATGCATATTTTATTTAAATTAATACTTTTTTTAAAAATAGGAATTATAAAGAATATTATCATAAATTATGTGAACTCAAAAAATAAACAGTTTTTTTCATTTTTTCTCAAAGATTTAATATTATCATCCCATTTCAAGTTTGCATTACAATGTATTTATTAAAGGTCATGGGAAAAAAGATGGCCAGTTAAATACATTTGGTAATCACATCATATGACAAGGTTGATAAATTAAACACATTCCTGGTACCAGAACACTTACTTAAAAAATGAATGGGAATTTCAAAGAATATCATTACAAATTAGTGAACAGGAATTAAACAATTTTCAATTTTTTCTCATAGATCTTTTTCAGTTCTTAATTATTGCAAGTTTAATACTCTGTTATTCTGATGTGGTTTATTTATTTACATCTTTTATTTAGATGGTAGAAAATCAATGGTAGAAAATGAAAACATGTACGTTTACAATTGCATATTTTTAAACTTTAAGTGTTTACTCATATTTTCAATATTCAGAAGAAATCGAGCCAACAGATTTTGAAAAATCTCATTGATAAAAAGTCAAGTTCGGCTTTGTATTCTATAAGTGTTTGCTGATAAAAAACATAATGCTAAAATTAGATTAGACGTCGTCACATCTGATGTCATCCTGACCTCATAAAGCTAGTGAATGAAGTTAACAATATTTTCAAACAAAGCTTCCTCTAGCTTCAAAATGAAACTGAAACTTATAAAGTGAAACTTATAAAGTCATTTAAAATAAATTTCATACATTTCTCATTCCAAACAATTCGGAGTATAAATAAGTGATTTTTTCAAAAATAGTCCACCCGTGTAGCTCAGCGGTAGAACAGGTACCTCTTACGCAATAGGTCCCGGATTCGATCCCCGGTTCAGGCAAGACTAAATTTGCTTGTTTGCGTGAAGTACTTCAGGGTGTTTGACTGAGTGGTCCGCAACTCGTACAAAAGGCTGTGGTGTGTACTTGTATGTCTATATATAAGTGCACATAAAAGAACACAGGGCTCCTTCAAGGAAGGGTTTCTGGGTCTATCTTCCATGTTAATTACGTAAATTACGACCGTATAAATACGGGACATACCCAAGAGCAGGGCCGTCAGATGGGGGGTGCGATGGGTGCGACCGCACCCCCCTTTGACACCCCCCCAAAAAATGTGAAAATTTTCATTGACTCATACACTTTGAAAATGCCCAGAAAGCACCAATTAGCATCTCAAAATTGTAAAATTTTCTGGGGGGCACCCCTCACACCCCCCACAAAACAATGGAAAAGTTCTGAATTTATTTCATGTATAGTCTCAGACACTTTTAAAGTGCCCAGACATCAGACAAGTAGCGCCTTGATATAGTCAATGTTTCTGGGGGATTAATACTTGCTCCCCCTCTGGCATCACCACCCCACCTCCCCCTCTGGCACCCCCCACTCTCCCTCTGCCCCCCCCCCTTTCACACCCCTCCAAATAATGGAAAAAATTGTCATTTTCTCAAATGTTTTAATTGACTCATGCACTTTGAAAATGTCCAGAGAGCACCAAAATTAAAATTTATTTTATGTATTGTCTCAGACACTTTTAAAGTGCCCTGACATCATCAAATAGCTCCTTGATATAGTCAATGATTCTTGGAGACTAACACCCCACCTCACTCTCTGGCAGCCCCCTCCCTTTAAACCCCCCAAATTGAAAATATTTTTGATTTTTTCACATTTTTTGTTGAGTCATATACTTTAAAATGCCTAGAAAGCACCAAATAGCATATTAAAATTGTAAAATTTTCTAGGATTTTTGACCCCTCACATTGTCCACAAAACAATTGAAATAATTCTGAATTTTGTGTATTGTCTCAGACACTTTAAAGTTCCCAGACATCATCAAATAGCTCCTTGATATAGTCAATGATTTTTACCCGCCCTCTGGCATCCCCACGAAACCCCCCCCTCTGGTACCCCCCCCCCTTTGACAACCCTCAAAAAATTGAGAAAAACAATAAATGTGATTTTTTTTCAAATATTTTATTGAATCATACACTTTGAAAGTGCCCAGAAAGCACCAAATAGCATCTTAAGATTGTAAAATTTTCTAGTGAAGTAGGCCACCCATCACTTCCCCCACAAACCAATTGAGAAAAATTCTGAATTTATTTCATGTATTGTCTCAGACACTTTTAATGTGCCAAGATATGGTCAGTGTTTCTGGGGGACAGATATGGGAGACAAAGACTTGCTCCCCCTCTGGCACCCCAACACCACATCGCCCTCTGGCATCTCACTTTGACAACCCTCCCCTCAAAATTTGAAAAAATTGTAATTGTTTTTTTTAAATATTTTTTTTAATGACTCATACACTTTAAAAGTGCTCAGAAGAAGGACCAAATATCATCTTAAAATTGTAAAATTTTCTTGAACAGTTGGCCATCCTTCAAATCCCCCACAAAACAATTGAAAAAATTCTAAATTTCACTTATTGTCTCAGATATTTTTAAAGTGCCCAGACATCATCAAATAGCACCTTGATGTAGTCAATGTTTCTAGGGGACAACCACTTGGTCCCCCTCTGGCACCCCACACTTCACCCTCTCATCCTCTTTGACACCCCCTAAAGAATTTACATTTTTTATTGACTCATACACTTTGAAAGTGCCCAGAAAGCATCAAATAGTATCTCAAAAGTGTAAAATTTTCTACGGGGAGTGGGCCACTCCTCACACCCCATACAAAACAATTGGACAGTTTGGACACTTAAACAGTCACCAAGTGAAATCATAAAAGTTTTGGCACCCCACCCCAAAAAATAAAGCATTAATTTACTCAAACACATTAAAAGTGCTCAGAATTAATCAGACAGCATCTTGAATTAGTAGAATTTTCCTGTGCTGCCCCCTCGCTCCTACCCTAAGAAGAAAATGATTGAAAAATCTGAATTTCTTTAAATTGATTCTATTGATTAAAACACCTTAAAGTGTCCAGAAATCACTGAATGTGATTTTGAACTGGTAAAAAGTATCGGGTAACATTAATGCCCTTCTAGCACACCTTCCCCCTATTCCAGTGTTTCTCCACATTGCTCATTCAATATTTAGTCTAAAAAAAAAATACTACAAAATAGGCTGAATGGCCCCAATATAGGGAGTAAATTGACAATTTTATATTCTCTTTAGTAAAAACCGCACCCCCCTTGGAGAAAAGTGTCTTACGGGCCTGAAGAGGTATTGCTCACCTTCATTGGTGGTAAACAAAATACAATACAATACAATACAATATGATATATTTCTATACCATTTTTTGATTAAAGCAATCTTCATTTTTATTCACAAATATGATTTATACTTCATGCCAAGTATGAAAATAGACTAATGAATTCTCCGAGAAGAGTTTTAAGAAACCTGGAGTTTATTTACCATACCAGTCTCTTACTTGTTGTTCTGTGAATCGTTCATCAATTGTGACGGGTTCTTTTACCATTGTGACATCATGGCTCAATGCGGGGAATGCAAACCAATAATAGAAATGGTATTTCTTTAAATCCTAAAAAACAAAGTACAATTTACAACTACAAAAACATGTAATGCATTACTCACATCATTGTTCTCGGGTTGTAATATCAGAAAGTTATTTTGACCATCAGAGAATTATTTTGACTATCTATTTCAACTTTGGTATATATCAATTCCAGGGATTTCAAAACTCTACGTAATTGTTTCCAAATTCTTACGAAATAAAGAATATTTATACATACTGCGAATGTGAGCAAATGAAACCTTGTTAGGAGGGAAGGATCATCTAATGCTTTGCCTGATATGATATCAGCCCAAATCTGAAATATAAAGTATAAAATGTACAATAATAAAATTAAAAATACAAAACAAACAGTACAAAAAATCAAAGATCAAAGTCTTTTAAACTGTATTCTTTATTGTACAAAAACTTGGCATTGTACTGCATTGTACAATGATAATGTGGTTTAGTGTAGTTTGTTTTTGTATTGACTAATATGTCATCTTAAGAGTCAATAAAAGAGATATACAGTAAAACCTGTCTTAGTGAACACCTACCAACACTGAACATTTTTTGACAGCAAAAAATACTCAATATTTACAGGTTTTACTGTAAAATATAAGATTCAATGATACAGCTTTAAAAATGCGACATTTCTAAAAAATCAAAATTCTAATAAATCAGAATATAACATTCCCTAGGCATTTTTTTTATAACCAGCAACTACAAGGAGTGGGCAAAAATGCCTCAAAATTAAATTTCTCTTACTTTATTACCAGCAGTTTCAAGAAGTTTTTTCTTGTCCGAGTCTCTGAATGCATCAATAGTGTTAGTGTTAAAAAGAGATCCATGTGCTGGGAAATTCTTGGGAGGTATGGTTGCTTGTCTGAAAATATTATGAGGGTTATCGGGGGTTTCACTAGAATTTCTCTCGAATAAATGAAAACAACAGAAAAAATTAATGAAAATCATAAATTCAACAGGGAAAAGTCCCTAAAAAGAACACGCGATTTTGTGAAAACAACCGGTGAAAATCGCCTGTTGCCTTCTGCTAATGGTTTATCCAGAGAGAAATATTTATTCTTTTGACAAAATGGCATCCACTTTTTAGAGTTTTCTAGTTGTTTACTTTTACAGGTTAATCTGTATGTATTTTATGAAAAGTACTTACTCATTAAAGGCATTGTAGTCAAGATTCAGACTACATGGTATCCCATCTGCATTGCCTAGAATATGAAAATATATTCATATATGATTAAAGACAATATCACAAGACAAAATATTGCCCTTGGCTCAGTTGACTACAAACTTCCAAAGATTTTCTGAATAACTGACTATAACTTAGAAAAAGTCCAATATTCATCTAATGAAAAACCTAAACAAAAATGGTAGTACAGTAAATTCCATCCTTCTTCAAAGGACTTCATTTATGCTTAAATTCAGATATAAAATGCTATTCATATCCTTGCTGCAAGAATGAGTAAAACCTATCTACAGTACATATTATGTAACGCCTTTGGTATGTCAAAATAGTGTTCAAGTTAGGAGGTATTCCACCTGCAGAGGTTCATGAAGAATGGGTCTCTTAATAGTCAGGGATTTCAATTAACAGAAGGCGCTGTTGTTTTTAGAGACTTTTCCACATTAAATTTATGACTTCCTTTGATTGTACCTGTTATTTTCAATTATTTAGCCTGTTGTGAGAAATTCTAGTGAAACCCCTGATAGTGTTCCATCATGGGCTTTCAACTCTAGTTGAAAGCCCATGGTTCCATTAATGGAGATTTTCAAATTACAGGGGTGTTATTATCATACACAGGTTTTACCGCTCTTTACTTTTATAAATACAAATTACCAGGTAAGAAAACTGACCATTATAATAGAAACCATGTAAAGGAACTTCTGTGTCATCTAAGCCATATACATTTAGCTTATTCTGGGAGAGTGTGTGCCAAAAGCCTGCATCTAATGCACTGCTGAATGGGGCATACTGCAGCAGCGCCATCTGTAATAAATAAATAGGTCGGGTGATCATTTACAGAAATTACATGAATTGAAGAATCCCTAAATCAACTGTTGTAATCATGGATAAAATGAACTGAGGAATGTACCATTCTAAATATGCATGTTTTCGTCATTGCAAATTGTTTTACTTTACCTACTCTTAAAAATAGGTTATGTGAATAATGGATTCTATTTTTCTTAAAGTTCAAAAAGTTTCACAATGTAACCAAGGCCGTCAAAGGACCTGAAGCATACTGATAAGTACAGTGGTGTAGTGTGGGAATTTTGTGAGCGTACGCCACGAGTGAGCGAAGTGAGGGGGTGGGTTCTCCCCCAAGAAAATTTGAAAATGAGATTGCATTTGAAGCATTGTAGGGCATTTAAAATAAGAAATTCCAACTTATATGCACTAATACATGTAGAATGTAAATTATTGGTCGTTTTTATCATTTTTCTTAAAATGTGGGGCAATTCCACAGTCAGAGAGAATGTTCTGACAAAGGAGATTCTGGGATTTCAAATTTGGGAAGTTGGGAATCCAGAATGTGTTACCTTTTTTAAATCCCGAATCTCTCCGAAATTAGCTCATCTTGGTGACTGTAAATTGCACAACTGTATTCAATGGAGTCTTGTCATATTCAATCAGCCTCAATTTTAAAGTGCATATTTTATTTTTAACGTGATTTCATCGTTTTTTGTCGACTGGTAACAATCCGCGGGGCAAATGGCAAGATGGATGACTTTTGACCTGACCTTGACCGATGGCGGTGACGTCATCAATTTTATCTAGACGTTGATTGGTTAAATGATGATTGTTTGGGAAATTTGAATTTAGTTCTCGTAACCTCCTGTGACCGCCCGAATAGGTCACGTGACCTTGTGCCAGAAGTCCGACTTTTTTGTCAGTCGACCTGTTCAAAGTACATTTAGTAATAATTATCGCTTTTCAGAACAATTTAGGAAACAATATTTTCTATCTACGTCGATTACAAAGCATCTAAGCATGGGCTTTCATAGGGATAAATAGCCCAACGAGAGTCGGCGGTCTTGAAAAATACTTGGATCTGGATGCCAGTCCTGTAAGTGATATCATTCCCGTTCGAAGAACGTATTAGATGTCCGTGGGCAATTCAATATAAAAAATCAACTTTTCTCTAAATTTTAAGAGTACAACATGGCATTATATGCGTATACGAGGCTACGCCATTGAAGTAGGGACATGGTGAATATCATATTGAATTTCTTATTTTCAGGGCCAAAGTTGTCAAGGAAAATATTGTAAGGATGATTCATTGATTCTAAATTATCCATTATCTCGTACACCTGATTCTCAACTTCTTCCAATGCCTCATTTGGCTAAGGCTCCCAACTGAGTTGTCCACTATAAGCAAAGAAAAATGCAAAGGAATCGTGTATACTCACCACACAATGTTCTTTACTGAAAAACAAACTTTGTCAAATTTTTTCTTCTACCGGAAGTAAGTTCTGCTCAATGACACACCACCTATTTGTTTCAAACCTAAATTTGACATCTAAAATACATTACAATTGACACATTAATCACACGTTAATCAACTTATATATATAATTCGATTCAAATTCAAATGTTCTGATAAGTTGTATTGTTATTTAAGACAATCAACATGAATGATTCATGAGCCCCAAAATCAATTTGTGGCGTTTTCCAGCGGTGAATTTAAAAAAAATTGTGAAATCGATTCCAGATCGAAAAACTATTAAAACGCTTAAAATATAGCATATATCTCTATCATATCAATTAGATAACATTACATGCTGGTGTAGTAGCTTCTGCTGACACAAGATGATATTCTGCAAATTTTACAACAGGCGCAATCTGTTGAATGGACTTCTCTTTATTGTGTTTCTTGATTTTTTCACATTTTCAACACAAACTGGTCAAAATAAATTATATGAAACCACTGAAAATGACATTGAAAATTCAGAGCAGTATAAAGAAGGTGAAGCCCAATACAGTGATTTAATTCGCAATTCTAAAGATCGTCGATATGGCTCCTGCTGGCAGGAAGCTTTGACGTCGCTACAGTCTGGCTGTAAAAACTTGAATGAAGATGTGCAACATAGACTTGCTTTATCATTCACAAACTGCTTTCTTCAGAAAACAGGCCAGAACACATACCCTTGCGATGTTGAACAATCCATAGAGGATTGTGTCGCAGAGATGAAGGGGCATCATTATACAACTTTTAATAACTTTTTTACTCATACGCAAAGTATATGTTTTTATCTACAGTCGCAGCAATGGCAGCAACAGACAGAAAACACAATCAACCGACTGACAGTAAGCTCGGAACATGTGGCCAATCAAATAGAAGATTCATCTCATTTGCAGTCGCAACTTTTAGATGCCCAAAACGCAAGCTTAGAAAATCAAGAACGACTGCTTTCCAGTGGTCAATCTCTAAGCGCTGCTTTAGAACAATCTCAAGGAAATGTTGCGAAAATGGTTGAGAACTTCAAGCATCAATCCACAGAGCAAAGAGCATTGATGGGAGAAGTGTTTGAGCGAATCCAGATGCTACAATCCATTGTGATGGGAGAATTCACAGGGTTCTATAGTTGGATATTCTACACATTCGCGATTATTGTGTCCTACCTCATCACGTCCACCCCAAGGACAAGTGGAGCAAGAATTTGGCTATTTGCTATTATGACATTGAATATCATGACAGAGCGCATGGTTGTCAGCTGGTATGTCAACGAAGATGCAAAACATATCTACCCCGATGCAAATGTAAGATATTTTCTGTACTCTAAAATGTTTTAATGTACATATTGATAGATTAGTTCTTACGAACTAAATTATTTTAAGTCTACAATCTGACAATCATTTAGTTTGTTTCCCAGACCTGCTCATTTTATGCTTACTTCATTCGTCATGGGCTTTCAATTAGAAAGTTGAAAGCCCATGCTTCATTGAAAGATTCAGTTGAAACTTAAATTACAAACAATTGTTCGGTATGTTCTGTATTTGTATCATATTTAATGTGTACCAGATTATTGCTTTAAGTAAAATCTGTCTAATCTGCATGCCAATGGGACCAGCCAAGTGTTGGGATAAGCAGATGCTCAAATTTTAAGTTTTTCTAACATTGAAGTCTATGACCGAAAAATGGGACAGAAAGAAGCATTCACATTGAGAGGTGTTCAGATTGAAAAGATGTTCAGATTGGAAAGGTGTTCAGATTGGAAAGGTGTTCAGATTGGAAAGGTGTTCAGGTACACATGTTTGACTGCACTTAGATTGATATTGACTAACATTATATTCCAGGTTCTAGCCTTCAATAGGTTATGGTGGTGCAGGACGTTCTATGGCACTTTAGCAGTGGTCATTCTTGGAATGTGCACCTATCGTTACAGAGACCTCGTGAAAGAAACACATGACAAGATAGCACAGATATTCGATCAAAATAAAATGATTATGGAGAACCTTAAAGCACAGCCTAGTAAGTTTAAAAATATATTTTCCCATGACCCATAATATAGATGATTCATATTAACATTGCATATACTGTATTTACAAGTCTCTGGATAACATTAGAACATGCTATAGCAAGGGGGATATTTTATCGCTTACATGCTGTTTTTGTGTATTCAGTCAAGTTTAGACAATCATGATTTGCTAATAGGTTGTAGTAGGAGCTAAATAGACTCATTTGACTGTGGTGGTGCTCCACAGTCTAAAAGCTTAATGAGACTATGAGAGCCCTAGATGCTTTTCATATGATTTTTAAGGTCTTGATCATCAATATCAATTATTCCGGTATGGTATAAAAATTCTGGATCGGAAGTTTTACTCGAAGTTATATACTCGAAAAATGCTATATATGGATGTTAATTAATTTGTTTTTCAAATGGAATGAAGTAGTTAGATACATGATTGGGTTAAAATTGGATTGTGTCCTTTGTATTGCAGAAACTCCAAATGCCAGTTTACCTTTGGAAGTAGGCAATGGATATAACAGGTACATAGAGGGACAAGGTCCTGCCATGATCACACATGGAGGACATGGAGTATCCAACACAAGCAGTAGCAGTGGAATTAGCGCTGATATGGTCGACAGTCAAAAAAATCTCAGTAAGTTGTGGATCCAAATATAAAGTTTAAAAAGTGCTTTTAGATTGGCATGTGTTCACATTTGAAGGGTTTTTAACATGGAAGTCTATGGCAGATTTAGAAACTTGGACTGAAAAATCTGTTCACATGAGAGGTTTTCTGTTATACATGTTTTACTGTGCTGCACTTTGGAGATTTCAATGTGTGGAGAGCACAAGATTTATGTTAAGTTACGCGTACATGTACTTTTTGAGTTATTATCACCGTTTATGTGGTAGGGAATTTCCTAAAATTCTTTTAATCTTCAATACAATTTTAATGCCACCACAAGAAGTAGTGACTTTTTTCTGGACAGTGTTCAGCCGTTAGCATGTGTAACAAATGGCAATTGGTGACATTTGCATGTTAATGCCTTGTTTGTTTCTCAATGGAGAATAGATTGACCCCCTTTGTGTATCCTTCAGATTGTCGTTTTAAAAACTGAACCAGTCTTATGTCTTCTCTATACTCTTTTTAAGGTATTCAATACAAGCGAAAGCCAAGCTATTCTCCAAAAATACTCGATGAGACACAGTCAGGCTACAACTCTGATGATTCGAACTCTAATTCTGATGATTCTTTTGCGGAGAGTGATCACACATATATTCCCAGAGGGAAGGAGAGCGATTCTGATACCAGCATTGCGAGTTTTGCGACAGGACTTTCCCGTCAGTCTAGTCGTTGTAGCACCCCTAGCCTTTATGATGAGTTGAGGTAAAAAGTGTTAACTTCACTTATAAATCACACTATGTACTAGTCACATTATATAAGTTTACAACTTGAAAATATGGTTTAACATTTACCTCATGATCACAAACTTTCATGGCCTTATATGGATGTCTTATATGAAAGTAATTGACAAATTATGGTGAATCATTATGTACATGTACAATTTTCCAGAGACCTGAGGAAGGACATGGGATTAGTGACACCAGCAAAAGATGGCAGCACTAGTATTGGTGAGACTCTTCATTCAAGCTATGTTACATTATTTTGAGGCGGGGATTGATTTGCAAAAGATAATATAGAAAAGTTAGGAATTCCTGTTGTAACCATGGACACAATGATGTCATAGTAAGAGAACAATGGACTTAGGAATTCTCAACCTTTCAAAGTTTCTGTTTCTAACCTATAATATTTGTTTTCTAAAGTTTATGTCTGATATTAATTTACTATTTGAATGTGTAGTTACAAATATTATTTTTTACATTATTTTAGTGTATTATGTCACCCCCACAAGTGGTGACATATTGTTATCATCTCCAACTTTTTTTGGATGATGGTGTTCGGCAGTTGGCGTGTGTGTAACAAATGACAGGTGGTGACATTTTGCATGCTAATGCCTTATCTATTGTTTTTTGTACACATGGTTGCATCATTTATTATGACACCACAAATAAGAGGTGACATATTGTTATAGTCACATTTTTGTGGCCTTCATTCGGCTTTGGTACTCTTCATCAGTAACAGCATCTGTAACATACTGTTACACTTTTGTAACCATTTGCAATAACTTAATAGAGGGTGAAATTTGTCAGGTGTTAATGCCATGTTACAAAAAATTTATATAATTATGGTCTCCAGTGAAGGCATTCAGTGATTGGTGGTTAGCATTCAGGGTCTATATCAAATTGCAATAACCCACAAGTTTCTTTTATTGTAGGTTCAGCTGGTAAACGGGGCCCAGGCAGACCCAAGGGGAGTCGAAATAATACACCCGTCCATTCACCCATGTCTGTAAGTAAAAGTTCAAGATTCCCATGTGACTTGCTCCTTTGATAAACAACGATTTGCATACAGGGACCTTTAAGGCTTATAGTAGAAGATGCATTGAAAAGGGTGTTCTTCTTGGGACATGTGTATGTTTATACACATCAAGAGAAAATATATTTATATATGTGCCACAAACTTCTTACGATCAATAAGCCTTTAAATCAACCCTAAAACACCCCAAATTAAACATCTTCAATGACATGGCAATGCGTCTAGAAGAGGACAAAGTAAACATGCACCTTTAATAACTGTAAGAATGAAGCCCCATTATTAGGCTTTGATGCAAAGCTTCCTTTTGTGTATTAAAGTCTATCAATGGTGAAAATTGAATGAAATAAAAGGAAATCAATTTATACATCCTGAACTATTTTTATAGTGAACTGAAGAGTTATTTGTTTATTTGCAGTAAAAAAGTGAAATTTTTAGTCATTAGATGTCACCAGTACGCCATTATTTTTAAGAAATGGTAACATGTTTTCACCAAATTTTTTATGTTAATCAGTATCACCATTTTCATGTGTAACAATTGTTATCCCATCGAACGAAGTTCGGAGGGATATAGGGAACCCCTCCGTCTGTCCGTCCGTCCGAAAAACGGACTCGAAAGCCGATTTTTAAAATGGCCGCTCATTTCAAAATGGCGGCCATTTTAGTGCCGATTTTACAGTAATTTAGGTGCAATATGTAAAACTGTTATATCAATATGTTTTAAATGTAACAAAATTATAAAGGACATTAATAATGCTACAAATGTAGATATTAAAGAAGCACATGGCAGCCATCTTGAAAAATGGCGGCCTTTACTCGTCATTTTACGATTTTTGCTATAACTCAAAAAATAGTAAAGCGATTTTGTTCATATTTGGTATGTGAATACTATAAGCATTGTACACTGTCTAAAGACACTTTTGGTAGAAGGCGGCCATTTTGAAAAATTTTTTGAAAAATGCCAGCCATTTCTGTTCGCAACGCTTTGGCGTTGCCCTTGTTCTGGTTACACTTTTGTAACCATTTGTATGTGGTGGTATTTTGTTATGTTAATACATTTGTCCTATTATTTTAGGATGAACTTATATGGATATTGCAACCACGATTTTCTGGTATACATTGCTGTCCTTTGTTTTTATTCCAGGGTGAACGTTTTGGATTACAGCGCTATAATCTTCGAAATCGCAATGTGACATCACCAAATGTTAATCCAATTGTAAACCAGGAAACCGAAGGACAATTTGGGCAACTTGTTAAAAGACTACAAAAGATTTCCCATCGAAATAGCATGTTGGCGAGATTCACGATTGAACGTAAAGAAATTCTACCATCAGATGATGATATGTAATACATTTATGATGATCTCTTGAAAATTGAAGATGTGAACACTGAAGAATATGTTGAATTGTCTGATAGTGATATGTATTTGATACTGTGTTCCTTGGGATAAACTTATCTCTCCAGCATTGGATACATATACAGCACCTAGTAAAGAATTAGAAAAAATGGTTGGATGTATTGCTAGATTTCATTGCAGAATTATTTCCCTCATATTTCATTTATTTCCGCCATTTAAAAGGGGTTTCTCATTCTAAATGAAGGACCAGTTTTAATACACTACTAATAGACCATTCCAGAAAAATTGAAATAGAAAAAACGGTTGAATATTGATTTGCTACAAGTTGAACATTAGTTTGTATTTCATTGACAATTTGAAATTCATTTGAAAGTTCCAGGTTCTAGGAGACACATGTTTGTATTTCCTAGATGTATCATTTATTTGCTAATGAGTAACAATAGACAGATTATGTTTTAATTTCATTAAAATTTCTTTGAGAGAACTGATACTCTGCTGTTCTGATAATTAATCTGCAGTGAACATTTCAAGGAGGATTGACTCCCAGCATTCTTTCACCATCATCTTTTGACTGGCATGAACCAATTTGGTAATTACTACAATAACATTCATCTCCAGAATAAGCTTTTAGTTAGCAGACAGACATTACAGTAATATGATTACCAAATTGGTTCATGCCAGTCAAAAGAATATTGAGAAAGAATGCTGGGAGCCAATCCTCCTTGCGTACATGTAAAAGTTTGTGATAATTTTTTTCAATGCTTAAGTAATTGTGTTTTTATTTTGATATTATCAGAAATTGTATGTCAAAATGGACAATATAATGAGATAATAAATACTTTAATTTTAAAATGCTTTATATGAACACACGACACAGTGCCTTGGGAAAATATGTAACGTCTTTATCTAAAGTCACAAGTGTGACATATAATAGACAAGTTTATCACAAAATGGATGTAAATGTGATGTATTTTTAATCCTTAATGAGCTTTATTGTAAATAGAAACATTGATTTTCATATCACAAACAAGAAAAAACAAAACTCAAAAAATTTGAGACAAATTGTTGAGCTACCACTTTTTGAACAGCATCTGTAACATATTGTCACACTTTTGTAATCATTGTCCAAGTGATGACATTTTATTTTGTAAATAACTTGCTTCAGTCATTTTTCAAATGCTTTGTATTGAGATGGTGCCATGTTAAAATATGTATATATCAAACCTACAGATGTCTTATGTTAGACATGAAACCAAAAACATGTAAATTTCATGTTTTTTAACCCTGGATAGATAGATATTTTAAATAAAAGTTTGAAAAAGATCATTCAGCATATGTGTTGTACTTGTACAAAGGTTTCTATCCATATAATTATCCCATACAATTTTCCCAAAACTCATGCTATACATTTTCAGCAAAAAATTTATATTTTCCAAAGGATGAGTCTGGGAATGAGTCTGGGTATCGACTTAGAAAATATTGAAAATTGTAATGTCTGAAAAACCAACTCAATCACACATATTATTAAACTTCAATATCTTATCCTCCTTCTGAGATTACAAAAATATCAATTTGTATCACAATTGATGAAGAATATTGGCATCAAAGACAGTGCATATCACTTTGTCAGAATTGAAAAAAAATCAATGGCAAATATTAAATGAATTATTTATACAAAGAGTTTGAAACATATCCTCGAATACATTGCTGACTTTGTATAGACATTGAATGGTATTTCTGGATAAGTGAATTGGTGTTTGTCTGGGTAATCAAGGGATTATAGTCGCTCAAAGTTACTGAGGATCCAGTTTTGAGACTTCAATTGTGTTGGTGAAGTTACACATATTTCACTCAAATTCATGCTGAGCACAACATTTTGGTTTCAATTTTATAATCTCTATACATGACCCTGGTGATGAAGAGTCAGAATCAGTCAAAAAACCTACACCGGAAAACTGTGCTCATTGTGAAAACTAAAAGTGAAGCAACTTTTTTTCTGATATTTCTTACATCAAATGGCAGCCATCTTGTTTTTCCCCTTCAAATTAAACTGGCGGGAAATCAAAAATTTGAAAAAAAATTTAAGCCTTAAATATTTTTCAAAAGTATGATTTTCTTTTTAATTCTTTATGGGTCTTAAGTTATTTCTTCTTTGTATGTCATACATGTTGCCATTGGTGATATGATAATGACTATTTTTAAATTTGTTGTTGTTAAGATACTTATTCTGACTCTCAGCAGGGGATTAATTATGCATCAAAACTCGTGAAAAAGTAAATATACTTATCAAATATAACTAGGACAGTAATAAAAACCATATTTCACATACATTTGACTGAGGGACCAAAAGGGCATATATCTGGACACATCCTTAGACTTTCACCGCCATTCTCCCTTTGAGTTATAAACCTCTTCTTCATAAAATCTATTTATGCAATAAAAAACATGATCCTCTTTTTGGCTCACACAGTGAGCCTATGGGATTGACCAGGCGTCCGTCTGTCCGTCCGTTGGTCTGTCCGTCCGTCAACATTGGCCGCACAAATTAAAACTGCTATTCGGATTGAGTCATATCCACATTCATTTTATGTCTATCATCGCCAATTCCCAATTTCGCCCGGTTTCCGAGAAATTGTGGATTTTGACGTCAAAAAGTCAAATTTTCTGTAAATACTAGACACTTTTAGGAATATGCAACTTATGTCCTCTGGAGATTTCAAAGCTCTTGGAATTATGGTTTTTGGTGTTTACTTTATAAAATTTGACAAAAAGTTTCATTTTCAGGAAATTTTCTCATGTATAAAGTCAATGGCAGGTTTTGTGATTGACAAGTTTCTTAAAGTTTGCCTTATACTTGATCATTTCCTGCAATAAATTACATCATTAATAGATTTAAGCATTCCCTACATATTGCTCAATATATGTCAGCATCAAATTTTTACCGTTTTTGAGATATTTGACGTCAAAAAACAGTAAAAATAAGTTATGTTTCAACTTGCTTCAATTTGACCAAAATCATCTACAAGTTGCCAGGAGATCAAATCTGACATTAGTGTTAGGATTTGACCTTTACTTGATCTTCAGTGACCTTCGAAAGGTCAAAAAAGTTGATTTTTCAAATTGATTTTTGGATGTAAATTTTGGTCAGCTTAATCACAAAAGATCTTACTGAGCTCTGAATTAGTAAAATTTTCAAGGTCAAAGGTCATCAAACTAGGTCACACAACTATGCTATCTAAGTTTCTCAAGGTTTGATGACTACAAATCCAAATCAATATTTTTGTTTGAAAGTCATGATATACATTCCTCTGAAGGGTTCAAACTGTGTTAGCACAGGACCGTGGGTCCTTCATTTTTATATAAAAACATGTTTTTTCAGGGCTTTGGATCGATTATCTAATTATGTTAGGAACCATTTTTGGAGGAAGATAAGTTGATGACAAATGTCATATTCATGATGATCAAAGATATTACTGATATAATATTATTCTCATTTACAACAACATACCCATTTACAATGACTATATATGACTATTGACTCTCTGATGTCATTACAACATCATCAAATGTAAAATACAAAAATACAAGATAATTGTAAAATACAGATACAACTTGACAGAAATTTAAAAATATCAGTGTGATGTATCGTTAACACATTAATACAATTTTTAGATGAACTTTGCTAAATGTAAAATTACAAAAGATTTTTTGTGAGACATAAAATAATGTCAGGACTGCCTACAAAATTAAATTGTGTAAGGATGTCAAACAAATGTTTTCTTTCTGTAGTGTTTTTCTTACAAATCATGATGAAGTGTTGTTCATCTTCTGAAATACAACAAATATTACATACACGTTCATCTACAGGTTTTGGATTAGGCTTCTAATGATGACCAAGTTCTATATGTAACTTGTGGGAACTAAGCTAAATCTACAAATTGCTTGCCTGTAATTTTTATCTTTGATATTTAAATAACTCTCTCTTTCAGACTGTGACATGCACTTTTATAAATACTTTCAAATATTAAATATTGTTGGTACAACTGATTATTCCTACCCAATGTACACTACTTCTCAACACAGCACATACTGAGACTGTACTGATATGCCACCTTTAAAAAGGTTTAGTAACTACTGTATCACATGATCTAGGTCACATGATCATACATGTACTTTAGTGTTGGGCCTGCTTTTGGATCTTCTGGATGTGGTTAGTTCCTAGCTGACTTACTTTACCATATGCCCACACTCACAGCCCAAGTAGCTTTATTGTCAGGCATTCCACCAACAGTACTGCACTGGCAGACTGGTCACTCTTTTGTAATTTATATTTTAAGGTAGTTGTCACTCTTTTAATGTAGTTGTACAACAACAGAGCAGTTGTGTTAAGATAATTGTACAACATAGTAGTTGAGCGTTAAGGTAGTTGTGCAACATAGCAGTTGAGCATTAAGGTAGTTGTGCAAATTATACATGATCAATAAGGAAGTTGACTGATATAATATATGATATGATATAAAATATTTTATAAATTTCTCTTGTTTATTTTTTTTGGACAAAATGTCCCTCACAAGACATTTTTGAATTTAACATAAGTTCTTAAGACAGGGTAATTAATGTATCTTTCGTCCACTGAGATTTATAATTCTGATAGTGTTTTTGTTGTTGTCTTGATAAAATTATTGTCATCATCAATCTTTTGAGTATCCCAATAAGAAAATAAATCACACTTTTTTAATATATCAATGACTTTGTTTGACCAAGTGCCTTTAAAACCAAATTGACTAAATAGAGAAGATAATTAGCATTGGAAGCATAAAATGATTCAAATTTTAGTGTTTTCCTTGAAAATGAATTTAGACAAAATAACAACAAGTCTCTTATAACATCACAGTCCTTGTCACCATAGTAAATTAAAAAACGATAACTGCATATTTATTACTTTTTTTTACTGTATTTATTAATTTTCCTTATATTATTTTAATAAACATACACATTTACAATAACATACACATTTACATAAGGGTTATGTACTGGGAGGTTTTGGATATGGGGTTTATCCAGAGGGAGATATGCATATCTCACGTGGGATGAACCTAATATCCAAACCGACCATACATAACTGCTTTATCCTATACCAAGTAGAGTTTTCTAATTTTCTTTCAATTTTTTTTCAATTTTTTTTTATTTTTTCAATTTTTTCACATTTTTCTATTTTTTTCAATTTTTTTTCAATTTTATTTCTTTTTTCAATTTTTTATTTTTTTCACATTTTCACTTTTTTCAATTTTTTCTTATTTTTCTGATTTGTTTTCGAAGCGCGAAGATATGCCCTGGAGCGGGAGATATGAAGGTTCAGGATATGGAAACCTCAAAATCAGGATACGGGATATATATTACCAACTTATCTCCTTAAAACTCTACTTGGCATAGGATAAAGTAACATACACATTTACTATTACAATAACGTACACATTTACAACAATTTACTCATTTACAATAACATACACATTTAAGTTGGTGGTCTACAAAGTAAGATTCTTTTCAACTCTCTCCTGAATGTTTTCCCAAAAATGAAGTAGAAAATAAAATTACAAGATGAATTACAAATGTAAAGGAACTCACGTAATCTGATAATGTAAGGGAAAGAGATGTAGATTTCCATCATTTGATACTCTTGAAGGATAAAAAGAATGACGTGTACCAGGCACACCACAGATAGGAGCATAAATACAGACACTATAGCTATCATTGTTAGTGTTTGTTTTCTGTCTTCCAGCTCATTATTGGTCATTTCATTGATTTGTTGAACACTGCGTCGTGATTTCAGAATTGATTGGACCAGTTTCATGTTCAGTACTGACACTATTATCACTGGTCCAGCATAGGTAAATATGACATAGTAACTAACATGTCCCCAAAATAATGAATTAAGTAGATCCAAGTCAATAGTGTCAGAATAAGTAATGACAATCATTGGTATATTATATACAATCGACACAGTTGTTAAAATTACTACAGCCATTTTCATTCTTTTGATAGTAGAAATATTCTGGGCTTCTAGTGGTTTTGTGATGTAAATATATCTGTCCACTGTCACTAAGACAACCATCCAGATAGACAATATTTTAGGTATATCCTTGAATGTAGCCAGATGCATGCATGTCATACCACTGTAGAAGTTGAACTGTCTCATGCAAGGAAGATGTAACGCAATGGTTATTAAAAAAGTTAAATCCGTAACTGCTAAACTTTTTAATAAAAACACACGGGTGCTTTTTGTTTTTTCTTTTGATAGAACAATCAGAGCTAGAATGTTCCCCGTCATTCCAAATACAGCTACAGTGATACTAAGTGCAAACATCACATCTCTAAAGTGTATTAAAGAATAATACCCCTGAAATTATAAGATAAAACTGCTTAATTGCTTTGTCATATACATGTAGGTATGTTAAAAAATTGCAAATAAGAATTGAATGAATGTGTGGAATGAGTAGAATTACAAACATGTGTAATTTTAATCAAATCCTGAAATTATAATTTATTTCTTAATATCATATATTTTAAAATCCCAAGAATGGGTAATATTAGGGCTCCTCGGGGATTACTATCCTCTTGTCAATTGGGTTTTCGGGGAATTTTAGATTACAACCCTTTCCTTATACTTTTATACTCAGTGGGTTAAGTAAATTTTAGGAAGTGGAGAACTTGTCGCTGGACAAAGGAACATGATTCTTCACATTTACAAACAAGTTCTCTTAAAATGCGTAGTTTAAAAATGGACTTGTGATTTGGAATTCTAAATCATTATATCAATTGCAGGTATAAATACATAGTCATTGAATTTTGATGATTTGTCGTTACATTACTAAAATAAAACCATATGTATCAGACGTGAATTTTTCAAATTGTATTGCTGTTACTCACATATAGACTTACATGGTTTATAGGTGGATAGTTGACGCTTACATTTAGACTTGCATTGTCACTTGCATTGTAGAGAAGTGTATCGTCAACACTCATTGATGTCGTAAAATTCTCAAAGCTGACCACCTTGCTTCTATTCTTATCATGTGGCAGAAGTTCCATTTTCTTTTTGTCGATTTAGATGTTAAAATGAAACTAAAACTCCTTTCCTCCAAGTCTAGTTGTAGATTGATGAGCATCAAATTCACTTGTGAATAGTTAAAATATTGCGCCAATCTATTATGGATGAAATGTAAGGCTCTGCTGGCTAGGGGACACCCATGGGATAATGGGCAACCATAGCCACATGACTAAAGACAAATATTTGTTATGAGAAAGGAAACCATTGTTTTAATTTGTTTTTGTGACACATAAAGTATTTATATTATAATTCAAAGTGGGAAGCACTCAGGGTAAAGGTTAGAAATTTAACATATATTCCCTTAAAATACCAGGGCTTTGTATAAAAAACCTCCTACCCACGTACCCTCGTACCCACGTACGTGGGTCCTGACCCAGTCTTTAAAGAGTTAAATTTTTAAATGTTTAAAACATTATTCAATCTCAATGTATGCTTAATTATGGATGAATTTATGTACCCATATGCCTTTATTTCTAGATCGGACATCTGTCTCGTCATAAAATAAAGCCGGCATTGCATAATGTTCATTTGAGCTATTTGAGTGTTGTTTTTGATATATCGAAGCGATTTTTTGTTGATCGGGCAGTCTTACAGTGTACAACCAATCTATTGCTTGGCGCAAATTCGACCAAGCGCATATATTTAGTATTTTTGTCAGTCATACTTTTAATAGTCCTATACCTTTTAATTTACCATAATGTATATAGAATTTTGTATAAATGAAGTGTAATTATATCTATGACAATCTAAATAACGTTACAAAGATCGATGCGCAGATCCACGTTTTATTGAGTTTGAATCTCACGCGTCATGCACGTGTAGTTATTAGCCGCCTAAACTTCCCGGAAGAAGTCTGAATATTCACATTGGAAATTTGTTATACTCCTAGATTGCCTTTATATACGTTATATTGAACAGGATATAGGTCCATGCCTAAGGTAAGTCCATATGTAATTTAGATGTAATTTGAGTTAGGTCTGCAGTAGATGTAAAAGGCCAATAATTAACTCTTTAAAGACTGGGTCAGGACCCACGTACGTGGGTACGAGGGTACGTGGGTAGGAGGTTTTTTATACAAAGCCAAATACCAGATCACTTTACGGAAATGAATTTTTCCTTTTTGGAATATAGGGTGTTCAACTAGATAACAGCAACGCCATGGGCTAGCAAATCCCACCGAACATCTAATACTTATCAGTGTCAGACAACACGGCTTTAAGTAGTCATGTCCCTAAATGGCCACAACATATCTCTTGCCAAAATATATTGAACAAAAAGATGATTCTTGTATGTTTTGGGATTTTGATGATCTAAAAACTGCTACTTAAATGGCAGAAAATGCAAATATTTGAAAAGACCAACATTTTTTTAATTTTTTGGAAAATGGCTCAAACAATTTCATTAAGTTATGAAAAATAACATTTAGATGATTCAGCAATATTAAACTTGGATGGGGCCTTTAAGATATTTTCAGCAATATTAAACTTGGATGGGACCTTTAAGATATTTTCAGCAATATTAAACTTGGATGGGACCTTTAAGATATTTTCAGCAATATTAAACTTGGATGGGACCTTTAAGATATTTTCAGCAATATTAAACTTGGATGGGACCTTTAAGATATTTTCAGCAATATTAAACTTGGATGGGACCTTTAAGATATTTTCAGCAATATTAAACTTGGATGGGACCTTTAAGATATTTTCAGCAATATTAAACTTGGATGGGACCTTTAAGATATTTTCAGCAATATTAAACTTGGATGGGACCTTTAAGATATTTTCAGCAATATTAAACTTGGATGGGACCTTTAAGATATTTTCAGCAATATTAAACTTGGATGGGACCTTTAATATATTTTCAGCAATATTAAACTTGGATGGGACCTTTAAGATATTTTCAGCAATATTAAACTTGGATGGGACCTTTAAGATATTTTCAGCAATATTGAACTTGGATGGGACCTTTAAGATATTTTCAATAAACTGATTCTATTTTACTAAAAAGGCATTCACAATATATACCTGTATTGTCGACTAGTGAAATGTTTGTAGTCATATCTTAGTATTTACATATGAATTAGAGACTAGGCATATTTAGATAACATTAAATATAATACTTTAATCAAGGTAAAACTCCTGTTCAGTGTTTAAAGTTATTTGTATGCAGATGATACAAAAACAGTTTATGAAAATGTTGACATTATGTCAACTCATTTGATTCCCTATTGGGAAGATGACAAAATGCCAAACAATTATGATTTCAATATCTCAACAAAATAATGTTGTTCATAAGCAATTGGTTCAATCAACCTTTTCTTTTATTATATTTTAACATGAATTGTTCAGTATTCCACAAAGCAATTCCACAAAGCAATTTCCCAATAACTCCTAATTTTAAGATTTAATGGATCACCAGCAGTCACGCTTATAAATTCTCATTGTAGGGCATTCCATGAAGTTTCTATGGAAAGATCCAGTGAACTGATGTTCATCTTACTTAATTGTGACAAAGTTTAGAGATATGATACATTTACTTTAAAAATACTAAAAGCATTTTGTTTTGTCCACTAAGTCAATATGGAATCATTCTTAAATTATCAAGGTGAAGTCAACTTCATCAACTTCGAACCTGTCCTAAAAAAAACATAATGATTGAGCGTGGGAACCTATGATGGGTGAAGTTTGAAACCTTGTGAACCAAGAGTTCTTTACAGAATATGATTTCAATACCAAATTATGAATAAATTTAAACCTGTTTTAATTTGGACATTGTTGACATCATTTCAATGTCTTCCAACGCCACTCATTTTTTCAATCACATTTTGCTGTTCATGAGCGTCCAGTTGTTCATAATTTGCAAGCTCTAATGAGAATGTTGCAGTTCCAGATGTAATTGTTCTAAGATCAGTGGAGTAGCCCAATAGATTGCTCAGAGGTGCCTTGCATAGAACAACTCTCGTATCACCACGTGCTTGGATCTCACCTATTTGGCCGTTACGTCTTGAGAGATCACCTAATATAGAGCTCAATCTTTGTTCATCAGTATTTATCTGGAAAAACATTTCAATTACATTTCAATGAATAAATCTCCATCAAAATGCATGTTGTTACAATACCAGAGACTTGGCTGATGGAATGGGCTGGAGTGTCCTGCTTACAAACCTTTGATGGACTGATGTAAAAGCTCGGACATATGTTTGATTTGATTTGAAAACTATACTGATTCTCGGTAGCTCTATCAAATAATCAATACAAAAAACTGATCTTCCCAGAGGCCCAGTGATACATTCCTGAATACAAGTCACAAAATGGTGCCTAACCACTTCTAAATTGTCACAGGACCATATGTCAATTTAGTGCAAGGCTTAATTGGACTGGTTTTTAAGATTAATGACCTGGTTTTTAAGATTAATGACCCCATGGAAAGTTTATAAATATATTTCTCAAGTCTATCAAAATACAAATGTACATCAATTAATCTTCCATGGGGCCTCTTGGTGAAAAACTTTACCTCGATGGCCATCATTGGCTGTAGCAGCACACTAGAGCCACGGCCCAGGGCTTTCTGTACGCACTGAGAGGCGCAAGCTGACACCATAGGAAGTGACGTACCATGACCAATGCTAAATCTATGCAGCTCCACTTCTACGTCTGTCACCTGATACCCAAGGATAGGTCCTGAAATATTGAATAAAATACTTCATTTTATTGACATTGACATACAGTTCATGATCATTTCTAGATAGCTCATAGCATAATTAAAGAGACATTGTCCATTGACATTGGAATTCCATATATTTTAACAAAATATATGTCACATATAAAATCTGATGTGTAACTAAGGACAATCTGACAGCACATGAAAGTCCACCCGTATAGTTCAGCGGTAGCAAAGGTACCTCTAACGCAATAGGTCCCGGATTCGATTCGGGATATACCCAAGAGGTATTGCTCGTTGGTGGTAAACAAAATACAATACAATAAAAGATAATGAAAGTCTATAATGACCTCTTCAGTTCCTGTTACCACTTAGGTAATTGTTTACCCAGAGACCTAAAAATTACTTTATCAAACAATAAAGTTGTTTTAATTAATTAAAACTAGAAACAATGTTGATCTTTTTTTTAAAATATCACACAAATCACGTATTTTGATATTTTTAAAAATTGTTCTTTATAAAATGCCAATACGGTATACCGAACAGCTAAAAAAGTGAACACATTCCCTTCAGTCTTTTCATGTGATTGCCGTTCATGTCACGCATATGTCCAAAATATGTGTATATATCACGCATTTGTTTCGAAAATATTTGCACCTACCCCCTCTTTCTCTTGCATGAATGTGTTTATTTCATTGAATATACAATATTCCATAACCCTGGTTTGGAGTCAAAAAATTCAAATTATCCAGGTCATTCCTAGAAAGTATTCAATACTGGTACAACTTGTGCTATTTACCTTGTGCCAGAGCAGACTGTACCCCATTTTCAATGGCCTTCAAGTGATGACGTTTGATTCGTTCTAACTGATTATCCTGACTGGGAACAACAATGACATGTTTCGGCACCCCTTGGTTTTCAGCTGGATATATAGTTAGGGTCATCTCAACTAGGTGTCTCTTATCACCCAAGGTCACATCCAAGATGGCCGACTCTTCAACCGATTCCAGAATTGTTTCTCTGTATGCAATTTGCATTGGACCAAGATAAGCATCCACTTTATATTCCTTGCGGAGACGATCATGTATAATTTCAAGATGCAGCTCTCCCATTCCAGATAATATAGTTTGTCCAGAATCGGGGTTTATTGAGACGTGAAAGCTTGGATCTTCACGCTGCAAACACTCAAGAGCAAAATCCAAGTCTTTTTGTTTAGATAAGGATGGTGGTTCTATTGAACAAAAAAAGACTGGATCTGGGATGGCTACTGCAGTCAGGAGAGGTGATTCATCGTTATCATGAGATTTGTCTTTTGCAAAAAGTTTTTTGGCACGATTAGCAGCAGTGAGATTTGTCGTAATTGTATCACCCGTTTTAGTCTGAAAAAACAGTACAAAATCATATTATATCTAGAGCTTGAAAGTAATTGGCACAAGCAACTAGGGCTGAACATTTCAACATCTTTATTAGATCAATATTGCAATTATCATTGAAAGCCCATGCAATTATCAACTAGATACAGTTATTAAGAATAAACCTTAAATATGAGCAGTGCCTGTATAATTATGTTTATAAATGTTTTTTTTCAAATCATATATAACAATCTTGTACAGCGACAATTAACATTATAATGATTTTAATTTTGCTATAGTGCAACTACCCAATGGGCCTCTGGTATTTCAGTTAGAATGTAAGTTATTATATTTTGTAAAATGTTATTTTGGGTAGAGTAGTTAGAATGTAATTTATAACATTTTGGGTATAGGTAGAATGTAAGTTATTATATTTTGGGTAGAATGGGTAAAATGTTATTTTGGGTAGAGGAGTTAGAATGTAATTTATAACATTTTGGGTAGGTAGACATAAGTTATTATATTTTGTTAAATGTTATTTTGGGTAGACATGGTAAAATTTCCGAGTTATAAGTTTCTTAGTTATATGTAAGTTATTATATTTTGGGTAGAGTAGTCAAAATGTAATTTGCTGATATTGGGTAGAGTAGTTAGAATGCATTACACTTTTTTTATAAGTAGAATGTAAGTTATTATATTTTGGGTAGAGTAAGTAAAATGTAATGTTAAATTTTTTGGGTCGAGTAGTTAAAGTGCAATCTATTATATTTTGGGTAGAGTGGGTACAATTTTATTTTGGGTAGAGTAGTTAGAATGTAATTTAAAACATTTAGGGTATAGGTAGAATGTAAGTTATTATATTTTGTAAAATGTTATTTTGGGTAGAGTAGTTAGAATGTAATTTAAAACATTTTGGGTATAGGTAGAATGTAAGTTATTATATTTTGGGTAGAATGGGTAAAATGTTATTTTGGGTAGAGTAGTTAAAATGTAATTTTGGGTAGGTAGAATGTAAGTTATTATATTTTGTTAAATGTTATTTTGGGTAGACATGGTAAAATTTCCTAGTTATAAGTTTCTTAGTTATATGTAAGTTATTATATTTTGGGTAGAGTAGTTAAAATGTAATTTGATGACATATTGGGTAGAGTAGTTAGAATGCATTACACTTTTTTTATAAGTAGAATGTAAGTTATTATATTTAGGGTAGAGTAGGTAAAATGTAATGTTCAATTTTTTAGGTAGAGTAGTTAGAGTGCAATCTATTATATTTTGGGAAAAGGTAGAATGTAAGTCATTATATTTTGAGTAAAGCATGTGAGTCAAAACTTATAGTTTGGGTAGAGAAGGTAAAATTATCCATTTCCTAGTCCACAACATCCCATCTGTTACATTGCCTATTAAAACCTGAGACAATTGCAGATAACGATGTAATAATTCCATACTGCACAGTATTGATCGTAAATAGTGCATGTCATCTGCATACATATTAATCAGATTTTATTAATCAACGAAGCATTTTGTTTTGTAAGCTTGGGAAGATGGCAGATAATCTATATCTGAACACACATGCATATTTTTTTAGTTTTAGTCTAGGTCAGCGGTCCTCCATTTGTATTTACTTCAAGAGCGTCAGAAGGATTTGCCAAGGGGAGGGGCGATTTTCGGGTATGGATGGGTCGCGCATGAAGTGCGGCGTTTTGCGGATCGGGAAGCATGGCCCCAGAAAATTTTCAAATTTAGACCCTCTGGTGCATTCTGAGTATATCTCAGAACAAGATTTCAAATAATAACAAATAGTACCGTGGGTACTGGGCTCACATAGTGCATTCAAAAGTGAATGATGGCTAAAATGACAGAAAATGTAAAAAACGAATATAATTTTTTGCCGATTTTTTGTAACAAAATTATTTCATACGACTACTCTTTACAAAGACATGGCTTTTTACAATGCAGGGCACCTGAATTTATTTGTAAAGCTAGGAAATGGGCCAAAAGTGAATTTCGCTTGATTTTTCAAGACAAAAATTGTAGCCATTTTGAAAATAGGCGAGCTTTTGAAGCAGGAGTCACAGGTTTTTTTTCTTTATTGATGTTGAACAAAAACATTTTAAATGGGAATCCTATCTATAGAGGATTTAAAAAGAGACAAGTGTTGACAGACAGAGGTTTTAAAACTTGCCACTATTTTGGACTGACTGATAGACAGATGGACAAATCAATGTTAACTAAACTGGCTGAAAGTAAAAAACAGATATAATTTTTTGCCAATTATTTGTAACAAAATTATTTCATACATCTTCTCTTTACAATTACATGGCTTTTTACAATGCAGGACACCTGAAATTATTTGTAAAGCTAGGAAATGGGCCAAAATTGAATTTTGCAGGACAAAAATGGCGACCTGATTTTAAAAATAGGCGAGCTTTTGAACCAGGAGTCATAGGGGAGATTTCTGTATTAATGTTGGACAAAAATAACTTAAAACAGGAATCTTTTCAACGGAGGTTTTAAAACGTGCCACTATTGTTGACGGACAGACGGCAACGGACAGACGGACAAGTGAGTGATTGCAAAAGCTCACCATAATTGTGAGCTAATAAAATCAAGAAAAATGTGTTTTTAGAAAATCTTTTTAATCTTTGATGTGTCACCTCCTTTTTATTTCTTTTTATTTTTAATTGTCAATGGCACAACTGTATTTACTTTTAAATGTTTAAAGTTAGAAACCAGAAAGTATAATGACAAAATGAATTATATACTTATGTTTTTACTTCTTAACGGCACATTACAAAAAAATATTTTAACCTTGACTTTTAACTTGTAGAACCAATATGCCTAAGGATCATTTCAGCAAATCTCCCACCATGACCATGAAGTTAGTAGATTGAAATCAATAAATACCAAACATGGAAAAAGCAATATCAAACATTTGAATCAGCCATACTTTACGTTCTAACAACTTTAACTTTATGTTCATAAATAACTGTATTCTGTAGTAATATCAGAGCAACTATATGATCAGCAAAAATATGCAACAACACAGAAACTGATGCATGCAATTAAGTCCCTTACAAATCAATTTACTGTTTTATCTACAATTCTCCTAGTCCCTAGGCTAAGGTAGTTGTATGTCCAGAGGCCTAAAGATAACTTTATTACAAAGTGTATATATTTCTACATTTCTGTATCTTATACTTGAGTGGATTTGGGGTAGACATTACCCGGGAATATGTATCATATCTGAGGAGTGGGCAGGATATATTTTATATGTCCCGCTCCAGGCCAAATGCGGGCAGATATAATATATCCATCCCGCACAAAAATGACACTAATTTGAGTGATTAAGAATGAGCTACCAACCTAAGATTTGAAAACCGAATCAATGTTGAGGATTTTCTATCAAGCATGAGATACACCAGCTATATAGGGTATATCCCTCGGGAAATATGTATATCTCCCAATGGTCCCTTTGGTCCCTCAAGGAGATATAGAGATTATCCTATATGAGGTTCAGGATATTGGGATTATCCCGAGGCCAATATAATATATCTGCCCGAGGGCCGTGGTTGCAACCAACCGTGGAATATTCTTTAAATATTCATGTCCAGTTTTGTATTCCTGTTTCTTTCCTATTCAAATCTTTGATTATTAACGCCGGTACACTGCTCCTTCCCTTCTTTAAAGCATCAAACAGGTCGAGATTGTCTGCGTTTTTCTCCATTGTCGTTTACAGTATGCGAACGTTACAAAAAAGAACCAATACGGGAACAGCGATTATGACGTAGCGGGCAGATATAATATATCTGCCCGCTCGGAGCGGGACGTAAAGCTATATCTGCCCGCTGATGAAAATATAAGTTTTTACAAACCGGCTTTATGTACCCGTAACACGTCCAAGTATGGGATAAATAAATATATCCCTCGGGATAAACCCTATATCCAGAACCTCCCAGTACATAACCCTTATATATTAGAATGACCATGACATAATTATGCTTCATGATTTAACAAATTTTGGTGTCACAACTTTATTTTCTCCATGTGTTTCCTATGTTATGGAATAGGAAAAGTCTCCAAAACCAAATGACAAGATTTTTGAATTTTTGTGCACCCGTAAGTTTTATAACTAGATTTAGTATAAAGAAATTAAAATAATAGATCACCAGCTTTGTTTTTCTATCATTGATCAATTTTCAATTATATATTCTTTCTAATACATATTTTGCTATTATTAGTGCAACAAAGACACATTAGAAAATGTCATTACCAGGTATAGTTCATGAAAACAAAATGATGTCTCATAATATTAAAATGAAGTAAAAACATATCTTTCAAAAGTGTGATATCACAAAATTCTTATGTCTTCAAGCTGAACACTTATCAACTCATTGCTCCTGTGCTAGTATTTGAGGGTTTGATGTCATTTGACTTGATTTAATGCATTTTAGGGCGTTAAATAAAAAAGAACATTCAGAAACTGTTTTTTATAAAAATTTATATAAAACAGAAGATTAATTTGAAGGGGCCTTAATTTACCATAACAATGTATCGTATTTATGATGTAAATCATAATAGGAATAAAAAAACAAAATGCTGCACGGTTTTTACAGTTGCCATTGACCGTGAAAGTCTCTAGTAACATGTTAATTATTACTTGACTATTGATTGTCATTATTATTAAAAACAGATAATTATTTGTATTTCCAACTAAACTACCATGAAGACAGCTTTTATAAAAGGAGTTATAATCATAATTATCGTATGGACAGCCATACTGCTACTCGTTTATCAGCTGAAGATTCTAAATCTCCAACACTTAACTATACCATTTACTGGAAAAATTAATATAAGGAATATAGAAAGCAGAGAAACCGTTTGGAACAATCAAACTTTTAAGGCTGAAGAAACATCAAAATCAAGGGTAATTATAGATCAAAAACTAAACCTTGAAAAATCAGTGACAGCAAAATCAATTGGAAAAAATGAGGTGAGAAATCGAACTATTGGAACGGAAAAAAATTTCATTAGTTTAAAATCAAGCAAGAAAAATGAAGATGGGGAACAAATTAGAAGCATTAATTCATCATTAAAGCATGAAACATATGGAACTGAAGTACAACTGACTTTTAGAAGTAAAAATCAAAACATTTTTGACAATGCCTATCAATTGGATATCACTAATCTTAGAGTTTATGTCTATGAATTAGACCCAGGGTTTAACCTAGATGCAATAGACTGCCTTAATAAAAGACCAAAAAACTATACACATGGTGCTGGTTGTCACTATGATGAAAATCGTGGCTATGGACGAGCTGATGGAGAATTTGGTAGAGGGGTGAAGATCTTTAAACAGTGTCAGCATGGTATAGAAGTGATATTTCATAACAAACTTTTGAAGAGTCCATATATGACAGAAAATCCTGATGATGCCGATTTATTTTTTGTGCCATATTATGCCTCTTTGATCTGTTTCTGCCAAGAGAATGTGAAACATTCAGACACGGCGATATGGGAAGTTCTCAAAGCATCTAAGCCTTACATACAGAAGAAACCACATTTCTTTGCAATAGGAGTTCCACAAAGGGATTTATTCTCAAATCCAAAATGGACCCCCCACTGTCATTTTTTGAGAAACAGAACACAGTTGGATTTTGTAAAGTATGCACACATTGAATCAAATCCTCTGTTAAAAGATGGCATTGATATACCAAGAGAATCGTATATTCATTTCATCAGCCCTGATGTAGCGTTTCCACGCATCAAAAAGGACATTTTAGTTTTCATGGCAGGAAAACCACTTGGAAAATCCCTTCGGAAAATACTGATCAGACAAATAACTGATAAAACGGGCAATAATTCATGGAAAATCGGGACTTATTTTGATTTGACTCCAGGAAAAAAGTCATGCTGGGATTCTGCTTCATTAAAACTATCTAAGATTAAGTGCTTACTTAAGTCGGCACAAAGGAGTATATTTTGCCTTCAGCCCCCCGGTGACACCCCAACAAGGAAATCATTCTATGATATGATGCTAACAGGATGTATACCAGTGATATTTACCTATCACCCGACATATTTCTACCCATTCCAAAATCTCATTAAGTATAACTATCCTTTCAATTATGACAACTTTACTGTTTATATCAAAGAGGAACGTATTACTAAGCAAGGAGAGAACATCATTGATATCTTGTCAAAAATCCCTAGGGATAAGATCATGAGTATGCAGGAACATTTGAAGATGATTGCCAAATATTTCCAATATGGTACATATGGAAATGGGGAGGATTTTTCAAAACAGATTTGTAATAATAATGGAGTGTTCAAAGATCCAAATTAGAGAAAAAGATATGGTTGCAATATTTTATTAAGAAAATTTGATATAAATTATTAGAATTGACATTTCATCAAAAAACTTCAAGTTGAAATTATGAGTGGCTTCTTATTTTTTTCTCTTTGAAAAAATGCATTAAAATATAGCCAGATTTATCCACAATGTAATGTATTGTGAAGAAATATCCATGTACATGTACCGTTAATAGAAGTCAAGTTTAATTATAACAATTTTCCTGTTTCCTATTACAGAATTATGACAGTTTATACTACAGCTTGGACCATAAATAAATGGGAAGTCGATATTCTATCACCATTTCCAAACCATGCTGGTTCAAAAGCCCATACTGTAGTTTCCAATATTGTCAAGATACTTATCCCCAAAAATGAAAATTTTACATTTTGTACATTCTTATTCCCTGATGTATGGCCTCTTGAAAAATCTCTCATTTTTAACATAGGAAATCCTCACTTCAGCAAATCCACACTTATTTATTTATGGTCCAAACTTCATATCTAGAATACAAAAGGTAATATGATAATATAAAGGTCACATAAGTGACTTCACATGTTTGCAACATAACTGATAGAACATATTGTTTATTTCCTTAAATATACTTTCTGAGAAATAGCAATATTCTTAAGTGAGTAAAATGATACTTGGGTATCAATTTATGTTATTTTGTCAAGAGACAAATACAGGGTGACACAAAAAATGCCTCCCACTAATTTTGGAATAACTTTCTAAATAATGAAGGAATCTTAGTGATTTTTTGTGTAAATAGAGTGTTCAGTGGAAGAAAGATTTTTGAGATTTAGAGATACCACTTTTTCTGTTCAGGTACACTATCTGTTATCACCCTGACAGATGGAGGAATGAATAGACAGACAAACGGACGGACAAACGAATGTATGGACACTCAGAGTGTCTCCCTCTTAAAATTTGTTCAGTAGATAGTCTGTTTAATCATTACAATAGGTCTTACAATTTTAAAGAAATCTTAATTTGAAAGGTGTTTTTGATTGACAGGTAAGCAGGAATTTATTCAGTCTTTATAATGATAATGTTTTGAATCATTGAGAAATTTGTAACGATTTGTACTTGATAGCCCTGCAATGTGACATCAGTTCTTTGGAAAGATGTAAGGCCAACAAAATTTGATTTTTGTTTTAATATTTTTAATTATGGTAACACAGTCTAGTATATGTATTTAAAACAATTTCTTTTACTGTATTTGTAATTATAATTTTTCAGTGCTCTTTCCAATGGAATTTTTGAATGTGAAACTAATGTATTTTTTCTTTTGTTTAGCCTTAGTTTGCACGTTGCTACCTCCCACCTCATGGTATATCATCTCGTTACATGACTGCAAAATGTTGGCAAAAATAAAAACATTACAGAGGTTGATAACTTTGTCTTAAATTGTTAATTGTGGTAAATAGAATCTACTAAAGAGATTCTTACTCCCATTTTAGTACTCCTTTAAGTTTAACCACACTGAATTAAGGCAAGACATATCGTTGACAGGTTTATTCATGCAATAAGGAGTCTTTTTAGGTGGATTCATCATTGCAATATAAAAAGAAAATGTTCAACATAAAAACAGTTAATGTGTACTTGTTTTCTAAAATTCAAATATTAGTGAATGGAAATATCATCAGGCTTCAACAAAAAAGAGAATATGAGAAAAAATGAGAATAAGAGATAAATGCTGGAAAGAATGTTCATGACCTCAAGGTGCTTAGATGCATTCTTCAACTTGAACATTTCCTTTATTCATTATTCTATATATCTATATCTATAATTCTGGAAGAAGGATAGTCCTGTATAATCCAGATCTTTTTATGTATTATTTTCATATCATGTAAAGGGGGGCGTTGTTTATTTGCTCACTGGACATTATTGATTGTTTTTAGATAATATAAGTTCAGTATGGTGTGGAAAGCACCCAATTATAGATATTTATCAGGAGGATGCAGCGAATTACAAAACGTGTCACTTTTACCACAGTTTAGTTTAAGTAATGATGAAGTTCTTCATTATCATCCACTTGATTTCTTTTGAGATTCTATTTTTTCTGATATATTTCTGATATAATACCTGGTCATTCCTCGATATTTCTTGAACTATGTCCAGTGGGGTGGGCGCTTATTAGGTGCGTATATGGCGATTACGGTATAGAGAAAACGATGAAACAACAGACAAATTAATTTTTGCCTTAAATATATACAGGATGCACCATTTTTAGATATATATATCACCCACTCATCAACAATCCCCGGGAATTTCTTCGTTGCTTTTTGGATCTATTGGAGAGATATTAATTCCATATACTGATAAATATTAAAGTTGTTGAGTTTAAAAAACAATAAATGTTAAGAACTTCAAATTGAGATAAAATATTCATGTTTTGATTGTGATTATCATTTACAATTATTACTTTAGTGTTTCATAACATTCAATGTATACTTAATCCTCATAATCTACTTAGTATTGGATAAATCAGTTATTAAATGCTCGATTTTTGATAAGGATATATCCCTCGGTAAATACAAAACATCCACCGTCGGTCCCTATTAGCCTATATGGTCCCTCGGGTAGAAATATTGTATTTCCTTCAGATATACTCTGTATCAAAAACCGCCCATTAAATTTTAGCTAAAATTTATTAAAAGACAATATAATAATTGAGATTTTGTGTATAATTACTTAAAGGAATATTCCTTGCCAGACCCTTTCTCTCTTGATATGGTAGCTATAATCATATATATAGTTTCCATATTTAGCAAAACATGGGAAAATGTTTTAATATGGTCAATATTGATCATTTAAAAATCTAGTGCTTATTTCCAGCGAGCTGCCATCTTTTAAGATTTCTTGCAGGAAATGATGTCATCAACTCTCAACTTCTATAACCTTGCCAATAACAGTATAAGAAAGTAGCACAAAATCACTTCTAGACATTTAGTGATCATTACTTTCTGTGCAAAAATATTTTCAGGGCTTGTCAACTTAGAATAAAAGAAGAGATTTTCAGAAGGATTAAATAAGATACAAAGTTGAAAAAGAATATTTAGCTGGTTTTGTAATTCTTAATAGCTCCTCACCTAATGCTATATGCAAAGTTGAGAGTCGATGACATCACTTCCTGTGTGAAATTTTAAAAGATGGCAGCTTACTGGAATTGAGCATCACATTTCTAAGTGATCAAATTTGACCATATCAAAACATTTTTGCGTGTTTTGCTAAACATGGCAAGCATATATATGGTTATAGCTACCATATGAGGAGAGAGATGGTTTGGCAAGGAATATTCCTTTAACTTTTACTAATTTTATTGTCTTTATAGCACCGGGTGCCTTTAATTATTGTGTTTCCAAATACATTACTTTTCGTCTATGCAGGCCCGTAGCCAGGGGGGGTTCGGGCGAACCCCCCCTGGCCAAAAATTCTTTCAAAGTCATGCAGTTTTTCACCATTTTAAGCACTTCTCTTGTGATTTTAGCCATATTTGGGCCAAAATTGTCAAATGTGAACCCCCCTGGAAATTTCTGAAAACTGAACCCCCCCTTGGCAAATCCTGGCTACGGGCCTGCTATGGAATATGTATGTCTGTACTTTGGGAATGATCTTAGCGAATAAAGGTCATGGACTATCCAGATATTCATCAAAATACACTCCATCAACATTCAGGTTCCTCTATATGGAACTCTTTATACATCTTAGGATGTGTCTATTGATTCATGTTTGTTTCTTTAGAAATTTTCCTTCAATATTGAATTCAGTCAGAATTGTCCTTAGGCTCATAGTGAATGCATCCTCCCCATTTCCATATGTGCCATATTGGAAATATTTGGCAATCACCTTCAAATGTTCCTGCATACTCCTGATCTTATCCCTAGGGATTTTGGACAAGATATCAATGATGTTCTCTCCTTGCTTAGTAATACGCTCCTCTTTGATATAAACAGTAAAGTTGTCATAATTGAAAGGATAGTTATACTTAATGAGATTTTGGAATGGGTAGAAATATGTCGGATGATGGGTAAATATCACTGGTATACACCCTGTTAGCATTGTATCGAAGAATGATTTCCTGGTAGCCGTGTCCCCGGGAGGCTGAAGGCAAAATACACTCCTCTGTGCTGACTTAAGTAGGCACCTAATCTGAGACAGTTCCTTAGCTGCAGAATCCTTACAAAACTTTTTTGCTTGGTTCCAATCAAAATATGTCCCATTTTTCTTTGAATTCTTGCCCCGCTTATCATTTAATTGTCTGATCAGTATTTTCCGAAGGGAGTTTTTAAGTGGTTTTCCTGCCATGAAGACTAAAATATCCTTATTGATGCGTGGAAACTTCACACCGGTTGTGTTGAAATGAATGTATGATTCTCTTGGTACATTAATGCCATCTTTAAACAGAGGACTGAACTCAATATGTGCATACTTCACAAAATTTGACTGTAGCCTTTTTTTCAAAAAATGACAGTTAGGGGTCCAGTGTGGATTTGAGAATAAATCCACCTGTGGAACTCCTATGGCAAAGAAATGTGGTTTCTTCTGTATGTAAGGTCTAGATGCTTTGAGAACTTCCCATATCGCCGTGTCTGAATGTTTCACATTCTCTTGGCAGAAACAGATCAAAGAGGCGTAATATGGCACAAAAAATAAATCTGCTTCATCAGGATTTTCTGTCATATATGGACTCTTCAAAAGTTTGTTGTGAAATACCACTTCTATACCATGCTGACACTGTTTAAAGATCTTCACCCCTCTACCAAATTCTCCATCAGCTCGTCCATAGCCACGATTTTCATCATAATGACACCCAGCACCATGTGTATAGTTTTTTGGTCTTTTATTAAGACAGTCTAATGCATCTAGGTTAAACTTTGGGTCCAACTCATAAACATAAACTCTAAGGTTAGTAATATCCAAAACATGCGTTAAATATTTTATAGCTTTTGTACCTTCACGCGATTTTAATGTTTCTCGTAGTTCAGTCTTAAAAGTTTGATTGTTCCAAAAGGTTCCTCTTTCTATAATCCTTTTATTGATTTTCCCTTCTGGTGGTACATTATAATGTTGTAGTTTGAGAATCTTCAGTTGATAAATGAGTATCAGTATGACCATCCATACAATAATTATGATAATAGCTCGTTTTATAAAAGTCGGCCTCATGGTAGTATCTTGGTTAGAAATACAAATTATAACCTGTTTATGTTATCGTGACAATCAACAGTCAACGTTAGAGACTCGTAAAGGCAACTATAAAGATCATGAAGCGTTGCGTTGTTAAAAACAACCTTTGATTGGAGGTATTATGTGCAGTAAGTCATGTCAAAATAAAATTTAATGCCCCAATCCCTGAAAGGGTAAAATATTATTAAAGTGGTAATGAAATGGGTTCACTTGATTTAGATTCTACTTATGCTATCGTCATTAAAATAAGTTAAAAAGTTAAAATGGAAAAACAATCATTCTGAGAGAAGACCCACCTTCCAAAATTAGTTCTAATTAGTGTGAAAGTGATTTGAGTTTACATGCTCTAAATAACTTTATAACCAGTAAATACATTCCCTTAACCTTTGACTCCTTCATAAGTTTCAGAGTAGTCACAAAACATTTCAATTTGCCCAACAATTGGTTTAATTTTTTTTAGATACAGGTTCACTCAAAATTGTGTGCACCCTGGACGCCCTGTATTAATAATTTTACTCACCTTCTTTAAGCCAGTTACTGCAACAATATTTCCTTCTGTAACACTGGTTACATCTTTATACGAATCAGCATAGACTTGAATAAGTCTGCTAAACTTTTCTGAACATTCCTGATTCACATTGTATATAGAAGATCCCGTGCTTACAGCTCCAGAGTAAATCCTTAAGAATGTTAATGCACCCCTTTGTTTATCATGGATAATTTTAAAAGCTAGGGCGCAGAGTTCATCCTTGTAGTATTCCACAAAATCATATTTTCTTTCATTGGGAGAAGGAAGGTACATGACTATGGCATCTAATAGCATTTGAACACCTTTGTTTTTCAAAGAGCTACCGCATAAAACAGGCACGCCTGATTTTGCAATTGTGACTCTGCGAAGAGCCTCGTGGAGTTCTCTGGGTGATATTTCATTAAAGTCAATATCACTAAGGACTAGATCAGCTATTACATTATCAATATCTGCCAATGCCTCAATCAAATCACTTCTGGCTTTTAAAGCGATATCCCAATGTTCTAACTCAGATGTTAATTTGTGCCTTTTAAATGTAAACCCAGCAGAATCATTGCCCATTTCCCACACTATCTGGTCCATATTAACGACGTCAATTATTCCATAAAAAGATCTCTCAATGCCGAGGGGAAGATGTAGCACAAGAGGATTAACCTTTAGTTTATTTTGAACTGATCGAAGAGAAAGGGCTAAATCAGCGCCAGTTTTGTCAAGTTTGTTGATGTAGATGATTCGAGGAATGTTGTATCGATCTGCCTGCCTCCAAACTGTGAGAGTCTGGGCTTCTACACCTGCAATTTGAAATCGAATAAGATATGAAGCAATTGTATTCCTCGATTACCATTTAAAAATTCTTAATAGTGCACATGTTAGTTTTTATGTAGGTGTCTGTATCTACTGTTGCATCAAGTTGTTTTCTATGGTAAGGTATTGTAAATGGTTTTACATTGGTAAATGTTTTCAATGGTTGCTGGTTGTCCTGGGCCAGAAAGTTCATTCTAGTCACATAATTTATTTTAAACTATTGAGAAAATACATAAAACTTCATGCGTAAAAATAATGAATAGAAAGATAAATTCTATTTGAAATCCCATTTTGATTAAGCTGACAGATAATATTCAGCATCTCATAGAACATTGAACATTACAATCTCTGAGTCTGAAGGTCTCTCAAATATATTTTAAAAAAGGTAATCTTGCTGACCGGCTGCTCTTGCTCTAATCCCTCATATACTCCACTAAACAAAACAAGCTAGTCTCGTCTCAAGCCCTTGTGTGCCCCTCTCACCAACACATAGTACAAGATAGCCTTGCAGCAAGCAAGCCCTTATGTACTCCACCCTCAAAAAGATTTCAACTAAACAAGGAAGTCTTGCACCAATCCCTGTATACTCCACAAGCTAGCCACTCTCAAGCCCTTGTGTACCCCTCTCACAAACACATTATACTCTTATATACTCCACTATCAAATATATTCTAAACAAGGAAGTCTTGCTTCAATCCTTACTAAAATGCACACATTCTTTATCAAAAACATAGTCTCCTAACAAGCCCTTATGTATCCCTCTCACAAACACATAATACAAGATAGTCTTGCATCAAGCCCTTATGTATCCCTCTCACAGACACATTATACAAAATAGTCTCCCATCAAGCCCTTATGTACCCCTCTCACAAACACTTTATACAAGATAGTCTCCCATCAAGCCCTTGTGTATCCTTCTCACAAACACATAATTCAAGATAGTCTCCCATGAAGCCCTTATGTATCCCTCTCACAGACACATTATACAAGATAGTCTTGCATCAAGCCCTTGTGTATCCCTCTCATGACACATTATACAAGATAGTCTCCCATCAAGCCCTTATGTACCCCTCTCACAGACACATTATACAAGATAGTCCTGCATCAAGCCCTTGTGTACTCCACTCCCAAATATATTCTAAACAAGGAAGTTTTGCTTCAATGACACTTTAATTAATAATTAGAAATTTCATGAGCTCAATTGTAACTTTCTGACTCATAAATGTCATGGACTTTTAAGAGAAAGCCCATGTAAATATCTATGCCATTATTTACAGAGATCACTAGAACAAAACAAATTTCACACAAATTATAGCATGCAGTAAACTTAAAATATGATTGAAACTTAGCAACCCAATAGACTAATATGCGGTAAACGAAAACATAAACATCTCCCACAATGCATCACTCCAAGTGGGACAAATTTTAATTGTCTGTTGATTAAACTGAATTGTCCCAACCTTAAAACCATGTTTTTGCATATTGTCGGGACGATAAAGGTCATACTAATATCAAGTTAAAACCCTCACAATTGATATAAGTCAACATATATAAATATGAAATCAAGCTCACGTTATGTACATGAGAAATTGCTTCTTGTTTTATATTGAGTCATCGGGTCTAAGCTGCGGGAACTAAGTCAGTGACGTCACAGTAGAAAATTTCATGATTATTGTCAATTTCGAAAAATATTCGTGAAAACGCTTTGCAGATTGTCATAGGAACCAATATTTTTATCAATTGTGCAAATATGCGTGAAGAGGAATGTCAAATAAAGCTGAAATGATGCGTTCAAAATTGGACCCTGTATATTTCAATGGCGAAAAAATCTGTTTCCGGAATTTCAGCTCTTCACAATCTAGAATCTCCAACATGGGAGGTGAGAATATTATTGTCATTCTGGATCATCCCGTATAAATCTACGAAATAACTTTTAGAAAAAGATGGCAATGGTTATTCAATCTGTGTTTATTTATAATTCTAAAGATTAATAGGATTTCTTGTGCTGCCATCTTTATATCGACCAAACACCTATGGTTTGAAGTGAGCTATATCTGAAATATCTCAAAAGTATTTCACAATATGCATGGCAATGGGAGAAACATTCTCTGTGATGGGTGAAAAATTCAAGGGAATGCCGAATGATGAAACATTCTTGGGGATATATGTTACAATGGGCTCTGTGAAATCATTGTTTTAGATCAATAATAGTTTTCCTGTTGCCCAAATAAAGAAAGTAATACTATTACCAGCAGAGCCATCTATAACTGCCACAGCTCCATCTAATACTCTGAGAGCTCTTTCAACCTCAACTGTGAAATCAACATGCCCTGAAATATAAAAACGTGATTTTAATTCAAGAAAACGTCACATAATAAACCTAAATGCAACCACATGTCTGGTTTGGCAAGCCATACTTGTCTCCTATCTGTTATTTCAAGATTAATATTTGACACTGATTAATTATAGGCATTTCGACATCAGTCCATCCCATCAATTTGCAGGATATGTGATCATATGAACAATCACAAGCACAGATGTTTGCTAAAAGTTGTGCAGGTGCAAAGTATAATTTGAAATTGTGGACAGATGACTCTGTTTATTTCATTGAACATCATCATTTCTAAACTTCGGTGATTCTATTTCAGTGACACTATCCAAACTTTATGAGAATATTCAGAAATCAGCAGAAAACATTCTAAGATCAATCTTTATGGCAATTGATTCCAGTTTATAAAATTGTTCATCGAAGATGAGAGTTTTATCTCTCAAATTCGGGAAATCTCGTTCTCTGTTCCATATTGAATCTCTGGCAATTATAAAAAAATTCCTTCTGACAGTGACCATGACCTTCCCCCTATATGAGACTTACCAGGTGTATCAATCAGATTTATCTTGTGTTTTTTCCAGAATAATGTAATGGCAGCTGATGTGATTGTGATTCCTCTGTCCCTCTCCTGTTCCATATAATCCATGACAGTATCTCCATCATCTACGTCACCTGGAACATTAAAGGTATTAGAATGAGAAATTTGCATCCAATTTGGTAGAGAATGGGCATAGCGAGGAGGTTTGTGGGACTCCTGCAAATCTCCCCCACCCCGCCTTCACCACGAACCCCTATTTCATTATAAAACGAACTCCTGGCCAGGGAAAAATAGAACCCCCTTGGTAAATCCTGGTTATGCCCCTGAAGAGTGACAAAATTGTTTCTATGGTACATGATGGTATCGCCGCCATTTATATTACCTGGATCATTTTAAAAACACATCAGAATTTCAGAAATGACATCAGTCTATTTATACAAAAGACATGTGGAAAAGTAAACGAATGACACATGGTGGGGCACAGCAACCTTACTGAATATGCTTGTGCTACTGTGTGTCAGATATTTTCCATGTGATCTACGTCATGTATGGTTATGTATTGTTAGAAGAATGTAATTATTCATAAAGAAGGCGGAGCTTATATGTGTCAAAGTTCAAGATTTTGGAAATCTCATCAATATCTTGTGAGCACAAAATATAATTGACATTAATAAACGATGCATATTTTTCTTACACAAGGCAAGTTCAAACATCTTATTGTTTCATATCAAATTGTACATGTTCTATACAAATATCTCTTAACGTTCAACAGTTTGCATTGTTGAAAAATAATTTTTAAATGAAAAAATTGTTTACAAAACATTTCTCTGAGAAAACCACAGTAAGAACATCAACGACAGACCAAATTTTGATTTGAGCTGTTGGAGGGGCCCAGGTGGAGCCAAAAAGGAGAGTTCTATAAGATAAACTTCTGAATCAAAGGTTTTACCACATACCCACACGTGGATCCAGGATTCTGCGCTAGAGGGGGCACTTATACACTTACTTTTAGCTATTATTCAGTCACATTTTAAGAGGGCTGAAAAGTTATTTCATCATTTTAAGGGTCATTCGGACCATGTACATTCTGATCCTGGTCCTGTAAATGATATGTGGAACTAGTTGAATTGACTGGAGGTCAAAACAGAACTCTGTTATCTTTGTTCAAAAAATGTCTAAAAATGCAGTATGTTTTGTCACTTCCAGTTTTGTCATTTCCTGGACCAAGTACCATGGCACCTTAATTCGTAGTTTAACAAGTTAAACTTAATCCGGCTTATTTATTTATCTGATCTTACTTGGGGCCATAAGACGTGTCAGATAAGAAACGAGGCCCCTGACGAGGTCTAATGTTGTTGGACTACTTAACTCGATATTTTAAACGTGTCCTCGAGCCTGTGTAAAAAACATCCTCTGATTATTGAGAATTTTCTTGCTAACTGAATATTGTAGTTTAATGAATGAGATTAGATTCAGGAGACAGGCCAGGGGAAGAGTACTATTTACAGCCCTGTCAACCCTCACGCATTAGGCGTGATTGTCACGCATTTGCTGGAAAATAGAAATCATGCATCAATTTAGCGTGTATGATCAAATCACGAATTTTGTTGATATTATTAAAAATCGTTTTTTATAAAATGTCGTTACGGTAAAATACCGAACGGCGAAAAAAAGCGAATGCTTTTCATTCAGTTTTTGCACGCGATTACAGTATATGTCACGCATTTGGTCCAAAACATGTGTGTACATCACGCATTTGTTTCGAAAATGTTTGCACAGCCCTGTTTTTACATGTAGCTAAATCAGGCCCGTAGCCAGAATTTTCCAAGGGGGATTCACTTTTCCAAAAAATTCTAGGGGGGGTTCACTTTGGCAAATTTGGCCAAAAAATAGTCAGAATGGTGAAAAACTGCATGATTTTGAAAGAAATTTTGGCCAGGGGGGAGTTCGCCCGAACCCCCCAAACCCCCCCTGGCTACGGGCCTGCTTATACAGAAGTCTTCTATCACACCCGGTGATCGTGAAAATGGGACGGAGGGGGGAGCAAGCAATTTCTGGTAGAAAAATGAACAAATCTGCAAAAATTATTTTTTCAAGAAAAGGTTTATAATTAAATTGCTAAACGAATAGGCGCACGTATTGGTAAAATATGTCACGTATTCTACGAATTTTTTTTAGCTGATTCTCTTCTTAGGTATAAGATCTATTAAAAAAGGCGCAACACCACCAACGTGCAAAAGTCAATGTTTTTGCTTTAAATCAAGCATCAACGGTCTACACAACCTGCAATAAATATTTGTAAGTGACATTATCATCATAAAATTAATGACCTTAATGACTTTACAAAATATGTTTCCATACGTTGTATAAAAAATAATAGAAAATAACTAGCATGGGACGGAGGGGGAGGGGACGGAGGGGGGGAGCAATATGTCTATAAGATATGATATGGAAACATCACCAGCCGGTGTCGACTTATGAGACACATTATACATTTATATCTGAGTGTCACCCATTTGGTCAAATATTACAATAAATACATATATTGCACTAAATGTGAATTGCAAAATGCATATGGTCGAAGACAAGTGTTACAATAAATACATATATTGCACTAAATGTGAATTGCAAAATGCATATGGTCGAGGACAAATGTTACAATAAATACATATATTGCACTAAATGTGAGATGCATATTGCATAATGAATACATATATTACACTTAATGTGAGTAACATGTTGCATGGTCAAATATTACAATAAATACATATATTGCACTAAATGTGAATTGCAAAATGCATATGGTCGATGACAAATGTTACAATAAATACATATATTGCACTAAATGTGAGATGCATATTGCATAATAAATACATATATTACACTTAATGTGAGAAAATATATGCAAAGTACAGTACAGTATTTGGCGTAATAGGCGATGTGCCCATGGTATGATTGGGTACACCAATTCTCGAAATCGTTGTTCCCTCTTCAAAAGAGGAGACGCTTAAATCTTTCCTTATAAGGTCAAAATATTTCCCATGATGCAGTTCGCGGAGGAACAAATTTATACTTCCTTGTTTTCCCTCATAGGTTTAACATGGGGATTTTCACACCTATTTTTCAAACGATATATTCGTTCATATTCCCGTACAAGAGTACAGAAAAAATTATTAGAAACGATTGATCTCTTATTAGTCTTAATATAGCAGCTATTTTTTTTTCATTGTATTGATTCACAGCGTGGTGAAAACGATGATTGAAAAGTGAGAAAATATTCCGGAAGAGAAGGTCACGTGATCAGTTGAGTAGTCGCCATTTTGGAAAAAACAATTCCATTCGACTTTCAATACTTTCCTGCCAATCTTACCGCACAACAAACTGCAACATCGATGCAACAACTGAATAAAAGTATTCATCTTCAAATTACATTATAGAGTTACATTGAAAACCCACAAACAACTGAGCAGTAGACCAAAGAAGACGCATCGCTATTATCTAGGTCAATCTGTTCAGTGGTCCAAAAGCAAATCTATAATACCCGTTTCCTAATTTGTTGGTCTTGTACAATCTTTTATTGATTAAACTCGGTATACTGACTATTAAAGCAATGACAACGAAGAATACTTCCGATGGTGTCATTGTTTTATTTAGCGGGGGGGGTGTATAGAGATATTGTATATCGTATAAGAGGCTGAAAATTTATTGTATATTGTATAAGAGGGGGCAAAATTTATCGTATATGGTATAAGAGGTGTAAAAAATATGGTATATGGTATTTAAGAAAATATGGTATATGGTATCTAGAATTAAAGAAGGCTAATTATGAAGAAATTGTACCCTAAAGTTCCCTTATTGTGCCAACTCTCTTACTGTAACCGTGTTGGAAAAACATGGAAAAGTAGTCTCTATAATTGTTTTCAAATTCCAGGTCAATCGATACTGTTAGTTTAGAGAAAATCCCTCTCAAACTAAGAGTTTTGTGCCCTTTTCATTCAAATTTTCACAGGAGGTGTTAAATACAGTCTCAAATAAGAATCACGCTCGGTGATCAGAAGAAATGAACGGAGGGGGGAGTAGATCTAGCTGATTTTCGGTAGAAAATTCAACAAATCTTGAAGATTTATTTTTTCAAGAGAAAGTTTACAATTGAATGGCTAAATGAATAGACGCAGTGGACGGGGGAATATGTTAGGTCTTTTTGGATTTTTTTTAACTGTGGAGTTCTAAAATAAAAGATCTATTAAAGGCATTAAAAAAGTGCAGCGTTGCCAACATGCAAATGCCAATGTTTTTGCTATAAATCAACCAACAGGGGTCTCCACGACCTGTAATAAATACTTGTAGGTGAAGTAATTATCACAAAACTATTGGGTTTTGTAAAACATGTTACCATACGTTATATAAAAAGTTCCAATAAATCCATATGTCCCCATTTTTCACTTTTCAGAGTTGTAACATCAAGTAACTGAGTAAGTGAATTCATTTTTCAAGTACACGAATTTGTGGAAATTTCTTCCACCTTAAAGACATTTTACTCCCCCCCTCCGTTCACTCCCCCCCCCCTCCGTTCAATTTTAATTATTTTCGATTATTTTTTATCTATCATTTGGAAAATTATTTTAAAAAACCGGCAATGAATTTTGTGATATAAAAATGTCGCTTATATATTTATTACATGTCGTGCAGACCATTGTTGCTTGATTTATAGCAAAAACATTGGCATTTGCACGTTGGTGACGCTGCGCCTTTTTTAATAGACCTTTTATCTTAGAACTCCATCAGTTCAAAAAAATCCAAGAAGACCTAACATATTTCCCTGTGCACTGCACCTATTCATGTAGCCATTCAATTGTAAACTTTTGCTTGAAAAAATAAATCTTCAACATTTGTTGAATTTACCGAAAATCAGCTACTCCCCCTCCGTTCATTTCATCAAATCACCGGGCGTGAGACTGCCAAATGGCTACTCGTGTTTCGGGGTATGTGGGATAAATCATGAAAATATTTGAGTATAAAGTGTTCATACAGCGCATGTTTTAATACAAGCATCACAATGCTAATATAGCATAATATAGCAAAAAGTGTTTATTTGGTCTTCAAACCGTCATGTGTTGGATTTCGGCTATTTATTGGGGATTTGAACAGGTGCATATGTTAGCTAGGCCAATGCATTAACTCCAGATCAAGCACTCATAGAGGTACTAAAATAATTTGAACTTTGAGACAGGGAAGGTTTTTCTGAAATGTTGTCCTTATTTTCAGCCCTTTCCACATATGTTTTTTCAATGTTTGATGCACCAATATGTTGCACTTTGAGACACAGTTAACCTCTAAAATATGATTTATTTGGGATAAAGTGGAAAACAGTACATGTATTTCCCATGTTATTTTCCCATAGGGAAAACTCATGTGATCCATTGTTTTCAGCTTAATTTTGGTCATCCAAAATTGATATCTTTAAAACCCCTGCATGAATCATATTTTCATTTAAAGATCTTAACCATGTCTCAAAACGCAACAGAGTGATCGATGCAACAAACATTGAAAAACAGGTGTGGAAAGGGCTGGAAATCAGGACAACATTACAGAAAAACATGTTGATGGGGTGTTTGCACCTTCCCTGTCTTAAAGTCCAAATTATTTTATAATCTCTATGACTGCTTGTCCTGGAGTTAATGCATTGGCCTAACATATGCACCTGTTCAAATCCTCAGAAAATAGCCAAAATCCAATATATGACTGAAATCTGTTGCGATACCGTCCGTGGTCATTTAAAAGAAAGTTATTTCTAGTTACATAGAGTAGTTTTCTTTCTCATCAATACATCTTTGCCTTGAAATCATTTGTGAAACATGTGGTTTGACCTTCATGGAAATTTGCTTAATTTTGACACACCTTTGTTTAACTTATACAGTAAAACCTGTCTTAGTGAACACCTCTCTCTAGTGAACACCTGTCCCTAGTGGACACCCTTCCTACGCACATAGTCCACTGACTTTTGTATAAATTACCCTCTCTCTAGTGAACACCTACCTACAGTGAACGTTTTTCTTGGCAAAAAAATGTTCACTATACACAAGTTTTACTGTACTGTCTTTGAGGCTGCCTTATCTGAAACCCCGAAGTGTCTCATGTTTCAAATGTTTAAACAATCAAGTCTCATCTTGCCTTTATTTCAAACTCTAGTTTCCAGACTCGAGTCCAATCAAAAATGAATTATCTACATGGAAGTTTGTGAAGTCCTTTATTTCTGAAACTGTTTTAAATACTTAATATATTCCAGGTAACTGCTTTACAAAATTATTGTGCATTGTGAATCTTCATTTTCTATCTGATAAATATTTTCCTCCGCAAACTTTATTTTCATAGAACACATGATGAATCTTTTATTCAACATTCTCAATTTTGCATCAAATATGTTTCAAGAATTTTTATCCCTGGCTCACTATGAAGGACATTTAAATAAGTCATGGGAAAGTAGGTCATAAGAAAGAGGAGCACTGGGTTCCACCCATTCCAATGATGCAGGTTTTGTGCTAATTTTGAATATCTTTATGGTACTTTTACAGGTAATGGGTTAATGGCTTTAGCAAATTGCAGCAATGTCATAGTTAGTGTTTTTGGTCAAAGTAGGTTGCTAAATCACTAAAGAGAAATCATGAATCTTATATCATAAATGTGTTTTAAATCAACTTGTTTACCTGAAAATAAAATGTTGTCACAGCTTTTCTGATGCTGATGTACCCGAATGGTGTCTAATTCATAATGAAATAAATGAAATCATTGTGGTATGTATGTGGAGTCTAGTTGCCTTATAATAATACATTTACTTTAGTACATGGATTCTCTCCTAATATAATATTATTCCCTTATAAATATCCAAACTTTAATCAAAAGCAGTTTCAAAATTATCGTATATTGTATTTCACCTAAAATATCGTATATGGTATAAGAGCTGTGAAAAATATTGTATATGGTGAAAAAATATTGTATATGGTATAAGAGAGCTGAAAAATATTGTATATGCATTTCCAAGACCCTCTATACACCCCCCCCTTTAGCGTGCGGGTGTAAAAACAAAATTTCGTAATTAGTTTGATTCAGAATTTTCGGGTCACGCAAATAGCTACGCGAAATGCATAGTGGGAAAATATTGACCAATCAAATGTTGTCCTTTTTGATTGCTTTTTCAGTATATATTTGCGAACGTTCTGATTCAAAGAGCGAACCGCGAAAGGGAGAATTGGGAAACTTCCTGGCAGATTATTTAGTCTAAATTCTACATCTGCTGAAGACCAACATAATCAAAAATATCAACATATACTAGATATCTGGTAGCGAGGTTAATAATGAAACAACTTTAGTAACTGCTTACTCGAAAACTTGCATGTCCAAATAGAAATATGATGCGATGTCTACATTTTTATGATATTAAGTCTTCAAAAAATAAAAACTATTATACACATAAAAAGATAAACGCTCTTCTCCAAGATTTTGATAATCCTAAATAAATCTAACTACGAATACAACTTGTTATCAGTTCCTAACCCATTGTAATTGAGGAGAAAATGGGAAAATTTGGATATAAAGTGAAGTAGCATCTCTCATCATGTTGTAAAGACATTTTGCGCCCCCCCCCTCCATCCCCCCTCCCCCTCCGTCCCATTTTAATTATTTCCGATTATTTTTTATACAACGTATGGAAACGTATTTTGTAAAGTCATTAAGGTCATTAATTTTATGATGATAATGTCACTTACAAATATTTATTGCAGGTTGTGTAGACCGTTGATGCTTGATTTAAAGCAAAAACATTGACTTTTGCACGTTGGTGGCGTTGCGCCTTTTTTAATAGATCTTATACCTAAGAAGAGAATCGGCTAAAAAAAATCGTAGAATACGTGACATATTTTACCATACCGTGCGCCTATTTGTTTAGCAATTAAATCATAAACCTTTTCTTGAAAAAATAATTTTTGCAGATTTGTTCATTTTTCTACCAGAAATTGCTTGCTCCCCCCCTCCGTCCCATTTTCACGATCACCGGGTGTGTCTATATTGAGCTGAATAGTACACAGGAACCTGTATCAGCACCTGACATCTATTGATTGATCGCCAAACCTGTAATAATGAGCTTTTATTCTTTATTCTTCTATTATTTAGTCTAGTCTAGGGTATTATTCTTCCAGGTTGGGCCACCAATAGATGTCAGGTGTTGATACAAGTTCCTGTGAAAGTAGAATCTAGTAGTAGATCTACATAGATCTATCCTTGGCCCTAGTTCAACGTCGTTAAACTCAATAACGGCGTTCTTTATTATTAGGAATTTTCTTGGGGCCATTATTGAGTTTAACCTCCATGCTATTCTTTCCTTTGATGCAAGTTGTGGATCTATCGAACCCACTTTTCCTCGCTAATATGACACTGATACTTAACAATAATATAAAACCACATTTCATCAGGCGATTTCACATAATATTATTGTGTTAAATGTTCATTTTTAATCGTAAAATGAGTCTTATTCTTACCAATTTATGAGACGAATATTTCAACCGGCAATGTCTGTCTGTGCGTCGCCAAAGTAAACTTGGTCAGCGAAACGAAATTGTTCTTCAATATTGATATTTATTATAACCATCCAGTATGACACGAATCTTTGCTTTATTCAAACAGCGCGTGTATTCACCCAAGTTTACTCTATTGTTATTTATAAAAACTTTAAAAAGCAATACTCGCAACATTATTGATGCATTTGATTACTGGTAATTTCAGCTCAAAGAAATATAGATGTCATTGATTGTGCTAGATTGTGATTGTGTTGAATAATTGTGCCTAAATATTAAATTATGGTAATTGTTCATGGTTTTCTGCTTGCAAAAACGTACCTAGGAATACACTCAATTGTTTATAACTGGGATCATGTATTTTACTCAGCATACATGCTTTGTAACAATTGTTACATTTTAATAACTTCAATGTGGTGATGTATTGTGATAAGATTACATGTACAGTGATCTCCCCATGTCACTTTTACCGGGGGGTCCCCCTACTTGAAACCAAAGGCCCCCCAGTTGGCACCCAGTTGGCATCTGCACTTCAACTTCTGATTTAAAGAATGAGTGAAGTAAGCACCTACACTGAGATATTGTGAGCGTAGCGAGTGCTGATTTTTTTAGACTTGAAATCTTGCACCCAGTTGAAAAATTTTTTTGGGGAGAACACTGATGTATAAGCATGGTTGTTTTATTCCTAGCTCTTAAATGTATGATGTTCTTAATAAAATCAAACAGAAGTTTTGTTTATGCTATTTTATAAAACATATTTTTCTACAATGATATTTCATTTACTCAATGAGAGAAAAGTTAAACACATGTGTTTTATCACGATATTGGAGCAAGTAAATGTACTTTTAACCTATACTTCACACCTGATTTATCTCGATACCTCCAAATCTGATTTTTTCAAATCAACACTTTTCAGCTTTTTTCGATCTCATTACTCTAATGTTAAAAAACCTTACTTGATCGTCATTAAACATTCAGTCAAAATGATGTCATACTATCTAGTATTTGAAATGTACATGTAAAAGTACATCAAGAAATATTGCTTCAAATATTGTTGATCAATTTTGAAAAATTTTTGTTTTGGAAAATGTAAATGCTACTACGGGGAGATTCAACATATAAACTCACAAAAAGTGAAATATGTTTTCTTGTATTGGACAGATAATATTTTCTTTTACATTATTTTAATTTGCATAACTATGTCATGCTATGTGACCTGAATGAGCCACCTGGTGGTGAAACTGGTAACTACCTACTCGCATCTGAGTTATTACAATGGGAAATCACTGACTTTCTGGGAGAGAAAACTTTGGCACAATATATATTTAAACATGTTAAGAAAAATATCTAATTATTCAGTATCACATGCTTGGGTCTGTCCAAAGATGTTGAAAGCTTTAGCATTTTAGCCAGAAATTTACCATAATTCTGAAAATAAAACAGGAAAAAAAGTAGGAAACTTAATCATGTTTATCGCAAGCCTCCTACAGTATTACAATATTTTGTACTTATATATAGGATAACCGGGGTTCGTTTCGTTTTATGAACTTGTTTCGTTCAGTGTTGCTAACGGCGGTTTATTCCTGAAAGGATTTGCCATTTCGATGTTACCGGAACCAGAACAGAGTTTTCTAAACTAAGAAAAAGCCTTCTCCCAACATTTTCATAATTATACATCGATGAGGTTACAGGGGGGTATGTGATGATTTGTATTTATTCATAAGGTATGTATGCATGCGTTGATCACATTATTTCTGTAACGATACCATCTTATTACGGTTTAATTAGTTCCGCATGTCGAAACCTGCTGAACGATTAAATGATCGCATCAAGGGCAAAATCATCATGGAAGTTAGACCTAGCCGGGGCCATAAGACATGTCAGATAAGAAACGAGGCCCAGGCTAGGTCTAATGTTGTTGGACTATCCTTTGCCCATGTACTGAATGCAACTTACCCAAGTGTTTAGTGAATCCTGAATAATACAGCATTCTCTCAGTGGTTGTCGTTTTTCCAGCATCTATGTGAGCTATTATCCCAATGTTACGAATTTTAGTGATGTCCATGGAGTTCTCTCCACTTTTTTCTGGTGTTTTGAATTTTGAAATCCATCTTCTTGTGTTTTGAATGCATTTTCTCAATAATAAACTTCTAAAATACATGATCAAATGCGAGTTAATACCTTAATCACTTGTATAAGTGAAATGTTCTTCACACAAGGACTCTAGTTTATCCGATAACTCTGGAAAGAGTGCAACTATCTAAAAAATTAAATTTTTCACGGGCGCAGACATATTGAATCACTCAATATTTCAAACTCAATCGACTTTCGTTAAAACAAAAAAATGATTAATTATATTCCATATATTTTCAAAATTGCAAGAAAGTACATTCCAACTAGTCTTTATGAAAACTTATTCCAAGAAATTCAAAATGAATTGAATCCTTCCATTATTTTAAATAAATTTAATGTTTTCGTTTTTGTGTCCAGTTTGCAGTAGAAAAATATTGTTCCCCGCGAAAATCGCAAGTATCTTCAATCCGATTTACTCTTCTTTCAGGTAATATATATCGTTCTTCATCTCATAATATCGGTTTCAAATACACTGTAATATTGGTAAGGCTTATAAATTAGCTTATTTGACGTTATTTTATCTGTCTTCTAAAAACTTTGAGTTTCATATTTGGGCAAATGGGGGGGGGGGTAGTCTAGCTAAAGATTGAGATTGTTAGGCTACTATACTTATAGATCTTTCTTAGATCTACCTTCAAGAACTTAGTACACATTCATGAATATATATTTCTCATGGGCCTAGCCAGGAGTGTAAGATCGATGGGTGTGATTGCAGTGATCAAACCACACTGGCGGATCGGGAGGGGGGGGTAGTATGTATCCAACAGACCGAATATAATATTCGGTCTGAATTTATTCAGACGAAGGATACAGTCTAAGGGGGGGGGGGGGGGGTACAGGGGTTGGGGGGGTACAGGGGTTGGGGGGGGAGGGGCTTCCACTCAAGATTGAAGGTTTTCCTGTCAGGCAACTGATTCTTCTCAACTTCATAGATCTGTCCATGTAGAAATTCCTAGGAATTTGCTGAGACTAAATTTCCAGCGGCCTACTTTGCATATTTTCAATGTTTTGGGGGGTTTGTAGAAAAAACCGGGTACTGGGTAGTAGTGTTGTCGCGATTAATCGATACAACGCGATATACATCGCCAAAGCTGGTTCTGGCGATGCATCGATGTCTGAAACAAAACATCGATGTTTTTAAAAAATTTAATTTGCTAAAAATCGCCCTTTCTTATTTTGACGCAAATTGCTTACCTTTTTTCATGTCTTATTTCATTTTCAAATGTTTTCTGATATTCTTTCGTTTTAAAACTGTTTTAGCTAGTCGAAATGAACCATTAATCTAAAAAAATTACTTTACTTTCATTTCACCGTTACTATGTTCCCGGATGTACCAGCGTACTCTTATTAATTTGTTCTGTTCGATATTTTAGTGCATTAGCGTTCGATATTTCAGTGCATTTTTCTCGTACTTTTTCTCGATGTGCATCGATGTTTACTCCTGAAAATTGCCGATGCATCGATGTACGATTATGGCACATCGCGACAACACTACTGGGTAGTAAATCCTCCATGCTGGGTTCAAACTTGGTACCCCCTGGCACCCCGTCATAAAAAAACGGGTACCCAAAAAAACGAAAAATTCGAATATATAACATAATTAGATCATTAGAAAACGTGTATAAGTTTTGTTTGTTGAGAATGAGAATTGGAGGTTTAGATCAATGAAATAACCAAACTTCCTGTTATTTTCGCTGTAATACATGTACATAGATCCTGGAAGCAGATTGAATAGAGCAGGGTTTATAATGAAATAATGAACATTCATTATTGGCTATGCTGCATTCTGATTGGTTTAGAAATTCAAATAGAGCACGGTCATGTTTGAATACTATTTATCAGTCAGCAGTAATCCAATCTAGCGTCGCTTTGAAAAACGTCAGTTGTGCGTCGCATTCTTTTGCAAAAATTCTTATTTTCGTTGTATTTTATCCGAATTAGAAACAAAATGATCAATCCCTTCCACTCTCTCATTTCTACATTATAACTGCTCATGCTCGCTTAGCACAACAAAATAAGTAAATGGCTCCAGACAGCGAATATGTCAACCCGTGAGTTTTCCAGCTCATTTCCACATTTTTCAAAATGAATTTTGTAATATGCATAGTGTCCAGTGGAAGAATGATGTTTTAAGATACTTAACTAACTGAAGGTGTTATGCAGGAGCTTGAATCTGAAGGAAAGACACCAGGTCGTTACATCCTAAAAGATGAATATAAAACTGGCTTACATCTGTGAAAACAACGTACAAGTGTTGCTGTTTTCCCTGTGCAAAAGTCTCACTGAGATGACCTTGAGATGAGGCGGCACTTGTTTGTTGTGTTGACATGCTAAACATATCGGCTCATCTGTGTACATCATTTTTTGGGACACTTACAGTTTGCATACCAGGCGACACTTGAGTGGATTACCACCGACGGTTTATTGTAGAAAAACTGAATTTTGACCTTGATTTTCTAAGGCAATTTTGTTTTTTTCTCAGATTTGCCAGTTTCCATCGTTTATGCCCAAAAGCCAAAAGTTGCTGGGCTGCACATACTTAACCAAATTATTTAGAGTGAACGACTGGGGATGGAACCTAAAAATGTGCACCCCCTTGACATTTGCTGGCTACGCCCCTGGACTTTGTTGTGTCAACCATTGAGCATAAGCATAATCTCCAAGAGATAAAAAAGAAAATGTAAAATGGACTTACTTCTTCATGAATTCCGGAAGTTTTGATACGCTTTATTTTAAGCATTCACACAATGTGCAAGCATTAGTAACTTTAAACTATATTTTCACATTTATTTCACATTTAGATGGCGATGCGATCTTTGAATGAAGCCTTTTTCATTTGCGCATACATGCACATGTGGCAATGCAATCTTAGAATGAAGTCCTTTTTAAATGCTTGAAAATCTGAACAAAAAACGAACCTTGGGTAGATTGCCTCTACTCGAAAAATAGGAAATTAAAAATAAGTAACGTTTATTTCTATCAGATACTGTGCTTATTCTTCTTGATCAACAGCTGATAGAGCTACATCCATGAATGTTTACTAGCTTCTCGTAGGTATGTGGCAGTCCCATTCTTTAGCTAAGTCTTATTTTTGTATGTTTTCAGATCATTCTGAAACAGATTTAATGGCGTAATAATGAGCAAGAAAACTGATATAAAAAAGATATCTCCGCCTAACAAACGTCGAAGCCTTGATGAGATTGTGCAAGATATATATGAAGGGAAGCGCTATACTCCTCTAACATTGACAGGCCATAATAAATTATCTGAATCAATTGAAAAACCCATATCTAATGAAAATGAAGCAAAAATAACATCAAAGAAACATTCAGGAAACAAATGGATAAAGAGCACTGAAGAAGATAACCCTGAATCTGAATTTGAGCCGAAGCTAAATATCTCCGGAACAATGAACTCCCATGTACCCGAAAGCTCCAATATAAAACCATTGGAGAAATATATTGGTACAATGCCATATACAATTGACAGGGATAGTGAATCCTGCATGTTTTTATGTGACTCTTCTAGCCAGAATAAAATGGACACTTTAGAGTCCCCTCCCACAAGTCTATTGCTCCCAGTCTCTTCAATCAATTTCAGCGACGTCAAAATGCACGAAGAGCTCAAAGAAGATGAATATTCATGTTATTCTCCAGAAACTATATCAATTGATGGCGAAGGATATAGAAGCGAAATTGATGTGGATATAGAACCAGCCATTCATGATGACATTCAACAGCTGAATGATGCCAATGATTATGAACAGTCAAATGAATCTAAAGATAATGACATTAAATTAGCTGAATCTCCTAATAGCTGTGATGCTTTGTACAACATTGGAGATGTATTTGGAAAACTGAGTACATTACATCCAGATGTTGATAACAAAGGAGAAGATGACTTTAGAAATGGAGCTCTGAAAAGTCCAGATAAAACATACCAATGCCTTGACAGTAAGATAGAAGATCTATCTCATTCTGGAAGTAGTGAACTTGAAGGGAAAGACACTATAGTAATAAATAAAGAAACAACTAAAACAAAGTCTGTAAAGGAAAGTACACTTACTCATACAAGATTGACTACACCTAACCATATGGCCTTGACAGAGAAAATTACATGTTCAGACTTCAAGAGAGACATTACAGTGAAGAAAGATCAGTTAATGAATTCAGAATCACTAACTGTAAATACTGCAACCTTTTCAGCACCACCTCAATTAAGGCGTTCTAGAAAAATGAAAATAACAAAAGAATTGGTAAATATTGTCAAAGAGAATAAAGTCTCAAGGCCACAGAGTGTTCCGCCAGCTATTGAAAGGACAAGGTCTTCCTCTCGGTACATGAAACCTTTGTCAAATGTCGTAACTTCATCATCATTTGGTGCATCCAGGACAATTTCATATGACGACATCAGAGTGCGGTCAAAATCAGTTCCTCCAAGTCCAAGACTCATACTAAAGATTCCTGATATAAGTAAAGGCCTTGGGCATACAACAATCAATGCCAGTATAGAAGGGGTCCAGTTTACTCCATCAACACCAAAGACAACTTATAACGATTTGGTCAATTGTTTACAAAAGCAGAGACATGAACTAGACCATACCTCAAACGCGAACACTAACTATGAGGTGAAAGATGATGATGTGGCTGATGATCATACAGAACACACAAATGATGATGATGAACACAATGAGAATGATAATGATGAGGAACTTGAGGAAATCATGAAAAACATAGAAGAACAAAACAAAGACGATAGTATCATTGATGAGGAAAACATTGTTTTAAGAGATGACACTACTCTGAGCATCTTTGATGAAGACACCATCAGTGTATCAAGTGATATTGACATAGACACAACAGTTGATATTGATATAGAAGATGACTCAAGAGATCAAATCCATTTTCTCTCATCAGGACTTGACCTTGACGAAAACACTAATCAGAGTATAGATATGGGGATCAAAGCCAACATGAAGGAAGGAGATTTGCAAATTTCTCATGATCAAGATGAACAAAATGTAGAATTAACTCAAGACTCGGGATTCGACTCCATCTTCCAGTCTTTTAATGAATCTCATTCCCAGATGGTGTCAGATGGTGTCAGAAGCTTTGAGGAGAATATGACCATTAACACACCAGAGCAGGTAAGAGATTAATTTCATGTTTCAATATTTTACTGACATAAATTATATTGACTCATAAGCTCTCCACGTTTGTCGAGTTTTCAGAAATATTATAAATTAAAAGTCAAGAAGAATTAAATAGATACTTACAGTATTAGTGATATTTCATTATATTTAATTCTCTCAAATGATTTGTAGGGGTTGTTTTTTTCATTTGGATTTTATATGATAGGGGGCCAGGGGGAGACAGGAATATGATTTGAAATATCATACAATTAAATTTCTCATTGACTTGTGCTGATAAAAATGATACCCCATATCACTAGTAATCCATACATTAAAATGACATCACTTTTTGACATCACAATTGCCATTACATCAACACAATCAAGATTAACAATAGAGATGTTAATTAAGAAATATTACACGCTCACAGGTTCTCTTAAAAACATGTGACTTAACCTCCCTAATATTTTGACAGTGGTTGGTATTCTACTTTTGACATGAGATTTTATCAGTCTCATAGTCATTTCTTTTCTTTCCTACCAGGTAGAATATGATGAAAACAATAATATAGAAGATGATTGGCAAGAGCCTCTTGGTGATGATATTAATGCAAACAGCACACCAAGTGGCAAATCCAAAGAGGAGAATCAAGAAGATGATGTTGCTCAATCAGCATGTAGCAATCAAGATAAACCTCCAAAAATAGAGAGAAAAAGTATGGTCATATCACCGTTTTCGATCATGTCCCCGATAGACCCATATTCTTTGAGTGACTCAATGCGGCTATCACCATCCATGTTCATGTTTGATCCAACAAAAGCTGTAGCCCTAGATAGGCTATCCCCTACAGCATTGTTACTTGGGATTGAAGACAGCCAAGATGGTCAACAATGTCGACGATTATCAAGTTCACCTCCAGTGATTTTGGATGCAAGGTCTCTGAGGAGTGTATGTTCATCACTCTCTGGAAACTCATCACCTCTTGTGTCTTCATCCCCTCTATCAGGGCTATCACCTCAAATTACAGTGAACCATAATATCCACATTACAAACTCTTGTCCAAATGATAACAAGGAGAATGCAACACAAGCTCCAACAAGTATCCATACTACAGTTAACATCCCTCAAGCTGCACAAACAAATTCCCAAAACACTGGAGTTCATTTTCAGAATCCGGTCGGTGCAACATCTTATAACCTTCAACAGTCTTCTGTATTACAGCCTCCAATTGGCTCATCTCAAATGTACATAATTGGGGCACCAGAGGGTGTCCCAACAGTTCCAGGGATATACTTAGATGCCCCACCCAAAGTCCCTACCTACTGTGCTATACCATGCGCCTGGAATCACATTGGAGTTCCTGTATCATATAGGGTGTGCTATATGCCATATAACCCCTCCATGGTAGGGTTCAGTCCAAAGCAAGCTTGTAATCCTCTTCTCCTAAACCTAAGTACTTCCAAACAGCCAAGTAGGGATCCTAGTTTCTCTGGAAAACAACCAAACCAGGAGCATTCTGTAAGTGCCGACCAAAACCATGTGGAAGGAAATGGTATGGACGTAAAGCATGAGAAAGATGAACAGAACTGCCAAGTTAAACATCTTCAACCTAAAGATGATGAAATTATAGAAATAGCAAGTGGGGAAGCTAATGCTGTTGATATTCACAACTGGATTGAGACGCATGGTGAAAGGAAAATCTCTAGTCAACAGAAAAGAAAAGATTTAATCAAAGAAACTTATGAAGTGAAGAAGGTACATGAAGGGAAAGATACAGGGAGAATGACACCAGCTCTTGGTAAAGCTTCACCTTATGATTCTGACACCAGTCAGGCAAATACACTCAATGGCAGGATGACTCCAATTAACGACACAAGGAATAAATCAATGTATGGTAGGGTGACACCAGATGGTGTCAGGACCAAATCTGTGAGTAACATGATGACATCGCCTGATGTCACAATGAGCAATACATCAACTGGTAGAGCAACACCTTTTGGTTCTGGCTCTGATCCTATAAATGATAGAGTGACGCAAATTGACACCTCAAAGAACCATTCTGTAAATGGTAAGCTGACACCAGTTGACATCGAAAGAAGTCAGCCCATAAATGGTAGAGCAACACCACTCAACATCGCAGCAAGCAGTTCGGATAGTGGGAGATCGACTCCTATCTCAATGAGTACAGACAATTTTATTGTGCCTACTATTAGAAAATCTAAGACTGTCCGGCAAATGATTAAACTAAATAAGCGCAACTTGGAAGATTCAGAGTCGCCAACATCCAGAAAGAGGCCAAATTTAAATCGAAGTGTTTCAGCGCCACCTAATGCCCCAAAATGTATTGTTCCGTCCAGGGGAACCTCAGCGCCCCCTTGTGCACCAAGAAATACAAATCCCTCCCCAGGAATATCACCAATTCCTTCCACACAATCCCCCAGCATATTTCTATCACCAATTGGGTTCACTGGAGCTCTATCAACTGCTAGACATATGCAACAGCCATGTCCTATAATCCTTGCCCCATTCCCTAAAACAAATACCCAAAGCTCTTTCAAAGCTTCATCAAAAGCCCCAAGCCCTAGCACTAATTCAAATCCCCACCAGTCATCAAAATGTATCAAAATGGACAGTTCACATAGATTTGGAAATCAGACAACAGATATTGTCAACTCTATGCACAAGCTGATTCAGAAAATACCAAATATGGGGCCATACGAGGAATTCAACAACTCAGATTTCACTCCAAATCTCGGCAATCTCAGAGATTTGGAAAACAGGGAATCGGTGAAGAATATGACTGAAGTGTTGATCGATGATAAGAAAGAGCCTGTTCTAATGAGCACGACACAACCACACTTTCAATGCGAAAAGAACATCTTAGATGATGGTGCTTGTGATCTTCCTCCTGCATATACACTTGAAGGTATGGTATTAAGCTCATGATTTTTGTATATGAAAAACCATGAAGTCCTTATCTGAAACTTTCTTTTGTCTGTTTTACAATAAGGACGAACTGTGATTCAAACATACCTAGACTAACTGCAGTTATTATGAATAAATTTGTTTCACCTTATGCTTAAATATTTACATTTCTTGAAATTTTGTGAAGTATGACTCACTGATATCTAATTATCTTTAACCGCCTATTTTAAATGACAAGATTATTTTTCTTCAATTCAAGATATCTTTAAAAACAGCCTCCCCAAGTCATGTGGTAACCTTTTTTATGAATTTGTTAAAATATTTTTCAGGAAGCTCCAAAGATGCCATGGCAACGAAACAATGGGGATTTTCAATGAGTAACCATAGCAACTCGCCAGCTTTTACATCCAGAATTGCTCAAAAGCCAGTTGCAACAATCAAACCTAAGACAAAGACTCCAAACAAGCAACGATCACATTCTGCACCAATAACCATAGAAACAAACTCTTTGATGTCACACCAATCTGGCGCATCAGTGGCTCAACTTGGTGTGTCAACATTGACTGAGTCTGGTGTGTCTTCCAACAAGCCCCCTAGGGGTTTGTTACATAGTCCAAGGAACCTGTCTCAAGTTACCTATGGTCAGCCATCAGCACTCCCATTTCCAAGAAACACATATTCCTTTGTCATAGATCAATTGTACACAAGCCAACAAGGATCTAATCAACAAAGCTTGAACCAACAAGGCCTAAGCCAACAAGAACAAAGTCAACAAGGTCTTAACAAACATGGCTTGAGCCAACAAGGTCAATGTCAACAAGGGTTAAACCAACAAGGACAAAGTCAACAACGCTTGAACCAATACGGCTTTGACCAACAAGGACATAATCAGCAAGTTCTCAACCAGCAAGGACAAAGTCAACAAGGACAACATAAACAAGGCTTTAGTGAACAAGAACAAAGTCAGCAACTTCTGAACCAACAAGGACAAATTCAACAAGCCTTGCACCAACAAGGACTAAGTCAGCAACTTCTGAACCAACAAGGACAAAATCAGCAAGGCTTGAACCAACAAGGACAAAGTCAACGAGGCTTAAACCTACAAGGACAAGATCAACAAAATCTAAATAAACAAGGCCAAGGTCCACAGGGTTTAAACCAACAAGGACAAAATCAGCAAGTCTTGACCCAACAAGGACAAAGTCAGCAAGGCTTGAACCAACAAAGACAAAGCCAGCAAAAATTGAATCAGCAGAAACTTAATCAGAGCATGAGCCAACAAGGCTTTAACCTTCATGGTTTTAACCTACAAAGTCAAACACTAAATTACTTAGCTTTGACTGCCTTATCTCAACAAAGCCCACAAGGCCTGCACCCTCAAGGGCTTACATTACAACATGTAAATCCAACAGCCCTGAATATTCCTCAAAAGTCACCAGGAATAAACTGCTTAATCCAACAGTCTTGTAATCTGCAAGACCAAAACAACAAAAGACATCAGGGTCTTCCTCACCAACCTGTTGATCCAAAGGCATTTTCCCAAAATTGTGTGAACGTACAAACGCTCAACCAACAATGTCTCCCCCATCAAGCTATCAACCCACAGGACCTTGATCATCCAGGCCTCTCAACACATACATTAAATTCACAGGCCTTCAACCAACAGGACCTTTCCCAGCACACTCTTAACCCACAGAAATTCAACCCTCAAGGGCTTTATCAACATACTTCTAATCCACAAGGCCTTTCTCAACATGCTCTTAACACAATGAGCTTCAACCATCAATGTCTTTCCAGGAACCCTGTAAATCCAATGGGCAATATGGATCTTAACCATATAGACATGAACACTGAGGCCATTAACAACCAAGGCCTCACCAAAGAAGCTCTGAACTTACATAGCTTCATTCCTCAAGGGATTACCCCGCAAGGTCTTTCTCAAATCCCTACCCCACAGGGTCATACCCCACAAGGCATTACCTCTCAAGTCCCTACCCCTCAGGGTCTTAACCCACAAGGCATTACCTCTCAGATCCCTTCCTCTGAGGGTCTTACCCCACAAGGCATTACCCCTCAAATCCCTACCCCTCGGGGTCTTACCCCACAAGGCCCTGCCCCACAGGGACTAACTCCACAAAGCATTACCTCTCAAGTCCCTACCCCACAGAGTCTTGCCCTACAGGGCCTTACACCACAAAACCTCTGTAGCCCTACTCTACAAGGTCCCACCACACCAAGAATTTCCCTGCAAGGTCTGACCCCACAGGGCCCTATCCCACAAGGCCTGACCCAACAGGCCCCTTCCTTACAAAGCCTTCCCCAACAGGCCCCTTCCCTACAAAACCTTACCCAGCAGGTCCCTACCCCACAAGGCCTGACCTCACATGGCACTGTCCCACAAAGTCTTAACCAACAGGTCCCTACTCCACAAGGCCTAACCCCACAGGGCCCTATCCAACAAAGTCTTACCCAACAGGTCCCTCTCCCTCAAGGCCTAACCCCACATGTCCTTGACCTCAGTATGACAGGCCTGACACAGAGATCACTCAGCCAAAAAGATCTGGTTACCCAAGAACTGACTGAAAGACTTGCAGCTGCTGAGCGCACCCACATCTCTGACCTGGCAGAAAGGGTCCAATTATTAGGTAAGTATCATTTGTAGTATACATTTTACATGTAGATTTGGTTAAGTTTAGCTTTTGGCAAACACTTATTAAAGGCCATTTCATTGAAAAATAGTCATTAATTAGGAAAATGCAGTTTTTAAACCAATAAAATTTTGAATTTTCCAAAAAATAAGTTTACCAAAATCAGTTTTTCTTTTGAGAAATATTGCAAGTGTTATAAATCATATTATAATTTCCAGTGGTTATATAATATACCTGTTTATCATGTTATCAGAAAATTATATTTCTAAAACTCCTTGGAATTTGTCATACCCCTCCCTACTTCACATTAAAAAAAACTCTTCACAAATCATCTCTCCACTCTCCTTTGTCTTTATCCACCATTGATTCTATACAATATTACAGAGCATTATGATCCCCAAGAGACCCCAGTGCGACATTCTACAGGCATTGTGCTACCCAGATTCAGGTCTGGTAAGGTGCCTTTGTCTTTATCCACCATTAATTTTATCCAATATTACAGAGCATTATGATCCCCAAGAGACCCCAGTTATACATTCTACAGGCATTGTGCTACCCAGATTCAGGTCTGGTAAGGTGCCTTTGTCTTTATCTACCATTGATTCTATACAATATTACAGAGCATTATGATCCCCAAGAGAGCCCAGTTATACATTCTACAGGCATTGTGCTACCCAGATTCAGGTCTGGTAAGGTGCCTTTGTCTTTATCTACCATTGATTCTATACAATATTACAGAGCATTATGATCCCCAAGAGAGCACAGTTAGACATTCTACAGGCATTGTGCTACCCAGATTCAGGTCTGGTAAGGTGCCTTTGTCTTTATCTACCATTGATTCTATACAATATTACAGTGCATTATGATCCCCAAGAGAGCACAGTTAGACATTCTACAGGCATTGTGCTACCCAGATTCAGGTCTGGTAAGGTGCCTTTGTCTTTATCCACCATTGATTTTATCCAATATTACAGAGCATTATGATCCCCAAGAGAGCCCAGTTATACATTCTACAGGCATTGTGCTACCCAGATTCAGGTCTGGTAAGGTGGACTGCAAGACTTTCAAACCCAAACATTTTGATCTACAAAGTCTGCAGATTGGAACATACAGGGTAAGTTTCAGACCATGGGTGTAGATTTTGCCAAATGGAGACAATGGTACTACCTGGTTAGTTCTCTCATATGTTTAGAATTACGGGTGATTTGATAAAGTACATGTTGTTTGATGGGATCTCTACCCCATTGAAATGAGAAAGCAAGTTACCCAATTGAAATGTGAAAGCAAAGGTATCGCATTGAAATGTGAAGGTAAATCACCCACTTGAAATGTGAAAGCAAAGTACCCAATTGAAGTATGAATTTAAAAAGTACCCAATTGAAATGGGAAAGCAAAGTATCAAATTGAAATGTGAAAGCAAGTACCTAATTGAAATGTGATAGCAAGTACCCAATTGAAATGTGAAAGCAAGTACCCAATTGAAATGGGAAAGCAAAGTATCCAATTGAAATGTGATAGCAAGTATCCAATTTAAAATGTGATAGCAAGTACCCAATTGAAATGTGAAAACAAAGTGTCCAATTGAAATTTGAAAACAAAGTGTCCAATTAAAATATGAAAGCAAGGTACCGAATTAAAACAACTTTCACTTGAAAATAAGGAAACACAGAAACACATTTTAAATGTTAAATCATGATACTTAGTTAATTTACTTTACAACTTAACCTGAAACTTTTCAGATGGATTATGATCCTTGTGACAAGAACAGGATTGCAAAGTTGAAGGTCATTTTTAGTAAAAGGCAAGTGTCATTTTTTATGTTAGTAAACAAAATAATTATTGCCCCCCCCCCATTTGGGACATTGGGACAAGAATCATTTCCTAAGTGACAAGCATAGTTTGTGATAAGAGGAGTAATAAATTGACGAGGAAATTTCCAAAGTGATAGAAGTAAATTTCATAACTAGACTCAAATTGTTTATTTAAATATAGTTTGACAAAAATTGTCTACAGACTTTATCAATAAAGTAATAGTAAGTTTATTTGTTATATGGGAACTATCATTTTACTTATCATTCACTACAAAATAGAAATGTATTAACTATTTACATCTAACTGTATTATGTTTTTTCTTTTGATAGGCGAATACACTACGATTTTCAGATGAACTCTTCCAAGGATGCCTTGCAGACCCATACTAGGAATATGGCAAATATCGAAGTAGATTTCGAATCAATTGTAGGCTTTACCATATTTGGAAGGGAGATTGTCATTGAAGTAAATCAGCCACCATACATGCGTATAGGTCAAAGAATGAAAGATGGATTTGATAGTGAGAGAAGGAGTGTGAACCAGTTACTTGGAGTGGATTTGACGAAGGGTCAAATTGAGACTGTTCCTTACCATAGGGTATGTTATATGATTCTCCAACCCCCAAGGAATTTTTTGTGTCTAAAATTCTTATTTAATACCTTTTTTCAATCGTATTTCAAAATGTATAAAGAATATATAGAGCCAACAAAAAGTACTAAAAATCAAGCCCAATGTCCTCTTTAAGAACCCTGTTTCTTATCTTACTATATTCACTTGGAATCCATAGAACTAATATCCTTATCACTTTTCTGTTTGTTGAGACCCAATCAATTTGAGTTTTTCTGAGATAATGAGGATTTCAGCAAGAGTGTATTGACTTAACATGAGGATATCATCATATCATCTTGGAAATACAAAATCCTCATCATCTCATAAAGAGCTCAATTTGATCGAGTCTCAACAAAAAGTAGTATTGGTGGAATCCAAGATACTGAGGACATTTGGTGTACTACTGTTTGCATTTAGATCAAATGCAGCTTACTTTTTTAACACTCATCATACATATATTTGTTTGATTCACAGATAATTTCTACTTCTTTTTTATTATAAGAAAACAATAATTAGTTAAATTCATTATCAATAATTTTGTTTATTCTGTGTGTTTTTTAATTGTCACATTAAAATTCAAAAGCTATCAAAGTTTGTCAAAGTTAATTGTTCTTTTATATTGGGCATATCGTCATGTCAACTTTTTTGAAAGAATAAAAATAGTTGTTTGGTTTGGCAATTGTGTTTGGCCAATGGTACCATGTTACACAATCAGCATAGGAAGGACATACCGGACCGTTGTTATAAAGACCAAACAAATTTGAAAAATGGCAAGCTTTATACCACCATGCCCCGTCATATAGTATAGCACAGTTGTCAGTGCTTGTTGTGTCATGATCATTGTCCTTTGTACTAAATTGCATACCATTGTGGTGAGCAAGAGAATCCCCAGCATCTCCACTGTATCCACCAATCGTCAGTTTGTAGTTGGATTTTGCGTCGCTCACATTGAATGTGGAATATTCGGCATGGCGTGTTTCATTTTGCGGAGGCCACATGGTAAGATTAATTCGGAGTTTGTAGTTCCCCTGTTTTAATAAACCATGGAGGTTGTCAAGACCCATGAAATATTCTCCTGCCGGGTTTCCGAATCCTGATTGATAATCAGCCCAGCCCTTGTAGAAGTCAACACGCCCATCAAAGCGCCTGGCCATGTAGACACATCCCCCATTGCAGTACACTCTGAATGAATTTTGTCCCAGTGGTTGGATTGTTTTTACACCAGTAAAGCTTGTATCATCTCTACAGTCTCTTGGATATGTAGCTGGAAAATTATATAAAATTGTGTGAATCACCAAGTTATTTTCTTAGCAACCGGTTAGCATTAGCATATGTAAAACTTGTAATATTTGTAGAAGATGTCATCTGTCTATCAATATGTGCTGGAAAATTGTATTGTATAAATCGGCAATACAAAGAGAAGTCATCTTTTCATTAATTTGTCTAGCCTTTTGTTCATCTGTCTGGGTGATATCTCAAATACAGTAGTTGATGGATTAGGTTCAAATTTTAAAGGCATTTTCACACTTGAAACATTTTTCATGTGGCTTATGCTTTATGGACAGAGGACCTCTGTTCAAGAAGGAATTTGCAATATGGCCACCATTTTCATGAAAATTAAGTCTTTGATAATCCGAATACAATTTTAGGGATTTGGTTCAAATTTTATTATTAGCTGGTGACTTACATGTACATGTCGGTTCCTAGGAATATGTATGCACAAATGCCAAAGGGAAAGGACAAAAAATTGTTACAGAACACATAAAGAAAAAGAAAACATCTAAGAGTAAACCAATCATGGCCTCTTCTCAAGATGAAATTTTCAAGATGACTTTTTCAAGATAGGATATTGTTTTGTAAAAACCTACAACCTATAACCTTATCAATCTAACCGATACATCATCATCTTTGATGTAGAAAATCGCGATTGGAGGGAGTAGAGGGTTGTTCGACATTATTTCTTTTCACGTTAGATCATGGTTTTTGGAAATACGGGGTCTTTTTTCTTATTAGAGGTTTACACTTAGAGTTTGTTATTCTTGCTAGGTTTATTTACGGTTTTGTTCATTTTCCTTTTTCCTTTGGCACTTGTGCTCTACTGACTGTTATTATATCATTACCCCATTGAAAACATTACGCTGTGATTACTTACCCGTTGGTTCACACTTTGAATCCTGCATCTTTTCCAAGAGATCTTTTACTGAGGCTATGTCACTTTTCATCTGATTGACATCATTTTTGATTTCTTCATCATTTTTTATCTCTTCAATGTCATTTTTGATTTCCTCGACATCAGCTTTGGTTTCTTCAATGGTTCTCCTAGCCATTGTTACATTGTTTTGTATCTCGACCAGGTTGACCTGAAGGGCGTCATCCTCCTTTCTGATGCAGCAACTCTTGGTTTCAGTTTTCAGATCATTCAATTGTGTGACAAGGTTTTCAATATCTTTTTTCTTGCATGTAGCAGTGTTCTTTCTTTTCTTCTTTGCTTCTGCATTGTCGCCAAGCGTGATGAAAAGTACTATCAGGAGTACTTTAAGATGCATGGCTTTTTCAAAATGTGACTTGACTTGTTGTTAACGCAGCTAGGTTCTGTTGCATTGATTGCTTTGAGTTAACATTTGTGGTAAAATGCCTTTTGCCTAATTACCATCAAAAACATATAATCACAATATGTCTTCATAATGTTTTCTCTGGCATTCTTGTATTTGTTTAAATCATGAATATGTAAAATAATTGTCCCAACTAACAAAGTTTTGTAGGATCATGGGGTTCTCTCGAAAACCCATGGTAAGATATAGTGAAGTCATCTTACCAATTATGACTTAAATATTAAAACAGTATGGGTAATAACCTTTAATTAATATAATACTGGATATGACAATTGAAATAAAAATCAATCTGTAATCTTCCTTTTTGGTGTAGATGTTCCACATGTTAATCAAAATTGATTTTTGTGTAAAGATTGTATGGTTCTGATGCTCTTGAATGACACATATGAGCATATTCATACAAATATTTGAGCGCTTAAAGTGGCAAAAGGGGAAGTGTTCAAAAAACAGTTAGAAAAGAACATTAAGAGAATCATTTGTCATAAGGAGAACCCCTCTTACCCCCCCCCCAACATTCAGAAACAACTAACATAAAATAGGTGGAAGAGTTACTGAGGAAAAAGTTTCAGCTGGTGATAGCTAACCAGTCTTATTCTAATTGTTTAGTTGGCTATGATGACAACATGTTGCAATTTTCTAATGGTTTTGTTTACATTTCAAAGACAATCCTTCATATTTTAGTATTAATTTATGCTTCATCAGGTAATGGTACTCATATCAATATTTTTGCTTTCTTTGTTGAATAACTTTAAATCCCCACATGTGGGAAGATTTATACTTCTGTTTATCTCTCAGAGAGAAAGCTTTTGGATTTTTATGTTTTCATCAATAAGTTTTAATAGGCACTCATCGCACATGTTTTGGTAAGTGTTTTAAATTTTGTTCTAAGGTTGTGTTTAACTTGTTCAAGATTCTGTATACATGATCTGTTGCTCGCATGGCCAATTCAAAATAAGGTTGAAATTGAAGAATACATACATGGTGTCCCAAAAGTATTTTACCTAAATGAAAAGGATTACTGTCTTTTCTTCATTATTTTTTCTTCAGTGTCACCTTTGAAACTTACCTTACTTACCAGTATAATCGTTATAGTGAAGTCTGACAATTTGGAATGCGTTCCAACCAGAAATGGATATATTGAACAAAAAAGGGGTTTCTCGGGAAATTTTTTTTCCTGTTTACCTTGGTGACAACTTGAATTGGTGAAATTGGGGTCCTCACTAAATTTGCCAAGTTAAAATAGGCCGTGGGTGCCTTTAGTCGAAGTGGTCATTATAGGTATTACTTTAAACAACTTGAATCTACCTTTACGCAAGAGTGTAATAGACTTGAAATAAATGTAATTTTAGCTGACATTGAAATCGGATGTTGGGATACTGTTGCGTCGCAGCTTGGAACTGTTTGATCTACGATTCTGCCTCATGCTGCGTCTGCCTATCTTCGAAGATGAAAAGAAAATATTGAAGGTAAGAAGATCTATATGTGGGGTAATAATTATAAAGACAATGATCTCCCATACATTAAGGCAAGTGATGCTGTGAAACTTGAAATTATGTGTGTACTTACCGTATCTAAAGACCCATTTGCAAAATCGGGAAATATTGCGAGGGAACTTCCTTACCCACCTTGGTCAGTTACTCGATCAATTACTTGCTCGGCCTCCTCATTAACATTTTACCACCCATACTAGTCTGTTAGTCCCCTCCACTCATATTGATGAATTAGTTACCTTCCCTTGCCCATCTTGGTCAATCATCCCCCCCCCCCAGCTTACCCATCTTGATTGATCAGTCACCTTTCCCTCATATTAGTCTGTAGTCACCTCTAGCCATATTGGTCAATTAGTTACCTTCCCTCGCCCATCTTGGTCAATCATCCCCCCAGCTCACCCATCTTGGTCAGTCACTCAAATACTGTGATCAATGAGTAAAAACCTCTATATATGATGAAAACTTCTGTAGTTTACAAACACATGTAATTGGTTGACATTTATAGCCTGTGAACAAGCCAACATTTGCTTTCAACATTCCTGCAGAATATGGCATGCAGAATACGAGTGTAGCAGATATGCCTAAGCATTTACTTAGCTATGGAGGTGGGTATATTATTTAGTATTGGGAACTCATAAAATACACTTGAGATTAAATAAATTCAAAATATACTATAATAACCCAGATGCGAATAGATAGTTACAAGTTTCATCACCAAGTGGCTAATTTGGTAGATACCATGACATATATAGTATATACTAGAAATCACATTTTCAAATAAGATCAAATTTTCAAAGTTGATCAATGCTTTTTGAAACCACATATCTACAGGGTGTCAAAAAATATGTTCTCTCCTTAATTTCAAAAGTATAAACTTTTATGCATAGAAGTGCATCTTGAGCGAGTCATCTGAAACTTGTGGAGTTGCTCCATGAAGCCTAGTTTTATTGAATTTTGCCAATTCATATATCATGCGGACAAAAAGTTAAGCAACATTATGTGGATGCTAAAGCTAAGGGGGAGAACATATTTATTTGACACCCTGTAGATGTTAATTTACATGTAGATTTTAAATATGATATCTCTTTGACTGAATTTTTAATGACGTTAATCAAGATCAATCGCAAGTGATAGACTTTGATACAATCCTTCATTTGTGTAAATATTGTAGTTTGAGAAAGTTGAATGCTTCAGTATGGTCTGCAGATCCCAGTCGAAAATGGTTATCAAACAATATGTAAATCATTAAGTAATAGGGGGCACCATACACCTTTCAGTGGTGTCTCGCTCCCTTCATCATCTTTGTATTGTTGTATGCATATTTAATAAATTGAAATTGAAATTGAAAAAAACAAAAAGATTGTTATCAATTTATGTAAAAATCCCAAAAAGCCATTAAATTTAAAAAGCAAAATGCTTGCTAGTTAAATACCAAAAGAGTAAGCCATGACAGGTACAAATATTCTTCAGATACCCCCATCAATTTACCACGCAAGGATGTCCCCACCTGCAAATGCATTATGGGATGCGATCTAAACTGTCAATGCACGCAAGATCAGAACCTATGTAGCATAGCATGTGGCTGCCACCAACAGTGTGCCAATCCATTGAATATTTTACAATCTGAAGGGATAGTGGTCTCCAAGGCAACACTTGACAGTTGCCTGATGGGAAATATTTACAAGGTTAGTAGTTGAAAAAATACTAAGGCAAGGCTTCGTTAATATTCTGGTTCTATTTTAGGCCCAAGTTCGGATGCTTTGATTTTCTTTAAGTAATTTTTGCTTAGCAGATTGATAGCATTATATTTGGGAAGATTTCCAATTCTTCAATTCAATTAATCCTGGGATATTGATTTGTATGTCATCACCAGAAATGGGAACATTATAGTCTCCAACGTTTTTGTGGATGGTGTTCGATGGTTTGTGTCTGTAACAAATGGCAGGTTGTGACATTTTGCATGTAAATGCCTTGTATATTTCCTGGGATATTTTCCTTTTTACCTGCATAACCAGGGCAAATATCACACTTCTCGTCTGTCATGCATCTTTTTTTCTCAATGTTTTGCACTTGTTGTTCAGCAAATGAGGGTCAATGTATTTGTACCTGGATTTGAACATACCATTAGGGGGAGTGTTGAAATAAGGATATACAGTAAAAACCTGTCTTTGTGAACACTGAACACCTCTCTCTAGTGAACACCTGTTCCTCGTGGACACCTTCCTCCACACATACTCTTCTTCTGTATAGATTACCCTCTCTCAATGTAAAATAATTAGATATGGCTTGAAATGAAATTTTACTGCAAAAAAAGAATTGTCTCAAAGAAGTTTCAAGATACACCTCCCAAAATGACTTTTATATCAGTTTTTGCCAACATCGATAGCTGCATGAGCCAAAAAATATTTTTATTGCCAGAAATGTTTTTGTTTTTCAGACTCCTCGTATACTGCAAAAACTCTGGTCTTCGCTGAAATTTCCGTGCTGCAATAAGGTGTCCATCTTGAAATTCTGCATCCCAGGAATTATCACATGCGTCAAATGTCGAGTCCAGTATGTGTATTCCTGGTGTAAAGGTAATCACAAATGTACATATCCTGCATCCGATGCCTCGGTCATATTTGATCTACGATGGCCGTGACTTCCCGAAATCGAGAGAAAGTGGCATAAAATATAGCGATAAGCAGTACAATCATAACGTAGATTTTCTATATTGAATTTTTGAAGCTACAGCTGCCTTAGAGCAAATGTGACGGAGGCTTTATGGAGCTGTCTCACTTACGCTGTGTGGACTCGCAATTCGCCAGTGTGGATACTTTGGGGCAGATGGTGGGGCATTACATGGATACACTGTTGGCAAAACAAATGATTTTACAGCAGAATATCCCCCATCACCAAATGCAAAAATTAATGCCAAAAATTAGCCACCGATAGCGAACTGTGAACACACACAGCCAATGACAGCTACTTAATATTTAAATATTCAAAAATTAGATAGAGTTCAATTATTTATTTGTTTCACAGAATAAATAAAGACTGTTGCAAGTTATTGCATAATTTAAAAAAAATTCTTATTTTATTAATTTCTCAAAATCGTGTTGATATTGTATGCCAAGTTTGTTATATTAGCTTTAGGTCTCATGGAAGTTAACAGGAAATGACAAAACAGGAAGTGACAATTTTTTGGGCATTTTTAGACATTTTTTGAACAAAGATAACAGAGTTCTGGTTTGACCTCCAGTCAATTTAACTGTTTCCACATATCATCTACATGACCAGGATCACAATGTGCATGGTCAGAATGACCCTAAACATGATGAAATAACCTTTTTAGTCCCTTGAAAGTGTGACTGAAAAAAAGCTAAAAGTAGGAGCTAGGGAAGGTCACTGAACAGAATCTTTTGAATTTTTCAGAAAATGTGCCCAATATAATGCTCTAACTGATACAATCTTTGAAATTTTAGAAAATTGTCGTAAACAAAAATGGCGGTCATAAAAAGGAAAATAGATCGCTTTTCAAGTCAGTTTTTTCATTTTTTTTCTCTTTCTATGAATGGTATCAAATGTTCAAAGATTGTACCATTTAGAGCAATATATTGGGCACATTTTCTGAAAAATTCAAAAGATTCTGTTCAGTGACCTTTCCTACCTCCTTCTTTTAGCTATTTTTCAGTCACATTTTCATAGGGCTGAAAAGGTTATTTCATGATATTTAGGGTCATTCTGACCATAAACATTGTGATCCTGGACCTGTAAATGGTATCTGGAACTAGTTGAATTGACTGGAGGTCAAAAGTGAACTCTGTTATCTTTGTTCAAAAAATGTCTAAAAATGCCCAAAAAATTGTCACTTCCTGTTTTGTCATTTCCTGTTAACTTCCATGAGACCTTAACATAGTTTAAATTTAATAATAAAATTAGATAATTATTGTTTAATACTTAGATAAGAACACATTATTTAGAATAATTGTAAGCCATTTTGTCATTGTATAATTTAAAAAAGTCTTTTTATTTTATTAATTTCTCCGAATCATATTGATTTTATTTTGTGTATTGTATGCAAAGCTTGTTACATTAGCTTAACATAGTTAAACATTTAATAATGAAATTAGATAATTGTTTAATACCTAGATAAGAACACATTATTGGTAAACCATTAATTTGACTAAAGTTAATTTATTGTATTCTAATTCACGCAGGTTTTCACTCGACAATGTGCATGCTTTTGTAAGTATCTGAATCTTAGTTTTCAAATATCTTGAGGGAAAGAAATGAGATTTATGTTTTCTGAGATTCTGGATATAGGATTTATCCAAGGGAAATATTGATATGAAGGATCCAAGGGACCGATGGAATATAATGACATTTTCTAGTATTCTATATCCAATAAATATTTACATGTTATGCAATTGGTATCCAATCCAGCCTAAGGAATTTTATGCCATTTTTAACAGCCATGTAGATGATAAGCCTAAAATCTGTAACATGTGTAGTTTTCACCTCTGTCTGTCCATCTGTGTCTCCAACCGTCCATGTGTCCATCTGTTTTGCAAATCATGTACTAATATATCATTGCTCTTCTCTTTTAGGCTCCTACTATTTAATTGTCTGCTAAGCAGGTTTTATTCTGGAAAAATTGAGTGGATAACTATTTACCTTGTTTATTTTAGCTAGAATACATGTAGAATAAGACATATATAACAATGACAATTACAACAGACAATTAATTTGTAAGGCACTTAAGTACTGCGTCTGCGTGTATGGATGGAATTTGCTCTCTGTTTTGATGCATGCCCTAGAATCTTTTTACATGTGCCTGTTTAAACACTTTTCTACAGCTTATGATTGTGTGTACATGTAGTTATAAATCCTCGAAAATTATTCTTTTAAATTGAAATATAGAGCATCATTTTCTGGCTACTGCGTTTCACAAGTTATTCTGTGATTGACTTTTTGATTATTTGAGCAATTTTTCAATAATTCTTTACTGATAAGCTACATTTATAAAAGTATCGTGCAGATTAAGTTATCATTTTTTGTAGAATTTTCGGCCAATTTTCAAAGTATATATGCAATAATTATAACTATAAGTTTCATAATATGTTTTGTTATATAATATATTATGCCTACTTCAACTTTATAGGTGAGTTACTCACATATCAAGGCCAGCCAATCCACTGTGCTGCATGTGGTAGATGTAAGAGGAATGATGGGTCAGATAGCGACAACCAATGCCAGGTTAGATTTGTTTCTTCTGTACTGTACACTTATTCTACTTCTCTAAGAGGTCATCTGTACATTTCTCTAATAGGTCATCTGTACATTTCTCTAAGAGGTTGTCTGTACATTTCTCCAAGAGACCATCTGTACATTTCTCTAAGAGGTCATCTGTACATTTCTCTAAGAGGTCATCTGTACGTTTCTCTAAGAGATTATCTGTACATTTCTCTAAGAAGCCATCTGTATATTTATTCTAAGAGACAATCTGTACATTTCTCTAAGAGGTCATCTGTACATTTCTCTAGGTCATATGTACATTTCTACTTCTCTAAGAGGTCAATTGTACATTTCTCTAACAGGTCATCTGTACATTTCTCTAGGTCATATGTACATTTCTACTTCTCTAAGAGGTCATCTGTACATTTCTCTAACAGGTCATCTGTACATTTCTCTAGGTCATATGTACATTTCGATTTCTCTAAGAGGTCATCTGTACATTTCAACCTCTCTAAAATGTTATCAGAAACTATAAAAACTAATGGCTCTTTTTCTTGTAGAAATGCCAGTCCATAAAGCATGTAGAAGATGTTACAAGTCCAACCATACCAACTCCACCTCCTCTGGTACTTGGAGACATCTTAAACCCATTGTCCTAAAGACTCCTTCATCAAGAGATGAATGGTTGTAAAGATTAGGAAACCCTTAATGTAAAGAGATCAGCAGCCAAGAAGCTTTAGTTTCTAGAAAAATGAACATTTCTATTGATTTAGAGAGAGCAATTGTAAAGATTGAGAAACCCTTAATGTAAAGAGATGCAGCCATGAAGCTTTAGTCTCTAGAAAAATGAACATTTCTATTGGTTTAGAGAGAGCAATTGTAAAGATTGAGAAAGCCTTAATGTAAAGAGATGCATCCATGAAGCTTTAGTCTCTAGAAAAATGAACATTTCTATTGATTTAGAGAGAGCAATTGTGAAGATTGAGAAACCCTTAATGTAAAGAGATCAGCAGCCATGAAGCTTAAGTCTTGAGAAAAATGAACATTTCTATTGGTTTAGAGAGAGCAATTGTAAAGATTAAGAAACCCTTAATGTAAAGAGATCAGCAGCCATGAAGCTTAAGTCTCGAGAAAAATGAACATTTCTATTGGTTTAGAGAGAGCAATTGTAAAGATTAAGAAACCCTTAATGTAAAGAGATCAGCAGCCATGAAGCTTTAGTCTCAAGAAAAATGAACATTTCTATTGGTTTAGAGAGAGCAATTGTAAAGATTAAGAAACCCTTAATGTAAAGAGATCAGCAGCCATGAAGCTTTAGTCTCAAGAAAAATGAACATTTCTATTGGTTTAGAGAGAGCAATTGTAAAGATTAAGAAACCCTTAATGTAAAGAGATCAGCAGCCATGAAGCTTAAGTCTTGAGAAAAATGAACATTTCTATTGGTTTAGAGAGAGCAATTGTAAAGATTAAGAAACCCTTAATGTAAAGAGATCAGCAGCCATGAAGCTTTAGTCTCAAGAAAAATGAACATTTCTATTGGTTTAGAGAGAGCAATTGTAAAGATTGAGAAACCCTTAATGTAAAGAGATCAGCAGCCATGAAGCTTAAGTCTCGAGAAAAATGAACATTTCTATTGGTTTAGAGAGAGCAATTGTAAAGATTAAGAAACCCTTAATGTAAAGAGATCAGCAGCCATGAAGCTTAAGTCTCTAGAAAAATGAACATTTCTATTGGTTTAGAGAGAGCAATTGTAAAGATTAAGAAACCCTTAATGTAAAGAGATCAGCAGCCATGAAGCTTAAGTCTCTAGAAAAATGAACATTTCTATTGGTTTAGAGAGAGCAATTGTAAAGATTGAGAAACCCTTAATGTAAAGAGATCAGCAGCCATGAAGTTTAAGTCTCTAGAAAAATGAACATTTCTATTGGTTTAGAGAGAGCAATTGTAAAGATTAAGAAACCCTTAATGTAAAGAGATCAGCAGCCATGAAGCTTTAGTCTCAAGAAAAATGAACATTTCTATTGGTTTAGAGAGAGCAATTGTAAAGATTAAGAAACCCTTAATGTAAAGAGATCAGCAGCCATGAAGCTTTAGTCTCAAGAAAAATGAACATTTCTATTGGTTTAGAGAGAGCAATTGTAAAGATTAAGAAACCCTTAATGTAAAGAGATCAGCAGCCATGAAGCTTAAGTCTCGAGAAAAATGAACATTTCTATTGGTTTAGAGAGAGCAATTGTAAAGATTAAGAAACCCTTAATGTAAAGAGATCAGCAGCCATGAAGCTTAAGTCTCTAGAAAAATGAACATTTCTATTGGTTTAGAGAGAGCAATTGTAAAGATTAAGAAACCCTTAATGTAAAGAGATCAGCAGCCATGAAGCTTTAGTCTCAAGAAAAATGAACATTTCTATTGGTTTAGAGAGAGCAATTGTAAAGATTAAGAAACCCTTAATGTAAAGAGATCAGCAGCCATGAAGCTTTAGTCTCAAGAAAAATGAACATTTCTATTGGTTTAGAGAGAGCAATTGTAAAGATTAAGAAACCCTTAATGTAAAGAGATCAGCAGCCATGAAGCTTTAGTCTCAAGAAAAATGAACATTTCTATTGGTTTAGAGAGAGCAATTGTAAAGATTAAGAAACCCTTAATGTAAAGAGATCAGCAGCCATGAAGCTTTAGTCTCAAGAAAAATGAACATTTCTATTGGTTTAGAGAGAGCAATTGTAAAGATTAAGAAACCCTTAATGTAAAGAGATCAGCAGCCATGAAGCTTTAGTCTCAAGAAAAATGAACATTTCTATTGGTTTAGAGAGAGCAATTGTAAAGATTAAGAAACCCTTAATGTAAAGAGATCAGCAGCCATGAAGCTTAAGTCTTGAGAAAAATGAACATTTCTATTGGTTTAGAGAGAGCAATTGTAAAGATTAAGAAACCCTTAATGTAAAGAGATCAGCAGCCATGAAGCTTAAGTCTCTAGAAAAATGAACATTTCTATTGGTTTAGAGAGAGCAATTGTAAAGATTAAGAAACCCTTAATGTAAAGAGATCAGCAGCCATGAAGCTTTAGTCTCTAGAAAAATGAACCTTTCTATTGATTTAGAGAGAGCAATTATGAAGATGAGAGAAACACTTTAAAAAAGATGGCAGTAAAACATCAAAAATAAACATTAGAGAGAGAGAGAGCAAAGAGTGGTAAACATTAGAGGACAATGAGCAGTGGAAACATTAGAGAGATGAGCAAGCACAGACTTAAAATTACTGTGATAAATACTCATTTTGATAGGTAAGGACTCCTCATCAAACATCAGAGTAGAGTCTTAAAATTAAACATCTGCAAGGGTTTCAAACAAAAGAGAAAAATGGCACAAATTAAGTTAAGTTAGGAAAAAAAGTATTGCAAATATTAAGTGAAAATACGTTAAGATTGTGTATCTTAGATTGGAATGAGAAAATATGTGTAATGTACTTATTGAGAAAATAAGACATTAATTCTTTTTATAAAAAAAGATGTAATCACCAAATAAGAAGTTATTTTTGTAACCTTTGAAACTTGATTTTTCACATCCAAGTGATTATTTTTTCAAACAAATTAATGTTATAGATGTTAGAAGTATGTTTCGAACATACTCCTGAATAATGTACAAAGGAGTTCAAGTGATTGTGAATTTGAATGGAAGCACTAATTCATGTACCTTTTCAAGTACTGCAGGGGCGGATCTGGGAATCAATAAGGGGGGGGCCCAAATTTCAAGTCAGAGAAAAAAAAATTTTGGGCCCCTTAAACCCAAAAGTGTACTGTAAACCACTAGTCATTCATTTTGCTTTATTATGTCACCACCGCAAGGGGTGACATAACAAGGTGATATGTTATAGGCCTAGTTTCCATTTTGGTTACTACATGTTACTACAGCAAGTTGTGACATATTGTTACAGTCTCCAATTTTTTTGTGGACGGTGTTTGGCAGTCGTTATTTAAGTTCAGTGTCTGGAACAAATGGCACATGGTGACATTTTGCATGTTAATCCCTCGTTATTTTTGGATTTTTGACATTTTTATTTTGCTGAATTTGTATTTATATTTAAGTTGTTGTCAGGAGTTCAGTGTAAGTTAAAAGGAGTGAGGATTTTTATAGCTTTATTTAATATAAAAGCAACATTTTAATCAGATGGTTACTTAATTCACCAAATTGCCATAATAAAATGGAGTGGCAAAGAAAGCGCATTTACAGTAAGTTCTGTTCAATGTACAATGGATGATAACGGATAACATTTATTAATGGAAGTGCATGTGGCGATTTTGTTTGAACTTATTTGGAATAAAGAAGTAAAGCATATGCTTAACCACTTTACAATATTTACAAAACGTGCAAATATCTTCTCATTTTATCCTAAGCATTAAGTATTTGACAGAGGCATCAATAAGAAATTGAGTTCCTGGTATAAGTGCTTCTGGGAACTGGCTTTCACTGAAATTAGGTCATTTATCAAAGAAATATGTTAGAATGCTGATGGTTTAGGGTTTAAGAATTTTCCAAGGGGGGTTCACTTTTCCAAAAAATTCCGGGGGGGGGGGTTCACTTTGGCAAATTGGGCCAAAAATCACTCAAATAATAGTCAGAATGGTGAAAAACTGCATGATTTTGAAAGAAATTTTGGCCAGGGGGAAACCCCAGTCCCCCCCTGGCTATGGGCCTGGTCATTTATCATGGAAATAAGGGTTGGGTGTTAAAACTGAATGTATTAATTCATTTATTTAACCTGTTAAATGATGAAATACTTAAATATAGTTGCAAATGTGTGTTTAGTTGAAGTGTCAGGAATTCTAAAGCTTAGAAAGTAGATAGTTGTGTAATATTGCACATCATTTTGAAGAAGAAGATTACATAATATTTAAACAAGCTTATTATGTCACCACCAAAAGTTATGTCACCACCAAAATTTGTGACATCGATATTTTCTCCAACTTTTTTGTGGACTGACTTCAGTGGTTGGTGTTTGGCAGACGGTGTCTGTAACAAATGGCAGGTTGTGACATTTTGCATGTTAATGCCTTGTATTCAATTATGCAGTACATGTATAGTATTGTATACTAATGGTTTTGACATTTTCCGACTAAAAAGTAATAATCAATTCTGTAAAAATCTGAAAATGGTGTAAATAAGTTCTTCAAATAATTAAGTGATCTGGTGATAGCAGTATGTTAATTATTATGTCAAAGTACAACTGTTTGAGTCCACAATAATGACGTAGTACGCAAGTGTTTTTGACAGTAGTTATGTAAACAATTATGTCATAGTATGTCATATGTTATTTTGACAGTAATTAAGTAAACAATAATGGAATAGTAAAAGTACTTTTGCACTAGATACGTAAACGATACTAGAATAGTACAAGTTTTTTTGCAATAGTTAAGTAAACAATAATGGAATAATACAAGTGTTTTTTTGATAGTTAAGTAAACAATTATGTCATAGATGTTTTGACATTAATTAAGTAAACAATAATGGAATAGTACAAGTGGTTTTGCAGTAGTTAAGTAAACAATAATGGAATAGTACAAGTTTTTTCAAATACGGTAGTTAAATAAACAATAATGGGATAGTACAAGTAGTTTTGCGATAGTTAAGTAAACAAATTATGTCATAGATGTTTTGACAGTAATTGAGGAAACAATAATGGAATAGTACAATTAGATTTGCAATAGTTAAGTTAACAATTAGGTCATAATACAGGCGGTTTTGACGGTGATTAGTAAACAATAATGGAATAGTACACATGTTTCTTTTCATTAGTAGAGTAAACAATTCTGTTATAGTACAAATTATGTTGTGACAGTAATTCCATAAGGAAACAACAATGGAATAGCACAAGTAGTTTTGAGAGTAATTAAAACTAAATGGATGATGAAAACCCATTGTAGTCAGAATTAGATAGTAAAAAATAATAATGATATGCCCAGCATCCAGAAAGCAGGCATCAATACCTTAAATAGGCAAATGACAATCTGAAGGTCCATTTAGACATCAGTTTCACGCCTTGGAGGAGCCTTTAATTTATGTAAAGACAAATGACCTGTGTACGCCCATCCTGCTAGCCATATGGACTAAATGTTGACTCTTCCAGTGGCATTTTGGATCTATCAAGCTCACATTGCCAGTCTGTGTCCAATTTCAAACCCTTTTTAAACACCTCTCCCAGGACACCTCTTTCCGAAACATTTATTCTTTTGTATTGATCTGAAATATACATGTTGTTTATTTATAATAAGTGAATTATTATGTAAGTAAATAAGTAATAAAAAATTATAAGTGGTTGTCAAAATGAATATATTATAGTTAAGCAATTTATATGCAAAACTAATGGTTTTTATTGTAATTAAGAAAGTAGTTTCGAGGGGATATATCCAATAGAGGCAAAGTCAATGCAGAAAAGCTGAATGTGAAATCTGAAATAGAATTTTAAATGGGTATTAAAACCATCATTTCAAGCACTGCATTAGATTAACCATCCATTTGAGCATTTCAGAATGGCAAGTTCTTCTGAAACATGAGTACTTGTGTATAGAAAATTGCCTCTATGCAGCTATATGATTCTCATTTTACCAAGGTATTCAATTGTTTGAAATTGTTTGATTATTTTGCACCATCATGATGTCACAAAGGTGACACAATTCATGGGTCTTATACATATACTTCAGTATGTAGAAGTACATCAGATGGATATACATTGTACCTAAATTGAAGGTACACAGGTACATGTACCCAAGTGATTTGCAGTAATATACTTTGCAGTATATGTTCAAAGTTTGTTGTTATATTTATTTATGCTTAATAGTTGTTATGTCATTGTTTTGTAGCAGCCTTACTGAACAAATTAGGCTATTCCAGGTATATTTTGAATTTCTAGAAGCTGATATATTTATTGAGTTAATTGTTGTCACATGATCATTAGTGCTATTGAAATGATCATTGGTGCTATTGAAATGATCATTGGTGCTATTGAAATGATCATTAGTGCTATTGAAATGATCATTGGTGCTATTGGAATGATCATTAGTGCTATTGAAATTATCATTGGTGCTATTGAAATGATCATGAGTGCTATTGAAATGATCATTGGTGCTATCGGAATGATCATTAGTGATATTGAAATGACCATTAGTGCTTTTGGATCATTAGTGCTATTGAAATGATCATTGGTGCTATTGAAATGATCATTAGTGCTATTGAAATGATCATTGGTGCTATTGGAATGATCATTAGTGCTATTGAAATTATCATTGGTGCTATTGAAATGATCACTAGTGCTATTGAAATCATCATTAATACCTTTGAAATCATCATTAGTGCTATTGAAATGATTATTAGTGGCATTGATATGATCATTATCAGTGCTATTAACATTATCATTAGTGCCATATGAAGTGAAAATAAGTACCATGTGACATGATCATAAGTGCCATTGATATTATCATTAGTACATATCAGTGCTATTGACATTTGACATTATCATTAGTACCATGTGATGTGATCATTAGTACCACATGACATGATCAATAGTACCACAATCATAAGTGATTTATTGTTAAATTGAACAACTACTAGACTAAGAGGAAGTTAAAGTGTTACTTAATCAGTTTATTCAGAATAAAATCATGTAAACTATTGATATTAAATAAATGTTTTGTTCAATAATACATATAAAACTAGATTTTATGTCACCTCACAGTTTTGAGACATAAGTTTGGGTGTCTTCTGTAACAAATTGTTACACTTTTGTATTTGCATTTATTAACTTCCCAGATAGTGACATTTTGTCATGTTATGCAGTTATGCCTCGATAGTTTATTGAGAATATTGAGGATCATTCATAAAACCTTAAATGATGGATATAGAATTCCCAAACTGTCTTGTGTTCTAACTTCCATGGCCTACCTAAAGATAGCCTAGTCTAGCTACAAGCGCCTGTAATCCCCATCCACCTATTTGAAAAGTCATGTATGAAAAAACACCAACTCTTTATGTTCCTTATACACAAAGGGCAACATTTGAAAGTAAATTCTTCACAAACTTGAATAGATAGATACGCCTTTTCAAATGTTCAAATACTGAAATGTCATGTGATTCTGAAATCTTGGGACATTCAGTGGCATAGCTGTAATATTGTACAGCAATACACCACAGTTGAAAATCCTAAGTGAGGATTCTTTACATTGTACCATGGGCATTCAATACTTATTCACCAAAAAATACATGAGAACATCATAAAGTGCCATACCTTTTCACTAAGACCTTCCAAAAAAATTCTCATACAGTAAACATTTTATCAATTTTTCACGTTAAAAACACTTGAATTTTCCTTGCCACTAATCTCCTATCTTCTCAAATCTCCCGGGAATGCGTTCAACAATGAAAGAAGAGAGACTGACTGCTCTACATATGTATGTCTTCTGAACATTTAATACCCTAGACTATAATAAATTCGTAGAACTCCCCCGGAACACTTTCAGTTGGATATCGAACCTAAATGAATTTCTTGTACACTATTAAAAACGATCTAGCTGTGATCAATGTTTAATTTCTGTAAAAACGAAAGTAGATAAGTCGAGGAAGACTTACAAGCCCGCTTACAAGACACTAGACCTCGTGTACGACAAAAATCGCACATGACGTCATTTTAGTAACTTTGCTGACAAGTTATTGCAGTTACTAACTTTCGAGAAATGAAACTTTAAAATAAATATTACAAACAGAAATGGACTTACTAATAACTTTACAAACTTTGACTACCAACCATCATGTTAGTTCATAACAACTAAGTGGAAAATGCCAGGAATAAAAAGTGTCAGTTCATTTGCATGCATTTTAAAAGCTTACGTGTAATACTGCTTTTGATTAATTTTAAGATGATGAAAATCAATAACAGAAGTAGACTATATAAGAAACAAAGATTAATATTGTGGGGAGGGGTGATAAGCCTGAAGTGTTGGACCGTAGAGCAGATTCACACCAAATCTTCATTCAATATTGGCGTCTAGTTGACTAAATCCTCAGCTACGCCCCTGACATTAACCCTTTATAATCATACACACTAATTCATTTGAATTTATCTGAAAGCTTTAAAACAACATTATAAATCATATTATAGTTAAACTATCAAATATGTTTGAAGCACTAATTCTGAAATCAACTTGTTAAAACCAGTGTAGAGTACAAAGATTAATAGACCTGGGAAAAGGTGTTGAACATTCTTATTATTGGCCATGGGATTAACTACAGTAATTGCATACCTTTAAAATGTGAGATGAAACACGATACTTGAGATCCATTAAGATGCTTTAAACAAAACAATGTGATGAACAAAAGCCTTTTGTGTTGAATGTACCAGAAATCGTTGTTATCATCTTTATCCCGATAATTTAAGAATAACAACATTGGTTTTTCATAACTGAGTCAATGGCGCATCTAATGTATAATTCCGTACCAGGGTTATAAAAGAGAAAGTCAACTGCAGTCAACAATAAAAACATCCAAGGTTCACAATTGGATCAAAAATTTATATCATACATTCAATAGTACCACGGTACGCGGTAGCTTATGTTAACAGTACCCGCAATTTTCAAAATGCTATATTATATACCATAGCAGACGATTCTCGAAAAATGATCGATCCCTACTTCGAATCTCGCGAGATTTTGCGAGAGGATGCAGAAAGAATCTTCAGAGAGTTACAGATTCATCTTCTTATCTTCTGTCGCGGTTGTAAGTAAGTTGTAATCATGTCTAAGATCGATATTCTTTTAGAACTTGTGCAAGGGAATAGATTTGACGAATTGGAAACGTTTTTAGAACAAAACAAAGATGAAATTCATCTTGAAAAAGAGCCACAGGGAAATCCTCCAATGATTTTTAGATGTGTCAAAGAAACTGAAGTTCAAAACAAATCAGAAATTTCAGAAAGTATATCAGTTAGTGAGAGTCGTAAAAACAGTCAAACAAATGAAAGTCAGACACATATTGCAGATGTTCATGTACATAACAATGATACGGTTGACATAGCAACTGATTCAAAAACCATGACGATGACCCATGGTTTGGATAACAAAGGTGTAAACAATTTCAATGGAGGATTGATTGATCAGAGTAAATTTCTTCAAACAGTGAAAACTTTAGTGAAATATGGTATGTCACTAGATCGCCAAGATGAAAATGGGAAAACAGCGCTTCATTGGGCAGTTTACCATAGAGATGTTCAACTTATTAAAGAATTTATCAAGCTTGGTGCTAGTCCTTTAATAGATGATGGAAAAGGTCAGAATGTGTTGCACTTTGCCCTTAGAGTTGGAGCCGATGATGTGCTCGAGACCATTATCGAGCATTCCCCAAATGAGGTATGTAAAAATGATAGCATCATGTCCCTACATGTCCTTATCATAGATTAACATGTCATAAAACATGAACTCAAATTTTCATACCAAATCAGAATTCAACAGGGACGACAAGTATATGTACATGTATTTTACTTTTTGCCAGATAATTGGATAACATAGGGATTACCAAGAAGCCAATGGAACCTGTTTTGTAGTTTTCCATATATTATTCTGAAGATTGCAAATCTCAGAGTTTAAATTATATGTGAATATTGAGATAAGTTATGATGAAACAAATTATACATATTAGATATGGAAGAAAAACACATATATATGATGTAAACTGTAAACTAAGTCATCAAGTGCTGAACTTCAGTGTTGTCAAAATAAAACTCTAAAATATTTTAAGTTCACTGACAATTGACACATATGCCTCGGTAAATCAAACAAACCAATAAAAGATTTTCAATATCTTTTAGCAATATCACAAACAACAGGAGAATTGAGTAAATAAAGTATTTTAACTCTAATAATATGTTTGATTGCCATATAGCCATATACAAAAAATGAACAAATAAAAAGTTCTAAGAGTTGCTACTTGTAGCTTCAAAGGCCAACTTTCAAAGTAATTCAAATATAGTAAAATCTGTATAAAATTGTTAACACTAGTCTTAATTGAACATCTCTGGATGTGAATACTTTTTCGGTCCTTTTTTCAATCTATCATAGACTTCAAAAAACTCAAAATTTATTTTTGCCAATCCGAAAATTTTTGAACAGTCCAAGTCGGATTTTGCATAGACACCTAATACTGCCAAATGTATTTTAAATTTGAATTTGTAAAATTAAATACTGTTTCAGGTTTATTTAAAATCATAAATAAAGATATTGAATTAATATAATATTATAATATTAATATAATATAATAAGAATATTTGTAATATTATATGATATAATGTGACATCATAATATAGTTCTTACAAAATAACATAATGTAATATAAGTTTTTTATTAGAAAAGCGTTAAATGTAACTTTAATAAAACAGGAAGCCTTAATTTCCTGCCATAAATTGATTCCATGATCAAACACTTCAAAAATTAATCAATTAATCGATTAATGAACATTTGTACTTATCTTATTAATTTTAACATATTTCAAAATATAGCAGAAGAAGTGAGTTGTCAATGGTACAATTTAGATTTATGGAAAATCCATATTCCTAGAGTACTAAATTAAAAAGAATTTCAGGAAAAATGTTGTTAGGAACAGCCTATTAGTATACATAAGTAAGAAAATCATCATTTTTCCATCCTAAAAGTAAACACAATTTTCCAATACCTGTATCGTGACATTATGTTTTCATAAGATACAAAAGCTTGTGTCTTATATGGTTTCTAATACCTATTAGAAATGTTTGGGGTTTATGTAAGGCTAAAGTAAATGTGCAAATATTCACTCTCTCTGTTTATGTATACATGAGAAACATTTCCCTTTTGTCAACCAAATTCATGGTATTTCTTTGATAATAAATAAAAAAAGTGGAATAAGGGAGAATGCAATCCATATACATAAGAAATATTATGAATAGTACAAAAATGAATAATAAATCCATTCGTAATACTCTAATTCATTGGAATAATTCAATGAAAAGAATAATCATAATCAGCGTTAAATCTTTTACTAGGGTACTCAATCAATGTTCAGTTGCTATACAGTGTTCTGTTTATCCCGATTACCTGAATTCTAAAAACAGAACGATTGTTCCATTAGTGACACTTATATTGGATTATTCTCGTGTATACTGTATATGGTACAAATGGTTCAAGTTTGGTTTACGACAATATATAACAGTGAACTATGGTTTATGTGTATGTTTGGAAATACTATACATAGATATTTAATTCTGGATTTATAAACAACTTCTGCATGCAAGTGACACATGATTTATGGAATTCTGGAATTCACTAAAAGATCTATAAAATCAGAAAAGGACTTTAAAGGACTTTGTCTCAGGTATGTACACATGTAATAGCTGGATAGATGTAGTTACATCGTGAGATATCACGGCTTTCTCTCAGTGTCCTTCATTCTTGTGCATAGCAGAGATGGTCTGAGTATCAGAATGATGTAGTTAGTTCTATTTATTTAATATTCATTTTTCACCTAATACCATGATATCAAATTTTAGTTTAAATTTATTATTAGATATTATGCCACTTATACAACCATTTCTCATTCAGATCGACAGACATGTCAATACCGGAATCACTGTTCTAATCCGAGAAAGAAGTGCATAATTACACTGGCACGAATAAACAATTTATAATAAAATATAGAGATTGACCGTTTAACCAGCTACTGCTAGAGTTTCGATTAAATGCACAAATGAATAGCAAATATCATAGATTTGATTGGTTAAATATCTTCTCTACACTGTTTGATCGCTCCCTTTGGCTTACATCTGTCAAATCGAATGATTTACTGCTAATGAGTTTTTGCTAAAGGATTCAAGCAGGTAATCTGTATCTACTAAATTACTGATGATGCTTAAATAAACTCTTCATAATGAAACGCAGTACGTATTTTATATGCTTCTGCTCTCCTCTTAAGTTGCAAAATCAAACTCTTAAAAGGGTCTTATTTTTTATTGTATACCTGTATTCCTACCAGATCAATATTGTATGTTTAAAAGAGTCAAAATGATTGCCCCGTAGCAGTGTTTTGTGAAAATGTTCTTTTCACATTTCAAATTGAAATTGATCATTCTCAAGTCTGCTTGTGCAACCCTATTTTGAAAATCTCAAGTTGGTACAGCACCTACTTGCTTCAGTGCAAAGGATGGTCACGACACTGTATCTTGTAGTCACTTGTCAGTAATCTATCTTGGTCTTATTTCAAGGTGATATATCGACCCGAGTATCGATGGCTTCATAAGCCTGTAATGACAATTTGATTGCAGTAGCCGCAAAGAAAAATCAATAAAATACATCATATGAATAATTAATACTTGAGGTAATTCATGACCTGTTGTAGAATGATCAATGAGTCTCATGTTGTACAATGTTCTACCTGGTGGCCTGTCAGGGGTTTTATGAGAATTTGTTCAAGAAATCTAAATGAAAACAACAGGCAAAATGATTGAAAACAACAGGCAAAATAATTGAAAACAACAGGCAAAATGAATATAAAGAACCGGCAAAATGAGATGAACTAGCTACTTGCAAAATTAATTCTTAGAACAGGCTAATGAATGAAAACAACAGACAAAATGATCAAATGAAAACAAGAGGCAAAATGAATGGAAATAGTAATTTAACATTGAAGCAATTGTAACTGTCTGAAAACAATCAGCAAATTTGATAAAACAACTTGAGAAAATGGCATGTACAGTTGGGGACAAAAATAAATGACAGGTCGATTTTTGATCACCATTTCCTAATTATGGTGGTCTGAAAGCCCATAATTTCCAATATTGTCTAGATACATATCCCTTAAAATTTGTATATTTTACATTTTGTATAATCTCATCCACTGATTTATGGCCTCTTGTAAATTCTCTTATTTTTAACATGGGAAATCCTCACTTCAGCAAATCCACCTGTCATTTATTTATGTCCCCAACTGTAGCTTGCTTCTTATGAAATTATTGCCATTCTACAGTTCTTAATTATTACTCAATAGAATCATTGTTGATTAATATCTGTAACTAACCTGTGATCTCCCCAGGATTTTTTCTCAGGTGCAAAATACTCATTTTCACAATTCAGAATTGGTCAAAATATGCTAATCTTTCATGATTTTTCTCATTTTCAAGTGGGTGCAAATGGATTTTCAGAAGGGTACAAGCCTATTTTCAATATCTCAGGAGGGTGCTATGCCCACTTGCTTTGATGCTGGGGAGATAACTGGTAACTGTATTTTACAGCCATCTAGAAAAGTAATACATATAAGTTAAGGAGGGTCATAAGATCTGTTCTTTTATTTTCTGTGTAAGAATCTGAATGTCATGACATCCTTGCACTCAGACTTACTAATTTACAAGATTACAAGCTTAGCAGCTTAGCAGCTTTATGCCTGTAATTCTGTATGACATGTACTCAATTTTGTACTTCAAAACAAAACCATTGTTGATCTTACATGAAAACCATTCCAACAGAGATCTATTTCAGAGATTATATTTTCAGGCTATAATAAGGGAGCCATGCATTAATGTCACTAACTTGTCTCCTTAAGGAGAAGTCTCTTAGTAACCTTGACAACCATGTTGCATCTGGTCATCCTGGTGTCTCACACATATATTATTACAATTATACTAACTTGTCTCCTGGGGGAGAAGCCTCTTAGTTACCTTGACAACCATGTTGCATCTGGTCATCCTGGTGTCTCACACATATATTATTACAATTATACTAACTTGTCTCCTGAGGGAGAAGCCTCTTAGTTACCTTGACAACCATGTTGCATCTGGTCATCCTGGTGTCTCACACATATATTAGATGTAATAAAGACTTTCCTACATTTTACATTTTATGACTTGCTTCTTTGTGTGATATATTTTACTTCTTCATAGGATGTAATATGATTTTGTCTATAGTATAATTATTAAAGAGTAAAATGGTAAAAAGTGGCGAACATTGAAAAATTACCCAGTATCTCCAATGTCTACTGTATATTAGTATAGATGAGTTGTTGCTATAGAAACAGGCAAATGGCCAAAAGTGATTCTAAATTAATATATTAGTGGAACAATTCCTTTAAATAAGCAAATATTTGAGATTTTGCCAATTAGAGTAATGGCCTAGTCACATAGCCCGGCCGATGAGGTTACGATGAGCCAGCGATGCAATTTTCACCGAACTCGGCCGAACACCGGCCGGACACCGGCCGGACATCCGTGGCGTTTGTTGCTTAAAACCGCATCGGTGGTAGCTCGGTGAAATTTTAACTTCGGAGTTAAATTTCACCGGGCTCTCACCGAGCTCCCTCATCATGTCATCGCAACCCCATCGTAACCACATCGGAAAACACGTCGGCCGGTGCACGGCCGAGTATCGGCCGGTGTCCCGTGCATCTGAGACAACCAGAGGACGAGGTTTTTTAACGGACAGCGGCCGAGCTCCGACCGAGCTCCGGCCGATGTGGGACAGAGCATCGGCCGGTCACTGTTCAAAGCCCGTTAACAACCCGGCCGGCGATCGCACGGTGTCCTGTTACCTGCTCGGGTACCGGCCGTATTCCTTACGATGTCCGGCCGACCTCCGGCCGGTAGTTGCTGCCACATCGGCAGAAAAAAACTACCATTTTGAGACAGACTCCGTACGGTCACCGGCCGGTGTTCGGTCGCCTGAAGATGTCTGGACAGAGTCCGTTCACGTCACCGAGCTCTGCTTCCGATGAGGAGAGCCCGGTGGCACCAAAAAAATCCACCGAGCTCTACCGATGCCGGACATCGGCCGGGCTATGTGACTAGGCCATTAGAACTTACTGACAATGTGATTGTATTGTAATAAGTTAGTTACTAACCTGGTGATACTAGAATTGATTTACTTGTATTCAGTTTGTTTACATAAGCAACCATAATTATTGATACCCTTTGCATTCGTTTGACTTCACTTCTTAAAAGAGAGCTTCGTCTTCACTCTTTCAAACTAAAATAAACCTGTGAACTCACCGCGCCAATCAGTGTTCGTCGGCCAAATTTGACCGACGTTCTATATATGGTCATTCCTTCTGACGTCATCGTTGAGCCCGGAATTGACCAATAACATGCGCATATTTAATTACCACGCATTTGGCGTATGTTTCTTCAAGCTCGCTGATTGATGAAAGAAAGGTCAGCGCGTAGGTCAGAAGTGATTTGTTACCCAAACTGTCATCGGTACCCGTCGTGGGGGCGGGGCTACTAAACTGTAATATGGTCTCTACTAGGCAGAGTGTAGTTTAACTAGACTCTGCGCGCAGGGTAAATTATTGATTATTGCATAATTAAACACTCATTAGAACTAATGATAGAATTGACTACTTTTCACACTGATAATTAGGACTGTACACAGGTACATGGTACATGTTACTATTGATGTACCCATCCTCTTATAAGACTTATAAATATACCGATTTACTGCTAAGATTTTGATGGTAAAATATAATCCTGATTTTCATCATTAAATGTTCAAAATTTTGTCAAGTGATATAATCTATTTGAAATGTGTGAATACGAAAATTACCAAAAGTTACATAGATTATATGTACATGTAAAATGGTCACTAGAAAATAAACATGCCAAATAGAAAATGTCTAATAATTTGTTATCAGTGGTTTTGATCTTACAAAGTCTCAAGTATTGAAAGTGACGAAAATACTTTTCTAATACTAAAATATTATTGTTGTTTTCAGATTTTGGACAACCAAAATAAGAATGGATCCCAGCCATTGATTTATGCAGTTCAGTTAGGAAATTATGATGCCTGTCGTACACTAGTTGAGCTTGGAGCAAATTGTGACGTTCAGGAATACGAAACGCATAGAACCCCAATACAGTACGCCCTCTACAATAAGAGATTGGATATTTTTAGTTTACTCTTAAAGTAAGTCTGTATTACATTACATTGTTAAATGATACTTTTGATAATGATTACATGTGAAATATATGATTACTCCTTTGAAGAGATCTGAGGTTTTTGGTAACTGACAGTTTTATGAGCAGCAACAAAATATTTGGAAAATCGAACAAATTAATCTATACATTCAACCTTTGTTTGATCAAAGTCAAAATAAGTTGCTTAATCAAGCAGTAGAGTTGAACTTATTTTTAAAAGTTGACTTTTTCAATAATTGAAAAACAATATTTGGTGATAGTTCTATGTAAGTTCATCTCTCTGGTTAATATATCAGAAACAAGTCAAATTCTTTACTTTGTTTATGACGTCACATAAATGTATACATGCTGTTATATTTTGAAAAAGACTAAGGGATATTAGTCGAAAGTCTCAATAAATTAAAAATATTCTCTGAAGTAAAGAATTTGACTTGTTTCTGAAATATTTGGTGATTAAACGATGTTTTGAAACTTTACGCAGGGCCTTTAAGTAATCTACTTTCCAACTTTTATTTCTTACAATCCTGATTGTTCTCTTGATTGTTGAAAGCAATATGTAATATGACAGGAATGTTATGAGTACATGATGAAAAGGTGATCTAAATAAATCATTTCATTATTGTAATTAGCTAATGTAATTAGTTTCGAAGATTCCCTTCGCACTGCTTTATAAGAGGTATATAGATTGGAAGCTTTGGAAAACTTGTGTTACTAGTTATTTTCGTGATCATACCATTTTTGCAATACTACATAGCCTAGGGTATTATTTGTGAAAGGATCCCTCATACATTACTGGTTTTAGGGTGAGATGTTTAAAGTGTGGAGGGTGGGGAATTGCAAATGCCAGGTATATCATTTTTTGATCTTCTGCCAAGTGTTATATATCAAGACAATTGTGTTTATCAGGGGCTCAATTTTTGGAACTTTTGTCGCTTTCTATATTGTTTGAATCCTAAGTTATAATCATACCAAGAAGGATCCCCTGGTTAAAAAGAATTGGTTTCCCTACATATTTCTCATTCTCAGACCAGAAGATATTTACAATGTTTGCAACATATTATACTCATGGGAGAACAGATTCTAGTATGTATTCTAGAATCCTTTGGGATGAGAGCACTCTAATTAATTATGGAATAAACACAATTTTTTACTAACTATTGATTGATTTAATGCTTATGTACACATACTTCAGGAACTTGGTCTGAAATAGTATTGATCATGTACTCTTGACTCAAATTTTTACACTATTTATTTCAAAATTATAGCTCATCTTTAACAACTATAAATAGAATTCTAATAATTAGGAAGAAAATGTTCGCGCTTGCGCAGAAAAACTTTTGGGCTCCTAAAACCCCAAATTAGGCCCCTATTGCAAGGCCTATTTTTCATAATTTGGACCAAAAAGACCAAGTTTTGCCTAAAAAGACTCTTTTTTGAGGCCCTACAAAATCTTTGGGGCCCAAAAAAATCTTTTGGGACACATGGGCCCCCCTGGATCCATCAGTGGACTTCTCATCATCTTTCTGTAAATCTAATTAATCCTCAAATGGATGGTTTTTGAACTCTGTTAGGACCCCAGAGCACATTATTTGCAATAATTGTATCAAAACTAATTATTCAATCTACATGAAATTCCATCTAATCCTCAATTCATTCATTTCCTTGAAGATGAAGCAAACCAGATGTAAGTCCCATAATTGTACTTCTCAATGCCTCTGCCTCATACAGTTAATACCGCAAGATGAGAAAACAAGAAAGAGGTCAATTGCAGAAAAATGATGATTTCATTCATAACAGTTGGGAGTTTTCTCTCATAAAGTTTTCTACTAATTGTTCATCTTCCTCGTTCTGAGGCATTGTGTAGGGGCTATTTGTTTGTTCATCTTGCCTAGGTCTGGGCTCACCAAGGGCATCTCGAAGCTTTCTCCAAAACACATCCTTTCTGTCTTCATCTTCGCTCCACTCAAGATATACACGAGTATCTAAAAGTGAGCGAAGTGTTGGTGTGATCAGTTCTTTAGGTAGAACATCAATTGGCTCCTTTAGAATAAGGACAACACAATCTCTCCCTCGGTTAGCTAGTTCACCTCTAGCAATGTTGAGTTCATAAGTGCACCATTTGCTACGAAGAAAGTTCTGGGAGATAATAAGAATGACTTTGTTGCTTCGGTTGATGGCATCGATGATGATATCAGAGATATAAGCCCCTGGTCTGAAGTTACGGTCATCGATACATATGCTGTAGTGGTGAATACCTACTAGAGTAGCATACAATGTTGCCTGTCCCCATGTTTTGTCAAGAGAACTGTAGCTTATGAAGGCATCAAAGTCATACTCATTCTCCTCATCATTGTTACGCTTGATTATTGCTCTGAACTGAAGGTACCAATAATGTAGTTTATACCGACGTCTATATGCAAGTATAGCCACACCAAGAAACAACAGCAAGATCCCACACGGAATTGTTCCAGCCAGTATTACAGTTTTCCAACAGGACAATTTCATCATGCCTATGTCTATCGCATGCATATTTACAACAGAATAATTGAAATACGTGCATTGTAATTCATCCCAATCCTCAATGTTTCTATTGTGGCTCTGCATCCAATCGATGAAATCAAATGAATGACAGCTACAGATAAGTGGGTTTCCACCCAAGTTAATCTTTAACTGATATGGTGAGATTTGATTCAAACGATCCACAAGATTTTGAATATATTTCGGCAAAGTCTGGAATTCATTATTGGATATGTTTAAGTACTCCAAGTGTTGGGCTGCATCAAGGTTCAGGTTCAACTGTCCCAGTTGGTTTCCATTCAAATAGATTCTTCTCAAATTTTGAGAATGTTTAAACATTGTGAAAGGGATTCCAGCCATGTTGTTATATGATAGATCTATTTCCTCAAGTCTGGAACAGTTATCGAACATTCCAACTGAAACATTGTCATTATGAAACTCCAAATTATTGTGGGACATATCCAATGTTTTGATAGATTCAAATGCACCACTTGTACAAGAAATTGTGGAAGGGAACCATGCAAGTGCAGTCATTGTAACTAAAATCAAACACCTCCAAGTGAACAAGTCCAAGGACTGGCCCTAAACGTTGTATAAGTTTCATATTTGAAAAATGAAAATATGTTAATGAATTATGTGTCTGAAATTTGATTCCATAGCTTAAGAAGCAGGGTTCCTTATAAATAATAGAGTTATCCAACTCAAAATATTGGAAACTTGGCAATGAAAAAATTATAGTTTCAGCAATATCCTTCGAAAGGATTTCAGATGAACCTGTTTTCTCCATCTGGCCACTGTTATGTGAAAGTATAAATTGCTCCAAATGTGTAAGATGGAAAAGTCGTTTATAAAGATTTCTATAGTCTACAGTCATTTGTATTGTATTTCTTGATAAGTCAATTAATCTGATCTTTGGTATATATACAAGGATTTCAATATCTATGTCTATGATTGCCAAATTACGAAGCCAAAGGAATTTGATTGGAGAATTTCTTAGGAGATTTAAATCCCCCTTTGTCACAGTTACAGGACTCATATCCATATTTCTAAAATCTATCGATTCGATTGTAGAGTTTTCCAATCCTCTAAATGTATCAATCCAGGTTCTTGACACGAAACGGTTCCTGTACAGATTTTTATCGTTTCCATTTCCCTGCACTGATAACTCCTTGATGTTAACAAGGGGACTAAATACGAGAGGATCCACTTTGTCTGCCAAATAATTATTGTTACTCAGGTTAAGGTGCGTCAAATTATTTAGTCCAGCAAAAGTTTTATTTCCTAGAGTAGAAATGTTGCTGTTTGAAATGACCAACTCTAGTAATTGTCCATAATGCCTTCCAAGCTCATAGTCATTTAGCATGTTCAAATCAGAGTAGCCTATGAGAAGTTTTGTTATATTTGGTAGACAGTCTGTTGGTAAACTAATAAGTTTCTCACAAACAACAGATGTATTTTTACATTCACATATGCTACAACATTCTCTGCTTACATTCCCATAGTTAATAATGAGGTCTCTTCCATTTTTATCATGACACAATAAAAATTCAAACATCAACATCATAATCATCAAAATGTGTTTCACAACTGAAGTCATCTTTCTGTCTTAAATGTTCATGTTAATAAACTCAATAATACTGAAGATAAACACAATTGCACAATCAATTGAATCAAATATGATGTATCTCCCACCCTTAAATACCAATTTTGATGAACCCCTCACTTAAAATCTTTAATAAGGAAGAGATATTAAAGCATCAAATTTTTCCTGCAAGCTTATCTCCATCAAATCAATGTTTTGACAAACACAGGGAAGAAAGAGATTTTGAGACAAGAAAGTGGTAGATATTTCCTGAAGTAAATTTTAAAATCCTTCTTGATATCTAGAAATTAGTTGCAATTTTATTGTAAGGAAGACAAAAAACATGGGGTAAGAAACGAAGTTTCCTGCATATGATTAACATTATCAGTGACTTCCTGATATGTGTCTCAGATCCGATCTAGAATTCAAAATCAATCAAGATGATAATCAAAACGAGAAATGATGACAAAAATTTTCCTTTTGAATTCCCAATTGTTGCTTAATCCAAAAAATAACTAGAAAGGTGTCGGTGAAATTGAACAGAGTTCAAGATTCTCAAAATTTTGACTAATATTTTGTCATTTTTTGGTCATCTTATATCAATTTAAGCCATTGGTCAGTTGGCTGGTTGGTTGTCTGTATCGTTGATTGGTTGAATGTCTGGCTGGTTTGTTGCTTGCTTGGTCGCTTCCTTACTTGGATAGTTGAGAGTGTGGTTAGTTGCTTGTTTATTTGATTGTTTAATTGAAAAAACAATATGTTGACATATGAAAATGAAAATGAAAAGAATGGGATTAAGTTAATGTGTAATATGCAAAGTTTAAATGCAGGGAAATAAACCCAGTATCACTTCAGTTCCTTTGCTTTGACATTAAAAAATGGGATTAAGTGAATGTGTAATATGCGAAGTTTAAATTCAGGAAAGTAAACCCAGTATCACTTCAGTTCCTTTGCTTTGACATTAAAGAATGGGATTAAGTGAATTTGTAATATGCAAAGTTTAAATACAGGGAAATAAACCCAGTATCACTTCAGTTCCTTTGCTTTTACATGAAAGAATGGGATTAAGTGAATGTGTAATATGCAAAGTTAAAATAAAGGGAAATAAACCCAGTATCACTTCAATTCCTTTGCTTTTACATGAAAGAATGGGATTAAGTGAATGTGTAATATGCAAAGTTTAAATACAGGGAAATAAACCCAGTATCACTTCAGTTCCTTTGCTTTTACAAGAAAGAATGGATACAGGGAAATAAACCCAGTATCACTTCAGTTCCTTTGCTTTTACAAGAAAGAATGGGATTAAGTGAATGTGTAATATGCAAAGTTTAAATACAGGGAAATAAACAGTATCACTTCAGTTCCTTTGCTTTTACATGGTTTACCCGGTGGTGAAATATGTCTTTATGCCAATCAAAATTAACAACCAAGTTGCACTTTAACTGCATTATTGACCCATTGAAGGTGGCAGTAACCATTCAGAATATCAATACACCCTTGTTGATCAATTAAGTTATACAAAGTAACTTAAATCCCCTTGAAGTTTGCCATTACGATGGCTTCCTATTATTGCTCAATGCAATTGTATATTACGCTTGACTTTCATTTCCGAAACAAACATAACTCAAAGGTAATTGTAAATAGGAAATGCTGTTGCCTAACAACACTGCCTTTATGGGTAATTTTGTTGTCCTAGTCGAAAATGAAAGAGACCTACTTTGAAACACCGACTTACATGTCATTTCCTTTCAAGAATGTAATTGTATTAAAAGCACATGTTTGTTAGATTTTCATTATATTTTCATTTTTAGACTAGGATGCCATATAATATGATTAAAAACAGATATATTACGAATATAACACAATCAGTTTTTGTTTTTGTCTGGAATTACTTAACTATTGAATGAATTGCATATTCAATACCAAAGCAAAAAATGTTTGTTGGGTACATTGCTTAACATATTTTATATCTCTCTTAATGTTCACTAATTTTTGTCGCACCCTTGGGTGCTATCTTGTATTTTGTGATCAGTTTTTATGTAAGCATATTTAACCCTGAGCAAATTTTCAAGATGGAAGATTTTGAAATTGAAAATAGATTTGAAGAGTCAAATCAGCAAAGAATAAAGTAAATAGGCATTATAGAAATGCAAGAAAATGAAGATGCTTATTTAAATTCAAAACAGTGTCATTAAATGTCAAGATGGTCATGCTTTAAAATGGGAAATTTAGTGGAAAAGAGTGGATTTAGCAAGGAATAAAGGTGAGACTATAATATGTATGTGAATATCAGTAAAGCAAACAGTTCTTTTCAATTTTAAAGAGAAAAAAACATAGATGGTCCATAGCATTGGGTACCCTTTGCAATAGTTGAATTTCACTCCTTAAAAGAGAGCTTCATCTTTATACTCAGAGCTTAAGTACAATGCTCTGTTTCAAAGGGTAGGCAGGGAAGAATTATTACAATGTACACACTTTCTTACTTAAACATGATCTCTTGATCATTTGACTAAAACATACATGAACATAATTCAATACATCTATTGTTACTTGATTTCCTTAGGATTGAAACTGCCTTGGGAATATAGAAATTCAATCAAGACAATACGGGAAATTATTACCATATCACCATGATAGACAATTGCATCTAATTTCTTCTCATCGGTTCAATCACATTTCGAGTGAAACAGACAGATGTGACTTTTAAGTATCAGAATGTTAATTTATAAAGAAACGATTTGTAGCAACAGACCTTTTAACATAGAGCTCAATGTCATAATTCACACGGAGCGATCAATAATTATGTAAAGGATGATTTAATACACAGACACTTCTTATTGATCAATTTCTTCTAGGTGTAAATAGTTCAAAACAAAAGCATGTCTCTATTTACGGATGTTTTATATTGACCCAATGTGTCTATGTCTAAAGATACTATTAACCTTCCCAAACCATACTATATCATACCATACCAAGGAATAAAAGTTATACAATACAATACAATACAATACAATACAATACAATGCAATACAATTTGATACAATACAATACAATTTGATATAATATAATGATTATATAATAAACTACATTGCCACACTATGTAATACAATACCATTTCATGTACCATACCATACCATACCATACCATACCATACCATACAATTCAATGCAATACAATACAATACAATTTGATATAATATAATACAATAGTATTATGTCGTACTACAATATTTATATTGCAAAGCACAAACTATTTCATATATGTTTCTACAGAAGTGATTTATGATGCAGTCTTTCTCTCAGTATTAAATATTTAATGGAATTTTCTTCAGCACGGAAATTTATCGCGACAACAAAGTAACCTTGTTCAAATGCAATCAAAACAAGATTGAATAGAAAGGTGATTTGACACAATCCGAGCCAATTAATCTAAATGCAATTACGATATTTGTGACATGCGAACAACACGCCTGATTTCATTTTATGAGAACTGTATTGTATATCTTCAATCTTTTTTAAAACTTGTCGTTATTTTTACATTTTGCAAGGAAACATAAATTCTATGTTTTATTCATGTCTTTCTGATAAAAATTCAGGGGAATGTAATGAATAGAACAATAACACAAAATAAATTGCTATTTGCTGTAGTGTAGTGTTAAAATATATGATGTTAGGCTTCCATTGTAACTCCAGTAGTGTAGTGTAGTGTAGTGTTGTGTAGTATAGTATAGATTAGTATAGTTAAGTTATAGTGAAATATAGTTTAGTGTATTATGGCTTAGTGCAGTACAGTTGTAATATAGTATAGTTTAGTTGAAGTGAAGTGTTATAGTGTAGTGCAATAAAGTGTAGTATAGTTATAATATAGTATATTATATTTGAAGTGAAGTGTAGTGTATTATAGTATAGTTGTAATATAATAATATATAGTTAAAGTGACGTGAAGTGTAGTGATGTTATTATAGAACAATTATATTAGGTTATGATATAAATGAAAAATAGAGTGGAAATAAATGTAATTGCAAAGATAAAAAAAAATTCATGTAATCAACTCTCAATTCAACTCTCATATAGTAAAGCCAGTTACAGTTAGTCTTGCATAGATTGTTTAGAAACACATACAGACTGTGACATGAATAAGAGTGAAAGAGGGGGAAGTACATGACATTGGTCAGGCCCGTACCTAGGATTTGCCAAGGGGGCGGTTCACTTTTTGGAAAATTCCAGGGGGGTTCCCTTTTAACAATTTTTTTTAAACAAAAAATTGGCCAAAATCACTTAAAAAGTGCTCAGAATGGTGAAAAACTGCATGATTTTGAAATAATTTTTGGCCAGGGGGGAGGGGGGTTCGCTTGAACCCATCTAACCCCCCCTGGCTATGGGCCTGTCGGTGCAGGACTAAAATCCCAGAAAACCAGGTATTCAGAATTAAAAGAGAAAAGCTTTGGAATAGACGTTATCAGAAAACAACTGAAATCCAATATTGTCAAGTAGCCATTGAGTACTGATACGCAATATAGATGTTCGTTACATAGCATTTTTACATTACTCTCAATTTTAAGAATATCACGTAAAGAAGTGTTTGTTAACTAGAAAAAAGACAAAAGATAAAAAGTAACAGTTGGATGTCATGATACTGTGCATTTAATGAATAAAATTGAGATGTGCATCTCATCTTTTCGTGCAATTACCCTGAAACTTGCAGTAGAATACTATACTCTGAGGGCTATAGATTGTATACAGTTAGAGCTTCATGACCCAGAAGTAGCTTTTATGGTCTTTGGAGTATAGAAATGTGAAGAATTACCACCTACTTGAGTAAAGGCATGCCATATTCTCTCTAATAAGCGCAAGGTTCACTTCCCAAATTGAAATTTAAAGGGTAAGATATTGATTGATTCTAATAAGCGCACTTACAAAAAATTAAGAAAAATATATCACCCATAAGCTTTTATGGTCTTTGGAGTATAGAAATGTGAAGAATACTAACTACTTGAGTAAAGGCATGCCATATTCTCTCTAATTAGCGCAAGGTTCACTTCCCAAATTGAAATTTAAAGGGTAAGATATTGATTGATTCTAATAAGCACACTTATAATAAATTAAGAAAAATACATCACCCATAAGCTTTTTAGCTGCTATCACTTAAAGGTTTACATACTCTTAACTACTGTAATTCTATCTCTGCATTAAATATTATCATCAATCGATATCTTGCTGTGTTTAATTCTTACAAAAGTTTCAAATAATCGGAACTATTACATCAAACTTTTGTTTTCTTGAGACCCTTTTCATAATAAAATGCACATTCTTTCTTCTGAGGAATTTATTCGATATTTCTGCTGTGAAGGATATTGTATACATTGAAGGGATTCTTTCTTGCGAGCCTATTTTTCTCTCTTGATATGGTAGCTAGAATAAGTTTTATACTATCCATATTTTGCATGTGATAGTGTTTTGATATGGTTAATATTGATCATTAAAGCGTAACCTTTATGATCTGCTAAGTTAGAATTTCTTTGCTGTTGACGTACAGGTGAAAAATCATTATTTTTGTATAGGGGATCAGGAATCAGAAATTAATACTGGAAATCGGGAATCATTATTTCAAGTACAGGTGATCGGGAATCTTTAAATCTGTTCTCATTGGAATCTGGTTATTGATGTCTTTTATTGTATTTAAACATTCCACAGTTATGATTATTATCTTATGATTTTATTCTCTTTGATATAAATGAAAAGTCTAAGTTTCTTTATACAGTTTTGAGAGTAAAATATCTGCCTGTTTTATAGTTCTAGCCAAGCTACAAGACCATGTGATCCCTATCTACTTGACTACATACCTTCTGTAGTAGGGGGGGGGGGGTCATAGGGGCTTGTAGCTAAACTAGTTTATCACTCTTTGCTCTTTTTCCTTGAATAGATCTATATGATTTTCCATTTTAGGATAAGACCACTGTATCATTTTTTTCATGGGGTTATTTTAAACAGTTATTGAAAGGTCAATATGATATTATCTATATTTTATTATCTCCAGTTCTATTCAGTATTTGTACACCAAATTTTGATAAGTTGTTGACATGTGATAGACTGATAGTGCTTCTTAAAAATTGTATTTTAGGGATAAAATAAGTATAGGTCCCTGGAGGGATATATGTCATTTCCAGTTTTTACTTAAAAAGTGCTCTTACTTATCCATTACCAGGCCAACATTTTCCTCTTAGCCTATCTTATATTCACTTTGGGAAAGGGTTAAATGTCCTATAACTATACAAAGCTTGGACTGAGCTATTCATTTGTATATACATGTACTATATTCTGAATTTCTTACATGCATTTCTACAATTTGAATTTATACTTTAAAAATGACATTTAGGTGATTGACCTTTTAGATTGCAAACTGTTTGAATAACTGATTTTCTCATACATGTATATATAATTTCTAGCTCAGATGTTTTATTATACTATAAAGAAAATATGATTGTTATTACATGTGTTATTGGTATCTCAGGACAATGTGTGCCTGTGGTACAACTGGATCCATGTTTAGAAAAACGTATGTGACACTAGCAATTTTATCCTGTGTTCCTCTGCTACAATCGCATCCATTCAACCTTTTATATGCAGATCCTCTCAGGAAAGAAATAATTTTCCTATACATTGCCTTATATGGGTTCCCATGTATGTATATCTATATAAGGATCAATTGCAAGCTTGTTTACTTTATTTCTTGCTGATTTTACTCTTTCCACTCGATTTAAAACATGATCAACATGTCATTTGTATCCTCTTGATTTTAATTGTTCCAATATTTTCCTTTATTTTCAGATACAAAGCTCGTGTTGACCTACTTGATTGCAAAGAAAAGTGTGTCTTGCATAGGACGTGTCTCATCCCGGAAGGAGAATATCTCCGTGAAATCTTGATTTATAACAGGGCAGATGAGATGGCGGAAGTTAAAAATGATGAGGGAGCCACTCCTCTTATGATAGCCTGTCAAGGGGGAAATGTCGACCAAGTTAATACTCTATTGGAAGAAAAGGTAAAGATCTAGAGTTCATACAGGTAGACGTAACCAGGGGGGGGGGGGTTGGATGGGTGTGATCGCAGCTTTAAAATCTTTTTTATTTGAAGCTTCTAGCTCAATTTTGAAGGAAGTTGCATCAATTTTTGTAAAATTCAAAACAAATATTTTTTTGGCTCGCGTATTCCAAAATCTCACCTACCTCCTGACTGAAAAGTGACATTTTTGGCAATCACACCCCTGTGCTGAAATCTGGCTACGCCCATGGGGTATACAATATAAATATGTTCAGAGGTTGTGATTTTTTGAATGGATATTGACAATTGAAGGAGTTGAGGGTGAGAGTGTGAAATCCTCATATGCATGAAGAACATGCAAAGTATAATGCTAGAGGCAATGTGTATGTTATCATTTTTGCCTCAATATCATTAATGTCCTGTCACTAATGTCAGTCAGATTGGTTCAACTTTAATTGGCCATGCCCAGCAAAACAAAGACAAGCCACATGTATAGTTCCCAACCTGATACTTTGTGATTACTAAGCATACTCAATTAGGGGAGGCATCAAAAGTTCGATGTCGGATAGAAAACTAAATAAATCTAGTTAGGGGGGAGGGGGTTCAAACCCATTTCAATTTGCTATCCGACAAATTTCAACATTTCAAATTTTTGGCAATTTCAACGCAGAATGCCTTGGAATGGTTTAAAAATAAAGATTTTACCTGATGCTTTCTTCGTCAAGATCATTCCAATGGATTCTATTCTATCAATAGTTGTTAAAAGCCGCAAATTACGATAGGAATTAACAAAAACTAGATCGTGTTTAGCAATAATTTTTCAAATTCTCAAACCGGAAGTAAGCGATCAACTTTCACGGTATTTAGTTTTGGGGGGGAGGGGGGGGGTCTGAGTCAAAACTAGATTTATTTAGTTTCCGATCCGACATCGAACTTTTGATGCCTCCCCTTAGGAGATTGATTTTAATCTGAAATTTTAATCTGAAAACTTCAGATCTGAGAAATCTAAGATGATTTTTTAACGGAAAACATGAACTACTGAGGCATGTTCTTCATCTTAAATACTGATTAATTGCATCTTGTATTCTCCTTCAATACTTCAAAAAATTTAAAACTACTGTTCTAAGAAACCTTTGTTCAAAAGATTGTTTTTACGTAAAGGAGCCAATTGTTATTTTCATATTTTTTTGTGAATGTTCCAGTTTTTTTGTGAATGTTCCAGTTTTTTGTACAAAAATCAACCTTCCTAACATATCTGCAACTTTGGGGATTTTTGAACAACGAATCAATAGTCTGGAACACTACCGTCTTTTAAGGGGTAACAAAATTAGTCCCTATATCCTAACTGTGCCTCTGTGAAAGTGCCTTATTTTCTGTTAATGCTGAATTTAATTCAATATATAGTATTTCTTACTTCAAGGCATTCACTGTAAATACAAATCATATATGTGAAAAAGTCACAAAATGAGAGCATTTTTATCAATATATATGGATATTGCTCCTTGTAGAAAACTGGTCTTATCCAACCACCACTAGGAGTTTCCAAAAGCATTTGAATTAGTTCACATTCAATTAAGGTTTCTAGATATATCAGTCAATGGGAGATAGCAAAAAGAGGACCAAAAAATGTTTACATGAAAAGGGGTTTGGATTAGAGAGTTGTTGAGATATTTTACTGTGCTATTTGGTTTCACAAATTTCAAAATTTGGGCCCACTTTTGGGTTTTAGGGGCAAGCGCGGAAGTTTTTTTCTCTGACCTGAAATTTGCCCCCCCCCCTTTTTGGTTCCCAGATCTGTGCCGGGTTTATTTACTATAGAATGATTTACTGGACAGAAACTGTAACAATGCTTTTCTAATAAATCTAAATTGTCGTTTTATTGAAAGTAAATTGCATCCTGAGCTAGTAATCACCAATGAATAACACTTACAGTATATGTGGCAGTGTCAGTCAGAGATTTCAACTTATATTAATGTTAATGTATGGTTCAGTCTAAGAGTACCAATGTGTATTTTTCATTTCATTGAAAGATCTAATGGAATTTCATTCCTAGGTATTAGTATTCACATACAGTAAAACCTGTTTATCTGAACTTTTCTCTAATCTGAACACCTCTTTATGTGAACACTGTTTTCTGTTCACTTTTTAATTTTGCATAGACTAACATAGATGTTAGAAACACATCAAATACAAACACCTGCCAATCTGAACATTTTAGGCCCCAGTGATGTTCAGATAAGACAGGCTTCACTGTATAATCATCAAAGCACTTACCATTCTCTGAAGTAGACAATGTCTGTTGTGTTACAATACACTGAAGCATTCTATAAACTTGAAACATTTGTTCTGGGAATTCAAGTGTGTATAATTTCCTAGGAGAAGAACTTTGATTTACACAGTGTTTTCTTGTATTCATTTTCCCAAAGGATTTTATTGAAAAATGTCCAGTCTAATCTCCATGTTAAAAAAAGTTCAAATGCTTTTTTTTTAACAAGAGTTATAACTTTAAGGTTATATCACAATCCACATGTCACAAAAATCAACTAGTTGCATGCAATGGTCTAAATTAATCCATTTGGAAAGCAATACATAAATAAAAAATGAAGTGACTGTTGTTATATATCTCAGTATTATTATATATGATTGTAGACACTACTGACATCTATACTATGTATTTATCTATTTTCATTGAGTGATATGTTTATTAGAGTCTTCTACAAGGAAAATGCTTGCATTTTTTTACACCACTATTATCAGACGACATGTAATTTCTAATAGACACTGGTACATTTGGTAAAGGAGAGGTTCAAAGAGCAAATGGGGCCCATTTTCTTCACTGAGGGTCTAAAATGGGAATCTCTGGCCTCTATTTTGGAGAAAATGGCCTCAAATTTCAAAATTTCCTAGTTTTTCTGGGCTTTCATGGGAAATCCTGGTTTAGAGCCTTTATATAAATGTTCTAATTCATTTCAATCGAAAACTCCTAAAAGAGAGTTTATTTTTTATTTCCAGACTAGTCTCTTAGATATTGATTCTACTGGTAAAACCTGCTTACATTATTGTGTGGAAAACAAGGACACCACTGTTGCTGAAATTCTCCTTGAAGCAGACACAGACCATAAACTATTACAAATTCAAGATGAAGAAGGATACAATGCAGCTCATATGTGTGTCATTGCGGGCAACAGTGATCTCCTGAAAGTTTTGCTAAAAGAGGGCACTGAGATAGAATGTACTGATAAAGAACAGCATACTGCTGTACATTGGGCAACAGGTATGATTTTATCTATAATTTACAGAAAGTGTAATAATTGCAAGATCTGAAAAGGTACTTCCGTGAATGTCAGAGCTAATTGCATTCATTACATAAATTAGAGAAAAGACGGGAATTAATTTTTGATTTTATAATGTTTGTAGATAATTTTTTTTGTAACATATCCCTACCTACTAAATTCTGCAAATGGTTAACTGAACTAAAAAAATCCATTTATAAAAAACTAAGAAGATATCAAAGGAGATTTTGCAGTTCATTCCGTTCACTTTTTGAACACCCTGTAGATTTTTACATTTTATGACTTGAACAATGGTTTCATTTCAGTTTGTGGCCAAGAAGAGATCATAGATATACTATGTGAGTATGATGCTGAACTCTCAAAGCCTGACATCCATCATGCATACCCCCTTCACTATGCTGCCCAGATGTGCGGAGAGGAGGAGGGAAATGATCCTGTTACGGGGTTAGCCATCTTGAAAAAACTGCTTTCCAAGGACATCACTATAAATGTAGAAGACAGTGATCAGAGACAGCCACTGTTGTGGGCAGCTAGTGCTGGTACGTGATTATTTAATGTGATATTGGGGTTTTTTTGGGAAAGTTTTTCATGTTTCCCTTTTGGGAGCTGTATAGGACTGTTGGTATAGCCTACCCTACGTAAATCTATATCTGCCCGCTGATGAAAATATAAGTTTTTACAAACTGGCTTTATGTACCTGTAACACATCCAAGTTTGGGAAAGAATAAACTACAGGATAGACACAACTGTACAAATTGATTGACACTGATTTGAACTATGGAATAATTGAAAGAATTGTAAATGTGAAACATATCTTGAAACATCATTGGTCTAATATATGCTTATTATCAATAACTCAAGTATATTCTTAGGTAATCATTTTAAGCGTTCTACTTAAATCAAGAATTGTTTTTATCGAAAAAATATTAAATCTTAGAACAGTTTTGCTTTTTTATTTTTGAATTCATAAGTTTTAATTGAATTTTGTGAAATAGTAATTGATGCCTTAAATTGGGAATTAAATATTTTGTTTAACAGTAATAAGGAGCCAAGAACAAAGGGCAACATTTGAAAACACAAATCAGAATCAAACAATTAAAATAAGGCACTAATATGAAATAATGTAATCACATTGTAACAATTGTTACAATCATGGCATACTATCACATAAAATGGAGGTCCTATATTAGAGTATGCCAATTTGAAATATTCATCTGTTCAGGGCTCAGTTATAGCAAATTGGTTTTCAGGACTAGGTGGAAGGGGGAGTGATTCTGTTTTATAATACCTTGTATATCTTAGTACAATTCTGCTGCAGTATAGAGTTGAATGTAGTTTAGCAACCTAATCTCTAACACCTAGTTCCCATTGCTCAGTTTATAACAAGATATTGTGGTATCCATGCAGTGTGGCTGTTTGGCTCATGATTATGTAAACACAATGGTAGCCCCATAGCCAAAAGGTCTTGCTATTACCCCAAAAATATTCAAATGTACCTTAGAAATTACTCTGGACATTTTAAAGTCAGATTTCAATAATACTTTGTTCAAAATTAGCATTTTTGTCAATTTTAGTAAATGTTGGCACAAATTACTTCAATCTGATAGAAAAAACAATTTCTTTTAAAATTATTTCAATTAATTGTGTTTTGTTTGTATTTGTATTTGCAGGTAGTGGAGATGCCTGTGCAGCTTTGGTGGATTCAGGGGCTGATGTCAATGCAGCTGATAAAGATGGCCTCAATGGTAAACACTCTTTCATTACTATAAAGCCACTGACCCCTTGTCATATGTCAATGTTTACAGTTTTTAACATTACATGATACATCGCTTTATCTCAAACTATGAGAGAAATTTTGAATTTCACTAATAAGTTGAATTATCTTACCTTCTTGAATTTTACTTGTCACAACTTTAAACTGCTGATATCAAAGAATGAAGTTCTCAGGTAATCCTCAGATAACGAGAATTTGTTTATATCTGATAATTGAAAATAAGCTTATCAACCTTCCTGAATTTGATATTTAAAAGTCAAAGAAGTACAAAAGGAATATTTTGCGACCTATAAAAAGCTGAAAACAGCAAATACATTTTTGCCCTGAATAATATTTGTAAAAAACTGGGTAAAACGGGGAAAAAAAATTTCTTGTTGCTGTGGTGATGGGGCATGAGTTTTCAAGAAAAAATATTTGCCTGTTCTGACTAATGCAAAAATGGTAAATTGTTTCTTATTTTAGCTCTACATTGTGCAGCATCACGTGGCCACACCGCATGTGTAGAAGCTCTAGTCAAGACTTGTAAGGCAGCAATTGATTGTGATGACAAGAATGGGTGTACTTCATTGTTTTATGCCATCACAATGGATCACCTAGAAACAGCCAAATTGTTGTTGGAGCTAGGTGCATCACCCAATCATCGGGATAAGAAAGGACGCAGGTATGTTAAAAACACTTACTGTTCTCCCGGTATTCGCGTGTAATTTAATTTCGCGCTTTTCGCATTTGTGGTAATAATGCAAAAATTAAACTTCGCAAAATCACATATTCATCAGGATAAGAAAGGACGCTGGTATGATCAAAACACTTACTGTACTACCGACAAATTAGTTTCATGCTTTTCGCGATTCAGGTAAAATCACAAAAATTAATATTCACAAAATTGTCAATTAAATCCCCAGTGATTTGTAATATTTTTCATTACCTGGGACTCCATTGCATTAAGTTTGTCGAGTGTTATCAGGCGATAAATCAATGGGATACTAAGCAACAATGTTATTGGCTTATTAGCTCAAATAAACCCAAAAATGACGATGTAGGAGACGATGCAGCATGTCATTTACCAAGATAACATCAGGTAGGTATACTTATTTCACATGAGGTTACTATATCAGTTTATTACAGGAATTGAGGATTCAGAAAATAATGAAATTTTAATTTATGAAATTCGCGAAATTCAATAGCCGCAAAATTGTGTTTTGTCAAAATTTGCGAAATTAAAACTTGCGAAATTGACTGGGAGCACAGTGTGTAAAAATAAGTAAAACTGGGTACTAAGGCTTATGCCATCTATATTTGAATAATGAAGTAGTGAAGATGCCATTCCAGTGACATCTATATTGAATGATTATATATTTATAATAGATTTGTTGTGATACAATAAAATCATAATTTTATAGCTTATTAAATAAATGAAACAACAAAAAAGTGTTTGGAGCTGTAGAAAGTATATTGTATAATCACATGCAATGTTACATAAGATTACATAACAAAGTAATCAGACAGTGAGCCTATGGGATCGACTTGGCCTCCGTCCGTCCATTGGTCCGTCCGTCAACATTGGCCGCACAAATTAATTTTTATATTTTAGTCCTCATAAAAAAAGAACAAAACAACAAGACATTTTTTGATCATATACTGTCTTCCATTTCAGTCCTGCTCATTGTGCAGCATCCAAAGGCAACCAAAGTGGAATAAGTTTGATCTCAGAGAAGGGTGGTGACATCTGGTTGAAGAACTCTAAAGGGGAGTTACCCTTACACGAGGCCTCACAAGCTGGACATAAAGGTACACTGATTAACCCTAAAAAATGACCCAAAAGGCGCCCCTGGGAATGACTAACTAACGAGTATAGTGTTACAAGCGAGATAAAGAAATTAAAAGAAAGTGTGGTGAATTTAATGCCCCGTGTGGGAATCAAACCAAAGTCTGATGCTCCACCAACTGAGCTATAAAGACTTAAGCCGCTACATGTGGGCCGTAGTCCCACCTTATATCAAGGGTCACCAGTTCCCAGAATTTTTTAATGAGGGGGGGGGGTAGTAATTTCCAAATTATTAAATTTGAAGAAAATATCTGGTTAGGTTTCTATATTTTTGTCTTGCACATGTTTTGTATCTTTAATTCTGAACTTTTAATTTTTAATAAAAGCAACTGTCTTCTAGGAAACTGCGATAAGTCTGTTTGGAACAAAACTACAATGTTACTTTTGTTTTCCTTCAACTTAATTCTTCAACAATTGATTGATTTTGCTCAAGTATATTTTACAAATTACAAGTATTGTATATTTTTACACGTGCCTTTTTCAGCACTTGTCACTCAAATTATGTCTGATGAAAAGCAGAGAGAGAAAATGTTGGATAATCTCAACTCAAGTAACTCTGACGGGAGAACGTGTCTCCATCTAGCGGCCATGACCAACAATTTAGAGCTTTGTAAATTGTTTCTCGACAATGGTGCAAATGTTAATGCTTTAATGTTTTACAAGGTAAGATATTTTAATGAGAGACAGTTTTGCCAAACTTTTTTATGAGAGTGTATATCTATTATTTGTATGCCTTGAATTCTCACTGTACATCTTTCAGTATCAAAGTGTTAAAACAAAATAAAAGATTTTCAAAAAGATGCGCATTTTTCAGTGATCTTTCCAGGATTTTTCAACAGGGTACTAAATCCTGTTTTTACCTAATTTGGTCAAGAGTCCTCAATATTTCACCTTTTGGCAGGGTGCAACCATATTTAGACATCAGGTTGCACATTATTTAAGATTTTCATCAGGGTACAAAGTCCTGTTTTTACCTTATTTGGTCAAGAGTTCTCAATAGTTCACCTTTTGGCAGGGTGCAACCATATTTAGACATCAGGTTGCACATTATTTAAGATTTTCATCAGGGTACAAAGTCCTGTTTTTACCTAATTTGGTCAAGAGTTCTCAATAGTTCACCTTTTGGCAGGGTGCAACCATATTTAGACATCAGGTTACACATTATTTAAGATTTTCAACAGGGTAGAAAGTCCTGTTTTTACCTAATTTGGTCAAGAGTTCTCAATATTTCACCCCCTTTTCATCTTCTATCTACTGGTTGTATTTTTATTGGTCATGGAGCCACTTCCCTGGCTACGCCTGGGTACTATAAAATATTCAAATGTTAATTTGTAAATGTAGGCAATCTGATCAGTTTTGTTTAGTTCAAACTGAAATTCTTGCATTTTTCAGAATAAATATTTGACACCGTATGATACAGCTGTTGTGAAAGGACATAAAGAATGTGCGGAATACTTAAAATCCCATGGTGCAACAGCAGGAGTTAAAGTAGCCAATCACAACGCATCAAAAATCCAGCGTCAGTTCCGTAAAAATCAAAAGAAAGAGGAGCCACCGGAAGAACCACCAAAGACTCCCGAAGATGAAAAGTCTGTTATTGAAAGTGAAAAACAAAATGAGGAAGAAAATGTGAATGTGATATTAGAGAATGAAAAAGACAGTGAGGATGAAAAAGAAGAAGAGGAGGAGGCAGAGAAGGAGGAAGAAGTAGAGGAGGATAATGTTGAAGATAATGAGGAAGATAAAGACATTGATGAAACAACACCACGACAAAAGAAGAAACGGACCAAATCGGGAAACCAAGACTCCCCATTGGCTAGAAGTGTACGAAACAGTGTGAAAATATATGAACAAACCAGATCGACGATTCAAAGTCTACAACGGTTAAAACGTATGCAGATCTACCTTGGTGGTCAGTTAACTGAGACGATGCTTGTGCGGAAATTCAGGGAGAGCGAGAAGCAACTACGGAAATTGGCAACTGAAGAACATGATATCACAAGTTCTAACCAATGGGAGCAATATTTACTAGGTCAGTCCATATCTTACCTTTTTGCTTAGTTATTAACTTTTAACGACAGATATTTTGTTCCAATGACTTGATGTTTTTAACATTTAGAGGCACTATTTGTAAAAAGGGGGCACGAGGTGGCACAGGTCAAATTTTATATTTCAAAAGCCATTGGGAAGCCAAAATATATCATTTATTCTTCTCACAGAAAAAAGTTTAAGTCCAAAATCAAATTGTCAACTTTCCATATTTCAAAATACAAGAACTATTTCAGAATATTTTAGACAATTTCTTGGCAATTTTATTTTTCCCGGGATTTTTCCAGTCCAACCAATTATTTTTACGTTGAGCCTTTGAATATTATTTTTTAAAAAAGTAAAAACAACTCATTCTTTTAATTGCTCTTTGTATTCTTTGTACCTTGTATGTAAATAACGCTCTATTATCCCTTTATAATTCTGTTCTTACATGTTTGAAGATTTAGTATCTCGATATTATATAGGTATTCATGTTAATAGAACATTGGCCTTGCAGATTTTTGAATTCCCATTGAATTCTTCGCCATCTATTGACAGTTATCAAAACTGCACTCATTAAAGAGAATATGGTACATGTATAAAAATAATTAATCGATTTTCAGATTTATATTCAGTGATCTCCCCGGCATTAAAGCAAGTGGGTGAAACACCAACTGAGATTTTAGAAACAGGCTTGCACCCACCTGATATTTCATTAGCACCCACTTGAACTAGAGAAAAAATCATTAAAAATGGGCATATTTTGACCAATTTTGGTCCAAATTGTGAAAATGAGAATTTTGCACCCATTTCAGAAAAAATCCTGAGATCGCTGATATTGTTTTCATTCAATTAAATTAGTTATTCTATACGGGAACTATGGTCTTTTGTATTGGGTCAATGATTGATCTTAACCTATTATCATTTTTTCCAATTCTTGCCATTTTACTGAACTTCAGTTTGGTATTGAATTTGGTCATGAGCTAGAAACGCCATAGTTTCATAAAGTGTTATTATGTATTTGATTTTGATTTTAGAGAATAAATATTTTTCATAAAAAAAAACAAAAAAAACACATAGAACTATGACACATATTTCAAAATTTGAAACGTTAAACGTTGAAAAAACAATTTCAGTGAAAACTGTCTTAACCCTCTAGGGATTCAAAAGGTTTAACATGAGTAGAATTGTGTTATACACAGTGCTTACAGGGAAAATCTATAAAAAGTATAAAGGTGTATGTTTTGATTTATCTCAGATCATGGGCTTTCAAAAAATTGAAAATAAAAGGAAATTAGTAGAATAGGGAAAATGGTCAATACAGGAATTCAAGAATATTAAGCTGTTCATTCAAAATTTTGAAAAGAGCATGAAATAATTAAAAAATATAAAAACTGAAGAGAACTCAGGGCAATATCATGTTATAATGATATCCTCTCCTTTGTATAGAAAATTCTATTAACATCGACCATAAAGAAAACATGGAGAAAATCGGTATATTGTGACATCCTATGTATAGTTATTGTCCCACCGAACGAGGTTTGTAGGGATAAAGAGAAGCCATCTGTTTGTCTATCCGTCCATTACTTTGTTCGGGCAATAACTCAAATACCAGTTGATGGATTTGGATCCTTAATAGGCTTATAGGTAAAGGACTTCTGCGCAAGAAGGAATTTTCAATATGGTCATTCAATTCAAAATGACCACCATTTTCGTAAAAATGTAATCTTTGATAACTCAAATACCAGTGGACTGATTTGGTCAAAAAAGGTTTTATATGCTGATGACTAAGGACATAGGAACTCTAGACAAACATGAAATTTTGAAGAAATACCATTTATGAACCAAAATAATGGAATTTGGTCTAAATTTGAGAGGCTGATATCTTATGCTCAAGAAGGCATTTAATATCGTTGCTTGTTTCAAAAAGGCTGTCATTTTTCAGAAAAAATATGCCAAATATGAACTCAACTACTTTTCAAGTTACAGCAGAAATTGTAAAATAGCATGCAAAGGCCACCATTTTTCAAGATTGCTGACATATGCTTCTTAAATATCAAAATTTCTAGTTTTATTAATGTCATATTAAAAAATTGTCCCATATACGAAAATTGGCACTAAAATGGCCACCATTTTTAAATGAGTGGCCATTTTGAAAATCGGCCTTTGAGCAGAACTTCTACTTCCATAGGGTATATGTGATGAACAAAATTGAGCCAACGGTATGAATTATTGGATGGATGGATCGACGGAGATGTTCCCTCTAGAAAAAGTGATACATGTACGTCACTGCAGTGCTTCCTGACTTCAGATTAACCCCCATTGTCTTGCCAAGAAGATTTATTTTGAAATGGTGATCAATAATATCAGGGGCATAGTGTAAAGATCGTGGTATCATTGATTTTTGTTCTTGTATATGTATATAGCTGTTTTACCTCATTAACATGAACTTGTATTGATTTGTCAAAGACGCACATCATGCAATGTTCTCCCAGAAATAGTGTTATTTATAATATCAGCATGAACTCATCACTCAGTATTTAGTTACATTGTAAGTTAGGGTTTTATGGTAAAATGTATTCTTTGCATATGTTTTTGCAAATACTCAGAAACCAACCTTTGTACTGGTTGCTTCTAATACTTTTACTTCTTGAATGTCTGTCTGACTCTAATATTGGTTTGAAACCAAAGAATTTATCATTTTTGCTAGCTTTTGACATTCTATTTTTAAGAGATTCCTCACCGAGTAAACTTCATGACAAGTTCCAAATTGAATGATTTGCATCTTTTTCAGTTTTAAAAGGCAGCTAATTCTCTTTCTTTATATGTAATAGGAACAATTTTTGATAATTTGAAAGTTGATAATTCCAGAAAAAATGATTATTGTTAAGTCCATTGATTGTGTAAATTAAGTATTATTATGCATGAATCAAAAATGTTTAAGGATTATTTAGGATGTGAATTATTACTATTAAGCCCATTGATAATGAGCAGTACCTCCAAGCTATTTTTTCCACAAAATATATTTTGAGTATACTACTTGAGAACCAATGGAAAATATGTTACAATACCCATTTAATTGGGACATTGCATGCCATCACCTAAGCAACAAACAACATATAAGTAATCAAACAATTAAAATTTATCTTAGATATTAGGCGGCAAGTTATAAGGTCATGATCAATACTATTTTTCCAATACTAGCAATAAGTGTGCTTGTATTAATAGGTGCCATTTTGTGTCAGCTATTGAAATCAGATATGCTCCATAATGTACTCGTGCTAATTATTTTACTAAAATAAATATTAATGCGATGTTTTCTTCAAAATAATGTTTGCCGGGAATATACATTTATGTTACAATTTTATCGATATAACTAAATGTTACACTTGTTATAGTGTGTTAGCAGTATTTATTTGAGTATTTTAACATTATGTGAATTGAGTCAAAAAATTTGAATTAGTAATTTAAAATGATATTACAATACAATTAGAGGATTTAAGGACAAAGCCTAGATTTAAGGACAAACAACGATTTTAGGACATCCAAAAACAGGATTTCATAGAAAATGAATCAATTTTGTTTTAGTCTGATGAGTTTTTGTAGACAAAGCATTTCCTTGTACAAAGACAATGTCGTTGAACGATATTATGATTAAAGAATAAATCACTTTTATGGATACATCATATTGTGCTGGCAAAGGGAATTCAAATGAATAATTTATCCAACGGAAAGTAAATTGTGATAGGCGCTAGGATATAGACCCTATTCTATATAAGAAACATGAAATGACTGCTACACATTCTAAGGATGGGGTATTCTCTTACGTCTAACATGAAATATTCATGTTGCTCAATACAGTACCACCACGCATATTAAAAAACAATACAAAATCGCACGTATCAGGATATTTTTCAATATACAACATGGGAACTTGATTTCTAAAATAAATATCGTAACCTTCATATGCATTATACATTTCGCAATGGATTGCGATGAAAACTACACAATAATTCCGATGGTTAAAAAAATGGAATCCATTTCTGTTGCAGACCAAATTAGCTTCCTGACGAAAGTTTCTCATAGCGACCACCCAGAGTTCCGGAGTGTCAAGGCCATGGCGAAGGTATGTCTCTAGTTATTATTTTCTGTTATGTTTCAGTGTCAATGCACTCATTTTTGTACATGGAATGTTCTAAATTGTTTCTGAGTTTCATTTTCATTTTCTTTAGTTTGTTGAAATGTTTTATGTAAAGAATATTGCTTTTTGTTGTTATTTTGTTTTGTTTTCAATTTTGTATTTCTATTTTAAAGATTTTTAAATTAATATAATTTTGTTATTGATTTTGGTTTGTTGGTATATTGTTTGTATATTGTATACAGCAAAACCTGTGGTTGTGAGCATCTCTCTAACAAGAAACATTTAAAGGGATATTCCTTGCAAGCCCATTTCTGTCACATGGAAGCTAAACCATGAAAACACTTGTTAAATTATTCTTAAAATTGCATGATTTTCTTTCTAGGAAGACACTATTGTTGAAGAGGTAACCATCACCTACACAGCCAATATAATTCGACGCCGTTTCGGCATCGAACAAATTCGGCACCGTTCCGGCACCGTTTCGACACCGTTCCGGCACCGAAACCTTTCAACACCAAAATTTGCTACTGGACTAGTCAGTCCATTTGGTGCCGAAACGGCACCGAAATTTGGCACCGAAACGGCGTCGAAAATCAGATTGCATTTTGGGGGTGTATAGCTAGTTATAAAACTTAATTTTGCTTTCTAGTATACAAGTACAAATAGGATATGATTTTTTGGTATCTTGGGTAGTAAACAAAAGAATAAGACCCCTTAGTGTAACCACCATACCATGTTTTATACAGAACACCAATGGTATTGGGATTTGACAATATAAAAAACAAAATAATTGATGGAGGGGGGCTCTGATTTCTTTGATAGTACCCATGATATTACATTCTATAATGAAGCATAAGATATTGACAGTATCATGGGTGATATTTGTATTGACCGGACACCCGCTTTACCCAATACATTGATTTTATACCTGCTTACTTTATTGATCTCTAGTCTACCCTAAGAGGGATTTTTCACGGAAGTCATTAAACTAAATAAGCTTGCTTTTCCTTTCTGTATGAAACACAAAGCATATTCATTCACGCAAGTAGCAAATACAACTGCTTCGTATTTTATGAATTTCAGCTTATGGATCCATTGAATCTCATAATACTGGCTTTGTTAGCTTTGCTCCTGCCCTTTGACCACGCTTCCCAGTTTTCCATTTTTGAAGAACGCAGATAGAATCTGCTTTGGCGCATAGATTTGTAGAATGATGATGAATATTTGCGATTACCTCTGTAATGTTTTCAATGGCTCCAATATGTTTCAATGGCAGCGTTTCAATTTGCTTTTCTGTTGTTCTATTAAACAGCACTTCTATGACTGGATGAATAATTCTGGGAATATCATTGTCATATTTCTTTTATTTAGACTGAAGGGAAACCATGCAGATCTCTTACAGAATTTTATTTGGAAAAATCTACAATTCAACTTTCAAAAAACTAGGAGTCCTTTTTGCTCCTCCTTTCTACTCCCACTAAAAGGTTTTGAGAAAAATAATAATTTAGTGAGAGAGGCATGCTAAATAACTCCTTAATATTTTTAAAATTTAACTTATTTTTAGGGTCGCAGAAATCATTGTAGGCATTCAAGAACTGGTTCTGCGACAACAGCAAGGAGGGGTAGAATCCCTGTGGGTAAAGCCCCTGGGAATGTTGACCCTGAGGGTGATGCCAAGGTAGCTTTCTAGCATGACTATTTCACTATAGCATGTAGACTGCTGGCTTACAAGTTTAGTCACTGTACAACCATGCATACAAATACTGTTTTTAATACGCTGTAAAACAAATATTTCTAGCATTTTGAATTCTCTCAAAGACATCACAAAAGAAATTCAAAATGTTAGTTTGTTTTGAAATTATGAAAATTGCATATTTCAACAGTGATAAACCCAATTGGGCAAATCATTTGCTAAATTTTAGGCAAGAGCTGGTAATTTTTACTGCTTTTAGACTTCAACTTCTCAAATTTCCATTGAATAATGTCTGAAGAGATGTTTCTGAAATATTTTGGCAAGGCAAGTGCCCCACTTACCTCATCCATGGGAATTACTGGTTTTACCTAAATGTGCATTAATAAAGTGGAAGTGCTGGAATCACATTTTATTGTATTTTTACTGAAAGGCTTGTTTAATACCATGAGATAAAAAATGTAACAGTCGACTATTTGAGAAGGAAATCTAGTCGTTGTTATCGCTCATTGTGTTCACTGGAATTTCAAATTCTCTATTGTTGATCTGATTTGAAATACATGTATTGGGAAGACACTGATAATGTTCAAAAGCAGGAACATTTTGTTACTTACCCCATGTTTTTTTTGTTTTCCTTACATGTATTATTCGCTCATCATTAAATTCTTGATAACAGAAACAATTTCAAATTCAACCTTTTGCTTGATCTCAAGGTCTTTTTTCCCTATTTTAGTCAAAACATATTGATTTGATGGCAGTCAGTGAAGATAAGTTTAAGGGAAATGTTTATGCTTTGATATCCTTTCCTTATTTTAAATTGATTTAAATGACAAGAGTTTGTATTTTTGGAAATTTTCTGTTTCTCTTCAGTAGTATCAGTTTATAAATCATACTAAGCCTCAGACTGAACATTCAAGTGGAAAAGATGTCTCAAATTGCGAAACACATTTGGGTGATTATGGTGTTGATGTTTGAAGTTTCATCATGTCATGATAAAAACAGAAAAGACCTAATGCAGTATGGAAATGCTGGCAGAGAATGTTGTAGCATATGTAAATGTGAAAATGAATCTGTTGATTGTGATAAACTAACTAGTCTACCGACAGATTGTCTACCAAATATAAGAAGAATATAAGAATGTGCTAAATGACTATGAGCTAGGAAGGCTCTATGGACAATTACAAGAGTTGAATATAGGGGATAACAACATTTCTACTTTAGGAAAAAATACTTTTGATGGGCTAAACAATTTAACATGCCTCAGCATGTTTGACAATAAGTATTTGGCTGACAAAGTGGATCCTCTAGTATTTAGCCCCCTCTTTAACATAAGAGAGGTGTACGTCTGGGGAAATGGAAATGATGAAAATCTTTACAGAAACCGCTTTGTGTCAAGAACTTGGATTGATACATTAAAAGGATTGGAAAATTCCTCAATTGAATCGATAGATTTTAGAAATATGGATATGAGTCCTGTAACTGTGACAAAGAGGGATTTTTGGTACTTGAGAAATTCCCCAATCAAGAGACTTGTGCTTCGTAATTTGGCAATTGTTGAAACGGATATTGAATTCTTTGAATATATACCAAAGGTTCAAAGTATGGACCTGTCAAGAAATACAATACAAATGACTCTAGACTTCAGAAAGATTTTTCTACTATTTTTTAAACTTGTACATTTGAAAGAATTTATATTTTCACAAAACAGTAGACAAATGGAGGAAACAGGCTCATCTGAAATCCTTTCAAAAGATACTGCTGAAACTACAATTTTTTCCTTGCCAAACCTTGTAAGATTTGAATTAGGTGACTCGGTTATTACCAAAAAACCCTACTTTTTAAGCTATGGAGTTAAATTTCATAGAGATAATGCATTAAAATATATTTTGATTTCACATGTGAAACTTTTACAACGTTTGGGGCCAGTTATTGGGCTTGTCCATTTGGAGGTCGTTAATTTTAGGGACAATGACTGCACTTGGTTCCCTTCAACATTTTCTTGTGCTAATGACGCATTTGAATCTATTGAATATTTGGATATATCCCACAATCAGTTTGAGATTCCCAATGATAATATAACAATTGAAATGTTTGATAACTGTTCCAAACTTGAGGAAATAGATCTGTCATATAACAACATGGCTGAAATCCCTTTCACAATGTTTAGAAATTCTCAAAATTTGAGAAAAATCTATTTGAATGGGAATCAACTACAACAGTTGAACCTGAACCTTGATGCAGCAGAACACTTGGAGTATTTAAACATATCCAATAATGAATTCCAGACGTTGCCGAAAGATATTCAAAATCTTGTGGATCATTTGAATCAAATCTCACCATATCAGTTAAAGATTAATTTGGGTGGAAACCCACTTATTTGTGGCTGTCATTCATTTGATTTCATTGACTGGATGCAGAGTCACAGTAGAAACATTGACAATTGGGATGAATTGCAATGCACATATTTCAATTATTCTGTTGTAAATATGCATGCGATAGACATAGGCATGATGAAGTTATCCTGTTGGAAAACTGTAATACTGGCTGGAACAATTCCGTGTGGGATCTTGCTGTTGTTTCTTGCTGTGGCTATACTTGCATATAGACGTCGGTATAAACTACATTATTGGTACCTTCAGTTCAGAGCAATAATCAAGCGTAACAATGATGAGGAGAATGAGTATGACTTTGATGCCTTCATAAGCTACAGCTCTCTCGACAAAACGTGGGGACAGGCAACATTGTATGCTACTCTAGTAGGTATTCACCACTACAGCATATGTATCGATGACCGTAACTTCAGACCAGGGGCTTATATCTCAGATATCATCATTGATGCTATCAACAGAAGCAACAAAGTCATTCTGATTATCACCCAGAACTTTCTTCGTAGCAAATGGTGCACTTATGAACTCAACATTGCTAGAGGAGAATTATCCAACCGTGGCAGAGATTGTGTCGTCCTTATACTAAAGGAGCCAATTGATGTACTCCCTAAAGAATTGATCACACTAACACTTCGCTCCCTTTTAGATACTCGTGTATATCTTGAGTGGAGCGAAGATGAAGACAGGAAGGGTGTGTTTTGGAGAAAGCTTCGAGATGCCCTTGGTGAGCCCAGACCTAGGCAAGAAGAACAAACAAATAGTCCCTACACAATGCCTCAGAATGAGGAAGATGAACAATTAGTAGAAAACTTTATGAGAGAAAACTCACAACTATTATGAAAAATATTTCACTCCAATTTGACTTCTTGCTGATTTCCTTATTTAAAAAATGTCAATTCTAGATGACTTGATTATTTGAATTCCTGCATTTATAAATTCTGTACATATCTGTATCTGTTCTGTAAATACATGTATTTACAGGAAGAATTGTTTAGCATGAGTATGGTGATAATTAGTTGTGTCAGTTAAAAGCCAAAAACATTGTTCGATTAACTGGAGATTTGACGGTTAACTGGCAGAAAGAATAACTTTAGGATTTCAGAAGGTTTTTGAAAAAATAAAATGGACTCAGCTCTTCATGAAAACAGAACTTTTAGTTTTAACTTAAAGTTTAAGTTTTGAATAGCAATGCTTTAATTAGCTCATCCTTAGCTTTGGTTCAATGTCTTTTGTCTTTCATTAGAATCTGCTTCAGTTTAATATGTGAAGATTGTACAGTATTATCTTAGGTAGAAGCTTCATAAAGTTACCATCCTAAAAAGACCACTTATCCCCCATACTCTGTCAATATAATTTTAAATTGATACAGCTTACATTCTTGTTAGGAATTTAAGAATTGATATACTGTAGATTGGGTTAATTTGGCGCCCGCTTTAATTTGGCGAATTTGGCGAAATTGAAAAATTCGCCAATATAAATCTTCCCCAAAATTTAAAATGAATCCCTGGGAATTATCTAGAGTATTTCCTTCAGTGTATTTAGGTCACTTCCGGTTTCATAAATTGGCTCAGAACTGGTCAGTCACTCATTAATATTCAGGGAAAAACTAGAAAGGAAAAGCGTGGTATAGTAGCAGCATCGATCGAGGTGCAAAATGTAAAGGATGATCGCCAGTGGTCCTCAAAAGAAAAATGGACATAGCCAAACTTATCCATTTACATGGTAATTCGCAAACAGTGGTAAGTTAATTTTCTTGCATATCCGCCAAATTAAATAGCCGCCAATATGCCAAAATGGCAAAATCGCCAAATTAAGTAGCGCCAAATTAACCCAATCTACAGTAACTAAAGGAATACATGTAGACAAAATATCAAAGGATTCACTCTCAAAAATGATAGGAGTAGATAAGGGGCTTGTATGATACCTCAAATGGTACCTTTTGGTTCATGTCATTCTGGGATAAATACTACAGTAGTATGCCATGGTTATGTGATAGTGATTTGCGTATATAGAGGTAATTATTACTTCTTTTAGACTTAAAATTCTAAGTTTCAATTGAAGTGTGTCTGAAGAGATGTTTTGCCTCATGCCTGGCAAAGCCCATATATAGGTTATACCTAAATGTGTGTTAATAAAATGGAATTGCTGGAATTGCATTTTATTGGAGCATTTTGAAAGCTCTTTTCATACAATGAGATATTTTAACAATTGCTAGTTCAGAGTCCTACAACTGATAAGTGCATGTGATTAGTATTTTTAGATAAAAAAATGTAACAGTCGGCAATTTGAGAAGGAAAGGATTGGTATCGATATGGAGAACTGAATTCAACAATGTTTTTCTCTTAAACCAATCATTGAAAACATTCTGTAAAAAGACACAGTATTTTATGTAATGTTGACTGATTGACAACAATTTAATGCGAAAATTATTTAGAAACATTTTATATAACTGTTTTTGTTATCATTTTTTGTTTTTTAGTGCAATTGTTCTTGCTCCTTTCTACCAATTCTTGAGAATGAAATAAAATGTCTTTCCGAACCTCTTTGGAACAAAATAGCATGTACAAAATGTTTTTAGACCTAGCAATATTATAGTTATACAAAGGAATCTTTGGTTGATTTTAAAAAAGTATTCAAAAAATTAAAACAAAATCCCCCCAAAATAGATAAAAATCAAGATAAACCTTTTATTTCATTAACAAGATACTTTTTTAAAATCAACCAAAATTTCCTTTGTACAATTACAATATCGAGGGACCTAAACATGTTATGTTTATTTCATTTTGTTCCAATGAGGTTTCGGAAAGATGTTTCATTTCCCTCTGGAAACATGATACCAAGAACAAAACAAGTGTTTGATGTGTTTTTTAAAACAATATAGATGAAAGTATATATATTTCAAATTATATTGTTACCATTCAAAAGATGACCATTAAATTGACGATGTGTTAAATATTTAGATTTTTTATGACTGGTTTAAGAGAAATGTGTGTTCAAATAGTTCTCCATATCGATACCACTCCTTTAATTATTGTTATCGCACATTTTGTTCACTGGAATTAAATTTCAAATTCTCTATTGTTGATCTGATTTGAAATATATGTTTTTGGAAGTCACTGCTGACATTAATTCAATGCAGGAAATTTTTGCTTCTTACCCCATTTTTATGTCTTCCTTATTATTGAATTGATATTAACCTCTAGATTGCAAAATTCAAAATTCAATTCAGGAAATATGTATTGCTTTCCTGTCTCAAACTCTTTCTTCCTTGCATTTGTCAAACCATTAATTTGATGTAGAGTTCTTAAAGGTAATAATTTTTTATTATGTTTAAATATCTCTTCCTTATTATAAATTGATATAAATGAGAGAGTCGTCAAAATTTGTATTTTAGGATATTTTCTGTTCTCTTCAGTACTATGAGTTTATGAACCATACTAGCCTTAGAATGTACATTAAAGCTTGGAAGATGTCTCTAATAACTTATCACATATGGGTGATGATGGCTTTAATGTTTGATTTTTCATCAAGTCATGATAAAAATGGGAGAGACCTTATATACCATGGAAATGCTAGCAGAGAATGTTGTAGAATATGTAAATGTGAAAAGGAATCTGTTGATTGTGAAATTGACCTAATTAGCCTACCAAAAGATTGTCCACCAAATATAACAAAACTGAACCTAAGTTCATGTAACCTGAATATGCTAAAGGACTATGAACTAGGAAGACATTATGGACAATTACAATGGTTGGATATTGGAGATAACAACATTTCTTCTTTACGAAATCATACATTTGCTGGACTAAATAATTTAAGATTCCTCAGCATGATTTACAATAAGTATTTAGCAGACAGAGTGGATCCTCTAGTATTTAGCCCCCTCCTTAACATCAGAGAGATATATGTCTGGGGAAATGGAAACGATAAAAATCTTTACAGAAATCGATTTGTGTCAAAAACTTGGATTGATACATTCAAAGGATTGGAAAATTCCACAATTGAATTAATAGACTTTAGAAATATGGATATGAGTCCTGTAATTGCCAGAAAAATGGACTTTTGGTACTTGAGAAATAGTCCAATCAAGTACCTTGTGCTGCGTAATATGGCAATCGTTGACATGAATTATGAATTCTTTGAATATATACCAAGGGTTGAAACTATTGACCTGTCAAGAAATACAATACAAATGACTTTAGAGTTAAGAAATGTATTAATACAATTTTTTAAACTCATATATTTGAAAGAATTTATATTTTCACATAACAGTGGCCAAATGGAAGAAGCAGGCTCATCTGAAATCCTTTCAAAATATACTGCTGAAACTATAATTTTTTCATTACCTTATTTTATACGATTTGAAGTAGATGACTCGATTATTGCCAAGGAACCCTACTTTTTAAGCTTTGGAGTTAAATTTCAGAGAGATAATGCATTGACATATTTTTCATTTTCAGATATGAAACTTGTACAACGTTTAGGACCAGTTATTGGGCTTGTTAATTTGGAGGTGTTTAAATTTAGTCACAATAAATGTACTTGGTTCCCTTCCACAATTTCTTGTTCAAATGGCGCATTTGAATCTTTGAAAACATTGGATATATCCCACAATCACTTTGAGATTCCTAATGACAATATCTCGGTTGAAATGTTTGATAACTGTTCCAAACTTGAGGAAATAGATCTGTCATATAACAACATGGCTCAAATGCCTTTCACAATGTTTAGACATTCAGAAAATTTGAGAAAAATCTATTTGAATGGGAATCAACTACAACAGCTGAACCTGAACCTTGATGCAGCAAAACACTTGGAGTATTTAAACATATCCAATAATGAATTGCAGACTTTGCCGAAATATATTCAAAATCTTGTGGATCGTTTGAATCAAATCTCACCATATCAGTTAAAGATTAACTTGGTCGGGAACCCACTTATCTGTAGCTGTCATTCATTTGATTTCATCGATTGGATGCAGAGCCACAGTAGAAACATTGAGAATTGGGATGAATTACAATGTACATATTTCAATTATTCTATTGTAAATATGCATGCGATAGACATAGGCATGATGAAATTGTCCTGTTGGAAAACTGTAATACTGGCTGGAACAATTCCGTGTGGGATCTTGCTGTTGTTTCTTGCTGTGGTGATACTTGCGTATAGACGTAGGTACAAACTACATTACTGGTACCTTCAGTTCAGAGCAATAATCAAGCGTAACAATGATGAGGAGAATGATTATGACTTTGATGCCTTCATAAGCTACAGTTCTCTCGACAAAACGTGGGGACAGGCAACATTGTATGCTACTCTAGTAGGTATTCACCACTACAGCATATGTATCGATGACCGTAACTTCAGACTAGGGGCTTATATCTCAGATATCATCATTGATGCTATCAACAGAAGCAACAAAGTCATTCTGATTATAACCCAGAACTTTCTTCGTAGCAAATGGTGCACTTATGAACTCAACATTGCTAGAGGAGAATTATCCAATCGTGGCAGAGATTGTATCGTCCTTATACTAAAGGAGCCAATTGATGTACTCCCTAAAGAATTGATCACACCAACACTTCGCTCCCTTTTAGATACTCGTGTATATCTTGAGTGGAGCGAAGATGAAGACAGGAAGGGTGTGTTTTGGAGAAAGCTTCGAGATGCCCTTGGTGAGCCCAGACCTAGGCAAGAAGAACAAACAAATAGTCCCTACACAATGCCTCAGAATGAGGAAGATGAACAATTAGTAGAAAACTTTATGAGAGAAAACTCACAACTATTATGAAAAATATTTCTCTCCAATTTGACTTCTTGCTGATTTCCTTATTTAAAAATGTCAATTCTCGATGACTTATTATTTGAATTCCTGCATTTATAAAATTCTGTACATATCTGTATCTGTTCTATATTTAGATGTATTTACAGGAAGAATCATTCAGCATGGTGATAATTAGTTGTGTCAGTTAAAAGCCAAAAACATTGTTCAATTAACTGGACAGTTAACTGGCAGAAAGAATTACTTGAGGATTTCGGAAGGTTTTCGAAAAAATAAATAAAAAACAGACTCAGCTCTTTATAAATTAAACAGAACTTTTAGTCTTAACTTAAGCTTTAAGTTTTAAAATAGCAATGCTTTAATTAGCTCATCCTTAAAGAGAGAATCAGAGATAGCGAGCAGCCTAACAAAAAATTGTTTCGATTTTAGAATATATCTGGCTCATGTCATTCCTTTTCATGTCTATTTTCTATAAATCCCCAAAGTGCACACTTTATTTCAGGAAAACTAAAGATTTTTGCAATAATGTGTTATTTTTCTATAAGAATGGTTACCATTCTTATTATTTGGGAGAATTAAAAAATTTTCACCTATTTTTGCACCTTGATCCATTATAACTTCACCAATTAGTAATATATAGAAGATCTTTTGGGAGATATTGTATTTGAGATTGTACGGAATAGATTAGTAGGTCAATTGGACATGTTGTTTGTAATTTTGTCACCCCCATAGATATGATTCTGCCTTTAACTTTGGTTCAATATCTTTTGTCTTTCATAAGAATCTTGTGAGGAATTTAAAAATTGATATAACTAAAGGAATACATGTAGACAAAATATCAAAAGATTCTCTCAAAAATGATAGGAGTAGATAAGGGGCTTGTATGATACCTCAAATGATACCTTTTGGTACAATATGGTTCAATGGGATAAGTACTACAGTAGTATGCCATGGTAACATGATAGTGATGTGCGTATATAGAGCATTTAGTTCATACATTATGTAATTCATGAATGATTAGTATAGATGGAGTGAATATATTGTTTATTTGAACCACAATTGGTTGTCCTCATATATGTATACCATTCTTGACTTTTATAGAATCAACATTTTTAAACCCCCTAGTAATTTCCACCTTGAATTGTAAGATGATGAATACACTGGAACAGAGCAGGATCTCACTTTCAATGTATGCTTATTGAGTGTATTGCATCAATTCTTTGATGCTGTGTCATCCATGGGCTTTCAACTAGACTCTCAAGCCCATGGTCACAAAATAAACGGCAATGAGAGTTGTTGAGAAGGTTGGAGGAATATCAGAATAAGGTATATGGAAACTTGAGGGAATGTGGGGCATTGTGACGGGGGAAATATCGGACACTGAAAGTTGATTGACGAAGGACTCAGGGACTTGATGCAGGACAATCATGATATTGATTTGAAATTCTTTCAGGAAGCATAGCATGATAGAGAGGGATATGGAGCATTGAAATTCAGCGAAATGTAGGGCATGGAAATAGTAGGGCATGGGGATATTCACTCAGGGGCCAAGGGGAGATTTCCCAAAGATCACCTTTTATATTGGCACGTTCGATCACCAATTTGATAAACAGGCCTCATTTGCCATTGAAATGTATCTCTCAATGTTTGCTTGTGTTTTATGAGTATTCTCTAAAAGTATTCTACCATAGTTTTGAAATGATGATGTTGAACTGATGTTAAACTGCAATAAACGCCATTTTAAAGATTTCACTTCTGCTCAGGGGCATGGAAATTTGGGGGAATGGGGGGAAATATAGGTCATTGGGCCGGGGTTCATATAGAACTAGGGACTAATGCAAGACAATCATAATATTGATTTGAAATTCTTCCAGGAAGCATGGCATGATCCAGCTTTAATTACTATTAGCTACTTTCTTGTTATTTTAGTCCATCATTGATTAGTGTATCAGTAGTGGTGTGTTTATTGTTTGTACATAGCTAACCCCAGGCTCTGTTATTGAATGAATCAATACTCGGAATTTGGTTGGTTTGGTTGCACTGTTTTGATTAATAGGACATGCTGTTTAGGCATGAGCTTATAAAAGAGAAACACAATCTTTTTTTGCCTGTGCTGAAAGGATTCATTTACAGTGTATTGTGTATCGCATCCTCATATGTAAAAAAATTATGCTTAATTTGCTTGGGGGCCTGGAGGTGGTGGCAACCTTGCAATTTGAATAATAAACAGTCAATCGCCAACAGTACCGTACAATGCCATTTTGGCCATAGAACTACAACGCTACCATAAAATATGTTAATACAACCTTGGACCATGGTCTGTTACAATACTGTATGATACCATGAACACTGTATGGCTCCATACCCAATAGAACCATGCAGTACCATACTCTTAATGTACCATATACTATACCATGATTTCAGAGTGCGGAATGGGGGTATAATCTGCTGTTTTTTTATTACTGTAAATCTTATTTTAAAATATATGTTTTTCTATAGGAACATAAAAAAGCATTGGAGATGGATTGTGTAGACACAAGATACAGAATGAAACTTGAGGCAGATAGGATGTGTTTAGAGTTTAAATTAGAGCAGGTCTGAATGCAAACCAACTTGTACTCTGCAGTTTGGGGTTGAATTGAATAATAATTACTAATTTATACTGATTGGTTGAATTGAATTTGTAATCAATATAGCGTGATTGAATTGAATTTGTAATCAACATTGAGTGATTGAATTGAATTTGTAATCAACATAGAGTGATTGAATTGAATTTGTAATCAACATACTATTAGATTGATTGAATTGAATTTGTAATCAACATTGAGTGATTGAATTGAATATGTAATCAACAGCATTGAATGATTGAATTGAATATGAAATCAACATTGATTGATGATTTTCAACATTTTAATGATTGATTTTTCTTGGTTGAATACTTAATCAAGATTTATTGCAGTGTATCTTATACATGTACTCATGCGATACTGTATTTGTTATCTTAGTTAGCAGTTTGGTTCTGTTTGTCCTAACCATGGAATTTCTCACTCAATGGTTGCTTCATAACAAATTTTAATTTTAGATATCTAGTCAATATTTTTTTATATAAATCAATGGATACCATTTACAGTAGTTTGATTTTGGTTCAATAAAAGAGAGCTTCGTCCATTCTTTGCCCCAAGGGTACATTAGAAACAGCATATTCTCCCGAACCATTCAATTTTATAAGCTGTTTTATGGATTAGAGAGGACCAAGAAACTTAAAGGGTTATTTGTATTCAATATCAATAGTGAGAAATTCCAGAATGGTTTCCAGTATACATTAAGACTTGGCCTATAGCCATGAGGGAGCCTTTAAATAAAGCCTCAAAATTGGCAAAGTTTACGCAAAATTTATAAAAACCACTATAAACGATTTGGGAAATTGATGGAGAGTGGAAAACAGGCAATTTTAAAGGTGACCTCTCTTGATAATTATAGAGAAGTTCAAAAAAGCTGGCTTCAGGCATGCATAGCCCCTGGGAGATGAAATATTCACTGCTCATGAATAATGGATACATGGGCAATGAATACTTTACAACTTGATATATTGTCTTTGTGTATGTTTGATATATGGAGTCTTAACTTGTGTTGTATTGAGATCTTCTAACTTGAGTTGCTGTTCTTATCTGTTAGTTTTCAATTTTCAGGACGATGATTCAAATGTTACTGGCAGTGTAAGTGGGTTCAGACAACAAAATAAAAAATGATTTTTAATGAGAACTAGTCATTAATTCAAACCAGGCTAATGGTTGAGTTCTGCGATTTTATATTTGGCTTTTTCTTGCAGATTTATTATCTGCAATGGATTTAAATCCTGCAGAATTAGCCTTAGTTCAGTGCAAATTTTTTATATTTATGTAAAAATTCTCCACTCAATCTGTGTTTTTCAACTGCAGAACTCTACCATTTTGAATGACAAATGTAGTTTGTACCTCAACCCCCCTCCCCTACCCAATAATACAGTATATAATACCTATTACCCACTAGTACCCACCCGATAACATACATTTATTCAGCAAATAGTAACCATTTTACTTAGTGAACACCCTGTATACTTTGGGGAACTGGGGGTCATTACCAGAAGCTTTCATAAAGTTATGAATTCCTAATTTTGTTGTCTCTTAATTACTATGGCATCATTTTATCAATGGTTACAACAATTGATTTAGTAATCAAACATGAAAGCTTCTGACATAATGACCTCAAAGAAAATTTGTAAGCAGTAAATCATAAAGCACTTTTACCAATTTCTATAATAACATTTTAGTCTTATATTGATGTCTTTTATCTGTTTGCTGTACTAACTCCCCTTGATGTAAGCCACATACATTTTTCATATGTGAACTCTATATGTAAATGCTTTGAATGCTTTAGTAACAAGGTGGTGACGTAGGTTAATTTGCCAAAAAAATAGTTGAAAATAATTTATTAGGGAACCATTTTTTAGTATTTTTACATTTCACAGTCTTTTAACAAGTCTTTTAGTGCATTGTTTAAAAATGATTTGTAAAAATAATATTTCAGTTTTTCTGAAAGTTCAAACAAGTTTAAAGACTTCTTTGATTTTATAATTATTGGCTTTTTGAGTTACTTATATTTTGATTAGACAATCATCAAACTTTTTGGATAACTATTAAGTCATTCCCAAAACATATTGAACAAACCTTGTAATTGTCAAATTTGTTGAATAGTCAATTTTCTGACTCTAGAAAACATATTAGCATACAAATTTTCAGTTATCTGATATTTTTACTCATTGACAAAACCAAAAATCCTCTAATTTACAGGAGCGGGAAGAAGAAGAGCGCAAGAGGGCAGAACAAGAGTTTGAAGATCACCAGCAAAGAAATGATCACATGTACAACGATCTCAACACCCGCACAAATATGCGCCTTTCCCAGGCCAAGGCAACAAACTCCCAGATTGAAGAAACACTACAGAAGTCACGGCTTGAACGACGCAAGAAAAATCAGGGTGATATGGCATATGGGAAACAACAAAAGCGATTAGCTAAAGCATATTGTCCGGGTGAACCTACAGAAGTTCTGGATGATATATTTAAGAGTAAGTCTTAATTCTATTATCCATAGATCAGAAATTAGATTTAATGTTTGGGGTTTTAAAAAATTATTAGTCTAACATTGATCAAAGAGTATGACATGGACTTTTATCACATGATTAAGTTTATATTATAATAGATAACTTACACAGAATCATTTTTTGTTTTTTATTTTATTTTGTTATTCTTCCTTTCACTTTTTTATTTTATCTTTCAGGTGGTCAACCTCTTCTCAGATGTTCCCTTGATTCCGCCATTTCTCATATCTCTCATGGCAAACCACATCCACCAATAACCAAACATGACAAGAAATTGCCCCCTATAAAAATCAACAAATCACGAAAATCTCCATCTATTTCTGTGCACAATCCTAATGCACTATCAAGCCTCTTTATGAAAAGTTACATGCTGCGACTGCGGCCTCATTCTGATCCCACATACTATAAACGTCCTCTTAACCCATATCGCTGTCTTCCAAAAATTACTAAATCGCATGAATCTTGAATAATTTTGTAGCTCTCCTAAATTGCATGAGACCAATGATTAATATCTGAACTCATGGAAAATATCATGTTTTTGATGATGTCATGGTGATGATAATGTTTCATGTTTCGAAAAGTTCAAAAGAGTGAAATTAGCAAGAAGTTAACGAAACAGACATGAAGTCAAGTCTCTTGTTTGTATAGAAATTCAAGAATTTAAACCTTCATTCAAACCATAGAGAATATTGTGAATTAAATTAGACATTAAATTCAGACATGATACGATCTCCATGACATTTTTAAAACTAACCATTCAAAGTGCTGTTGACACAGATGGTGTCACATTTGCATGTTAACTTGCATGAGCTAATGTTATATTTCAGACTTCCTGCAATAACCTGGAATTATACTGTGCCTATATATGTATCTTGCTTGTCATATTTGTGCCATCAGAAGGGTAGATATCGTATATTTTGCTTGAATGTTTATGCCAATCAGATGGGAGAATATTGTGCTATATTGCCATTGTTTATGCACTCAGAAGGGAGTGCTTTATATTTTATTTTACGCTTAGCTTTTAAAAATCAAGCACTTTTTGACGAGTTTTAATTGCATTCCATACTAGAATGGTAGAATTATCTGGCTTTACTATTAAATTTTTATTCCAACTACTACTTATAATTTCATTTCAGAATTGCTGCAAACTAAAACAGAATGTGGTGCAACATTATATTAGTGGTTTAGCTAATCAGATACCATGCATCATCTTTGCTTGACCAATCAAATCTCATAGGAATTCTTATTCAATCAGATGTTATGTCTCATTATGGGTTAGCCAATAAGATACCATGCACCATATTGGCTTGACCAATCAGATCTCATATATGATGGCTGATCCATGCAATCAGATGTCACTTCTCATTATTGGTTAGACAATAAGATATTATTATTAACATTATCTTGGCCTGGTCACTAAAATGCCATATTTGATGGCTAAAACCATTCAGATGTCATGACTCATTATTGCTTAGCCAATCAGATATCTGATGCATCATCTTGATTTGGCCATGATTGATGGCTTGGCCAATCAGATGTCATGTCTCATCATGGCTTAACCAATCAGATATCTTGCATCATCTTTGTTTGGTCAATCAAATGCCATATTTAATTTTTGCTTAACCCTTCAAATGACATGTCTGACCATGGCTTAGTCAATCCAATTCCCTTGCACATCAAAGCTAATCCAATCAAGTGTTACGTTTTCTTGAGAAAAACATATTCCTGCATGCATTTTGACTCTCATTGACTTCTACCAAAATGCATGCAATTCACCTATTCATCAATTTTCATAAAGTGTCACAGGGCTCTTGTGTTCAGTGAAAAAATAAAAAGAATTGGGATTGGATATAGATTTAGAAATTAACAAAGTACAGTTTAAGGTGCCTGTTATATCATTATCCAAACTGTCAGGGCTCCAAGATTCAGAATGCATGCATGTAATGCATATGAAGGACTTCTATTTACCTTCTCCCAAGGCTGTTTTTGTTTGCCAAATTTGTTTGCTAGAGAATCATATAGCATGGCATGTGGCTCTTATTGTTCCATAGAAAGAAAAGAAAAGAAAAGAGAAAATGTGGTATTACATAATATATGCTCAGTGTGACAGTTTATGATTTAACAAGAACAATTAGAGGATTGGCATATTGTGAAGAAAATACAGTGCATTGTACCATGTAGCCTTGCCCAAGTTGGTAATTTTTACTTATCTGATCTTGAATTATTGTCATAATAGAAATCAAGATATTAAAGTAAAAGAGACCGACTTGGGCAAGGCTATGTACCATGGGCTTTCTAGAGATATCTTGAAAGCCTATAATATGCACTTATTTCAAACATTCCGATATGAAATTGCTTATTTATAAGCATTAAAATTCATCTTTGAAAGCATGACTGTTCTCATGTCTTACTATAATGCATGCACATGTACTAAATCGCAAAACGATTTTGATGGAAGAAGTTTGTGCAAAGATGAATAATATATAGATCAATGTACAAACTTATGATCAAATTATTCTGCAAGTAAATAACATTATTTTTATGAAAAATTTTGCAGGTTTTTAGTTCAAATCAAATTCTTTTTGCATGACTTCAAAACTTCATTGAATGTGCTGTGAATGTGCTGATCCTCATTAACCCATGTACTTATTATTAGAGGGAGAAATAACTTACCACCTCACCATGGTATTGTGGTAAGGTATTTTCCCATCACTATTACTACATGTACTAAAGCACTGCATGTTTTGGCATTGGGTCCCTAACTCCTTAGTTAAGTTCTATCCAAATGATTTTTCTAGATGAACACAATCACAGACGATCAAAAACCGACCCTAGTTCTAAAATTAACAGTAGTAGTAGTACCCATTTACCAAAGATAGAGGACTCTGATCGTCCGCACACGTCACGGCGAAACAAGACGTACAGTGATGGGCGGCCAATGACTGCAAGCTCGAGCAGTTCAGAAGGGAATGTCTCTGCAGCTCAGATGAGGCAGCACACGGGTGTTAAGGTCCGACCGCAGTCTCGTCAACCACTTTTAGGTAAATTCATGAAGCTTTCTGTTTGCAAAGCTTAGTTGCTCTTGAAAAATTTGGAACATTCAAGTATTATTGCATTTTTATTTCTGAAATAAGCAAAAACATCTTCTATGGATATCAGGGCCGTAGCCAGGGGGGTTCGCAGGGTTTGGTGAACCCCCTCCCTCCTGGTCAAAATATATTTCAAAATCATGCAGTTTTCACCATTTTGAGCACTTCTCAAGTGATTTTAGCCATATTTGGGTCAAAATTGTCAACACCCCCTGAAAATTTTGAAAACTGAATCCCCCTTGGCAAATCCTGGTTACGGGCCTGGATATTTAAAGGACAACTGAAATAGCTTTTCTCAACTTGCAGCTACAAAAATTCGGTTTTCTCTATTGTAAGCCTACTGTAGAGTTCTTGCGATAGCCATTATAAAATAAATGTTAGATAACTGCTAACGGTCATAGATAACGAAATAAAACTAACTGATAAATCAAATTGGCCCCCACGTGATTAGTAACGTCATATACAAATTATAGCTTTGGTTTATTGGTTCCATAGTAATCACAACGTCACGGCAACCATATGATTGTTGTGTAAACAAATAACAAAACATTTTGGCATTATGACGTCGTGATCTAATGGACCAAAACGGTCCACGTGGGGGCCAGTGAGAGATCACGTGGGGGCCAATAACGTCACAACCAATTCGAATATTGCTTATTAAGCAGCTATAACGATCGTTAGAGTGAAATAGTTTTCACACTACTGATTAGAAAACATGTCCAAATACATCTATCAAAAAATTATATTGATTCCTTTAGGTTAAAAATACCATTTCATATCTGCTTTAAATAGATCATTATTGAGTTGGTTTTAAAAACTTCTAAAAGCTGAAATATACTTGTATTACTTATGAATATGCATATTATAATACCAATGTAAGTATGTGTGCTATAAACTAGATTATCATAAATTCAGTTCCACCTTTATTTGGTGATTGCTTGTTAATTCAGACTGAAAATGATATTATTTGATCCTTTGTTTTTAATTAATTTCCCAAAAATTTCTTGGTCATCAATGGGCTTTCTATTGAATGCCCATGTCAATACCAACCAATATAAAAAAGCTAGATATAACTGAAGTAAACATATGTTGTGCCAAATTGTTCCAATCAACAGTAGGTAAAAATGATTTTAATTCACATTTTCAGATCAACGACAAAAGACAGACCTCCAGTTCCTTGATCCTAAAGCTTATAGAGAAAAGAAAAAGGAAGAACGGAAACTGTTGAAAAGTAGTAGTCCAAGATCCGGTTGACCATAACGATATATATACAGAGCTACATGTACAATGTGGACAATAAATACAACCAAACACCTCTTTTGGGTCACCCCTCTAAGATGGATATACAGTGAATCTCTATACCATGAACAGTTCTTTTTGATCTATTTGTTATGTAATGTGGATATAGATAAAACACTGTCTGGAATTTTTCCCAAAGGATCAGCCTTCTACTGGTTGAGAACTTAATATAGTTGAAGGCCGGAAGTTAAATCATGAAGAAATTGTGTGTACAGTAAAAGTACCATCCTCCGATCACAGGGCTTCAAAATCCAGAATATATTCTTTCTTTTTACCCCCTGCGATAAGCAGTTAGCATTCCCTAGATTAAGGACTCGCAGTCTGATTGGCTGTCGCAACACTGTGTCAGAAATCATGTATAAGTCATTGCGCATAATTAGATCACGTGTTTCAGTTTAATCGGGCGCTTCCAAATTGGTTATAGCAAGGGGAAGAAGGAGGTATGTATTCTGAATACCTGGAGGATGTAAAAGTACCAAACAGAACACCCAATGTTAGTGAGTAGAACTTATATGTTAGTGGAACACCTCCTTAATAAGTGGAACACATCCAGTAACCCATTGATTTTATATTAAAGGAACCTCACAAGTGGAACACCCTTAAGTTACCAAAGGTGTTCCACTTAAAAATTTTATATTTCATATAATTAAAACATAGCAGATGGTTCCACACATAAAAGGGTGGGCAGCTTAACTTATTTGATTACAAATATTTCCAAGCTACTGTATATGATATCAGTGTACAAAAGCAAAATATCTATCATGGTTTATTTTGGGATATTAAAATTGTACTTTTGAAATTCCAAATATAGACAAAATGAATATGGATTCTATTATATAAAAATGTATTATGAATGTATATTTTAAAAAAAGCATTATATGCATGAACATTGCAAGAAAAAATATCCGTCCATTATTCACCAGAATTTGTTATGTAATGTGACATTATAATATGTTATGTAAAATCGCGATATGTTATACAGTAAAACCTGTGTATACTGAACATTTCGTTGCTGAGAAAAAATGTTCAGTGTTGGTAGGTGTTCACTACAGAGAGGGTAATTTATGCATAATTCAGTAGAGTATGTGCAGAGGAAGGGTGTCCACTAAAGACAGGTGTTCACTAGAGAGATGTGTTCACTTAGACAGGTTTTACTGTATGTTCATATGTTATTCATAATTATGACATAATAGACTATGTAAGAAAAATGAGAAACAATTGAGTATTGAGTTGTGGTTGTGGTTCATTTATACAATGAAGGGGTCTAAAAGCAAATCTTAGATTTGTGTATTTTAGTAAAAAAGAGTTTTTCCAAACTATAAAAATAATGTCTGTAGGAGTACTTTAGGAATGAATTACTTAAATTTGCTGAGACCGATCTTGGCATTAATTATATAGAGGTACTTCAAAATGCATTTTATATGTTATACTCAATATTATGAATCTTGTACAAGTATCTGATATTAAAAATATGTGCACTTAGAAATAAATATTTTTGTATTGTATATTGCCATTGAAAGTAGATTTATTGTACTTTGATATAATATTGTAAAAGTTTTGAAATGGTATGAATCTACCATTAAATAAACATAATATAAGTATCACTAAAACATTCAAATATATCTTCACATCTTTTTGATTGTAAGAGTGTACCCAGAACATGCCATTATTTTAAGAGGTTAGCCCGTAGTTCCTTACTTACCTGTATCCCTACAAAATTTAGACTATTTATTTAATTAAATTTTCAGAAGTTCAAAGAATATATTTCATAAGAATAGCTTGAACAGGAAGGACTACAATAGAGGGGAAAATCGCCCAAACTTATGTAAGGAAAAACAAATCAAAGCAACATTAATGTTGTGCTTTCATTGAATGTTGTGCTCTTTCATTGAATGGTGTGCTCTCATTGAATACTGGTTTGATGTGCCAGTCAGAAATGTCCCAATCTTACACCGCAAGTTAGATGAGCCCCATAGCTTTTACATAAGGTTCTATATTATTTCTCATGGTAGTTCAGTAGTCAGAAATGTTTTTGGCTCACAATTTAATCTCATCAACAAAAGTTATTGAATACATTCACTCAACATTATGATGACGTTTAAAGAGCAATAAATAATATACTTTACATCTGATAGACATTACAAGCTAGTTGACATTTCAAAGTTTATTTTTTCTATCTTTATTGTATCAATTATATTTGAAGCTGACAACAAATATAAATAAAAGTATACATATTTCTGATATTAGCACATGTGAATAAACAAATTAAAGCAAATACAATCATGATACGTGTCCTCTAAGCTAACTACATGATTCTATTATTTAGAGGTACATGACGCATAGGATATCTCGCTCTTTAACAAAATGGAACAAAATTATTGCATGTATTTTGTCATAATGGCTTTGTTGTCAGGTAAGTCACTTCAGTAAATAAGCGAAATAAGAATACAAAAAATCTCAGAAATTGCCTCAATTTTAGAATGTGTTTTACTTGTGCGTGTCGTTCCCTCCATGCCTATTTTGAAATTAAAATGTTTCATTTTTAAATGATGGTCAATCATTTGAATTATTTAAATTTTTATTTTGAAGAAACTACACATTTTTGCGCGTGGAGACTTCAATATTTTCACCATTCGATAACAAATGCAATTCTAAATGTAAAGAGTATAGACTTTCAATACTAGACCTTTCCAATAAGCTATAACCGTTGAGTTATGACGTGCAATTAAAACCCCAGAGGTGCAATTTTTTACTTGCTTTTAACTTTGTAAACTTTTATTCTTATTTGTTTTGTTATATTTTGTTCTTTGTTTATTATGTGTATAAATGTTGTATATGTTTTGGTTATTGTTGTATTGTTTGATTGATTTATGTTTACATGTTTAATCCATTTTATTATGGGAGTAAAAGCGACATAATAATAATAAACACTATATAGATGATCGTAATTATCTACTGTAGGCTTGATATCAAGTCAAACGTGTAACAACGCCCTGTGTAAGAGACGAGACATTGCAGGATTGAAAGTTGAAATAACTGATAAAATGAATGTTATGGAAAGTGAACTCGAAGATAAAATATCTGAAGTCAGAGCTGAAGTTCGAAAAATGTCCTCTGATATATCTGGAGTAAAAGATGAAGTTGTTAAACTCTCTGATGAAATATCCAAGTTAGGGTCGAACATGAAAAAACATGTTCCAGAGGATGATAGGTCCACGTTTGAGTCTAAAGTAATGGATCGTTTAGCTCAAATGGATAGCAAACTAAATATGATGACTGGTAAGTAAAAATTTCAATGCTTGAGTGTACTTTTTAAAAATATAGTATCAATATTAGATATTTACAATTTTCTTTGAGCAGCAAAAGGCTAAATCCCTTGAAACATGCATGCATTCTTAATTGTTCACCATTTCAGTTATTTCCATGAAGGAAGTGAGCCCCAGTGGCGCAATTTATTCAAGTCAAAAATTAAAATGCATCCCTTTAAATGCTGCATTCGACATATTATTCCCATGGACAACATGTATTTTACAGTAACTTTACCAAATAAGGATTGTCGTCTAGCCAAGGATGGAACAAGTACAATACTGACAAGATCTGGGAAACATGTTACAGCTAACTGTGATGATGGGTGGTTGGTTATTGCACACCGATTCAATGGCAAAGAGATATTCCATAATCGAACATGGAATGAATACAAAAATGGATTTGGGTCGCCGCGAGGGGAATACTTCCTTGGGTTTGATGCTATCTTAATGATTCTTAGGCGAGGAAAATACAAAATGAGATTTGACCTTGTTGGATGGGACAATAAACATGCGATTGCGGAGTACTCTACCTTCAGTATTGGGGAAGAAAGTGAAGATTATCCAATAACCGTGGATGGGTTTTCTTCTACAGGAGCTAGTACTCGTATTTTCTACGACTCTATGAGAAGGCATAATCACAGACCATTTTCAACAATAGATAGAGACAATGAGGGGCGTTATAACTGCCCTACGATTATCAGAGGTGCCTGGTGGTATTATGGTTGTGCCGACTCTAATCTGTTCTCAGTTTACCCCAATGGTCCAAAGTGTGATGGAAACTACAACAATGCATGTATGGTTTGGGCCAACTTTCCAGGTTCTGTATACCTGAAAGAAATGAAAATGAAAATCAAACCAGCACCATAACCCACTCTGGCAGTCTTTCAGTTATTCATTAACATTTAAATGTAATGAAATATTGGTAAATAAAGACAAATGATAATAATGATCGAGTGATCTTATTAGTTATCGTATCCTCACCAATCAAAAATTATATTTCTATAAATGACAATCAATGTCTATGCGTGACATTTCATGCACACATTGCAAAAGATTGAGTGAAATATCACGAAATTGAATAGGAATCTTTTGCAAGGTTAACATTTTGGCCTGCATAAGCACCTACATGGGTTATCATTATGGCATAAATTTTAGTTTTTCACTCAAGGGACAATTGAAACTATGAAAATGAGGGCAACAGATTTCACTGAATCTACAAATAGACATTTTATTTATCTGTTGTGAAATAAAAAATGTGTAGTACTATCATTTCATTTCATTTGTTCATAACCTAGTATGCCATCTATAAAATGCATTAGGCTTAAATCTAAAAATCAGGTTTGAATTTCTGAGAACTTGTAGATGATTCTGAAAAAATTGGTCAATTTGAAGCAAGTTGAGAAAATACCTTTTTGACCTTGAGAAGGTCATAGAAGATCAAATCTCAAATCAGATTTGAACTTCTGAGAACTTGTAGCCTAGATGATTTTGAAAAAAATTGAAGTCAACCTTAACAGTATTTGGTAGGCTATTGGAAGTTGATGATTTTGAAAAAACTATGGTCAATTTGAAGCAAGTTGAGAAAATACCTTTTTTAACCTTAAGAAGGTCAAATCTCAAATCTTAAGTCAGATTTGAACTTCTGAGAACTTGTAGATGATTTTGAAAACTTTGAAGTCAGCCTAAATAGTACATGTATTTGGTAGGCTATTGGAAGTTGTAAGAATTTGTTACAGACACCAATTTGGTCAATTTAAAGCAAGTTGAGAAAATACCTTTTTGACCTGAAGAAGATCATAGAAGGTCAAATCTCAAATCTAAAGTCAGATTTGAACTTCTGAGAACTTGTAGATGATTTTGAAAACTTTGAAGTCAGCCTAAATAGTTTTTGGTAGGCTATTGGAAGTTGTAAGAATTTGTTACAGACACCAACCACTAATCATAAACCGCTTCCACAAAAAACAGAGACCATAACAATGTCGTAAAAAAACATATTATTTACTATAAATGAACCACACATAAGTGAATATATCACCAAATATTTATTTACCATAAACGTAAAACTGGCACATGAAAGTAAAGATGTACAACATTTTCATAATTTTCTCTATGACACATCAAAGTAACTAATATGAAATCCGCAGTCTCCCAAAGACAAGAAAATGAAATGATGAATCACTGAAAAATGTTGGTTAGTCCACTCCTATTAAAGTAGGATCCCCAGGCCATATTAATGTTGGAACGTTTGTATGTTGTAAGTTACCAAACATACATTGATTTCAGCTCTGCTTACTGACAGAGATCACCTCCTTCCCCCTATATTCCCTCCCTGGGGCCCCCGAGGCGGGAACCCACCAAAGTTTTGCTGTTGAAAATTCTGTCCTTGATTACTAAATTGATTTGGAGGATTCTGATTTCTAAACTGCTGATTTTGTCCAAGAGGCTGAAAGTTTTGTTGCTGCTGGAAATTTTGTGGCGCTGTTCCTCTTTGCTGCTGCTGTTGCTGGAAATTCTGCTGCTGTTGATATCCAACATGCTGCTGTGGTTGGCCATGCTGCTGCTGTGGAAACTGTTGTTGTTGCTGGTTATATTGCTGCTGTTGAACCGGAGGCTGATTCTGTTGTTGAAAGTTTCCAGAGCCAGCTTGGTTAAAGCCACCCTGTTGGTTAAATCCCCCTGGCTGTTGTTGCTGCGGAAAACCAGCTTGTTGCTGTTGCGGCGGATACTGTTGCTGCTGTTGGTGATTTTGTTGTGGCAACGGAGCCTGTTGTTGCTGTTGATATTGCGGCTGTTGTTGCTGGGAAAACTGACCCCCACTTTGAGGCTGGCTATACACCTGACTCGGAGGAGGTGGCTGATTATAGTTACCATGGTTACTGCTCGATTCTTCCTTACGAGATCCCTGTGAGCTGAGAATGTTCTGTATATCGGCAGCACCTTCTCCACTCATGAATGACGCATTGGCAGCCATGTTTGAGTAAGTGTAAGTGTTGCCTCCTGGAGGAGCTGCAGATGTGTAGCTGTAACCACCAGGGGGTTGCTGTGCAACTACAGGGGGGTGGCTATTCTGGGGACCTGGGGGTGCAGACTGAGGGGCTTTGGAGTTGCGTTCTGCAGAACGTGATTGGCTCGAACGATCTCTGTCCTTTTCTTGGCGGCTTGGAGGTCTACCAGAATTTGCTAGAAATAGAAAATACAAAATTAAATTTCAATAAACATAACAAAAGTTCTTGAAATACAAGAGTTAATTTAACTGCAAATCTGTCAAAAGACTATAATTCAATATTTTACGAAAGATAAAATAATAAAATGTGAAGAAACCATTGTTCAAGGCACCCTATGCTTTGGTGTCTTAATAACTTACCATATCTGTCCCTTTTTGAATCTCTGGCACTCTGAAACAGAAAGAAAATATTCAATATATCATTCAATTTAAACAAGAATGTATATTGATGGTGTCATTTTCATTCATAATTCATTCATTAATTTAAGCACTTAACTCAATGCTTTATTTCTAAACTATATCACCAGTAGATTGTTCCTTCTTTAAACCAAGACTGGAGACATGAATGGATTATAATTCATGAATCTAAAAATAGGGATTCAATTTGGTAAGATCCCCAAATCTAGGGAAAATAGAGAAGGGTGAGAAACTGTAGAACGATACTACTCTAATTATAATATTGCTTAAATTTTTTTTTCAGTTTTTCATGTATGAAGCTCAAGATTTGAATAAGCGTCCTGAACTCACTTCATGTTTCCGTTTTCTGGATTCCCTGTCCCTCTTGTCTGGTGGGGGTGGGGGAGGGGAATTACCCCCATACCTAGCACTACCCTCACCCCCTGCCTTAGACCCAGAGTAGAGATCCAACACTGAGTGGCAAATCTCTGTAAAAACAAAGAAGATGGAATTTAACATTAGTTGTCAAAGTGAATAGAACGTGCAGATAGCTGAATTCATTACATTAGACTGTTAATTAAATCAGGGGTTTCAATAGCAGCAGGCAACAGGCGATTTTCGCCAGTTGTTTTCACAAAATTGGCTGTTGTTTTCATTTTTTAGCCTGTTGTGAGAAATTCTAGTGAAACCCCTTGATGGCTGCCAAAAAACAAGATGGCCTCAAAAAGATCCATCAGCTGTAGAAGTTCTTAAGTGAATACAACTTTGAGATTCTCCTGGAGTCACAATAACAATTGGAATGCCACAATGGTTAAAGCAAGGTTTTCAGGGTCTTCAGTTCCGACCTCAGTGACCATGTCCCCTTCACCTGAACAACGCTCTGAACTGAATGCTCACAGTTGTTCATTTATATTGTAAAATTAATTATGGGCAGTTATACACCCTCTGGGGTGTCATAGCCAGTATAATTTTGTAATGAAAAATGAAATAAAATTATTTTGAAATTGAATTGAATTGAACTGACAGCTTGAGTCTTAGTCTACGAGGCCTGGATTCACACATTACAATTTCTCTTACTTCCTAAATCTCATGACAAATTCACTGATAATCATGACAAAAAAGATTTCAAATCAGAACAACCTACCTTCAATGAGTTCAATGGTGACGTCCTCCACGAATACCTCCCACCACTTGCCCTTGAAGCCTGGTTGTTTCCCATGCCAGTCAGAAATGTCACATTTCGACAATCTACTAGCCAGATATATGAGCCCTACTGCTATAACTTCTGGTTCCCAGTGTAGACACAGAGTGGTACATAGACTAGAAATAGAGTTATTTACAAACTGGTTAAGTTCCTATATTTTTATGTATTGTATTGTATTGTATTTTGTTTACCACCAATTAAGGTGAGCAATACCTCTTGGGTATATCCCATATATATACTGTACGGTCGTAGTTTACGTACTTAACCTTGAATATAGACCCAGAAACCCCTCCTTGAAGGAGCCCGGTGTTGTTTTATGTGCACTTATACAAAGACATACAAGAACACACCATAGCCTTTTGCAGTCAAACACCCTGAAGTGTTATAACTTCAGCATCTCATATAAACTATAAAAGTATATTAAAGCATTCTACAGATCAAGCTAGATTATTTCTAATACAAAACTTATTTGCCTATTTCAACAATATGCTAACAAGTGCCAACATATCTTTGTCTTTGCATCTTTTATGGAATATTATATTTAAAATATATAATGGCAACACAATGTTATATTCCAAATTCTAAAGATTTCTAATTTAAGACTGCATTTTTGAACTGTCCGCGACGCAAGTATATTGCATAATACTTAATGAGTTTTCTCCCCAGTTATCAGGCAAAAGAACAATGAGCCCATTAATGAGCCCATGTATGGCAAATTACATGCTCACGCAATTTAAAAAAAACAGTTCATCCAAGTGCACTTAAAGCAGATATGAAATGGTATTTTTTAACCTAAAGGAATCAATATAATTTTTTGATAAATGTATTTGGACATATTTTCTCATCAGTAGTGCGAAAACTATTTCACTCTAACGATCGTTATAGCTGCTTAATAAGCAATATTCGAATTGGTTGTGACGTTATTGGCCCCCACGTGATCTCTCACTGGTCCCCACATGGCCCATAACGTCATAATGCCAAAATGTTTTGTTTTGGTTTACACTACAATCCTATGGTTGCCGTGACGTTGTGATTACTAAGGAACCAATAAACCAAAGCTATATTTTGTATATGACGTTACTTATCACGTGGGGGCCAATTTGATTGATCAGTTAGTTTTATTTCGTTATTTATGACCGTTAGCAGTTATCTAACATTTATTTTATAATGACTATCGCAAGAACTCTACGTTGGGCTTACACAGGAGAAAACCGCATTTTTGTAGCTGCAAGTTGAGAAAAGCTATTTCAGTTGTCCTTTAAACCTAATTTCGCCGTGGCAACCTTGTCAGTTAACTGTGTGTGTCAACTGCGTCAGCTTGTTGCTTGTGCACCACATGAGTTCAATTCCAATAATTCCATAAACATATGAGCATGTTATTTGGACTGCAGTGATACCTGGGGACAAACTATTTAACTAGAAAATATTACACAACTCACTAGCACCGCGGGCATATAAAAATACAGCCTTACTGTTGTCATTTGGTAAGCAAATTAATTTTCTTTGAGGTTCATGAGGTCAGGATTTTTTATTTACTGCTCTTTACTTGATATTACTAGCAACAATAGAAGGCAGAAAACATGCCATTTTACAAAAATAGGTGTTCACCCCTTATCAAATGGTAGGTTTAAAAACAGAAATAAACAAGGCATTAACATGCCTCTGCCATTTGTTACAATGCTGACCACCAAACACCAGGCATCGACTGCCAAACACAAACTGCCAAATGCCAGCCATAAAAAAGTTGGAAACAATAACAATATGTAACCACTTATCAATGTGTACTTATATTTACTTATTTACTTATATTACCTACCTATCATTGACAAACGTCCATCCCATTTGTACCATTTTCTGCAACTTGGTCTTGTCACCTGGAATCAAATGATAAAGTTCATGATTACACAGACTAAATCATATGTGCTAGGGATTGATGTGAAGTTACCCACCCATGGGTTTTTAGTCTAGGGATGGAACCCATGAACCCCCTAAATAATTTCTAAGAAACTGCTAAAATCCAGGGAGTCCATCCATAAAGTCTATTTAGACTTTGTATTGGAATTGTAAAGGGACTTCATGGACACCCTGTACTTTTAGAATGTTTAAATTAAAGAAATGGCTGGGTTCTCCCCAGAATCTAATTGCATGGCGCTCCCCCCTGCTCACTCGTTTTCCCCGCCCTGTTCCCCCCCTGCTTGCTTCGCCCGGCCTGCTTAGCGCCCCGCTACTTCAAAACTTACGTACATTATTTTATTCTCCTGGATATTCGACGAAATCACATAAAATTCAAAAAATTTTCAAAAAGTTTTTCCTGATTTGCCATTCCGAAGGCCGAATCTTAAAAGTTAATGTCTTCTGATTGGCTCAAAACTCATGATTAGTTACGAAATATCCAATCAAATTATCTATTACTAATCGTGCGTCATCGACATAATCTGCCCCAGGTTCGGTTCAATCATTTGATTTGACTACGTATGCGCATGCGCCCAAAACATTCTAACCTATCAAAATCGTTCATTTGATGCGTGCGTTCAGAAAATTAGAAATTAACAGTTGAACCTGGCGCAGATTACCCCTATACTGCAACGCGGAGTGATATGATCACCGATCATCAAAATCGCCAATTTGGAATAAAACAAACATAAAAAACGACTAAAACTACAATTTGACAAAGAAGTATTATTTTTTATAAATAGTTATTATAATTGCGAACGAATTAATGTTCAAATCTTGCTTTTGATGGTTGTCATGATAAAGAAGTTCGACTTCCGGTTCTTTATGCGGGAAACTCAAAAAAAAACACTACAAGCATATTATCATGTATTGTTAAATAAAAGGTTTTTTCTAAATGAGATTTGGGTGTTTATATACATTTTGTAAGTGAATAGTACCCCTATGGGAGCTGCCGTAGTACAAAAATTGGCCCAAAAATCATGCGAGCGAAAAAATCCTGGGGAGATCACTGAATGGTAACTTATATAAAAACATATAGCTAGTGAGGTAGCACCGAAAAATGTACCCGCTTCTGAACAAATTGAAATTACTTGTTTCTTATGTATTTTTATGTGATACTTCAGAAAATTTTTGTCTGATGCGCCGTATCCGGGGCGAAAGTTGTCAAAATTGAGTTTTTGACCCTAAAAAGGAAAATTACAGGGGGTACATTATCATCATTGAATAATTCATTCAGTTGGTCTTCAATCAACATAATAATTTTATCGAGAGTTGATGAGATCATTTTAAGGTAGTATGCAAGGTTTCAATGGTCTGTCACTCGTGGTTGCCATGGAAACCACAATTTTTGCTGAGAAAATTCTTAATTTTGGTATAACCTGTACCTGTACATAATATAGAATGTGGATTATTTTTTAAATCAACAGATATCAGAACATTTTAGCATTTTCAAAATTACAAGGGCAGTTCAAACATTTATTTAAATATAAAGGATATTGCAGTTAACATAACTGGGGAGTGTCAAAGACCATACAATTACATAAGTGATCAAAAGTGGGCATCGCCCTTATCATACTAGATGATTGCCATTCTCTAAATATACAGAGTTTTACTTGACTTTTGAGATACATTTATAATGATGTTCTTTGGTTATACTAAATATGAAGCATTTTTGGTAAATAATGTACATGTAAGTGTTATACTTATTGCATTGGGGAGGGGGTATATGGGGGGGGGGGTAACAGAATTGGAAGAGGGCAAAGCTAATCACCCTTAAGTATAAATCTCATCTACATAGTTCTGGATTTCATAGGGTTCATCTTCTGGGTCTTCTTCACATTCATCTGAATATATAGGATATTATAATTCTGCATGATTGGTAAGTATAAAGACCATAGAATTACTCAAGTGATCAAAAGTGGGCGTCGCCCTTATAGATTCATTCTCTATAAATACAGAGTCTAAGTTGACTTTTGAGATACATTTACATTACAACTTCTTTGATTATACTTAATTTCAAGCATTTCTGGTTAGTAATGCACATCTAATTGTAATAGTTCTTGCCTGGGGGAGGATGGGGGAGAGTAGTAACAGAATAGGGAGGGGGCAGAGGTAATCAGCCTTAAGTATAAATCTCATCTGCATAGTTCTGGATTTCATGGGGCACCTCGTCTGGGTCTTCTTCATATTCATCTCAATATATGGGATATTACAATTTACAGGATTTGTCAAACACCATACAATTACATATTTATAAACGATCAAAAGGAGTGTCACCCTAACAATAGTAGATGATTGGTTCTTTGTATAAATACAAAATTGAACTTGACTTTTGAGATACATTCATAGTTATACTGAACTGCTGTTATTATAATTTATGTCAAGCATTTCTGGTAAATACATCTGTGTAAGTATTATAGTTTTTACATTTGGGCAGGGGTGAGTAGTAACAAAATTAGAATGTGTAGATCTAATCTGCCTTTAAGTATAAATCTCATCTTTTTAATTCTGGATTTCATAGGGTACATCTTGTGGGGTTTTCTGATTCATCTCCTGGTGTTGCTATATCACCAATCTCTTGTATGAGAAAATCAGTCAATACCCACTGGAAAGATATGGAGTCATTTAGTTTCCATTCAAGTCCATCTGGTGGTTCACTACAAGGATTTGCAATATGGGCCATACAGACAATAAGTGCTTTATATGGATGAGATGGTTACAACAATCAGACAGTCATTCATTAGACCAACTTAGGAAAATTATCTAGAGATGAGATGAGTGTGACACCCATAATGACCTTGGAAAGGCACAAATAGCAAGTATAGAAGAAGACATAAAGATGACAAAAACCGCAATCAAAGACTTCCTTGATCCATTTACCATTGAGGATGAAGGTCATCTCTACGGTGTATCATAAGGAAAATCTGTGCCAAATGATGTCGCTGCAGATTTCATCTAATTTTAGTCAAAAGGCGAAATTGCATGAAGAGATACCATCTGAGAATAGTTGAAAAAAAGATTTCATGATCTAATAAAACATATGAAATTGAAAACTATAGCAGCAAACTACAGCAGCAACAGTGACAGTGACAGTAAAAAAGTACTCAGAATAAGCTTATACAAATACATTCTGAATGAAACATCTTTGAACAGCTTCGATCTTGCTTAAGAACATAAAATTAGCCTAGAATGTCTCCTGCAGTTCCTATTGAGCCCTGTGCCTTGGGCTCTAGGAACACTGACTGGACTTCTTGCAAGAACAGAGAAACGCATCCCTATGCATGAACATGTACCCACAAGTGCCAAAGGGAAAGGGCCAAAATTTGTAATAGAACCCAGCAAGAAAAAGAAAACTTCTAAATGTATACAAGTCATAAGGAAAACAAACCCCAACTATCCCAAACCATAATTCAACTTGAAAGGTAGTTTTGTTTCTGGATCTGGTGGAGACTGTTTTAAGATTCTACAATTGCAGATTGATTAGTTTTTGTATGTGATAATTACATCAAAAATTCTATAAAGGAACCTGAAAGAGGGGAAAGACACCTTGCCCTATTTAAGGTAGAAAAACACGAGTCCCTAAAGATTGGAATTAGTTCTTGTATGATGATAAAAACAAAAAGCAAAATACAGCAAAGTGTGCTGCTGGATATTTGAGTTGGAAACAAATGAAGACTGATGTCAGTGGTATTTCCTCCAATATAGACCCTGACATATATGCAGCCTTCCTATCTTAAAGTCAAGTTAAAGTCCATATTCATAGAGAATGAATTATCTACTATTGTTAGAGCAACACCCACTTTTGATCACTTATGTAATTGTATGGTCTTTGACACTTACCAATCATGAAAATTGGAATATCCCATATATTGAGATGAAGAAGACCCAGAAGTGAAGAAGACCCAGAAGATGCACCCCTTGAAATCCAGAACTAAATAAATGAGATTTACATTTAAGGCTTATTAGCCCTGCCCATTTCCAATTCTGTTACTCCCCCCCTTCCTCCACCCCCAGACAATAACTATTACAATTAGATGTACATATATAACTTACCAGAAATGCTTGACATTAAGTATAAATCAAAGATGTTTTTAAGTAAATGTACTTCAAAAGTCAAGTTAAACTCTGTATTTATAGAGAATGAACCATATACTATGATTAGGGCGACGCCCACTTTTGATCACATGTGTAATTCTATGGTCTTTGACACTTACCAACCATGTAAATTCTTATATCCTATATATTGAGATGAATATAATAAGACCCAGAAGCTGTACCCTATGAAATCTAGAACCATGTAGATGAGATTTACACTTAAGGCTGATAAGCTCTGCCCCCTCCCAATTCTGTTACTACCCCCCCCCCTCCCCCTGTATCCCCATGCAATAACTATAACACTTAGATGTAAAAATGCTTGATATTAAGTATAACCAAAGAAATTCAATATAAATGTATCTCAAAAGTCAAGAAAAACTCTGTATTTATAGAGAATGGCAATCAACTACTATTATGAGGGCGACGCCCACTTTTGACCACTTATGTAATTGTATGGTCTTTGACACTTACCAGTCATATAAATTGCAATATTCTTTCTCTTTAAACAAATATTTGGACAGCCCTGGTGATTTTTAGAGTGCTAAAATGTTCTGATATCTGTTGATTTGAAAAATAATCCACATTCTATATTATGTACAGGTACAGGTTTTACCAAAATTAAGGATTTTCTCAGCAAAAATTGTGGTTTCCATGGCAACCACGAGTGACAGACCATTGAAAGTTTGCATACTACCTTAAAATGATCTCATCAACTCTCAATAAAATCATTATGATGATTGAAGACTAACTGAATGAATTATTCAATGATGTTAATGTACCCCCTGTAATTTTCCTTTTTAGGGTCAAAAACCCAATTTTGACAACTTTCGCCCTGGATATGGCGCGTCAGACAAAAATTTTCTGAAGTATCACATAAAAATACATAAGAAACAAGTAATTTCAATTTGTTCAGAAGCGGGTACATTTTTCGGTGCTACCTCACTACCTAATATAATGAAATGTATATTATATAACTAATATAATGATATTAATGTCACAACTTCTTTGAGGTTACATTTAAAATAAACTACAGGGTGTCCCGAAAGTATGGCCCCCCCTAGGCAGACATATTCCAGTGTCCTCATAGTATGTCTCATATATCATTTTAAAGCTTATCTAAAGTTACATTGATTTGCCAAGTATCATGGTTTAACTCCCAAATGGGAAAAAGTTACAGTCATTTCAAACACTAAATTTTGAAATGCCTGTAATCTTTTCACATTTGAGAGTTGAACCATGATACTTGGTGAATCAATGAAACTTTGTGTGAGCTTTAAAATGATATATGATACATACTATGACGACACTGGTATATGTCTGCCTAGGGGGGGGGCCCATACTTTCGGGACACCCTGTAACAATATATACAGTGTGGCCCAAAAGTAGGTTCAATATTATTTTACAGAAAGAGATTGTTGAATAACTCTAAATCTACTTTTTGGCCACCCAGTATATTAAATAATATGTTATGAAATAAATGACATAAAATGTGTATAAATATACCTTTTAATTGTTTGGCATATTTGAGCAGATACTTGTAAGGGTGCTCTATCTGGAGATCAAACTTTATGGTCTGTAGCAGAATTCTCTCAAGTGTCATCACCTCTTCCTACAGCAAAACAATATATTTTAATTGTTGAGTAGAAACAAGTCACAGAGGCTTGATGCAAGACTATAGTTTATGAACAAGATAGATAATCATTTCTCACCTTTGGATTTTCGCCATAAGCTTTGAATTGTGTCTCATCCAGCATGCCTCTTGCTGTCTTTATGATATCCTTACATTTCTTTGGGGTTTCTTCAACCTTCCCTGCCAGGAACAGACAGCAAGCACTAGTCACCTGAAATACAGGAATGGAATACTCATTATATGAGGTCCGAAATAAAACCCATGTGTCATCCAACTCAGAAATATAGAATTTGTGCTATGCAACACTCATTATATGAAGTCAGAAATAAAGCACATGTGTCATCCAACTCAGAAATATCGAATTTGTGCTATGAAACACTCATTATATGAAGTCAGAAATAAAACACACGTGTCATCCAACTCAGAAATATAGAATTTGTGCTATGTAACACTCATTATATGAAGTCAGAAATAAAACACACGTGTCATCCAACTCAGAAATATAGAATTTGTGCTATGTAACACTCATTATATGAAGTCAGAAATAAAGCACATGTGTCATCCAACTCAGAAATATAGAATTTGTGCTATGCAACACTCATTATATGAAGTCAGAAATAAAACACACGTGTCATCCAACTCAGAAATATAGAATTTGTGCTATGTAACACTCATTATATGAAGTCAGAAATAAAGCACATGTGTCATCCAACTCAGAAATATAGAATTTGTGCTATGTAACACTCATTATATGAAGTCAGAAATAAAACACATGTGTCATCCAACTCAGAAATATAGAATTTGTGCTATGTAACACTCATTATATATGTCAGAAATAAAGCACATCTGTCATCCAACTCAGAAATATAGAATTTGTGCTATGTAACACTCATTATATATGTCAGAAATAAAACACACATGTCATCCAACTCAGAAATATAGAATTTGTGCTATGTAACACCCATTATATGAAGTCAGAAATAAAACACACGTGTCATCCAACTCAGAAATATAGAATTTGTGCTATGTAACACCCATTATATGAAGTCAGAAATAAAACACACGTGTCATCCAACTCAGAAATATAGAATTTGTGCTATGTAACACTCATTATATGAAGTCAGAAATAAAGCACACGTGTCATCCAACTCAGAAATATAGAATTTGTGCTATGAAACACTCATTATATGAAGTCAGAAATAAAACACACATGTCATCCAACTCAGAAATATAGAATTTGTGCTATGCAACACTCATTATATGAAGTCAGAAATAAAACACATGTGTCATCCAACTCAGAAATATAGAATTTGTGCTATGTAACACCCATTATATGAAGTCAGAAATAAAACACACGTGTCATCCAACTCAGAAATATAGAATTTGTGCTATGTAACACTCATTATATGAAGTCAGAAATAAAGCACACGTGTCATCCAACTCAGAAATATAGAATTTGTGCTATGAAACACTCATTATATGAAGTCAGAAATAAAGCACATGTGTCATTCAACTCAGAAATATAGAATTTATGCTATGTAACACTCATTATATGATGTCAGAAATAAAACACATGTGCCATCCAACTCAGAAATATAGAATTTGTGCTATATAACACTCATTATATGAAGTCAGAAATAAAACACATGTGTCATCCAACTCAGAAATATGGAATTTGTGCTATATAACACTCATTATATGAAGTCAGAAATAAAACACATGTGTCATCCAACTCAGAAATATGGAATTTGTGCTATGTAACACTCATTATATGAAGTCAGAAATAAAGCACATGTGTCATCCAACTCAGGAATATAGAATTTGTGCTATGTAACACTCATTATATGAAGTCAGAAAAAATTAGTACCATGGGTACTGGGCTCACATGGTGACAGAAAAAACGGATATAATTTTTTGCTGATTTTTTGTAACAAAATTATTTCAAGCCACTTGCCACTATTTTGGACTGACGGAGAGACAGATGGACAAATCGATGTTAAGTAAAATTGCTGAAAAAAAACAGATATAATTTTTTTTCAATTATTTGGAACAAAATTATTTCATACAACTACTCTTTACAGTGACATGGCTTTTTGCAATGCAAGACACCTGAAATTATTTGTAAAGCTAGGAAATGGGCCAAAATTGAATTTCGCAAGGCAAAAATGACGACCATTTTGAAATCAGGCAAGCTTTTGAACCAGGAGTCAAAGGGGAGTTTTTTTGTATTGATGTTGAACAAAAATAACGTGAAACTGGAATCTTATCGACAGAGGTTTTAAGTAAATGGTCCAAAAGAGGATTTCGTGAGACAGATGGACAAATCAATGTTAACTAAAATGGCTGAAAATAAAAAAACAGATATAATATTTTGCCGATTTTTTGTAACAAAATTATTTCATACAACTACTCTTTACAATGACATGGCTTTTTACAATGCAGGACAGCTGAAATTATTTGTAAAGCTAGGAAATGGGCAAAAAGTGAATTTCGCGAAACAAGAATGGCGACCATTTTGAAAATAGGCGAGCTTTTGAACCAAGAGTCATAGGAGAGTTTTTTGTATTGATGTTGAACAAAATTAACTTAAAACGAGAATCCTATCGACAGAGGGTTTAAGGTAAATGGTCCAAAAGTGGATTTTGCGAGACAGATGGACAAATCAATGTTAACTAAAATGGCTGAAAATAAAAAAAATGGATATAATTTTTCGCTGATTTTTTGTAACAATATTATAACATATATCTACCCTTTACATTGACATGGATTTTTACAGTGTAGGACACCTGAAATTATTTGTAAAGCTAGGAAATGGGTCAAAAGTGAATTTCACGAGACAAAAGTGACGGCCATTTTAAAAATAGGCGAGCTTTTGAACCAGGAATCATAGGGGAGTTGTCTGTATTGATTTTGAACAGAAATAACTTAAAACAGGAATCCTATCGACAGAGGTTTTAAAGGAAATGGGTCAAAAGTGAATTTCGCGAGACAAAAGTGACGGCCATTTTGAAAATAGGCGAGCTTTTGAACCAGGAGTCATAGGGGAGTTTTCAGTATTGATCTTGAACAGAAATAACTTAAAACAGGAATCCTATCGACAGAGGTTTTAAAACGTGCCACTATTGTTGAAGGACGGACGGACAGACAGACAGACAGACGGACAGACAGACAGACGGACGGACGGACGGACAGACAGACGGACAAGTGAGTGATTGCAAAAGCTCACCATGTGAGCTAATAAAACACACGTGTCATCCAACTCAGAAATATAGAATTTGTGCTATGTAACACTCATTATATGAAGTCAGAAATAAAACACATGTGTCATCCAACTCAGAAATATAGAATTTGTGCTATGCAACACTCATTATATGAAGTCAGAAATAAAGCACATGTGTCATCCAACTCAGAAATATAGAATTTGTGCTATGCAACACTCATTATATGAAGTCAGAAATAAAGCACATGTGTCATCCAACTCAGGAATATAGAATTTGTGCTATATAACACTCATTATATGAAGTCAGAAATAAAACACATGTGTCATCCAACTCAGGAATATAGAGTTTGTGCTATGTAACACTCATTATATGAAGTCAGAAATAAAGCACAAGGCATTTTCATTTTCATTTTGCAATTCTAATCATCTGATAAATGTGGGTGGATAAGGAATGATAACTGAACAACAATTAATGGACATTGTTCAAGTGGTATTAGTACTTCAAAGTAACACTCATCATGAACTAAGCACATGTATAGTTACATATGTATCAGTGATCTCCCTAGCATTTAAGCAAGTGGGCGCAGCACCCACCTGAGATTTTGAAAACAGGCTTGCACCCACCTGAAAATCCATTTGCACCCACTTGAGAAAAAATCCTGTGGAGAACACTGTGTATATTTGTAAACCCGAAAACCTCTCTGTTTAAAGCACAGCTACATATAAATACTAGAATTACTGAACCTGGGACAGCTCTTCATTTAAAGAACCTACAGTAGAACCAAGTGGAACACTCTAGAACCACAAAAAGTATTCCACTTGCATGGTGTTTCACTTAAAGAGATTCATTAACATTGAATTGAAGTTTTAAGACTACTATCAAGAAAATCTCTATACATTTGATAATTCCTATGTAGAATATGTTATGTTAATATGTTATCTAGAAAGGAGAAATAAATATCTATATAAAAAAAAACAAAAAAAAACATGGAGTCAATTGGCCACATAACAGGAATTGAAACATTTTAAAATTTTTACAGAGGTGTACTTCCAATTAAGTCAAGAGATCTGGAAAATAGCTTGCATGGCCAAATATGGCTCAGGCAGCAAAATTCGCTAATTTAAGTGCCATCTGATGGTTTAACCTACTATTTTATGACCAACTCATTTACATATGAATAGAACAATGGCAGGAACCATGCAAATTTAAATGAGCTGACCATAAAATAGTAGGTTAAACCATCAACTGTCAGTTGAAATTACAAATGCTACTTTGTAATCTTCATACACAAACTTACTAATCCAAACACTTTGGCCACCTCTATTAGCATTTAGATAAGACAGGTTTTACTGTATCATTATCATAATGGGGAATTATTTCTATGTACAGATCCATGTTGACTCATTGACTATGAGACATCAGTGAAAGGATACACTAGGTATAACACAGCAATTTATAGAACAACGGACACATTAACAGAAACAACAAGAAAATGAACCAGATTTCTTATCAAAAGGTAAGCAATAACAGTCATGTAATACATGTGTGGGTGGGGGGGGGGGCTGAAAATCAGGACAATGAATATATCACAGATCTCTTCATGATTTTTATTTCAACCGGGTATGAATGTCTTGGTTCGAAAAGGATCATGCACAGGGACGTAGTCTTGTTACAGCCATCTATGGTAAAGCTCTAATTATAAATTTTTTGATATTGGCTATTTTTTCTCCTTTTCATGTATTAAGCATTTTTACAAGTAACTATTTCACCAAAGTTAGTATTTACCAAAAATTCTTTTGAAATTGTGCAACTTTTCACCATTCTGACCAATTTTCAAGTGATTTTGGGCCAAAATCAAATATGAACCCCCTAGAATTTCTTAAAACGTGAACCCCTTAGCAAAAGATGGCTATGGGCCTGGAGAACTACAAAGGAAGAAATAATATATTCAGAATGACTTTGTAGCATTAACTTTAAACAGCTGAGTTGCACAAACTGTCTGGTTCTAATGAATTGAATTTAGAAAACAAGTTTTTCAAAAGTTGTAAAGAGGGCAGCACTATAGTCAGATAATATGCTGGCTAATTCTGTTTTCTCACATAAAATTTGAGATAATTTCTCAGTGTTTCTCAAATACTGATGATGAACTGTTTATTTCTCTTCAAATTTTGTTCTCTAAGGTAGTTGACTTTTTTAATGAATAAATGTTATTTGAAATAACTTAAATACCAGTTAAAAGGATTAGGTGCAACTTTTATTAATATCATATAACATCTAAAATGAGGAGGTATCTAATAAAATATGCAAACTGTATGTTGTACATGAGGGTCACCTTATTGATTTCAATATGTTCCAGAGGGTGCTGGTCTTCATCATGTGTGTAACATTCATAATGATGATAAGCTACACTACTTATCCAACAGATAAGCCTACAATTTCTTGGACAATAAAACCACAAGCACCACCACTAAAAGCGACAAGTGTTCCAGTGAAAGCAGTAGAAGATCCAGAGAACAAATTATATAATGCTAACAATAATTTACAAAATAATGTCGTAGAAATTATTGCACAACATATTAAGGAAAAGATGAAGAACAAAGATAATATAATAAAAGCTACAACAATGAAAGCAGTAGAAGATCCAGAGAATAAATTATATGATGCTTCAAATAAACTACAAAATAATGTCATGGAAATAAGCACACCACCTTTAAAGATGCAGAACAAAGCTGATAAACTCAAAGCTAGAACAGTGAAGGCAGTAGAAGATCAAAAGAGTAAATTGTATAATGCTACAAATAAACTACAAAATAATGTCATGGAAATAAGCACACCACCTACAAAGATGAAGAACAAAGCTGATAAACGCAAAGCTAAAATAGTGAAGGCAGTACAAGATCAAAAGAATAAATTATATGAAGCTTCAAATAAACTACAAAATAATGTCATGGAAATTAACGCACCACATATAAAGATAAAAATGAAGAACAGAAATGGAAATGATAAACTAAAAGTTACAACAGTAAAAGCAATGGAAGGACCAAAGAATGAAATATATAATGCTACAAATAAACTACAAAAAATTGCCATGAAAATGAAGAAAAAAACAAATGGTAAAATAAAAAATAATTCTGCCCATAACATGACAGGAAGCCAGCTATTAAATATTACAAAGGAAGCAATCTCAGATCACAATCCAAATGAAACTGTTAATATTAAGAACAAAAATGAAGAAATCAAAATTCTCATATGGACTACATATTATTCAAAAATATTAGACTTTGGAGAAGACGCTTCCAATTGTTCAGTAAAGCTCTGTAGTTTCCACTATGATAAATCTAAAATAGGGATAGAATCAAGTGACGCAGTCTTATTTCATTTATGGGGCAGTGACTTAAGGACTGATGACACCATACCCCAGATTCGATTCTCATGGCAGAACTACATATTTTTCTCAATGGAAAATCCAAAGAGGGATTACTTCACAAAAGAACTGAATTTGACCCAGTTAGACAGTTTCTTCAACCTCACTATAACATACAAAACAGACTCTGATGTACCTCTGTGGTATGGCAGATACATTCCAAGAAGCTCAAAACGAACCAGTATGAGGAATTACTATAAGGAGAATAGACTTAATGAAACAGATAATAAAGATGCAACAATTCTATGGATTGCGAGTCATTGTAATACAGTGAATGATCGTTTGCGGTTTGTAAAGGAGTTACAGAAATATATAGCCATCGATATATTTGGAAAATGTGGAAAGCCTTGCAAACGTGGCACAAAATGTAAGTCATTTATACAAATTTTATTTACTATTACATGTAGTTGTAGAACATTGATATACAGGGTGTCCATAAAGTCTCTTTACAATTGCAATACAAAATCAGCATAAAGTGTAATGACTTAAGAGGGTGGTTTCCTAAAGCCGATGGACGAGTGCGCATCATTCTCGCGCATCTAACTTTCGGTTTCGGTTTCGATGCCGTGATTTTGTTATTTTAATGTATATTACTCAAATAAATAAAACTTATGTTCAAAATGAATGAAAATGGCTTTATAATATTTATTTGTGGTGAGAGAATTAGTTGCACGGGAAAATAAGACATTCTATTGTCGTAATTTTTGAACGTCTCTGAAACTCCTCACCAATTATCGCCCACCTAGAAACAAGATGCTGCACTGATGACGGGACGATTTCAGTCTCAATCGGGCAAACAGTGGAGAATCGTAGCATTAAACATCATAACAACTGTTTATGAAGGTAAGAAGTATCGAATTCAATATCATTTTCCTTTTGTAATCGATCAAAATCACCATATTTAAAGGTAGAAATCGCTTCCTGGTTCTCGATCGGGAATTGTCATTTGCGTAATATTGATTTGAAAATTCTCACGAAATTTAGTATTTAATGTAATAATTTGGTATGTTAATAGTAGATGGTAGTGTTATATATAAATACAATGGATTATTCTGTGATCGTATGCATATAATCACTGAAATTCTTCTAAAATTACATAAGAATTTATTTTGGGTGATCGATTCGTCATGACCTTGATTTTACAAAGCAAACTCAACAGGTCCCAGAGACCTCCCATGCGGGCAGAGTCGGGACATCTTAAATGAAATGTTAACTATATTTGACTGCCTATCACAGTAAAAGTACATTTTGATGTGGGCAAAAAGATAATTTTGTAATGGAAAATTACATGTACATGTTTCGTGTACATGTATTAAAAGTGTCCTGTGCGGGAGTACATGGCAATCACATGCAGTTATCATAATCTGACAATAAATATTTGGGCACGGATAGTCCAACAACATTAGACCTAGCCTGGGGCCTGGTTTCTTATCTGACATGTCTTATGGCCCGGCGTTGAACTAGGGTACGGATAAACATGCTACACGTACTGTACATGTGCTGTACTGCAGTATAGTCAAAACTGTACATTATATGAATAATGTTTACTGTATCGGTATTAGATATCATAGAACATCATATGACGTCTCAAGTTTCATTTTATTCTTGATATACTTTCAAACTTTTCCATGTATTTCAGATGACAAGTTACCCAAAACAACAAACAACGGTTTTATGGACCACTAACAGTTGCGTCAAAATGATTGGGAGGTTGAGGAAGTTATTATGATTAATGATAAATGATCATGCAATGCAGTTAGATCCTTTAGATGACTGTCACGTCATTGTCGACATAGGCCATACATACTTGTCCAGTCAAATGACTTGGAAGTTTTTGAGTACAGGTAATTGTATAAATGACATGTAATATATTGTTCAAGTCATATAGATAGATGTTATATCACCTTTGCCTGTGTAGGCAATGACTTCAGAATACAATAAATGAATAGACATTAAGGCAATCATTATATGATAATCATGACACTTTTTGACAGGTGTTACTCAATTCCCATCCGATTGAGCCCAGATCACAATATGCCTCAAAATATCATGTTTCTGGCTAAACAGAAAGATGCAATGAGTATCAAAATGGCATGGATACTTTGATGTATGGTATCAAGTGATCTTTCCAGCTGGTACTAAAATAACTTCAAGTCTAGTTGTTTTTGTAATAAATAGATTATATACAAGGTGGGCCAAAAAATCCATTGTAACTTTTAGTCATGTATTATCTTCAATACTTTAGGAAATTGAAAAAATAATTCATTGTCAATATTGTGTAAATAAAATTATTGAATATACAAGCTCAAGCTTTAATTACTCACTTCAAGGATTTCCTGAACACATCCTCTCTAACCACCTGAACAATCAGTCTGAGACATATTATGCCAGTTTTGAAAAAAAGCTGAGGTCAGTAAGCTATATTATCCAAGGGAGAGATGGTTAACTTCTAGAGATAACAACATATGTTTTAATTGATGAAAAGTGTGGTGAGACCATTTGGAGGGCACATATTGTATGTTAAAAAGATGATTTCATCAGTGATGGCTCAAGCTGAGAAAATTTGAAATTCGTCATGACACATGTCTGCATGTAGAATACAGATCATGATCAATTGACAAGCCAAAAATAAATACATACACATTTTTACAGTTTACAGTTATCTGAATTTTTGTTGATTGAGCTGCAATAATAAAGAAAATTGAAGAAATGGAAAAATTTTCTAATTGTTATTGGCCCACCCTGTAGATATGTAAATTTACAACATATTAATTTATGTTCTGCAGGCCTTGTCTCCAAAGATGTCTTGGGTGCCCAGAAAGTTGGCTTCAGTGGATGTACGTTACACCTGACTAACAGTCATTTGACATTATACAAAATTAGCTAGAGGTACAGAATGTAAGAGGTAAGAGAACAAGTAATATACAGTAAAATCTGTCCAATCTGAACATCATTGAGAATGGTCAGAAAGCATTCGGATGGGGAGAAGTATTGATTTCGGTTTCTCTATCCGCAAGATTGTGGATTTTAACGCATTCTCAATGAATATTAATATTTCTATTGACCATTTGGCTTCATGGCATCCAAAATCTGAGGCCATTTCATATTTTTCAGAATTTCATATCAAATCAGTCTTAAATTTAAAATATTTGAACAGTTTTGTAAAAATTGTGGAAAGTGTTCAATTAACACATGTTAAATTTTCAAATATGAGTGTCCACTGTTCGAATTAGGATGTTGTCAGATTTCAAGGTTTTTAACATGGGAGTCAAGGCAATGGGAGGAAAAATGGAGCCAGAAATTGTGTTAGCATTTGAAGGTATTTGGATCAGCCAGGTGTTCAGATATACAGGTTTTGCTGTATGGGATTAACTCATTATTTTTATTATCAAAATAAGATTATAAGTAAAAGTTTGCATCTAATTAAGTAATGATAACCTTCTTGCCTAATTCAAAAAGAAAACTACACATAGGCCTTCATAATTTGGTCCTGATTACAATTTTAACACCATGATTGGAATTCCAATACTATGTAACTATAAATTTGGATAATGTTATGCTTGAATGAAGTAACTGCATTCATATTTCTTTTATATCATAGTGATACATGCAATTTGTTACTTTTGTGTGATATTCAATTTCAGGTATGATCCACATTATTGGTCTTGGGGTATTCTTGTATGACTCAGCCCTCTTAGAGTGTATGTAAGCACATGCTACAGAAGGATATGACCAGTGAGGCAATAATGAGTTTGACAAACGAGTCCATGGCAGAAGTGGAACTTACTGAGCACATTGACTTTATTTAATTTTCTCTGTCTATCTTTGGATTTATGGTATTTATGGCATTCATAATATAGACAATGGACACAGAACAAAAAGAACAGCATCTGTTTTAATGACAATATCTCTCAACAGCTCAAGAGAATATGTTCCCTGTAACACCATTCCTAAACACATGTAGCTATGTACAGGGTATCCATAAATCCATATTTACAAATACTTAATTATGAACTACAGAACACTTTATTCTTTTTCGGGATTTTAAAAAAGTGGTATGTAGTTATTCTGATAAAAATAAATCTATATTTTATGCATATTTTGTCATGTACATGATTTTATTATACATGTCATGCCTATAGCCTGCTTTTGCTAAAAAAATCAAAAAATTCCAGGGGGTTCACATTTGACCATTTTGGCCCAAAAATGACAAAAATCACTTGAAAAATGCTCAGAATGGTGAACATTTTTGGCCAGGGGATTCACTCAAACCCAACGAACCACTGGCTATGGGCCTGCATGTACACAATGTAAATAGACATAACTATTGGTTGTCATAGCAACAGATTATTGGGACAATGCCTAAGCTCATCAATAACAATATTCATTTGTTTTTAATAATAGTATTACAATGATGAAACTTTCCAAAAGAATAATATTGATACTAAATGATCATGGAACTATAGCCAATTCGGGCAATTTAGACAATAAGGGACTGGACGTATTGGTTGGAAAGGGTGTATTGACTATATGCATTAATTATGCTGTATTTTTACTTCAAAATAAACTTTATATTTTTCGGTGTCATTTTTGAAGAAAACTTTAACATAATAAAGTATTAGTTGGAAAGAACTCTAAATTGCTGTTCAGTATGGTGATTTTCTCATTGAAATACAAAATATACTCGTCTATTTAAAAATACAAAATAATTCAGTTATGACGTCACAATCAATATGCAAATGAGCTAATTTGCATAAATGTAAGTTTGAAAAATTGAGCTCTATTTTATCTTTAATATGATATAAATTTTATCAAAATCGAAGAAATATTGGGGGAGTTATGTGTAAAAAACACTTTCTTGTCATTATTTTTCTGGTTACTATGGAAACGAGCATTTGGGCACTTAAGGTCCACATTTCATAATTTTTAACAAGTGAATCCCAGAGGTAGCACTATGAGCTTTCCAACGGTACCAAATTTATCCATAGCCCTATGTCATAAGTGTACATTTATAATTGCTTTCCTGGCACTTTTGGGCCATCATTTAGACTACCTACAATAGAAAGGGCAATTAACGGACATGTTAAGAGTGATTTTAATGTTTTGGGGGTATGGTTTTGATTTGGCTGTAGAAAAAAAATTAGCTCGGTGACCCCATATTTTTTTCGGGTCATTATTTTAACAATTGAACGAAGTTTAAATTAATGAAATATAAAAAAAAGTTATTGTTGGGAAATTACTATTATTTAATGTTATTATAGGGGAGAAAATACATTATTTTTCCCATTGAAATACAATGAAAAGGTCAATTTAGGGGATATCTAAGAGTGATTTTTAGTGTTTTGGGTATGATTTTGTTTTGGCTGTAAAAAAAATTCGAGCACGGTGACCCTAATTTTTTTTGGTCTCATTTTTCTCAGAATTGAACAAAGTTTCACATATAAAAAAATGAAAAATTTTTATTGTTGGCATCATTTACGCAACCACCCTCTTAAAGGACACCCTGTATAACAGTCACATAAACTTCAGATTGGTGAAACATAATAGATCACTCAAAATCATTAATGAACTAATAATAAATTGTTGAAATATATGAACTTCCTCAAAATTGATAATCAATAGTAGCCTATACATGATTTACAACTATTGATGTAATGTACCTTAGGCCTATGGGTAGCAATTAATAAGTTCACATAGTGTTTTCTTTAATGGTTCATACATCCTCCTGTGAGTATATTGATATCAATATGCTCATCATGTTACAAAACACCTCTATGGTCTGAACACAGAACATTTTTTCAGGTACCATTTCTCTTCAACTGACTCCCATTTGCATTTACTTTCAAGATAGAACTCAACCACATGTTTACCCTGGTCCTGTATATAACCGTTCAGGGGCGGATCCAGGATTTCAGGTTAGGGGGTGCGCCTTGATTATTGAATTTTCGTGGCCGGTAGATGACGAAAGAGGTCGCAGAATGACTAATAGGGGGGGGGGGGGTCCCGGAAATTTCAAAAATTTGAATGCTTTTTGTTGCAATCTGGGCATTTTTGAAATTAGAAAATACATGTAGTATATTATATATATTTCTTAGACAAACGACAAACATATTGTTTTTTGGTAAAATTATTTTCATCAACCTTCGGTAAAATCTACCATTTCTTGATTAAACTGAACATCCCAAACACATATGATAACGTGTAATATACTTGTAATTGATATCTTTTTAAAATTTAAATCGACTGACCATACGTTTATCTCCATCCTCATTTGTACGATGTGATGTTAGTAACACTAACAATACTTTTTGAATAACATGTTACTTTTGTCCCGCATTTTCATGATTCAAAAAGTCTGTACAAAGTTTAATGATACCAATAATGACTAAAAGGCTAATATTGCATAGTTATCTATATATTTCATCAGGAAATGAGTGCAATGTCAAAGATCCCCAAAAGATCATCGTTTTCAAGCAGTGTGTTGATTTTTTTTATCAGAGGCTACATAATTTAAAATGTTAACAATGTTTTAACATTGAAGCATGGGTACCATCTATCATAATAACTATCAAAACTGTCGTTTTGCAATTATAAAATTGGTAACATATTGATTTGCGTAGTTTTGAATTTACACCTGACCTTCGCCACTGTATAGTTTTCACGTTTTCGGTGTCATATACTTTTTCCAAATCTCCATTGGTATTATTCTCGTACTTGAATACATGCAAATTGATTGAGTCTCTAGCGGCTTCCAGGCATCAGCATTAAAATATACATGTATTTGTTTAATATTGAAGAACACGATCATCAAAGGTTACTAGTATTTAACATTCAATATATATACAATTCATACAATCTGAAAATAAAAAGAACGATAATCCCCACTATTAATACAATATGCAAGTGTTATTCAAATTACATTAGAACTAAATAATTGTCTACGCCGGATTTTAGGGGGAGCGAGCGTCCCGCGCGCACCCCCCTGTATCCGCCACTGTATTAGAGAGAATGCAGTGTAAATAAAAACAATGCATATATCAAGAATAAAAATTTCGGGTTATTAAATATTTTATAAAAATTTATGGATTTACCCTCGCAACTTTTGTGGTATACCTGAACACTGACTGATGTATAAAAAAATCAATTTATCCTCTCACTCGAGGAGGATACAAAACAGTGGAAGTTAGCATGAAAATATTTTACTAGTGATTAAGAGAAAGGAGTAAAGCTCCTAACTATGAAGAATATGAACAACACCTCTTTCAAAAAGGTAAGAAAACATATTTACAAAGGAGATTTTATTTATGAATAATGAACTGAATGTGAGAGGCTCATTCAGGGTGTACTAATTTGATGACCATATATGGTATGGGAAGTGATTTAAGACATCTCTGGCTACAAGAATATTCAGACAATAAATAAAGCATAGTGCTTAATTTTTTCTCATTAAGAAAACATAGGGACTTGCATTTAAGGAAACATATTCATGGTAATCTTAATTTAGACTTTATTTGACCAGCTTTCCAATGGTGGGGAAATGGACAAGCTTTTTTGCTGCCAGAGTAGGGAATATCTATTTTTCTTATGTTCCAGAGTCTGTTCCTAATCTTTGTCTCGTGTGTAACATTCACTGTGATAATTGCACTGCTTCTATTAGCCAACTCTGTGACTTTCTGGCCAGTAAAACCACTCCAAGCTCCACATATAAGGAAGAAGTATGACATGGACAAAACTCAAGCTCTTCAAGCACCACATGAAACTCAAGCACTGATGGAACTGGGAAATCAAGGTCAGTTTAACTCTGCAGCTAAGAAAGATAGAGAAATCAAAATTCTCATATGGACTAATTTTTTCGGTATGAGATATTATATCGATGCAGAACCAGCACTGAATGCGTCCAATTGTTCTATAAAGCACTGTAGTTTCCACTATAATAAATCTAAAGCAGGGATAGCATCAAGTGACGCAGTCTTTTTTCATCTGTGGGGCGATGACTTTAGGATTGGTAGTCCCATACCTCAGATTCGTTTCTCTTGGCAGAACTACATATTTTTCTCAATGGAAAATCCAACATGGTTTCACTTCACAACAAAAGTAAAATATTTGGATGGTTTCTTCAACTTAACAGCAACATACAAACAAAATTCAGATGTGCCTTTGTTATATGGCAAATACTTCCCACGAGATACGTCAAAACCAACCAATCTGAAGAATTATTACATGGAAAACAAACGCAATAGAACAGATAAAGATGCCAGTGTTCTCTGGGTTGTAAGTAACTGTAAAACAGTTAATAACCGGATGCAGTTTGTAAAGAAGTTACAGAAATATATAGCCATTGATGTATTTGGAAAATGTGGAAAACCTTGCAAACGTGGCACAAAATGTAAGTTAATACATGTATAAATATATAATACATATCTGAGTAATATTGGCAGAGTTCAGATTCATCTCAAAATATTTGAGTAGCACCTTTCCTCAAAATATTCCATTTTTCCAATGGAGGTGGCCCATTAATTACCAATACATGGCCTTGAATCAAATGTCTTTTCCTCAAGTTATCTTTTATTTGGCATCAACTCTTACCTGGTCAGTTCGCATAGAACTAAAATACCCATCGCTGACAAGTGAAATCGGCTTATGACAGTTTTCTTATTTTTTTTCATGTTTTAGCGAATGTAAACAAAGGCAGTTGGGTTGCTACAGCTTTTTAACTTTTTTTCCACAGATACATATTTGTTGTCTGTAAAAATACATTAATTTCCCAAGAGAATGAGCTATCCGAACTTGCTGTGAAACATAATCTCAATTTTCAATAAGTCACAAATTTTACTGAAAGATCAGTTATAATCAATGTAAGCACATTGAGCATTAAGGATCGATCATACACACAGGGTGTTTATCCTGGTCCTGTACATAACTGTCTTATACTTTCAGGTAGAGCTCATCCATACATGTTTACCCTGGTCCTGTACACAACTGTCTTATACTTTCAGGTAGAGCTCATCCATACATGTTTACCCTGGTCCTGTACACAACTGTCTAATACTTCCAGGTAGAGCTCATCCATACATGTTTACCCTGGTCCTGTACACAACTGTCTATACTTCCAGGTAGAGCTCATCCATACATGTTTACCCTGGTCCTGTACACAACTGTCTATACTTCCAGGTAGAGCTCATCCATACATGTTTACCCTGGTCCTGTACACAACTGTCTATACTTCCACGTAGAGCTCATCCATACATGTTTACCCTGGTCCTGTACATAACTGTCTTATACTTTCAGGTAGAGCTCATCCATACATGTTTACCCTGGTCCTGTACACAACTGTCTTATACTTCCAGGTAGAGCTCATCCATACATGTTTACCCTGGTCCTGTACACAACTGTCTTATACTTTCAGGTAGAGCTCATCCATACATGTTTACCCTGGTCCTGTACACAACTGTCTTATACTTTCAGGTAGAGCTCATCCATACATGTTTACCCTGGTCCTGTACACAACTGTCTATACTTTCAGGTAGAGCTCATCCATATATGTTTACCCTGGTCCTGTACATAACAGTCTATATTACAAGATAGAGCTCATCCAAATATTTCTACCAGTTCCTGTACATAACTGTTTATATTATAAGGCAGAGCTCATACATATGTATTCCTCAAAAATGTTAATGACCAGTCTTTTTCCTTTTAGGTTTACAGTGTTTTCAGTAGGTTTGTCCAAAAGTGCGTCCCTGGGAAGCAATTTCCTATTGTCTTAAAATTAATAACCAGGTGATCCCACTTGACCAATAGAAAATGCTTTAGCTAACAGCCAATCATAGTACTCAGGTCTATCGAGTACTGTAGCTGCTAATTGAGTACTACATGCCTTGTACTATTTCGATCGGAAATCAACTTCCGGGAAGGAATATTCGAAAGAAAATTTTATTCATTTTGATTGAGTGGATTTTGACTAAATAAAGAGACTGGACGTAAGATCTTTATCAATATATTCATCCAAAGTTTTTTTGCACATGACTTGCACTGCGTCAACGGGACACAGTGATTTTCTATTTCCACATCCATCATCATTTTCTTGCACATTTGTAAAGTTGGAGCAGTGTTATTGAAAACATAGCGTTTACATGTCAAACCCTGTGTATGTTTGAACTCTATTTTCTAAGCCCGGAATGAAAGAAAAACTGATTATGTAAATTGACGTAAAACATAATAAAAAAAGCAACGCATCTTTTAAGCGTAGTCACTAGCTCGTTACATTCTTTGTTAATTCAACAGTATTACTGAAATGTTGAAGTTGAAGTTGACTTTACTAAAACTAATGTGTTCCTCTTAAATGATCATACATAATAGATAAAAAAAATGCATGAGTCTGTAACATTGCGTCTTCATTTAATGTTTATCAACAGATTTGAGGTACCTTCATCGTTAATGTAGCAACCATAACTCAAGCATATAAATTGGAAAACAAATATTACAAATATACATGCAAGAATAAAGTTTTATGTTACTCGAAACGAACATAAAACAGTGGAAGGAAGTGAACATATTATACTAGTTATTGATGAAAGAACTTAGGTCCTAACTATGAAGAATATGAACAACATCTCTTTCAAAAAGGTAAGAAAACATTGATGCAAAGTAGATTTAATTATTTATATATAAAATGGACCGTATGTGAAGGGCTCATTTTAGAATGAAGTAAGGTGCATGTGCAGTATGGCAAGTGATTTTAGACGGTCATATCTTTTTTCACAAGTACTTTCTGGCCACAAATGGGGTGGTTTTTATTAAGACAATATGTTTTCTTTCAAGTGAAGTCACCATACTACCAAAATATCAATCCAACTATCTGAAAAATTATGGTTTAGTACCCCACCTTGGCACTTTTTAAAAATTGTTTGGCTTATTTTCTAAAAGAGGATCTTGTTTTTCTCAACTAAAACATACCGAAAGTTTCTTCTATACAATATTAACAATTTCTGTAAAGGGGATGGGTATTGAAATGCGTTAAAGTTAAAAAGCACATATTCCATGTTATTTTCCCAAAGGAAAAACTCATGCTATCCAATGTTTTCAGTATGATTCTGGTCATCGAAGATTGATATCTTCAAAACCAAACTTTCATACCATTCTACTTTCAAAGAAGTTTTAGACCCTTTGTTGAATAATCTTTTCATGCAATAAAAATTAGAAAAAGAAGATCCTCTTTTGAGTAAATAAATTCAACATTTTGATACAATTGTTGACAAAGGGTCTGTATTCATAATTCTTTGAATTGTTTGATTGATATTTTTACCATCATGGGTATTTCACTTGAAAGAAAACATATCGTCTTAATAAAAACCACCGCAGAAAGTACTCATGGTGAAAGATATGATTGTTTAAAATCACTTGCCATATTGCACATGGACCTTTAAAGACAGAAGCCAAGATATGATTTATCTTTGGCCATTTTTTAGTTTTTTTCTAAAACAAAACGTAGGGACTTCAATTTGAATTACATATTCCTAGTACTCAAAATTGAGACTTTATTTGACCAGCTAATATCATTACTCCCATTGTTGGGGAATTGACAAACTAATTTGCTCCATAAGGGGACACACAACTTATTAATCCTTCCGCCGAGTGGGAAGACGAATAGATGGCACTTTAAAAACAATAGTCCAATTATTGTAATTATATTAGCATCACCAGTGGTTGGATTTTGGTAAGTACATGAATGAAAAAGTGTATGTATGGACCAACTCTAACACATGATTTAATGTGATTGAGATGCATTTTCTTTAAGAAATTTGACCCTTTTGACCTGCCTCCATCTGTCAAAGTCGAGCATGATATATATATTTTATTTGTTAAATTGAAAATGAGACTGTCTGTCTGTCTGTATTTTTTTGGTTTAAATAAAAACGACATAATTATTTCACCTTCATTTAACATCTGTGTCGTTCTTCAGGATTTGATGTGTAATTATTTTTTTTATCGTCTTTATCACTGGTGTTCTCCAGGGTTACACTAATTGTCACGCCTATTTTGATTCATGATCATTTTATATTTATTTTGATTCATGATCTTATTGGCAATAGAATTTGGGTGTATGAGCATACATAAATATACAGGCTGGATGAAGATGAAATGGGTGATGGTGATGTGTTGGGTGCACTCTCTATGGCAGCCCCTCACTAAGACTGAAAAGGGAAATTTTTATTATTTTTCCTAATTGATTCAAAAACTTTGGAAGTGCATAGAAATCACTGAATAACATTGTACTCTGTGCACCCTCATACCAGATAAAAGTGGAATTAATTAGTTTTTGATTTTTTATTATCTCAAACACAAAAAAGTGTCAAGAAACTATCAAATACTACCCCTCCGAAAACAATTGAATAAATTCAATTCTGAATTTTATTCTACTGTTTCTTACACTTAAAGTATTGGTAAAAAGATCTAAGAAGTATCACCATAAATAAGCTATAAATCCAATGTATGTAGTTTCGAATTTTCTATAAAATGTAACTTAACATGATGATATCATCATATATTTTGAACAATGATGATATCCCCATGTTATATCAATGGAGACAAATAAAAATAAAAACAGAAGATGTGAACTTTGTAAAGCTTAACCTCCCTTCCAAGGTCAATGCCAAGGATTGTCTAAGTATTATTCTACAATGATTTTGTAAATTAGATCCCTGCTGAAATCTCAAATTTATAAAAAACCATTAAGTTGTATGGTGCTCAACAAATTTAGAAATAGTCAATGATGTAATTATAACTAATATAGACTAATTTAAATCGTAAGTCTTTAACAATAAATTTAAAAAAAATTAAACAGTGTTTAATGAGTTATATCACACACTGTGAGTTTGGAGTCTATTTTGGTGTTATTTTTCAGTTGAAATTGTACAAAATGTTCTTGATGTCAAAGAATTTATGAAATTTTTAATTACTTATTTATTATCTATTCAAAAGAAATTTTTAAATATAAAATATTCTTTTGAAAAATGACCCCTGCGTTATCCCACATAAATAATAAACAGTAATGTTGTGTGATGCTAAAACAAGCAAAAATAAAAAATATCCCAGTGATCTCGCCAGAATTTTTTTTCAACTGGGTGCAACATTTTTCAAGGCTGAAAAAATGATATGACTTGTCGATATCTTCACTAGCACTGTTAATTTATGCATGTCACATTTGTGCACAATATAAGAAATATGCAATTCACATTCTTTCATTCAATCAGCAAGCATACTAGAACTATCGTTGTAATCAAACTGTTTGATTTTCTGCATTACAACTTGCTAGTGGACTGGCAGGCAATTACTTATTTTCTTTCATTCTCTTGCCTAATTTCATTGACAAAGTAAACTTAAAGACACATATTGGTTCCAATGGGAGCTTAAACTCTATTTATAGTTAATTTTCCATGACCATGAAAAAACAAAACGAAAAACTAGTACAAGCCTGGAGGCCATTTCTCGAAACTTTCGTTATTAACAAATAGTTAATTCAATTGTTGTTAAAGATTTTTCTGTTTCTCAAAAGATAATGATTTGCGATAACGTCATGATTTTTAACGATTTGTTTATTATCCATGACTGATTTAACGATAAGGTTAGGGGGGTCTCGTAATATAACAAATTATGGCTCATTATACACATTTCATATGATGATTAAACAAGAAAATACTGCCTTTATATAATATATAATACAATTATTCCTGCATTATTTGACACATTGAGTGAGAATATTTGTTGAAAATCTTTCCAAATATAAGGATGAAATGGAAGGTTTGTGAATGGGCTGGGTGTTTGTTGTCACACCACCCGAGCAGTTTAAAATTTGGATGTGACTTTAAAGGCCAGTTTTAAAGTTGCTCGTCACTCTCATTAAAATATCAGGTTACACCCACACTTTAACATGGCACAGATAGTCAGGATTAGTAAGTTTAATTAACATCATTGCTAAAAACTTGATTTTGATTGGCACAGCTTGAGGACTTTTAAATTTGAAAAATGTTATCAGTGTTTTTAAATGTCCTATCACAATCCAACAAAATGATGAAGTTGAAATCTAACTGCAGAATATGAACTTAAAAACATTGAAAGATACACATAACAATCAATTGGAATCAATAATCTTTTCAATCAATATGAATTGTGCGAAAATCGACCAGCTTTGTGAAAATATCAAAAATACAGTTATTTTGGCTGTTCCATTTGTCTGTCTCCTATTTATACCCGATTTCCCTCTTTAATGTGACTAACAATGATATGGACAGTAAACTGTTCATCAGATCGAAAATCATAGTTGGTTTGTTTCTGAAGTGTATAACAAGGACACTTTTTCCGGGAAAAAGGTTTAATTTTACATATGAATAGTAGCGTCAGGGTCAGAGGGGCCCAAGCCTACACGCTATTATTCTTGCTCCTAAAATCATTTTGTCAGTTTCACGAGCATATTTGATTTCATGTGTACATTAATGTATGAAGCTAAATTAACATTAACAGTTTGATGGAAAACAACAGCACTTGTCATTGAGAAAAACCAGAATAAAACAAAGCAGGTCACTAAGGAAATATCAAAAAATAACCCACGTCATAACTAATTAGGTGCCAAATATAACGATTTGCTCACTAACGAGATTATTTGAGAAACAAAATTTGCACATTTCGTTAATCAGTCGTTAATTTTACTATTTGCTATTAACGAATCATTAATAACAAAACGTTTCGAGAAACGGCCTCCTGTATCTGTCAATTTCAATTCAGACTTATACTTTCTAAAGTAGGTGAGTTTATGTTCTTTTAATCTGATTATGTCTTGAATTTTTTTGAAAATCTTTTTTTGAACAGGGGGCAAATTTTCAACTAGGCACCAACTAGGCAGGGTTTTGGGTCTAACTAGGTGCACCGCTCGGTTAAAAGATCTGATGAGATCACAGATAATTATAATAATAATATTGCTAATTACAAAGAATCGAAAGTTCATTTTTGTTCCATATGAATGACTTTTAATTAAGTAATCTTTTATTGTAATAAAATAAATATTCATGCAATGAACAGATAAAAGCTAGGCAAAGAAGATCCTTTAAACACCTCAAGGATAATATCTCTAAAAACTATTTTCTTGTGTTTCAGACTTTGTTCCTAATCCTTGTCTCCTGTGTTGCATTCACAGTGACAATTGCACTGCTTCTATTAGCCAACTCTGTGACTTTCTGGCCAGTAAAACCACTCCAAGGTCCACATATAAGGAAGAAGTATGACATGGACAAAACTCAATCTCCTTTTGACGAAACTCAAGCCCTGAAGGTACTAAGAAATCGAGGGTATCATGTGTATAATGCTACTTATGAACTGCAAAGAAATCTTAATGGAATTCAGAAAACAAAATCCAAGAAAACTGAGCCTTATAAGAAAGATAGAAAAATCAAAATTCTCATATGGACTACATTTTTTAGAAAGAGATATTATGTCAAAGGAGAACGGATACTGAAAGATTCTAACTGTTCTATAAAGCACTGTAATGTCCACTATGACAAGTCCGAAGCAGGGATAGCATCAAGTGATGCAGTATTATTCCATCTATGGGGCAGGGACTTTAAGATTGGTGATCCCATACCCAAGATTCGCTACTCTTGGCAGAACTACATATTTTTCTCAATGGAAAATCCAACATGGATTCACTTCACAACAAAAGTAAAATATTTGGATGGTTTCTTCAATTTAACAGCAACATACAAACAAAACTCAGATGTGCCTTTGGCATATGGCAAATACTTCCCACGAGATATGTCAAAACCAACCAATCTGAAGAATTACTACATGGAAAATAGGCGAAAAAGAAAAGATAAAGATGCCATTATTCTCTGGGTTGTAAGTAATTGTAAAACAGTTAATAACCGGATGCAATTTGTAAAGAAGTTACAGAAACATATCGCCATTGATATATTTGGAAGATGTGGAAAACCTTGCAAACGACACACAAAATGTAAGTTAATACGTAACATGTATAGATAGCCTTGCCCAAGTCGGTCTCTTTTACTTATCTTGATTTCTATTATGACCACCTTGTACCCAAGAGAAAGCCACATGCTTTACCGACCTAATGTTTATGTCGGTAAAATTTGACCAATCAACGACAGCTCTGACGCGTTAGCTCATTATTATGCACGGTCAAAAACAAGTACACTTTTCGACGGGACTTTTCACCAGCTTTACACGAATAAATCTTCCACGAATTCATCATGAAAGTATACAAATGTTTTATCAGATGAATATCAATCAGAGATTAGTGGATGCCAGAGCATCGATCAGATACCCGGAGGTGAGAAGATTTCAATAAGAAACGTTGAAATAATCGCTGAATGATCGAACACTTAGGCTGAGATGCAATTACTTAATCAAGTCCGTGATCAGATCTACATGGCTAGGTCTTTGTGCATTTTCATCGCGAATTCAGTTTTAAATCAACATTGATTTGCATGATTTAATTTATAATAATGACTGCTTACATTAATAATTACATAATTAAATATACATGTATTGTAATTCTAAAGAAACACTTGGTCAGATCATTGAATTTCAAGTCGTAGACGGGTAGTTTGCTTTGTTTATGCAGGTCAACCTGATAACATTTTGATTGGTCAATCAGCCTGAAGTCACGCGTCGTGTACATGCGATCTTGTTAATCAATAAGGTTTCGCGATACCCCTGACAGCGTAGGTATTATGGAAATCTAGAAACCGCTGAATAACTAAAGCATAATATCAGCAGAGATCTATTGGATTGTGCAAGGCAGTAATAATTCAAGATCAGATAAGTAAAAAATACCGACTTGGGCAAGGCTAATGTATAGATAATTAATACATATCTGAGTAATATTGGCAGAGTTCCGATTCATCTCAAAATATTCGAATAGCACCTTTCCACAAAATATTCCATTTTTCTAGTGGAGGCGGCCCATTAATTATTAATATATGGCCTTGAATCAAATGTCTTTCCTCAAGTTATCTTTTGTTATGTTATCATCGCCACAAACCTGGTCAGTACGCGTAGAACCAAAATACCCATCGCTGACATGTGTAATTGGCTAATGACAATTTTCTTATTATTTTCATGTTTTAGCGAATGTAAACAACGGCAGTTGTGTCGCTAAGGCTTTTTAACTCTTTTTTCCACAGATACGTATTTGTTGTCTGTAAAAATACATTTCATTTCCCTAGAGAATGCGCTATCCGAACTTGTTGTGAAACATAATCTCAATTTTAAGTAGAATAAGGTCACAAATTTTACTGAAGAGATCAGTTATAATCCTTAGTAATGTAAGCACATTGAGTAATAAGGATCGATCATACACACAGGGTGTTTACCCTGGGCCTGTACATAACTGTAAATACTTTCAGGTAAAGCTCATCCATATATATTTACCCTGGTTCTGTACAAAACTGTCTATACTTTCGAGTAGAGCTCATCCATGTGTGTTTACCCTGGTCATGTACATAACTGTCTATACTTTCAGGTAGAGCTCTTCCATATATGTTTACCCTGGTCATGTACATAACTGTCTATACTTTCAGGTAGAGCTCATCCATATATGTTTATCCTGGTCCTGTACACAACTATCTATACTTTCAGGTAGAGCTCATCCATATATGTTTATCCTGGTCCTGTTCACAACTATCTATACTTTCAGGTAGAGCTCATCCATATGTTTACCCTGGCCCTGTACACAACTATCTATACTTTCAGGTAGAGCTCATCCATATATGTTTATCCTGGTCCTGTACACAACTGTCTATACTTTGAGGTAGAGCTCATCCATATATGTTTACCCTGGCCCTGTACACAACTGTCTATACTTTCAGGTAGAGCTCATCCATATATGTTTATCCTGGTCCTGTCACAACTATCTATACTTTCAGGTAGAGCTCATCCATATGTTTACCCTGGCCCTGTACACAACTATCTATACTTTCAGGTAGAGCTCATCCATATATGTTTATCCTGGTCCTGTACACAACTGCCTATACTTTCAGGTAGAGCTCATCCATATATGTTTACCCTGGCCCTATATACAACTGTCTATACTTTCAGGTAGAGCTCATCCATATATGTTTATCCTGGTCCTGTACACAACTATCTATACTTTCAGGTAGAGCTCATCCATATATGTTTACCCTGGCCCTGTACACAACTGTCTATACTTTCAGGTAGAGCTCATCCATATATGTTTATCCTGTTCCTGTACAGTATATACTTTTTAAAATAGACTAAAAGTATCTAAAAGTTTTAGGTACAGCTCATCCATATACAGGGTGTCCCGAAAGTATTGGGCCCCCCCCCCCTAGGCATACATATTCCAGTGTCCTCATAGTATGTGTCATATATCATTTTAAAGCTTATCCAAAGTTACATTGATATGCCAAGTATCATGGTTTAACTCCCAAATGGGAAAAATTTACAGGCATTTCAAAATTTAGTGTTTGGTCAAAATTAAGTTCAATTTTACACCAAAACACTAGTCAATGTGTCCTCCTGGAATATGTCTGCCTAGGGGGGGGACATACTTTTGGGACACCCTGTATATTTACCCTGGTCCTGTACATAACTGTATATACTTTCAGGTAGAGCTCTTCCATATATGTTTACCCTGGTCCTGTACATAAGTGTTTATGCTTTCGGGTAGAGCTCTTCCATATATGTTTACCCTGGTCATGTACAAAACTGTTAATACTTTCGGGTAGAGCTCTTCCATATATGTTTACCCTGGTCCTGTACATAACTGTATATACTTTCGGGTAGAGCTCTTCCATATATGTTTACCCTGGTCCTGTACATAAGTGTATATGCTTTCGAGTAGAGCTCTTCCATATATGTTTACCCTGGTCATGTACATTACTGTATATACTTTCAGGTAGAGCTCTTCCATATATGTTTACCCTGGTCCTGTACATAACTGTATATACTTTCAGGTAGAGCTCATCCATATACAGGGTGGGCCAAAAAAAAACCAATACCCAACTTTAAATCAGACTGAAAATAGCTATGTTCAATATGATACATTGATTTATATATCATTTTAAAGGTAATCCATTTTCGAACAATTTGGTATATAACACTATGTCATGAAATCAATATTAAAGTTTTATTATGCTTATTTGGGAGGCTTGGTCGGTATTTATGGTATCCAGATTTTAGGGAGAAAATAGTAAATCTGCGGAATAATGTTAATTTTTTATTTATAGAATATCATTTTGTTAGGTGAATAAATGCTTGTATATTTGCATATTGTGTGACTAAACTTATTGTTTATGAATTTTAGTGTTGTTTATTATCAATAAGTACTCAAAGGGGGTCTGTTAAAAGACATTAAACGTATATATGACGAGAATTTTATTTTCCAACAAGATGTAGCCCCGTACCATAGATCTCAGGAGACATTGGCATTCCTTTGCAAACAAGGTGTCAATTTGATTGATCTCGATGCTTGGCCACCCAACAGCCCCGATGCTACATGTTATGTGTTTGATTACCATACATGGAGCCATCTCGAGGAAATGGTACAATCAAAAGCATCCAATAAACAGCTTTGATGAGCTGAAACAGAATCCTAAAGTGCTGAAATGAATTGCAACAGAAATTTCTCAATAAGGCTATTGATAGATTGCGCTACCACTTGAAGCTTATTGTTGATGCATAGGGGAGGGGGTGGGGGTATATTGAGCAACTGTGAAAATTGTTTAAATAAATAAAGTGTAAAATGTTATCAAATAACACTGAAATTCATAAACAATAAATTAAGTCACACAATGATGCAAATATCAATATCCAAGCATGTATTCACCTAACAAAAGAATGATATTCTATAGATAAAAGATTAACATAATTCTGCAGATTTACTATTTTCTCCCTAAATTCTGGAGACCTTAAATAGCGACCCAACCTCCCAAATAAGTATAATAAAACGTTACTATTGATTTCATGATGCAGTGTTATATACCAAATTGTTTGAGATTGTATGACCTTTAAAATGGTATGTAAGTCAATGTACCATATTGAATGTAACTATTTTTATCCTGATTCGAAGTTGGGTATTGTTTTTTTTGGCCCACCCTGTATGTTTACCCTGGTCCTGTACATAACTGTATATACTTTCGGGTAGAGCTCTTCCTTATATGTTTACCCTGGTCATGTATATAATTGTCTATATTTTTAGGCAAAGCTCATCCATATGTGTTTACCATTGTCCTGTACATATCTTTCTTTACTTTCTGGTAAAACTCAACTATATATGTTTCTGTATATAATTTACAGGGCTCTGTATATAATGATCTATACTTTCAGGTGGAACTCACTCGTATATGTTTTACATGGCCCTGGAAAATGCTGACTGCAAAGACTACATCACAGAAAAACTTTGGCATAATTCATTTGGGGCAAACTTAATTCCTGTAGTACAAGGATCTAAAGTTGAATATAGCAAACATCTCCCACCAAATTCATTCATTCATGTAGATACCTTCAACTCCGTAAAAGACTTGGCTATGTACATCACTAAAGTATCACATAATGAAACGCTTTATAATTCTTATTTTAAATGGAAGGAACTTTATCAGTCAACATACAATGGAGGTTTACGAAATCCTGACAACTTTTGTAAACTATGCACAGTGCTACATGAACGAAGACAGAATACTTCCTTTAACAAGGAATACAAGATCAGCTCTTGGTTTGATTGGAAGAATCAATGTGCCAGAAGAGTAAAAGTTTTACATTGACAGTGCAGGCACAAAAACATTCAGCAAAGAAAGCAATTGATCATTCGCACTTGAACTGTACAGATAATGTGAAGCCGCTGAATGTGTCATGTTGTGTCTACTAGCCACATATATATACTAGTATGTATTTATTCACATATACTAGTGGCATTACTACGGATGGTGGGAGGTCCTCCATCTATCTAAGTAATATATGGAGGACTTCCCACTATCCGTGGGCATTACACATTTATATTTCATTATTTCACTTTACTTAAGTAGTTTGTAGTTAGTTGTATGCTTTGTATATGACCCCTGATGGGGATTGAAATACAATAAAGCTAATAAATTTGAATTTGTGCAGAGTGTGTAAAATGAGAGGGAGGGGAAGTTTAAAAAAACAACAAAAAGATTTCATTGTTTCATGAAGATTCATTCTAGTGTGTACATTCTTATGATTATTATATATCCAAGAACATTTTTGAAACTGCTTATGATGGCGTTCATTTTGAAGACATCAAAAATGTATAGTTAAACCAGTATATCTGAATATAAACACTTTCTCTTTATACAAATTTCATTACCTCCCATTGGCTGACATATTAAGACACCTTGAAATGTGAACATCAGCTAATTTGAACACCCAGTGGTATTCAGATTAGACAGGTTTTCCTGCACATATAGAACCACACAAACACTTCATGTATCTTAATTTTCCGTGATATGGTAGATGCAGTGAATGTATGTTGAATGATGTAATAATATAGACCCATACACAGCGTTCTCCACAGAATTTTTTCTAAAGTGGGTGCAAATTTTCATTTCCACAATTCAGACCAAAATTGGCCAAATGCCCATTTTTCATGATTTTTCTAATTTTCAAGTGGATGCAAATGGATTCTCAGATGGGTTACAGGCCTCTCACCAGGAAATATTTAGGGTGTGGTGCTAACATCTTCAGAATAACCATTCAATCATGATAAATCATATTTATGTTATGTTTTATCCTTTTTACATGCTATTATTGTATATCCAGTCAAGTTTAGACTGTGGAAACAGTCATGATTTGCCAATAGGGTGTGGAGGGAGCTAAATAGAGTGTGGTGCTGCGCCACAGTCTAAAAGCCTGGCAAGAGCCCTGGGTTATCATCAAAATCTCAGGTGGATGCTGAGCCCACTTGTTTTAATGCTGGGGAGATAACTCAGATACACTAATTTTACCAATATATACACTGTACCACCACGAACCATACCACGCTACCAAACATAGCTAAAGCCAGTTAACACAGGTATAATTTATTGACCATATGACCAGAGATCACAATAGACGTTCCCCATTCTCCCTTCGCAAATTTCCAAAAGAGGTGCCAAAAAATATGTAAAGGTATTTCGCAGTTATGGCGAATTCCTTTTTTTACGGTTTACTCACCAAACAACTTCATAAATGTTGAATTTGAACGACTTTTCAGAAGAAAACTTTTTCGGAAAAGTAGATTTCTGGTCACTCATGACGCGACATATATTAATTTTACACACTATGCTATTTCACAGTAGAACTCTATCAGTATTGTGGCGCGTCATCATGTATCTGTATATTCACTCCAGGGTAGTTATGTCCTTCAAAAATGCCATAAAAATGCCTAACAATCTTAAACGCAAATTCCATGAGTATTTTTTAAAAGGAAAACAGTCATTAGAAGTGTTTAATTTTTTTTCGGTCAAAATGGCTAATTCATATTTTGGTTGGCTAAACATTTTTTGGAAGAATTAGGCACAATGGTTAAGAAGTTTTTTCAACTATCGTGATCTCTGCATATGACGCAGGCTCAGCAGACACACATTGGTAAATCTACTGTGAATATCAGCCAGAGTAAATAATTGGACATTTTGATTTCATGTTAAATGAACCTCTTTAAGTGTAAGCGAATCACCTACCAAATGAAACACTTATTTATTTATCTAAAATTGCTAACATGAAGTGGCTTACATAAGGTTTAATTATCCTATGCCAAGTAGAGTTTTGGGGAGATAAGTTGGTGAGATATATCCCGTATCCTGATTTTGAGGTTTCCATATCCAGAACCTCCATATCTCCCGCCATATCTCCCGCTTCGGTGCATATCTTCCCGCTTCCGGTGCATATCTTCCCGCTTCCGGTAATGCAATAAAATGACTTGATTTTTTATTTTTACACCTTGTACTATTGAAATGGCCATATGCCCCTGAAAACTCTACTTGGTATAGGATAATGCAGTTATGTACGGCCGGTTTGGATATGGGGTTCATCCCTCGTGAGATATGCACATCTACCTTCGGTCCCTACGGTCCCTCAGGTAGATATGCATATCTCCCTCTAGATAAACCCCATATCCAAAACCTCCCAGTACATAACCCTTATCTATACAGGGGTATGAAAATATACTTACATATCTATGGAACTCCTTGAATGAGTGAAACATATAGAATCTGTGAAAGAACACAACCCCTGTGGCACATGTGTCATAGCGTCTGACAAGAGTAAAGGAATCACAAATATGAAAAAACAAACATGAAAGACATATATATGACAAGGCATATAACATATAAGATTTTATGATTTCATCATTTTAATGTCTCTTGTGCCTGGTTTTGAAAGCCATTTGTAGAACATGAGACAATGTTCATACTTAATCTTATACAAAATATGTAATATGTTATCATTATCACCCATTTTTCTTTGTTTTAATATCTATGAAATAAACACATCCACAAATTGTAATTGTAATTTTGTTTCTCAATCTAATAATGTGTTTTATAATGTGGTTTGAAATGATAGACTCTTTGGAAAAGAACATTTATTATTGTTTAACACCTTGATTATGGATTGAAGTTAAAATCGATACTTTGCCACTATGTAATGTCGCCTGCTTATGTTTTTAATTCAACAATGGCATATACTTGTTCATGTATTATTCTATACGAAATAAATTGAAAAAAAAATCTGTGAAAGAAAAAAAAACAGCCCAAAAGCTTGCATACTTTTTTGAAATAATAGATATTTCAATCAATATACTTACAGAGAAATCAATAGAAGAATAAAAAATTACTATTATGGAAAAACTATAATTCAGAGTGTAATATGTTCCCACATTTAAATGAATTTGTATTAATAAACAAAACAGGCTTCCATTGAATTTTATAAGAAGGGTAGTACTGACTGACATTGTCATTGCATCTGCTGATTCATTTTGTCTGTAAATTAGCTATGAAAAAGTGTATTACATACATGTGAAAATCTTGAAATTTCTTATTAAAATAACCTGCTCCACCCCACTGACCAAATTAGGCAATGACATCCCATGACATCAAGGCATATAAATGAAACCGAACCAATTTCTAGTAGTTGATGAAACTAGTAGTTGAAATCACTAGTTGACATAAATATAATGTAATTTTATATATATAAGGATACAATCCCATCTTTGTGCCAGTGTCGATAATGAATCGCGCACCCTCTCTACGATATCGTGCCTCTGTATCAGGGTCGAGGCCATCTCTGTATGAGGGTGTATTTAGCAGATCTGCTTTGTCATAGTACCAGCAAGGCATTATCAACACCCTCACCTGAAACATGAAATTAATTTGATTATGCAGCAGCTCTAACATTTTCATGAATTCTATATCGTCATTTATGATTTGTAGGTGGGTAGCGGAAGTGAAAGACCATGTCGAAGATTTTTGCACTTTGAATCATTAATAACTTTACCAGTTTATATCATATTGTGATTCTTTTGGGAGGTATTGTATTTGATATTGCAAGGAATAGATTGATACTTGGTAGGTCAATTATACATGTTCCTTGTAATTTTGTCACCCCCTATAGATCTGATTCTGCCTTTAAATACACCCTGCCAATAAACTCTGTTAAGCCCAGTATACACCATTGGGGCAAGTTGGGACCTCCATAGGCTTAACATTACGTGGGACATAGTGGGACTTCTTGGGATTTTGCCCCATGCAGATTTTGCCCCATCTTGCCCCATCGAGTCCCATGAGGTCCCACGTAGGACTCCGTGGGATTCGATGGGGCAAGTTGGGACAAAATCAAACAGAGTCCTATCTTGCCCCATTGAGAATGAACATGTTCATTCTTTCCATCATAATGGGATTTTTGATCATATGACGTGTTGTGTGAAACCCAACATATACCAATGGGGCACGGTGGGATTTGGTAGGATTTGATGGGACTCCATGTGGCTCGATGGGGCAAAGTCATCAAGGTCCAATGGGACTTTGTGGGATTTGATGGGGCAAGTTGGGATTCTATGGGGCAAATGGGATTTTGCCCCATTGGTGTATTAACTGGGCTTTAGAAGGAATATTTGAACATTTTCAGAAAAATAAATTTTTAGACTGATGAGGAGCATGAAAAAATAAGGCTTGAATAGAGCCTAGGCCACCGGCCCAGGAAGAAGATTGAATCCCCCAATCCCCCTCACTATGTACTAGGCAAGGTAGAGAATAGACATTCTTGTATCGCAGAAATCTAAGCCTCTACTCTAATTGATCATATCTCGATCCATCACTGAGTATTGTCATGCATTATTTTTTTGTCCCAATGAAAGGCAAGACATATAATTCGTATTTATTGTAATTATAAGAGAACGAAATTTTGGATTTCAAGAAAATAGTCTTACCTTTCTATTAGGATGGGTTCAGGTGCCAAAAATAACTGATTCGTGGATATATTTCATTTTGAAAATTGGAAGTAAGAATATTTTTTGGAGGCCATGTTTTTTTACGGTCATATAGGAAATAGATTATCTAAATGAAAACTGGATTTACATCATTAATCCTGATTTTGGCTTAGAATGTTTACCTAAATATGTATTTAAATATTATTAGCATGATTATTGACTATTTTTTTATTAATATTATGCAGTGATTCGACTGTTTTCTAAAATTCATGACAGCTTAAAAATTACATGCTTTGTTAAACTTGGCCCTGTGGCCTAATGGATAAAGGTGATGGACTTCTCGTGTTTCAAATCCCGGTCGAGCCCAAGATTTTTTCTTTTTTATTTATCTCTGGGCCACAATATTTTTTAAAATCTTTTTTTATACAACATATTGTCATATCTATTGCTTTCTGAGGTTTTAGATTATGGATACATTGTCTGTGTGTTACTTTAATCAGCATAATTATGCAAACAACATTGGAAAATGTGACGAAAAAAGCCAGCACCTTTGAAACACTCTAATGTTTCAGAAAAACAAGATTTCTGGCACAAAATCATTCAACCTTGTCACTATTAGAATATAGTCCGGAGTAGGGATACTAGCGGTTACCATTGGTTATTTGATTTTCTGTATTAAAAAGCTTTTTCTCCTTTTCTGTCCCGTTGGAGCGCCATCTAGTGTTTGATAAATGAATCAAGGTTTATTCTCGATAGGGTAAGTACTAATCTATCAGGAAACATTTACAAGTTTGGTTAGAAACAGAATTTTTAGAGACGGCGGAGTGATTTTTGAGACTACAGTAAAACCTGTCTTAATGAACACCTCTCTCTAGTGAACACCTGTCCCTAGTGGACACCCTTCCTACGCACATAGTCCACTGACTTCTGTATAAATTACCCTCTCTCTAGTGAACACCTACCCACAGTGAACGTTTTTTCTTGGCAAAAAAATGTTCACTATACACAAGTTTTACTATTTTTTTCAAGGCCTGTCTGCGTTGCTAACATACTAAATATAAGAGTTAGCTGACGTTTGGGAGTCTGACTTACCTTCTAAAGGTTAGAACCCGAATCTTAATGAAACCATATCACCTTTGTTCCGTCAACCATGGAGCATTTGCCACAACATCCAAGAGGTAAATCATGGATCGAGAAAATGAATGATTTCCTTGTAAGTTCCGGAAGTTTCAATACGAAAAATTACCGAACATATGTGAAAACCGAATATTTGTTCGTTGTTTTCACGATTTACAGGTTCGTTTGTTCTTCAATGTTTTGGTCTAAATTATAAAGCATCACCAACAGGTCTTTCTCTATTAATCGACTAATACAGCAGACGGCTCATATTTCAACGTAGCATTTCATTCAGACCAATAGTGGGAGTGTAGATCATGCAGTTTCGTTCGTTGCGTACTTCACTTGAAATTGGTAATTTTTAATATTGACTACTTCACTTAGCTTGGCGGATGTAGAACGTTGCTTAATATTCTTTTAATTTTCACACCAGACATGCTTGGTTGACACGTCAACAAAGTAAAGTTCAAGGGTCAATGCGTTATTTCGTGATAACTACAACGCCTTCCCGGAAGTCAACATTGATGAAAAATGAAAAAGTCGGAAAAGCATTTACGCTAATTTCTATCAAATGCTATGTTTATGCATCATCATCGACGCAACAAAGGTGATATAGTTTCATTAAGATTCGGGTTCTAACCTTTAGAAGGTAAGTCAGACTCCCAAACGTCAGCTAACTCTTATATTTAGCATGTTAGCGACGCAGACAGGCCTTGAAAAAAATAGTACTGTATGTAGAGCAGAATAATTTTCTGAAACCGGTAGCTTTACAGTGGGAGCTCTCTCCAGATTCAGTTATCTCAAAAAATGGTTTGGTCACCGTATGCTATGCTTATTTTGTAACAGCAAGCTAGACAAGACTCCAATGAACACTGGGCACTGTTTCGCTGAGCTAGATCTGTGCCTATGAATATATTATGAAATGAAACGTTATAATGATTTTCAATGGGATTTTTACTGCAATCTTGACCCAAATCAAAAAATTATATGAAAAATTATCAAAATAAAAAATTCTGGAGAATAAATCAACGAAATCCGTCTAATAGAGCGTTAGGGGAAGTGGTCCTAATTATCGCACGGTCCTAATTATCGCACGATTGTCCTAAATAGCTAAAATATGCACCCACCATCTTTTAAACCAGTGTTACGAAAAACAGTTCAACACCATTACTCCCAATCTTAATGATTTATTCATATATTTAGAAATATCTCTTCATTTTTTAAGAATTGTTAACTTCCGCCATTGTCATAAATGCTTTTGCGCAAGAAGTGAAATTCGTCTGACAAATTTTGACCCCCTATGTCTATGTCTATGTCAATAATCTGCAAAAGGCTAATAAGCCCATATAAAGCAGATATATAATTTAACCCCCTCCAAATAAAGACAGAAAAGTAAGTGTATAATGTATATTTTGTTGATATTTTACACTAAAACTGATAGAAAAATGATTACAGCATATGTATGTATCTGTTATAAACAGAGAAATGTATACAGTATCGTGAAATGACATCTGAAACATAACTGTGCGATAATTAGGACCACCGCACATGCGAGTCTAAGGGGTCTTAAAGTGTTAGCGTTCGGAGATTGAGAAATGTCAAACACTACTTAGATTTTAGAGGAAAGGTTGATCTTTCGTCTCATATTCTCAAAGTAAGTTGAAGTTATCATATTTGAAATCGTCAGTAGTTTCCCTGAGTACCCGTGCGATGATAGGACGACTTCCCCTATATTAATTTTTTAGGTGATTGTATTAAATTGTTAGATATTCACTCTGCTAAAACAATGAAAAATAACTTATTCCGACTTACCTTCACGACAATAAGGAGAAACTTTGGTAAATTTTGAAAGTGAAGGTTCACGTTTCCTGATCCACCATGTTTATCTACACAAAAACCGATGACGTAGAGGAGAATTCAGTAACTAATTTTCACATATTAGTAATTTGAAATGTAGTTGAGCAAATAAAATAGTCTATCAATATATAAAGTGATTTTTTAATATTAATTCAGATGTTATGCCAACACATGAATGAGTTTATTTTTGATTTTATGCTTATGAAAAATCTAAAATATTTGTACAAAGCTCCCCATTTTCGCGCAATAAATTTACCGCGAAATTTTCCTGGCACCAAGTTTACTAAATACTTTCACGTTTCCTCCATTTATTGAACAACGTAGGCGAACTTTTGCAGAATCAATATGGGGGTGAGTTGGATATATTTTTTTATCTTGTAGGAAAAGGATCAGAAAGTCCAATGTAAGATTAGAACAAGATCTTGTAAGTAAATTCGAATGTCACTCAACCTACTATTTTTTTCATGGCCTGAGTTCGTCGCTAACATGCTAAATATAAGATTTAGCTGACGTTTGGGAGTCTGACCATAGGCTAAGGGTTAAGTAATAGTAAGCTGTATATAGAAGAGACAGGTGAACAACTAGGATTTAGGCCACTTGTTAACATGGCGATTTTAACATTATTTGTGTACAATTTTCAAAAAACAATGCAGAGTTGATCCAAAATTGATAGTTCTCAATTCTTACCTATGAATCAACCACATTCAAGTGATATAGAGTGAATAAAGCCGTCTTGAGGCGAGATATTCTGAAAACCTACAATTGGCTGGCAAGTTACCCGGATTTCCGTGTTGAATCATGAATGGAAGTTTGAAACAAGGAATTTGATTGGTTCCTGCTAACCGCCGCCAGTGACACCTATCTGGTTCTCTAAAATGTAATTTATTTTCTAGAAATAACAATCAATTAAAGTGTACAAAACTATAAAAGGTTTACTTAATAATTATTTATCAAAACATCTGATTCATATAATATCTTTTTAAACCCAATTTAAATGGTGAAATTAAAATTTTTCTTGGAATTTTAAACTTCTAATTACAACCAATCAAATCAATCGTTACAAGATTCAATCTTTCCATGTGTCCGGAAGTTTCAACTTGCCGGGCAATTGCAGGTTCGTACAGTTGGTGTTTTTTTATGCTGTCTTATCGAAGAGTTAGGATATAGATTTGAAATATTCAACAATCTACGTTTCGAAAACACTTTGGACAAGATTCTTGGGAGATTTGGTGGTACGACTCGATACCAGTAAGGAGAACTCGTACCAAGACGGCAAGTTTTTGAAAAAATTTTCAATCCTAATTGTTTACCTGTCTCTTCTATATACAGCTTACTATTACTTAACCCTTAGCCTATGAGTCTGACTTACCTTCTAAAGGTTAGAACCCGAATCTTAATGAAACCATATCACCTTTGTTGCGTTGATGATGATGCATAAACACAGCTACAGGCCCGTAGCCAGGATTTGGCAAGGGGGTTCAGTTTTCAAAAATTTCCAGGGGGGGGTTCACATTTGACAATTTTGGCCCAAATATGGCTAAAATCACAAGAGAAGTGCTCAAAATGGTGAAAAACTGCATGATTTTGAAAGAATTTTTGGCCAGGGGGGGGGTTCGCCCGAACCCTGCGAACCCCCCCTGGCTACGGGCGGGCCTGTCAGCATTTGATAGAAATTAGTGTAAATGCTTTTCCGACTTTTCATTTTTCATCAATGTTGACTTCCGGGAAGGCGTTGTAGTTATCACGAAATAACGCATTGACCCTTGAACTTTACTTTGTTGACGTGTCAACCAAGCATGTCTGGTGTGAAAATTAAAAGAATATTAAGCAATGTTCTACATCCCCTAAGCTAAGTGAAGTAGCCAATATTTAAAATTACCAATTTCAAGTGAAGTACGCAACGAACGAAACTGCGTGATCTACACTCCCACTATTGGTCTGAACGAAATGCTACGTAGAAATACTAGCCGTTTGCTGTATTAGTCGATTAATGGAGTAAGACCTGTTGGTGATGCTTTATAATTTAGACCAAAACATTGGAGAACAAACGAACCTGTAAATCGTGAAAACAACGAACAAATATTCGGTTTTCACATATGTTCGGTAATTTTTCGTATTGAAACTTCCGGAACTTCCAAGGAAATCATTATTTTCACGGTCCATGATTTACCTCTTGGATGTTGTGGCAAATGCTCCATGGTTGACGGAACAAAGGTGATATGGTTTCATTAAGATTGGGTTCTAACCTAGACTATATCCTATTTAGTCTGAATTATATTCAGACTATAAGGCACCTATGTTAAAGTTTGGTAATTCTAAATATTTGTTTACATAGGAAGTGCTATTCAAAATGGCCGATTGGGTAAAATTAATTTGCACATTTGTTACTTCAACTAGCTTTATTTCCACTTGACAATATGCTGTGTTACTTTTTATTGCATTTAATTGTACCTTACTATTTAATTGAAATTTTGTTATGCAGCGGTGGCGGTAGGCATATATTTTTGTGAGTCATCATGACTCAGGTAGTTTCAAAAAAGTGAGTCACAAGAAAAAAAGTTGAGTCAAAGCTATAAAAGTGTTTTTCTTGAGTAAAAATGCATACAAAATGTAGAAACCACATACAAAATCTATTTTTTGATTTTGTGCATACCTTTTATTTTACTCTTATAGCACATTAACAACTAACAATTAATTAATTAGGCAATTGCAAGAAAAATGTCACTATTAATCATCTGATTATCTGGTCCAGTGAGTCATGGGTGTGAATGGAGTGGGAGAGGAGTTTCTCCCTGTGTGTAGTTACACAAATTGGGGTCAAAGCGTTTCATGTTGAAATTCAACATTTTTGCAATCATTCCAAAGTCTAAAACGGCAATATAAGTCCGACCACTTGAGGGAGTTAATTGAAAATACTTGGTGAAAACTTACGATAGATCGGTCACTGTGAGCACCATTGATAAACCTACTGCGCATTACATCTGCGCATGCTGATGAAGGGGACGGCTCAAGGAAACTTGCTAACTTAGCGAAGGAATTTTGCGAACTTGCGAAGGAAACTAAAGGTTCGTAAATCTAGCGTGTGAACATTCAAGGGAAGATTTTATGCGGTAATTTAGATAAATATACGATCACTAAAATCCTTAGAAGGGAGTATGAAATTAATAAATTATTGTTCAATGTTATGTTCGTTTTATTGCATTTTTGATACGCCCCCTAGCAACGTGCTTCACGAGATAAACAAATCGAGGGATCGATCAATGTTTTCAAGTTTATCATTGAATCTGAATCACAGGGCTTTAAAAATTATATGAAATACCGAAATGAGAAAATGATCGGTAGGAAGGAGGCTCGATTGCGCTGAACGAAATGTTAGATTTCCGGAATTAGCAAAATTATAAATTTGATCAATCACGTATTTTCACGTATAGGGATCAATTTAACCAAGTACCAAGCGGGGATTTTGCATGTGAAACAAACGTGCGTCAGAAAGACTCGGTAGACAATGAATATTTGCGTCAGAGTTGCAAAAATGTGAGTAAAAAACGTAAAAAATTGCGTTAACGCCACCTCTGGTTATGTTTATTTTATTGAAGAAATGGTTCCTCCAATTGATAATTTTGTGCAAAAAATTTCACTGCAATTTCCACAGGAAAGTGGTATATCATAACAGACTGACTTCTAGTCAGTCTGTTGGATACATACTAGGTTCTAACCTTTAGAAGGTAAGTCAGACTCCCAAACGTCAGCTATTTCTTATATTTAGCATGTTAGCAACGAACTCAGGCCATGAAAAAAATAGTAGAGTCCATTTCACTGCTTCATTTCGTCAGTAGAACGGCAAAAATAAGAAATTGGGAGACCATTGTGCAATAATATATGGAAAAGTATATTCATAATGTACATGAATGACATTTGTATATTTCAGATTTTTTAGTTTTTTGTGCAATAAGCCTGTGCCGTCTTGTAATTTGAAGAATTTCAGCCATGTTAATCTTATTGAAAATAACATGGCAGAGGAACATCCAAATATAAGAGGCCACACACTTTATAAGCCAAACTAGAAGCAATCCAAGATATACAAATATCATTCATGTACATTAATACACTGTATTATGAATATACTTTTCCATATATTATTGCACAATTCCGTTGCCGTTCTACTGACGAAATGAAGCAGTGAAATGGACTCTACCTGTACAGCATAAATATACAGTCAACAAGACTATATCCTCTAGTCTGAAATTTTTTGAAATTTTGAATGAAAATTGTCAGGATAATTCATTCTGTTGAAAAAATAGTGTCAAACTAACTTTTTCTTATCCTATTCATATAGGCCTAGTGATCATACTAGGGTGAAGGGGTGTAATGTCGATACCATTTTGGGGGTAACTTCGACATGTGGGGTTACTTCAACACCTCTTATTTCCGATCTAGGGGGAAGCCATGTTTTTTTCTCGCATGGATCGAGATCTCGCAAGATTTTCATTTTTCCAGAAATCAAACCTGGTGGAAAACGGAAATTCTACTATTAATGATGAAGTGTCAAAGTAGTTCAACAAGTTCAACCTAGTCTAGGCCTTATTTCTTATCTGACATATCTTGTGGCCTGCCCTAGGTTTAACATCCGTGCCTATTCAGCCCTTGATGCAAAAAAATTAATGGTGGCCTATGGCAGCTCATGGAATTCCATGTGCGTTTTATTAATAACTGATGGTGAGAATTTGCAACCAATGAAAGCATAGCACGGAAGTTAAACCCAATCACGGCAACAAGAACATTCAGATTAATAAATAAAAGCCATGGTATTGGGTTTAACTTGTCGAACTAGTGTCGAAGTTGCCCTGTCTCTTTTGTCAACATTACCCCACACATCGACATTACACACCTTTGCCCTACTGTAAGTTTGGTCAGTAGCTCAGAATTTTGAAGCAATCCTCAATAGAGAATCAAACCTAGGACCCTTGGATCCAAAGAATGATGCTCTACCAACTGAGCTATAAAGGCTTAACCACTAAAGCTGGGCTGAAGTAGCAACTTGCTATCAAGGGTTTTTACACTATCCCCCTTTGAAAGGACCACGCTTTCTATCCAAAATTAGACTGATCCCCCTCCGTTCATTTTGTCCGATCGCCAGGCATGAATTTACACAAGTCAGGAAATCTCTGGTATATTTTAACTTTGCTTTGTTTTTCAGCGAAAATCAGCAAAAGGTAAAGAAAAGGCAAAAGCAAGAAAAGAGGTAAATCTACAGCAAATACACTGACTTTATTAATGTTAAAGATACACTTAATTGTCAAGAAAAATTTACATGAATTAGTCAAATAGGTATTACATGTACATGTATTTTTAATATAAAGTATTATAGGATAAATCTTCACAGTTTAGATAATGAACTCTTTATAATGTTTCATCGAGTGACATTGCAAGTAGCCAGGCAACCAGGTGATAACATTGATTGATGCTTGATGCCTCAGTTCATGTGCATTGCTACATTCAAATTATTCTTTTGCAGGAAAATAAACAGCTGAAGATCTCTATGGCAGAAGTTGATGAAGTTAATAAGATAGAGGATCCAATGGCACCACTTGCAGCCTTCAAAAAGTTTGAAAGAAATGGGTAAGCATTAATATAGCAAGAATTATGAAGTACATGTACGTGGGGGTGTTAAGAGGATCCAATGGCACCATTAGCTGCCTTCAAAAAGTTTGAGAGAAATGGGTGAGCTCCTATTGCAAAGTCTGTCTCTGATCTGTAAAGGACAGCCTTTAACCGTGTGATCTAAGTGACTTGATAATTGTAACGGCTGGAACTAAAATACTGAATTCAGCAGCTTACTTTTCTAAGTGTTCCTAACATCAGTGGCCTTTGCTTGTGAAACTATGGAAAGTTTCAGCTTTTCAATTATCAGATCAGCCTGGCCTTTGAAATAGGTAAGGTAAGCACTTTGAAATAGGTAAGAAAAACAATTTGAAATAGATAATGTAAGCACCTTGAAATAGGTAAGATGAGCTCTTTGAAATAGGTGAGATAAGCAATTTGAAATAGGTAAGATAAGCACCTTGAAATAGATAAGGTAAGCATCTTGAAATAGGTAATATGAGCACTTTGAAATAGGTGAGATAAGCAATTTGAAATAGGTAAGATAAGCACCTTGAAATAGATAAGGTAAGCACTTTGAAATAAAAAAGATAAGTACTTTGAAATAGATGAGGTAAGCACTTTGAAATAGGAAATATAAGCACTTTGAAATAGGTAAGATAAGTGCTTTGAAATAGATCAGGCAAGCACTTTGAAATAGGTAAGATAAGCACCTGAAAAAGATATGGTAAACACTTTGAAATAGGTAAGATAAGCACTTTGAAATAGATCAGGCAAGCACTTTGAAATAGGTAAGATAAGCACTTTGAAAAAGATAAGGTAAACACTTTGAAATAGGTAAGATAAGCACTTTGAAATAGATCAGGCAAGCACTTTGAAATAGGTAAGATAAGCACCTGAAAAAGATATGGTAAACACTTTGAAATAGGAAAGATAAGCACTTTGAAAAAGATAAGTTAAGCACTTTGAAATAGGAAATATAAGCACTTTGAAATAGGTAAGATAAGTGCTTTGAAATAGATCAGGCAAGCACTTTGAAATAGGTAAGATAAGCACCTGAAAAGGATATGGTAAACACTTTGAAATAGGAAAGATAAGCACTTTGAAAAAGATAAGTTAAGCACTTTGAAATATGAAAGATAAGCACTTTGAAATAGGTAAGATAAGCGCTTTGAAATAGATCAGGCAAGCACTTTGAAATATGTAAGCACCTGAAAAAGATATGGTAAACACTTTGAAATAGGAAAGATAAGCACTTTGAAAAAGATAAGTTAAGCACTTTGAAATATGAAAGATAAGTACTTTGAAATAGATAAGGTAAGCACTTTGATATATAAAAGATAAGCACTTTGAAATAGATAAGGTAAGCACTTTGATATATAAAAGATAAGCACTTTGAAATAGATAAGGTAAGCACTTTTTGTCTTGTTCTGTCATGAAAGTGATAATGAATAAATTAAAATTTTCAGGTAAACAATTAATGAAAACGTATCAAATTAACATATACACGTGTGGCTAAAATATAATATGCATATATATTTATTATTTACAGTATTTAAACTCCTTACATGTATATACAGAGTAAAAGTGTGAAATTAAGGCTCTAGAAATATGAGGAATCACATACCATAGGAGCCCATTGACTGGTTCCATTTTTAGTGAATTTTTAGTTTTTTTAAGTTAAAAATCAAGATGGTGGTCACTAGAGCCAGCTCAATATCAAATATATGTCAAGGAATCTACAAACATTTACAAACATTGTGACAGGACATTGACATTAAAATATAAATATACACATGGATAGGAATGTAAAAGCAGTGACTGAGTCTTTTCATCCATGATTAAAAAGATTTAAAAACCAAGGTATATCAAATGTTAACATATGACTTAAAGGAAGTATCTGATCTGTAGGGGGCATGATTATAAGCAATGTTGCAAGCAATATGTACAATTGTCCTACCAATGTATTCATTACAATCTCAAATATGGTATCTCCCAAAATATCAGTGATTTGTTATCAATTGAAGTTGTATAAGATTCAAAGTGCAGAAAGATACTACCAAAATAATTAAAATGGTAACCATGTTTTAAACAAATGAATGCAGTGTTTTGAAAATCTTTATCTTTCCTCAAATAAAGAATACACTTTATGATATGAATCAAAAATGGACTAAAATTGAAACAATTTTCTTCAATTTTATGATGATGATTACTTGCATGATCTGATTCTGCGTTTTGGCCCTTTTATATTATTAAGAATGTTAAGCTTAACAATGATATAATAAAACAAATATTTAATTCTATTTTTGCTGAATATCTGCAACACTTTTACTCAATGATATTACACTAGCCCTTCAGATTTTGTGGAATATCAATTGTGAAAGATGCACAGGTTTTCACCTCAATAGAATGAAATATATGTTCAGTATTGAACCTAAGAATATACAGAAGTTAAGTAGATCTCTATCCTTTTATGAGTTTGTATGATGCTGCACTACTCTTTTCTAGATATTTCCTCAAGTGTAGGATCAAGGTTGGTCAAGGCAAAAATATGCCGACGTTTTTTTTTCATTTTTTTATGTTGGTGCAAACAGGTGCAAGCCAAAATCTCAATGCACCCACTTGTTTCAGCACTGGGATGTGAACAATAGTTTTATTTGTGTAATCTCTAAATCTCAGTTGTTTTCTCATATGGTGTAATGCTACCACTCTCTGTTGTCTTTGGCCTGTCTTTGCAGAGTAGCAGTATAAGTGCTGATAGAATTAACCCAATAGCAATCGGTAATCCAATGAAAAATACCAAATAGACCCATACTCGAGGAATACAGGTCGTGACCACGTCAATCTTCTTCGCACTTGAGGGTACCTTGTACGATAGCAGGATGTTAAGGTTGGCTCTATAGGGAAAGTCTATAGTGCATGAAGATTGATCGGTAGTTGATAAGACACATTCTTTCTTGGTGGTTGATAAGTTGTAACGTGTTCTTCTTAGAAAGATTGTCATATTAATGTCTGCAAAGTTTATCCCCCGTTGTTCGGATAGTCGTGATCGAGCGTAAATGAAGAAATAATCATCTGTAGTGGATATCTGAAAGTTTTCTTGGTAGGTACCATTTAAATACATGGCGGTATAATCAGCACGTTTTTGGAGTTGATTACAATTATCCATGCAATGTCTAAATCTATTTTGCCACATTATACGACGAGATATTCCTTTTGCCATGTAGAATTCAACATGTGCATTGACTGTTGTCGTGATTGTGACTTCAGATCCAGCTATTAAGTGATAGCCCCAGTATTCAAATCTTCTATCATAAATGGTGCTCGCTGTTTGGACAGTTTGTTCCAATGTTTCATTTTTATCAATAGATGGCGCATCTGGTGTTGTGTACACATCAACCGTTTCACTTTCTTTGTTTGTTATCTCAAGTCCTGTACACATAAAGCTGTTGAATCTATTTTGGATATGCCTCATATCCCCTGGCGAGGAGGATATCATTTCAGGGCCATATGCAGAATATCTAATAGGAAGTCCTATCAACAGAGCAAGTAGGACAATCCAGACCCAAAGAACGAGGACTTTGTGCATCTTTGACATGGTGGGATTTAAACACACTATGAATTTTAGAATAGGGCAAACGCGTCCCCAACATCTAGCACCGTCTCTCTTGTTACCACTGCAACTGCCACGACCACCACATTTTTTACTGGAATCGCCACCACAAGTAGCATTACCACTGAAACCGCCACGAAAAGCAGGATTTCCATGCATTGTAGCTTATAACTGCACTGTAATGAAAAATATTTGATAGATTAACAATTGATTTCTAACAAATGAAACTGTATTTATTGTCGATCACTTGCTGGTTCCATAACATCAATAATACAAACATGGAGAAAGTATGAAGAAAATACTAAAACAAAAAATGGCTGACGAACTGTCTTGAATCCGCCAAATTAAATAGCCGCCAATATTTGAAATTGAACAAATCCGTCAAATAGGTAGCGTCAAATTAAGTGTATCTACAGATAAGTTCTTTGTCAATAAAACCTACAAAAGGAATCAAAGCCCATAGTGTTTAGTAATATTATATATATATTATATTTAAATAGATGTGATTGTCAAGATAATTTTGAGAATTTAGAGTATTGTTATATAGAAAAAGTCAAAAAGAAACTACTGCTTACATATGAAACAACTTGGAATGATTTAGTACACAAGAAACCAAAATTAAGAACATATGTCAAATTCAAAACATCATACAAAACTGAGTCATATTTATTGCTAAATTTATCTAAGTTGGAACGATCTTTAATTGCACAATTACGTATGGGAATTTTACCACTGGAAATTGAAACAGGCAGATTTAGAAATGAAAAATTGGAAAATAGAAAATGTACTTTATGTAAATCTGGCAACATTGAGGATGAGGAACATTTTATTTTTAATTGTACATTTTATAAGGAAATAAGGGAAACATATTTACAAAATCACCAAATTTTTGAAGAAACAGAATCAACTACGGATCAAAAGTTTCAGTATTTATTTGAAAAAATGCCTAGGCAAGCTGCTCATTTTGTTAAACTTTGTTATTTTAAAAGAAGAAATGCCATTTATAATGTAAATTGAATTTAACTGCATGTATGTGTCTAAGAAATTCATGCTAGTATTTTTAAAAATTTTTGTTATGAATCTAATAGTAATTTTTAACATTAGTGGTTGATAAGCCCAAGTGGGCTGGGTTGCTTTTTATTACTTTTCTTTTGTATTGTATTGTATTGCATTGTATTGAACCTACCACTGTAAATAACAATAAAACTAAACTAAACTATATCCCAAAAGAAAAATATATTCATATTGTACATGAATGACAATTATATATGTATATCATGGATTGCTAATGGTTTGATGCTTCTCCAAAACTCTTAAGGTCAGGGTGCACTTTGTTTGATGAAATTTCATGACCATGTGCTATTTTCAGATAAACATTCTTTCCACACATCATCTACATCTTTCATTCTTGCACAAAAGATGCATTAGTGTACCTAGACTATTAATTTAGGGTTGATAATTCTTCAGAATGTTTGAATAACTAGAATATTCAGTGTTTGCTTTTCAAAATTGCAAAAGAATTCCAAAGTGCACCCTGACCTTAAATTACAAAATCGACAGGTTAGTGTTCATACAACTAATTTATCCGAACCATACAAATGTCTTTTGTGTTCAATATTACTTTACTATATTTCTCTCCATATAAGTATTTTTCCATGTATTGTACTGCAATCTTTTGATTCCTTATTCTGTTTTATTTGGTTTATTTATTATAAGGTTAATTGACAAAAATCAAACATTGAAATGGACTAATCTTGGAACATTAAGTCACTTACCTAAATAAGTCTAAATATATAGTTGTAAATAATAGTGTTATCTTGTTCCCAAAGAATTGAAACTACTAATATTTTACAGCTCCTATGTACAGGCAAGACAAGTCTATAAGCACCACTCCTATTGTGGTGTCCTTATACCTGTGTATAACAAATGCAGTAGATCGACATGTATATATATGGCACTATAAGCAGTTGATTCACAATCAAGGCAAGACAAGTCTATTGCTCCTATGGTGGTGCCCTTATATCTGTGTATTACAAATGCAGTAGACCTATATATATGGTACTATAAGCAGTTGATTCACAATCAAGGCAAGACAAGTCTATTGCTCCTATGGTGGTGCCCTTATATCTGTGTATTACAAATGCAGTAGACCTATATATATGGTACTATAAGCAGTTGATTCACAATCAAGGCAAGACAAGTCTATTGCTCCTATGGTGGTGCCCTTATATCTGTGTATTACAAATGCAGTAGACCTATATATATGGTACTATGAGCAGTTGATTCACAATCACATTTACCTGGCTCAATACCAATATTGAGCCCTTGCAAATTTCTTACATTATATAAGAAATGGATAAAACATGGATTCTAGCGATACCATTCTCAATAATAACCAAACGAATGAATGGGTATGGTGGATTATTTTTAGATTTATATTGATAAAGGATTAGACTGGTATAACAAACACTGAAGGTTATGATTAACAGGACAGGGTCTACCCATATATTAACCCATTCTTCTATTTATGTTAATATTTACCTGCAGTTGAACCTGTTTATATCAAACGCCACTGAGACTGACTCAATATTTATATAAAAACATTCTTTAACATGGGGGTCAACAGAGAGAGAAGAATTTGTCAGAAAAATGTTTAGTTTCACACTTGGAGTATTTTGATTAAAGAGTTTTCATCAGCTTTATGCGGCTTTTGATTTTATTGAATTTCTTTTCTATGTCATAATGCTTGGTATTAAATTAATGGACTATGGATTAATAACAAGTTTTACATTTAAATATTTGGGTTCAAAGTTCATTTGTCATACTACAGGTTGACTCAATAATTCAAAACTCTAATTTTCGAATAATTCTTAATTTTGGTGGAATCTTTAATCATCTCATTGATGGAGTTGTCATAATTGTACATAAGTGCCTTTTCTTGTCGATTATTGTACATTATTTATAATTCTACACTTAAGTAGATCTGACCATAGTCACCATTCAAAATTAGAAAGTGGGTTACATTTTATGTCACCCTGTAGTATGCATACCTAATAATTTCACATCATTGAAACAAGTAGTTATTGCACATATCAAATGTTTCACCAATTTGCGTATCATTTTGTTTTGATGGAAATATTGGACACTTGGATTTTATAGTTTGGTTCCATGTGAAGTTTGAAAAATAATGTTGTAATGTTTGCATGATCATCCAAAAAGTTGTAAAAATATTGTTTTTAATCATCCAATTTATTTTTCGTAATTTAAAAAAATGTTTGAGTCATTTTTTCTAATACTCAGGAGAGCCTTATTATATGAACACTATAGGCCACATTAACTTTGAGGCAGGAGTTATACTATGGTCTCCTCACATATGAACAAATCTACTAAATGCGTCTTGCGAATTGAGTAAATCGTAAATTCATTCAATTGAAAATATTAACATTCGAATTGAACTGCTGCACATGCTTCCAAACCCTTTCGAAGCTTTCCAAAAAGATACTCCCACATACGAACACCAAAATGATGTATAACATACATATTACGAATGGGAACAAACTCAAGTCCTATTCGTCAGTACACGCAAGTTGACGTTGGGGGTTTTCATTCATATGTGATTGGGCCTTTTTAAAGCGTTTTGTTACTTATTTAGGTATTGATAACTGACTGTCTTGTTTCAGTTTGTCCATAACGCTAGAATGTAAGAAGAGACCCACTTGTAAAGATGAAGATGTTGAATGGGCGTTCCAGTTGACAAAACAAAACATGAAGACATTGTGAGTACACCTTGGGCTTTCATTGACAAAACAAAACATGAAGACATTGTGAGTACACCTTGGGCTTTCATTGACAAAACAAAACATGAAGACATTGTGAGTACACCTTGGGCTTTCATTGACAAAACAAAACATGAAGACATTGTGAGTACACCTTGGGCTTTCATTGACAAAACAAAACATGAAGACATTGTGAGTACACCTTGGGCTTTCATTGACAAAACAAAACATGAAGACATTGTGAGTACATCTTGGGGTTTCATTGACAGTACACCTTGGGGTTTCATTGACAAGACAAAACATGAAGACATTGTGAGTACCCTTGGGGTTTCATTGACAAGACAAAACATGAAGACATTGTGAGTACACCTTGGGGTTTCATTGACAAGACAAAATATGAAGACATTGTGAGTACACCTTGGGGTTTCATTGACAACAGGGATAAATGCCTGTTGTGTTTTTTACCAAAACTGATCATTATTTTGAGGAATTTCACAATATTTAAAATTCCTTAGGCTAGTGATTTAAAATCTTTCGATAATCATTATATAAAATTGTTATATTGTACAATGAACATTTATTGTTTTTCAATATTTAATATCATTTTTTGGTGTTTATTGAGAGAAAAAATCAAGAAATTATCTTGTCTCATTGTGGAAAGACATTGTTAAACCCTTATCATTTTTAGTTTCATGCTAGCTTTCATTTGATATATAATAATACATGTACTGAGGACAGTTGCTGTCATATTTTTTGAATCAGACATCCACAGTGATCCTAATGAAAATCTTTTAGGCAAATAATTCAGTTTGACAAAATTTAAGTACTCTAGAAAAAATTGTAGAAATTTTTGAGACCTTAAAAAGTTTCTTGCAATATTAAAGGTATTTGGATGTTCCTATTACGTTTTAGAAAAATCGATTTGCACCTACTTGAAAATGAGAAAAACCATGAAAGATTTTGACCAAGAATTGTGAAAATGCGAATCTTGCACCCACCTGATAAACAATCCTGGGGAGATCATAGTACATGTAATCATCTTTCAGATATGAAAAGAGTGAATGGGGCTGGAAGGACACTGAGAAACGGGAAGAGATGTTTGAAGACGCAGCGTGGTACCTATTTGCCAGGGCCCAAGATGGCCACCTTGTAGGCTTCGTCCACTTCAGATTTGATATGGACTTTGATGACAAAGTCGTATATTGGTAAGTGGGCTTTACAATCCTGTGCCAATCTGGAGGCCTACAGGGCAAAGCTGTTGCTACCCATCCCTTTCACTTTTGGCCAGACTAGTAAAAGTAGTTAATAAGTTAATAATGAGCTATGAGTTATGAGTGGTCTTGTGAATTATCTTTAATATTATATTATTTTCAGTTATGAGATCCAGTTGGCAAAAGAAGTGAGAAGGAAAGGACTGGGAAAGTTCATGATGCAGATTTTAGAGCTATTGGCACACAAGTAAGTGTTTCTTTGGTATGGCCCTCACCAGGTCTTGAGCACAGCACCCATTCTCCAATCTATTTAAAGGGGCATTCCTTGCAAGACCATTTCTCTCCTGATATGATAGCTATACTTTCCGGATTAAGGACACAGGAAAATGTTTTGATATTGTCAGTGTTGATCATTTAAAAATGTAGTGCTCATTTCCAGTATTTTAGGATTTCAAACAGGAAGTGAGGTCATTGACTCTTAACTTTTATAACCTTGCCTCTAAGAGTATAGGAAAGTTGCCCAAAATCTTTCCTATCTATATAGACATAATTATCCCATCGAACGAAGTTTGGAGGGATATAGGGAACGCCTCCGTCCGTACGTACGTACGTCCGTCCATCCGTCCGTCCGTCCGGGCAATAACTCAAATACCGTTGGCCCGATTTTGTTCATATTTTGTACACATATACCCTATGGGAATAGAAGTTCTGCTCGAAAGCCGATTTTCAAAATGGCTGCTCATTTAAAAATGGCGGCCATTTTAGTGCCGATTTTACAGTAATTTAGGTGCAATATGTAAAACTGTAATAGCAATATGTTTTAAATGTAAAAAAATTATAAAGGACTTTGATAAAGCTAAAAATGTAGATATTAAAGAAGCACATGGCAGCCATCTTGAAAAATGGCGACCTTTACTCGTTATTTTACGATTTTTGCTATAACTCAAGAAGTAGTGGATCGATTTTGTTCATATTTGGTATGTGAATACTATAAGCATGACTCACTGTCTAATGACATTTTTGGTAGGAGGTGGCCATTTTGAAAAATGGCGGCCATTTTGAAAAATGGCCATCATTTTAACATATTTTACTATAACTCAAAAAGTAGTGGAGCGATTTTGTTCATATTTGGTATGTGAATACTATAAGCATGGCACACTGTCTAATGACACTTTTGGTAGAAGGCAGCCATTTTTAAAAATGGTCACCATTTTAACTTATTTTCCTATAACTCGAAAAGTAGTGGAGCGATTTTGTTCATATTTGGTATGTGAATACTATAAACATGGTACCCTGTCTAATGACACTTTTGGTAGAAAATGGCCGCCATTTAAACGTAATTTACTCGGCCTTTACTCGCTATTTAACGATTTTTGCTGTAACTTGTAGTGGTGATTTTGTTCATATTTGGTATTAGTCTATATGTGAATACTATAAGCATGGCACACTGTTTAATGACACTTTTGGTAGAAGGCGGCCATTTTGAAGTATTTTACCATTACTTGAAAAGTAGTGGAGCGATTTTGTTCATATTTGGTATGTGAATACTATAAAAAAAAGCATATTACTTCTTCTGATGACAACTTGGCTAGTGAGCAACCATTTTGAAAATGGTGGCCTTTTTTATGTGTGTTATTTTATGATATTTGCTATATATTTTGTTTGTAAAAATGCCAGTCATTTCTGTTCGATGGGATTCGCTACGCTTTGGCGTTGCCGTTGTTCTGGTTGACATTCTGGAACATTAGTCCACCAAAAAAACTTACAATACAAACAGCAGAAAGAGATTTTAATAAAAAGTTCCTCATATGAAATCCAATAGCTCACCATGTAGGCTAAAAATTAGCATTTAATCCTCTGTATTTCAAATATAAAAAAATAATCCCACTTGTATATTTGAGTAAACTGGGGTAGCACAATTAAATATCAAATGTTTGATTTTTATGTCACCACCACATGGCTTAAAGTCTTCAGGAATTTCAGGAAAAAATTGACCAAAATCTGACCTTTGATCTACATTACTCTAAAAAGCACTCAATTTAATGTCATTTTTCCAAAATTTCTTGGAGGGCGATCCAGCCAAAACCCACTGCACGCTTGGCCCACTTCTTTCTCCATTCAATTTTGTGTTGGTGTTTGTTTGTCCTCATCCCGCATATGTAACAAATGGCAGGTGGTGACATTTGCTTGTCGATGCTTTGAAATCTGAAGTAAAAAAACATTCTGGTTAATGTTACCAGAATATCCATTGGCAATAGAATAATTGTGTGATACAACATTATTGCTTTTTTAGAACTGGCATGGGTAAAGTAATGAGCACAGTCTTCACACACAATGACGATGCTCAAGGCTTCTTTATTAAAACATTAAGGTAAGTATTATACACACAGTAAAACCCGTAAAGTGGAACACCTCTGTAAGTTGAACACCTCCATAAGTGGAACGCTTTTCAAAATCCTTCAGCCTATTGACTTATTGTTAAATGAACCTCTATAATTGGAACACCTCCCAAGTTGAACCCTGTTTAGAGGTACAAATAGTGCTTCAAGTTACACAGGTTTTACTGTACTACCTATTGGAAATAGGGGTCAGATGATCCCATGGGTAGAAAACTAGAAATACATTTCTTCAACTATTCTGGCTTTATTATCCCAACGAACGAAGTTCGGTAGGGATATAGTGAAGCCCTCCGTCCGTCAGTCAGTCAGTCCGTCCGTCCGTCCATCCAGAAGATAACTCAAATACTAGTGGATGGATTTTCTTCATATTTAGTGGAAAGATGTATATTGGTGAATAGTTTTACGCAAAAAATCATAAATTTTTCATTCTAAACCAAAGTAATTAATATTATTGTTTGAAATTTTGGTAGTAAATTCACAACATTTATCTATTTCACATATATTCCGTGTTTTTCATCCTGACCCCCAGGGGCCGTGTATGGGGGGTCAGGAAAACAGAAATTTTCGCTAATTTTTAGATCTTTCTGAAGTATAGCTTTAGTATACTCAAATGAAAGGCAATTAAGAGTAGATTGCAAATATTGTATCTTTTTTTCTGATTCGAGCCTCGTAAAATTCAAAATGGCCGTCTAATGTACGATTTCGCAATAATTTTTCGCTCCTTCAAAGTATGGCTATATTATACTCAAATTGAAGGAATTTTGGAGTAGATCACAATTATGATATTATTTTTCAGATTTGTACCTCAGAAAATTCAAAATGGCTGCTTTGCAGGAATTCGCAATTCTTAAATCTAATTTTTTCAATTTTAACCAAAGTAATGAGTATAATTGATTGGAATTAAGTAATTGATATTTTGTTCGTTGGGATTTACTACTCCATGGAGTTGCCCTTATCTAGTTAATAAATTTTTAGTCCTCATATTTCGGCTGGTGTAGTTTACGCCAATGATGTTATAAGGGAAAAGGAGAGAATATTATTGGATGCACTTCGAAAAGCCATATTGTATTTTATTTGCGCTGATTGGCAGATGCGTGTGTGCATAATAAAAACCTTTTCATAAGGATAGCAAGGAACCCATTCATTTATCATTCATTAACATCAATGTGTATTTTCAAAAAAAAAATTATTTCTGATTTTATGAAATATCTGATTTTCCTTTAAACAGGTATTTTAAACTTTTACTTCACAATTTCAGGTATGGGATAGACGAGACGTCACCAGAAGACAATATTTATGAAGATCAGGAACACACATATCAGATACTCAGTAAAATAATAGTTCAAAGGCAGCCCCTTGGGAAAGCGCAGGACACTCAGAACACTGGAGCACAAGCAGCCACTGTGAAAACTTAAGATCTCATATATAATGTATTTAGATTATTATGTGTTAAATGTCTGTTAGTAATATCTTGTGTTTTGTATACATTCATCCTTGGTGAAAACTTCAAAGACCTTGATATGTATCCTTTATACATATGGGATATTAGAAACGTTGTTTACCCAAATGTCAAAATTCGTGAAAAGTATAGTTGAGTCTTGTCATGACAAGAAGCAGTCTCACATACTTTTTGATTCTTATAAGTTTATGTTTTTGAGGAAGTTTGTGTTTATGGAAGATCAAAACTTTGAGTAATCTCAAAAATGTTTAAATAAAATAAAAACTGTGCCTGAGAAAACTGCTTAGGAAGAATATATGAGGTGGACATGTAATGTTTTCATTTCAACATGTATTTTGTATGGAGGAGTCTAAGATACTACACATATCTTGTTGGAAAATGTCCTTGTGTATTCCCAAAGCACACACAACTACACATGTGGGAACTGGGAGCTCTATAACTACATGTATAAAGCAAATCCAAACAAGGTTTCATTTTTTAAGATTTCATTTTTACAGTCTCCACATTGAATTGAATTATGTCATATTTATTATGGAAAATTGAATGTAGAATTAAATTTGGTTTCATTTTTAGAGGAATATAAATAAACTTTTTATAAAAATAGTTTTATATTGTGTTATACTTTGAACTATATATATAAACATGGAAATATGTGAGATTTATAACTTAATCTTGAGTAAAAAAAGATTGAGATGTATATGTTTTACATGCAACCATAGCATATAAGGAAATTAATACAGAAGTAAGTACATCAATTAGGAAATGAATTAGTTGTAAGCTTATGCAATAGAGGAGTTTCTAAATAGCTTTGAAATGTGGTTAATTCTTACTTTTCTTTATTTTTGATAGCATATTTGAATTCAGTGACAAGTTTTCTCCTATAATAGTTTTAATTTACAGAGTTATGTCATTTAAATAATTTTCCATGACATTTTAAAAAAACTTAGGCCAAAACTCCATTGGCGCAACCAACATTTTCATGTTTAATCACAATATGTACATTGACATGGTCATCCAATAGTTTGCCAGGAAAATCAAAGACAACAAGCGTGACATCTATCATGTCAGCGTTATTCATCTATTTAGAAACTACAATTACGTGAATTCGAAGGTTCCTTTGCAGCCTATGCACGCAACACACAAATGGACTAGAAATGGACTATCGATTACTATTAAACCAAGACGAGGCCTAACGATATTGTGTAGAGAAATGATGTAGGCCATGATATTACTATAATCTAGAACCATGCCTTTTCGCCTAACTAAATTGAACGCAAATTCATGCCATTTCACATCGTCGCCTTCCACTAGGTCTAGAGACGTAGGATTGAACTGAAACCAGGTATCAACTACGTAATGCTGGTCTTCAACACATCGCTGCGACGGGCAAATAACTAGTCTCCGTATCCATTGTAAGATGGCTCAATAAGAGAAATGTCGAATTGATTGGTTGGAATCCCGGTTGGAATACCTGATTGTGCGTATTGATTGATAAACCCTTGTATGGTGAATTATTCCGCGTATGCCAAATTCCTTTCCATAAAGACAACAATAAATATAGTACTGTAGCTTTTTAAAGGTAGAAATGAACACGTTAAATGTAGAACAATAAAATGACTATTTTTGTCGCATTCTCATTTGAATTTCCAACCGCAGTTGTAGTACGAGAGTCACGAGGCCCTGCCATGAGCTTGATGCCATACGAGCGGTTCCTTCGCCATTTGTTACGAGGGTGTTGATTGGTTTAATAAAAAGGAATAAATGGTGTTCACCAATCAGAATCATTTTGCCTTTCAGCGCCCGACAACGCTCGATAAATACATGTAGTTCAATTAAATGTTTACATATAAGCTTAGTGTAGAGACGAAGTTAGTCGTACCACGGACTTCTAATCATCAGTCATTTGAAGTCCATGGTCGAACAGCCTGTCGGAATTTCTCTCCATTCAGCACATCAACAGAGACTCTGAGGTATCCCAGTGCCGTGGGAGTCTGGAGGGGACTCGATCATCTATACATCCCATATGCACTTGGGACTTCCGCACTTAACCGCGATACCTGAATTAAGGTAGTTAAGTACGTTGGAGATTTTTCTAATTTGCATATAGTACAGTTAATATTTTAAGGAGCTACATACAAGGTAAACTCAACTACTACATGGTCTGGATCTTTTTACTCAAAGAATAGATTGCAATATTCCTAGATTATTTAGGCTTAGGATATTAATAAATATCATTACTAAATGTCTTCGATATTACGATATTAATATAAAATTACAAAATCCAGTGAAGATTTTTTGTCCCTTTGATTCGTATATACAGTTTAAATATTGTAGAACAAAGATGAATATTAAATAAGCTTATTAATGTTGGTCAGCTTAAAAGTAACCAAAATAGATCTGGATCAGTAAGTTTATATATACATGTAAGCCAGTTGCCACCAGTAAGACACCGCCTGTACGTTTTAACAAATGCAACATGATTATAATGTCCACATACCTATACAGGATAACGGTTTAATCTCATCATGAAAAATCAGGGCCTTCTATTACAGTAAAACCTGTGTATATTGAACATTTTTTGCCGAGAAAAAGTGTTCAATAATTGGTAGATGTTCACTACAGAGAGGGTAATTTATATGATTATTTATATGTGTAAATGGTTTTTAATGGGAGGAATGACTGTAATGCCAGCTATGTTTTTAAATTCTAATCAATATCTGTTGAATCATTGCCAGTTGAACAAAGTTTTTGAAAGGTGAACACAAATAAGTGAATTGAGCTAAGAACTGATCTAGTATTTTAAAGATTTAGGAGTTACAACCATAAACAATGAGTGATTCTGATGAACAATCTCAGGATGAAGGTGGTGCAGTCATGAGATTTTGCACAAATTGCAAAAATCCAGTAAAAGGACATATTGGACCATGTGGTAAAAAATGTACCAATTCTATGGATAATTTATACAGAAGTCAGAAGAGTATGCGAGGAGGAAGGGTGTCCACTAGAAACAGGTGTTCATTAGAGGGAGGTCACTAAGACAGGTTTTACTGTAGTTCCTTTCCTGAAAGCTTTCATATTTCTAGTTGGAAAACAGAAAGAGTTGTTGAATATCAGAATCATTCCCGGTAATTAAATTTCAGACTAAGAAACCAATTCAACTTCATATATACTATTACACTCTACTATCATACTATGTCCCGATCTCATGTACATTTACAGAAATACCAGCTAGAAATGGTACGTCTAATTTTGGGAGACTCTTCAACAATGTTTTTAACATGATACATACCGTGTTATATATCAAAACACAGCTAATTGATATGAAAAATATATGTTACAATAATATTCCTTTTTTCCTTTTTTGTAAGAGACGCTCAGAAGAACAAACACAGTACTTTAGGCTTTATTATCTTTTTGAAAGTAAAAAATATGAACAAAAAAGTCATTTAGACTTATTCTATCAACTTGAAGTTAAAAATATAAGTTACCTTTTTTATTGTAAAGGGTCTAGTGCAATTTCTATTATGATTACCCCATGAACAAAATGAATCATTTTTAGGTGTAACTTAAAGAATACAATGTCACATAATGCTTTGGAGGTTGAGGTCATTAAGTTCAGCAAAGGTGTATTGACTTGACATTGAATGTGCTCCATTGACTTAACATGTGGATATCATCAGATTCCAATGGAGGCCATTGGTTTCTATTGATTTTCACAAAAATACCTAAAATACACTGTGACCTGAATCGATTGCAAATTAAATAATTTCACAAATGGTATATCACATCAGATGTGCAAATATAAAGTTTGCAATCGATTCAGGTCATACTTCAAATTAAAATATTAAACTTTTTTTTCATCATTTTTTTACAAAATGGCTATAGAAAAATGCTTCAAAAGCAACTTTTACACTTATGAAATCCCATACAACTTTGTAAATCCAAAGATTATACTGTTAAGTTAATTAATAACATATTTGGATAAGATGTAGGGATGTGTAGGATGCAAATGGATTTTGACAGACACAAAAAGACTTCCTGGTTTGGCATCTCTACCTCTGTACACTTTATGATTAAATATTTGCCCTAATAAGTGGCCCATTCATCGATACAGTGCTGAATATAGGTCAACAAGATACTAGTGTACATTTAAATGTAATAATAAAAGCAGTATATTTATTTTGAAAAACCAGATGAATTTATTTTTGTTCATAGGGAGATCATAATGGAGGGTGCACTAGATCCTTTATATAAACATATTTATATTGCAAACATTTTACGACTTGTGTCTGTTTTTACGAAGGAAAAACTGATAGAAATATATGGCAGGTTACAAAGACTCTCTTCATTTCGATACCTTACAAAATTATGCTTTTCTAGTGAGATTTCACTAGATTTTTTATACTGTCATGAAAACGTAGCCCCATATACTACATGTACCATTATTTTAAGTTCAACAAGAAAAAAATATATGTTTCAAAGATAAATGCACACTTTAGCATAAACGGTGTTTTATTACTACAAATAAGTGACCATACATATGAGCAAAATTCCAGGTGCCCATTTTTCTAACAATAAAGCTTTCTATATTTTATTTTCGAATCTTCTTTGGAATATTTTGGACTACAAATGATTATTTCAAGTCTATCATATGTCAAGTTAATATGACAAAGGAAATAATACTAAATTTACGTGGTTTAATATGGAATTATAAATCCAGGTGCCTAAGGGGACACCTAGGTGTTATTTGGTAACACCCGCTAAATCTATCACTGGAGTTTTTCGTAATATAGTTTCTGATCAAATTTTTGTCAAATCAAAAAAAATTAACTACTCGGCAATAGGTTATTAAGATGAATACTGGCGAGAGGTGTACACTGACAAAGAATGGTTGAAATAACTCCATAAACTTTCAAGAAATCTAGGAAAAAATGATGAAAATCTCCCCTAAAAAGGACCCCTTCGAAAATGGCATTCTCCATTTAAGGGCAAAAAGGCGGAGTTATAAGCGGACTGACACTTTCCTTAAATGGAGAAGTCTCGACGAATCTCGCTTAAACTCCGCCCCTTCTTCGTAAAAAATCACGTGAATTCCGGCTTTTGCTCGGACATATCCGGGCATCTCGGCTTCGAACCCAATCAGAAGTTTCAATTTTAACTGACGCCGCATACATTATCTCAAGTCTCACCCAATATTTTTATGTATACGTTAATAATTACATTGTGCATGTATTGGAATCAGGTAATATAATTTGCCCCATTAAGCATTCTTTTCTCCGAAAATATTTTTTGGCGTTGTAAAATTGATAAGGGTACTTTCGATAACATTCTATAATGATATGAGCAAAACAAATGATATCATATTTGGTATGTCCAGAATGCTCATAGCCCATATTTAATGATTCGGTAGAGTTTAACATCTTTCTATTAAGCTCAGTAGTACATTTTCCTTTGAACGTGCATGACATCAAACTCGACTTTTTCACCTTTGAGTTTTAGTTAACGGAATCCAGGGAAGAAAAGACGGCAAATAAACTTATAAAATAAATTATATTATGCAATCATAAAAATGCTCATGAGCTCAAGATTCCAATTTTATATCACACGACTATCCTTATTTCTTAGATCTTAAGTTATTATTTAGTATGCGCTTGACAATAGTTGTCCCATTGACGATTTTTTTACAAAAATAACGAAATACATAAGGGTTATGTACTGGGAGGTTTTGGATATGGGGTTTATCTCACGAGGGATGAACCCAATATCCAAACCGACCGTACATAACTGCTTTATCCTATACCAAGTAGAGTTTTCTAATTTTCTTTCAATTTTTTTCTCACATTTTTCAATTTTTGCTTCTTTTTTTCATTTTCAATTTTTTTCACTTTTTTTCTTTTTTTCAATTTTTTCACAATTTTTTTTCGAAGCGGGAAGATATGCCCTGGAGCGGGAGATATGGAGGTTCAGGTTATGGAAACCTCAAAATCAGGATCTTACCAACTTATCTCCCTAAAACTCTACTTGGCATAGGATAAGACGTCATATCAGCGCTACGGCAAATCGTGAAGAACAAAATGCCCTCAAGTCGTGGCATGATAATATTTTGAACAAAATATTTCAAATGATCGGTTTTTGAGGACAGTAGTGAATTATATCATTCCATGGCTTGTATAGAAAGATTCTTCACATGCAGTTCGGGCAATTTTAATTATTCTGAGTAGCGGATAGTCATTAATAGGATAGCGGATAGTCAATTATCATTAACGTGTTCATATTATTTAATTTCGTTATTTTATTTCAATTTGTTACCCTAACACGTATAATCTAGCGTTCTTATCAATTTAATGACTTAAATGCATATACGATCTGAAAGCACGTGTCTAAATCTACAAATAATAATGTTTACTTTATTTGGATTAAATGACAATTGAAGACACCTCAAAGCATCAACAGACGGCCGTTTTTGCATATTTTCACTGTTTGCAACGTAAATGTACATGAGATCGGGACATAGTATGTATACCTTGCATTTGGTGTTCATGAGCAACCCATTTGTCTTATTCATAATGTATTAGTAATGCTTATGTTATTTGTTTGTTTATTTGTCTGTTCCTTATTAATGGTTTATCAGATGACTGTTAGATGTTAATAAGCGGTACTTTCAAAAATATATTTAACAATTACAATTAGACAAACAGAGTATCTTATGCATTTCTAGGGGTTAGGTATAGAAGAGTGTATTTACTAATTCAGTTGTGCGGCTCTAGACCAATTTAACTAAAAAATGTAAAATGAAACATGTTTACTCAAGAGACAACATACTTTGTGATTGTTCTCCAATCCGCCCATTCATATTTTCTACCAAGGAAAATCCTGTTACTTATATTGAGAAGGTTACCATCCCACCGAGCGAAGTCCAGTCGTCAATTTCCCCGGCCGGAGTTTTACTAATGCCAAAGTTGTAATTTCAAGAATGCAGATCATTTGATGAATGATGTCTTCTGATTGGTCGAAATTTGATTATCATGACTATCTTTAATTACGTGTGAATGGCTAAAACTGAGTACGCAATACGCATCCATTAATATATGACATACCGAATGTCAAGTTATAAATCAGACTTGATCTGACGAAAAGTCAGATTGCACATCTGTATGAATATGAATTCAAACATAAAGTATAAATTAAGGGTACTCATATGTATCTGTGCTGCACTTCCATTGCAGGGGACAATGGCCAACTCAGATACCAGTAATGCTATAGTCGACCAACCACTTGGACATTATAATAAGGTTGGAAGCATTTCAAACACACCAGATGAAACAGTGAGGACTTCTGTATCAGATGTTGTTGTAAGACTTATGGAAGAGCACGATGCTGAATTCGTTGGTAGAATGGAGGTCCAGTCTTTTAGTTCTAAATACGAACACGCAGTGGGAAAGAGCAGGTACGTAGAAACGTGTCCGTTTTAAGTAAATTCTGATTGGAGTTTAAGCCAAAGTTATGCTCATGGCGACTAGAATTACCTACAAATTTTACACGATCTATTCTAATGTATCAGGATCTCTTTATCCAATCTATTTACCTTTTTTCACTTGTTTAAAATTTCATCTGGGAAGTTTGCTCAAGTTTTCCTCAATATACCTCAATTGGCCCAAAATGCGCCTCATTGCTCCATGATCATGATTGCGACAACCTTTTAGCTCAAATTGTTACCATATTCGAAGTCCTCATTTATTGTGACCATTATCTCAATAATATGAGTCTTTGGTGCTATAGAACACGCCCGGTGATCGGACAAAACGAACGGAGGGGGCGATCTCTGCAAGAAAAATCCAACAAATCTGGAAGATTTATTTTTATAGATATCATATCTTAGAAGCGTATCAGTTAAGAAAAAATACTAAAAGACCTAACATATTTTGCCATGTACTGCCCCTATTTATTTGGTAATACAGTTGTAAACTTTCTCTTGAAAAATAAATCTTCCTTTCTTGTTGAATTTTCTTGGAGAAATCCCCTCCGTTCATTTTGTACGATCACCGGGCGTGTAGAAGCTTGAGCTGGACTATGCTAACATAGTCCGTAACAACTTCGATTTCTGACTTGAACTGTGTTGGTAGTGATCCTGTTTGAGATAAGAAGTAGCCTAACAAAGGGAGCAAGCTGGAAAACCTGCATAATACTTCTATAGGCTACTTGACACTCACATTCGATAAAAAAAAAACACATCACAAATGCGGCGCCAATATCAACTGAACACGTAGTGACGTAGTGACTTGTTTTTTCCAGAATTGACAAAGTTACCATTATACGCCAGGATTATTACCGAGATATAGATGATAAAACAAACTGCCGGGTCCTTGTTGCTGAATATAAAAACAAACGCGCAGGGATGCTCTATAGCAGGTTCCATGGGTATAGGTGAGTCGCCTTCTCAATGTGCTTCTAGATAAGCGTTTTGAGTATGGCCTTTCTGAATATCGTGGCGACTAACTTCCCTCTCCATTACATCAGTTGACTATGTTGAAAAAGATCGACAACATATAATACAGTGTCTAGGATAAAGAAGAAGAAAATTGACTGTGTAACTATGCAAGTTACAAGTACTATGAGGACTGAGAACGGAGTAACAGAATATTTTAAGAATACTTTTATTGTGCCATACCCACCATTCATCCATCTTTTCAGTCTGTAGTCTTACCTGGGGTATATGCAAATGAACCAAAAAGATTCAATAAGTGTTTCAGCTTTTATAGTTTATTTGTTTTTCCTCTGAGCAAATTTCTATGGGTACAAATGCTCCACTTGAGTACTGCTCTAGTGTTTATGCTGATTTTTCTTAAAGTAAATGTATTATAACAGTTATATATTAGAGGAAAATGTTTTTTCAGAGCTCCAAGGGGTTTGTCGTGTTGTGACCTTTGTGGGAGACTTGGATGTCGCGGCGCAAATGGGTAAGTTGAATGAAAATTAGGGGAACATGGCAAAATGGCCCTCAAAAATTAAATTTTAAGTTGTCCCGTCCGAGGTATTTCCTTATCTGTCAATCATCGCGCACTTTCAGTGGTCAAAAATAAAGTTGAGATTGGGTCCAAACGGCACATGGGTGGGGCAAAACGCCCCACCCTCTATTACATGTGTTTCAAAACCAAGATTAATCAATCAAGACTCGTATCTCACACGTTCAAACCTTAGACACATCAGGTATTCTTAAGCTCTACCATAATTCTAGCCATTCGATATGTGTCGGAAGGAAATACTTTACAAACCAAATGTTAAATTCGATATTTTTTGAAAATCAATTGTTCTTAATTGGCCACATACCCATATTTTCATATTTTAACGCCATACCTTTCAATTAAAAAAGTGATGAATCGTCATCTTATCTTTTTCCTGCAATGTCTGACTCTGCACTTTGAATATTGCAACGAGATATTTACATCCCAGAGCCATTCTCTCTCTCACACATAGGGTACATACACTAATGTATATAAACACGATGACAGGATTCGGCCTAATAAGGATATACACTTTCAGGGGCGAAGTATTTGTAGTTTACAACCAGGGACTTAATCACTGTGGGAAAATAAAGTTTTACATAAACAGTTAATATAATTTTGTTTGAAGTGTCTCTTGTTTGGCATAACTTATTTAAAAGAAATATATTTTATGATATATTTTAAAAGTACTTATATGCATATTATAGGAATATCCTATGGTTTTGAAATAATATCATTTATATCCATGAGTGGATATTGCTATCTTCATGAGTGAGCGCAGCGAATGAGTGAAGATATTTGTATCCATGAGTGGATATAATTGATATTTTTGAAAAACCATAGGATTGTCCGTTTATCCCATGGGAAATCATCATCAGCGAAAAAAATTGAAAAATATAATTTGAGAAAAAATTTGAAAAAATGTTGAAATTTTTTTTTGAAATTTTGAAATTTTTGAAAAATATTTTTGAAAATATTTAAAAAAAGTAAAAATAATTTTTTTTTGAAAAAATTCGAATCCATCGAATATCACTTTTCAAACCATTGAATATCACTTTGTAAGACGTGATATTCGACAGTTTAAAAGTGATATTCGATGGTATGTGAATTTTTTGCTAAAATACGTAGGATGTCTTGATCCACATATCAAATATATCTTCGTGTGATATTCTATCTTTATCCTTGCTACCATGGGATAAATAGGGGTTATGCACTGGGAGGTTTTGGATACAGGGAATATCCCGAGGGATATACAATATATCTTCCCGAGGGACCGAAGGGACCGAGGGAAGATGTACTGTATATCCCAAGGGATATTCCATGTATCCAAACCGACCGTGCATAACTGGTGTATCTCATACTTGAGTGGGTTTAGGGTAGATATAACCTTTTCCACCTTTTTCAAATGACAAGATATTTATATTTAACATTTTCGTAATATTCTTTTTGTTCAATACACTGAAATTGTAACATTTAAACTTAAAAAAAATAAATTTTAAAATTAAAAAATTAAAGCTTTTCATATTTAAACTTTTTTAAACTTTTGAAAAATTCCCGGGAGCGGGATGGATATATTATATCTGCCCGCATTTGGCCTGGAGCGGGACATATACAATATATCCTGCCCGCTCCTCAGATACGATATATATTCCCGGGTGATATCTACCCCAAACCAACTCAAGTATGAGATACACTTGTATATGCACATCAATTTTCACCATTTTCACTATTTCATTTTAGCATGCTTTGGCTTAACTGCCTGGAGTGTTTTGGGGGTGTAGCTCAAGGGGAATGTTACGTAGATGCGATATGTGTTGACGAGGAGTTCAGGGGGCAAGGTATTGGCAAAATCTTAATGGAACGAGCCGAGCAAGAGGCAAAAGGAATTGGATGTTCAGTGAGTAAATGCTATGCAATCAAATGCGCACCAATTTAGAACCTCAAACAATCTGAATATTGTTCTTTTTAGGAGGGGTCCCTCTTACAAAAATTCACTTGATATTATATCATTTGGTCACGAGACTCTGAAATGTGTGTCATTTACTGACGTGTTCCTCTTTACAGGTTTGACTGTTATATTGAACAAATATTTCACTCTATTGAGGTGAATACCTGTACATCTTTCACAAGTGATATTCCACGAAGCCCGAAGGGCAAGTGGAATATCACCTTGTGAAAGTGCTACAGGTATTCACCGAAAATAGAGTGAAATATTTGTTTTATTATATCACTGTCTAGCTAAACATCCCTAATATTATTAAGTCATTAAGTCTTCAGATATTTTTACGAATCTACTCGGTTCGTCTGCCATTTTGACTTAAACTGAACTAAATTATTTACACTGAACGAAAACAAATTCTTTGAAAATTCCCGGGAGCGTGGGATATCGCTAGATATCTCACGGTTGTCTTATCTGATTAGCATTGCCATTGAATATCGCCAGATATCCCACGACATGTGACCCGGTTTTGACCAATCATACTTTCGCTAGCTAGATAGTGATATAATAATATCAGTTATCACACGTTTCAGCATGTGATACAGGAAATATTCCACGAAAGGTAATACTTTATCACATGCTCTGTAAAATTCCAGTAATCTGATTGGTTGATTACCGTGTGAGTTTTCCCGTCTCACACGGCCGTCTCACACGTTACTAGAGACGATGACGATGTGACGTCACTGATTATATCACTTCTAGCTAAGGAAAACATTATGACGTCATACTATTTCACAAAAAGTACGAATACAACGGTATGACGTCATATTGTTTCAAAGCGAAATCAAAAATTATAATAGTTACCAGGAGTACAGAGTACTAAAAACAATCATAAGTGACCAAATGAAAATGCCTCAAAATTCCTAGACATGTGATAAAATCGTCATCACACGTTTCAGCTTATGTGATACTATCAGTTATCACACGTTTCAGCATGTGATACAGGAAATATTCCACGAAAGGTAATACTGTATCATCCACGAAAGCGAAGCTTGAGTGGTGATACATTGTTACCCGAGTGGTATATTTCCTGTATCACATAAGCTGAAACGTGTGATGACGATTTTACACATGTCTAGGAATTTTGAAGCATTTTGATTTGGTCAGTTATGATTGTGTTCAGTACCCTATGTACTTCTGGTAACTATTATAATTTTTGATTTCGCTTTGAAACAATATGACGTCATACCGTTGTATTCGTACTTGTTTGTGAAATAGTATGACGTCATATTGTTTTCCTTAGCTAGAAGTGATATAATCAGTGACGTCACATCGTTGCTATTGATCATCACTGGTTGCCTCTAGTAACGTGTGAGACGGCCGTGTGAGACGGGAAAACTCACACGGTAATCAACCAATCAGATTACTGGAATTTTACAGAGCATGTGATAACAACGATTATGGCATTTTCGTGATAATACAATATATACCATTTGCGCAAGCATTGCTAATACTCACCTACGTTAGCGAATAATTTTCTGGATGTTACATCAGCTTAAACAGAAACACAAAGGATAGATTTCTAAATGCGATTGACTAGTCATTGCCACGTCAATTTAATTTGTAACCGATTTTAAAACCAATTACCAATTACAACACAGAATATGATAGTTGCACATCCAACACCTTCTTCTTCCATATTTAAGGAACCATTATAAATTCAAAAAATAAAAGGTTTATATCTAGTATGTTTTACAATTATTTTTTCTCTTAAACACATTCAATTTTTTACTTTTTAGAAAATGACGCTCCATGTAGCTCAAAGTAACCGTGCGATATCTCTTTACCAAAGAGAAGGTTATGATATTTCCGAAAGTGTAGATGGATGTTGCTGTCTATGGTGTGCACTTGGTATAAGGGTATGTATGTTTTATCCAATCACAGGTCATGATACATGGTCATTTGGCCTCATTTGACCAATCGCAGTTCATTTTCATGGACATTCCATCGAGCGAGAATTGGATGGATGAGTGTACTATCCTTACTCTGTCTGTTTATCTCGTGGTATGAGGAGAGTACATGTAGTTCTATTAGAAACCTGTTTTGGGACTTCAATGGTATACTTCAGTACCATCTTTGGATAGAATACTCTCATTTGCTGGCATGTAATGCCCAGAATAACTGGGAAACATGTGATCACGATAACAGTGAACGGTAACATATTTGGGATTATTTTCTGCGGATGGATGATCTTGGTAGTGGTCAATGTACAGGGTGGTCCAAAAAAAGTGAACCCCTGCAACAGGCTATATTTTCCTTAATACTTGCATGAATAGGCTCATATTATCACATGTTGTAGAGAAAGGTCTAAAATTTTGGTTGATGCCATAACTCATTCTCAGTCTTAAATTTTGAAGAAATTACAAGAGTTTAACAAACATGCCTGAAAATAAGATATTGTGCAAAATTTTACCAATGTGATTCATGGAAATAGTTGAAACACATTGGATGATCTTAAAACAGCTTTCAGTTAGAGATACAAGTTTAAAACCCTACCATGTGACAAAAGGGACACTATTTAAGCAGAAAACACATTTCACAAGTTCATTGATCATTTTGAAGCAGTTTTAACCATTCAACAGCTCAGAGGTATGTTACTTACACAAACAGTTAGAAGGGGGCCTCTTGTGGAAGGAAGTTGCCCCCTGTGACCGGGTATCTGAGAAACCCTTCATCAATTAGCTTTAAAAAATCAAAAGAAAATCCAATATTCAATGTTTTGAGCCATATTTCATTAGAATTGGTCCATGATTTATGAAGATATTGACATTCCAAGATCATATAGGTGTATAATCCCGATTTCACTGGAAAATTTTTGTCTATGAAAGCTTAGAACATTTCTTTGGATCACAATAACTTTGCAACTAACAAAGGTAGGATGCTAATTTTAAGCCATAATGTGCAGGATTCAAAATTAAACAAAGTCAGAAAATATTAGTTCTTTAAGACTGCAGCTTAAAAAATGTCAGGGGAAGGGTGTTGAAGGGTTGAAGAATCGCGGATATTGAAAATCACATTTTATCCATTTTTCAGTAATGTTTGGTTAGGGCTTATAATTTCTGCAAATTTCAAGACTAAGAAAAATGTGTGGTAGCGACATAAATTTAGACCTTCCTCTACAACATGTGAAAATGTGAAAGAATTCCTGCTAGTAATAAGGGAAATATGGCCCGTTGCAGGGGTTCACTTTTTTTGGACCACCCTGTATATAATATGATGGAGTTTTGGTACTCGTATTATGTAAGAGAGCAGAACTTTTGATTTTCGTGGGATATTTTTGTTGAGATTTTCTGACATGGAGATGAGATGCTTGGCTGTAATTCTCTGAAATTCTTTGAAAATCGATGGGCTGCGATTTGAGAAATTCTAATTCGAACTTTGTCAATTTAACATGCATCTCAATGGTACAAAAAGTAAGGAGAGTTCTACCGATACAACCAGTACCAGTACAACCGAATCAGGGATAGTGGGATAAAAACATAGCTCCATAGATACACTATATTCCAAGAACTTTGTATGGAATATATAGTCAAATTCAATATGATGATTGCCTCATGGTTTGCTATTCTGATGATAGTTTCTATTGACTTAATTTATAGGCTCAACTAGGTCCTTAGTTTGTATTCGCGAATGCAACTAAAGTTTCCGGATTAACCTACTATTTTGTTGAAAACTCATTTAATATTAATAGTACCTGCCATTATTCCATTCATATTTAGATAAAATACAAGGTTAATCTGGTAGCCGACAGGCCTTAGTTGCATTCGTGAATACAAGGTTAGCTTAAATGCATGCAATGAACCCTCGGTGTTATATTCATATTTCCCTTTTCAGAAACTTTATATGATGACTAAGGTGATATAGATTGATGGATGTCGGCTTACTACGAATGAATCAGGATAAGTCTCTGGACAAGACACTGTCACAAAATGGCCATACATCAACTCAGGACATCGCATCAAACAAAACACATTTAGTGGTACACCTGTGTGGTATATGGATATGGAATCACTGACATTTTGGACATTTTATGTTAATCCTGGCTGTCACTTCGAGTTATGTGTTATGTTATTTTTGCTGGCGTTAATCCGAATAGAACTACAATTTACTCATCTCAATAAACAAACGTTTTGTGATTTAATTCCAGAAAACGAATTCTAAAATACCCAGGATTTTATTTAGGTAGGTATTTTAAGGTTGAGAGGCGTGGATAATAAGATAATCCAAATATCCTGAACGACTATAGGATGATCTGTTTATCCCATACCAATCTTGGGTGTAAAAGGGTAGGAGGTCCTATCAAATTATGGTCCTACTCTCCATTGATTTATATGGTGACCTAAATACAACTCTTTCCCTCATTATCTTATACGCAAATTTATATGCACATGGTCAATGTTTACATATGTTTGGAGTTATTGAAGAAAATGTGATATGGGGGTGGTTCCGAATTTGAAGTCATTGCTGGAAAATATGATTTTAATACGTGAAATTATATATATAAATACAGCACTAAAAATAACAGTACACATGAAGTACATGTATGATTGTGTCCAGAAATGTTTGAAACCCTTACGGAAAATTCGGTCTGCATTTTGTCACCATTGCTCTTTCTTCCCGCATTCTAGTGCTGTTTGAATGAATATATTTATTAATGTATTTCCAACTAAAATATATCACATTTTTTTATAAACCACAAACATTTAGATCATAAAAAAAATTATTCAATACTTGAGTGAGCACGATATGCAAGGGTTACTAAGTTGACACAGTAAATGACCACTGAAATTGTGTTAGTCCATGCACACAGCGTATTCTGCTAATACACATTTGCCTTGAACACCCCTAACTTTCATAGTGAAGTGATCGTCTGCCTAATTGGTTTATGTTTACGTTTTAATGTGTTTTGTGTTCCTTGTTACAGCAAGGGGGGCCATTAAAGTAGACTAACATGTTTGCATGGCAAATTTTGATCGAATATGTGAGACACTTTAAACGGCATACTGCTCCTTCCCTTCTTTAAAGCATCAAACAGATCGCGATTGTCTGCGTTTTCTCCATTGTCATTTACAGTATGCGAACGTTTCAAAGAATGAATCAATAGGAACAGCGATTATGATGTAGCGGGCAGATATACTATATAAGACGTAAAGCTATATCTGCCCGCTGATGAAAATATAAGTTTTTACAAACCGGATTTATGTACCTGTAACACGTCCAAGTATGGGATAAATGTCCTTACTGCATTAACATACATCCCACAAATGTACTCTGGTTGATAATCTGAAATGTAAGTGTCGATTAAAAAATGAAACATCCAAGCAAGCAGTTTCACATTTAATTGGAGCCTCCGTAGAATCATTTTTGTTGACTTCAAAATAATCTTGAAATCCAATATTAAAGAGATCGGGTCTCCTAAAAACACAATTAGAGTAATCCCCGGATTTTTTCATGTTATTTGATGTAAAACTAGTTTGTTTATCAACTTACCAATTCTGAGGCTTGAATTAATTTGTTAACAGTATCAATTCGATGATTGTTCCTAGCCATGAATTTCCACTTTCATCATTAGAAATTCAAAACAAAATTTAAAAAGCCTGCTCAAATTTGTTCCAGTCTGATTGGCTTTTGTATGTTTTTGTTCATAAAACATGATAAATAAAAAAGAAGCAGAGGAGGAAAACAAACACTAATTGTGCACTTCGCTTGCAAAACATAGGCTAATTGAATTCTTTCAACAAATCTGCTATAACCATGGACTTCTCCATGCTATCACTGGCCATATGATAAAAGACAATCACCCGTTGTTGACTGTAATAGTGCCAAAATTCTTAACATACCAACAGGAAAATACGAGGGTTGATCATAAAGTTCTCATAATATCTCTCTAATTTATTTATTTTTCAATATATTCCAATGAAATTTTCACAGAATGTACAGCATAGAATGTCTTATTAATTCAGCAAAAAATATTTAGTTTACCAGAAATATTAAATGAGAAACCGTTGCCATAGTAGCGGGAAATAAAGGCACCCGGGGCAAATAAAAATAATTGAGAGAATGAGCTTAATTAACCATGTTTACATACATAATAAACTCTCATGAATTACAAAACACGTTAAAATGTTAACTTGAATATGTTGTAAAGTGCTTTAACAATTAAATGAATCGATCGTGTGAATTAGGTGATGTCATAGGGGATGATTTCATGCTTCATTAGATGTGATACCAGAGTCTGACACTCAAAGCTAATGATCAGAAATGACTGAGTAAGAAAATGCAATAGATGCAGAGATCTTCAGAAAAATAAAGTTTAAACTGATAAAATGTTATGTTAAGTTTGTAAGATCCTTTGGTCAGACTAAACATGATCTAAAACAAATATATTGCTAAGATATCAACACAATTACACCATGAGTGTGGTCTGTACATGTTAAAAATGAACTAAAGGGGCAAAATCAATTTTCCTCAGGATATTTGACAAAACAGTCATGGGGTCTAACAGTCACTTCTAATGAAGCATAACAATCATCCATTATGCGATCACACAATTCACATGACCATTATAATAGTTCACAACAGTCAAGAGCACATATTATTTGACAATTTAATGTGTTTGATAGCTTATTTGACAACTTATTATGTATTTAAACATGCTTAATGGGGGCTGTTCTATCTAGTTTTTTTATTTGCCCCGGGTGCCTTGATTTCAAGTTTCTATGGCAACCATTTCTTATTTAATGCTTGTGTTATTTTAAATATTGTTTGCTGAATTAATATACCATTCAATGCTGCACATTCTGTGAAAATTTCATAGAAAATTATTGAAAAATAAAGAAATTTGAGAGACATTATGAGAACTTTATGATCAACCCTCGTAGGATAGATGGTCTAGAAAGATGACGTTATATAGTATCACCAGAGTGATAAGATGAATGATGATGGCCATCTTGATTTTTTTCTTGACCAGAGCCATCAAACAGCAAAAGATTTAGCCAATTTGTCAACTGGTATTTGAGCCATCAGATTGTATTTTTACGAATAATGGCGTCCATTTTGAATTGAGCGGATATATTGAAAATTTCATCTCATGCGGAGACCAATTCGAAATTTTTGGCCAAAATTACCGTAGTAAACCTGTCACCAAGACATTAGCAAATGGAACGAAATTCATCAGTTGGTATTTGACCTATTATTAAACATTATTTTTTTACGAAAAAATGCGATCATTTTGAATTGAGCGGCCATATTGGAAATCCTCAAGCAGATGTCTTGTTTCTATAAGACATTGGTTTATTCAATGTGGACCAAATGTGATTTAACGAGTATTTAAGTTATCATAAATTGTATTTCTTAATAAAAATGCTGGCCATTTGTAATTCAGTAGCCATCTTGAAACTTTCTTCATGAGAATCAGATTGTAATGGACCATTTTAATGTGAAATTTCCATAAGGCATAAAACTATAAAAAGTGAACCCAATCCGTGAACCAATATTTAGGATATCACCCGGACAAATAGACGGAAGGCTCCACTGTATCCCCATCGAACGTACAGATTAATAGGCTATCCACAACAATATTGTAAAAAGTCTCTATAAAACATGATAATATATAAAATCGATCAAATAACAATCAAAAAAGTTCATAACTGTGGAATATATTACGCAAAATAAGATACAACTTGAATTTATGACTGGGATTTAGTATCATCCAAGATGGTGGACAAAATTCGTTCGATAATAAACTGTTGATTTCCGCCAAACTAAGTAAAATCCGGAATCCAAATATTTCGTCATTTTTCTATCATCTTGAATGATAGCAACCTCAGTTACCATCATCGTGCAGTGAATGTTGTGCGTCGACAACAAAGATGGTCCTGTGCCAATCATTTTATCCAATCACTGCTCATTATTTATGGTCATGTGGACCTTATGTATCAAATCAAGGATAATTGAAGCGAAGCGATAACCCTCGAAGTAGCAAAAAATATTCATTTCTGCCTTTTCGCCAGAACTCGTTTCCGTTACCAGTGGCATAAAGATCGAATTCTCCCGTCTTTCCATACTTCATTCCTAGTACCCTTTTCATCTTTCCTGAATTAATTTCCCAGAGTCTTTTGCTTAATGTCACTTGAAAGCATCCATAACCCGGTTGTCCGTAGTAACCTACATATTTCTTTAACGGTAACTCTGCTTTGAGGTCTGTAGGAATGGGTTCGGGGAGCTCTTCGTCTGTCGTCTTCAATGGCTCTGGAAAACTACACCCGGTAGTTGTATTTAGCCAGGGAACATCCCCATTCATGACATCAAGAATATATATCATATTTGCAATCATGGCATCCCGTTGGTCAATATATCGTCTCCCATTTGAGGTAAGGAACAAGGCCAAGTCTAGATCGGGCCAGATAACGACATGAGTACGGTAATAAGCAAATTCTCCTTGTTGATGAACCATTGCATATCCTTAAACATTATAACATCGAACTTTTATCTGTCACGGCCAGCAGGCCAGGAAACCAATTACGTTAGGGATAAACTATGAGTATTGGGATTTAAGAGAAATAATAGCCGAGGGCGCTCGAGCCGAGGCTATTAATTCTCCCAAGACCCAATACGAATGGAATATCTAATTCATACCACACACTGGGCATCGACTTTTATGAAAGGTAAATGGTCCATGATCCAATTTTAGGAAAAATGAATTTCTTTTGACTATGAGGTAAATGTATTGAGAAGTGAGTGGGTATAATTAGTTCAGCCTTAGTGCACTGGATGTGACAGTCAATCATCTTTTGTGCCACACTGGTTTTGGATAGTTTGCCAAGTGTATATTCTTTAAAAACAATAGAAAAAGACTACACTCCTCTTTGTTACAGCTGGATATTCTTTAGAATAAACTACAGTTCATTCTATTGTGTTGCAACCTAAGGAGCTGGAATTTGGGTCTTACATTTGTTTGTAGCGGATGAGGTCAATGTAATGACATAACGTAATTAAATCGTTTATATTGGGAAAACCTGAATAACCTTAAACCTTACAATATAAGGTTAAATTTCAGCTGTTAATTAAAAGCCTGGGGTAGAACACTGAAACACCCTACAAAGTTGATATCAACGACTTTAATGTTATAAAAGCTTATTGTGTTACCTTTTTGGTATCCTTTGATCCATCCAAAGCCGTATGCCCCACTGATGAATCCATGTGGAAATGAAGGTCTTGATAATGTGTAGGGCTCGAACCCGAAAATATTCCAATATCCTTTTGTCACTTCTAACCAAGACTCATCGATGATTTGCTGTCCAGCCTGATTTTTTCCGTTATTCAAATGCATTTGAAGATATTTTGCCATATCTTTAGCGTTAGACGCCATACCCGCCCCGCCCAACGTATAACCACTCTGACTGAAATACGTATCACAAAACCTATTTTATTGTACAGAAAACAAAACCATACCCCGGATAGCCATTTGAGTGTTAGCCCAAATTGAGATAACCTCGGCTATTATTCCTTCTAAAACTATCCTATAACATAAGTATTTCCATTCTTAACTATGCAAAGTTAAAATTGGGTAAAATGTCTTCTAAGAGAGAATGAATGATATGTGTAAGTTTGGCTGAAAATTTCAATGAATCGAATATAGCCATACATTGATAATGTGAGACTTAAAAATGAAGAGATTAATATTAGAATGATTAGATTCATGATTACCTGATGTATTCAGGAGTAACTTCAATATCTGATTCGCCATCAGTTGTATAGGCGTGGGCCAAATCATCAATGTTTGTAACTTTTGATAAAACGTCCGAGTCTGTCATCTCAAGTGGGTCAAGAATGTATTCATGTATCAGCTCATTAAACGATTTCCCTGTCAGTTTCTCCAGAACCATCGAGAGGATAAGATAACCTGCTGTACTATCATGGTTCCCTACTCGGAACTGCCCTAATTGGCATTTATAGTATTTGAGGTTTCTGTAAACTACATAAAAAAGTAATTTTGATTGGTCAAATGGGTCACATGGCCATGAAAGAACTGTGATTAAAAATGGGTTTGATTTTTGAAGTATGAATGTTTTTCCCACTATTCGTTACATTACTAATGTACATTAGTATATCGATTCTAAATGCTAAAAACTTATAATTATGATACCCGCATTCTCAAGCGTGGAACCTGTAGTGAGTCAGATTTATGACAAAACGTTTCAGATTGTGATAGAAGCGTGAATTTTGGAATATAACTTCCTTATCCAATTTTAAAAAAATTGATCCGTGGCCGCAAGCTAACTTTTAAAAATTTCAGATAAAATTCAAGATGGCCGCCATAGCATGTCATTATCGTCAAGAATTTTACAAGAATAGAAAATGTTGAATGTATTCAGCTAAATAAGAGTTATGTGTCAGTAGAAACATTGACTTAAGACCTTAAATAGCTTTTGAGGTACACTTTACCTTATTATATGACTATTTCATAATAAGTAATGGTGTTTAACAAGGATCTATATTTGATCCCTCACTTATTTTATCATCCAGTCACTAATGCTCCAAATATAGATCTAAAATGTCAAATATTGCTGCTGTAACATTCTTTTAAAAGGTCACAGATAACTGTTGTCACTCTGAAGACAGGTCCACACTTTCTCATATGAATTGACATAGTTAAATGTTAACGTTTATCCTTCCATATTATGACAATTTCCATAACACTTGCAAAGTTCGGTGCATAAAAGTCCACTTTTGTGGCATGAGCATCTGGCTCCTTATGACGTCAGGATACAATAGGGCACTTAGTCCATTTGTTATCTCTGGATAAACATCCCACAGCTTCCATGCTTGAAGTTTCCTATGTCCGTAGAAACATGAAGTTGTATCAGATCTAGCACCCTGGCCACGCTTCAGTCTAGTTGACATTTTTAGACTTTTATCGAGATACTCATCCCACACCAAATCAAGGCGGGCAACATATTGTAATCCTGCCATCACGCTTGGTAGAAACACGGAGGTCAGATAGTCATTAAAGGTTCTTGCTGTTCCAGGATTTAGGAGGTGAATGAGGAAAGCACCATCTATGACTGTAGCTTCTGTAGTTGGGCGCTCTGTAACTAATCTTGCTTGCTGTTGGCATCTGTTAAGGGGTCCAAGCAGTTCTGATTTAGCTGAAGAACGAAGCTGACCATGCTTAGCAATAGATGAGGGAAACTCATTCATATCGACCTTTCTGGTTTGGCATGCAATGTATAGTCTTGAAAAGAGCTGACAGTCATTCCTTAGTTCAGTTATGGTAGCACTTGTGTTAGTTTGACTAGATATTTTGCTTCCAAACAAGGGGAGATTGTTCTTTGGTATAGTTGCTTTGATACTTTCAGATGACTTTACAAGGCGTTCATTACAGAATTCTTGGTATTTTCTGCGTCCCAGGTCTTCTATTGTTCTGACAGTTGTCACCACAGAAGGGTCTGTCATGTCCTTAGTGTCTATTGTATATAGAGTATCATCTGCAGCAAGAAATGGATTTCCTAGCTTGTCAATGACATCTGTCATGGCAGTTACATTTTGACTGAACTGTTTCTGTATACTTTGGCATTGCTCATGGTGACTGTTATCATCATCGTTTCTGAGATCACCAACCGCAGAGTTTTCATCAAATTCTTGGACAATCTGGGCAATTCCAGGACCAGCCACCATCCATCGTCTGAGAGCATTTGGGCTTTCTGTGATTCCTACAACGCCACCTTTGATGAGGGCATTATTTTGCTCATGAGCATGGTCCACAGCTAGTGATGAGAAAGAACGGGCTGACTTGGAGACCGTGAAATGTCCTGCAACAAAGGCCTCATGAATGGTTCGATGATTATTTTCAAGTTGAATCATATCTTTAATGTGAACTGGAATCCACCTTGAATAGTTCGTGTGGTCCAATGAAAAGAACCATGGGCACATTTCTATGAGCACGTCAATATACAGGGGGAAATCTCCAAGACGAAGAGACCTCACAAGAAGAAGTAGCAGCAGCTCCATATCAAGCCTTATAGCCCAAAACTGGATCATAGGGGACTCTGCTCTCATCTTTGTCTGCCAGTTTTCAAAGGACAAAGGGTCTTCACCAGCAAGTTCTGTTACTTGAAGATAGATAGCATGAGCTCTTTTCATCAAATTATACAACGCGCATGCAACTAGATCTGTAGTATTAAGTTTGACTAGGATCTTTGGATCTCGCACAATGTTTGCATTTTCACGGATTTTTTCCTCAAGGGCAAATGTAGATACAGAACATAGTTTATCAGTTTGCTGTTCACAAAATAAACATTTTCGATCATCGCTCGAACCTGTATTCATGCTTCTACGATACATGTTTTGTGTTTCTGGGAGTATATCATCATTCATCTTTTTCTTGCTAGATACACATTTTCTAGCACGTTCAAGTTCACTACTGCTGAATCGTCTGTGACAGCTATGGTGAAATTTTGCTTCATTTTTTAGCAGTGAAGCAAATAGTCCCGAGCCATCATTTAACTTGCTTAAGTCTACTTTCATAGGCAAACAGTTCAATTCATGAAACTCCTCAAGATTGGTAGCCAGTACCTCATACGTATGTCCTTTACTTTGTATGGGATTGTTTACTGGACATCTTAGAGGTTCATCTTTTACTTCCTTACATAAAACACATCTGTTCCAGATAATGTCTTTCTCAGATTTATTTGCAGTCTCCATGGTCTTAGCAAGATATAGTCCCTAACAGATCACCACATTTACTTATGAAGCACTTGTCATTATTTTATGATCATAGATTCATAGTTCATTTCTTTACAAAAGTATTCACACTACTTGGGTCAAATCAAGAAATTAAAACTACTAAAACCACTGCCTCACAGACTTTTTAGCAGTATTGAAAAATGCTTAAAGATGAAGAGAATTGACCAGTGCTAAAACATCTGGTATAGGCTAATCATTTAATAACAAATATAACTTTTTAGATGCAGTGTTTAGAGTATACATATTTCTTGATGTGTATTAAGTAATGTGATACTTTGGTAATATACATTTTGCAGTTAGATTGACAAAATAGATTTTAGGTTCATAATTCACAGTTTCTCAACTTTTCCTATCTCCTTACTGGAGAACTCTGTCACACACCACATATTCAATTAATGAAACTTCATCAAACTCAGAGTTACAGTAAAAGGTTCATTGTTGGTTTAATTTAAATAGGAAAGTCTGAACAACCAAAATTGTAATAAAATCATCAAAATAGAAAATAATGTCTGCTAATTGCTATCTCATCATACAGATTCATACAGTCCACTCAAAAGCACACACCATTTATTCATTTATGGATACATTAATATCATTTCAATTCCAAATGAAGTTTTTCTGAAGAAAGAATGCATATTAAGGTGAATAAAGTCAATGAATCACAACAGTAGCAGTAGTTCTCTTAAAACTAAGAATTGCGTTGATTGTGCCAGCACAATCTGGAGCACAACCAGTGACACATGCTATGTTTTCTTCTATTAAGCAACTGATATTGAATTCACACCCTTATATATGTTTGAACATATGTGATTGAGAGAGAATCTGATCTACAACATAACCATCTAAGCATAATATGAACATGTTTATGTTAATTCGCATAAAAAACATAATGGTAATAGTGCCGATCCTTGTTTTACACCTATTTTCTTCCCTTAGTGGGCACATAATGCATCTAAAATGATTGCTGAGGTTCAAGAGACATAAAAGTTTCATTTGAACTTAAATCTAGCACTTGTAGGTCAATACATGATTATATTTTTCATTTGTATTAACATTTGGAAAGATCGTCGGATATATTGGCGGCCATCTTGAATTTTGGGACCAAAAAGTGAAAAATTTTCTTGCGGCCACGGATCAATTTTTATTTTCCTTATTTCACATGTTGTAGGCAGAATTCCCATGACAATTTTAACACAAACGTGTATCAGTTAGTATCGTATGTTTAAGAAAATGTACATAATATACATGAAATAATTAGAATCGTCGACTTAATTCCTTATGTGAGAAAAAACGTCGTGGAGATTCTGCCTACAACACGTGAAAGTAGTCAGGGTACACGTATGGGCGCCTTAGTGCCGCCTGAGTGCACACAGTAGGCCCCCGCAGGGGGCCTACTTTGTGGATGTGGCCCCTACGTAGGCAACAGGTTTATCGTGTGATCAGGCTGACTGCCTAAAGTAGGTCCCGTGTAGTACACAGTAGGCCCCCGTAGGGGGCCTGCTGTGTTATCACGCCTGTCCACGGTAGGCCCTCGGGTAGTACACAGTAGGTCCCCGTAGGGGGACCTAGTGTGTAATCAGCTTGTCGCCCGGTAGGCGATAGGGTTAAGAGGTAGTTCAGGCTGAGTGGTCGCGATGGGGGATGTACTCTAGGCGGGTCTTGGGTTTATTTTAAAAATTGTTCCGCTAAGAAGGGAGAGTGTTTTAAATGGCTACGTGGTCGGTGGTTCGTGTCGGCTGATCGGCGAGTGGTGTGTGAAACGATATTTATAAATGTATCGGGGTTATTAAGAGAGAAGGCGTTATACGGTGTTAGGAGGGCTATCAACATGCATTGTAAACGAATCTGCTTAAATGCAGACGAGAATGGCACGTGTGTTACATTTCACTTGTCAATGGTGGATTTCAATAAACCGACTGGTTCTATCGTGAAACCACTTGAGGAAGATTTGCCTTGGATGCTGAAAGTAGGGAATAGATACGTCTATCGCGTAAAGGATAAAGTAGTTATCAGAGAGTATTCGTGGGCTCAACATGGGGCCAGAATGGTTATGCTACCAGAGTTTCAACCTGGTAAATTCGCGATCATGACTTACAGAGAGTTTGACTACCTAGTGCAGTGCTATTTCGAGCCGAAGGGTCTTCGCTCGTTGCTTCTATACTTGGATGCTACTGACTATGATGGAGTGCACGTGTCGGATGTGTTGGCCTCGTTCGAGTTTCGCCCGGACAGGTTTTATCATTTAGGATTGGGGTATGAGTTTCGAGTGTTCGGGGAAAATGACAAAGGCGTGATGCTTACCTCGACCAAAAACGACCGGAGCAAGAGTACCAGAATTTTAACCTGGCATATGGACTTTTCTTTCAAGGAGGTTTTCGAGATGTTTAAAGATATCCGATCACTTTTCCCTCAGCTGCCCATAGAGGACCGTAACTGCCTAGCCTATTTACCGCTTGATCACGCGACTCAACAAGGACTGTTATCCTGTATTGTATGTCAATACTTTAACGACGATGCGTATGACTGGTAATAAACTTGTATATTTATTTTCACCATTGCAATTTTACTTTAAAATGTACAATTGTCTATACTAAGTATTTGGTAGGACTCCAAATAAATAAGTGATACCAGCAGGTGTGCCGCATGGCTGACTTCGACTCATCCCGTCTAATGACTAATGCTCCACGGTTACTACACATCATACCGCGATTGGTTTCGCTAGGTGAACGGGCCCATACACGCCTGTAAATAAGTTGCAACACTATATAAGCTCTTGATATAAGCCAGTCGACATTAGTTGGTGAAAAGAGTCACATCTCGATCGGAACAGTATCAGTAACAACAGCGACATCGTGAATTCACTTCTATACGGGAAGGCAAACTTTGAATAGGACTAGCGACACAATTCACTAAAATGCAGTCTCAACAGGTCAACAAGTCGAGGGCTGGTGGCAGTGTTGCCATTTTCCAGATAAGCGAAACCATTTCGATCGATGTAAGGAAAGGGGACTACGCCAAGCCATACCTTTTGTTACAGGAAAAAAATTGGAGCAATGACACGGACTCCTACGCTTGTAAAAGCATACTAGTCACGGTGTGTCAGTGGAGTTCACTCAAGACTAACTTCCGTAATATCAAGGATTTGGTTGAACGTGTGAAAAGTGGTAAACTTGAAATGTCGATGGACTTGGGGGAGAGGAGGTTACTGAGGGTAGTCGTCAAACTAAGCGCCGATGGTGTTGTTGTCACCTTCCAACGAGTTAGAAGCAAGCCAGATGCGAGTGGGTCTATGCGATCGAGTATTACTCTGACATTGAGTGACATGGATAAACTGGAAAATTGGTTCTGTGTCGTGACCAGCTGCATCAGGGACAATTCCGATGTACCTATAGTAGATGGTAAGTTAAATTTTCAGTTAAACTATAATTGTATAGAGCTACGTAAAACATGAAACTTCTTTTTAAGTTACCACTGTATTTGCAAAGGGTTGATCTTAAAAAACATTTTTTTTGTTTATGCTTGCAGGTATAACAGACCCGAGTCAGTATAGATCACCCGGGGTTACTGATCGTAGCGGTCTACCCCCCAAACTACGCCCAACTAAACTGAATTTGGCTAAAACAGTCACAAGTGTGGGGACGCAGACAGACTTCGTGGATGGGTTCCATCAAACTGTGCCGCAGACACCTGTCACTCAACTAGACAACCCGTTCAAAATGTTGAACCCCGACTACATGTTCGACGAGGCAGCCAGTGTTTGTAGCAGTACACAAGGGTTCGGCAATATCAGCCCTATACCCATGGACATTCATCAATATACACCGCTAGCAAAACCCGAGGACTTTACTTTTGGTGCTAATAGTGCTTCTGACAATAGTAACCCATTTGGCTACTACAGTCCAATCTCACCTACTCTGTAAAGTAGTCGGGGGAGGGGTTTCAGTATATCTGTGTAAAATGGATAGTCGTGATTATTTAATTTAATTTAAAAGTAATAGGCAGGATTGTGCACTGTTGTGATTGTTACGTGTCGTTGTTGTACCTAAATATAATAAGTTGATTTATAAATAAATAAATAAAACCATATAGTGAAACATCGCCTCGTGTTGGTTTCTATAAGTAGCTGAGCCATTTTAATAATCAGTCATTTTAATCATTGCACTTGACACGATGGAGACGAGAGGTGGCACAACGTTTTTATCTGAAACTGGTTTTAGACCTTTTAGTTCATTCATATTAGCCGGGTCGAGTTATTCAGGAAAGTCGTATTGGCTGTACAAATTTTTGAAGGAAGCCCCAAACTTATATATAGAAAAAACCCCCACGGCAGTGCTGTACTGCTATGGTATATACGATGACTTCTACGCAAAAATGGAATCAGAGATACCAAATTTTAGCCTACACCACAACAAGTTGTAAGTCAACACTCGCAGGGGCAGGAGGATGGACACCTAATGGTGGTAATCGACGATTTGGCAAACAATGCAAGTAAAGACTCATACGTCGAAGGCCTGTTCACATATGGTGTACACCACGCTGGTGAGTTGCCAAGGGTTGGAATATAGCATTATTAAATTACTACCTGTGTTATTACGGTCTTTATTTATAGCGAGTGCACCAAAGCGTCAAATCATGTTGAAACATATACTTGCAGGCCTGTCTGTCATGTACGTCCTACAGCAGATATTCTACGACGGTCCGAAGAGTCGAGTCATCGCAAACAATGCCCAATACATGTGTCTGTTTCGTTCGCCACGAGCCATGACAAGTGTCAGAATTTTGGCTTCTCAATTGGGCTTGGGGGATAAGTTGACTAGGGCATATAGCGATGCGATGGAGTCATCAAAATGGCCGTATCTTATAATAGACTTACATCCACTCGGTAACCCCAAGCTGCGTCTACTCAGCAAGATATTTAAAGATGAATATCCGACGGTGGTATATGAAGTCTGACACGCTGGTTTTTTTTTCATTATCGCGAATAAAGCCGTGGCGTGAAGAGATGAGCTCGCTACTTAAGCGACATATAAGCTTTGTGCGTTATTTGGTTGATTTAAAACAGGAGAAGGTGACACGTCGAGTCCTGCGCTCATTGGGTCGAGACCAGCTAAAGGCTATACTCGAAATAGTACATAATCTACTGCAAACTGTCATTCCCACCTCGCCGGCTGAACGCCAATCGTTATTAAAGAATCGTTTGTTTTACGAAAGACTAGTTGACAAACGTGTGCCGCTTAATACCAAGAAACGTTTACTATTGAGTAAACAAAAAGCCTTAATACACGCGCTGAGGATTGCCCTACCCCATCTGGATGCGATATGAGCAACAACTTTAAATATGCGATGTTACCTATCGCCAAATACGAGCAAATGAAGGCCAAGTTGGACTCTTTAGCAGTTGTGTCGGGAATAAAAGACAATAAACAAAGTGTCGCTGGTGCCAACGAGGTCGGTGCATTGAAAAGCGATAGTGACCTTGACTTGGCCACACCTGAGATGGCCACTACTTCTACTGATCAGGCTACTACAATGCGCGTCGAACCAGGGGGTGCCAGAGGCGATGTCAGAAGTATGGAGGGGACGGAGGTAGATAAAGCACCGACAAAACGACCCGCTAAGGACTCAATGGACAATAAACGTGTTCAAAAGATTAGAACCCTGGGGCACATTAATGATAATACCAAAAATAATAGATCTGTCAATCTGGACAATGGTTTCAAGTCCCGACATTATGCTGTTAAAAGTAAAATGGGTCGTTCCCCAAAAACTGTACCCCCCGGCATACTTGATAAAGACGTTAAATCTGTGGGGAAAGGAGTAGCCAAAAAGAGAAAAGTGACTAGATTTGATAAATCTAAATGGCTATCATTGTGACAATTGTGTTTTGTTTCACTAAAAATGTAAAACTGTACATTGTAGTGTAGCTACTAAATAAATGGATAAAAATAAATATAATGTAATCAGCAAACAATTTTGTCTTTATTTCTATTTACATTTTATTAATCAGGTGCTTACATATATAAATACACATATACATAAATACATACATGCACATACCCAGCCACACACACACACACACACACACAGTGATGAGTGGTACATATACACAAACAACCCCAGCTATTTACATGTGATTAACATAAGACGAGACAAGTGTCCGCATTTTATTATTATTATTAGACTCCAGATGTAAATCTGGAGTCTATTGTTTTCGTCAGTATTCTTTATTATTATTATTCTTTGTTTATTATTCTTTCCCAGTTTCCTCGTTAACTAGAAGATATTGAGTCAAGTCTTATATATGGTCCATTTAGGTCCTAGATCTAGTTTCTCGGAAATTGGGTCAATTTTTTATCTAGGTCAAAGGTCAAGAACTAGGTCAAATCTTACATTTTCAACATTCTGTCATTTATCTTCGTCGTTGTTTATCGTAACTCCTAAATCTTTTTTTCATCATGTAGCTTAGAAAAAGCCAAAGCAAAGATATGACATTAGATTTTTGATTACACTTACCGATTTTGAAATATGGCGTCCAGAAAGTAGGTCACAATAAAAAGTTCTCCAAATTTAACATATGAGTTATGAATTAAGGGTAGAATTTACTCAGGAATCCGAATCTGCAAACCAAATATCGATCCGACTTCCGGTTCGAAAGTTATGGCGTTTTGACATTTTGAGAAAAATCGATCTGATGATATCCTTATAGAAAGTCAAGAGTAGCGAATAAAATATAGAAAAAATCATCCATCCTTCCTTCCTATCCTGTCTGATCATATCCTTCCTTCCTATCCTTTCCTTCCTATCCTATCCTTCCTTCCTATTCTATATCCTATCCTATATCCTATCCTATATCTATCCTATATCCTATCCTATATCCTATCGTATATCCTATCCAATCCTATCCTTCTTTCCTATCCTTCCTATCCTATCCTTCCTATCCTATACTATCCTATCGTTTCTTCCTATTCTATCCTATCCTTCCAATCTATTTTGGAAGGAAGGATAAGATAGGATAGGATAGGAAGGAAGGATAGGATAAGAAGGATAGGAAAGAGGGATAGGACTGGACGACTTGGCTTATTCTGGACGACTCGGCTATATCCACCCCACCTATCCTATTCAATCCTATCCTTCTTTCCTATCCTTCCTATCCTATCCTTCCTTCCTTCCTATCCCATCCTTCCTATTCTGTCCTATCTTATTCTTTCTTTGGATTCTATCATATCCTATTCTATCCTTCCTATCCTCTCCTATCCTGTCCTATACTATCCTATCCTTTCTTCCTATTCTGTCCTATCCTTCCTATCCTATGAATTCATCCATTCATCCATCAATCCATCCATCCATCGGCTTATTCTGGATGACTCCGCTTATTCTGGATGACTCAGCCTATTCTGGATGACTTGGCTATTTTGGATGACTCGACTATAATATCAATCCCACCTATCCTATCCAATCCTATCCTTCTTTCCTATCCTTCCTATCCTATCCTACCCTTCCTATTCTGTCCTATCTAATTCTTTCTTCGGATTCTATCGCATCCTATTCTATCCTTCATACCCTATACTATCCTATCCTTTCTTCCTATTCTATCCTATCCTTCCTTCCTATCCTGTCCTATCCTTCCTCCTATCAATCCATCCATTCATCCATCAGTCCAGCCATCCACCTGCTTATTCTGGATGACTCGGCTTATGCTGGATGACTCAGCTTATTCTGGATGACTTGGCTTATTCTGGATGACTCGGCTTATTCTGGATGACTCGGCTGAAAAAGGTCTTAATCTGGAGTCTGAAATTGAACTTGTTCAATTTCCAAAGTCTAGTTGTTTTAACATCCTCGTAAATTGTCTTATCAAAATGTCATTCTCTAATCGTCGCTCAGTGTTAAATCCGGCTAGGATTTCAGTCATTGACAGCCCTGAGCATCTCTGTAAACTTATGTAAACCGTGTAATCCCCGCAGGTGTCTGAAGTCGCTGCTTGTATATTTTTACTGTAGACAACGAGTGTGTACTTTTTATTCCGCCTGATAAAGTCTTTAAAAAACCGCCCATACTCGTACGGATGGCGCCCGAGGGAGCAAAAGAATTCCAAAGTTTTCGTTTTATGCTCAAAAAACATCAGTGTCCAATGACCAACAACGCGTGTACTGTCCACCGTATTAGTTATGAAAATGTCTTGATTTGCCGACCGCTAGTGGGGCAGTAAATCACTGGCGCACACACACCCCACTCTCGTTTTCGTAGGTCTTTGCGAATAAAGTAGTGCTCGAACTGTATCAGAATCCATGCCAGAGTCAGCTGTTCTCGATTATGTATAGTAAACTGACTAGGCTAAACAGTTGCGGGCGTAGTCTATTTGAAAGCTTTTCAAAAATGTCCCCATAACAATGACAGATACGGGAAGTGTCAAGGGGTTTTCAAAACCCAATTCCAAGCGTAGATTACCAGTTCTCTGGACAGGGAGTGTGTCCTCGGAGCCTGGATCGTTCTGGTACGTCAAGTTATACTGAAAAATACTGTAGTCCGAACCGAAATCTAGCCTCGAGATATCGTTGCCCTCGTGGGGGTCGAGGGTTGAAAATAGGTTCATGTGCTCCCTGACATATTGTTGACCTTTGCTTCGATCGAACACGGGTCTATAAGCCACTTCTGTCTGCGCAACACCATCCGTCAAACAGTTGATATAGCTGAAAATATCGAAGCAAGTTATCAAACTATGTTTTCTGTTTGTTTTAAAGCCTAAATAAGCCAAACAACATTCGTTAATGTTCTATACAATTGAGGACATAGGGGTCCGATGTCTCTGTTAACGATAGTAATATGTTAATAATGCTGAAACAGCGACAATTTCAAAAATACTCACTTGACTTTGAAATCCTCGAACCGGAATGGATTCAGATTGTAACGACCTACAAACCCGTCTGCCTTCACGAAACATACAGTCAACGTCTGGGGTATGTAGGAGTTGAACACGTTGTCCAGAACCGTATTGCTCAGGCCTTTGTTGATATTGAAAGTGCGCAGTTCGTAACTATCGTAGAAATATAAGGCATTCTTGGTTTTCAACATGTTATCGTGCGCCATCAGTACCCCTGGGCTAACCGTGACCATAGCCATTCGCATGTACACGTCCTGTATTACGAGCTTGTATTTTTCAGACGAGTTTGTCATCAGCCTGAAGGCGGATGGTGTCAGTCGTATTTTAATCTCCAAATTGGGTAATAAATAGCGACTAGTCTCGAATACGTCCTCTAACAAAGGGGCTTCCAAATCAACAATCTTAGACCCTTTTAAAAGTTCGGCTCTTTGGTAGAGACCGTAATTTGATATTTTGGGGAGTAGCGCGGCGTCGTCTGTCGTTTCGTTCATGCCCGTGTCCTTATAATACAGAGAACCCTGTAACCGAGTCTACTTCACCTCTGAGTTGTACCGCAAAAGTGTCTTTAAAATACTTTTGTACTGGTATGTGTAATTGGAATTATTTGTCAATGACTTCTGCTGTATCTCGACGTCGCAGTTGGCAAACTGTGTGTGAAGAATGAGATTGATGACCCCGACACTATCCAATGACTCTCCGTCGCCATCCAGTTGTAGATCGCTACCGTCATTTTTCACAATTTTCACCTTACAGTGTAATTTACATTTCTGTAAATCGATATACTTGGCCGAGTTGTTGACGATATGAAAGTCGACAGGCTGGTTCTGCACTATAGGATTAAGCGGCCTGAAATTGACGTAGTTCACCCCCAAAACGCTTGTATTTGTACCGGGGGGCTCGAAAAGTAAAAGGTTTGTGTTAACTAAGTCCCTACTATCAGTCACTTTAAAAGAAGACATCATCGACCTGTCTTCTGCTTCTTATTCTTCCGTTTGGTCGATGCCTTATCCACTGATATACCACTGAATACGGGTATGCTATTTGCACTAGAGGCGTTGACGACTGTTCTCTTCGTTGCCTTTTGAACGAGTGTCGGTGCTTTGTTGCTCTTTCGCTTTTTATTACCGACCTCGACAGTGGCGCCAGTACCCGTTTTATTAAGTATCTCGCCACTATTGCTTTGATTTTTTAAATCGGAGCGTGCCCGGTCTACCGTGGACTGGACGGGTGAACTTATTGTGATAGGTGTAGCTGTTGGTATAACATCCTTTCTGGTGTCATACTTCACCCTATTACGCCCCTTACCAATTTGGTAGGGTTGAGCCGTCTTAAAAAATGAAACCCATTTATCGTGTTCATCAACTAGGGGCACTAAATTCATTTTATGTTATTTCACTCCGCTAGTCTCCTTCTCAAATGTAGTGTACAACTCGAGCTTCCACTGCCTAATGACAAGTCGCCCCCGGCGCTATCCTTTATGTATATACTAATAGACTCCACATCCCTTGGTAAAGCAGTCATGTAGAACACGTCGTTAAAAGTAGACTTGTGCACCATTGGTTGTAATCTTCTTAATATGGGTCCCTTATACGCGTTGTAGATCGAGCTGTCGATAATGTCACAAAACACATCGAGACCCTTACTAGCATCAAGTGTAGAGTCCAAGTCCACCTCGCACAAACTGACCTCGTAATACCCACGCGACAACTCGAGACTACTAGGTAGCCTTATCGTAAATTTAGAGGATGTGTTTGTTGTCGCGAAAAACTGTTTACTATCCCGATCACTTAGAAATAAATACATGTTCACCCGACTGTGTCTAGGCGGCTACTAAGTTGTGTGCGTTTGATACGGACACACAAACATTGTTTTAAACTGTTTCAATCTCGCTGACCTTCACCCAAGACCTAAACTTTTTAGGGTAATTCTTCCAATGAACTAACGCCTCCCTGTTTTTACCCCTCCCCCGGTATCTGACCAGTTGTTCAATTTCGAATGGCTTGCTCGGGTCGTAATGCACTAATATTAACTCGGCTACGTAGAACCACGATTTGACCGACTCACCCAAGAGGTCGGCCACCTTGTACATCTGAATACCCTGCCTCATAGCACGCTTCTTGATAACAAATATTTCCGACCACTGTTTCAAACCCTGTTTATTGAACTTCCTGGGGACCTGTGATAAGCGCACATAATCCCCAAGTTTAAAAGTGTAGCGTGACCTAGGCTTTTTTAGAGTTGTACCCTTGAGGTTTTCGTGAGTATTGGTATTTTTTACCACCCCCTTTTTACCCTTTGAAAACTGAGCCTCGTAAAGTATATGTTCATTTTCATAATTGACGTCTTTGGGTGCGTAGCCCATTATACCTCGATTTGGAGTTGCATTTATACCCTTGACAATATCTTGAAGGTCGTCTATGTAGCAATCCGTGTTCTTATAACCCTGTAGTTTGACAATACGAGATCTAAGTTTCTTTATGGCCAATTCGGCCAGGGCTGCCTTCGTCTCACTGTTCTCGGCCGACATGTACTGAATGCCCTCAGACTTTAAGAACTTCTGGAACGCCCCTTTAAATTCCGAGCCTGAAATATGATTGCGAGGTCTGATTGGTGGTGTAGTTTGTGCGTGTGTCTGTATGACCGATTGATTTTCAAAAAGAAATAGACCGATCTAATTTATTTTATGCCCTCCGAATATTCTAGAAACTCACCTTGGTCGGTAAAAACACGAGTTGGAAACCGACCAGGGTTGTTGGTCAACATAGTTTTAAAAGCCTGAGCAGCGGTGGCTGATTGAGTGTCTGTCATAGGTTCAACCATCAAATACCGCGATAAAGCATCCACCGCCACGAGTATGTACGGTAGTTTGCTGTTGGATTTTGCCGTATTTTTAAAAAAGGCAGTGTCTAACTGAAACTCGTCATTGAACCCGTACACTATGTACCTCCTTCTTTTAAAACGCCGTCGCACGATACGGTTTAAAGTGTAGGCATCTTCTTTGGCCATAAACCGCTTTACCTGACCTAAACTGATTTTGTGTTTATTTTCCCTCTGGACAGCCTTGTAAAGGGCTTCCGGACTACCCAGAGACCCTTCTACTTTGGGGTTGAAGTAAATACTTTTCAGATACCTCTCTCTCGCACTCATATTGACGGACTGATTTGAATGTGCCGAGTATGTGTATTATGTAGTTATACCCACCTATTCAGCAAAACCCCAGGTGGTAAAATATTACATTTAGGATATATTTCAATGGACTGGGTTTAGTGTAAAGTGGGTGATTTCAGTTATTCATTATGTAATACTAGTATATAAAAAGAACAAACTACAAAAAAAAAATGTTGGTTTAAAATTTGATTTAATCTCTTTTGGCAGATCACTTTTATAACAATATTTTATTTCACTCCACATGTACATACAGGTGTAACGGTGTTTTAACTATGATACAACGACGATAACAGGGTTTATAGGAGTCCTTCTGGCAGAAAATTTTTTGGCAATTCACAATAAACAATGTACAATACAATTTTGCGACACAATTCAACATTATAACAATACACATATGTTTATGGGCCGTAAAATGAATACTCGTCAGGGGTGGGAACATTCGACTCAGTAACCCCAGGGGACAGTACAAAAATTTTCAACTATCTTCCTTTTGTCAAAGTTAAATCTATAGCGCTTATTTTGTTCTACAGTTCTGAGGGAAACGTCGGCAAAGTGCCTTCTTATTTGGGGGTTGACCACGTTCAAATGGGGGGCCGTATTCTCATTTTGCACAAAGGCCCTCATACTGTCCATGTTAATTACTTCGCTGGCCCGTACGTTCAAGGTGAAACCCTTGCACTTTACAACTTCGGCACCCTTGACTGTCTTATAGCAATAATTTTTCGGGGCCAGTGCGATAAACTCGACGATGTGGTCGTCGTCATCTAGCTCATTGGTCATCTGCCCCAGAAAGTCACCAATGTCTAGATCCAGATGCTTGTTTTCTTCCGTCTCTATGTAGACGCACGAGTCGGTATCGAAATAGCATACGCTGTCTTGCAGTTTGTCCAAAAACGAGTACAGATGCACCCGAGCGTGACTTGTTGTCATTGCGGCGATGACAACCGACGCAAAATCAAGCTCACGCTCGAACGACTCGGCTTCCACATAGTCCAACTGAACCATGTCGTCGGTTACAAAGTTCACATCTTTCACGGTATATTGGGGTCCGTGGACATAACGCAGCAGCTCCTCCCGGTCCTTTACGTACACGGTCTGCTTCATCTCGGGGTTCTGGCCAAATTTACCTGGAACAACAACGAAAAAAACACTTGTCACGCCAGCCGTCAACAACAACAACGACAACAACAATTTGTCTTACTGATTTCGAGATCGCATTACAACTAAGGTGCTCCGTCCCCACTTACCCCAGAAGCTATTTAGCTTGTTCTTTGCCACAAAGCGACGACCAGGGTTATGGGCTATCTTTGTAGGATCCATGAGGACACCCTCGTTTTCGAGATACCGGGCCACATATTCACGGCGTTTAGTTTCGTCCTCTCCTACCCAAGACGGCCAACCGGATGCTTCTTGCTTGTCCCGGACCCACTGGTCGATGTACCCCGTGAAGAGACCACCTTCGCGGGTCTGCTTATCGTACAAATCTGATTTGGGGAAGTCCCAGTATTCATAAACCTGTAGAATTTTGTAGCCCTTCTCCAGAGCCAGATGTAACTCCGGTGTGCAGAAAACACCCTTGAACGCACGCTGGGGTTCCGAGTGGTTACAGTTGTCCGCAGGCTTTAGGGTGGCGCATTCTACGCAGAGGGGAAACAGGAGGCGACCATCGATCGTCTTGGGTAGTACACCAAACAGTAGACCTCGGGGTGCCACGACCTAAACAAAGACATTTGCACTATAATTTATTTTCAACAGCGAACAACTGACTAACTGAGTGATACACCGGCTGGCTAACATACACACCATCCGACCGATTGACCGACTGACCATATTTACCTTGCAGGAGACAAGTCCAAAAACTGTCGTTATGTCGAGCGCATCATCTATCTCGCTTCCGTACACAATACTCGGATGACCAACGGGGTATCTGCAAAAAAAAAGGATGCATCATATGTTTCGCTCCAAAGAATCATATTGCCTTGGCCAATCCAGATTAGCGAGAGAACGGCTAAATCGATATTGTCAACTGACGATCAAACTTACCGCTTGTACTTATTCGTGAACGGGTACAAAGAAGTGATGTCAATGTATTTGATCTTCATTCCCTGGAATAAAAATAGTGTTACATTTACCATAGTCTTCTGAGTCGTGTGATGTTGTTGTTACTTTAAAGTACAGCTTTTCCGAAGGTAACGGTGAGTGTCAGTTTATTGACATACTTACAGGCTGACATTTGACATAGAGGCGGCTTGGCGAAACTCGACCCCCTTTGAAGGCATCCCTCGGTGCGAGGACGTCTGGAAATTCTAACCCCTTAAGGTATCCATCCATCTGGGGATTCGCCTTTCGAGCTGCGGCAAACTCGCAACCCCACACACTAGTGACATTGTACCCCCAACTTTCCAGAGTCCTAACGAATGAATAAATGGCTGTTATAAACAACTTGACAGTATTTATGTGGACGTGTCGACTACAATCTCGCATTTAATTGCCAAGAAATTTTTCGCTAGAGTACTTACATTTGTTTTCGCAGGGTGTCTTGGTAACGCTCGTCCATAGTTTTACCCAGGAACTCGAGCTCTCTATCGGCGATACAAGTGTGACCGTGAAACACACACTGGAAAATGTCAATGGTGATTGACGCAATCGTAGTTTAATAATATAGTGTTACAAATAATGATAACGAGTCGCAAGTGAACGGCAGGAAATCAAAAGACATCGATAATACCGACAACAATAGCCGGAATAACCCTACACACTTACCCCATAGTATTCGACGACATCCCGCGTCATGGTACCGTCAGGCGCTAACTTTACCATATCGAGGTGGTAGCGACCCACCGGGACCTCCCCACCATTGACTGCTGTTCTGTATGATTCACCGTACTGATAACCACGCCAAGCGGCATATTCAAGCATTTCTCTGGAGTAGCGGCGCTTCGGTTTGTACCCTGTAATAGATGTATATTGTGTACTTGAAGCCTCGGTATTAGGTTGAGTGTATTGTACTGCTCAGGAGCTATAAGTAATAATACATAGACAAGTTTTGGTTGAACACATACCTCGAGAAGGAATAATGGCGATGGTGTCCTTTTTCATGAAAAGAGCCCGGTACACTAGGCTACACGCCGACGGTATGGTGCAGGCTATTTCTAGTGGGTTCAAACCTGTGCTAGCTCGAAATGCCCCAATGAATTTCAGCACACCCTGTCTCAATACGGCCACATCAGTAACGCAGTAGCTCTCTGGAAAAGAAAAATTGCCCAAATTGGATACATACAGGTGTGCAGAGACCCAGTCTCTTGGTTTGGATTTAACTAGTACATTTTCTAGTCGGTGGGACGCACACACACACACACACACAGAAACACACAGACACACGCGCCACAGTTGACATTTTATATTTTACCTAATTCCCGCCTAAAGGACCACGGTTGTTGCTCAGCCTCCAGCAAAAGGTTGGTGTCTCTGTACCATTTCACGAAATTGGTTTTGTTTGGAGCGCTCATACCGTCGACATCGTAATAGTGCAAGTCGGGGAGTTTACATTCGGCATATTGGTAGTTTTCCACCCTATTGAACTTGTGGGGGAACGTTCCTGGAGTGTAAAGATATTTTTAATTTGCCTGGGTGTGCATGGCAGACACTGGCCGAGTGGCTCGCGTCATGTCATCTGAAATGTATATCCACCATTATTAAACCATTAAAGTTAAACATACCTTTTTTCGTCTCACCCAACCCAAAACATTTGTTGAATGCTGACAGAGGAAGCTGTATGAACGCCAGGCTACATTTGACGCTGACGCCACTCACATTGTCTTTCAACAACAGTACTTGCGATCCATTTCTCACGATGGTTGGAATACCCATCTTACCCAACCCGACCGCGTGGGGTTGACTGCTATTTTCGTATATCCATTTTAACAGGAAGTACGAGTCGTACCCTACACAGTGAAAAGTAAAGCAGCTGTAAAAACACTCTTGGTTATACACACACACACACACACACACATACACACACACAGACACACGCACACACACCAACCACAACTAAGTAGTACTACTTATTAAACAAACATTTATAACATTTTTGTAGTATATGAACGTACCTTTAAAATTATGGGCCACGCCCAAATATGTCCTATGCTCCGGTTTGAATAACCACATACAAAAGTCTGTGGTACAGTCATCCCCAAAGAACACCATCTGTCTAGTACCACATTTGACACAAAACTGATCATCAGGGGCTCTATATTCCTTATCGAGACAATGTTTAATGCAACACTTTTGAGCCACAATTAAGTTCGGTTCGTGTAGCTGCGTCGCGTTGTCACACCGTGTCTCAATATCGAAGAATATGTAACCCTGGAGCCCTTTTGACTTTCTATTTCCAGACTGGTCACCGTTGATAGGTTCTAAAATGTAACAGAAACTTGTCCAATAGAGACAGAAAACACAACATTGTCAGTAGACCATCGGGAATCGAGGAAATAACACCCTTATTATACCCGAACCATATAAACCCACCAGTGAATGTCGCCTGAATACATACCCCCGAAATCGTGAACATCGACACCCTGGGACTCATCATCACTCTCGTCGCTGTCATGTACAATCGCACCACCTCGCTGCGACTCGAAATATGCTTCACTCTGCCTTTTTAGATCGGTACGCTGTTGCACAAAGCATCTGTGTTCGGCTTGTACCTTTTTCTTGCATATTTTACACACACGGTCGTAGCAGCGGTGTCCAACGGTCTGGCGTTTACCCGTCGCCTCGTTGACTTCTCGTTCTGTTCTACTAGCTACACAGTGACAACGATCGCAGTAAAACACGACGTTACACTTTGCCTTCCCGGTCAATTCAGACGGCCTCTTGTGGTTGAGCAGACACTGCCGACCCGTAAAATGAAGACCGCATTCTGGGCAGTGGAACTCCTTGGAGACAGAACGACCCCTACATTCTGCACTCGTGACCTCGCAATACCGACATATCCCTAGGCATCGATGGTTTACTGGCTTGTTGTAACCATCGTTACATTCGAAACAGTAATACCGACTCTTGAACAACCCCACGAGGTTTTTCATGACTGCGACGTGTTGGTCGTAGTGGTAGAGGTATATGTGCTGAGTAGGGTCTTCTAAGGCTGGAGCTCCTTTGAAGATCTGAAAAAAATAAAAATAAATAAAACACAAATCTCACGAGAATTAGGTGACAAAATAAGGCCTCAAACAAGTCCACCATTTAGGGCCAGAATTTAGATTGTATACACAGGAGTAGAATTTCGAACATGTAGAGTCGGACTTTCATTTATTTAGAGTAAGAATTTCGGTCATGTAGGACCAGACTTTTGAGCATATAGGGTCAGACATTCGTTCATGTAGAGACAGAATTACGGAGTGTAGTACACGGTTGAAGCGTTAGCCTATTTAAACCATTTTTATATTTGTACACTTACCGGCGTTTTACTGCTGTCTTCCCCGAACACGTATATTTGATACGTATTGGCTAAGAATGTCTGGAAACTTGCAAGGTGTTCCATGTTGCATAATTCCTCTTCACGAGGTAGAGGGGTCTGAGAGTCCGCGTGAAGTTTCGAGGCCAATCGAGTTTGTTCCAAGCGACCGTGTCGTACACTATTCCACAATGCTTTTTGTTCGGGGGTCCGTTGTCCAGGTTCAAGGGCCGTGAATTTGCGCCATTCGATAGCAGTTACTATCGCGCGTGCCAGGCACAAATTATCCGTGTTTTGAATCTCGATCACACATCGCGATTGACGAGCAAATTTATGGAAGTCGCGGGCATTGTAGAGACCAAATACAGGGCTACGTACAATGATAACATTAAATACAAAAGTGTCAGTCAGAAGAACCTCATGATTGCTTTGAATAATAGCCTCAATCATGTCCAGGAGGCGACCGGCCGTCAGTTCGTGTTTTATCAGCAAAGGCGTATTAAGAGGCTCCCTAAACGACTCATTGTCAACGTGAAATCGCACATAGTCTGTATCATCGACATCAGCTAGCAGTTCGCTGAAAATGATGTGGTTAAAGAGCCGATGCAAATGCTCTAACAATTCCGGAAATGAGAGAAATTCGGGTATTCTTAACCGATACGCGTGGTTTACTTCATCCACGTTCAAACCCCTGTGATGTCTGTTGGAAACGCCGGTTTTTTCGTAAAAGTCAGTAATGGGGCGGTCTCGCACGGGGGCGTCATCACCATCGATGGTGTTGTGTTCGGCGGTTTCGTCGTCGTCGTCGTCGCCAGGTACCTCGAGGCGTATATGGTCAGTCTCTTCAGAATCTGAATTTTCGCTGTCACCCGGATGTTCAATTTGAATGTAGCCCTCGGGGTCGCTATTTCCGGTTCGCGCGTCTGACTGGCGTGGCCGAACCTTGCTGTCAGCTGGACCGTCAAAACGACCGCGACCTATCTGGTTCCGGTACCCCCTGGCCTGCCTATATTCCCTAATTGTCCTATTAATGTAGTGTTTTGGAAGAGAATTATGAATGGCCAGTTGAATTAGTCTAGTAAAGCTGGAGTCAACACGAGTATTAAAGCCGTCATCAAAACGGAGCAGTGTTATGTCAATGTCATTTTCAAAGTCGTCCTGTGCAGAACAAAGCTGTGAGTCAGTGTCGTCAAAGTCAAAAAGCATAGCGTCCGACACGTCGTGAACGTCCTCCGGTATTTGACTAGACCCCCACGCAACCTCCTCCTGTAGAGTATGAAAAAAAGATAAGAGTATAATTTGAATGTATTAAAAAACAACCAGCACACTAAATATAAGTCGAAAATAAATCTCAATAAAGCATAATTCTCTCTAGTGAGTTGCTGTTTACAATTTTCAGGCGAATCGACCTTGGCTAAATCTACATGGCCGTCACCGTACCCACAAACGCCCACATACCCCGGGCGCCCGTATACCCCTGGACGCCCGCATACCCACGAACGCCCGCATACTTAAGGACGCCCACACACCTACAGACCACAAAATACTTACAATCACGTTTTTGATGCGAAGCATAAGCCATCGTATGAACAAGGCTCGCTCACAATTCTCCAACTCATGACGGCGAATAAAATCATTAAGCTGGCTCAAGTTATCCATCTCGTTCAATTGATCCATCACGAAAGAATCCATTGTTAAACCAACGTTTCCACAAGTCACTTTGGCTGAAAAGTCTGATCGTCCTAGTTGCTAGAAATACACGACCAATCGGAGCCGGTAGTAGTGAACAAATGTCCACACAGACGTCGCGATGTACTTATATACTGGTCTATTTCCGGCGACGTGTAATCGATATAATACCGAACGTAGGGTTGTCGGCGGGTGATTAAGTAAAAGCCACACCGTGTCACGGGTCGACACAGCCAAATTAATTTGTTATAAACGATCCCAAGTAGCGAGGCAGTAGAGAATTAGTTCCCTCAACCATTAGACAAAATTCGATATCGCACGACAACAGCTGGTTTTATCAATTCGATCACAAATTAATTTATTATAAAACTTACCAACTAGCAAAACAGTAAAGAATTGGCTCCTTTGGTCCACGGCAACTAGAGATCGTTTGGCAGGTGATTCTAAATTGGCCGAATAGCAATCTCAGACCCCACTCCCAAGCGTTCTTAACTCGAAACACAACCGCTGGTACACGACTGATAAGACCACTTTGGCCCGTATCAATCCCAACCCCGCTGCAGAGTGTACCGTGTATAAATAAGGAACAGGGTAGTCATGCTATCAGGTGTTCCACCAAAGACGACATAGTCTCACTAGCCAACCTTTTCGAGCGACAGCAAAATCTACAAACACAACTGAACATGTACATGCCGTTCACTCTCAAGATGTGCGCCCTTCAGGCCGTGGAGAGGGCCGACTTGGTCGGACGACTGAGCAATAGAAGTCTTAGGCTGGTCAATCAGGTGTTGACATTCGAGGTCAATGACCTAGAATTGGACACGAGTCAGGCAGCAGCCATGGAGATTAGCTTTTACCTATACCCGCCTGCAAATATGTGTGACTGGCGTCTCGCTATACAGGCCGTCACTGGGGTACTCAGCTCAGATTTAAATGGTCTGAAGCTGACGTACACACTCGTGAGCAACGTTTTGAATGGGGAGGGGATACGACGACGATACAAAAGAAAATTTGTTTCCACTTGCATGGGCATGGAGGAATCAAACGACATCCCGGAGGACCAGCATGATGAGGGGGACTGCGATGAGCTCTATTTCAAACTACAGGTGAAGAGCACAACCCGCAACAGCTGGGGAACGCACTCCATTGCCAATATACTCCATAGATTAAAGGCCTCGCTGGGGGTACAACTGGCCTGGCCGATGGGTATCAACTGTTGTATACGTCTAGATGACATGGACTCTCTGGATGAGGATGTTTACAAAGCATTTTCCAAGGGGGTCCGCTCACCGTTGACACAGGTCGCACGAACGGTAATTATTTATTTTTGTTCCCCTGTCTTTAAAGCGTTAGAATAAAACCTCGTTAATAAGGGGGAGGGCGATTTTATAATTTTAAACACCAAACTCCGGATGTTTCATTTTGCATTTAAAGCAACTCTTTCAGATAAAAGCCCGGTTATAGGAAATAGGACTTTACAATTTTAAAATGCAGTACTCTGGATATGTAAATAATTGATTGTGGTATTCATTTCAGGCTAATGTAGAAAACCCCCACTTCCTTCACCACTCGTACCTAGAGCTACCCTATACGACCTGTTACAACACAGCCATGGTGAGGTGGGGCATAGCTTTGGTCCAACTTTGTAACCGGCGAATGCCGACGGCTAGACTCGTGGGGAGGACATTTATTATGCAGCGGTCCCTGTTTGAAAGGGGGTCGAACTACGACCGCGAATGTCGGGCGGTGAGGACGATTTATTCGCCGACTTACCGATTGGACCACACAGCCCCGCCTATGTCTTTGATGCAAACGCCGTCATTCGATACGGTGGTTAGACACACGCGATGGCGTGTGTATAGAAAGACGATCGAGATGTGACTCTTTTCACCAACTAATGTCGACTGGCTTATATCAAGAGCTTATATAGTGTTGCAACTTATTTACAGGCGTGTATGGGCCCGTTCACCTAGCGAAACCAATCGCGGTATGATGTGTAGTAACCGTGGAGCATTAGTCATTAGACGGGATGAGTCGAAGTCAGCCATGCGGCACACCTGCTGGTATCACTTATTTATTTGGAGTCCTACCAAATACTTAGTATAGACAATTGTACATTTTAAAGTAAAATTGCAATGGTGAAAATAAATATACAAGTTTATTACCAGTCATACGCATCGTCGTTAAAGTATTGACATACAATACAGGATAACAGTCCTTGTTGAGTCGCGTGATCAAGCGGTAAATAGGCTAGGCAGTTACGGTCCTCTATGGGCAGCTGAGGGAAAAGTGATCGGATATCTTTAAACATCTCGAAAACCTCCTTGAAAGAAAAGTCCATATGCCAGGTTAAAATTCTGGTACTCTTGCTCCGGTCGTTTTTGGTCGAGGTAAGCATCACGCCTTTGTCATTTTCCCCGAACACTCGAAACTCATACCCCAATCCTAAATGATAAAACCTGTCCGGGCGAAACTCGAACGAGGCCAACACATCCGACACGTGCACTCCATCATAGTCAGTAGCATCCAAGTATAGAAGCAACGAGCGAAGACCCTTCGGCTCGAAATAGCACTGCACTAGGTAGTCAAACTCTCTGTAAGTCATGATCGCGAATTTACCAGGTTGAAACTCTGGTAGCATAACCATTCTGGCCCCATGTTGAGCCCACGAATACTCTCTGATAACTACTTTATCCTTTACGCGATAGACGTATCTATTCCCTACTTTCAGCATCCAAGGCAAATCTTCCTCAAGTGGTTTCACGATAGAACCAGTCGGTTTATTGAAATCCACCATTGACAAGTGAAATGTAACACACGTGCCATTCTCGTCTGCATTTAAGCAGATTCGTTTACAATGCATGTTGATAGCCCTCATAACACCGTATAACTTCTTCTCTCTTAATAACCCCGATACATTTATAAATATCGTTTCACACACCACTCGCCGATCAGCCGACACGAACCACCGACCACGTAGCCATTTAAAACACTCTCCCTTCTTAGCGGAACAATTTTTAAAATAAACCCAAGACCCGCCTAGAGTACATCCCCCATCGCGACCACTCAGCCTGAACTACCTCTTAACCCTATCGCCTACCGGGCGACAAGCTGATTACACACTAGGTCCCCCTACGGGGACCTACTGTGTACTACCCGAGGGCCTACCGTGGACAGGCGTGATAACACAGCAGGCCCCCTACGGGGGCCTACTGTGTACTACACGGGACCTACTTTAGGCAGTCAGCCTGATCACACGATAAACCTGTTGCCTACGTAGGGGCCACATCCACAAAGTAGGCCCCCTGCGGGGGCCTACTGTGTGCACTCAGGCGGCACTAAGGCGCCCATACGTGTACCCTGACTACTCGTGAAATAAGGAAAAAAGAAAAATCGTACCATCGACGTTCCGACATTTTGTTACCGAAACGAACCGTTTCAGCGTAATCGAGCGGATCACCAGTGATCATCAGGTTACTCTACGAATGTATATGATATTGTGACTCATGGTCCTAGACTCTAGTCCATGCTGCGCTAACCGTAATGCTAAAAAACAGCACTAAGGCTAATGGTACATAATTGTTTGGTTCTGATTCATTTATTTTTTGTAAACCTTTGAAATAACGATCCCAAATTTTTAAAAGTCTGTCCTTTTTCAACAAGTCCATGAAATTAAAAAATGATATAAGGGAAAACGACAGGTATAAGGTTTTTGAAGCCGATTCAGATCAGAATCCAACTAGCCTATTCATAGCATTCATGAGCATCATTTTGATTTAGATGCGTATCGTAACCTAGACGTTAATGAAACCTGCCTTTTGGTATATTATGTTGGTTCACTTAACATGCAAGGACAGACTAACGACACTGGGAGACTATATGCTTAACTAGTGCCTAGGTCACATTTTCTCCGATCACTCGGCCGGCGCCGATGGTCTAGTTTCTAGATATTTTCTTTGTCTGCACCAACATCCTAGACAGTGAACTTGACGGTGAATTACATAGTTAAACCTACACAAACTCAGAATGTAGTATACGGTATAACTCGCGGTAAAGGTAAGTTACAACACAAGGAATTGGAATTTGCGTTACAAGTGTTACCCGCGCGTTATACCATATAGTACAATTACATTTGGAGTTTGTGTAAGTTTTACTATGAAATTCACCGTCAAGTTCACTGTCTAGGATATTTTTTACAGACATTCACATCAAAAATATCTAAAAATTAGACCAGATCTTTCTGAACTGGATGAAAAGATTAGTTTGCTCAAATTTGATCACTCTCGTGTTGTACCGTACCCAGCGAGTTCAACTGTCACGCTTCATTTGGGTACACACCATGTGTAGAACAAAGATGTAAAAAAAATGTATTTTCATATCTAAAATTATTTTTTATTTCAGATATTCTAAAAGATTACATCAATCTCTATTTTATAAGTTTCATGCATTACATAATAACGCCTCTCTTGAAAATCTGTATTTCAAAATCCTAGTTTAAGTCGATACTATTGTAAAACCATAGAGTATGTTTATGTACAGACCACTTTGCAATGAGTATAATATAATTCAACTTTTTTTGTTAGAACATCGTCTTTAAAAATGCCCCGAATAATTTCATATTCTTACACGTCATACATAACGTTTTCAAATAACAATTTAACCCAATCTGATTCGCGTTGTTGGAAGTCTAGGAGGCCTGTATAATACTGTATTACATACCTAGCGAAGCATTTGTATGGAAGTCAATGGGAAAGTTAGCGAGCTATATCCACCGATATTGCCCGATTACCCCGATATAGCCCGCTTACCTCGTTTTGATATTAGATTTCTTTAATAACCATGATAATATCATGACGTCACGTCATTGATACAAAGTAACCATGGGAACAAAGGCATGTAATACATCAGTTATGTCGATCACTATGACGTGAAATATGCCTTCGTTCTTGCCCAAATATAGAGCCTCCCAAGGTCGGCCTATATTGGGAGAACTCAGGCATATTTCACGTCATAGTGACATAACCTCTAAGTATATTGCTGTTCATCACATTTTAGATCATACAGGTGAATATAAACCAAGGTCACGTGTGTTCAATAAGTAAAGCTAATTTTCCCTAAACTTTTCTCTACAAATAACCAACAGCGTTGTCCTGGGCTAAAAGACGATTTATTAATTAAATAATTATTAGATCAATACAAAGATAATTAATACACAATCATGTAGTTAAAACTATTAATCGCCCCCATGTTGTATATTCCTCAATAAATTAAGGCTGAGAGGGTTAGGGCGATTTAGAAAATTGCTCAACACGCATGACGGAAACATGTTTTGTGTACAAGTAAGTAAATTAAGGGACCACAAAACCACATTGATCACACAACGAATAAATGGCGTTTTAATAACATTTTAAAGCGTTTAGTTGTGCTCCCATTAAGTTTATACAGTAAATCAAACTATAACATAGATGTCAGGTAAGTATGAGTTTATTACAATCATTCAAAATAAATTCTAATTTATATACATTTCACCCTAAACCTTTCATTTTGCCAAATCCTTTAGCCCTTTTCACAGGAATAGCGTGATATACTCCACAAGGCTGAAATTGTGGCTATGATCTCAATTTAAATGTACATTGTACTTAAACCAAAGTCCCAAAGGTGATAATAAAAATGTATGAGATTAGCAAGATTGCCAAACATTGGATTATAAGCCCTGTTGATCCCGATTTTGGTTTGTTTCCAGTAGGACGTGTCTTGAGCGGCGCATCGACCCTCTCCCACATGGTTAGAATGGCTTCTTTAGCTCCAGGCCATGCGTTTCGTCCAAACAATCGGTATTGATAGGGTAGACATGGGCCAAAGAAACACCTTATAGCAAACTTAGGATCTGCCTTAAACAACTTCCCTAAAATAATTTCCATTTAAAAAACTTAAAAAGTGCTGTACGTTTATCAAAGTATCATATGGTTAACATTAAATACAAGAATATAATGTTTCCAAATTATTCTAATTAGATTTGTATTACATAAAGTACAGATATTGTAAAAAATCTTGAACTTTCTTAAAATTATGTTAATAGCACTATTGAAACAATATTATATACAGCATTGACAGGGTAGCCTGTTAGGTACATGTACATTTAATATTTAATAACATGAAAGATTGCTCTCTTGTTTGGTGAAATGGATACTAAATTATTTACAAACTCATGTAGTCGTATATTGCTATTTTAAATGATTTATATTACTTTGCAAAGAAAATTTGCAAATATCGTAAATATAAGAGCATCGGAATAGTTATTCAATGTTATTTAACTCCACAGTACTTGTCTTCCGCATCTCAGTGAAAAAATGAAATCAAGTTCAGTCATTAACATTCCAATTCAGAGATTTAAATAATTCGATTATAGAGCTTCCTAGAATACACCCACTTGTTGGTAGGGAAGCAATGTATTTCACCTAGTCAAGTTTACCAAGGTCTTTAACAAGCTTATTCGAGATTTATTTATTTATTTACATACTTACACATATCCGGTTTACACTCAGCTAGCTCTGCCAATTCATCCATGTAAGGCATATACTCAACTGTAGTTGTGTTACGTAGTGATTCCACGTATCTAGACGCCACGATGTCACGTTTCTTTTTGATATCTACCAACATTTGCTCCTTGGACGCAAGCTTGATGTCACCCTACATTTTTCCGAAATAAATTTATACGGATTTATCAAAAGGCTTAGTGCTAACAAAGGGAGTGAATAGACCGGCCAAAATTGTAATACTGGAAATGATAAAATTCATGAGGGTAATCAATTTAAACGAATGTAGGTCAAGGTCAAAATAATCAGTCAATCGTTGCAAAAATATAAAAGAATAAAGTTTTTGGACGAAAAATCGAAAATAACAATCCTAACATTTACCAGACTGCCCAAAAACCATTCTGATACTCATAGCATATTCCTGTTTCACCTGAAACAGGGCTGAGAAGAAATGAGATGTCATGGTTTATCATGATGCCCAAAAACTAATAAGATCTAAACTTTTTTCTTGCAGAAATATTGGATGGAGGGGGGGGGGGATCACGTGTATGTAAGACATGATAAGACATGCTACTTGAATTTATTCTTATGACTCCAAATTTTCCCATTTTCATTCTCCAGAGATATAATATCAAGTTTCTTACTTGGGTACAGAGTTTAGTTTTTCAAATACACGAGTTCTTGTGAATTTGTTCCATCGTAAAAACACAAAATCCCCCTCCATCCACTCCCCCCTCCATCCAATATTAATTTATTTCGATTATTTTTTGTATAAGCCATGGAAACTAACTTTAAAAAGTGAGCAATGTCATTAGTATTGTGATAATAATGTCCCTTATACAGGTACCTATTTATAACAGGTCGTGTAGACCATTGTTGCCCGATTTATAGCAAAAACATCGACTTTTGCACGTTGGTGATGATGCGCCTTTTTTAATAGATCTCATATCTTTGAAGGGTATCAGTTCAAAAAAGTACTAGATGACCTAACATATTTTGCCATGCACTGCGCTTATTCATTTGGCAATTCAGTTGTAAAGAATGGGTATCGATATGGCAAACTTTTTGAACACACGTTTCTCTAAAACCAGTCATAAAAAATTTCTGAAAATCTTACAAATTGTCAATTTAATGGCCATCTTTTGAATGGTAACAATATAAATTAAAATAGATAAAATTATACATACTTTCGTCTATATTGTTTTAAAAAACACATCAAACACTTGTTTTGTTCTTGGTATCATGTTTCCAGAGTGAAATGAAACATCTTTCCGAACCTAATTGGAACAAAACGACATAAACACAACATGTTTAGGTGTCTCAATATTGTAATTGTACAAAGGGAAATTTTGGTTGATTTTAAAAAAGTGTCTTGTAATGAAATAAAAGGGTTTTCTTGATTTTTGTCTATTTAGGGGGGATTTTGTTTTAATCTTTTGAATACTTTTTTAAAATTAACCAAAAATTCCTTTGTATAACATTAATATTGAGAGGTCTAAAAACATGTTGTATATGCTATTTTGTTCCAACAAGGTTCGGAAAGACATTCTATTTCATTCTAAAGAATTGGTAGAAAGGAGCAAAAACAATTGCACTAAAAAAACAAAAAATGTTAACAAAAACATTTATATAAAATGTTTCTAAATACTTTTCGCATTAAATTGTTGTCAATCAGTCAACATTACATAAAATACCATGTTTTTTACAGAATGTTTTCAATGATTGGTTTAAGAGAGAAACATTGTTGAATTCAGTTCTCCATATCGATACCTATCCTTTTCTATTGAAAAAATAAATCTTCCAAATTTGTTGAGTTTTCTTGCAGAAATCGCCTAATCCCCCCTCCATCCATTTTGAACGATCACCGAGCGTGTACGTAAAAACATCCCTTGAACATATCAGATGAATCAATGAAATGGTTTGGCCTGTAGACAAGATTAATTGGGACGGAAAATCCAAAATGGCCATCTTAACATCTACCCAGAATAGCCAAAATATAAGCTGTTTGAGGTTAACGATCATCCCTAAAAAATTTGAAATTGATTTGTTAAACGGTTCGCCTGAAAACGCATAGACATGATTTTATATTACAGACAAGATTTTACAACAGAAAATACAGAAATGGCCGTCAAAATTATCGAATACACCTACATTTAACAGTGACATGGGCTTTTACAATACAGGACAGCTGAAACTATTTTTACAAAGCTACTAAATAGGTTAATTTTGAAAAACTCAAAAACACCTTATTGATATAATACAAGGATTTTAGCATTTGACTTCAAAATGGCCGGCAGGAAGTAGATATCGAGTCGAATTTTTTTACCGCATCTGTATGTACTCAAAGGTATCCCTGAAAACTTTGAAGGTGATATCTGTAACGACATTTTTGGAGAAATCTAGGTCGGACGTACAGACGCGCCTAGGCCGACAATATCGTCCACACTATGTGATTGGGACAAAATTTTCAATTGAAAAAGAGATCTGACTCAGACGTTAACATAGTTAAAACCTGATTTGGTTCGTTACCTTAAAAACGCTTGTTGCCCATCTACACTGCAATTCCAAAATTGGAATAATTCCACCGAGTGGTGTGCAAAGTCCTATGAATGCCATGGTAGGGTGATTCAAATCTGGGTTCCATACGTGCTTGTACAAATTCAAGTTGTTTTCCTTTACGTCAATAACATCGTCGTCCAAAAAAGGAAATCTGAAGTTATATCCCGTGGCTAGCAAAACAATATCTATGTCATTAACGATGCTGCCATCAACAAACTCAACGCCAGTTGTCGTAAATTCCTTTATATCAGATCGAATTTGGACCGCACCACATATGATACGGTAAGGCAGTTCACCATTTAATAGGAAATGATGCTGGAATATTCTATTCTGGGGTTTTAATGAATATTTCTCATGGTCGATGAGTTTTTCTGCCTGATACTCCGCTAATGTCATGAGTACATTTCCTGGTATGATTTTCTTGCAGACTTCATGGAATCGATTGTATTCAATTAGGTCAAAGGGAACGCCCTTATTGCCAACTTTGTCAAAAATCCAACTGCCTCTTCGTGTGCTCAAATATATCTTTGAATAAAATATTAAATTAGAATGTATGGGTTTCTGAATATATCACTTCCATCTGGATCATTTTACACTAAACCTAGTTTACACGACGTTAAATATGCGCTGACGATATAGTTCTCTTTAGGCATAATCTGAATGACGAGATTTCAAAAATATGTCAGACATCTACTGTTCCGATGCCTGCGGTATCAAAACTACAAAATATCATCCAAACTCCAAGACAACCCAAAATATACAAAAATTACGGCCAGGTACATATATTTTTCTTTTTCCGCATAAGGTTGCGATGTGGTTCTCCGATCGCTTATTTCTTTGATTCAAAGTTGTCAAAGAAATTGTGAGAATGACTGAATATTCTCAGCAGTTGCTCTAGACTGTCTGCTATTAGGCCTACCTGTTTGGAGACTTTGCTTATCTCAACTGCCGCATCAGCAGCTGAGTTGCCAAGACCAACAATTAGTACATTCTTGTCTTCGTAGCCACTTGCGTGTTTGAAGTCATGACTGTGCAGTATTTTGCCTTTGAAGTTCTCCAAACCAGAGAAATGAGGAACATGTTTCTCTGAGAAGTGTCCCGTACACACCAGAACAGCATCATATATTTCGGTACTTTGTTCAAGAGTGTTCACGTTTGATATTTGTAGGATCCATTTGCCAGTCGCGTTGTAGTTTTCTGCCCTTTTTACAGATTTGATGGACGTTTTGAACCTACAGTTGCAATTTGGATGTAAGAAATGGAAGAGAAATGAAATGGCGGAGATGATCATGATCACTGGATATGAAGAGTAGGACTTTAACCCTAATGCGGGCAGGGGGGGGGGGTCATCAGGGGAGGGGGTCGGATGAGGTGATAGGGGGGATAGCGGCTGAATTAGGATGGTGGGAACTTTTATTTTATTTCAGAAATTTGTTTAAAACCACACCATCCCTGTGTTTTCATGGAACATGTTGAGTCTTTGTTTAGACTATGCCACATTTTTTTCTCCATATGGTGACAACATCACGCCTAACCATCGACAACGTACAGTGACACAATATACCGTCGTACACTTTAGATGTACGGTATCACTATTAACCGATTTGAGGCAAAGACTCAAAGATTTAAAAAAAATTATCTGAGGAATACATTAAGAATTTCATTTTTTTGATTTCGTGTGTATTCGTTTAGGAAGACATTTAACTTTCTAATAACGTTAAAAGATTTTCGAACAGTGCTCGATATTTTCGTGGTTAATATATTCCATTTAATTGGTCGGTTGGAAAATGTCGTTTTTTACACATTTCCTCCTCTGTCGTCTAAGAGTGTCGAATATTTTTATGAGAATATGTTTCTTTAAACTACACAATTAAGGTCGGTTGAAGATTTAATAAATGTTAACATTTTGGCTATAATCTAAAAAATCATAAGTGTACGTTATCAACTCGAATGTACGTTGTCCCATTGAACTTACTCAATACACAGTTAACCCTTATGCAGGCAACGTATTTTTCATAACACTAACAGGCGGGGGGGGGGGGGGCGTATTGAGCACTTTTCATCGTCTTTGCAGATATATTATGAACGGGATTTTAAAAAGTCGTATTCGATAAGCTAGTATAGATCTATCTATCAGTGAAACTTAACAAAACGTAAGGTACAGACGCTAAATAATCAAAGAGGCCGGAAGCTAACACCCAATGGCCACAAATTAGCCACTCTCAAAAAGAGGTGAAAATCACATTTACCTTATCTTTAAAATCATCTGTACAAAGGATACTTGAACATGTTCATTAAAGATCACTTGTTACTTATAAAAATCTTAATGCATTTTAAAATGAATTAACATTCATTGCATTGCAAATCATTACATTGTTTAATATTTTCTCTCATGGATTTCAATTACAGGGACAACGTACAGTGAAGTTGAAAACGCACACTTCTGGTTTTTTAAATTACAATAAATACTTGAATATTTATTCATCTTCACCCGTGCGAAATTGTGTTGTTTAGGGAAATATATTCTCATAAAAATATTTGACACTCTGTACTCTTAGACGACAGGCGAGGAAATGATCAAAAGAAATGTGTAAAAACAAAATTTTCCAACCGACCTATTATATTGGTAGATTAACCACGAAAAAAGTCGACCACTGTTCGAAAATAAATCGTTTAGCGTTACTAGAAAGTTAAATGTCTTCCCAAACGAATACATGTATGAAATCAAACATGAAATTCTTAATGTATTGCTCAGATAATTTTCTTAAAACCTATACATCAAATACTGTCTTTGATTCAAATCGGTAAATAGTGACACCGTGTACGACCGCGTATTTTGTCACTGTACGCTGTCTATGGTTAGGCGCGACCACGACAACAACAAATGTCACGTGGGTTGGGATGTGCTTTTACCTGATATGCTTCGCTAGGTCAAATCTTTCAACGTAAAGACGGAAGTACTTCATAAGCAATGTGTTGTGTAAAAGGTTTGGGAATTCCTTTGGAGCTGGAAAGTCACTAAATATTGACATCTCCTTCGAGGTGTTCATAACCGTTGATTTTGCAACACACGCCTGACCCTAAAATAAGGATGAATATCTAGAGTATAGTTACAGTAGTCGTATTAAAGTAGTAATGCATCCGGAGGAATGATCCCAAATTACATTTTAAGGTGGCTGTTGCTAGCTTTCGAATTTCTAGCACGGTTACTATCCAGGCCCCGACTATCACGACGAGCAAGTTCCCGCTGATATCGTATCCGATAAAAGCGGGGCCTTGAGAAACACAATAAAATAAAGTTATACTTGAAGAACGGCGTTGCCCTGCAATTGAAATAGTCATTGTAAGTTATGAAATAAAGTTGTACTGAGTTTCACTTACTAAATTTTCAAAGAACATTTTATGTTTCAATTTCATCATATCTCTCAAGGCCCCGCTTCTAACATGAGCTCATTTTCGCGATGTCAGCGGGGACTTGATAGACCCCGTGTTCTATGCTCAGACGTAAAGGATATGGGTTTACCACTCTGTTTCTCGACTGTATGTGCAGTATATTTAGATGCAATATGGTACATTTGCTATTCAAGTAATAAAGGTTTCTGTTAAGAGAGTTTATATACATGTAGTAGTGTATTATTCATAATACTGACAAAATACATGTACATCGACAGTGTCTCAGATAATATTACATGGATAATTAGACACGTCACTGCTTAAGATTAAAAATGCATACTTCGTCTCAAATGTTCTTTTCCACAAATGATATATCATATTAATAATGAATCATGATCAATGAATAATCAAATAAATAAGGATTATTTTTAAGAGTAAACACGTGTATTTTTACATCAAGTTTATAAATTCTGGCTCAAATATGCCTATTTTCGACACGCGAGATGCACTAAAACATCCAATACTCAACTAATGCCCAAGATCTGTATTATAGCCAGGGGTAGGTTCTAGAAGCTATATTCTGCAGATTTATTATTTCTTCGGTACTTTATAGGTTCACGCCCCTCACCCCATTTTTAATATTTTATTTCGAATCTTCAAAACCGGACCAAAGTACCAAATCTAGGAGAGCTATTTACCCACGTAATATCGAGCGGATCACCAGTGAATTCCAAAAGACCAACACTTTTCAGTATCGTAAAAATCAGTTGTTGGCCACAAGTCCAAATATTGCATTGATTTACTTGAAATAATACATACATGTACGTATAGTTAGGTTTATAGGTACATGTAACCAATAAAATCAAGAAGTTTTTGGGAAATATCAACTAGATTTCAAAATGGCATGGCCACCACTTTAGTTCAGTGTGAGATAAGGGGGGGGGGTGTATAGAGGGTCTTGAAAATGCATATACAATATTTTTCAGCTCTCTTATACCATATACAATATCTTTTCACCCCTTTTATACCATATACAATATTTTTCACAGCTCTTATACCATATACGATATTTTAGGTGAAATACAATATACAATAATTTTGAAACTGCTTTTGATTAAAGTTTGGATATTTATAAGGAAATAATATTAGGAGAGAATCCATGTACTAAAGTAAATGTATTATTATAAGGGAAATAGACTCCAGACTGTTCAGGAAAGTTGTGACCACATTTTATTTTCAGGTAAACAAGTTGATTTAAAACACATTTATGATATAAGATTCATGACTTATCTTTAGTGATTTCACAACCTACTTTGACCAAAAAACTAACTTTAACATTTCTGCAATTTGCTAAAGCCATTAGCCCATTACCTGTAAAAGTACCATAAAGATATTCAAAATTTATTCCATTTAGCTATTCTACATCATTAAAATGTTTTATTACATCTTTTATAATGTACATCATTTTTATTTTTTATTTGTTTCCCAGTTTGGCTTACATAATTTATACTTTGAGACACTTTGTAACATCAATAATAAATGTAACTAACAATATGCCATTTTTAAATATTTTAGCTTGTGATAAGACATACACCCACTAGGGTGTCATTATCACTTATATGTATATGTTTATATGATTTTAATAAATAAATAAAAAAAAAAGAATTAGCACAAAACCTGCATCGTTGGAATGGGTGGAACTCAGTGTTCCTATTTCTTATGACCTACTTTCCCATGACTTATTTTAATGTCAATGGAATCCTTCATAGTGAGCCAGGGAAAAAAATCCTTGAAACATAATTGATGCAAAATTGAGAATGTGGAATAAAAGATTCATCATGTGTTCTATGAAAATAAAGTTTGCTGAGGAAAATATGTATCAGATAGATAATGAAGATTCACAATGCACAATAATTTTGTAAAGCAGTTACCTGAAAATATTAAGTATTGAAAACAGTTTCAGAAATAAAGGACTTCACAAACTTCCATGTAGATAATTCCTTTTTGATTGGACTCGAGTCTGGAAATTAGAGTTTGAAATAAAGGCAAGATGAGACTTGATTGTTTAAACATTTGAAACAAGAGACACATCAGGGTTTCAGATAAGGCAGCCTTAAAGACAGTATAAGTTAAACAAAGTAGTGTCAAAATTAAGCAAATTTCCATAAAGGTCAAACCACATGTTTCACGAATGATTTCAAGGCAAAGATGTATTGATGAGAATGAAAACTACTCTATGTAACTGGAAGTAACTTTCTTTTAAAGGACCACAGACGGTATCCCAACAGATTTCAGCTGTCATATATTGGATTTTGGCTTTTCTGAGGACTTGAACAGGTGCATATGTTAGGCCAATGCATTAACTCCAGGACAAGCAATCATAGAGATTATAAAATAATTTGGACTCTAAGTCAGGGAAGGTGCAAATTTGCACCCCATCAACATGTTTTTTCTGTAATGTTGTCCTGATTTCCAGCCCTTTCCACACCTGTTTTTCAATGTTTGTTGCATCAATCACTCTGTTGCGTTTTAAATGAAAATATGATTCATGCAGGGGTTTTAAAGATATCAATTTTGAATGACCAAAATTTAGCTGAAAACAATGGATCACATGAGTTTTCCCTATGGGAAAATAACATGGGAAATACATGTACTGTTTTCTACTTCATCCCAAATAAATCATATTTTAGAGGTTTAACTGTGTCTCAAAACTGTGTCTCAAAGTGCAACATATTGGTGCATCAAACATTGAAAAAACATATGTGGAAAGGGCTGAAAATCAGGACAACATTTCAGAAAAACCTTCCCTGTCTCAAAGTCCAAATTATTTTATTACCTCGATGAGTGCTTGATCTGGAGTTAATGCATTGGCTTAACATATGCACCTGTTCAAATTCCCAATAAATAGCCGAAATCCAACATATGACAGTTTGAAGACCAAATAAAAACCTTTTGCTATATTATGCTATATTAGCATTGTGATGCTTGTATTAAAACATGCACTGCGCACTTTATACTCATATATTTTAATGATTTATCCCACATACCCCGAAACACGAGTAGCCATAGTGACCATATTTTTCATCAAAGTTAAGATGAGTCAATGACTTTTGGCAGTCTCACACCCGGTGATCTGATAAAATGAACGGAGGGGGAGTAGCTGATTTTCGGTAAATTCAACAAATGTTGAAGATTTATTTTTTCAAGAAAAAGTTTACAATTGAATGGCTAAATGAATAGATGCAGTGCACAGGGAAATATGTTAGGTCTTCTTGGATTTTTTTTTAACTGATGGAGTTCTAAGATAAAAGATTTATTAAAAAAGGCGCAACGTCGCCAACGTGCAAATGCCAATGTTTTTGCTATAAATCAAGCAACAATGGTCTGCACAACCTGTAATAAATATATAAGCGATGTTTTTATCACAAAATTCTTTGCCGGTTTTTTTAAATAATTTTCCTCCTAGTTACAGTTAATTTTCATACAATTTTAGACAGTGATAAGCAAAACAACTTAAATTACAAATTAAGTTTTCATTTTCAGTTGACATTAACTGTATAAATTTTACCATATCTGGTCTATAACAATAATAATCTGGCAAATACATTTTTCTTAGAGATCTGAATTTCTCACATATCATAACCATGTGGTACTCATCTCCAATAATATTAACATTTGCTGCTAAACAGAACTTACAAAACCGTAGTTCCCTGGGCACATTATTTCGTCGACCCATTTCAATTTCTAATGAATGATTACTACATCTCAATCGAGTTAGAGCAACTCTAAATTTATTTATATTTACACAGGAAAGATATTTTTCTCTTTCCATCACTGTTTTAATATTACAATATGCAGGCCCGTAGCCAGGGGGGGTTTGGGGGGTTCGGGCGAACCCCCCCCTGGCCAAAATTTCTTTCAAAATCATGCAGTTTTTCACCATTCTGACTAATTTTTGAGTGATTTTTGGCCATATTTGCCAAAGAGTGAACCCCCCCTAGAAATTTTTAGAAAAAACGAACCCCCCCTTGGAAAATTCTGGCTACGGGCCTGATATGTTACCATTTTTGGTAATTCTGAAAGTCTAGCAGCCCACTCTTGACAGTAAATGTCTTTTAGCCTCTGCTTAAAACTTGAAATAAAAAGGTCCACATCACCTACTTCTTTGAAAGCCCAAACATCACCAAAGCCATTTGTACACAATAACTTTCTAACATGTGTTGCCCATGTAATATGGCCTGCTGAATCAAGGTTCTCTAACATAGAATAACAATGTTTTGGGATTCTCCCATTTTCCATCTCCATATTTAGTTTTAACCAATATTTTACACATTTTGACATATATATTGTACATAATGGGTATCGTCCACATTCCCCTAGAACTGCCTCATTTGTTGTTTGTGATGCAACTTTAAGAAATTATTTACAAAATTTTCTTTGAACCTTTTCCACTTGGTCGTAAACTTTAAAACCCCATATTTCTGAGCCATATGTTAAAATAGGAAGCGTCAGAGAATCGAAAAGTCTGAATCCCATTTCAAATGATAATGAGCCACCTAATTTTGAGATTTGGTTTATGACATGTAGTGACTTTCCACCTTGATTGGCTAGTGTTTTGGTTGCGACTGACCAGTTTAACCTAGAAGAAATCATTAAACCCAGATATTTGTAATAAGAAACTATTTCTACATTTTTACCCTTGTATAGCCATTTTTCATCCTTTTTAACAATACCACCATTTCTAAATACAATGATTTTAGTTTTCGAAAGGTTCACATTCATGCCAAATTTATCACAAAATTCTGATAGTATATTTAGCTGATTTTGCATATTTTCAACAGTATGATTTAAAAGACCAATGTCATCTGCGTATAAAAGTATATGTACATTATCCACACTTTCTGTTACAAATATTCCTTCAATTTCTGAACATTTATACATTTTTACTAACTGTTCTAAATATAAAATGAACAGAAAAGGGCTAATCATACAACCTTGTCTTGTACCTACTTGGCACATAAATGATTGGGTAAGACCATCTGGTGTTCTAACACATGATTTTAATTTACAGTACATAGATTGTAATGTTTTGAGAAAAGCTCCATGAACATCCTCTTTAATTAAGTTATACCACATTTGCTTATGAGGAATAGAATCAAATGCCTTGCTAAAATCAACAAATGCTATAAAACATCGCCCTCTGGATTTACATAAATATTTTTCTACCATAGCAGAGAGACTAAATATATGATCATAAGTGCTTTTGCCTTCTTGATATGCTCCTTGATGGTCACCTATTTTATGATTTGTTTTAGCCCACTTAATAAATCTATTCGCTAGAACCTTTGTAAAAATCTTACCAAGTGTACAAAGTAAAGATATACCCCTGTAATTATTAACATTGTCAACTGGTGGTTTTTTTTAATAATGCTGCAATGATAGCCTCGCTCCACAAATTTGGAAAGTAGCCATTTGACATGATAGAATTGAACAATAAATGAACATATGGCATTAAAGTGTCATAACTATGTTGATACATCTCATATGTGATCCCATCTATACCATGGGCTTTCTTACTTTTTAAATTTGTAATTACATTTTCAATTTCCACTACAGATATATTACAGTTCAGTTCATCTGGTAAATTTTGTAAACATTGATTGCAATCATTTTGGTCATGATTTTTGAGAAAGTCATCTACAACATTTTGAAAGTCTTTATCTATATCGGAATCTGTAGTAAGCAAATTTTTGAAATACTCATACCATTCGACTGGTGAAATATGACCTTTTGTTTGAGACCCTTTTACATACTTAATCAATTGCCATAATTTATTTACATCATTCATACAATCTCTACATTTGCTCATAAATTCATTTTCATATACCTGTTTCTTATTTCTACATAATAGCTTGAACTCTTTTTTGATTGTTATATAGGCAATTAAAGATTCATTTGATTTTGAATTCCTATAATTAAGAAGACTATTTATTTTTATTTTCTTTAATTTTGCACAATCACCATCCCACCAATCATCAGTTTTTGTATTTTGATTCCTCGGTTTAACTTTCATGCATTCAGCTCCATAGTTAATACATTTCACAATTTTATCAACAGCACCATCTATGTTTCCATTTTGAATCATATCGTTAAATCCCCTTAATATATTTTGGGATGTTTGGTCACGAATTTTGCTTTTAAATATATTGACTTTATCAGGCTTCCAAATATACCTGTCACATTGTCGCATGTTTTGTTGATCATTTCTATTTGCTGAATGTAACATCAATTTGAGATCACAAGTTATTGGAAAATGATCCGTTCCCTCAGATGTATTAATATTGCCCACAGTGAAATTATTTATAAAATTGAAGAGGTCTGATGAGCATACACCATAGTCAATGACGCTGCGCCCCATGGATGTGTTTATATATGTGTAGTTTCCATCTTTATCCCCCGAAAAACGACCGTTCAATATATGGATATCACATTCTTTACAAACTTCTAAGAAGGTTCTGCCAAACTCATTTGTAGTGTGATCACTTGAACTTCGTGGAAGTGAAAAGGTATCAACATCATACCAATCAGCACCAATCGGCAAATTTTAAATATCATCATTTAATATATAGTCACACTCATTCCCGGTTTGGAAGAAATTTCCACAAATTCGTGTACTGGAAAAATGAACTCACTTACTCAGTAATTTGATGTTACAACTCTGAAAAGTGAAAAATGGGGACATATGGAGTTAATGGAAGTTTTCATATGTCTTATAGACACATTACTCCCCCCTCCGTTCAATTTTAATAACTTTTGATTACTTTTAAATAACGTATGGTAACGTGTTTTACAAAACCAATGATCACAATAGTTTTGTGATAATTAATTCACTTACAAGTATTTATTACAGATCGTGTAGACCCCTGTTGGTTGATTTACAGCAAAAACATTGGCATTTGCACGTTGGCGACGCTGCACTTTTTTAATAGATCTTTTATTTAAGAACTCCACAGTTCAAAAAAAAATCCAAGAAGAGCTAACATATTCCCCGTCCACTGCGTCTATTCATTTAGCCATTCAATAACGCAAATGCGAGTAGGTAGTTACCAGTTTCACCACCAGGTGGCTCGCTCGGGTCAGATAGCATGGCGGGTATAGTAGAAAGTTCCCTTTAACTTAAATTACATCTGTTTTAGTGGTTCAATTTTCATATAGCCCTTATGTATCGAATAGTTATGCAAATTTAAGTATGTCTAGTAAAAGAAAATGTCATATGTTTAATACAAGAAAAGATATTTCACTTTTTGTGATTTTTTAATACGGAGTCTATGGGGAATCAACCCGAACTAGAAGTCACATTTTCAAAACATATTAAATTTTCAAAGTTGATAAACAATTTTCGAAACCATATTTTTAGATGTATTTTTACATGTGGATTTCAAATATGACATCACTTTGACTGAATTTTGAATATTTAATGACGTAAATCAAGATCATTTCTACTCGCATCAAGTCTATTGTAAACTTTCTCTTGAAAAAATAAATCTTCAAGATTTGTTGAATTTTCTACCGAAAATCAGCTAGATCTACTCCCCCTCCGTTCATTTCTTCTGATCATCGGGCGTGATTCTTATTTGAGACTATATTTAACACCTCCTGTGAAAATTTGAATGAAAAGGGCGCAAAACTCTTAGTTTTAGAAGGATTTTCTCTAAACTTACAGTATTGATTGACCTGGAATGTGGAACCAATTAGAGAGACTACTTTTTCATGTGTTTCCAACACGGTTACAGTAAGGGAGTTGGCACAATGGGAAACTTTAGGGTACAATTTCTTCATAATATTGGCCTTCTTTAATTCTAGATACTATATACCATATATTTTCTATTATACCATATACCATATTTTTTACACCTCTTATACCATATACGATAAATTTTGCCCCCTCTTATACAATATACAATAAATTTTCACCCTCTTATACGATATACAATATCTATATACACCCCCCCCCCCCAGATAAGGTGTATCGTATAATTGGCAATACACTTTGGTAGGTTTAGGGGAAGGGGCATGCCCCCCCCCCTGCAGAGGGCCCAGAAAGTTATTAGAGCCCAAGAATTTTGTGTGGCCTCAAAATGGGCCTTTTGAGTATAATTTGGCCTTTTAGGCCTTTTTTGGGCCAATTTATCAAAAAGGGCCTTAATTTCTCAAAATTTGGGCCCAATTTTGGGTTTTAGGGGGCCCAAAATTTTTTTCCATACTCAAAGCCCCCCCCCCACTTGTTATTTTCTGGATCCGCCACTGATACATCACCATGGTGAGCAAAATTACTCATTGTTATCATTTTCATTTCAAATGTATATTCTGGTTAAGTGACACTAGCACTGACTTACATCTACGACTTCTTCGGTGTATCTCCAGAGGCCTCCAATATCATCTGCTGTTTCGAAGCAAACCGGATCTAATCCTTCGTCCAAGCAGCATTTAATCGCGGTCAAGCCACTCGCTCCTGCACCTATGATAGCGATTTTCCTTTTCTGTGACATTCTAGTTATAACTTTTCTGAATGTTACTTTTTAGTAGTCAAAATCCAACTGACGTTCTTCCCAAGATGCCGGAGTTCTACTATCTATCTAGTGCTCACGATCAATCGATCAATGAAAATATGACGTATACAATCGTCATTATCATGTACACGTATATAGGGTGTCTCAAGAAATATACCCAAAAGTATATCAACAGCATAGACAAACCAATCAATATTTTCAGACATTTTTTGCATGGTCTTGTAGTCAAAACATGTAAGTTTTTCTCCTATTCACAGTTTTTAATTCAACTTTGCCTTTTTGATACTTTAACCCCTTACCTTTATACACATAATCAATGTAAACTCAAATTTCGATGACAGTCTGCATCCGTACGATTACATTGTTCATCACATTTGATATTTCTGGTGGAATGTTACGATTTCTGTTCGGATGCTGGTTTTAACTGTTGTCCTAGGTCTCTTAGCTTTGGTTTAGCATAAAAATGCCCCAGAGAAAAATGTATGGGCTGTTAAATCTGGTGAACAGGGAGGTCCTCACAATGTCTAATAGCCCCTTATACAGAGAGGTCAGACCAGGGGCGTAGGAAGGTGTAAATTCAACACTACGCCAAAAAATCCCGCCAAAACTATGAAACAATTGTGTCAAATCTTGTATATCAAAACGCTTATTTTATGCTCGTTAAACGTCATTTTATGGCAATAGAATGCAATGTTTTCATAACCTAAATGTGAACGGAAATGTTTAAGCGATGCATTTGTATGGGCGATTGATCATACGTATAGGTTGGCGCTTCGATTTTATATGCAAGCTTAAAATCCTTGATGCCCCTTTTAATGTGCTTAAAATGTTCGAATGATTTTCATCATTTAAAATCACCATGGAAAATCACAAATCATTCTCACTTTTCTTATGTCTCGAACGATATAGACGATCAATTTCCAAATAACAATGAGAGCTTTTTTCATCATTTTCGAATAATTGAATTGAGATATATAGTATTGTCTGATTCCATCGTGTACCGTGCAATACGACACGTACAGATTAAAGAATCTAGCTTGATCAATTGATTTAAATAAACGCATTCGTGATCAATGAAACAATTAACCCTAATGTCTGCAACCTTTTTTATAACACTAATTCGCAAGACCAAATAAACTTCCCACCACAAAGGTCAAATCGAGGTCAACGTGACTTAGGGGGTGCCAAAAATGTTATATTTCCTAAAACAATAATCTATTATCTTTCAAATGAAATGATAATTTAGGTAATAGCTTTTCTAGAACTGAAATCGATGGAACGCGTATTTGAATAATCAACATTTTCAAGTTGTTTTTGTCTTTAACATTCATATTTCAAGAAGTACTACCAATAACAATTGGTGATATCAAGAAAATAGATAATTGCTGACTTAACTATAATTGCTGTCTATGATTTTGCCTAGCAACGGAATATAAATTGATATAGTGAAATTGAAAAATTGGGGGTAGGGGAGAATAAAAAATATATATCTCATTTATTACGATACCACAGTTTGCATAAGCATTACAGAACATGCGCAAAAAATTGCAAAGGTATTCATCAAGTAGTTTTTGAAAAAAACTGTTTTTTCTCAAATTCGTGAAGAGGACGCGAATCACGAATATTTGGCGAAATTGTATTTTAGTTTTAAAATCCATAAGATAGTCAATAGTGGCTCGATTATCATGAAATAAAGCATGTTACTTTGCATTTTCTACAGTATTAGAACTATAGAAACAAGGTAACTTTCAATATTTTATTTTTTCAAAAAGTGTCATTTATCTGTGGTCCAGATTAGAAAAATAACAGAGGCACAAAAACCATGCAAAAGAGTACTATTGAAAAAACAAGCATATCATATGGTATCCACAAAACATTTCTTTAGGCTAGTGTGCTCGAGATTACTTTTGCACAATACAACGAGAAAATATGAATAAAGAACATTATTAATAAGCCGTTTTATTCTCACTTTTCAACACTACGCACTGGCGTTTTGGCGTACATTGTTCCTACGCCACTGCAGACGTTCAAGAAACTGCATTGGTTGGAATTCTAGTGTAGTCTTTGTTGTGTGTAGAGTAGAGGGGATTAATCAATTTGAGACCACTGTGTTTTCATTTGGGTATCATTTGGTCTCCAGGCCAGCCTGCGTAACTCTGGAAGGTAACTCCTGAATAATTTGCTTTCTCGCTTTCTCTGTGGCTATTTGAAGGAGTGCTCTAATGCTCATTCCAAGCAAAAAGACCTAGAACAACTTAAGGGCAACATCCAAAGAGAAATCAAAAACATTCCAGCGGAATTATTATCAAAAGTGAAGAACCATGAAGCAGTAAGAATACAGGCTTTCGTCCAAATATGAGTTTACATTGATTATGTGGTGTGGTAAAAGGTTAAAGCATCAAAAAGGCAAGACTGAAATAAAAATGGTGTATTGGGGAGAAAACGAGTGTCCATTAAAATACAGGGTCTGTCGGCTGAACACCCTGTATTATCTTGCTATTTCACGTCAAGATAAAGAGAGACAAAAATGTGTTATATCGAACACCCTGTATTACAGCTTGCTATTTCAGGTCAAGATAGAGAGAGATGCAAGAAGTGTGTTTACCTCGATCAAAGTACCTCAGAATCTAGATGGATTTTGACAAACAAAGACGGTTAGTAAGAGAGGTGATTCTGAGGTCATCTCTGGACTTTGGGGTGTTCCATCCTCTTGTGTGATGTTTAAAACACTTTAATGTTAATAAAAATAAATGTTTATGTATCAATTCATTCTTCTGGTAACAATCGTTAGTTTGACGTCGGTATAGCAAGATATACTTATTCGAAACGCGTTCAAATATACTAAAGCTTTCTGGTCTCACAAGAGGTAAAGAAGAATCTCATGTATCTTATATTTTATAAAATTTGTACTAGAAGATACTTTATTGCAACAACACTTGAATTTCCACTTAAAAACTTGAAGCAAATTTGAAGCAAATACTGAGTTCTTTATATTACTTGTACATCTCATTATATCTCCAAATGACTTCGTCAACGTACAGTTGACGCGTCAACGTACAGATCTGATTTTTCATATACACAATGTAGAATTATTTGTTCAATTTAATCTTAAATTGTCCTAGAAAATGTAGTTTACAAACACATATTCTCAGAAAAATAACCCATTCTCTCAGACTGCATGGAAAAAATAACCAAACGAAATGTGAAAGACAACATTTCCCTTGGTTCGATTATGTGGGCCGATTCACTTAGAAAAAGTCCGAGTAGCACTCGAAAAAATGTTTTCGTAATTAGAAAGTTTAACCCTTTTCTCAGAGAATGCTGTTTTTTTACCATACACAAACTCGTATTTGTTTCCATCCAATTATTTTTTTAAGAATACTAACTACGAAATATGTTGACGCTGTACGCTGTCTCAAAGGTTAGGCGTATTCTCAAAAATCGAGAAGATTGCTATGATCAAAAATAGGCGAGCCATGTACATCTATATTTTCGAGTTATGACCTTGACCTTCTACTTTCCGATATGGTCTCAGGTACTCTGTTTTTGGATGAATTACACTACCAAATTATTTCCCTACGGCCTTTTTACCCAAACCATTTTTGAACACTCTGTAGACGCCCAACGCCTTTTTACCCAAACCCTGACGCACTTACGGAGCCTGGCTGTCATGTACAAAAGATCACGAGATCCATGATGGTACTAATCATATCACTGGTGATCCACTCGATTACACTGGTTACCAAAACGGTTCGGAATGTTCCAAAATGTCGGAACATCGAAGGTACGATTTTTCTCTTTTCCTCATTTCACACGTAGTAGGCAGAATTCCGACGACATTTTTTAACACAAACGTGTATCAGTATCATATGTTTAAGAAAATGTACGCACAAATAGTTCAAAAGACAAAAAAATCGTCGATTTAATTCTTCACTTAAGTTGCATAAACGGTTTTTCGAAAAACAGTTAGATCTGCACTTTTAACCAAAACCGTTTATGTAACTTAAGTGAGGAATTAAATCGACGATTCTGTTGTCTTCTGAGCTATTTTTTCGCAAGCATGAACATTTTCTAAAACATATGATACTGATATACGTTTGTGAGAACAAAAGTCGTGGGGATTCTGCCTACAACGCGTGAGAAATCGTACCTTCGACGTTCCGACATTTTGTTACCAAAACGAACCGTTTCGGTAACCAGCGTAATCGAGTGGATAACCAGTGCATATCATATTTCACTGTAATATAAATCGAACGCTAACATAGAATATAAATTTTTTCTAATAGGCTATTCATAAGAATGTTTTTATAAACATTCACATAATATCATATGCAGGCATAGTAACTGAAGCGACAGGTGTCTGAGGTGTGCCTTGCTTACGTAATTGTTGTTACGCGGAAAATGCCATATATTTATGGAAGTGCGGTAAGGTGAGTATGACATGCATTTGAATATGTCATGATATGTGGGATCGTTTTACAATTTGATCGTTTTTCATCTCTCAACGAGCAATTTTCAAATGATCTTAAAGATAGTGAATTTGTTCTGTTATTCTTCAAAGTTTCTATATTGGACATGATGATACGTATAACAGCACTCAAAAGTTATTTTTCAATAACGTGATATGGCTGTTCTGTTTCATAGCCCGAAGTATATGAGATACGACGTCAGATACTGTACATCACGGCGTAACAGTGCAATTGTTCATTTTACCGACAAAATGCAAAGATTTACGCGATAAATATGCGCAATGCTCCTCCAAGTAATTGCAAACGTTTTAATATTCGTGGAATCTTCTTAAAAACTTCAAGTTTTGTTCAGATTAATGTGCGCTTCAATACAATTCTATATTCAAAAAGGGTGTGTCACGATATACAGAATTAGAATCACCAGAAAGTAGACATTTCAAACCCTACCCGTTTTCTTCTTTGTCGCGCTTTTCGGCCCTGCGCTCTCGTTGTCGCACCGTCTTTCTAGACTCTTTCACAATGCCCCTTGTCATATTCAACTGATAAACACAGACGAGAAGATATTAAGGATTGTTAAATGCATTATTTTTATTTAGTTTTATTTATTTAAGGCAATGAATAATAAAGGAGAACATATAATACGCTAACGGCGTAACGTCTTATTTTGTAAAGGCTTCACTTGAGGTTGCGGTGATAAAACGATGTCTATCTCAATATATACTGGTTCAAATTAAATGAAATTAATTGTATGTAGTAAGGGGTATATTTAAAAGAACATGCTAACACATTGAAAAGTTTTGAATGTTTATCCCTTAGTTAGAAATATTTGAACTCAAAAAATGAAACGTAATTTTGTGAATTTTTCACATGGCTTCACTTCATATTTCTTTCAATTTATACTTCTTACAGACTGAATTTTAATCGAAATGATATAGTTTTTTGATAAAAATATAGAATATGATATGCCTTTCAGGAATCAAAAAAGAATAATTCACATTTCAAACGATTTAATGTTTAATTGATCAAAATATATATCTTGTTGGTACGAAATTCTGCCTGTCGACACTTTTTTTGCATAAATATAAGCGTTAAGTTAGCATTGTTATATTATGACGTCATCACACAGAATCTGTTTGTCTTTTTCAAAATGGTGAATTTAAATATTGTGAAAATTTGAGAAAGATCCGTTGGGAAATGAAAAAGTTATCTTCATTTTTCGTTTAAAATTAAAATCACTTTTCTTCAAAATGTTACAGTCGACACCCGGTTTTAGCATAGAAAGTCGCATAATACGGCTTGCGTGATTCTCATTTAAAAAGTCCCAAATCAGTTATTTGGAATTCTGATAAGCAAAATATTTCATGGACATACGTGTTCAACTGATGACGAAAAATTGTAGAAAAATATGATTTTGCTGTCGAGATATTGCGGTTTTAAAAGTAAGTACGCATTAAAAATGCAGTAAAATGCCACGATGTACAGTATCTGACGTCGTACCATGAGTATTTAAAAGCAATTTAAAGTGTAAATATTTCAATTTAAGGGTACTCATCTCTTACCTATACTGTAGCTGATGATTAGGTAACGTATTCACAGAGAAGATTTTACTCCATCGTCTTAAAGATGAATGTGCCGCTACAGCAAAACGCCTCAAATTGCCAGCTTCGCCGAGAAAAGGTTTGCTTTAAAGCGACACGTTCTTAGTTTAGCAATAAGAAAATATACTCGGCCACCAAGATTGTTGATAGCCTTAAAGTAAGTACACCCATAAACTTTACTTTGCGTGGGATTCGTTGTGATTCGATGGGGCAAGATCCCACGAAGTCCCATCAAGCCCCATCGAGAATGGACATGTTCATGAATTAAAAAAACGCACCTAACTTTTTTTAAAACCACATCGTTATCTTTTGAAAGAGCGAAATCTAATGTTTGAATCTGATTTCTTAGTTGTTAAGCGACAATCTGGTAAAAACTACATTCAATATGGCAAAAATAGCTTTGTAATGACACTTTTAACATATTTTTAGACTTTGTCTCTCTGTAATTCTTGTCCACTATACCATCAACGTCTTAAGACGATTAAATTACAAAATATCTCATTCGCGCATGTACCGGTGTAAAAGGGTAGGAGGTCCTATCAAATTATGGTCCTACTCTCCATTGATTGATATGGTGACCTAAATACAACTCTTTCCCTCATTATCTTATACGCAATCAGGGCCAGTAAGGGCCGTTAAGAAAGGGGACCATAATCCCTGGGGGACCATGATTTCTTTCACACCGGCCCAACATCAAAGGATCTCATCTTGTTTTTAATCTTCTTTATTACAGATTTTAACCAAACCTTCAGTTTTTCACTGAAAATATAATACACAAATCACTGTCATGATTGTGTCAGCTCCTCCAGGTTGACGCCTTTATAGACGACCTTTAATGTCATCTTAGTTGACGTCATTAATTTTTTCAACTTTATTAAATACTGCATGAAATGCAATTTTTTATAATATAATTTTACAGAAATTTTGAGTTGGCGGTGGGGGAAACACGTCACTTTCCTGGATCCCGGGCAAGATCCCACGGAGTCCTATCAAACCCCATCGAGAATGGACATGTTCAATCTTTGCATCGTGGGATTTCCGATCATGACGTGAGGTGTGAAGCCCAACAAAATGGGATTTAATTAGACTCCGCAGGGCACGACGGAATTTGATGGGACAAGTTGGGACTCGATAGGGTGGGATTTTGCCCTATTGATGTATACTAGGCTTTACAACTGACGAGCATTCATAGAAAAGTGATTTTCTGAGATTTTGAAAAAAATTTGAAGCAAGTTGAAAAAAGACCTTTTTGACCCTTTTTACCAGTCAGTCTAAACAGTATTTGTGAAGTTATTGGAAGTTTTAAGAATTTGTTAAATACGCCGATCGCCAACCACCAGCCGCCACCCCCCGCCACCCGCTGATCGCCAACCACCGTCACAAAAAACGGAGACCAAAACAATATGTCACCACTTTTTAGTGATGACATAATAGGATGCAACCAACGATAAGACCGACTTTACGTTCGGAAACAGAACCCAGAATAGAGTAGATTACTGACAAAATCTAGATTACTTCCTAAATTAAATGACGATTGGGTAATATCACAAAAGGAATTTTTTTCTCACCATACATTGTCATTATAAGAATATTGTATGAGCAGAAGTCATAAAAATTATATACGGTATACTACTTTAGTATATTTATTATAGTTTTTGAATAATATAAATACACATAGGACTTGTTTTTAAAATTGTATATTTTCAAGCTACAACAGTATTTAAGTACTAGAATAGTATCATTCTATGTCATGTTTTTGGGAAAAAGTCCGAGTTCTGACATTATTTCAAGATTATATTTAAATTACATGAATCCTGAACCGAATTAAAAATTGGACATCCCCTTTTCCAAATCCTATAAAATTGGACATTTCTGTATCTAAAATCTTCAAAAGGTTCTATCTGCACCCCGGAATAGCCTGACAACAGTCACAAATGACGATCATAATCGTCGCTTCAACTGTTTAATCACTTGGTCCTCATTTCTGATCTGATCTGATATCTCAATTCCTTTTCAATAATAAAGTGGGGATCATAAGCAAAACATTGACATGTTCCAACATGTTCTTTCCAAAATTTCCCAATGCACATTTATATCAGCGTTGACCAAGTCGGTCTCTTTTACTTATCTTGATTTCTAGATTAATTCAATATCAGATAAGTAAAAAAATACCGACTTGGGCAAGGCTAATTTATATCAACATTACTATTGTCAATACAATAGTTTTGAAATCTCACACATGCAGGTACAATAGTACAATATGCATAAAGCGATAAAACTAAAAGGTTCATATAGCACTATAGCAGTAATCTCATCCTTATATACAGGGTGATCTAGAAGTAACGTAAAAGATGTTGCCATTTCAATGCTACTGGACCAATTTTTCGTGAAACTTGGAACAGATGTTTCCCAAACATTACTGAGTGTATACTGAAATATTAAGATTCTCCTGTTTTATTGATTGATTTTTAGGTTACTTAATGTGACGGGCGAGTTATTTGTTTTAGTAGAAAATGGAATGAAAAATTTAATTAAGACAACATTAATGTTAGTTTTAAACACTTTATTTATTAAAACCATGAACATTCAATTGCTCAATTATTATATAGAGATTTTTTTCTTTTGCAAAATTAAATTTGCCTCGAAGACGTCACATCAGGTAACCATATACAGGAGTTTCACGAGAATTTCTCACAATAGGCTAAATAGATGAAAATAATAGGCAAAATTTGGGGAAATCATAAATTTAACATGGAAAAGTCGCTAAAAAAACAACAGGCGATTTTGTGAAAACAACTGGTGAAAATTGCCTGTTTTAAAACTCAGCAATGTTTGGAGAGCATCTGTACCACGTTCCAAGATGATTAGTCAAATAATACTGAAACGCCGACGTTACTTCTGGATCATCCTGTAAGTAAATAACTCTAAAATATGTTTTATTCATGCTGATGTGTAAAAAAGGCAATTAATTGATAATTTCTACTTGAACATTTTTTCAAGCTTCAATAATTACAGGAGATTGGATTTTGACATAGTGATTTGTCCTGGGAGTACTGGAATTTTTACCAAACAAGTTTGCCTAGTAGCCTTAATGTCAAAGCATCTGCTTCTTGCCTAAAATTTAATCATCTTTAACAAGAGTCACATATTATACACTCTAAAACTAATGCTATGTTTTTGCATAAATTCCTGGGGATCAATTTTTCCTTCCGCAAAGCTGTTAAATTCTGCTTCTCTCTGTCTTAACAAACATTCCATTTTGTACACATTAAATTAGCCAAAGCTAACATTATGTTTTTGCATAAATTCCTGAGGGTCAATTTTTTCCTTCAGTATCTCCTTGACTTTACTAAAATCACTGGATACATGAGTTTTTCCACTTGCAACGAGGGTATATGCTCGCTTCAGCTCATTTTTTGTATGGCGCATATTCCTCCTGAGAGCTTTGTTATATTTTGAAGGTATCTGTTTATACAGGCGACAGTATGTGCTCAGCTGATCCTGAATCTCTTCCAACAGACTGGGGTTTTCTTGATTGGGTAGTGATTGTGCTTTGGTGATCTTTGCAACTGTTTTCACTGTCAACCCAAGCGTTTTCTTCTTACCATTTGTGTGTACATGTTGATCCAAGAGATGGCTCCTTGCATTGAAAAAATCGTTGATAAACTTTTTCTTGCAATACGGACACTCAAAGATGAAGATTGAATCTTTTGATTCTTTGTAAGGTAGATGATCAGGGAACTTTTTGTAATGATTTTTTAGTATCTTCAGTTTTGGGAATTCTTGCTCACATTTAGTACATATTGGTGAAGTTCTATCGGCTTTAATGAGGCATGTCTGTTTCTGCTTCAGTGGGCATATGCTGTAATATCCCTGGACGCCACCATGTACATCTGTGTAGTGTTGGCCACATACAAATATGTCACTATAAACATAAAAGCACTCTGGGCAAACAACGACCAACGATTCACAGTTTGATGTTGTGTTTTTTATTGCGAGTTTATTACGCACGTTGAGAAGTATCCAATTTTCCTTAGTTTTACCTTCCCCTTTGCGAGCCTTGTATTGGCTTGCAGAAAAGTGTAGCTTTGTCTTTAAATGCTGGTCCATTTCTTTGTAGTGTCTTGTCATGTGGTCACAAAAGTCGCATTTATATACATCACAAATTTTATGTGTTGGTCCATTTAGAGTGACATGTTCAGTGTCATTTTCTTCGAATGTTTCATCACTCTCTTCATCAGCATCATCGTCTTCTTTGAGCTCACCATCTTCTAAGTCTTTGGACCTTTTAGGATTTTTATTCAGAGCCTCGGGTGTTATGACTTTTCTTTTGCGACTATCACTTTTTTCTGGTCCTTCAGCTTTGGTATTTGAAATAATAGAGATATTTTGACTGTTTGTGCCAGGTATACCATGATGAAAATGTTCACTATAATCCACTCCATCCCCCTTGTCCCAATTTCCATTATTATAAGTTGATGGTGCACCAGCTTTATATTTTGCAGCTTCCATCGCAGCACTGCCTTGTATACGCAAATCATGTATGAGTACGCCTCTTGCTGCTGCAAGGTCCTTCTTTGGATAAGGTCCAGAGTAACTCTCAGATATTCTCTCTGAGGGAATACTTGTGTCAAACTTTATATGTTTAGGTTTTTGTCGATTCCAGTTCTTGCGGAACGCCATGTTTATATCTGAAACAAACAAGAAGATGTGTTTTTTAATTATCATTAAATAAAGCTTTTAATTTTGAAAATTAAGTTAATATAGTTGGATGAACAGACCTTTTTCATATTGAATGAATTAATGCTTTTAGAGGGGGCAGAAAGCCGTTTCTCGAAACGTATCATTATTAACGAATCGTTAATAGTGAATAGTTGATTCGTTTCTATGGACATCCCATCGTTTATGGAAGACCCCCATTCGTACTCATAAATCCAATCATGGATAACGAATTGCTAAAAATCATGATGTCATCGCGAATCGTTAACTTTCGAGAAACGTAAAAATCATTATGAACAATTGAATTAACGATTCGTTAATAATGAAACTTTGGAGAAACAGCCTCCAGCTTTTGCCAAAGAGGGAGTTCAAAGATTGGCCCAAAATCACTTTAAAAATGTTCAAGGTGGTAAAAAACTGCATGATTCTAAAAGAATTTTGGAAAGGGGGAGGGGATACAGGCCTGGCAGGTTTCAGGTTGCAGTAGGCATGGTACTCAATAAGTGCAGGTCAGCCAGTTTTAGATTGAGGTTACCAGAACTAAATATTCTTGAGGGGATTCAGAACTAAGTCTCTTGTGAGACTGTACATGAAAAAGAACCGAAGATTGTTAAATGAGTCTGAAAATACATATTAATAACTAATGTTTGAGTGCTGCAGGTGATTACCTGGACCCAAGTTGAAGTTCAAAGTATGGGGTAACTTCGTCATGAGGCCCCTTCAACCACTGGGTTATTTCGACTATCGCCAATAAATCACATTTCCAAAGTTGGCCATCTAGGATTATGATTTCACCAGTTGGAAATTTTGATTTTTCCCTAAGTTCTTCGCCAGCTAAAATGTCACTCGACTTTTTTGTGATTATGAGTCAAAGAATGCATTCTTGAGTTTCAAATGGACTTCTGTTAACTTGAAACCATCTTCTAATTTATTCCACTTACCTACCTTTTATTGTTTCTCCAAATATATTCTTTGAAAATCGGATTTTAAGGGTGTTAATCAGGGTTTGTGAAATAATTAGGATATGGTTTCAAAATTATGCACATGACAATATATGACTACTAAATGCAGGCAGGGACTTTTAATTGCCAAAAAGTCGAGTGACATTTTAGCTGGCGAAGAACTTAATAAAGCAGCTCGGAATGTCAAAATAATCCTAGGGCCAAAGTAACCCTAGGACTAGGACATTTTTCTATGGAGACTTCAATCTACAGTACAATATCAATAACATGTGGGCTACATCTGAGAATGTATAACAGAATCATATCCAGAAAAGAAAAATTTATCAAAAAACAACTAAAAATTTGACCGGAAGTGCACTCAAAACTGCTATTTCCATTAAAATCTGGTGAAAAACATCTTGAAATATTACTAAACATGCGCTGTGATTAAGAATCTATCATATGAAATGCGTAATACTTACACTATCAAATGGGGAAGGCAAGAAATGCCGAAATACCGATAATTTGGGGTTGTGTGCTCTCAGTTATTTAACCGGAGCTGCGAGTTGTAACATTCTGGTAGTCTATTTAAAGTTTAGCTTCATTCTGAAAATCACTTATGATAATAATACATCTTTGATTGAATGTTATGAGGCTAAAAAGATACAAATGAAATGTATGTGATTAAATAATATAAAATACAAATTTATGAAATCTATAGATTACATCTATTACCAAAATGTTCAGCTCTTGACACACCCCTTTCAGAAAAACAACAACAATGGAGATGTTCAAACGTGGCTCACTTTTAGTGTCAAAATCACTATTTACGAGCGGCCGATGCTTACAAAATGGTGTCAGGCGTGTGAAGAAGAAACAGTTGTACAATATTCGATATGCATCATCTGCACAAGTTGTTTTGACTTCTACTAAAATACCCGAATTTAATGGGGTTCAAAACCTCAAAACTCACCAAGATTTGCATGAATTCAGCTTGAAAAATCCTGAAGACTTTTGGGGCAAATTAGCAAGGAGCAGACTGGAATGGTTTAGCGACTTTGATCGGGTGCAAGAGACTGATATGACAAAAGGACTTATTTCATGGTTCCTCAATGGAAAGCTTAATGTTTCAGGTACATATGCCCTGTGGGGGAAGTTTGAAAAATATTTAAGGACAGGGTGCATGATGGGAAATTTTCTGCATTCCTCAATTGAGTCACATGTTATTTTTCAAACAAGAATAACTCCTTCCCCACATTGTCTACATCTTTCAAGTTTGCACAAAGAGTGCAGTTATGTGCCTAGAAAAGCCTTGTGAGAAGGTTTGCTTTGTAAAATGTATAAAAAATGAGAAAATACAGTGAAAAAAAATTCTGAAAATTTTCTGATTTTTTTCACGGAATTTTCTTATTTCTTATACACTTTATCAAAACATTCTTCTCACAATTCTTTTCTAGGCACATAAGTGCACTCTTTGTGCAAAACTGGAAGATATAGAAAATGTGGGGAAGGAGTGATTCTTGTTTGAAAAATAACATGTGACTCAATTGAGGAATGCAGAAAATTTCCCATCATGCACCCTGACCTTAACTCCACTATTATGGCCAATTATGGGTGTACCTGGATTCATCCATACAAACTCTGAAATTGTTCATCATCTTTGATGAATTATGGTATGCGTGGATAATCCTGGATGTCCATGCTCCAGATATGGTACAAGTGACTGCGCTTGACTGCATTGTATGCTGTATCTTAGAATCATAATCATAGGCAATTTTAGAGGAATAGGCTATTAACATTTCTTCACAGTATTTAATTTAATTTGTATTATTCAATTTTATTATGTCCCCACCACATAGTGTGGGGCCATATTGTCGGCCTAGGAGCGTCCGTCCGTCCGTCCGTCCGTCCGTCCGTCTGTCTGTCCGTCCATCTGTCCATACGTCCGGGAGTTTTCTCCAAAACTGCTACAGATATCACCTTCAAATTTTCAGGGATAACTTATGAGTGCATACAGATGTGGATGAAAAAATTTTAACTCGATACCTACTTCCTGTCGGCCATTTTGAAGTCAAATGCTAAAATCCTTGTCTGCAAACTTTAAGAAAAACGGCTTCTCAGTTGCTTTTAAAACTTTAACATCTTGTTCAGCTCACTTCATTCTAGATCTGATTAGGTTTTGGACCTGTTAGCTCAGTCATGTCAGCCATTTTGAATGTCTTAAGAAAAGTGAGCACACGATAATACTTTGTATAATATTGAATGGTGTTTTTGAGTTTTCATACTTTAACTATTTAGTAGCTTTATAAATAATTTCAGATCTACTTTGTTGTAAAAGCCTATGTTATTGTTAACAGTAGTAATATGTGATAATTTTGTAAGAAGAAATCAGCAAAAACACATAATCACTTTTTTATTGTCGGCCATTTTGGATTTTTCCGTCCTAAAATCTTGTCTGTGAAGTCTTGTCTACGTGTTTTCAGGTGAACCGTTTGGTGGATCAATTTCAAATTTTCAGGGATGATTCTTAGTATAAAAATCTAGATCTGATTTGTTTTTTGGCATTCTGGGTAAATGTCAAGGCAGCCATTTTGGATTTTCTGTCCTAAAATCTTGTCTGTAAAGTCTTGTCTACGCGTTTTCGGGTGAACCGTTTGGTAGATCAATTTAAAATTTTCAGAGATGATTCTTAGTATGAAAATGTAGAACTGATTAGTTTTTTGGCATTCTGGGCAAATGTCAAGGCAGCCATTTTGGATTTTCTGTCCTAAAATCTTGTCTGTAAAGTCTTGTCTATGCATTTCCAGGTGAACCGTTCTGTAGATCAATTTCAAATTTTTAGGGATGATTCTTAGTATGAAAATCTAGATCTGATTAGTTTTTTGGCATTCTGGATAAATGTCAAGGCAGCCATTTTGGATTTTCCGTCTTAAAATCTTGCCTGTAAAGTCTTGTCTACGAGTTTTTAGGTGAACCGTTTGGTAGATCAATTTCAAATTTTCAGGGATGATTCTTAGTGTGAAAATCTACATCTGATTAGTGTTTTTGGCATTCTGTTTTCTAGTTAACTGTGTGACGGATCAATTAAAATTGTGTTGGTAAAGTCTTGTCTACTCATTTTCAGGATAACCATTTGATGGGATCACCCATTGGTGGGGACATTTTGTACACATTTGTGTTCTTGTAATAAATTACCTTATTTCTTCTTACAGTGAATTGTGTAGACCGCCACATGAGGGAAGATCCCAACAGAGTTGCTTTGCTTTGGGAGAAAGATGAGCCGGGATGCCATCAAGCTGTTACATACAAGTAATATTGATATTTTACAGTACAGCAAGTAAACACTTATGTACGAGAAATAAGTACTGCTTTACTGTAAAGTACATGTACTACACTGTAATTTGAGTATCAGGGAAATGATTGATAAGTGAATCAAAGGTACAGTACAATGTTTAATATAACTGAAATTCATTGCATGCGATTTCCAGAGAGCTGTATGACATGATGAACAAGATTGGGAATACACTGAGGAGCCATGGGGTTAGGAAAGGAGACAGAGTGGCAATGTATATGCCAGTCTCACCCTATCTGGTAGCCTCAATGTTAGCCTGTGCCAGGATAGGAGCCATACACAATGTTATATTCGCTGGGTTTAGTGCTGAAGCTTTGGCTACTAGGATCAATGATGGTAGGCTATTTACTATTTACCCTTACTTTACTCGGCATTGTTCGCTGTGTATCGATGGGGTATTTGGGGGGTGCACCCCAGTTGTCCGAAACCCAGTTGTCCGAAACCCAGTTGTCCGAAACCCAGTTGTCCGAAAGCCAGTTGTCCGAAACCCAGTTGTCCGAAACCCAGTTCTCCGAAACCCATTTTTCCGAAACCCAGTTCTCCGAAACCCAGTTGTCCGAAAAATTTAGTCATACTTTACCAGATAAAGGGGGACGCACCTCAAGCCAGTTTCATGTCATGTATTTGGCAAAATTAATGGCATGGATGCATTCTGATGTATAGATCTCTCTCTCACTTTGAATTGCATCCATTACACGGCGTTACCAAAATGACAGGAACGGGGGATTTATTTTACATTGTGATTCTAAAAAAGGTCATCAAAACACAATATATATTACGGAACAGTTGATCTTATCTTATTCAATATATTTTATATAGGCAAAATAAAATGAAACATTTTGAAACCGATAAAATAAGTTAACGCATAAAACTTTAAGAATAAACAGTACACATATTACGTTGTCAAAATGTTTCGTCGCATTTAATTTCTTAGTCTCTGTCTCTTATCAAATCGTAAAATGTAAAAGAACAAAACATTCTAAACGTAATCACTTGGGATAAACTGGAAACGAAGACAGGCTGTCCTCGTATCAAATTGGATGTTCTCCAATTCGCAAGAAGTTTCATTTTCGCCATGTACTCACTTCATCTTTTTGAATTTAATCTCTATTTCTCGAACAGAGTACCTAAATGAAGAATAATTTTTGGTTTCAAAAGATGTACACGACGCCAACTTTACTAAATAAACGCCTAGTAGGCTCATTTGCGTGAAAAGCCGGTAGTTGTATTTATACACTCCCCTCCATAAGTTTGGCAACCTTAGCTCCCCCATTGAACTAGGTGTTAAAGCCTCTTTACGTTTGAATTTTTATTTACGATGAAATAGCGTATAATATTGATGGAAACGTAACTTTACTTTATTTCCAATACCTCCTAATTTTCTAGATTTTTTTCCTCCATAACAAGAGATCGAAAATTGAGGATAAATTTGATGAATTTTTTAAAATCGTCATTCCCGTATAATCCAAGGGGAAATAGAGAGTTCGGGGCAAATCAGAATCTTTTCAGTAAAAGATTCAGCAAAATTTTTTTGGTATAAAAAATTGAATTGTCTGACTTTTTTGTTCACTAAGTTTTAATTTATTTGATGAATACTAAATTTATAGCGCTTCAAAGTCATTTTTGAAAATAATTTTTCGACTCCTGTGTTATTTCAATGGGAGAGTTTTCTTGAAAACCAATTTTGACTTTAAAGCCCTGTAACTTTGTTGAACCTGAAGAAACATATCAATTCTTTGTTAAATAAAGTTAGCAAATTCAATTGCCTGCCTTACTCATATTTTGCAAGGACTTGGATGGATGGATATTCTGTCATATGACGTGCGGTAAATCTACCATTTCCCATTGGATGACATGGGAATGACGATTTTCAAAAAGTCATCAAATTTATCATCAATTTTCGACCTATTGTAATTTAGGAAAAAAATTGATAAAATTTGAAGGTATTGGAAATAAAGTCAAGTTACGTTTCCATCAATATTATAAGTTATTTCATCGCCGGTTAAGTAAATAAAAGTTCAACTTATGGAGGTGAGTGTATCTTCTATTGACGGAGGATAATGTTTAAAGGGGCTACAGTGCCTGTGCGTAGGAAAACTACGCTTGCCTTGGGGACTCCTACGGCGTATCCAGTTTTTCACACGCCGCAGGGTCGCCGTATAGAAATTATAACTCGGAGTTATAATATTTGTTCATTTCTGAGGTCCCGTAGAAATCAACTGGCTCAACAAGATTGAATCATTATTTGTCAATGTTTCACGATCACTTTTCATTTGATATTACATCCTAGCACTATGAATAACATTTATAAATTGCCCTGATGTAAATAAAATGAAAAAAGTATTATTTATCAACAGAAATTTAAAATTCACCGTGCGGCTGCCGTGGGAAGTCCTATTGATCCTCATAAATTATCCCCTACTCATACTAAGTTAAAATGTGCCCATCGTGCGCCTAATGCTAATGGCGCTGTCACACTGGTCGTGTCCCGTCCCGTCTCTCAACGTACAAAGCATTCAGGCCAAAATTTAAGGAATAAGCTATAGTGAGCTGTTTCAGAACGCCGTCTGAAACGCCTTCTGATTCTGAATCCACTGTATTCATTGGACGGTGGGAGGTCGTCCATGCTTACACTTTCAGTATCTGACCCTATTATCACACCAAACTAGTTCTGACTACGCTCTCGAGAACGGGCTTAAACTGTGTGGACGGATTGGAAGTACTTAGAACCGTTTGGGGTCTACTTGCCTACTCGAAAGGGTAGTTCCAGAATTTCCACGTGGTCATCACTTTCTGCAATCACGCGGTCTTCGACCGTTAATTGGAATTTTTGACCTACCAGATGCTTGAAAATCAAGGATTGCGAGTCTGATATTGCACCGTTTTTCTTCCATTATACCATTAAAAGCAAAACAAAATTGCATTTCTGCCAGTGCATTTCTTTATTGTAAAGAGTCTCTCGTTCTAGCAGCATTTTGGTCCCCACTCCCCAGCTGTTAGAAGGCCTTCTTACAGCTGGGGACCAAAATTACGCTGGAAGTAGGAACTCTGTTTAAGATAATAACGTACCATCAGAAAGAGATTTTTGTCATGCTTTGAATGGAACAAGTTTGAAGAAAAACGGTGCAGTATGAGACTCGTAATTGATTTTCAAATATCCGGTAGGTCAAAAATTCAAATTAACGGTCGAAGTTAGGACCGCGTGGCGACGTGGGGCAAAGGTTGAACTGTCTCAGAATGTATTGGGAACGAGGTAGAAATAAAGAATTCATATGAACGAGTCATGCAAGATACTAAAGAGATACAAATGCATTTTGATACTCAGTTTTTGGGCTATTAAAACTCCCTGTCTGCATTGAGTATAGTTATTTATTGTCCGGTGTATAATTTTGAAACATTATCCTAATTTTTCACAAAACTTTTTCAATGATTCTGCAATAGTTAATGGTTGACATCTATGGCACACTAAAAACGAATTTTTTTATGCAGGGTACGTGCATGATACAGATCAAATCTTGGCTCTACTACAAACTATTACACACTTACTTCAACAGTTCAATATATCGCAAAAACACAGTTTTGATTTTGAACAATATCACCAATGGGAGAAATTCTTAAATCTAAATGTTTGGAAAGGAATACGTTTCTACTAAAACATACAAACCTCTTATATTATGATGAAAAAAGGATAGACATCTGATATGTATATATGCCACATATATAAGTTATACGAAATGAGCATATTTTATTGATTTATCGAAAATTTGGACGAAATCTTAACAATGGGTGGTACTGAACAACCAAAATCTTCTTTTTAGATATTTTTCAGGGTAGAAATATTATCAATTGATATTGGAAAACATATTGATATTGAGAAAAGGGAATGAAAAAATTATCAAATGAATATATATAATTGTCACGGACGTCCATACGTTATTCGAATGAGATAGATATTCCTTTCGCCAGAATATTCTCTTCGACTGTGATAATTGTCTAAAATGTTGGCGGCAGTCTTGAATTTTCACCAAGAAGGAGTGCGATTCGTGCTGGACAATGCGGTTCAAAATTTGTAGAATGTCCATATAAGTCTATGTGTCGAGAATCTAGTAAGAATATATATATGATCGTGAACTTTAGGACCCATTATTGACCGGGCTAACCGATGTCAACGTGATACCAATGTTATGCTGTCCTGATTCGCGAGGTTGCGACAAGATTCGTTACTAAGAAATTTAATTTTTTAATTTTCGGAGAACTGGGTTTCGGAGAACTGGGTTTCGGACAACTGGGTTTCGGAGAACTGGGTTTCGGACAACTGGGTTTCGGACAACTGGGTTGACCCCGTATTTGGGCAATATTTTTGGCCAAAAAGACCTGCTTTTTAAAACCCCCATCGCCAAAAATAACTCTCACATTTTGCATTGTGCCACTTGAAATCTACATGAAATCAGCTATAGGGCGATGGCACCAGTATAAACATTGCAGGAATATGATTTGTCTTTTATATTTTATTTTTGATAGTAAATTAAATCGTTTGCTAGTATGCGAAAAAAAAAAATTTAATCATATAACTCAATGCTTGATATGTTGGCGCTTTAATGCACCTGTGTACTAGCCTTTGAGTTTGGGCTCCCACCCTCATTCAACATGTCGAAAAGATCCTCGTGCTTCGTCCACAATTCATTGATCCCTGGGCTTAAATCCGTTGACACTTACATTTGTCAGTACATGATTAGAAATAAGAAATAGTCCCATGTCATTCTAGCTGCTGCAGAGACTGTGATCACCGCAGACCAAGGTTTGAGAGGTGGCAAAATTATTGAACTAAAGAAGACGGTTGATGAAGCTGTTTCCCGGTGTGACTGTGTTAAGAGAGTGTTTGTTACACAAAGGACAGGGAATGATGTATCTAGGACAGATCTTGATTTTTCACTTGAGGAGGTAGGATTGTGTTCTTAGTAAATATGTCACCACCAGAATTGGTGACATATTGTTATAGTCTCCAACATTTTTGTGAACGATGTTCGGCGGTTGTGTTTGGCAGTTGGCATTTAGTGTCTGTATTACTTGCATTGTTTATTCATGTAACCAGGATCTGAGAATAAGTGAATTAAGTGTAAATAGGTCAGAGGTAAAGTATAGTCCTGTATTCACCCCTAAAAAGTGCTTAGTTGAGCATTGAGACAAAAGGGATATTGCATAAAACTTTACAATGTCTTCTAGTATTTGGGACATAATTTTCACAGTTTTATTTCTGTTTCATTGACATTTTGCAATCTGTTTCATAATTTTGATGGTTCTAAAAGGTTTGACAATGAATAAACAATGCTTTCAGAGCTTCAAGGTCATTTTTTCTGAGGGATTGATCATTCTGTATACATTGTTTTTACAGGAGATGGCAAAACAGCATACTGAATGTGACCCTGAACCTATGGACAGTGAAGACTTCTTGTTTATGTTATATACCTCAGGATCAACAGGGAAGCCTAAAGGGATTGCTCATTCTCAAGCTGGTTATTTATTATATGCAGCTTTGACACATCAGGTATGTGTAATCTACCCTTTGCCAAGGACACTACCCTCTGAGTAAGAGTAATCAATTTAAAATATACATGTAGCCAATCAGAAAGCACTACAGATCTATACATGTACTAATAAGTTTTTTTAAACTTTTAAAACTTTAAGCAATGACAGACTATGATTTGCTTGGGATTTGTCAGAGCTTATATTTTGTGGGGGATTAATAGGAATAGGAGTCAAAGGGTAAATACTAGAATACAGAATTCAAATTCATTAAACTGAAAATCTGGCTGAGAGTTTTTGATCACTCAATTGATAAAACAATTTCATTGTTCAGTTAGGATTTTTCATCCAGTTGACAATTCAAAAAATTATATTATTGCAACTAGTCGAAAATTTGCTCCCAGATACGATAATCTCTGACCCTCTGTGTTTCTCTCCAGTTAGTATTTGACTGTCATCCAGGAGATGTATGGGGCTGTGTGGCAGATATAGGGTGGATTACAGGGCACAGTTATGTGGTATATGGGCCACTCTGTAATGGGGTCACCAGTGTGCTGTTTGAGAGCATCCCAACCTATCCTGATGCAGGTTAGTATAATGTAGTTGAAGAAAATAATTTGTTAATGCCAATCTGAGGATACTTGATTTTGTCTTTTTCGTTGTGAACATGTTGAACCCAAGGGAGAAAATTCCCGTGTTCTTCCAGCCTCACACTCATCAGAAAATTTCCCCCTTGGGTCTTATTCATGCAGAGGCAAGCCCAATAATATTCCCAAATCTTGGGAAAATTGCCCAAATTTTCAAAGATTGTCCCAAAAATAATGGGTCCCAAACTTCAAGTAGTGGGCTCATACTTTCGAACAGTGGGTCCACATTTTCAGTAAATTTTCCCAAATCTTGAAATAATGGGCCCAAACTTTCAAATAATTAGTCCAATTAAGTTTTTAATAATTGGTCCAAATTCTCAACAAACAGATCTTCCCTTGATTCAATCTGATGTGAGTTCTGCTATTGTAAATATTGTATGTGGCTTTCCTTTATCCTCAAGTATGAAATATTCACCTTTTTTGTACATAGTTACTTTGACCTGCATATCGACATGTTAACATCTATATTAATGTCATTTTTATGAGAATATGCATCGTTTATTTTTTATTTATGATCTAAAGATTTTACCTCAACATTTCTTTAACCATTAACAATTGTTTATAACTGGTACAACTTGTAACTATTTCTCTTATAAATCAGAATAATTGGCTAATAAAAAGACAGCTTTTTCAAATGGCTATTTGACCTGGGGGTTATAAGTAAAGTTGTATTTCTAAGATCATGTTTAGATTTACCCTAAGAATCTATGAGCTTCTTCAAAGATAGCCTGGACTTATCTCAGGTTGACTGGGGTTATCTAAAAAGACTCTATTTTTAGTACAGTATAAAGAGAATACCCTTACATATTTTGGCACGAATTGTATAAGATAACTTTTTCAATTTTGGAAACACCTTCCTTGAATTATATAGAGATCTACAAAATTAAATGTTCATTTTGTAATTGGTAATTTTCTGTAATTTTTTGAAAGCAAAATATAGATTTTTTTGGGAGGAGGGTATGTTTGGATAATTTCGGACATATTAGTTCGTTTACTTTGAATATTGCTCAGAGATTCTACCTTTCATGCCTTTAAGGTCAAGTTTTTGTATATTTATCTCTCTAGATAGGAAAACCATGAGTTCAACATGTATTAGTACTGCTATAAGTGCTATAAGTTTTGAAATCATTTTGACCTTTAACTCTTTAGTCAGATTTAAGAACCCTTAACACTTATGGCTTATGCTTGTGTTATGCAAAACTGAAGTTTATTTGTTTCCTGATGTCACTTGAAGGGTTATGATACTACCTTTGCTTGATTTTAAAATTTAAAAAAAGTCATTATTCAAAACTCACTAACTAACTAATACTTTGCAACATGCATGTAGGTAAAAGGTTTGATTGATGTCTGGGTGTCTAGGTGGGTGGGCATAAATCATGTCTTCAAAATTCCATCAAAACCACGTATCCATTAACTTGAAATGATTACAGATGCAAGAACAGACTGTAACAAAATCTAATTTAGGCATGCTGGGTAAATTATGTGGTGGGCATTTTGGATTTTTGATAAAAAAGTATAATATTTATATTTAATTATTTATCACCTGCCTTTGTTGGAATTTATCATCCCCCATGTTTTTATAATTCATCATCCCCCGTGTTTTTATAATTCATCATCCCCCATGTTTTTATAATTCATCATTCCCCTTGCAATTTGTAGGTCGTTACTGGGAGACAGTTGAGCGATTGAAGATGACCCAGATATATGTGGCCCCAACTGCTGTCAGGCTATTGCTCAAATCTGGGAATAGCTTTGTCACTAAATATGACAGGTCTTCACTCAGGTTGCTGGGGTGTGGTAAGTTTGAAATAACTTTGTCACTAGATCTGACAGGTCTTCACTCAGGTTGCTAGGCTGTGGTAAGTTTGAAAAAGTTTTGTCACTAAATACGACAGGTCTTCACTCAGGTTGCTGGGCTGTGGCAGGTTTGAAATAGCTTTGTCACTAAATATGACAGGTTTTCACTCAGGTTGCTGGGCTGTTGTAAGTTTGAAATAACTTTGTCACTAGATATGACAGGTCTTCACTCAGGTTGCTGGGCTGTGGTAAGTTTGAAATAACTTTGTCACTAGATCTGACAGGTCTTCACTCAGGTTGCTAGACTGTGGTAAGTTTGAAAAAGTTTTGTCACTAAATATGACAGGTCTTTACTCAGGTTGCTGGGCTGTGGTAAGTTTGAAATAACTTTGTCACTAAATATGACAGGTCTTCACTCAGGTTGCTGGGCTGTGGTAAGTTTGAAATAGCTTTGTCACTAAATATGATGACAGGTCTTCACTCAGGTTGCTGGGCTGTGGTAAGTTTGAAATAGCTTTGTCACTAAATATGATGACAGGTCTTCACTCAGGTTGCTAGGCTGTGGTAAGTTTGAAAAAGTTTTGTCACTAAATATAAAGACAGGTCTTCACTCAGGTTGCTGGGCTGTGGTAAGTTTGAAATAGTTTTGTCACTAAATATGACAGGTCTTCACTCAGGTTGCTGGGCTGTGGTGAGTATGAAATGGCTTTGTCACTAAATATGACAGGTCATCACTCAGGTTGCTGGGCTGTGGTAAGTTTGAAATAGTTTTGTCACTAAATATGATGACAGGTCTTCACTCAGGTTGCTGGGCTGTGGTAAGTTTGAAATAGCTTTGTCACTAAATATGATGACAGGTCTTCACTCAGGTTGCTGGGCTGTGGTAAGTTTGAAATAACTTTGTCACTAGATATGACAGGTCTTCACTCAGGTTGCCGGGTTGTGGTGAGTATGAAATAGCTTTGTCACTAAAAACGACAGGTCTTCACTCAGGTTGCTGGGCTGTGGTAAGTTTGAAATAGTTTTGTCACTAAATATGATGACAGGTCTTCACTCAGGTTGCTGGGCTGTGGTAGGTTTGAAATAGCTTTGTCACTAAATATGACAGGTCTTCACTCAGGTTGCTGGGCTGTGGTAAGTTTGAAATAGTTTTGTCACTAAATATGACAGGTCTTCACTCAGGTTGCTGGGCTGTGGTAAGTTTGAAATAGTTTTGCCACTAAATATGACAGGTCTTCACTCAGGTTGCTGGGCTGTGGTAAGTTTGAAATAGTTTTGTCACTAAATATGACAGGTCTTCACTCAGGTTGCTGGGCTGTGGTAAGTTTGAAATAGTTTTGTCACTTAATATGATGACAGGTCTTCACTCAGGTTGCTGGGCTGTAATAGGTTTGAAATAGCTTTGTCACTAAATATGACAGGTCTTCACTCAGGTTGCTGGGCTGTGGTAAGTTTGAAATAGTTTTGTCACTAAATATGACAGGTCTTCACTCAGGTTGCTGGGCTGTGGTAAGTTTGAAATAGTTTTGTCACTAAATATGACAGGTCTTCACTCAGGTTGCTGGGCTGTGGTAAGTTTGAAATAGTTTTGCCACTAAATATGACAGGTCTTCACTCAGGTTGCTAGGCTGTGGTAAGTTGGAAAGATAGTTTTGTCACTAAATATGACAGGTCTCCACTCAGGTTGCTTGGTAATTTGAAATACATTGTAGCTTTTGCTACTAGCGTTTAAAATCGTATTGTCTACTATAGGACAGAAAACCATTTAAGCCATAAAATCCATTAGGATCTGTCAGGTTTGTAACTGAGCTGCTTTGTAATAAGCTCATTTCTGATGGAGACCGTATTCTGATTGGATTGATTTTATATTTTGTAGTTGGTGAGCCATTGAACCATGAAGCATTTGAATGGTACCATGATGTAGTAGGGGAGGGGAGGTGTCCATTGGTTGACACATGGTGGCAAACAGGTATAGCACTATTATACTTATTTTCAAAACTGCACTGTAAACTTTGCAGTTTTGCACCAATTGAGTTTGATCAGATTAGTATATTAAATGAAGTATATCAAAGTGAAATCAAAAATGTTAAAAGCATTTAAATGAGCAAGGGCTGCAACAGTTTTTGGCTTACATAGTGACCCTATGGTTCCCCTGTCTGTCAATCCATCTGTCTGACAGTCCGTCTATTTATTCATCCTTCTGTCCATGTAGTGGATAAATGAAATCCAAAATATCACAATCTTCGCAATGCACAATTTTGTATCATTTATAACTGTTCCTAAATCACCATATGAGCCAACCAAATGGTGTCAAAATATTATGTGTTTTCTGTGTTCCCCCTAGTATTCATTATATTCTTCCAAACAACTTGACGAATATATTATTGGAAGGTAATGGAAGCTAGTGGCATTTTCATGGTAAATGCTAATACATGTATATCTACAATGATGATATGATAACCATCAGACTTAATGACAGTCGCAGCTCTTCTTACCACTGTGAGCTGAAAATGAAAGAATATGTGCCATAATATCAGAGGATGTTTTTAGTGAATCAATATGATGTAGTCTGAGTGAGAGAAACAAATTTTGTACAAAAATATTTTTTCTTCTTTTCACTACCTTTATTTTACTAAACAGGACGTTTGTATATAATGAAATACTCTTTGGACATTTTCAGAGACTGGTGGTATTTGTATCAGTCCCCGTCCCTCAGCCCCTGGGGCAGAAATAAAGCCAGCTATGCCCATGAGACCATTCTTCGGCATTGACCCAGTACTGGTAGATGAAAAGGTAAATCATAACAGAAGTGATGACTTATTGATATTATAGTCGGCAATGTGGCTGGTGTTTAGCCTTTGGCTTTTGGTGGAGGTCAGTGGGTGTCTGTAATGTATGGGAGGTGGTGACATTCTGCATGTGAATGCCTTGTTATTATTGATTACAATATAGTCATCAGTATTTGCCACTTTTGAGTTCTGTTCTATTGCATACATGCAAAGAATACAAACACAATGAAATGCTGAGCCACTAGTTTGATGTCTATCAAGATAATGTAAAACATGGGATAGGGTAAAAATAGGGTATAAAACCCTATAGATACCCCAATAAACCCCAACCAGTTAAGCAATGAATTATGGTCACCTTCAATTGATACTACTGAGTTTGATATTTGTATAGAAGAAGCTACCGAAGTACCATGATGATCATATTCATGACATACATGTTACTAAATAAAAGCACAAATATATCAAATGAGAAATATATCAGAAATAAATTAGGAATAGAAATAAAATTGGAAATATAAAGACTGCTGTAAAGGTGAATTGTAAATATTGTTTTAGGGCAATGAACTCGAAGGGAATGACAAGTATGGAGCCTTGTGTATACGATCCCCTTGGCCCGGAATGGCTAGGACCTTATATGGCAATCATGATCGTTTCTTGGAAACATACTTTAAGCCGTACCCTGGTAAGTGTAGGATTTATGCCGAAATTCCCCAAACACAATTTGAAATCTCATTCACCTCATTCAGTCATCTTCACAAAAAGTTATGATTGTAATGGTCATTAACTCAACACATATGGCGTCACTCAATATCATGACAGGGGCATGCAAAGCCATAATCTTAAGTCAGCAAGGCAAAAGGCTTAAAGGAGGTATATTTTTGGGCTTTGTATAAAAAAACCTCCTACCTCATACCCACGTATGTTGGACATGATACAGTTATTGAAGGGTTCAATTTTAAAGATTTTTAAATCTCAAAATAGCTCTAATTATTAACATTTCTATAATTCTGTATAATTCTGCTGTAGTAGCAACTTGCTAAAGGGTCGTTACAAATGCATCTATAATTGTGTTTGAAGGTCTATACTTTTCTGGTGATGGGGCACATAGACATGCTGATGGTTACTACCAGATTACAGGTAGAATGGATGATGTCATCAATGTTAGCGGGCACAGACTTGGAACTGCTGAAATAGAAGATGCAATGGTAGGTGAATCCTTACAGTAAATGCTTTGATTAATACCATTGCGGGATGAACATACATATTAAAATCAGAAATTACAAAATGGAAGAGACACTAGAATAACTACGAATACAAAATGGCATGTGCAATGAAACCTGTGAAATGGAACACCTCTGGAAGTGGAACACTTTTCATAGTCCCAAGACCAATTGATTTTATGTTAAATCAACCTCTATAAGTGGAACATCTCTGAAGTTAAATACTTGGAACTGAGGTACCAAAGGTGTTCCACTTAAGCTACGTTCACACCAACGGCGCTTTGATGGCGCTTTAATGCGACGTGCAAAGCCGCTTCGCACACCACGTTAAAGCGCCATCAAAGCGCCGTTGGTGTGAACGTAGCTTTAGACAGGTTCTACTGTAGTTAGATATGCTGACAATAGATATGCTGTATTATTCCAGGATGAGCACCCTATGGTTGCAGAGACTGCTGTTGTTGGTTTCCCTCATGATATCAAAGGAGAAGGTATGTAATATTTTGTTCAAGAGTTTTACTATTTTAGGTGCATTAACTTTCAAAATATTAAGAATTCTCAGTCCATTGTTCTCTTATTATGAGCCTGGCTAAGAAATGTCCAAAACTGCAAGGCAGTTGTCAATCAAGAATCTCTGTTGGCTTGGATTGATGCAACTGATGGGGACGTCTTTAATTTTAATGTCATCACCAAGAGATGATGATGACATATTGCAATTGCCACAATCAGCATTTTGTATGTTTATATAATTCCAGGAGTCTTTGTGTTGGGCATGGGATTACATTATATTGTTTAATATTCTCAATGAGATCATTTAATGTTTATATAATTCCAGGAGTCTTTGTGTTGGGCATGGGATTACATTATATTGTTTAATATTCTCAATGAGATCATTTAATGTTTATATAATTCCAGGAGTCTTTGTGTTGGGCATGGGATTACATTATATTGTTTAATATTCTCAATGAAATCATTTAATGTTTATATAATTCCCGGAGTCTATGTGTCGGGCATGGGATTACAATCCATTATATTGTTTAATATTCTCAATGAAATCATTTGATGTCTATATAATTCCAGGGGTTTATGCATATGTTACCTTGATGGATGAGATTCAAGAGCCTGAAGCGCAGATTATACAAGAGCTTAAAGAGATGGTCAAGAAACAAATTGCCTCATATGCAGTACCCGAAATAGTCCAGGTATTTCATCATATATTTTTATACAAATCATAGAGTCTAAGACAAGATGTTCCAATAGTTCTCATCAAAGATCAAGACCTCTTTCTCTCCTTTTCTCTTACTTATAAATGTCAGTTTTTGTTTTCACTTTAGTAAAGAAAAGAAATTACTTTCAAAGAAATGTTAAGTTATATTCACACACGGCATTTCATTGCCTAACATGCCTAATTAAACAATTTTTTTTTGTGAAAATCTTGAATTTCTTGTAAAAATAGCCTGCTCCTCCTAATTGACAAAATTAGGTGATAATATCCCATGACACGGCAACTAATTCTTTGGGTTTAAAGCCGAATCTTTTCCAGGTTCCCTCTTTACAGTTCATATTTATTTTTACATTTAGCCATGGAGTTTTTTAATTTTTTCTCTTCTGGGTCAAGTTAAAGACCTACTGTAACCTACAAATAATGTTTTGTTACGTTTATTCAGATTGCTCCTGGACTTCCAAAGACAAGATCTGGTAAAATTATGCGCAGAATTCTCCGAAATGTTGCAGCGAATAAATCTGATCAATTAGGAGATATATCAACATTAGCTGATCCTTCGGTGGTTGCATCGATTGTCAAAAATCATGAGGATGTCATGAAAATTCGAAACGGAAAATGAAATTAAGAAGAAGACAGTGAAACCTGTAAAGAGGAACACCACTATAAGTGGAACACCTCTGCTAGTGAAACACTTTTCAGAGGCCCACAACCTCTATAAGTGGAACACCTCTGTTAGTGAAACACTTTTCAGAGGCCCACAACCTCTATAAGTGGAACACCTCTGTTAGTGGAACACTTTTTAGAGGCCCACAACCTCTATAAGTGGAACACCTCTGTTGGTGGAACACTTTTCAGAGGCCCACAACCTCTATAAGTGGAACACCTCTGTTAGTGGAACACTTTTTAGAGGCCCACAACCTCTATAAGTGGAACACCTCTGTTAGTGGAACACTTTTTAGAGGCCCACAACCTCTATAAGTGGAACACCTGTGTCTCAGTCTCGTGCCTCAGTCACATCATTTCATCAACAGCAACTGTACGGCGGCCATAGTTTCCCAAAACTGTGAAAAATATGCAGCATGAAATATAGGGATAAAAATTACAGTGAAGATTTCTACATCAATTTTGTGAAACTACGGCCGCTGTAGAGCAAATTAATGTGACTGAGTCAGCTGAAAACTCAGAGTCTCAAGATCAACTGACCTAATGTTAAGTGGAACACTTTTTAAAGGTACCAAAGGTACACAGGTCTACTGTACTAAATGAGTTTAACAGTTCATAATTGAGAGTCTATGATTCCTACCTATATTTAAGAGCAATATTAGATATAAACGACCTTATTGGTATTACTACATCCCACATGGAAAAGGTTGAATTATATATTGTTTAAAGATATTTTTTATAAACATTTTGCCAAATTAGGACAGTGGTTTTTCTTTTGAAGAGAAATAGAAACTCAAGTTTGCAGAAACTCAATATTTTATACAAAGACTCCTACATTTTGGGAAATGAAGCAATAATTAAGTGCTATTAGAACCATAAGGGGCTTTTTTCTCTTAAGACCATCAATGATCTAATGATCAAGTCCTTGCATCTATGAGTATAATTAATCAGGGGGTGACCAATTAGTTCACACTGTGCATCTGTTACAACAAATGGATAAAGTACCAGAACTTATTAATATGTAAATATTATGTGAAAGCACATCATACAGGTGAGGGTATGTAGAAAGGACTTAAGGCTACCAGAGATTTTTGTAAAGAGACACAGAATTTATAGGTTTTCTGCTAGTGATTTACACACGTGAGCATTCTTTAAACTTTTAAGATTTTTTAGTAAAGTTTTAGTAAGTCACATCGGAAATTCAAATAGTTTGATGTATCAGGGTGTTAATTGTTGAAGTATACTAACTTAGTTACAATGGTGTGCAAAAATAGAAACAAAATTTTAGTCAAAATAGACCACTATTACATCAATTTATATACACTTGACGTGCTAAATTGCTAGAAAAATTGCAGTTTACACCATGACTTAGAAAGTACTTTCAGTTTAATGCTCATGAGCAGTACATCTGTAGGCCTCATAATGGAAGTCTCTGGTACAAATTTGTTATATACAGGGTGGTCCAAAAAAAATTGGAACATTTGTTAATTGAACACAAAACCTTTATTTTTCCTCTGAAATGCACCAAAATTTTACTGAGTATAGTTCAGTCACTTATCTCACTGATGTTAAGTTTATAGGTGCAAGCCACAAAGTTGATGCATTAAACTAGTCAATATTTGACATGACCCCCTTTTCTCAAATATACACTTGTCAATTTCGCCGCTACTTTTTCAAGTTTTCTTTATTTCAACGCTTTAATGAACATGTTGATTGCTATACACATTTTATAAAATCATATTTAGTTGACAAGAGTTATTTACATCTATGGTTTACTAGAAAACTATTGTGTTATTGTTAACTTAAGAATACCCCAAATCATTATTTTTATTCAAGAGTACGAAAGAAAGAACATGTAAGAGTGAGTGATTGCATAACCCATACAGCTACTAACGTGACAAAATCATTGTTTCCACTTTTCAGTAAAGGGGAAACTGACCAGTTATTTACAAGGCTTTATTCAAGACCACCTCTAAGCACATATAATATATCATTTGTGTTCTGGGAAGCTCCTTTATGATATTGATATATTCAATGAATATTATCCATATTAGAACAAGAAAGGGGGAGGGGGGGGCTCATTTACCAGTCAAAACAGACTGCCCTGGCCTCTTTCTTGAGAATATTCAATCAGTAATACACCTAACAATAGCCATCAAAATATGCTTGATACTACCCATCAATTTGTGTAAAAAATGTTGAATGTGTTCACATATTTGATCTTCCAAAGCAAACATATAAGTAGTTTGTTCAAGCTGAATTTTTTAATCAAGATGGCTTGGACAAAATCAAACATACAGCAAGAGTGAATGAATCATTTCAAAACTGAGTCCCAGGCTTCAACTTGTAATTCAGGAGTTTAGGGGTCATATCAAACATTGTCTAGTTTAATGCATTACCTTTGTTGTTTGCACCCATAAACTTTACATCAGATAAATAAGTGACCGAACTCTGCTCAGTTAAAGTTTGGTGCATTTTAGAAGAAAAATAAAGGTTTTGCGTTCAATTATCAAATGTTCCAATTTTTTTTGGACCACCCTGTATACATCTGTTATGCTATACATTTTTCATATATTTTATTGTATTTTTGAGAAAAAGTTATACTGATTGTTATGAGATATAACTATTCATCTGGTGGTGTATCCTGTTTTATAAGGTCTTTTGATATGAAATGATAACAATTCATTTTCATTTCATTGAATTGTAATGAGTAAGAATTATAATGTGCTTAATGTGACCATATCACAAAGAATCAATCAAAACATCTTCCTAATTAAGCAGGTGTCCAGAATCCGTGCCTCCTTTTTTCCCCTTCTATAACCAATTTGGAAGCGCCCGATTTAACTGAATCACGTGATCTAATTATGCACAATGACTTATACATGCTTTCTGTCACAGTGTTGCGACAGTGATTCAGATTGCGACTTCTTAATCGGGGAAATGCTAACTGCTTATCACAGGGGGTAAAAAGAAAGAATATATTCTGGACTTTGAAGCCCTGTGATCGGAGGATGCAATCAAAAGTACTTATATATATGTCATTCTATTAGTCTAAACGGGGAGTGTTACCAGCTTTTGTTAAATCATACGCACAATATCACACATCAAGATGTGTACTGTTAAATCATCAATTCCATATAAATTTTATTTCACATATTATAAACTAATTGCAGCTATTTTCAGTTTTATTTTTCATATTTACTCCCATATATTTAAAGCTGTAGCCTATATAATATGTGCATTCCGATCACAAAATCAAATACAGTAAAACCTGTCTTAACAAACACCTCTCTCTAGTGAACACACACTCTTCTGACTTCTGTATAAATTACCCTCTCTAGTGAACACCTACCAATACTGAACGTCTTTTCCCAACAAAAATCTTCAATATACACAGGTTTTACTGTCTGGCTGTACTGTATATATTATTCAATATATGTTATCCAATATATGTTATCCCAGGGATCTGAACTTAGGATATAAACAATTCATGTGATATTTTAATAGCCCCCCCCCCCCTACCTGTTTAGTTAAAAATCTACCTGAAGATTAAGGGTTAAGGTATTTCCATTATTCATGTATTTTGGTTATTGGCTTATATACACATGCAAATTATATACATGTATAAGTATATATAGTATGTTGTTATTAGGACACAGGGAATTTGGTTAAATAGTGTCGATATTCACTGTGTGTTGCCTTATTATTTTAGATTATACACTGTATAGTACTGTCTATTTTTAGTCTTATACAATAAAATAAACAGTATTGTAGAGAATTAGGAATATAAAATATACAAAATATAAAGTATACAATATAGTGGACATAGGGAGATATGCCAAAGTTACTCAATTAGTACAAAGTGAGTACTGAATGTTTACTCTTGACATAAGGTCATGGGCAATAACCCAGATGCGAGTAGAAATAATCTTGATTTACGTCATTCAAAATTCAAAATTCAGTCAAAGTAATATCATATTTGAAATCTACATGTAAAATTACATCTAGAAATGTGGTTTTAAAAAGTGTTTATCAATTTTGAAAAATTAATTTTCTTTGAAAATGTGACTTCTAACTCGGGGAGATTCCCCATAGACCCCATGCTATAAAATCACAAAAATGAAATATCTTTTCTTTTAGTGGACAGATAATATTTTGCTTTACTGGACATATTTTCATTAGTATAAGTATCGGACACATAAGGGTTATATGAAAATTGAGCCACTTAAATTGATAATATTCAAGTTTAAGGGAATTTTCTTATATACCTGCCATGTTAATTGACCCGAATCAGCCACCTGGTGGTGAATCTGGTAACTACTTACTCGCATTTGGATAATTGCAAACTCAATACTAAATGAGTATGATTTCATCACTCACTCATGATATAAGTACTTATTTGATATTAAAACATCCAATGAATCACATCCTCCTAAGCAGGTATCCAGAATCCGTACTTCCTTCTTCCCCCTGCTATAACCAATTTGGAAGCGCCCGATTAAACTGAATCACGTGATTTAATTATGCGCAATGACTTATACATGATTTTTGTCGCAGTGTTGTGACAGCCAATCAGATTGCGAGTTCTTAATCGGGGAATTGCTAACTGCTTATCCCAGGGGGTAAAAAGAATGAATAATATTCTGGATTTTAAAGCCCTGTGATCGGAGGATGATGAATCAGGACCCATTGCATTAGTGCTAATTTAGTATCGATATTTGCAAATATGAGTACTCAATTAGTTCTAAACATAGGTTATTCCGCATATCTCCTTGTGTAGATGAGTAAATAGTGTAGATGAGTATAAAGTGTATATGCTGTTATATAACAACTGAAGAACTCTTAACATATACATGTTTTAAAGTCAGTTTTTACCAATGTTGATCGTTTTATGTCACTACCACAAGAGGCTACATATTGTTATAGTCTCCAACTTTTTTTGTGGACGACAGTTGGCATCTTCATATAACACATGGCAGGTGGTGACATTTTGTATGTTAGTGCCTTGTTGATTATATGTTAATCATATGCATACTTTGTCATATTCTAGTTAAAACATAGGTTGCTGCAGATATACACTATAATAAATATATATTTTTAAATATAATGATATGCTGGTATTTACTGTAAATAGCAACTTATCTTAAATCATGATACAAATGAAAACAAAATATATTCTCTACGTTTATGTAAATGGCGTATTTTGTGTAGATTAGCAAACAAATAAATTATGAAGCAATTTTATCATTTTTTCAAGCCAATTTTCAAGTCACTCAACTGTATCTTTTTCTCTCCCCATGACATGGATGGTAACCACGTGACCATTGTTTTAAATGCTGTATGAACATCATATTGGTTTCTCTTAATCATTTACAGAAACACGTTATTTTTATTCATATAATTATTTCCCAGTGATGCAGCCTCAGAAATATACATACATTTGAATATTATTCTTTTAAAGATTCTCGCAATCTTTATCCAATCAGCGTTTGCGAGTGTGTCGGCTCACGTATTAAAGGCGAATCCAACTCAAATCCATGCAGGGGTGTATGAGGTACTCGAATAGGAAAGAGCTAGTGAAATCTGAATTTATATGCACATGGTCAATGTTTACACATGTTTGGAGTTATTGAAGAAAATGTGATATGGGTGTGGTTCCGAATTTGAAGTCATTGCTGGAAAATATGATTTTAATACGTGAAATTATATCTATAAATACAGCACTAAAAATAACAGTACACGTACATGTATGATTGTGTTCAGAAATGTTTGAAACCCTTACGGAAAATTCTGTTTGCATTTTGTCACCATTGCTCTTCCCGCATTCTAGTGCTGTTTGAATGAATATATTAATTAATGTATCCACAAACATTTAGATCATAAAAAATTATTCAATACTTGAGTGAGCACGATATGCAAGGGTTACTAAGTTGACACAGTAAATGACCACTGATATTGTGTTGGTTCATGCACACAGCGTAACACCCCTCACTTTCATAGTGAAGTGACTAATTGGTTTATGTTTACGTTTTAATGTGTTTTGGGTTCCTTGTTACAGCGAGGGGGGCCAGTAAAGTAGACTAACATGTTTGCGTGGCAAGTTTTGATCGAATATGTGAGACACTTTCCATGTTTAAATAAAGGTTATATTGCATCCAAGACTTGTAGGATTTTAAATTGGCAAAATTATTTTTAAAACCCTTCTCGTTTATGTGCCTTTATACGATGAGTTACAGTATATATTTTGCAAATTCAAGGAAATAAAATTTAAAATTCAATCATTGCGATAATTTTGAAGGAGAAATATTATATTTTGTGATTTCTTGAGAGTAATCATTATATCTATTCCTGGGTATCCATCATGTCTTTTCGTACAATTTAGAAGATCCTAGTTATTCGGAGGATTCAATTTATTAGACAACAGAGTGAAGGTTACTTCAAACAACAACACAAATAATTCACTTCAATATGACCGAACCCTGCGAACCCCCCCCCCCCTGGCTACGGGCCTGAGTGTATGTGACGATGCACAGTTTTAAGACATTGCCAAAATCATTGACCTTTAGATCTCTCATAAAAAAGTTATTTACATAATCTTTACATAATCAAAACGAACAGGTATTCATTAACTATTGAAACCTCTTGACCTATCGTCTTACCTTTTTAACATGATCGGTACATGTAAATGCAGTTGTGTGTTGTATTTACATCACTTTATTAGTAACTCTAAATAGTGAATAAAGATAAATTTAATAACTGAGCAATCAAGAATAAACAAAATGAGATTTTCTGGAAAGTGCGCAATTGTTACTGGTTCGAGTAGTGGCATTGGCAAAGCAACTGCAATCTTATTGGCCAAGGAGGGAGCAAGTGTTTTGATACATGGCCGAGATTCAACAACCATCAAAGAAACTGTTGCTGAATGCAAAAAGGTTGCTGTCGATGATGCAAAGTTTCCTTATGTCCAAGGGGATATTGAAGATGATGATGTGCTGAAGAGCATTCATGAAACTGCCATTAAAGCATTTGACAAGATTGATATCTTGGTAAATAATGCAGGATATGGTATATTTCATGATTTAACATCAGGATCACTGCAGTTGTTTGATAACCTGGTTAAAGTCCTATTGCGGGCACCAATCCATCTGTCTCAAATGTGTTTGCCCGAATTGAAACAAAGCAATGGAAATATCGTAAATATTTCAAGTATGGTTGGATGCAAAGTAACAGACCAGATGCCTTTCTACAGCATATCTAAAGCTGGGATGAACATGTTCACACAATGTGCAGCATTGGAGTTTGGAGGCCAAGGAGTTCGTGTCAATGCTGTTTGTCCAGGCTTAGTGAAAACTCCAGCCATTAAGAAGGCAGGTGTTCCAGAAGATGCAGAGGCAGAACATTGCTCCAATGTAGCAAGATGTGTCCCAATAGGTAAAATTGGAACAATGGATGAAACTGCCAAATTGATTGCATTCCTGGCATCTGATGATGTGTCAATGATGAATGGTGCATGTGTTGTTCAAGATGGCGGACATTCACTGATTGGACTTGATAAGGCAACATTGGAAAATGCTGCCAAATAATATTCACTTATTAGATTTGTTAATGCAATATTAGACAATGTACACAAATAACATTTGCTGATTAGACTTGATAGTGTAATATAATACAATGTAGACCAGTAACATTTGCTGTTTAGACTGGATAATGCAATATTAGACAATGTAGCCAAGTAACATTCGCTGATTAAAATGGATAATGCAATATCAAACATTGTAGCCAAGTAACATTTGGTGATTAGACTGAAAAATGCAATATTAGACAATGTAGCCACGTAACATTTGCTGATTAGACTGGATAATGCAATTTCGGACAACGTAGCCAAGTAACATTTGCTGATAAAACTAGATAATGCAATATTTGGCCCAACATTAGACAATGTAGCCGGCCAAGTAACATTTGCTGTTTAGACTGGATAATGCAATAATAGACATTGTAGCCAAGTAACATTTGCTGATTCTAGACTGAAAAATGCAATATTAGACAATGTAGCCACGTAACATTTGCTGATTAGACTGGATAATGCAATATTGGACAACGTAGCCAAGTTACATTTGCTGACTTGTTCATGTAATATTAGACATTGTAGCCAAGTCATTTACTGTTTGACTGGATAAAGATAATGCAATATTAAACTTCAGTAAAGCAAAGTATAATGTACAATTGACCTACCAATCTATTCCTAATTACAATCTCAAATACAATATCTCCCAAAAGATTCACAATATGTTATAAATCGATGAAGTTATAATGGGCTCAAAGTGCAAATATAGGTGAAAATGTTTAAATTCTCCCAAATAATAAGAATGGTAACCATCCTTATAGATGTGGAAGCCCCGCCTCTAGTGACTTTTTGACTATATGACTATAGGAGTTTTAATAGGGTCACTAGTCTAGAGTCTGGGGTCGTGACAAATCTCAGCTCAGATATATCAATAAAGCCCCAGAGGCACATTAATGCACCTACCATTCTTATAGAAAAAGAATACATTATTGTGAAAATATTTAGTTTTTCTGAAATAAAGTGTGCACTTTGGGGATTTTTAGAAAATATACATGGCAAGGAATGACATGAGCCAGAAATATTCTAAAATTGAAACAATTTTTTGTTTGTCTAGAATCTGATTCTCTCTTAAATTCAACCTGTACCACATCAGGGTTTTACTAGAAAATCTTGCATCAGCCAAAATGAATAAAAACTAAACTGTTGAAGATTATAATTTTAACAGGGAAACAATTGCATTGAATGAGCTGCAACTTAAGCTAGAGATGCCATCGCTTGACACAGAACACATCCAGGCTGTTCAACTTATACTCATCTTTGACTACATATTGAGTGTAAGTTCTAGCAAGATGTTGTTTTGTCACAGAAATACAGATTCATACCAGACAAAAAATACAAATCCTTCATAACATATTAAATTAAACACAGATCCAAGCAGATGAATCAGCTAGTATTTTTTAGACTCACCTTTCTACTACTAAAATTTAAAGGCAGAATCAGATCTATGGGGGTGACAAAATTACAAGCAACATGTACAATTGACCTACCAATCTATTCCCTATTCATGATATGTTATAAATTGGTGAAGTTATGATGGATTCAAAGTGCAAAAATGGGTGAAGAATGTTTAAATATTCTCCCAAGCCCAAATAATAAGAATGGTAACCATTCTTATAGAAAAATAGTGCATTATTGTAAAAATCATTAGTTTTTAAGAAAATAGACATGAAAAGGAATGTCACAAGCCAGAAATGTTCTAAAATTGAAACAATTTTTTGTAGGCTGCTTGCTAGATCTGATTCTCTCTTTAAATATCTCTACACACTTCATTTGGTGTAAAAGTCTAATTTTCTTCTAAAATTGCACATAGTCCCTTTTCAGCTTTTGCCTCTAAGCAGGCGATGTGTAATAGTCTAATCACTAGTTTAATTAGTAGTTTAATACAAACAACAAATATATTTTTAGAATACTAAAACCTATATTTACAAATACATAGCCGGATTAGTTTACAGGACCAAAATTCAGTGAATATATTACATGTATTAAGATATCAATGAGTCGAAACAGATCTTCCTATTTTTTCCAAATTCACAAAATAAATACAGAAGATACTGTAAGTTGCTTTAATTTGACGGCCATTTTAATTTGGCATATTTTCGAAAATCTAGATCCACTGCTGGTTATTTTTTTTAAAAACGAGGGCATTACATGTATTTGCATCTTTGTATGAACCCTCTAATATTCCCCATTTTACTGATGGGTAAATCTGCCAAATTAAATAGCAGCCAAAATTTCCAAATTTGCTCAACCCGCCAAATTAAATAGCGCCAAATTGAAGCAACTTACAGTACATGTTACTTGTACATGTAGTGTTGTACCAAGTCATTGTACATGTAGGTGAAAGAAAGGTGGTTTGTTTGTATGTTTTTTTAACTGAATACAGAGTTATACATGTAAATGTGTCTCCAAATACAAAACAATATGATTTCAAGAGAAAGTTCGGGAAAAGTATGAAACCTTCATAGTATTTTCTCATTGAGTATCAGCTTTCAAATCGGTGTCCTATAAATTCTGCTTTAATTGTGCAATCTCCGCATTGAGCTCAGCCATGAATGAAGGGTCGCATTGCTGAATTCTTATCATTAAATTATTCCGTTCTGCTTCATTCCAATTGTCGAACCACTGTAAGAAAAGCTTTAGCTGGCATTTAAATATGCTCGGAGGCTTGTTATTTACATTTAGTGTACCCATTGCTTCAAATAAATTATCAACACTTTCAGGAACTGCAATTTTTAGGAGTTCTTTTCCAAAGTCTGCCCTTTGAAATGTGGTCCAACTGGTGAACCAATGAATGACACAGTTCATCTCTGATTCGGTGCAGGATGATGTCATCACAGCCTGAACCGCAAGATTCCCAAGATTCATAAAAATTGTGCGCTATGACCGTAATGTTATGTGCACATGAATCACTAAGGATCCATGGATTGATGATTGTTCTGTTATCAGGTATCTACTGTAGCATCCGAAACCTAAGACATATTTGATCACATTCCGTCGAAGTCTTCGACTGCAGAGTCCACATCAATTAATGGTGAGCTTTTGAGTTCAAGGGTAGCTTAAATTCTTAGATGGGTGTCCTCCAAAAGTTTTATTTCAGTTCATCTCGGGGATCATCTGTATCTGGAATAAGAATGCACAAAGGTTTTTTAACATTTTGACTGGTATGTCTAGATACACCTATAAAGTGTTTTGTACTGTTGATCTTATCGCATCCTACGACCCCTTTAGACACAAATCTTGGCTTAGACGGTGAACACCGCATCTAATGCGTTGGATTGTCGTATCCAACACGATCCTCAGAGACCCAGAGGGTGCATGAATGCACCTAATCTTGGCTTCAAGCGGTTTTTCTTCTTTTTCCAACTATTGAAATGAAATTTTCTTGATTTACAGTATTCTACAGTAACACACGGGTAACAATATGGCCATAATCTGTTGGTCAAGGGATGGCCTAACAGTGAATAACCTAACTGTGAATAGACTGAAAAGCCCTAGATAGATCTAATGAAAAAAAAAAATCAAAAATTTTGTGGGACCAATTTTACTCGGCCCTTGAAAAGCTTCTCATCACACATTGGGATCGTTTCATGGACTGTATCAAGTGGATTTTTATTGAATAACAACTGAAATCATCTATGCATGAATCGCTTCATGCTTACCTCAGAAAAAGTAGCCTTACCAACCCACAGAGCTGCAAAGTGCAAATCAAAAATTGACAACTTCCGGGAGCAATCGTGTGGCGTAATCGAGCAGCAAATATGGGCGATATTAAAGTAACGATAGAAATAGGGGGAAGTAAACAAGTGTTTATTCAACCGTCCGGGCAGAACGTTGAGAAGGTTGACTACAAAACGGTTAAACAATCTCTAAAGACACTTCAGAAATCCACAAATGATTATTTAACGGAAAAAATAACACAGGAAAAGAATTCAAACCCATCTGAAAATTCGAATTTTCAGCAAGGTGAGGTTTCAAAGGGATTCCATATGACGCTTCAGTTTCCTATAAGTATATTAGTTCAAACAGTCATTCACTGACAGACCTTGTCCTGTTTGTCTTTCACCTGATTTCACCTGAACTTGTGCCATCTTTGATCAAAAGGGAGGAGTTATGTGTTGTCAAAAGTAGAAAAGTTGTAGTTCTATTATTAATTGTCAATCCCAGATTCAAAAGAACAATGAAGTTTATTTTTACAATCCATTTAATGATAATATTTATTTGTGAAATCTATACTATGCGTCTGAGGTGTTGAACCTAAGACGCATAGCAGAGAACTAAGTAGAATATATTTAGACACACTTTTAGCCACTAAAGCAATGACGTAAGCAGACAGCATGTACATACATGGAAATACAAGTGCTATAAAGTGCTACACTCACCCCCCTCAAAGACAAACAGAATCCCACATATAACAATACATAGAACATTTATCCATGAAAATTAAAAAAACAATGGCTTTCGCCAAAAACTTAATTTAATAAAACTTAATTATTTGAACACAGATAATGTGATCTTATTTATCTGGGCATACTGTTTTAATCATAATTTTGTATTTTTTTATAACACATGAGTCATAATAGTGGCGTGTCACATCAATACCACACATAAACAGCCACTACTAGTAATATATTTGGAAAATCCCTTCCTTCCACTAAACATAACTCTTACAATGACACAAGCCTCAAAACCTACAACAGTTCAAGGTTCCAAAATGTAACGCTAGTTCATCATAAATTACCAAAATAATGTAACTTTAGTTCATCATAACTTACTAAAATACCAATTAACCTACTTCCTGCCTAGTTCAAAGAAGCATTTTCTTCACTTACTTAATTTCAACAACTTCATTTCTATTATTTTCTGCCTACTCATAATCACTTATATTACATTACTTTCAGTTTCGATTAAATTTTAATATCAGTTGTGTTTGTATCTCAATTGTTTTAATGAACTAGACAACAGCAACGCTAAAAGCGTAGCAAATCCTATCGAACTAACATGACCGCAATTTTTACAAAATCAAAATTCAAAGTTCACCATTATACCATTCAAAAATAATGGTTACTCACTTTTCAAAATGGCCGCCTTGTAGCCAAAGTGTTATAAAACAATACTTGTAGTCAAAATAAAGAAAGGTTTTAAAGAAAATATTGTTCCTATACTCTCAGATAAACATAACATTTTTACTTCAAAGGATGTCAAATGATCCCTTGACCAAGTGATCAGTTTAGTCAAGAAAGTCATTGAATTTTATATAGTCAAGTCTAGAGCCCCACAAATGAGTGCACTACGCACCTTATATCATATACGCACTAATATCATATTTCATTCAATGCCATGGTCTTACATACTAGCCCAGGTAAAGGGTAGCACATGACGTCGTGGACTTACTTCCGGCCAGATCATCATGGCCCCAAGGGTCAGCCAGCCCTTACCATTCCGGACTTTACCTGGCTATATAATTAAAACTGTTTCGTTCTCCCTTATCTGTTTACTTTCTCCCCCACCATTATCAAGCATTCAAGTTCATTCCTCAACAAATATTTCACACACCCATAAATATTATAAAGCTCTAGACCCAAATATATCATTCTAGAAAAATTCTGTAATGTGGACACGCTAACTCGTCAGCTAGGTGCTCCAATTAAAATGATTCCTCTAAAATGTTTTGCCAAAAAGTCATATATTATTGAATAAATAACTAGACAGAAAATCCAAAAATTGACTAGGTTTTTAGACTTTAGTCCAGGTCAAAAATAAGAATAAGTTACAGTTGTTTAAAAATGAACCATATGTTCTGTATCCAGGTAAAGATAATTTCCAACATTGTTAACCTTTAACAATTAGCTAGCCAACATCATTTAGCACTGTTCAAAGACTGTAAAAATATGTAATAAATAACACGAGTTTGTTTTGAGTATTCGACCTTTAGCTGAAACTTATATCATATTGGAATCTGAATCACTCGCAGATCACACTTGTAATACAATATATCATTTGACTCTGTAGCATTGTCCTTGACATGGAACTCGTTTGTCACATCGAGGTCAAGAGAGGTGGCCAGCCTAGCTCCATCCGCCTTTCTTACGAAATGGATACTACAAGTCTCGTCATCATTTGTATCATTACAAGTGACATATTCATCATCATCGGAATTGTCACTAATTGAATTATCATTGCACATGACATATTTATCATCTGCATCATCACTAATTAAATCATCAACGCAGTAATCTTCAAACATTTTATCATATTCATCATTATCAAGTTCACTGTCATATGAGCATAAAGTACACTCATCAAAGCAAGATTCAATACCCACAGTTTCACTGTGCAGTAACATACAATTTATTGACTCAATATCAATTATCAGCTCATTTAACTGTTCAATATCATTTTTCAATTTAATGTCATATTCTAAAGTCACGGACTCATAAATGTATATTGACGCATCAACATCAGTTACTTCATTGTCATCTAATTTGCGCATTGACTCTGCATTTTCAAATTCAATATTCAAAGATTCAGTTTCGCATATACTAAAACTTCTACAACAACTAACAAAATATTTCCTTATGAAGAGAAGACTTTTCTTTGAAAGACTTTAAATTGATTGATTTTAAATTGATTTTACAAATAAAATTATATGCACAATTTTCATTTAATATGAAAATAATATAGAGATCTACACTCTTATTCATGGAACACTAGCTATAACTTGCCTGGCTTTATTTTGCAAATATTGATGCCATTTGATCAAGAACTTTTGAATCCATCCCCTGACATCCAAGAAAAGTGATTATCAAATGCATTGCAATTTAACAACATGTGTAATTCAAAGTAATTTAGATATTAAAAAAAATGACCCACACTGATCAAAATTAATCAAAGAAATACATGTGTATCTCCTTCTACTGGAATATATTTGAAGATTATTCATACCCTTCACTTGCACGGCCAAAGATTTCGATTTTAAGGCTTTAGACTTACGTTCAAGTCAAAATAAAGATAGCTCTTTAAAGATATCTGAGAAATGCCAACATAGCTAACCTTTAACGAATAGCTAACCATCCAGGCTGCAACAGAACTAAATATAAGTCAGTCTTCAAGTATGCCAAAGTATAGGCAATAATCTCTTGCTGTAAGCTCAAATGATAGAAACGAGCACTATTAAAAGACTAAAAATAAGAAAACAAGTAATAAATAACTCTCTCAACTATCTGTTTTCCCATTATACAGGGAAGAACATTAACAATCTCAAGTTTTCACACCCACTTCAAAGCATTCCAAACTGTTTGCGGCATTTTTAGCTTTAGTGTAGAAATATTACCAAGAACCAAACCCTACTTAGTTTGGATATATTTGTGTCTAGCAACAAGCCCTTGTTTGATTGGATTATTCACCTTATTATTAAATCTTGCAAATACTAGCTATAATACTTCGGTAACAACTAGCAAAAATATCATTATAACGTTATCATTATAACGAGTAGACCTTTCCGAATAGCTTGCAATAGATCTCAATGTTTCAAGTATCCAAAAGAAAATAGGAGCATTTATGGTCAAACAGTCCCATGAACATGTAAAAAGTGTTCAGCTCATGGGGCTTTTTCTGGTCCAATAAAGTATAATATCTCTGACATGTTTCATTGGCAATTCACCAAACCAAAGCGATATGTATAACTTTGAAAGAGTCATGATTGATTAATTTCTAAAACAACATTGATAGACATAAATCTGTAAAGCAATTAAAAAAACTACAATAACTTCAAATGACTGAATTTCATTGACCTTTACATATATATTACCATTGTATCAAAAAATGCCGACCTAACATATCCAAATGTGTAATCACCAGAGTAACCAACAAAACAATTAATATGACATCTGCAATCTGAACCTACTCTGGGCATTATTGAAAAACCAAAGAACTGATTGTCTTTGAAAATAACTGCAACTGCGCAAAAGTGTATCCACCCCTCACACACCAAATTTGGCAACCAGACCCATAGAAAAATTAATGCATTATATCATTGTGACGCCATCTCTTTGTGCTTTAAATGTTTACATATATGCATAAAACCATAAATTGAATGATTGATTGAAAAAAAACATTATGCAAATTTCAAAACCAAAATTGATGTATGCCCAGACAAAATCAAAAATCATATTACCAGCCATATCAGCAAATGTCTTAAGGGTTGATGTCTTAATGCAAATGTCTCTCAGGATGGTGCTTCACTTCACTCTTGTGGTAGTCAGAGATGATGGGGTCGAAGGCGTCTTGGGATAAATCATAGGCCTCAGGGTCACACGCGTGAATACCAGTTCCGCCATATCAACAAATGTCTTAAGGGGTGATGTCTTAATGCAAATGTCTCTCAGTATGGTGCTTCACTTCACTCTTGAGGTAGCCAGCGATGATGGGGTCGAAGGCGTATCGGAATACATCGTAGGTCTCGAGGGTCACCGGCGTGAATACCAGTCCTAGAATCAAGGTTCTCCACTCCTGATCTTATACAATCAGCAAGTGTTCCGTTCAATTTTGTCTCCGAATTCTTGTATTTGTCCCACACCGCTGGGGAGATATAGCTCTTTAAATGAGACGTGTAGTCCTTAGCAGCGCTCAGCTTAAAAGAGACGTGTAGTCCTTGGTAGCGTTCAGCTTGTCCCATAATTGATCAGCATGATACAGCCATAATTGTTGATAAAAGAATACAAATATCCTGTATATGAAAAGTGAAGCAGACGATTCCAGCTTGTAATAATTATCGTTAATACAGCAAACTGTATGATAAACAGTAAATCCAAGGTTCTATCCCAGAAGGGTGTTCCAGTGTTGTCAAAAGTAGAAAAGTTGTAGTTCTATTATTAATTGTCAATCCCAGATTCAAAAGAACAATGAAGTTTATTTTTACAATCCATTTAATGATAATATTTATTTGTGAAATCTATACTATGCGTCTGAGGTGTTGAACCTAAGACGCATAGCAGAGAACTAAGTAGAATATATTTAGACACACTTTTAGCCACTAAAGCAATGACGTAAGCAGACAGCATGTACATACATGGAAATACAAGTGCTATAAAGTGCTACATTATGAGTATAAACACAATCTTGGGTTCTTCCGGGTCAACTGTAAGATTTGAGTTATAATGAAAGAATAAACAATGTTGAACAAATGCACACCAGAATAGCCTGACAACGGTAAAGTCAGATACCGTTGTCACACATGGCGGACATAACCGTCGCTTCAAATCTTCAATCACTTGGTCCTCGTTTCATGAGACTTTATCGTCGCTAATTCTGTGCATGTACTCTTGTGATAGAGTGTCATATGAAATCCCAATTTCGATCAAATTTGGTCGTGAATCGCCACAATATAGCGTCTTCGATATCGTCAATGACAACGGAGTCTGAATTTGGGATAATTTACAAAGACAACGGCAACGAGGATTGTTCCTTAATTGCTCAGATTATCGTCGAAAATTTGATTTTTTATTCTTGGAATGTTTCTAAATTGAGAATATTACCTCATAAAGGTTCAAATAATACACATTAAATAACTCTTTAGATATAACATGGTGGTCTAGCGCAGGATAGAGGGGGCTGCCCTACCCATGGTGACTTTGACTATTGGAGTTTAATAGTGTCGCTAGTGACAAATCTCAGTTATAGAAATAAATGCCCAGAGGTGCATTAATGTGCCTCAGTGCAGGAATGCAATTGCTCACTCGCGATGTGGACGACTTTGGTTTGAATATGAAGAACTGTACTCCCAATATTTTTGCGTTCGATCTAGTTTCGCACTTTTTCGCGTTCCTAGTGAAATCGCGAAATTGTCTATTAAAATCCCCGTTGATTTGTGGATTTTTTTATTATCTGGGACTGCATTGCATTTTTTGCTTTGTAAAATGTTTGTCAAGTGTTTTTAGGCAACATGGGATAGTTTACAATATGTCTGTTTTAATAGCTTATTAGATCAAGTAAACCAAACAATTACGACGTACAGTAATAAGGTGCAGCGTATCATTGACAAAGATGCGTAGAAGTAGTTGTACTTAGTGAAATTCGCGATATTTAATATCCGCGAAATTGTGATTTTTCAAAATTCGCAAAATTAAAACTTTGCGAAATGAACTGGAAGTACAGTACAGTGATCTTTTATTTTTCTAAACTAAAGTACCCTGTATTGTGCTTTGATGTTAGGCAGAAAAAACAGATTATAACCATGTCAACTTAATATTAGAGCATTAATAACCTTGATGATTGTATGAAAATATAAAGATAACCTATATCCCACATAATGTGTTTTAAAGCGATGTGCAGGTTTAATCTAAAAGCCTCACTATGCATATTTTCAACATTTTTTGGCAAAACAAAGACTTACTTTTGAACTTTTAGTTTTTCCAATGGATTGACAAGTACCTTTATCTTTCATTAGACATCAAAAACAGCTCAAAAGGGCCACATCAAAGCTTATAATAAATGATTAAAAATATTTTTGATCTGTCAAGTTGTTATATATCAAGTTTTTACAAATGTCACTGAAAGATGGCGAAGTTGTTTGTAGTACATGATTCATTTATTTTTATAGAAGTGTATGTCGGCATCTTTTAAATCAAGAGTTATTTAAAAACATGCATTTTGTCAAAAATGTGCATGCACTACTTAAGATTTCTGAACTTCAAATGCTGTTTTCTATGTGACTTGTATCATATTTGATAGTGTGTACATAACATGTTTCAATGATTATTTTATCTTTTTTCCTTCTAAATTAAGCATAGTGGGCCTTTAATAGTAGTCTCATCTGATTAATAATTACAGCATTTTTTGTTTAAAGTTTTTCCTTTAGTTAATGATTCAGGTTCCAATGCTAGATTTATACATTTTAGAACTCCTTGTACTGTCGGCTAACGACACAAATGATTTTTAATGATGACAGTCAAATCAATCTGTTTTGCATATTTTCTCTTCAATGCCACTACTGCCATTTAGTATTGGCCTAAAACCTTCGTCTTTTATCTATCAGTTTTAGATATGTCCAAAGTCACAAAAAGGCTTTCATAATAACGCTGTCACAGTCATGCCAGGATCCTTGCGCAAATTAATAACATGCTCATGCTTGTGCCAGACCGTTGCAATATATACCGTAATATATGGATTTACATTGTCACATTTATAAAGTAAACATCCCAATCTTTGTAAATGTATCTCAGTAAACACAATACATTACATGTATATGGACTGATGACAAGGTGTTAAATACATTTTATATGATTTCAGAGGATGACGATGATGAAGAAGACAGCGAAGATGATGAAACTGCTGATCAGAATGGAGACTTTAAGGAACCTGAAGCCAAACGTCCAAGATCTGATGATGTCACATAGTCAAACATTAACATGCTTATTTTGATATGAAGGATATTTTTTAATCTGATACTTTTGGATACAAAAAGTCACAATATGGAAAAGTCCTTTGAGGACTTACATTTAAATACAGTATATATCCTCCAAGCAGGGGTCCAGACATCATTCACTATGAACTGCTGAGTTTGGAGGGTGATGTTGCAAGGACATTCTCTTGAGAATGAGAATAAACAATTGTACGTACAGCAGATGTTACATACACCTGCATCTACATGGGACACTGACTCTAATGGAGGAGAGAGATCTTGAAAATTAAAGGCTTATCACTTATCTGTAGCTGTGTAAAGGCTGCTCAAAATTAATCATGTGTTAAATGTCCCCTCCAACCTAAGGTTTAGGCAATATTTCGAAACAAACAAATTGCTGAGATTTATGACTTAAATCCATTCAAAATGTCAACTGAAACTTAACAATTGTGTTCTAATATATCTAAGATCATATTGTTATGAAGAGTTCCTAGACTGTTAACTACATGTATTTTACCAACAAAGAAAATACACTTCCCTCCATTTGTGGCAACTCGAAGTCATCTTTTTGTCACTAACCAAAGCCTGTTTAAGTTTAGCAATTTATAATTCATCAAATGTTTAATAAACATCTGAAATATTGTAATAAAGAATAATTTTAGATTATATCAACATGGCGTGACAATCTCTAATGTGGATGGAAACTTCAGTTTGCCAAAATTATGGTTGAGAGTGTACAATTCCTTAAGATGGGCAGTAGCCTTTGGTTACTAGCCTTGTGTTTATATATCTGAGATTTGTCACTATTAAAACTCCTATACTGTATAGTCAAAAAGTCACTAGAGACAGGGCTTCAACTTCTACTAACCTTGTAAACTGATGTCCAGCACAAATATGTTCAAAAGTTTGCAAATACATGTAGACAGAAAACATAATTCAGATTGTTCCGAGATTCAATGTATGTTAATTTATTTCTCTTTAAACTGCAATAAAGTTTTGTACATGTATGTATATGAATATATTGGAAATATATAATTTTATATGGAATATATAAAATTGCATCTTATGTATGTTATACACAGCCAATCTCCAACAGTACCGTTCGATACTGTTTTGACTACGTACCGAGAAATGTGGTATCGTATGGTACAGTACACTACAACAGTACTGTACGGTACTGTAAACACGGCACCCTGTGGCACCAGAGATATCAGAGTGTGGATTGGGTGCACAGTAAAACCTGTGAAGTGGAACAACTCTATAAGTGAAGCACTTTTGTAAGTCCAGCTATCATTACTTAATGTAAAAAATGAGCCTCATAAGGTGGAACACCTTCCGAGTGAAACAATATCTCGAGGAACCAATTTGTACCACTTACACACCATGTACACACTTACTTATTGTATCTATATGCAATTGTTTACCATACATATAAAAGTATTACTTGAAATGAGATCAATAAAGGAAAATGATAAAAACAAATATTGAATGCTATGTTAGTTGGAGATCTAAATTGTTAATATCTGAAGTTAACTAACTTTACACATGTACATGGTTAGAACTATTTGTCATTAATATCAGTATATAATGAAATATTCATATTCTATATTCCCCGAGGCTTCAAATAAATAAATGAGGTATATAACAGTATAACTATAGAATGGATGCACTGAACATGTATGTAACAGTCATCTTTGTACAATAATTTACAATTTGTGCAGTATAGTTACAGCAAGTCTCTGTTAGACCATGCATTTGTAAATGTCTTGTAACACTAAACAGGGCAACTTCAGCCCATACACTATTTGATCTTTGACTTAAATTTAGCCTCAGTCACATTTGCTCTACAGCAGCATACAGCAACCGTAGCTTCACAAAATGGATGTAGAAAATCTACATCGTACTGCTTATATCCTTATATTTTATGCTGCATATTTCTCGATTTTGGGAAGATACAGGCTCTGTACAGTTGCCATAGATCAAACGTAACTAAGGCATATTACATGATAATTAATGTGTATATTTACAAAAGGAAAGGTACTCCCGTTTCCTGATGCCTGATGAATAATTTATTCTGTTTGGTCTAAATACATCATTCTGATTGATCATTTTGTGGTTGACACTAATTATTGGAGACCATCAATGTATCAATAATGCGACTCTTCGACTTTTTAATGCACCACTAATTCAAATATAACCATGCCCCTGTGATATCATAAGTGTAACACATTTGTAAGTGTAACACATTTGTAAGTCTGTAAGTGTAACAGCTTTGTAACTGAAATTCTTTCCAATGTCCAATGACCAACTGACTTAAAGTTCAAAATGGTCCACTGTAAGCGAAACACCTCCCAAGTCGAACACTTTTTAGAGATACGAAGGTGTTCCACAAACACATGTTTTATTGTAGAGTAGTAGTATTGATGAGAACACTATGTTGAACTCTTAAGAACATTATGTTGAACTCTTAGGAACATTATGTTGAACTCTTAGGAACATTATGTTGAACTCTTAGGAACATTATGTTGAACTCTTACGTTGTTGGGTTAGAGTTCTGGAAGTAGAAGTCGATGCCTCTTTGATGTCCTCTCCCCCCACGGCTACTATTCTGTCCCCCTCTACCTCTACCCCCTCCACGACCTGACCCTCTATCTGAACCACCCTGAAAATACAGCAAGTAATTAAGAGATTATTAAGCGTATGTATAACTAGGTAATTGTGGCTGAATTACAAGGTTAAGTATTCTCCAATACAAATGGATACAGGGTTCTCACTAGGCTTTTAGACTCCAGAGATTCTCCGGAGTCTAATGTCTTAAACCCTCTTGCTCCAGAGTCTAATAGCTTTTCCGGAGTCTAAAGTGTTTTTTCCAGAGTCTAATTTTACATTTTTGTCACATTATTTGCGGTAAAACTCTTGAGAAAATACATAAAACTGGATACAAACAAGGAATAGGAAGTCAGAAACCTTTTAGAAATAAAAATTGGGAATAAAATAGCAAGATAATCTGAAGAAGTATGTAGTAAAGTATACTAATAGGATATCTCTGATCTCACATGGGGGAGAAGTAGTCGCGATACCACTACTAGATACCACAAAAAAATTCCTGGTGAGAGCCCTGGGGTAGGTTGGCAACCATAAGTACTGAAGCTGTAATTGCACTTTGAAAGTTAATAGCTTAAATGTAGAGACTCAGGGTACATCAATTTTATCAAAATAAATGACTGTAGTAAAAGAAATAGTAGATTAATGCATCAAGAGAAACTCCATTTTTAGAAATTAATGTACAGTTAAAAAAACATGATAGCAGTATACATAAAACAAGGCATTAATATACAAAATGTTAACACCTGCCATTTGTTACAGATGCCAAACACCAACCACTAAACACCAGCCTCCAATCAGCGCCACTAAAAAGTTGGAGACTAACAATGTCACCAGTTGTGGTGACATAACAATGTTAACATGCACACAAAACCTTACCTTTTTACTGTGTCGGCTCCACTCAGGGGCAACCACTATAGGATTAGGGTATGTGTTGCCAAGCTCTATATTAGCATTAGCCAGTTGCCCTGTAGATAGAGCCCAAGGGGTGTGCACATCACCAGTCTTGAGATTCTCCAGCTCAGGCACCCAAAGTCTCACATACTCTCCCTAGATAAAAATAGAATTTACAATAAAATATACAATATAATATGTTAATAAAATCCTATGATAATTCAGGTCTAATTCTATGAAGCTGAATTCCATGGGAGTTTAACAGATTTTAATAAACAGTACAACAAATTAGGTCTAGTCCTCAAATCCCTACTTCGATGCGAGGTTCATTGATTTTCCAAAGTAAAGACTGGAATTGGAACACATCAGTGAGTGAGACACATCCCTTAATACGGATGAAACATAACTGTGAACAGTCCTAAGAAGCCCATGACACATTGTTTTAATGTTTAGAGTCATGTTTTATCCATTTTAAAACTCTTCTAAATCAGAGATGATCTCAATACTATACAACCTGGATATTTTAAGGTAAGAGGGTAACATGGCACAGCTATGATAACAGAAAAATGTGCCAAATTTTATCAATACAATTATCACATCCTACATTTTGATTTAACATGAATCTGTACTATGGGTATTACCTGGGGGTCGTAATCGAGTCCCTGTTTCACCATGTTGAACTTCCTGTCTTGACGGGGGTCATTGCCAATACCAGCGCTATATTGCCAGTTGCCATAGTTACTGCATACATCATGGTCAATCTAAAATAGTGTAAGTTTATCTTTTGTACTCTTATACCCTATAAAGGGTGAATTGAGAAATCAATAAACAAAAAAGGCTTTCTCTAATTTGGTATATGAATGTTTATAATGCAAATACAATTGACCTAGTGCAATATTGCAGCTGAGAAATTTTTCCACTTTGAAAAGCTTGAATCAGTGTTTTAACTAGAATAATATGCAATTATAAAATTTCATTTGGTAAGATATTGCACCATTAAATCAGGTTGCTTCGTAAAAATATGCAAATACATATTCACATGCAAAAAACTCTCTAATCTGAATACTACTGGCCAGTACTGGGGTCAGCCAAAAGTGTTCGGAATAGCATGTGTTCACATTTCAGGATTTTCTGAATATGTGAGTCAAAAGTGTTTGGAATAGCATGTGATCAAATTTCAAGATTTTCTTAATATGTGAGTCAAAAGTGTTCGGAATAGCATGTGATCAAATTTCAAGATTTTCTTAATATGTGAGTCAAAAGTGTTCGGAATAGCATGTGATCAAATTTCAAGATTTTCTTAATATGTGAGTCAAAAGTGTTCGGAATAGCATAGTGTTCACACTTCAAGATTTTATTAATATGTGAGTCAAAAGTGTTCGGAATAGCATGTGTTCACATTTCAAGATTTTCTTAATATGTGAGTCAAAAGTGTTCGGAATAGCATGTGTTCACATTTCAAGATTTTCATAATAGTATGTGAGTCAAAAGTGTTCGGAATAGCATGTGTTCACATTTCAAGATTTTCATAATAGTATGTGAATCAATGGGAGATAAAAACTTGAACCGAGAAGAAGTGTTCACACAAAGAGGTATTTGGATTAGAGAATTCAGTGTTCAGATATACAGGTTTTACAGCAGATGTAAATTGTACTGTCATGTACTACCTTAATTACTTACCAGCATTGATTCAAACCATTCTGCTCCCATCCTCCAATCCAGCTTCAGATCTTTAGTGAGAAAACTAGCAACATTCTGAAAATCAAAATTCATTGTGTAAAAATAAGGCATATGCAATTAGATCTTCGGGGGATCAAATCCTTTTATTCTCTTATTGGAATTTTATTGGAACCAAAAATATTTTAAATCTGACCAAAGGCTTGTATTCATCCAGTTTAGCTCTATATTTAAGAAATTTGAAAATTATACAAAATCTGTACATTTTGACGTTGGACTATTTAAAGAGATCAACAAAATGTAGACCAGAATTTTATGAGGAGATACAGTGGTTGTTGGCTCCCAGTAAGCCAAGTAAGATCAAGTACAGTAAAACCTGTCTTATCCGAACAACTCTAGGACTAGCCAAAAGTGTCTTGATTTGCAGGTGTTCACATTTCAAGGTTTAATTAACATGAAGTCAATGAGAGATAATAAATTTGGGACAAATAAAATAGGTGTTCAGATATACAGGTTTCACTTTACACTACAGCTTACCTGTCTGCCTCTGTTTGACATGAAACCAGTAGCTGCCATCTCTCTCATGTTTGCATCAACATAAGGGACACCTGTTCTACCCTCTGAAATATAGTAACAATACGAGAGACTCATATAAAAACTTTTACCATTGTTTAATAGACAGTCAGTGAGAACACTGGTTTTTTAATTGGATGGTGTCATATTGTAAGGAAATGATTTATCTTTAAAATGATATATTATACATAACATGATTTAGCATATAACATATGATATTTCTTTAAAACTTGAGTATTGATTTTTTGACCCACCCTGTATACTAAATCATTAGAATGATCAATGCCTAAATTCAATGAAGAAAGATTTTTAAAGAAAACAACCTGAAACTCTTAATCATTAAGAAATAAATATAAAGAATGTGGGATGATATAAATAATTTCAAATAATTGAAATACAGTCAATTAACCTGGCATAATTGACACTGCTGCTTAGTAACCAACAAACAAGAATTTCAATGAGTTATTTCTGTATGGGATGAATTTAATCTTTTTCTTCAAATATGTATACCTTGCTAAGTTGCTATGCTGTATATTAAAAGTATTGTTTTACCTTTCCAAGCTTCAAATAGCTTTTGGTCTCGTTTCCACTCAATGTGCTTCCCCATTACACCTGTAAGAATGGATAATGTAATTACACATTGAACTGCAATTTGATAGTACCAATTCAGTATGATACAAGGCATTAACATGCAAAATGTTACCACCTGCCATTTATTACACTTGTAACTCACTTATATTTGAAAAAGGTAAATAAAGATACAATACAATACAGACAATGACAACCAAACACCAACCACAAAAAGTTAGAGACTATAAAAATACTTCACCACTTCTTGTGGTTGCATAAAAAGTTTTCCACTCTTGGGTCTAATAAGCTTATTTTTAGCCTACTCGTAAATTTCTTTTGACTCACCATCTAAATAGAAAAGTTTATCTCCATACTTCAGTCCAACATATTTAAAGTAGTCGCGCCACAACAGTTCAAATACAACCCAATATGTGGACTGGTTTGATGTTCTCTTTGCCTCATATTTCTTTAGTTCCCAATAGATCTGTCGTGGAGATAAACACCCATGTGCCAACCTAAAATATAAATTTATGAATAATTATGTTTTATGGTCTCCAACTTATTTGTGGAAGGAGTTAGGCGATTGGTGCTAGGTGTTTGGCGGTCAGCATCTGCAACAAATGGCAAGTGGTGACATTTTGCATATTTTATGTCTTGTTCAATTCTTACTGTTGTGAGTATATGAATCATTTACAAAATATCAACATGACAAAGTTGCACCACCTGGTTTTAAATATGTCTACCAAAGTGTAACAATTGTTACAGATGCCAAATGCTGATACTGAACACCATTCACAAAAATTGAAGCTATAAAAATATGTTAACAATTCTCGAGTGTGACAAAATGTTAAGATTATTCTTTCACATGTTATAGCAATTGTAAAAAAATATGACATTTGCTTGTTGTGGTGATACTTTCTGATAAAGTTTGTCATCCTCAAAAACTCAATATATCATCCAAGAAATATCTCTTGTCCTAATTATCTTACCAAGTTGAAAATTTAGTTGAATAGTCTGATCCGACCATTCCATTGCGTGTTTCCTTGTAAACAGCCACACTGTCAGTCTCCCAGAGGTATTTATTGAGTCTATCTAAGGCACTGGTCTCTCCGCCAGAGAAAGGAAATGCAGATCTTTCATCAGGTGCGATTTCTAAATATATCAAGTGTGGGATTTAAACATTAAAATGCATTATTAATGTGTTAGACCATTTATGAGTTACAGTGTGTGCAGTGAAACTGCATTATGATTGGTCAAGAATGTTAGGAAATGATATCTTATTTTTCCAGTGTTTCCATGCATTTAGATAGACTAATAAAACACTGATATTAAGGTTTTATTAAGGTTTTACTACACTTACCTGGTACCCCTAAGTCAGACATTGTGGGAAGTTGCTGTGGGTCAAGTCCAGAGGGTAAGGGCAGGAGTCTGCCAGGCATGTTTTGTAGGGCCCGGACCTTTGAAATTTTCTCAACTTTGGCACGAAATTGTGAATACACATCAGGAAGACTGAAATGAAATGTTTATTCTTCAGTTTCAAGACTCAGAAAAATTTGGTTGAAATGCACTGGGAGGTACATGAAAAGAATGTCACAATTAAAGCCACAGGTGTTTTGCTCGTACCTTTTTAGATAATAAAGTTATCCTCATTATTTTAAGTCTTTCCTTATTCATTTTTTGCATCTTGTATCCTGATTTTACCTGTTAGCTGTTCTAAATGGTATATCATCTTTATGGTATAATGTAGAACCCCAAAATGTTTCAACAGGTACTCCAAGTGCTTTAAGGGCATGTTCAACATCTGTTTCTTCTTTGGTGACCTCTTCCTGCCAAGCGAGGGATACATTATCTTTGCCTATGACCTCGATCAGTTCTGATATAACAGTCTCTGGTTTCCCTTTTCTTATCAACAGATTGCTGGAAATATCAATTTCAGTATTTCATCATTTTTCTGCATGGCCACTCCAAGTGCTTCAAAATGATTGAATCACGAATCTTAGTTGGAACCCATATGTAACACTGCAACAATTTAGATCATGTATGTACATGCATTTATAAATAATATGATCATTAAACTAGAGACAATTGTATGTATAGGTAAAGTAAAATCTGTAAAGCCAAATGTCACTGGGATCAGTCAAAGGTGTTTAGATCTTATGTATTCACATTGAGGGTCTTTTAAGTATTTGGCAGATTTAAAAATGGGACAAAAACAGCATTCACATTGAGAGGTATTTATTGTTCCAATCTACATGAGTAAAGGTTTTCTATTACCATAAATGTACTTCTCATTGCCTTTTGTGACATAAACTAGGATCAAAACTCAGGTATTCAAAATTCACAACTCCATACTGGAGAAACAGGTTCTTTGTCAGTTAAGTTTATGGATAGTCTGGATACCACAGGTGATTGAAAATGGGAAGTAAGTTTTGGAATAGTAAAGTCTTGTAAGTCCACCCTTTCCCCCCCCTGTCCTCTTATATAGTCGGTGACTTTTTGAGTAATTAAATATAAATATCCATTTGTGTTACATGTATTTGTTATAATAAAAAGAAATTCACCCACCTTCCTTTTGATTCAAATGTATTTTTCAAATCCGCAAGACTCTCGAGTAAGAACTTTAGTTTATGGGGTCCTGTTTTCTGTAGGTTGAAATGGTATGTTTCTTTGAAGTGTCTTGGGTCAAAACAGTAGAGGGGCACAAGATACTCTGCATTTCGACATGCCCAGCATAGTACCTGAAATATAAAGGGTAGGCCCATTTGAAGTGCATGAAAGGGGCATTTTTTCAAAATTACAATACATGCATACACAACTATATGTTATCAATATGCTATCAATTTGCTATCAATTTCTAATTTTTTCTTCAACATGTATTGTAATGACTTCAGTATGAATGAAATGTCCCTTGGTCTTCTGGTCTTGGATTGGGATATTGGTTCTTGAATGGTGGGGGGAAAGGGGGTATTAGACAGTGTTTCTTTTCACGTTAGATCATGGTTTTGGGCTATATGGGGTTTGTTTTTCTTGACTGTTATGCACTTAGAGTTTGCTTTTTCTTGCTAAGTTCCATTACAACTTTTGGTCCTTTCCCTTTGGCACAAGTGCTTATATATGTATGTAGCGCCAAAATATCAAAAGTTAAATAATAAACACTCTACCTAATCTACAAGATAACTACATGTGCATGTACCATCATGGGCTTTCTTGAAAGGCCATGGTTCCACATGGTCTTGTTATGACCCTCAATAGCAATTGTCAACTTTGGGAAGTCTGTTGGCTGAAGTGGCTATAGCCCTTTGGCTAGAGCTGTAGAGTGTCAGTCTAGTGAACAGAGGGTCGGCTTGATTCTTGGCCTGCTACGGGGCACTTTTTTAGCAGTGTGTTAATTTAATTTTAGGAACAATACAAAAAACAACTACTGTCCCACTGAATTTAGCACAGTCCCCTTTCAGGTCTAGTTTCTAGCTCATTACACTATAGCTCCCCTTTACGAGTATGCCCAGGGTCGTTAATTCGAGTCAGATGTATGATTCACTGTGACGGGATAAGGATTCGCCTTTGTGAATCTGAGTTACGATGGGACGTCGTCTTTCAGGGGAGATGGCGTAATGACCCTTGAAACTGATAATATACGTCCATATTGCTACTAAGGTCTTGCAAGTCCTTTGGTCTTGGCTGTAGTGGCTACCAGCCCTTTCCATATTCTATTGCCAACCCACTGACTAGAGAACTCGAGTAAGCTAGCCCCTTCCTTTGCTGTTTGGCTAAAGCAGAGACATATAAAACAAGGTGCCCCCTGGGTTATAAGAGTGTGGGGCTGTCGTCCAGACACATTTGATTTATGTGTTTGCAGGACGGCCTCAGTCATACTCTTTCTACAGAGGGAGCATGACTGAGCACCTGTGTACAAAACAAATGAACTTGGAGTCAAGATAAAAAAAACAACCAACCTGATTATCGTGATATCTCAGGTCATTCCTCAGCAAATAGATAATTGTACGTGCACGCTGTACTGACATAGTTTATTTCAATTCTGCCTAGATCAGATTCACAATCAGACGAACTTGTGTAGAATGAGGAACATCTAAACTTAACTGTACTGCAGTAACACGTTTGGTCAGCGTGACCTTGTTTGGGTTTTATAAGGGAATTCCCTATGTCACGTGATCTAATTTGGGAAACTTACATACTGCAGATTTTACTACCTACTCTTATAAAACTCGCAGACACTCTATAGTATCTATAGTCTAATATGGCGAGAATTGTACGAGGCCCCTCTTAGTTATATTAGAATAAAAATGAACAAATATTATTGGTCTATATGTTGATATGAACTTAGTGGTCAATGTGTTACTATTTTGGTAGCCCCTGCAGATATATTCCCTAGATTATTGTCACCTTTATATTTAACATGGCGAGGATGGTACGAGGCCCCTCCTGGTTTAAATCAATTCTTTTGCATATTTATCGATAAAAATGAACATATATTATATTTATATGAACTATTGGTCGATGTGTTATGATTTTGGTAGCCCTTGCAGATATATTCCCTAAATTATTGTCACCTTTATATTTAACATGGCGAGGATGGTACGAGGCCCCTCCTGGTTTAAATCAATTGCCCGGCTTACGCTGATGATCTTGCTCTTATTACTACTGGTCATCACCAAATGAATATTTTACTTCAATTAGCTTATGATTACAGTCTTCGCTGGAGATTTGAATTCCACCCAGACAAATGTGTCATCATGTATTTTGGCCCAGGGAAAAGGGCTGCTCAAGATTTTAAACTTGGTAAAAATTCGCTTAAAATTGTTAACTCTGCTCAGCATGTTGGAATACCACTGGGTAGTACAAATGCACATGTTAAAACTGCAATATCTTGTGCAAGAAGAAAATTTGGTTCACTCTTAGGTCTAGGCAATGGGTACGGTGGTATGCATCCCTTGCTTGGATCAAAGCTGTACTGGTCATTCTCCTATCCAACTCTGACTTATGGTTGTGCAGTAATACCTTACACTAACAATGACATTAATCTAATGGAAGGTCTGCACAAAGAGGTCGGAAAACGCATTCAGACATTACCAAAGAATACGCCAGACCCTGTCGCCACTAGTCTGCTTGGATGGATGTCTGTTAAAGCAAAAATTGACTGTGATAGATTGATGTTTCTGTATATGTTGTTAAGGCTACCTGTAAGCTGTATATATAAGGTCATTTGTTTAGAAAGGTTAATACGGATGATGTATTTAAAATCATCATCTCAAGGTCTGAAATCTCCATTATCTCAAATGTGGGATACTGTTGTGCAGTACAACCTCATAGACTATGTTAAGAACATGATTTTTAATGCAGAAATCCCTTCAAAACAAGAATTTAGAACTGTAGTCTACGGACGTGTCAAGAGTTTTCACAATTATAGTACTGTTTTATCATCATTAATGTATAAAAATCTAAACGTGGTGACAGGATCGTTGTCTATCCTAAAACCGAATGTATGGTGGGTGATCGCAAAAGAAAACCCCAATGTATTATACCTCTGTAAAATGATGGTCAAATTATTAACCTCGACATATTTTAACAGTAGACGCCGTGAGGGTGACACAACTTTATCAGAAATCTGTATATTTTGTGATCTTAACGAAAGAGAAAGTGTTAAGCATTTCTTGATTACTTGTCCAGCTTTTACTGATGTTAGAAAACCCTTACTCAATTTAGCGAGGGGTAATCTGAATGTAATGAACGACGATTATATTCTTAAAGTGATTCTAGGAACTGTATACAATGATGATAAGGAGACTCTGTTACTCATAGCTATGCATGTGTACGAGTTACACAGGCATAGGCAATTTCTTGTGGATAAAAGTTAGTTATCCTCTTTACCTTACATCAAGTAACACAAATATGTTTTATAATTTTATTTAATTTTCTCTACATGTTAATATGAATGTAACTCTCTTTTATTTAAGAGGTAAATAAATTATACATACAATATGCATATTCATCATTAAAAATGAGCGAATATTATGTTTATATGAGCTATTGCTCGATGTGTTACTTTTGCTAGCCCTTGCCCTAAATTATTGTCCCCTTTATATCTAACATGGCGAGGATGGCACGAGGACCCTCCTGGTTTAATCAATTCTTATGCATATTTATCAATAAAACGAACATTTATTATGTTTATATACACTATTGTTCAATGTGTTACGATTTTTGTAGCCCTTGCAGATATATTGACTAAATAATTGTCACCTTTATATTTAACATGGATGATTGTACTAGGCCCCTCTTGGTTTAATCAATTCTTATGCATATTTATCAATAAAAATCAAGGATCAGTTTAATACACTACTAATAGACCATTCCAGAAAAATCGAGTTGATACACAACTAACAAACCCACGGTGTTATAGCATGATGGTTACATCAAGGCGATTTGCAAAATTTTGCGGTAAGGATAACAAAAAATGGCGGATGGGAAAGACAGCATGTCCTCTTTCTCGCCTGTAGGCAAGATTCACACTTGACATTATACTTTTATATGCCATTTGGTGTCAGTATTAGTCATGTATTATTATTGTAAATACATTTTTTTCTTCTAAATAATAAATAATAAAAATAATAAATAAATAAAGATATTTCTCTCATAAAATTGAGAATTACAACGTGAATGGTGCGTGTACTACCATGAAATTTGGTCAACATTATTATCAGGGTATGTAGAACATGAATACAATGTATGTTAAATCAATTCACACTTCTGTCTGAAGTGTTTATGAATTTAAAAATCTTTTTGAATCAGATCATATAATATTAATCCTAGAATGCAATTTAGGTACTAACATGGGTTACCTATATTTCACAAGTAATCCAAATGTGCTCTTCTAAATAGTGATTGTTAGATCAAAGACATTTCAAAGCATATTTTTGATTATATCTGTTACGTCCTTATTATGTAACATTATAGTCTAATGTTTGTGTTCTGATTTTAGTTGTTGATGGCAATAATGATGTTTTCACATGCTTTTCATGAATCTTAAAAATTTGCAAAATAGAATAGCTTTAAAAAGAGGGGGAGAAACCCCAGGGTTCAAAGATGACATACGCTTATAATGTAAATCTGTATTGAGATGACATCGTCGCTGATTGGTTTAGCGAGTCGATCGTTGATTGGTTTAAAACTAGGTCAATTTGAAAACTTTAAAAACCAAGATGGAGGGTACGTTTTCGACAAAAGGTGTGTGAAGGAGCAAATCGTATGTCATCAATTGAATCATGGGGTTTTCCCTCCTCTTGCTGTGAAATTTCAATAGTTCAAGTTCAATGTTGTCTGTTCTGAAAGATCCTAATTAAGATGAATATTCCGTCACAAAATAGTACAAGATGAAGCAAAAATCTCTGAGTGAAGGGAAGCAAAAAAGAAGCGAGTCATTTTTGAGATGTCACAAATCTGACTTAAACCTAACTTTCAACTAATTATCAATAGTAAGTTAGGTGATAATTAGAGATTAACTTACATCAAACTTACAACTAACTTTCAACTAATTTACGTAAATAGCTCATTTGCATATTGATGGTAGTTAATCGTTAATTAAGTTGCAAATTAAGCGTTAATTAAGTTGATAATTAGCTCATTTGCATGTGAATTTTTACACCTAACTCTCAACTAATTATCAATAGTAAGTTAGGTGATAATTGGAGATGATTTTCCATAGGCTTTTTTTCAATTGGGCAGGCACCAATTTGCAAAGAATACGTTCAAAATATACATTACTAAATGCATCACCGAATACGATGCCTACAAAAATCGTTCATCCTTTCATTGATATAAAGTAGTAGAAAATAATGCACCAACCTTTGTTTTCTGTTCCACCGCGGCCATTTTATTGGATAAATCAGTGATCGTAGTCGTCTAATCTCGTTTTCAGAGGTGTCGTAACTGTCATGCTATAACACCGTGTTGAGTAATGCCAGTTTTAATACATAACTTATAAACCACTTGGCTAAATCAGTTTTCATGGTGTATTGGTGATCTATTGGTGATGTATTAGTGGTATATTAGATTTCTTTTTTACTTGGGATATTTTCAATTGTATCGTGGTAAACTAGTTGAAATCGCATAAAGTACATATTACTGGCGGATCTGGGGGGCGAGGTGGGCCCCAAAAAGTGGGCATTTTTGGTCATAAACGGGCCTTCTAAGGCCTTATTTATTAATGTTAGTCCACATTACATTCATTAAATATATATCTATAGTGTCTATTTATATTGTGTCAAGTTCACTCAATCCAAGAAATTACAGATTTTAATGTTAAAAAGTCAAATTTTCTTTAAATATATCAGACACTTTGTTAAGTATAACTTTCAAATGTATTGATGTTGTATTTGCAACATATGTCCTCTTGAGACTTCAAAGCTCTTGGAATTACAGTGTTCGGTGTTTACCATATAAAATTTGATAAAATGTTGGTCTTTTGTCAATTTCATATTTTTTTTAAAAGCTTTATCTATTTATTCTTCCCCATACCCTTTCTCCTTCAACTTGTCCTTATACTTCATTATATCTTGTGGTGAATTTAATTTTAACTGGATTTAAGTATTCCTTAGAAATTTCTCACTATATGTCAGTATTTTTCAACCATTTTTGAAATAAAAAATGGTAAAAATAGGTCATTTTTCAACTTGCTTCAATTTAGCCAATTTCTTTTTGAAAATAATTTGATGCCCTCACCCATTTTGAGATATATTAACACAAAAAGTGAGAAGTCAAAGGAGGAGGAAAATTAGTGCAACATATTTTGGACAGTCATATATTGTATTTTGGCTATTCTCTGAGGATTTAAACAGGTGTTTATGTTAGATCAATGCATTACCTCCAGGTAAAGCACTCATAGAGATGATAAAATAATTTTGACTTAGGGACAGGGGAGGTGCAAACAACCCACCCACATGTTTTTTCTGAAATGTTGTTATGATTTTCAACCCCTTCCACCCCTGCTTTTTATTTAATTTTTGTTGCATCAATATGTTGTGTTTTGACACACAGTTAACCACTTTTAAGGAATAAGTAATTCCTACAGGGATTTTAAAGATTTCCATTATAGGTGATTATGGTTTTCCACTTTATTTAAAAGGAATCACTTATTCCTTTAAAGGGGCTAACTTTGTGTCAAAACGCAATATATTTATGCAAGAAAAATATAAAAATCGGAGTGGAAGGTGTTGAAAATCAGAAAATCATTTCAAAAAACATGTGGGTGGGTTGTTTGAAACTACCCTGTCTCAAACTCAAAACTATTTTATCATCTCTAGAAGTGTTTTTCCTGTAGGTATTGCATTGGCCTAACATATTCACCTGTTTAAATCCTCAGCAATTAGCCAAAATCCAACATATGACTGTCCGAAATCTGTTGCGCGTATTTCCCTCCTACTTTCAAACATTTTCGAGATCAAATTCAAATTGTTGCTTTTCAAATTAATTTTTGGCCTTTGTCATTTTCATCTCACTTTCTTATGTATAAAATTAATGGCAGGTTTTGTAATTAAAAATTGTTTTCAAGTAACTAAGTAACTAATTAAGTAACTAAGTAACTAACTCAATAACTTATTAACTACCTAAGTCTAAGTCTGAGTTACTTAATGACTTAGTAACTTTGGCATTTGGACAAAAAGAGTTTTTTCTGTGCACAGTGAATCCTTTCCAAACAATATCATAATGTGTTTATAATTTACTGTGTGGGCACAGGGCCATGGGTCCTTTATTCAATGATGCAACAGAAACTAGAGATGAAATCTATATATCATTAGCAGGAATTGCTTGTTATATTTTCAAACAGTATGAGTATATATGTATATTGTACAATTGTAAAAGTATTGTCAATGACATAGTATTATTAATGTTCACTGTGGAACAATATGACAAATACTCTGTTTTACACCTGTATAACGAAATTGTACGATCCGGCTTTGGATTTTTCACAATAATTCAATAGTTTGAATTTAAATGCAGTATACTACATCCCAATTTAACATTTGACCAGTCCATTGGTAAGTAACATGATTAAATTATAAATGAACATTAATGTATGGTACAAAATAATTATAAGCAAAGAGTGAGCAGAGGTAAGAAAGAAAAAAACTAATAACCTTTTTAAATCATGAAATCCTGTAGTCTAATGATCTTGCAGATAAAAGCCAGCGTATTGTACTATACAATGACCAACTGAGTTAAAGTTCAAAATGGTCCACTGTAAGCGAAACACCTCCCAAGTACACTTTTTAGAGATATGAAGGTGTTCCACAAACATGTGTGAGTAGTAGTATTGATGAGAACACTATGTCCAACTTTAGGATCACTACGTTGAACTGTGGAATTCTAGAAACATTTTATTGAATGTCAAACTCTAGGAACACTATGTTATTGGGTTCGAGTTCTGGAAGTAGAAGTCAATGCCTCTTTGATGTCCTCTCCCCCCACGGCTACTATTCCGTCCCCCTCTAACTTTACCCCCTCAACGACCTGACCCTCTAGCTGAACCACCTGAAAATACAGCAAAAAATGAAGAGATTATTAAATGTATGTATAACTTGGTAAATGTGGCTAAACTACAAGCAGTAATCAGCCATACAAATGGGTAAGTTGGCAACTATGAGTACTGAAGGTGTAATTGCACCTTGAAAGTTAATAGCTTAAATGTAGAGACTCGGTACATCAATTTTATCAAAATAAATGACTTAAGTGCAGTAAAAGAAAAAAGGCTCTGTTGAAATAGTAGATTAATGCACTGAGAGAAAAAAATCTTAATACAGTAAAACACTATCTTAGAACAGTAAAACCTGTTAAGTGGAACACCTTTAAAAGTGGAACACCTCTATAAGTGGAACGCTTTTAAGAGTCCCAAGACCAATTGACTTAAAGCAGTTAAATGAACCTCTATAGTGGAAAACCTCACACACAAGTGGATCACCTTTAAGAGGTACCAAAGGTGTTCCACTAAGACAGGTTTTACTTTATTAGTCTTAAGGTCTAGGGAATGGATTGAACTGCCATGCGGATGCAATTGATTCTAAATGTGACAAATAATATATTATTCAAGCAACATGACTTACAATTTTGCACCATTCTGGTCATAACAGAGTGTAGTGTTCAGTTTAGTCATTTAAAACATTGTATTTCTTAGGTGTTATCATTTCCAGCTGGGAGGAATATTCCTTTAAGAAGCTCTCTCAGAAGTGCACCTCTGTTGAATTCATCATAGAAGTGTAAACCTACCTTTTTACTGTGTGCTCCACTCAGGAGCAACCACTATTGGATTAGGGTATGTGGTGCCTAGCTCTAAGTTAGCATCAGCCAGTTGCCCTGTAGATAGAGCCCAAGGGGTGTGCACATCACCAGTTTTGATATTCTCAAGCTCAGGCACCCAAAGTCTCACATACTCTCCCTAGATAATATACAATGTACAATAAAATAACATAAATATGTTTATGTAATCCTATGATAATTCAGGTCTAATTCTATGAAGCTGAATTCCATGGGAGTTTAATAGATGACACATTGATTTAATGTTAAATGAACTTTGGTAAGTGAATCACCTTTCAAGTTGAACTTTCAGAGGACCAAAGCTTCTCCACAAATACAGGTATACAACTACTGTTTTTTTCTGGTGTATAGAAAACAGTTGATTCAAGATTTCATTTTTTCTTATTTCAGATAATGACATTAACATATACAATACATAGACTGCAAAAAGAATTCATGATTGAAATGAATTTGTGCTTTGGATTAGTATGTTGCCCTTTGTGCTTTTTAATAATTAATTAAAAATAAAATCGTGCTTCATGTGAGAATACAAAGTCAATGCACTTTAGAGTCATGTTTTATCCATTTTAAAACTTATCTAAATCAGAGATGATCTCAATACTGTACGACCTGGATGTTTTAAGTAAGATGGTAACATGACACAGCTATTATTAACAGAAAAATGTGCCAAATTTTATCAATACAATTATCCCATCCTACATTTTGATTTAACATGAATCTGTATCATGGGTATTACCTGGGGGTCGTAATCAAGTCCCTGTTTCACCACGTTGAACTTCCTGTCTTGACTGGGGTCATTGCCAATACCAGCGCTATATTGCCAATTGCCATAGTTACTGCAGACATCATGGTCAATCTAAAACAGCGGACTAATTGCATTATTTTTCTGACCCTTTTGGAACATGCTCTATTATAATGCAAATACAAATTAACAATATCACCGACATAATATTGCAACTGAGGATTTTTTCCACTATGAAAAGCTTAATTACTTACCAGCATAGATTCAAACCATTCTGCTCCCATCCTCCAATCCAGCTTCAGATCGTTAGTGAGAAAACTAGCAACATTCTGCAAATCAAACTTCATGGTGTAAAAATAAACATATGCAATTAGATCTTATGGGGATCAAATCCTTTTATTCTCTAATTGGAATTTTATTGGAACCAAAAATATTTTGAAGCTTACCAAAAGGTAGTATACATCCAGTTAAGCCCTATATTTAAGAAATTGGAAAATTATACAAAAACTGTACATTTTGACATTGGACTATTTCAAGAAATCAACAAAATGTAGACCAGAATTTTATGAGGAGAAACAGTGGTTGTTGGCTCCCAGTGAGCCCTAATTTCAAGTCTATATACACGTATCAATTAAAGTAAAACCTGTCAAAGAAATATGAGACTGTCCAAAAGTGTCTTGATTTACAGATGTTCACATTTCAAGGTATAATTAACATGAAGTCAATGGGAGATAATAAATTTGGGACAAATAAAATGTGTTCATATTGATAGGTGTTCAGATTGGAGAGGTGTTCAGATATACAGGTTTCACTTTACACTACAGCTTACCTGTCTGCCTCTGTTTGACATGTATCCTGTAGCTGCCATCTCTCTCATGTTTGCATCAACATAAGGGACACCTGTTCTACCCTCTAAAATATAGTAACAATAGACTCATATTAAAACTTTTACTATTGTGATAGACAGTCAATGAGAATTAACACTGTTTTTCTAATTGGATGGTGTCATATTGTTAAGAAATGACTCATCTTTAAAATGATATATTATACATGACATGGTTGAACATATCATTTGACATTTTTTCTTTGAACTTGTGCATTGACTTTTTTTACCCACCCTGTATATCAAATCATTAGAAAGATCAATGGCTAAATTCATTGAAGATTTCTTTAAAGAAAACAACCTGAAACTCTTAATCTTTAAGAAATAAGTATAAAGAATGAGGGATGATACGAATAAGGACTCAAATAATTGAAATACAGTCAATTAACCTGGCATTATTGACACTGCTACTTAGTAACCAACAAACAAGAATTTCAATGAGTTATTTCTGATTTGAGTGAATTTAATCTTTTTCTTCAAATATGAATACCTTGCTATGCTGTATATTAAAAGTATTGTTTTACCTTTCCAAGCTTCAAATAGTTTTTGGTCTTGTTTCCACTCTATTTGCTTCCCCATTATACCTGTAAGAATGGATATTGCAATTACTTATTGTACTACATTTTGGCTGTTCCAATTCAGTATGATACAGGGAATTGGCATGCAAAATGTCACTCCTTGCCTTTTGGTACACTTGTAGCTCACTTATATTTGAAAAGGGTAAATAAAGATACAATACAATACAGACAATGACAACCAAACACCAACCATAAAAAGTAAGAGACTATAACAATACTTCACCACTTCTTGTGGTTGCATAAAAAGTTTTCCACTCTAGGGTCTAATATACTTATTTTTAACCTACTAGTAAATTTCCGTGATTTTTTGACTCACCATCTAAATTGAAAAGTTTATCTCCATGTTTCAGTCCAACATACTTAAAGTAGTCGCGCCACAACAGTTCAAATACAACCGAATGTGTGGACTGGTTTGATGTTCTCTTTGACTCATATTTCTTGAGTTCCCAATAGATCTGTCGTGGAGATAAACACCCATTTGCTAACCTAAAATATTAATTTATGAAGTATTAGCACCATCTGCAAAAATGGCAGTTGGTGACTAAATGGAAGCTGTGAAAATATGTTAAAATTCTTGAGTGTGACATACATGTAATGCTAGCTACGATTATTCTTTCACATGTTACAGCAATTGTAAAATATGACATTTGCTTGTTGTGGTGATACTTTCTGATAAAGATTGTTGTCCTCAAAAACTCAAGATATCATCCATGAAATATCTCTTGTCCTTATCACCTTACCAAGTTGAAAACTTAGTTGAATAGTCTGATCCGACCATCCCATCACGGGTTTCCTTGTAAACAGCCACACTGTCAGTCTCCCAGAGGTATTTATTAAGTCTATCTAACGCACTGGTCTCTCCGCCAGAGAAAGGAAATGCAGATCTTTTGTCAGGTGCGATTTCTAAATATATCAAGTGAGGGATTTAAACATTAAAATGCATTATTAATGTGTTAGACCATTTATGAGTTACAGTATGTGCAGTGAAACCGTATTTTGATTGGTCAAAAATGTTACGAAATGATAACTCATTTTTCCAGTGTTTCCATGCAATTAGATATGCCAATAAAACACACTGATATAATGGTTTTATTGAGTTTTACTACACTTACCTTGTACCCCTAAGTCAGACATTGTGGGAAGTTGCTGTGGGTCAAGTCCAGAGGGTAAGGGCAGGAGTCTGTCAGGCATGTTTTGTAGGGCCTGGACCTTTGAAGTTTTCTCAACTTCTGCACAAAATTGTGAATACACATCAGGAAGACTGAAACGAAATGTTTATTCTTCAGTTTCAATAAAGAAAAATTTGGTTTAAATGCACAGGTGAGGTACATGAAAAGAATGTCACAATTAAAACCACGGGTATTTGTATTTCAGATAATATAGTAATCCTCATTATTTTATGTTTTGCCTAATTCATTTTTTTAATCTTGTATCCAGATTTTACCTGTTAGCTGTTTTAAATGGTATATCATCTTTATGGTATAGCGTAGCACCCCAAAATGTTTCAACAGGTACTCAAAGTGCTTTAAGAGCATCTTCAACATCTGTTTTTTCTTTGGTGACCTCTTCCTGCCAGGCAAGGGATACATTATCTTTGCCGATGACCTTGATCAGTTCTGATATAACAGTCTCTGGTTTCCCATTCCTGATCAACAGATTGCTGGAAATATCAATGTCAGTATTTAGTCATTTTTCTGTATAGCCACTCCGAATACTTCGAAATGATTGAATCCTGAATCTCAGTTGGAACCCATATGTAACACTGCAACAATTTAGATCATGTATATACTGTACATGCATTTATAAACAATGTGATCATTAAACTAGAGACAATTGCAAAGGTGTTTAGATGTGTATCTATTCACATTGAGAGCCTTTAAACATTGGAGTATTTGGCAGATTTAAAAATGGGACAAAGACAGCATACATATTGAGAGGTATTCAGAGGTTTTGCCTTATGTGACATAAATTAGGATTAAAACTCAGGTACACTGTATTCATAAATTCACAACTCCATACTGGAGAAACAGGTTCTTTGTCAGTTAAGTTTATGGATAGTCTGGATTCCGCAGGTAATTGAAAATGGGAAGTAAGTTTTGGAATAGTAAAGTCTTGTAAGTCCACCCTGTCCCCACTGTCCTCTTATATAGTCGATGACTTTTCGAGTAATTAAGTATAAATATCCATTTGTGTTAAATGTATTTGTTATAATAAAAATAAATTCACCCACCTTCCTTTTGATTCAAATGTATTTTTCAAATCTGCAAGACTCTCGAGTAAGAACTTTAGCTTATGGGGTCCAGTTTTCTGTAGGTTGAAATGGTTTGTTTCTTTGAAATTTCTTGGGTCAAAACAGTAGAGGGGCACAAGATACTCTGCATTTTGACATGCCCAGGACAGTACCTGAAATATAAAGGGTAGGCCTATTTGAAGTGCATGAAAGGGGCATTTTTCAAAACTACAAATACAAATAATACACAACTATAGATATATGTAGTGCCCAAATATCAAAAGTTGAATAATAAAAATTCCACCTAATCTGCAAGAAAACTACATGTACATGTACGAGGGGTGAAAAATAAGTAATTGACGCTTTTTTACACTGATGCTTTTTATAGACCAATACCTTCGATACTCTTACCAGTGATATCATTCAATTATCTATCAACTCTAAAGATTTGAAAACAAAAAATGTAATATATCTTGATTTATCTTTATTCCCGTGAAGGAGGTATAGGTACCCTGGGACCGACATGACGTCAAACATTCTGAAGCTATTTTAGCTTGTTTAACATGCAACGCAGTTGAATGCAGGCTGAACAAAACAAACCATTATGGTCATGAATTACCTTATTTTGTTATGCCATAGTTGATTTTGCTATTTTCCCTTGGGTGAGGTTACTAAAGTCTTGCCTATGGCAAGGTCGTATGAGGTCCAAACTCCAAACAGGGCTATTCGCAGAAATAAAAGGGCATTGGTGCCATGTGGACATGAAGATGTGCAAATACAAGACCCATCAGGGCATACTTGGGGACAAAGTTTAGTAGAGAATAGTCCTATCAAGGTTGTACCTCCAAAACCTCCAGACAAATAAAACTCTCCAGTGGGGAATCGAATGGTCCAATTAGGACAGAATCAGGTAGACTTGTAAACTTTTGAGATTTTATATGTGTATATTTGTTTTATCATATTGCATGTACTATTAAGGCTCTTGTAGGCCTAGCAGAGACTATTCAGTTGGTGCTTATTTTAGTGATATATATATATATATTTATATGAAGTATATGAACATTCACAAGAGAGGAGAACTATTGGCCAAATAAGACTTTGAGTTCATGAGTTCAATTTTCTTTACATTGTGTGTTGGCCATATAAGACTTTTATGACATGACACTCTATTACCCCCCTATCACACCAAACTAGTTCTTACCCGTTCTTGCCAGTCCTACGAAAACGTCGTCAAACGGGCTCAATCTGGCTGTGGTCGGGAAATGTGTCTGAAATAATTAGCTTTTTCGTTCTTAAACAGTCTTCAATACGTCCATCTCGTTCGCAGTTCGTTCAGGTCGCACCACGTCGGAGTGCAACGTCGTAGAACGCGTCACTTAGTCTAGAAGGTCAACATGACCTGATTACAGAACGGTATGGTCGTCATCGAATTTTGAATCGATTCAAAATTCTAAAATCACATTCCCGTCTGAGAACGTTCATAAAGTTCGTAAATAGACCTTAGAAAGTTGCAGCTACGTTCATTCCGTTCGCACACAGTTTAAGACCAGTTTTGAAGAACGCAGTGGCAACTTGTTTGGTGTGATAGCTATATTTTTGCTAACTCGTTCATAAGCAGTGTTAAATACGTTCTTAATCAGTTTAAACCCGTTTGCAATTAGTTCTACCTCGTTCTCAACACGTCCACAGACAGTTCAACTCGTTGTTAAAACGTCCCTAGTAGGATTGAAGTACGACGGTTCCGTTCGTAGTACGTCCAGCTCGTCGTTAGTACGTTGTCACTCGTTCTAATTGTAGAACGTGACGACCACGAGAACATATTGAGCATTGTCTACGTTCTAGAGGAACTACCCGTTCGAGTACGTTCGATGAAGATTGTAAATAGATCCCAAACGGTTCTTAGTAGGTCCAGTCCGTTCGTATACAGTTGAAGCCCGTTTTCGAGAACGCAGTGAGAACTAGTTTGGTGTGATAGTAGGGTTAGATTAGATAATGTACCATTTCATGTTTCTTAACACTGTGTGTTAGGTAAGTAACATTGACAAAGATAACAGCTTGATATAAGTAAAGTTAAGTAATTTGTTGTTCCGTAAAATCATGTAACAAGAGTAAATATACAGGGTGGGCCAAAAATACACTTTTTTAATTTTTGATACAAAATCATAATTTGCATACCAAAAGAAACTTGAAGATGCTATCTAGCCATGGATTATGAATTGTACACTTTTAGTTGAATGAAATATGTCACCAGCATTGCACTTAAACATGTGGTGTGCCATGAGAAAGAAACATAATTTGCAAGGTTGTAATTAAACTCCCCAGTGGTGAATGGTCCAATTAGGACAGAAACAGGTAGACTAGTTAGACTTATAAACTTTTGGTATTTTATATGTGTATATTTGTTTTATCATATTGCATGTACTATTAAGGCTCATGTAGGCTTAGCAGAGACTATTCAGTTGGTACTTATTTTAGTGATATATATACAGGGTGTCTCAAAAAATGTACCCAAAAGTATATCAAGAGCACAGATAAATCAATCAATATTTTCAGACATTTTTGCATGGTCATGTAGCCAAACATTTTTATTTCAGTCTTGTCTTTTTGATGCTTTAACCCTTTACCTTTCACACCACATAATCGATGTAACCTCATATTGCGATGACAGCCTGTATCCTTACTGCTACATGGTTCATCACATTTGATAATAATTCCCATGGAATGTTTTGAATTTCTCTTTGGATGTTGCCCTTAAGTTGTTCTAGGTCCTTTTGCTTGGAATGAGCATTAAAACACTCCTTCAAATAGCCAACACAGATAATCAGGTCAATTATCGGCAAATGATTCAGGAGTTACCTTCCAGGGTTATTACCTTCCAGAGTTAGGCAGGCTAGCCTCGAGACCAAATGATATCCAAATGAAAACACAGTCACCTCAACAAAAGCTACACTAGAATCACAACCAATGCAGTTTCTTAAACCTCGGACCTATCTGTATAAGGGGCCTATAAGACATTGTGAGGGCCTCCCTATTCACCATATTTGACGGCCCATACTTTTTTCTTTGAGGCTATTTGAAGGACCATTTTAATGCTAAACCCAACCTAAGAAACCTAGAACAACGACCAGCATCCGAACAGAAATCAAAACATTCCACCAGAAATATCAATAATGTGATGAACAATGTAGTAGTAAGGATGCAGACTGTCATTTAAATATGATATTACATTGAATATGTGGTGTAAAAGGTAACGGGTTAAAGTATCAAAAAGGCAAAACTGAATTAAAAACTGTGTATAGCATGCAAAAAATGTCTGAAAATATTGATTGGTTTGTCTATGGTGTTGATATACTTTTGGGTACATTTTTTGAGACACCCTACATATTTATATGAAGTATATGAACATTCACAAGAGAGGAGAACTATTGGCCAAATAAGACTTTGAGTTCATGAGTTCAATTTTCTTTACATTGTGTGTTGGCCATATAAGACTTTTATGACATGACACTCTATTACCCCCCTATCACACCAAACTAGTTCTTACCCGTTCTTGCCAGTCCTACGAAAACGTCGTCAAACGGGCTCAATCTGGCTGTGGTCGGGAAATGTGTCTGAAATAATTAGCTTTTTCGTTCTTAAACAGTCTTCAATACGTCCATCTCGTTCGCAGTTCGTTCAGGTCGCACCACGTCGGAGTGCAACGTCGTAGAACGCGTCACTTAGTCTAGAAGGTCAACATGACCTGATTACAGAACGGTATGGTCGTCATCGAATTTTGAATCGATTCAAAATTCTAAAATCACATTCCCGTCTGAGAACGTTCATAAAGTTCGTAAATAGACCTTAGAAAGTTGCAGCTACGTTCATTCCGTTCGCACACAGTTTAAGACCAGTTTTGAAGAACGCAGTGGCAACTTGTTTGGTGTGATAGCTATATTTTTGCTAACTCGTTCATAAGCAGTGTTAAATACGTTCTTAATCAGTTTAAACCCGTTTGCAATTAGTTCTACCTCGTTCTCAACACGTCCACAGACAGTTCAACTCGTTGTTAAAACGTCCCTAGTAGGATTGAAGTACGACGGTTCCGTTCGTAGTACGTCCAGCTCGTCGTTAGTACGTTGTCACTCGTTCTAATTGTAGAACGTGACGACCACGAGAACATATTGAGCATTGTCTACGTTCTAGAGGAACTACCCGTTCGAGTACGTTCGATGAAGATTGTAAATAGATCCCAAACGGTTCTTAGTAGGTCCAGTCCGTTCGTATACAGTTGAAGCCCGTTTTCGAGAACGCAGTGAGAACTAGTTTGGTGTGATAGTAGGGTTAGATTAGATAATGTACCATTTCATGTTTCTTAACACTGTGTGTTAGGTAAGTAACATTGACAAAGATAACAGCTTGATATAAGTAAAGTTAAGTAATTTGTTGTTCCGTAAAATCATGTAACAAGAGTAAATATACAGGGTGGGCCAAAAATACACTTTTTTAATTTTTGATACAAAATCATAATTTGCATACCAAAAGAAACTTGAAGATGCTATCTAGCCATGGATTATGAATTGTACACTTTTAGTTGAATGAAATATGTCACCAGCATTGCACTTAAACATGTGGTGTGCCATGAGAAAGAAACATAATTTGCAAGGTTGTAATTAAACTCCCCAGTGGTGAATGGTCCAATTAGGACAGAAACAGGTAGACTAGTTAGACTTATAAACTTTTGGTATTTTATATGTGTATATTTGTTTTATCATATTGCATGTACTATTAAGGCTCATGTAGGCTTAGCAGAGACTATTCAGTTGGTACTTATTTTAGTGATATATATACAGGGTGTCTCAAAAAATGTACCCAAAAGTATATCAAGAGCACAGATAAATCAATCAATATTTTCAGACATTTTTGCATGGTCATGTAGCCAAACATTTTTATTTCAGTCTTGTCTTTTTGATGCTTTAACCCTTTACCTTTCACACCACATAATCGATGTAACCTCATATTGCGATGACAGCCTGTATCCTTACTGCTACATGGTTCATCACATTTGATAATAATTCCCATGGAATGTTTTGAATTTCTCTTTGGATGTTGCCCTTAAGTTGTTCTAGGTCCTTTTGCTTGGAATGAGCATTAAAACACTCCTTCAAATAGCCAACACAGATAATCAGGTCAATTATCGGCAAATGATTCAGGAGTTACCTTCCAGAGTTAGGCAGGCTAGCCTCGAGACCAAATGATATCCAAATGAAAACACAGTCACCTCAACAAAAGCTACACTAGAATCACAACCAATGCAGTTTCTTAAACCTCGGACCTATCTGTATAAGGGGCCTATAAGACATTGTGAGGGCCTCCCTATTCACCATATTTGACGGCCCATACTTTTTTCTTTGAGGCTATTTGAAGGACCATTTTAATGCTAAACCCAACCTAAGAAACCTAGAACAACGACCAGCATCCGAACAGAAATCAAAACATTCCACCAGAAATATCAATAATGTGATGAACAATGTAGTAGTAAGGATGCAGACTGTCATTTAAATATGATATTACATTGAATATGTGGTGTAAAAGGTAACGGGTTAAAGTATCAAAAAGGCAAAACTGAATTAAAAACTGTGTATAGCATGCAAAAAATGTCTGAAAATATTGATTGGTTTGTCTATGGTGTTGATATACTTTTGGGTACATTTTTTGAGACACCCTACATATTTATATGAAGTATATGAACATTCACAAGAGAGGAGAACTATTGGCCAAATAAGACTTTGAGTTCATGAGTTCAATTTTCTTTACATTGTGTGTTGGCCATATAAGACTTTTATGACATGACACTCTATTACCCCCCTATCACACCAAACTAGTTCTTACCCGTTCTTGCCAGTCCTACGAAAACGTCGTCAAACGGGCTCAATCTGGCTGTGGTCGGGAAATGTGTCTGAAATAATTAGCTTTTTCGTTCTTAAACAGTCTTCAATACGTCCATCTCGTTCGCAGTTCGTTCAGGTCGCACCACGTCGGAGTGCAACGTCGTAGAACGCGTCACTTAGTCTAGAAGGTCAACATGACCTGATTACAGAACGGTATGGTCGTCATCGAATTTTGAATCGATTCAAAATTCTAAAATCACATTCCCGTCTGAGAACGTTCATAAAGTTCGTAAATAGACCTTAGAAAGTTGCAGCTACGTTCATTCCGTTCGCACACAGTTTAAGACCAGTTTTGAAGAACGCAGTGGCAACTTGTTTGGTGTGATAGCTATATTTTTGCTAACTCGTTCATAAGCAGTGTTAAATACGTTCTTAATCAGTTTAAACCCGTTTGCAATTAGTTCTACCTCGTTCTCAACACGTCCACAGACAGTTCAACTCGTTGTTAAAACGTCCCTAGTAGGATTGAAGTACGACGGTTCCGTTCGTAGTACGTCCAGCTCGTCGTTAGTACGTTGTCACTCGTTCTAATTGTAGAACGTGACGACCACGAGAACATATTGAGCATTGTCTACGTTCTAGAGGAACTACCCGTTCGAGTACGTTCGATGAAGATTGTAAATAGATCCCAAACGGTTCTTAGTAGGTCCAGTCCGTTCGTATACAGTTGAAGCCCGTTTTCGAGAACGCAGTGAGAACTAGTTTGGTGTGATAGTAGGGTTAGATTAGATAATGTACCATTTCATGTTTCTTAACACTGTGTGTTAGGTAAGTAACATTGACAAAGATAACAGCTTGATATAAGTAAAGTTAAGTAATTTGTTGTTCCGTAAAATCATGTAACAAGAGTAAATATACAGGGTGGGCCAAAAATACACTTTTTTAATTTTTGATACAAAATCATAATTTGCATACCAAAAGAAACTTGAAGATGCTATCTAGCCATGGATTATGAATTGTACACTTTTAGTTGAATGAAATATGTCACCAGCATTGCACTTAAACATGTGGTGTGCCATGAGAAAGAAACATAATTTGCAAGGTTGTAATTAAACTCCCCAGTGGTGAATGGTCCAATTAGGACAGAAACAGGTAGACTAGTTAGACTTATAAACTTTTGGTATTTTATATGTGTATATTTGTTTTATCATATTGCATGTACTATTAAGGCTCATGTAGGCTTAGCAGAGACTATTCAGTTGGTACTTATTTTAGTGATATATATACAGGGTGTCTCAAAAAATGTACCCAAAAGTATATCAAGAGCACAGATAAATCAATCAATATTTTCAGACATTTTTGCATGGTCATGTAGCCAAACATTTTTATTTCAGTCTTGTCTTTTTGATGCTTTAACCCTTTACCTTTCACACCACATAATCGATGTAACCTCATATTGCGATGACAGCCTGTATCCTTACTGCTACATGGTTCATCACATTTGATAATAATTCCCATGGAATGTTTTGAATTTCTCTTTGGATGTTGCCCTTAAGTTGTTCTAGGTCCTTTTGCTTGGAATGAGCATTAAAACACTCCTTCAAATAGCCAACACAGATAATCAGGTCAATTATCGGCAAATGATTCAGGAGTTACCTTCCAGGGTTATTACCTTCCAGAGTTAGGCAGGCTAGCCTCGAGACCAAATGATATCCAAATGAAAACACAGTCACCTCAACAAAAGCTACACTAGAATCACAACCAATGCAGTTTCTTAAACCTCGGACCTATCTGTATAAGGGGCCTATAAGACATTGTGAGGGCCTCCCTATTCACCATATTTGACGGCCCATACTTTTTTCTTTGAGGCTATTTGAAGGACCATTTTAATGCTAAACCCAACCTAAGAAACCTAGAACAACGACCAGCATCCGAACAGAAATCAAAACATTCCACCAGAAATATCAATAATGTGATGAACAATGTAGTAGTAAGGATGCAGACTGTCATTTAAATATGATATTACATTGAATATGTGGTGTAAAAGGTAACGGGTTAAAGTATCAAAAAGGCAAAACTGAATTAAAAACTGTGTATAGCATGCAAAAAATGTCTGAAAATATTGATTGGTTTGTCTATGGTGTTGATATACTTTTGGGTACATTTTTTGAGACACCCTACATATTTATATGAAGTATATGAACATTCACAAGAGAGGAGAACTATTGACCAAATAAGACTTTTATTACATGACTCTATAATTGATTAAATAAGGTACCAGTTCATGAGTTCAATTTTCTTTACATTGTATGTTGGCCATATAAGACTTTTATGACATGACACTCTATATAGATTAGATAATGTACCATTTCACGTTTCTTAACACTGTGTGTTAAGTAAGTAATATTGACAAAGATAACAGAGCTTGATATAAGTAAAGTTAAGTAATATGTTGTTCCGTAAAATCATGTAACAAGAGTTATATACAGGGTGGGCCAAAAAATACACTTTTTTAATTTTTGATACAAAATCATAATTTGCATACCAAATGAAACTTGAAGATGCTATCAAGCCATGGATTATAAATTGTACACTTTTACTTAAATAAAATATGTCACCTGCACCACACTTAAACATGTGGTGTGCCATGAGAAAGAAACATAATTTGCAAAATGTTCCTGAACTGATCCGGCCTGATGACCACAAAGCTATTAGTCCTGACGCAATCCCCAGTGAGTATAGGGTAAGGAAGGTCTCCAGGAGATGGTTTGAAGGCATCAAATCTAAAACTAAAAAATTGCCCACTTAAAGCTGGCATGCAATTAAGACAGGTTGCAACTTATCCAACATTTCACTGATACTATATCAGCAAGGGAACTAAGACTAAAAGCAATTACCAAAGAGGATGGTGGACCAATTTAACTCCTCTCTTAGATCAACTATCATCCAAGTTGAAGGACTTGTTCCCTCATAATATTACTAAGAACCCCTTGCACTATATATCTGCAAAATCTGGGGTATATAGGTTGGAAAATAAAAAAGTTATAGTGTCTTGAAAAAAATGGCGTCTTTTTTGGCCCACCCTGTATTTCATATGTTGAACCCCTAGCATACAGTATGTTTGCTCGAAAGGGTATGTTGTGTTGTTCATATAATTATTGTGCTCATTGTGTTTGGTAATCTCTGGTACCCTTTCGGGCTCTTCCGTATATGTGCATGTGGAAAGATGAACGGAATATTTAATTACAATTATACCCTTATAAGTGATGTTATGTTATGTGAGAGTTATTAACGCAACAAGTTACGATGGGACATCGTCCTTCAGGGTGTAATGACCCTTGAAACTGATAATGCACGTCCATGTTGCTACTACAGTCTGTTATACTGCTTCAAAGGCAAGCAGTTAAACCTAAAATATAAGATATCTAAATAATATTGTGCAATTATATATAGAAAAATATATTCATTGCACAGGAATGACATTTGTATATATGTAACCTCTTACATTTTGATGCTTCTCTTCCATGTTAATTCTCAAGAAATATCACGGCGGACAGACCTCAAGTTACATGAGGTATTGCACTAAACACTGAATAATCTGAAATATACTTTTTTATATTTTTCTATATATTATGGGTCTATAGATTTCTTAATTTTCAGGTTCAACTGCTTGCCTTTGAGTGTAACTAGTCATATTCTACCCTCGTATGATGTTATTTGTTGCTATTTTTTCTGATTTGGATATTTATTTTTTCTTATTTTCTTGCATACGAGCGTCGTGTATGCAAAGAAAATGATAAAAAATAAATATCCAAATAAGAACAAGGAATATCGAAGAACAGCATACAACGGTCGGATTTATATGACTAAGTGTAACAGACTGTAAGGTCTTGCAAGTCCTTTGGTCTTGGCTGTAGTGGCTAGCCCCATCCTATGACTAAAGCAGAGGGGTATAAAACAAGGTGCCCCCTGGGTAATAAAAGTCCGTGGGGCCGTCGTGCAGATACATTTGATTTATGTGTTTGCAGGAGGGCTCAGTCTTATCCCGTTCCCGGGAACGGGATAAGCTCAGTCATGCTCTCTCTTCATAGAGCACCTAAAAAACAAATGAATTTGAGTCATTTTCAAGATAAAAACACACCAACCTGATTATCGTGATATCTCAGGTCATTCCTCAGCAAATAGATAATTGTACGTGCACTCTGTTCTGACATAGTTTATTTCAATTCTGCTTTGTCCAGTTCACAGTCGGACGAACTCGTGTAGAATGAGGAACGTCTAAACTGAACTATATTTATATGTAACACGTTTGGTCAACATGACTTTGTTTAGGTTTTATAAGGGGGATTCCCTATGTCACGTGATCTAGTTTGGGAAACTTTCAAAATGGCGGACGGAGCAGTTTAAAAAATTTTGTATTAAACTTCATATTTCTCCTGATTGAAGGGGTACCATTTGCTTTTATTGGATTATTTTGATTCTGTAAAGGTAAAGCTATTACTTGCACATCTTTTTATCGTTTAGATTTGCTTGAATTTCTTGAAATTGCAAATCCAATGCTCCGAATTTTAATTTTTAGAATTATCCACATGTCCATGTTTCAGATTTGATTCACGAGTTTCGTGAACATATTTATTGCGTAGAATGATCAAATGAATGAAACTAACAATGGTAACATATTCAATATGGCTTTCATGGGCAGTTAGAGACAATGCTTTCAAGGCTTAGAAACTATGACCTTGACCTACATAATGAGATGAAATCCGCCATTGTTGCCACAAGTAATTTTGAGATTTAGCGGTTTGTATATCATTTTACTGTCATCAGAACATGTCTCTATATGTCTAAATGATGTCATAAGTTTGCACAATGTGTAATGCAAATGTGGAATATGATTTGATGAAATGATTGCAATGGTTTACTTGTGTTTTTGTGTTTTTATTTGTCTATAAATTTCTTTGTTTACATGTACTGTCTGTGGCAGAGGTATTCTGTCTATTGTTCAAAAAAGTAATCAATGGACCAAAGTGCAATCAGAATGGGGAGGGGGGGGGAGCTCATTTGGTGCGACCACCTTTTTGAGCCAGTCCTCTGGGGTTCCATGCATGGAGCTGAGGAGGAGTAGACTTGACTTTTTTGTCTTTCCCGAATATTGAGAATTACAATGTAGTCTAATGATTTTAATTTTGGTGTATTATTTCAGGCGTCAGACAATGGCATCTCCAGAGGTGATCTCCATCACAAACACAATAGCGAAGACAAAGCTACAAAGCTTGAGGGCCAACTCCAGGTTTACTGATATTACATTTGTATGTGCTGGCAATGAATGGGTACATGCTCACAGGGCAGTTGTATGTGAGTATAGCAGCTATGTACTAATGTTGTCAGAGTCTGGAGGGAAAAATGTTGTGATCGATTTATCAAAGCTAGGCTTGGATGTCAGAAAGGAGCTAATGTCGCTGACTGTTGATTTCATGTATGGAATGGATTTGACGATAGCTCTAAGTGACCTATCTACTTTAATGGTGCTTGCAAATAGACTAAACATGCTGGAGTTCATATCTGCTATAGATTGTGCAATTTCAAGCCCAACACCATCTGAACCTCATGAGCAAACACAATGGCAAACGAATGAAACTGTCACAACTGCTGACCAGACAAACATTAAGATTGAGGCTAAAGATGTTGACTTTAATGAACAATACGAATATGGTATGGAAACAACAGATACCACTGATGTAAACATGGACAATTATCAACATCTTAATTCACTGCTTTCAACTCCTAAGGAGGCATTAGACCTTCCAGCAAAGGTTGAGACAATTGAAAGGTTGAAACAGTCTGTAACACCACCTGTTACCAATAAACGCAAACGTGTTCAGCCGCGACAGATTGTTGAGGCACCTTTGCAGGAATCTCGTAGTGGAAGAAAGATTAAACCTGTACCTAGGATGGACCAAGATGATGTTGATGATGATGATGATGATGAAGGTATATATAAATTGAATGTAATTTTCAATGATCTACCTAGAATCGAAAGAAACATATGATTTTGATCACTTTTGAGATTTTGAAAATAGGCCTGTGCTTTTTGAAAAGATAAATACACCTGATAAACAAAAGTTAATTCATGATTAAAGAATTTATAATATTATTCCAACTTTTGAAGAACTGAACATGCAAATTTGCTCTTTCTTGAGAAAATATTCTAGGGAGAATCATTGTTACAATTGTATTGATGTTTGAAAAATATTAAATACAGAGATTTTCCAAACCATACAAATTCTGATGAGTGAGAAAAATGACAGTTTTACTTTTGACGCATGGCTTGGAATGCATTGTCTCTGTCGACCAATCAATAACAACAAACTTGAAGGTATCACAAGTAAATGATGGCTTGCCATGTTCAAGTAATATTCATTTGTGGCAAAGTATTACAGATAAGATACATGTAATTTATTTTGCAAGCAAGAACTAAATTTTAAAAGGACATTTGGCCAATTTAAAGTAAACAAATTAAAAAACAGCAGCTCAAATTGAGCTGTGAGGCCATGCACTCTGGTCCTACATTTTGATTGGTCAACAGAGAAACATGATGCTTTATCACTGATCAATCAGAATGCAGTGGCCATGATGTTCTCATGTGATTAATCAATAATTTCATTAGATTTGTTATTAAATTAAGCAACAATAATGATAATGCATAAAATATGTTGTGCCCTTGCAAAATGTCATTGTGAGTAGCACACTCGATTAAAATGTTACAAGTGTTTTTTGCCATGTATGAAATAAGGATTTGACGTGTTGAGCCATCATTAATATGTGACACCATTTACTCGACGTTGTACACTCACGACTCAACTTGCGGTCTTTGGTTTGGTGCTTTATACATTTACAACTCATGCATGGTTTCACTTACTAATCATGGGTTGACACCTCAAGTCCTTTATTTTCTGGAGGAATTCACTCGCGGATTTGATTCAGAACCAGGTCTAGGTGAATCACACGAGGCAACTTCAAGGGTGGCTGCAACTACCTGGTATATCCTACCTAATCAACCTAGTCAAGCTAATAAACGATTTAAAAATGTGAGCGAATCGGATTTGAAGGCAAGAGAAGATAGTCGACATGAACAGAAAACAAAGAGACAAACACAGTGGGCTATAAAAATCTTCCAAGGTAAGCAAAATCTTTATTTTTATTTATTTTCCATAATGCTAGATTATCTTTAGCTTTTACATGGTTGAGCTATGGTAGTGCTCACTTGTCTGTCCGTCCATCTGTCTGTGAACATATTTGTAACTTATTCAAATCTCCATTATAATAAAAATTGTTTCACTTCTACAATGTGTCTATATAAAGTGTTTCATCTTCCCATAAGTAGCATCTCAAAAGCTCCCCTTGTTTTAAAATGGTGGCCATTTTAGAGCAGAAAAGTAGGTTTCCAACTCTGAAAGTTTGGATCGAGTAACTTCATTAGTTTTACCGTAGTTTTGAAATGATGATGTTGAACTGATGTTAAACTGAAATAAGCGTCATTTTAACGATTTCAATTTTACTTTGCGCATGCCTGCCACTGAGAAGGCATGTGCTCATGATAGTTCATGTGATCACTTCCTGCAATTTGATCAGAGATTGCATAATGGGGAATCCCCGAATACAATAAAATATGAAAGAATTATGTGAGCTAATGAAACTTCTTCTGAGCGAAACATGTCGCAAAGATTCAAAATGGCTGTCAATTTCATTGCTGAAATATCACTTCTTCTGGTATAAATCCAAAGGTATTATTGGTATTGATTTGCTTGATATTATACAGTAAATTAACTTGGGCTAAGAATATAGGCTAACAATGATCTCTCATCACTCTCTGATTGGTCCATTTCTTACATGTGACTAAAAATAATAAGTGATTTTATTCAACGGAAGTCACATAACTTCCATTGAATATCAAATGATTTTCACCAGTCATGACTTAGTCTGGTGTAATTTTTAATTTTTTATATCCCATGAATACATTGTTATGATTAATTAGAGATCAATAGTTTGTTTTTCCTTTAATGTGAGTTAAGAATATAAAAGTGAATACTAAAACAAATATTTCTATTTTCGGTGAATACCTGTGTCCTTTGAATCTACCCGTGACACTTTCACAAGTAATATTCCACTAACCCTTTGGGCTTTGTGGAATATCACTTGTGCAAGGTGCACAGGTATTCACCTAATTAGAATAAAATACCCAGTGAAATTCAAAAATGGTCCACAATACCCTGGTGTTATTATTGACATTGAATTTAGAAATCCAGTAATAAAGGCTTTGTTGTACTGCTTTGAAATCTTATATAAGCCTTGTTTTTAAGTGATTTTAGAGACATATATTTATATTTCATTGATATTTTTGTATTATTCAGTTCCCAAATATTTTAAAGTTTTTTTGAAAAATTGGGATAAATCCCTTAAAAAATCTTGAAAATATTGATTCACCAATTTAGTAACCATATTTGTTAGATAAAATCACAATATATCTGCAATCTGCATGTCAACTTGATCATTAGATCAAATACATGTAGGCCTAGTTGTGTGCCTATGTAAGGTTTAATTTGATGTTTTAAGTAATAATTATCCCAGAAAAGCTGTCTGTCCGTCCGTTCGGCCATTTTATATACTGATGCATAGAGACAAAGGAGCTTTGCTCAAGAAGAGATTTTCAAGATGGCTGCTGAATTTCAAAATGGCTGCCATTTTTATTTTAAAATGATGTTATCTTTGATAAATCAAAAACCAGTGGTGGATTTGATTCAAATTTTAGATGTTGATGCCTAGGGACAAAGGAGCTCCGGCTGAGAAGGAATTTTCAAGATGGCTGCTTAATTTCAAAATGGCTGCCATTTTTCATAAAAATATATTTTCTGATTACTCAAATACCAATAGACAGAATTTGTTCAAATATTATATGCCAAAATCTAGAGACAAAGGAACTCTGGTCAAAAAGATATTTTTAAGACCGCACTCAGAATAACAAAATAGGTGCCATTTTTCATAAAAAATTGTAATCTTTGATACCTCAAATGCCAGTGAATGGATTTGGTTCAAATTTATTATGCTGATGCCTAGGGACAAAGGAGCTCTGCTTGAGAAGAGATTTTCAAGTTGAAAGCTGAATTTTGGCCCCATTTTTCATGGACGATACTTAAATGGACAGATTTGGTTCAAATTTTATGCCCAGAAATAAAAAAGCTCCACTCAAGAAGAGATTTTCAATATGGCCACTATTTATCAATATTTGATAATCCAAATACCAGTGGACAGATTTGGTTCAAATTTCATATGGTGATGTCTAGGGTCAAAGGAGCTCTGCTCAAGAAGAAATTTTCAAAATGGCCACCATTTTAGTAAAAAAACATAATCTTTGATAACTCATATACAGATTTTGCTCATATGTATGTGTTATTTAATTATTTACATGTTGAGTGAATATTCAATAAACATGATTTAACCAACTTATAATTATTTGAAAGTTATCGCTCATTTGAAAAAAAAATTAGAAAATTTTGATAAGAAGCAGTTATGAGTTATGATTGTTACCAAAAATGGAGTCTTGGATCTTGTACCCGACTGTTCAAAACACATTCGTCCACAATGTTGACAGACTGCATATATGTTCATATTTATACATTTATTAAACAATAATCAAAAAATATGAATTGAAAACTGTAATCAGGGTTATTGGCATGATTTTCGCTAATTTGTATGATTAGTCTTATTTGGAAATGTAAAAAACAAAAACAAACAAAATTTAAGAGAATGCTTATAAGCAGTTTACAGTGTAGTAAGCTCATATAATAAACAGATATTATATTTATAAATTATTTTTTATTATTAAGGCATGTATATTATTTTCCAGATTGGCTGTGTGAAACTGAAAATGAGAGTAAAGTATTAGACAAGGAACTTATTGAAAGTGAAGACTTCCCAAAGCTGATGAGAAAGTTCTATGGATCAGTTGTCAAGCAAAATGGAACAAGTTATTTGAAAGCGTCATTGATAAATTTACGAGCTGGAATTCAACGTCATATTTATGACCTGGGTGCAAATGTATATTTGATGAGTGATCAGTTTAAACTAGCAAACCGTCAACTCTCTGCTGTGATCAAGGAGTTAAAAAGACAAGGGCTTGAGGATATCAGGCACAAGGAGGGTTTTGAACCTGATGATTTTAAAAAACTTTATAGTAGTGACATAGTATTCAGCAATGATGACCCTAAAAAACTTCAAAACAAGGTGTTTTTTGAGCTTATGTTTCATATGGGCCCTAAAGGCAGGGATTACTTAAGAGAGTTGAAGAAAACATCGTTTAACATTAAAAAGGATGGTCACGGAGTTGAGTACATTGAGATGGCAAATGAGAAAAAGAACAAGACGCCAGTTATTGAAGCAACAGGAACCAAAAACTGCCCAGTTACATCATTCAAGCTTTACATGTCTAAGTTGAACCCAGAATGTGATGACTTTTTCCAGGTACCTCTTAATGGTATACATCAAGTTTTCTCTGAAACTAGCATCTGGTATTGCAGAGCAGCAATGGGAGTGAATACATTGAGCAATATGATGAAAACAATAAGTGAACGTGCCATGTTGTCTAGAACATACACTAACCGCTGTATTCGACCTTCAAGTCAAAGAACCCGAGCATGGTACTTGATATTAACTCTATGATTAAAAAGATCATTAAGTTTAGCTGAGCCAAAATTTTACAGACACAATTTTGTTGGTGTTCTTTGACAGAAACAGAAAGGTATAAAAGTATGGAATTTTTTTTTTGGCTTAAACTTTGGCATTATCTGTTTTTTGAATCTTAGCAATGCCCCTGGAAGTTTCAGAAATATATTTGCCATTAATGTAATGTGGAAAACAAACAAGTCATTTAACAGTGAAGTTACACTGTTACTAACTCATAATTTACAATACAACAATATCAGGGACTAAAATCTGTAAAAACAAGTCTATTACATTTTAAAAGGACTTTTCCAAAAGGCTAATTTTTCAACATATATTGTATCATAAAAGGGTGTGTATGTAAATATAAATATACTTTGTTCATATTATATAATACTTGTTATGCTTGTTGCGCAGTTTTCATCTTCAAATATTTAACACATATGTTTCTTATCGCAATTTAAGGCCTTTGAGTTTACTCGAAGAATTGTTCTGATAAAGGGGTTCATTACCAGAATTCTTGAGTAATGATTTCAGTTCTTCAATGGACTAGATGCGAGTAGAAACAATCTGGGTTTGCGTCATTAAATATTCAATATTCAAAGTGATGTCATATTTGAAATCTACGTGTAAAAGTACATCTAGATATGTGGTTTCAAAATTTGTTTATAAACTTTGAAAATTTAATTTTCTTTGAAAATTTGTCTTCTAGTTCGTGGAGGTTCCCCATAGATCTCATGTTATAAAATCACAAAAAGTGAAATATCTTTTCTCGAGATAATATTTTCTTTTACTGGGGGTATTTTAATTTACATAACTTTTAGATACATAAGGGTGATATGAAAATTGATCCACTGAAACTGATGAATATTCAAGTTAAAGGGAACTTTCTACTATACCTGCCATGCTATTTGACCCAAATGAGCCACCTGGTGGTGAAACTGGTAACTACCTACACGCATCTAAATTATTGTAATTTTTAAAATGAAACCTTAAGAAAGAGATGAAAATTCTTTGACCAGACAGGCACTTTAGGTCAGCAGCTGAACAAGATTTAAAAAAAAAATTTGTCCCCTAAGTCTCTCACTGGATTCATATAGACCTGGGTTCTCACTAGGGTTTTAGACTCAAGAGATTCTCCGCAGCCTAATGTCTTTAGACCCTCTTGCTCCAGAGTCTACCAGCTTTTTGGAAGTCTAAAGTGTTTTTTCCATCTAATTTTATATTTTTGTCACATTATTTGTGGTAAAACTCTTGAGAAAATACATAAAACTTGATTACAAACAAGGAATAGGAAGTCAGGAACCTTTTAAAAACGTATACAGGGTGTTCCAAAAGTAACAGGACTGGTGCTGGCATTTTGTTTAATATGCACCAATCGTCTTCAACATTTTACATAATGTACTTTCATGTATCGTTACTAAGACTGCAAAGTTTCGACAAAATATATGAAACTCGGGTAGAGTTATGGTTGCTATAGTAACATGACATCACAATACCCGGGGCAATATTCCACGCAAAAAGTTACAGAGACATTAAACATTTTGTACATGCCATATCATTTTGTACATGCCATATCAAAGTTGAAATGCAGCAACTGGTGGGAATTACATTTGTTTTACATCATTTGATATTCCTATGTATCCTCTACTTTGAAAAATAGGCTCCTCTTTGGTGAGTACAAGAGTAGTACTCTGTATCCATGACCCAAACACACGAGTGAACCCATTTGATGACATGTCACGCAGGGCCAATTGGACAATTTGGAGAAGGTCATTCCCATCTTTAAAGGTCCTACAGCACTGATTAGCATTCCATTCTCAATATAAGTAAACATTAGATATTGCATGATCAGAGGAGTATGGTGCATGGTTTTAGACTCAAGACCTAGCTCCTCTATAGCTGCATGGTCTTAAATGGTGACCTGCGGGCAGGCGCGCTATCAAGGTAGATGACTGGCTTCAAATTGGGTCTTTTCAAAAACTCAACCGTGAATTGTCCAGACCCTTATACATAGTGATATTCCAGGAAATTGAATAAATATTATTATCATTATGAAATTATACTTGAATCTGAGTTGTATATGCAACACCTTTACAACAAAGGAACTGATACAATAAACAAGAGATGTTCAGTAATACAAAAATGTGAGATATCATATTTTCACGGAAAAAGTTGCCCCGGGTATTGTGATGTCATGTTTCTATAGCAACCATAACTCTAACCGCATTTCATCTTTTTTTCTGAAACTTTACAATTTTAGTTGCAAAACTTCAAAGTACAATTTGTGAAAATTTGAAGACACTCAGTGCAAAATTGACAAAATGCCAGCACCAGTCCTGTTACTTTTGGAACACCCTGTATTGTGATCAATATAGGAAGATAATCTTAAAGGCCCCATATAAAGTTTAAACCACTTTGGCTTATATTGTACTCTTACCCAATGTTATCAAAGTGTGATATGTGAAACTTTTTTTTTAAATTTCAAAATGTGGTTTTTGATAGACTTTTTTTTCAAAAATTTATGATTTTATTTAAAACCAACTTTTAGAGGTCACTCATATCTTCTAAATAGCCACAATTCATACCAATGCATAGCATTCATCCTCCCATGTTTTTTGCCGAAAAAATTAAGAAAATCGGTTCATAAATAAGCGAGAAATGAACTTATCAGTGCATGAAAATGGTTCTGAGAAAAATGCATTTCAAAATTTTAGTTCTCATAGAAACCAATGGTACAATGATATCTAAAACATAATTTATTCTTCCTTTTAACCTGGTTAGATAATCAACATTGTTTTTTTATGAAAGTCTAACATATTTAGAAAAGATTGACATCGAAAAAAAAATTCAATTTTTTTCAAAAAGTTTTTGGTACCTTAGTGACATCACTAATGTTTCAAAATATTTTTGATATGCTAAAACATTGAAGTGGCCCATTAAATATGGCATTTTATTATTGAAATAGTGTGTCCTTTGTTCAATCTTTGCATTGGTGTCTAAAAGATAATCTTTTTTGAAATGCATTAAGAAATATTTGATGATTAAGAAATTTCAATTTTTTTGAAAAATGGCGGAAAATTTGAATATTTGAGAAATGAAATTCTCACAACTTTTTTATCAAAAATTTTTTTTTGTTCAAAAACTCTAAAATTACTTTTTAAGTCCTGACAAATAGTAAATGAATGATAAAAAAATTATTTTCAAACTTTAGACGGGGACTTTAAGCAGTATACTACATGTAATACTCTGATCTCACATGGGGGAGGAGTGAGTGGCGAAAAATCTGGGGTCTAAAATTTTCCTGGTAGAGGAAGGGAGGTCTTGAGGTTATTTTGAGTTTGCGTTCTTCATCTTAGCCTTAATATAATTTGAAAGTAATGAGACATGACATGCATGATGTTAAAATGTTGTCACGGATAAGTCAGTTATTAAGAAAAGCAGACTTTCAAAATGAGGTAAGCAAGCAATATCAAAAGTGGCAATATAATCGTGGATATTACCCGCTTACTTCCCCATTTACTCCCATACAAATGTTTCGCAAGGTCTGTTTTATTTTACAAGATTGAAATGATGTACAAGATTTCTGATGATGTATTAGATTGCCATTACTATATGAGATTCTCAATACTGTACACGATTGCCAAAAACTCTACAAGATAGCCAATACTACGAGGGGTGATCCAAAAGTCTTGGACGCCCTGCTCTATTTTTGTTGGTTTTTGATAAAATTACTTAAAACTTTCCAATAATAAAGACAAACAACCTAACTACTTTGTGTATCAATTTCATGGAGAAATGATATATTTTATATAGTTTTCTAGATAGTTTTTAATACAGGGACCCTGCCACCCGGAACGGTATTCGCACATGGCAACTTTCAGCCTTAAATGTTGCGGCCATTTCACTTGTTTCCCAAGCCTTGACCACTATATTTCTTTGAATTTTGAATGTTAAACCATGTTAGTTTACTTCCTTTGTAACTAGGCAACCAATTAATTGTGTTTTAATTATAATGTCACATATGACAATGGCCGTACATGTCAAATTCTAAGAAAATGCCATCAAACAAGCAACCCTCATTCTGGTATCATTTTTACTGCAAGATGGCTGCTGAAATGCAGAGCACGAAAGAAATCAAAGTGGAACAAAGAATACTACAAGATATTTTCACTATTATTGACCTTGAGCAGCTACCATATGCACGATACAGTCTATGTATGGCTCCGTGTAATTTTCTTCCTTTTCTCCAAGTTGAAAAGAGAGTTGAAAAAAATGTTTTTTTACTCATTGGATGAGGTTGAGAGTGGCACTCCAGCAGCATTTGTATCACATAAGCAATGGTGGTGTCATAAATGTCTTCCATTCATTGGTAAAGCGGTATGAAAAATGTGTTCAAATTCGTGAAAAATGTGTTGAAAAGTAGGTCTTAATATGTGAAAATGATAATGGCAGATGACACTCAGATTGAAAATTGAAAATTCTCTCATATCATTACTGGTTTAGGTTGTGAACCTCGACTAAAGTATATGCCATATTATAACAGTTGTGACGTGATTTGCTATAACTAAATACCGTTCCGGGTGGCAGGGACCCGGTATTAAAAGATATTTAGAAAAGTAGCTAAAATATATTATTTTCTGTTGAAACGTATACACAAAGTTGTTTAGATGTTGATCTTTATTATCTGAAAGTTTCATGTAATTATATTAGAAAATAGCAAAGTTAGAGCGGGGCGTCCAAGACTTTTGGATCACCCCTCGTATATGAGATTCTCAATACTGTACAGGATTCCATGTCCTCTACAAGATTGGCAATACTATATGAGATTCACAATACTGCCAATACTATAACAAAGTCTCAGTACTGTACAAGATTACCAATACTGTGGAGAATCCCTAAGACTTTGCAAGGTTTTTCCCAAATGGCATAACCTATTGTATTCTTGAAATTGCAATTCCAAATCAAAAAATAACACGAAATAGACCCACTTTTAGATATCTGTGATCTCCCCAGGATATTTTCTCAACTGAGTGCAACAGCTCAATATTTCACACTAATACAGGGTGTCCAATAGATAAGGTGAAAGATATTGTAACTTTCTTAATATTGCACCAATCTTGATGAAATTTTCAGAGTTTGTAGCCCAAACATATTTACCTTTATTCTGTGAATTTAAAGCGTCTTCTATTTGATTGGCCAGAGTTGTGGTTGCTATAGCAACCAAAACAACAAAAAGGCGGGGCAAGTTTCTTTACGTCACAACTTTCCAAAACATATCTATTCTTTCTGATAGCTTTATTCATACTCCCAGGTCTATTACTACCACAAATACAATATAAAAACAGTCCTAAAGTCCCATTGTTATGAAAATAAGCTATTCAACATAATGTCCATCTCTAGCTATACACTTCTTATGCCTATTCACCCACTCTCTAATCACACTTTCAAACCCATTCTTGCCAATTTCCTGAAGTCTTGCTAAGACATGTGATCTGAGTTCATCAGTGCTTCCGAATTTATTTCCTCTCAAGTCACGCTTGAGGTCTGCATATAAGTAAAAGTCATTGGGTGCAAGGTCTGGGGAATATGGAGGGTGTGCAAATAGGGGTAGCCCCAGTGCCCTAATAGTTTCACTGGTGAGCAGAGCTGTGTGTGAACTCATATCACATGTCTTAGCTAGACTTCAGGAAATCGGCAAGAGTGCGTTTGAAAGTGTGTTTAGAGAGTGGGTGAATAGGCATAAGAAGTGAATAGCTAGAGATGGACATTATGTTGAATAGCTTATTTTCATAACAATGGGACTTTAGGACTGTTTTTATATTGTATTTGTGGTAGTAATAGGCCTGGGAGTATGAATAAAGCTATCAGAAAGAATAAATATGTTTTGGAAAGTTGTGACGTAAACAAACTTGCCCCGCCTTTTTGTTGTTTCGGTTGCTATAGCAACCACAACTCTGGCCAGTCAAATAGAAGACGCTTTAAATTCAAAGAATAAAGGTAAATATGTTTGGGCTAGTAACTCTGAAAATTTCATCAAGATTGGTGCAATATTAAGAAAGTTACAATATCTTTCACCTTATTTATTGGACACCCTGTAGCAGGGTGCAAAGGTTTTCAATTGGGGATGTAATTTTCAGATTTTCAACTAGGTGCTTTGCCAGGTCACTAATGCTGGTGAGATCACTGCATAGTAATGTCTTTGCTGTAGAGTGATACAATCCTCAATTTTGGTTTATAATTCATTATTTCAGGCGCTATTGCTATGGGAAGTGATGCAGATGAGACTGACGAATATGACCCTCTAGATGATGTGAATGCTGATGAGTCCTATGAACCAGATAAGAAACCAGATATCAAGAAACTCAAGATAAATCTTAAAGATATCAAGCCCAAGAAACCAAGAAAAAGTAAGTAGTAGTTACTGTCTAAGTTGATTAATGTCTTAGTCAATATATGTATTAGTCAATGTTGTCTTACTCAATGTTGATTAATGCCTTAGTCAATGTTGATATATGTCTTAGTAAATGTTGATATATGTCTTAGTCAGTGTTGATATATGCCTTAGTCAATGTTGATATATGCCTTAGTCAATGTTGATATATGTCTTAGTCAGTGTTGATATATGCCTTAGTCAATGTTGATATATGACTTAGTCAATGTTAATTAATGTTTTAGTCAATGTTGATATATGTGTTAGTCAATGTTGATATATGTCTTAGTCAATGTTGATATATGTCTTAGTCAATGTTGATATATGCCATAGTCAATGTTGATATATGTCTTAGTTAATGTTGATTATCTTAGTGATGAGAAATACCCTTTTTACCAGATTTTTTCAAAAGCACTTTGTTATACCTGTAACATACATGTACATCCGACTCTGCAACATTAGTTTCAAAGTTAGTTTGAGTATATCATTTCGCCATAAAAAAACATTAAATATGATTTTTCACACTTATTAGTTCATTGCATATTTAACCTGTTACAACCCACCCTCCTAAACAAAATGAATAATGTGAGTTTAGAATATTTTTTGTGGATGGCGCTCAGCTATTGTTGTTCAACATTAGTATTCTGCTTCTGTAACAAATGGCAGGTGATGACAATTTGGATGTTAATGCCTTGTTAGAATAGTATGCAGCTGTTTTTAGTATATTTATAAACCACCTTGTTGATTTTGTCAAATCCTTTTCCAGCCAGAATAAAGAAACCAAAATTAGAGGCCCCTCCTTTAACGGCTGAACAGAAGAAGTTAAAGAAATACGTTTGTTCAGAATGTGATCCGGAAGTCAGATTTTCTACGTGTGCAAAGCGTCGTAGGCACTACAGTCAAGTACATGGATTGTTTGGGTGCAGAAAATGTTCCGACAAGTTTCAATCACAGGAGGCGTTGGACCAGCATATCTTGACACATGGAGGCAAGTCTCAAATTACTTTATTTCATTTTGTGGCATTTTGAAGACACTATCTTTGGTAAATATTCAGATCTTAGATATTATAGCTCACCTTGAAATTCTGTATTGTGATTGGTTTACATCTTGGGGTATATTTTAAAATATCATGTTCGTGTAATGGGTAGTAGGACTAGGAGCGCTGCTCAAATATAGTGTCTTTATAAATGCTATATGTATATATCTTAATCATCAGTGAACATTTTCCTTCAAGTGTATTATTTGTTCTCATGCCTGTACATGTAATTACCATGTAACCAAATACAATTGCACTGTGGTCTTTCCTCTCAAAAGTTCTCAGAATATTTCTGCCCACATTTTTACAAAGAAACTTTCAGATCATTGTGTGGTGACTGAAATTCAGTCTTAAAAAACCTACATTATCAGGCATTAGATCTTTATTGTTTCATATTTATAATGTCAATGAATAGATTAAAATATGTCAGATAAGATTGAAAGTAGTACATAAAAGTAGTACATAAAGAGATGATTTGTAATGATTCGAAATACAAAGTTGCATGGTGAAATTATGCCTCCTATTTCCAAAGTTTAGTCTGATACAAAACCAGACTATCTTTATAAATTCTTTCTAGTTTGTCAATTCTAACTTTTTTTAGCAGAAAAAAACTTAGAGTACACTTACTGGCTATAAACTAGCACTCACGTTATTATAATCATTTTTTGAAATTAATGTGTTGAAATATTGGAGATAACATCAATGCTGGTGGTCTAACCTAGCTATAGGTTTGATGCTAGGCGTGCGAGTATGTATTTGTACATGCTACAACGTAGTTTCACAGAAATATCCCTAGATAAATGAAGGTCAAATTAGTTTTTTTAATTTTGACTTGTTTCTTTGTAATCATGCAAATTTGTATTTCAAAACATTTCAAAATCTTATTGAAAGCAAAAGTCAAAATTGAACTCAAAACTAATTGAACTTTCCTTCTCTATTTGTCTAGGGAGATTTTATTGTGACAAGTGTCATCAACGATTTGACACATCATATAAAGATGTTGCCCAACATAAACGCGACGTGCATTCATTATATGCATGTGACACTTGCGGGAAAGGATTTCGGCGACAAGATATGTTGAATATCCATCACACTCTCCACACAGGTATTTGGATTTTATCTAACCCTGCATGGATAAATTGACTGAAATGTATGTCTCCAAGTATGAATGGATGTTTTGTTCTGAATGGAAGAATGAATGAAAATATAAGAGATACATAATTTCATAAGGGGTTTAGATTTACACCAATGATACATTTACTGGACCTGAAGTGACCAGAATTCAGAATTAATCAAAAAATATCATCAAAGCAGGACAAAGAAAACTGGTTTACCAGACTTTGTTAAAAGTACAATTTTGCGATAGGACTGGACCAGAAGCTGTAATATAAACCACTGCAGCATGCAGAGCCTATTGTATAGAAAACACCTTTGACTACAGAGAAACTCATCACACTAGGTAGGTATATGATATCATATTATAAATATTACCTATATTATCTATTATTAGGGTACTTACAATTTTTGCACTTGAAAAAGTGCTGGCATTGTATTGTGCTGGTGGCGATGAGTGCCACATAAGTCTTGCCTCTTTACATCTGCAAGAGCGGACTCTTGCCAAGATTTGATAAGATTTTGGGCACACTGGGTACATTACATGGTGATCATAATAATGTGCTCTTCAAAGTGTGATATTTATCACTGTGTGTTATCATTTGTATGTATCACTTGTTTTATATTATTGAATAATCAGGGAATTTTGAATTTCTCTCGAAATTGTTTATTTTGTTAGAGTAGAAATATCTCAAGTTAAACCTATTTAAATATTAAGAAATAGTTACAGGAATTTTGTACATTGGCCAAGACCCCCATTTTAATGCCAACACACTGAAAGATGCTTTTGAGTTATATTGGCAGTTTCTACAAAAGGCTCATTTTTAAAAGTGTGTAAATCTTGATGCAAACCATTTATGGACATTGATGTTGCATGAAAAACCATAAAGAAGATCAGATTGTGAAAGAAAGACTTGGAGCCATGAAACAGCTGATGCTGATTATCAGGCATGTACACAAAGTAAATACAAAACAAGAACTGAATGGTCAATCATAAACACATTACAACCAAGACCCCTTTTAGATGTCCAACCAAACTATTCATATAATTTCATCATGCAACGTTTCTGGGTATTTTCTTACAGACATACAAAAAAGTAGATACTAAATGTATTGCATGAATTTTTATATGCAACACCATGTTAAGGGTTTCTTATTGTCACAACGTTTCAGTTTGGAAAGAACAATATGAAAAACCTCCAGATGAAAGTGAAGAAATTGAAGAAGTTGACTGGTTTGACTGTGATGCATGTGATGAAAGATATGATTCCCGTCCTCTGCTTAAATTACATATGATGAAAATTCATGATATGGATATACCTTATGAATGTGCTGCATGCAGAACATTGTTTGTTACGGAGACCACCTATTTTAATCACCGCAATAAGAAATTGTGCACCTGGACAAGAGGTAAAAGGAATTCAATGAGAAGAGAAGCTGTTAAAACTACATGTAAATTTTGTGGCAAAACTATGAGAGCTCGACACTTAAAAGTGCACATGAAAACCCATACTTGCAAGGAGGAGGACATCGAATATGGTAAGTTGTGAGTAAAACTCATTTTTAAAGCTTTTTTTGTTATTTGTTCATCTATAATGTATTGTATTGACAGAGCATTTAACATCAAGAAGAAATCAAATGAATTTTCAATAATTCATTATATATTTCACAAAATCAAGAAAAGATGTGATAAAAATTAAACCCAGTTAAAGTCCTTTCCACAAAGCTAAGAAATCTAAATTTGCGGGCAATTTTTAGATTTTCAAAATGTTATTGAACTTCATATTCATGGTTTGATTTAATATTTAAATGCCTATAAAGTCAATCCAGTGTTTTATTTTGTTTTTTAACATTTCAGATGTTGAAAAGTATTTTCCCAAGAAGATTCAAGTTAAAGTTGATCATGAGACAGTCGAACGCTATCAGTGCACTTACTGTACCAATACATATGATTCAGAGGCTACAGCTAATAATCATGTGCATAGACATATTAAAATGTTCAGTTGCAGTATATGTAAAATGACATTTACTTCATTCGCACTATGGAAAATACATGGTGATGTTCATGATGAACCAAAATATGTCTGCCATATTTGTGGTTCTCGATATAAACACACTTCACAATATCGAAACCACATGGAACTTCACCGTGGGCCAATAGTATGTGATCTTTGTGATAAGACATTTAAATCAAGGGCTAATTTAAGGCTGCATAAGAGAGGTGTTCACGAACAGGCAACTGAGGTGTTCCAGTGTGATCAATGTCCACAAATGTTTTATATAAAGCACAGACTAAACAGGCATATCCTGAGTCATTCAAAACCATTTGTTTGCACCTATTGTAATCAAAGGTTTGGCTATAAAAAGTACTTAACTCAGCATGTTAGGATCCACACTGGAGAAAAGCCATATAAATGCAGTATGTGTGGAGTAGGTTTCAGGCAAAAGAATAGTCTTAATGTTCATAATAAATCACACCACTCTACAACTGCAACAAAACCATCACTTCCTAACAATGGTAATCAAACATATGTAGATAATGCAATATTTTTCTCGGACATCAGTCATATCTGAATGAAGACGCAATTAGAAACAATTATAGATTAAAATAATATCATCATCATCATCTTTTCAGAAAATTAATCATATATAAAAATAATCACTCAGTATGTATAGTTCAGTTATGTATAGGGATCGAAACCAGCCATAGTTTTCTCCTGATGACCATTGTGAATTATTGTGTTTTATTGATTATGGCGACGGCTTTTGGATGTTGACCCTTTGAAACGCTTATGGACTTGGAGACTGGATTTTATCTATCCCACATCATTTGAGACTGAATGTTCTATCTTGTATGAGTACTTGTATCTACAACTTTTTTTGATGTTATGAGTATTGGATATCAATTTCTAATTTTCTTCAATATGTATTGTAATGACTTCAGTATGAATGAAATGTCCCTTGGTGTTCTGGTCTTGGATTGTGATATCGGTTCTTGAATGGTGGGGGAAAGGGGGTATTAGACATTGTTTCTTTTCACGTTAGATCATGGTTTTGGGATATATGAGTTTGTTTTTCTTGAGTGGTATGCACTTAGAGTTTGCTTTTTCTTGCTAAGTTCCATTACAACTTTTGATCCTTTCCCTTTGGCACTCAATTATATTCTGTTTTGTAAACATTATTTACGTTATTATTCATGGAAGTCTTATGTAGAGGAATTTAATCTTAGTAAACCTGTTTTTTGTGCTCACTATCATTTCTTTTGCAATAGTTTATGCAAATTCAATATCAAGCTTATCAAAAACATACTTGATGGTTTCCTGTAGTCATATTGAGATGATGATTTCAATTCGAATTGCATTTTATTAAATAATATTGTACATATGAAAGAATAATAATATCAAATAACTGAAAGTGATTATATATGGTTGTGTTTTTTTAGTTGATAATAATTCCACCATGCAACATTGATAACCTTGACAATGAAATACCAGTTTTCCATCATACCACTAGCATTAATACTCCAATTGATTTATTATAAGGAACTCAATGCAACGTTACTGTGTATCCCCTTTTCAGAGTGTTACATTTGCTGGCGGAGAATTGAAGACCATGACATGGAAAAGCATTTGATAGAGCATAGAAAAATAGAACACAAATGTTCTTTATGTGTAAAAACAATGGAGACAACAAAGGAACTCCATAAACACTATAAAGAAGTTCATAATGCGAATGATATCTACAAATGTCCAAAGTGTTCTAATCAGTTCATAGAAGAAAAAGCTTATTTTGACCACAAAGAAAGAACCTGCAAAGTATACCAAAGAAACAAAAGTCACCTTTGTAATGAGATTGAATGTGACATATGTAAGAAAAAGTGCACATGTTGCAGTATTGAAAAGCATTTGAAACTACACCATTCTTTATCAACACAACGTGTCGAACATGGTGAGTTGATAATTTTACTTATTTAAATGATTCTAGAATTGTAGAAAAATTAGATTGTCAATTTATGATTACATAAATACTTGTACACAGCTAAATTAATCATTATCCTTTTGCAGATGAGGACAAATACTATCCTAAGAAAATACATTGTGATGAAAATGGAGATCAAACAGAAAAGTTTCAGTGCCCGCACTGCTCAAAGGTTTATGACAGTAAGCTACCCGCTGAAAGACATGTTCGTAAACATATTCACATTTTCTATTGCAATCCTTGTCAGATGTCATTTGGATCATTTAAGGAGTGGAATCACCACAAGACTCAAAATCACATGGAGCCAATACATATTTGTGAACACTGTGGTGTTCAATATAAAAACAAGCGCTCCTTAAACAGACACATGGAGACACACAGATTCGGGGACTTTATATGTGAAATATGTAATCGTACTTTTTCCAGTAGTCAATGTCTGCGTGTGCACAAAGATAGCGTACATCAGTTATCGAAGCGGGTCCTAAGTTGTGATCAATGCCAAAAGGTGTTCTACCAAAATAACAAGTTTAAGAGTCATATTTTGAGCCATTCTAAACCATTTATATGTAGTTATTGTGGACAGAGATTTGGCTACAAGAAATACCTCGACCAGCATGTTAGGATTCATACTGGCGAAAAACCATATAAATGTACTGAAGCAATGTGTGATGCTTCATTTCATCAGAAAAATAGTCTTGATGTCCATTTTAAAACACACCATACCCATCAAATGAAATATAAGAAAACGTTACATTCTTTAGAACCGCCAAGAGATCAAAGCATAGTTGTTAATACAAATATGCCAAATGTTGGGGCAACTGCAATACAATACATGCAGGATCCTAATTTAAGATTGACAATGTTGTAAATAATGTTCAAAGCACTGTAAGATTTCTATTTTATATTGCTATTAACTTCTATTAATTCAGTTAACATGCGTGTGATTTCCTTAAAAGCAGCATAATTGTGATTTTTACTGATGAAGAGAATGGCTAAATCAGATTAATGGTTTGTTCAGTACATAATCCATAGTATACTATGGTTATTATTGTTTACTCCTTGATTTCACTCATTGATATACCCCATCCTTAGTCCATTATATAACTAATTACCCAATGTGTACATCTCAATTTTCTTTAGTAATGTTAAGTTCCTCTTTTGCTTACCATACTCATGGTTTATTTCGCGTTCTTTAATATCACGGATTTTGAGAAATTAAAATTTCGTTACCATAAACATTTATGGATTTCACAAGTTTAAATTTCATTTTCTGAATCCTCAAGCTTTGTAACTAAGTTACATTAGATACAGTTATTATACCTAGTCAATGTCATATTTGAAGAAGATTTACAAGTACTATTTCTTAGCGAATAGCACCCAGCACCTCAACTTCTATTACAACATCATTTTTGGTTTATTTTATTTTAGCTGATAAGCTTGTGTATTCCATTTATCACCCAATGATACTGGATGAACGTTTTCATCTGAGTCTCTTGTAATTTCAAATTACAGTACAGTAATGAAGCCATGTTGGTTATTTGAGCCTGTGTAGCTGCTACTTTTCTATGGACCCCGATACAATTGCACCATTTAATTATTGATTAGAAAACACTATTGTTGAATTTACAAATACACAAAAGTATATATTGCATATTGAAAAAACAAATCTGTACTTGTTGATGCTTACAAAAATATATGTTCAACATAATTTTATATGTTTTCTTTATCTTATTACTCTAAGTCATTTTACTGTACATTTATGGGCTTGAATATTGTTCACCATGCAACTCCTGTATTTTGACCCTGGAAATACAAACAAGCTTATAGAAACTTGAAAAGGCAAACCATTTTATATTTTAGACTGCTACATATGTGGTAGACAAAAGCCTGATGATGAAATGCAAAGCCATATAGATGAACATTATAGGCAAACTCACACATGTGAAAAATGTAGCATCACGTATGATTCACCACGTGGACTATACACACATTATGCAGATACACACAATGAACAAGAAATTTACAAGTGTCAAATTGGTAACTGTAGAGTTCAGTTTATCTCGGAGGAAGCTTACTTTGAACATAAGAAACGGACATGTAAAAGGTCCCACATATGTGATAGTGTGACATGTGACTTGTGTGGGAAAATATTGAAATGTTGTGGTATGAAAAGACACACGAAAATGCATAACAGGGTACCAAAAACCTTTGTTAAACATGGTAAGTCCAACTACTTATCTTTGCATTTGAGAAAGCAAACACTGTAATATATTCAACAGGATAAATAAATTGTCTATTAGAAATTTCAAATTTTCAATCAACTTGGCTATTCAGTAAAAAATTAAATTTAGGGACTTCATTTTTATTTACACTGTTCTTTCCAATTTATTTCAGATGAAGATAAATATTTCTCCTATGTCCTACAAGCCCGGGGCAAAGGATGCATGTACCCAACCTACCGCTGCCATTACTGCAAAGCTGTGTATACCTCAAAAAGTGAAGCAGATATGCATGTTCAAGAACACCTCACGGAATTTCACTGTAATGACTGTGAGGTGAAATTTGATACATTCAGTGTGTGGCAACAGCATAAGGAAAGTGTTCATGCATCCGAAATATCAAAGACTATGTGTGATAAATGTGGTCTCTCATTTGTATCAAACAGTAATGCTTTTAAGCGACACATGCATCAGCACAAAGGACCTTTCTTGTGTGACATTTGCAATGAGCCATTTTCCTCAAACAGTGCGGTTGGATCTCACAAAAAAGTTGTGCACCATTTAACTAAAGTTGTATTCCCATGTACAGAGTGTCCCAAAAAATATTATCAGAAAAATAAATTTGTTGCACACAAATTGAGTCATAGTAAACCATATATCTGTAGCTTTTGTGGGCAAAGGTTTGGTTATCAGAAATATCTTACACAACATGTCAGAATCCATACTGGTGAAAAGCCTTACAAATGTAGTTCATGTGATGTTTCATTTGCTCAGAAAACAAGTTTGGATGTTCATAACAAATCACATCATTCAAGAAAAACAGATTCGCAATTTTCAACAGATGCGTCTGAGACATTATCTGTATTATCTGAGAATGTACCTAGTAATGACACTTATTTAATTAGCACTTTGTAAGACATATTGTATTGAACATTATGGTGTTATCCTAAATATTTCAGAACCTATGAACTTACACTTGACTAGTATTTTTAAGTGTTTTGGTGTATTATTGAACATCATATTAAAACAGGCAATGTGGTTAAGAAGTATAAAGTGTATACAATCATGATATCAAATAAATTGAGAAATATAAAATTGTCTTAGAACTGTGTTATTTTGTATTCAGATGTTGATACATTTATATTCATTAATTATAGCTTTTTCATTATAATGGATCCTCTATAGGTCTTCAACAAATGGCTAGCAGTTTTTGCACAAAGGCATACCCTTACAATTCATCATGCAACTTTGTTTGATTACCACTGGTCAGTATCAAGCGAAGACGATGGACGTTACCTTGGCTTGTTACTGACTAGTGATTAGACCTCATAATCTAAGGTCAGTTTTCACTGCTTCCATTCCTAAATGTATTTCCATTTTCAGTCTGGCAAGAATATGATGATAAAATGAAAGAAACTGATGATGATAGATGGTTTAATTGTGATGCATGCAGTGTTAGGTGTGATACCCGGGCTGTGTTAAAGCAACATATGAATATAGTTCATAATGTAGACAACCCCTACCATTGTACAGCTTGTAGAATGTGGTTTGTCACAGAAAATGCTTATTTTGACCATCGGAATAATCGATTGTCATGTCATAGCCGTAAAAACAGGGGAAACTCACTGGCAATAGTGACTTGTAAACAATGTGGCAAAACAATGAAGGCTCCACAACTGAAGAATCATATGAAACTACACACATGCAAGGAGGAGGATATAGAACACGGTAGGTGCAATTTTTAACATGAAATACCATAGATTCACCAAGATTATAGATCAGCCTCAGTCCCCTTGAACTTTCAACATATTCAAACATTTAAAATAATGCAATGGCACAATGAAAAGGGTATTCTGTTATTGGTTACTTCAAATAACCGAAGTTGGTCTATTTAAAGTACACTGATCATTCCTAGTGTACTCCCATCAGACTTCATGTCAAATGACTAGATAAGCATACTTTATCAAACTAGAGAAAGGAAAATGTAACAGAGGTGTAACATACAGTAGTAGTAGTTATGTTTATTGTTGGTTCATTTCAGATGTTGACAAGTACTTTGCTAAGAAAATAGAAGTTGAGGTTGATGGTGAGATGACCGAGCGCTATCAATGCCACTACTGTGACAATATATATGACTCTGAGGCAACAGCTAATAACCACTTACATAGACACATCAACCTTTTTATTTGCAAAATATGCAAGATGACTTTCATTTCATTTGCTTTATGGAGGGTGCATGGTAATGTTCATGGAGACCCAAAGTACATTTGTCATATATGTGGTTCCCAGTTCAAACACAGATCACAGCTTACCAGTCACAAAGAAATACACATAGCTCCCATTGTATGTGAACTTTGTGGTAAGCACTTCAAGACCAAGCCAAACCTTCTTAATCATAAAAGAGGTGTTCACGAGCAGACAACTGAACGATTTCAATGTGATCAATGCCCTCAGATTTTTCACCTGAAGAATAGACTAAACAGGCATGTCCTTAGTCATTCAAAACCATTCCATTGCACATACTGTGACCAACGGTTTGGGTATAAGAAATACCTTATCCAGCATGTAAGGATCCACACTGGAGAAAAGCCATATAAATGTAGTACATGTGGAGTGGGTTTCAGGCAAAAGAATAGTCTAAATGTTCATAATAAATCCCACCATTCCAATCTAGAAAAAAGACAGTTTTCAAGTAATGATTCATTTTAGTATTTATTTAGGTACATTTGCCCTTGTTTTTTTAATTATTTCACAAAATTCGATATGCCTATTTATCAATCATATTTTCATTTTATATAATACTAGTTTTCAGTATTCCTAACATTGATTTTAGAGGCAGACAAACTATATGAGAGTCTTTGTTTAAATGAACTTTTGTCAAAACTCACGCCACACTCACTAATATATGTTTTTAATGTTTTGATATTGTTGCCCGGTAGGATCATGGAAAACAATATTTCAAAAAATCCATGCTTTTAAAAAATTCTAAACCTCCTTAAATCCCCACTCTTACTAGGGATCAGGTGTTGGATATTCTAGATTTGAAATGATTGAATTATATAAATATATATTTTACCATTGTATACAATTTTATCCTTGAACAAAATATATGATTGTAATGTAAATTCAAAAGTTATCTTCTTTTAATGTTTTTACATTTCAAAGTTTTCAGCATTTAAGAATTAAATGGTTAAGTGATAGAGGCTTAAGATGATTGAGATAATGCAGGGTTTAGAGTTAAATGTGAGCTTTGTTGAAACAAAGTTTGAATACAGTTCCTTGAGTAGATTAGGCCCCTACAATCTGACCAGTGTACAGCTCCTAGAATGTTGTTTGTGGCAAAAAATGCCTGTTTTGACATTGGAGCAATAGATTGACATGTCGCGTCCGTTATCATACACTCAAAGGCAATTGCCAACATCAGCTGAAGAATCATATGGAATTCCATGATGTGTACTATTGAAAATAAAAACTGACACAAGGCATTAGAGATTTGGATACAAGAGATTTTGTATTCAACATTTAAGGATCCATACTGGAGAGAGATCATATTAATGTAATACACATAGAGTTGGGTTCAGGCAGGTGAACAGGGTAAATGTTTATAAAAATCACATCATTTTAGAGAGGATTTAATGTTTAAGTACACAATAAATTGCAAATCTATTTATCAAGGGATATCAACGAAACTACAAATCAATAAATTCCCAAGTGATTTCATCGTTGTAACATGCAGACGTCCATGCATGCTTAATCTCCTCGACCTCCAACGGGATGATGTTTTTATGTATAGTTCAAGGATTTAAGCCCTCGGTGCATTGTTTCCTGAATCATACCATTGCAAGACCCTGCAGCGGGAATGCAAAGTTTAGGAAACAACGCCTGGGTGGAATGAAGCAGTTACAATTGATTGATTCTTTGGCTTAATTTTCTTTCACACATTGCAATATATTTTCTTCAATGATCACCAAAGATAAAAAATCACTAAAAGAACATATTTTCAATGAAACTTTTTGCAAGGGTTAAGTATTGTCAAAGCATCAATTGCAACCTCATCACCTTGACAACCATACACAACAAATACGTTATTGATTATGTCATGAATTGCTGTCATGTAAAAATCCTGTTCGAATTGGCTGGAATCGGACACACCTTCCTTGCCTAGGCATGTGTGAATGTAAAATCAATGACGAATGAATCAAGAGATGTGTTTATCTTTTAGAATTGAATGAAACATATGTGGAAATATGTTGTCATACTGGCAGTAAATTTGGCTGTTTTAAATGTGTGTTGTGAATTGCGATGGTTATGTTGTGTTTATTGGGCCCGACATGTGTGATGTTGGTTTTGCAAGCATGAGTGATAGATACTGATGAAATATTTATTAACACAGTGATGCATGTTTATATTTCAGATAAAGATCTAAGTAAGTTGTAAAAGCTAATGATTTATATACATTGAATATAAGGCTTTCTGCAGATTCATTAGATTTAAAATACTAATTTACTATTTTCTTGTTTCTTATGAAGTTCAAAATAATATCTGAATAAAAATATTAAATCAACAAAGCCTATTTAGTTCACAACTAAAATGAGATAGTATAGTTTAATATTGACCACATATAGCACCTGCCCACATATTAATGGTTTCCATGTAAAGTACAAAGATCCCCATTATTCGAAAACAATGTTTTAACTATACTGAACTATGTATTTTTCAGATAAAAATCCATACTTCAGAATAAGCGACACGGGTGAGCTGATGTACCATTGTCCCAAGTGCAAAATTGACTTTGTACGCCATGAGCGAAAATTTGACAACTTTTTCCACCACATGAAAGTTGTACATGGCCAGGAGCGCCCTCTAAAGTGTATCGACTGTGATTCGTGGCATAATGCGTTTGCTGATCTTGCTGGACATATATTTCGGCATACAGGGCAAATGAACCACAAGTGTATGATATGTAATGCTGAGTTCATGCTCCAGAAAGAACTGGACCGACATACACGGACCCACACTGGAGAGAGACCCTATATGTGTGACACCTGTGGCAAATGTTTCACTAATGCTACAATTCTAAGAGGACACGAAGGAACACATATGACAAATGATCAAAAGCCATATAGATGTATTGAATGTGGTAGCGGATTCACTCTGAAAAACAAATTTGAGAGACATGTGATTTCTCATAAGAAGTTATTTCAGTGTGACCAATGTGGGAGAAGATTTGGTCAGCAAAGTCACCTGAATTCACACAAGAAAATTCACAGTGGACTTCGACCAAATGTTTGTACATTCTGTGGACATAAATTCGTGGAAGAGAGGCATTTAAGGTACCATATAAGGAAACAACACGAGGCGCCTATTACATCAGACGCATTTGGCACAAATTACAATCATCACCTTAAAGCTGATGAAAATGATCATGAACAGATCATAAATCAATGATACAATGCAAAATTGTATTACAACATTTAGATAAATTAATTCTTTTAAAAACTATTAACATTCCTCCGTTTTGACATTTTTAATGTTCCAATAATCATTATGGTTATCATCGTTTTAAAATGTTATCACCCTTTCATTTTTTAAGATTTTGATAAATGTCTAAATGATAAAAGAATTTGCAGAGTAAACATTCCGAAAATTCTAAAATGGTAAAATAAATGCATAGTAGGTTGTGTGTTTAGGTGCTCTGATATTTAGAATAAATTACACGTATGATTCATAGAAGGACTAACAATGCCACCAGGAAGCATACTCTTAAATGTGAACCTCCCGAGCAATCATAAGGTTAAGAGACCGCCGCCTTTACTTCAATTATCTTAAAAAATCTCAACTAATTGACTAGTTTTCAAGCTTTTACTTTAAAAGCTTATGTTAGATATTTTGAACATACCAGAAAGGTACACAATGGTCTATGTTCCCCATGGATCGCTTTGGCACCATTGGTCCCCACCTGGTAACAAAGACGTCATGTCTTTAAAGACTTCCTTCAGAGGAAATTTTTATCTTCATCATTTTCGACGTATGTTATAGTTACTGAAACGTGAATCAGACACGAGTATATACATCCAAGGGTTCAAAGAAATCCCTCGCTGAGAAACCCCTCGCTTACGCATTCAGGACGTTAACATAACGCAGCCAAGATATGATGAAAACAACGAAATTCACCAGATGACGTCCTGGTTGCTGACGTGAAGGAATTCTCACTCGATTATTGCAGCCGCTGGATATATTTTCGCATGGCTGACTAGTTTTTCATTTACCGTATGTAAGTATTGACGTACTGGTAAAATATTTGTTTGTGAAAAATTGTTCATCTATTTTGTTGAACGTCTTGACCACCAGGTGGGAGCCAGTACCAGTGACTTATGGATCATGATTTATATTAGTAGATATCTTTCATGTTCTTGATAAGAAATAAGTTACATTTAAAGTATGGAATATTGTATCAATATGACATAAATTAGATATGACACAACTGATGTCTATAAACTCAAATTTTATTGAAACAATTGGTGTTATTGTTGTATGAATAAATAATAATTGAGGTTACTATTGAATGAACTTGGAACATTTGAGGTTATTGTTGTAAGAATTTAAAACAATTTAGGTTATTGTTCTTTTGAAATATTTGAGGTTATTGTTGTAAGAATTTAAAAAGATCGAGGTTATTGTTGTATGAATTTAAAATAATTTAGGTTATTGTTCTTTGAATTTGAAATATTTGAGGTTATTGTTGTAAGAATTTAAAAAGATCGAGGTTATTGTTGTATGAATTTAAAATAATTTAGGTTATTGTTCTTTGAATTTGAAATATTTGAGGTTATTGTTGTAAGAATTTAAAAAGATCGAGGTTATTGTTGTATGAATTTAAAATAATTTAGGTTATTGTTCTTTGAATTTGAAATATTTAGGTTATTGTTCTTTGAATTTGAAATATTTGAGGTTATTGTTGTAAAATTCGAAACAAATAAGGTTATTGGTGTAAGAATTTAAAACAATCGAGTTTATTGTTGTATGAATTTAAAATAATTGAGGTTATTGTTGTAAAATTTTAAAACAATCGAGGTTATTGTTATATGAATTTAAAACAATCGAGGTTATTGTTGTATGAATTTAAAACAATTGAGGTTATTGATGTAAAATTCGAAACAAATAAGGTTATTGTTGTATGAATTTAAAACATTTGAGGTTATTGTTGTATGAATTTAAAGCAATTTAGGTTATTGTTCTATGAATTTTAAATTATTGAGATTATTGTTGTGTGAATTTAAAACGAATGAGGCTAGTGTTATAATGTATCGTTAAGGCTTCAATTTTGAATTCTTGTAAATCCACTTCACAAAGGTTTCTGAATTCATATTTTATTTTACTGAATAACAACCTGTCCATTGTTAACCGGTTTGGTAGAATATATTGGCCTATAGGCTTCATACATGGTGGCCCATTGTGGTTTAGGTATTTGTGATCCATAGTTTCAATCAGGAAGATATTTATGGATAGACAATAAATCTAGGAGAAAATTACATTCTTACATCAGTTACCAGTATCATTTCACCAAGTTAATTTTAACCAGTTTACCAGATTAAACAAATTATAATGGTTCCAATAATCATGGTCTTTCGAGAGAATCTTGAAACCAAATGCATAGCTCGATCAGTAAGGATTTTAATAATGAATATTCTTTTATTCTTCTTGCCCCAACCAATTTAGTATTCATTGGCGCTGCCTTGAAAAACCTTCAGGTTTAGCCCAAATCGGCATTTAACGAGAGAATCTTATTTTATACCATACCTTCACCAATAAACCTTCTGTCTCATTGCAATCATCTCCGACGATAAGCTTTTCTACCATTGCCGATATGTTTCCTATTACTATCATTAGTATACATATCAAGATGCATTATACTTTGTCACCAGGTGTCATATTGTTATGGTCACTGCTTTTCACCAGTGTTAGTGTGACTGTCTGCTAAAGAAATCAAAACATAAAAAAATGTCGATCTTGCAAAAAACTTGCAAACGATTCTTTGATTCTATTTAGTTATATTTTACACAATACTTTGCAATGTGTTAAAGGAATTAACACATAGAATACAAGACATAGCTTCTCAAAAGATAGATAATTTTTCATTAACTTGAGAATCAACCAACAAATTCATCTTTCACTCCAGATGAATCAGTAGATATTTTTCAACTTTGTCTTTCACTCCAGATATATCAGAGGACATTTTCTCAACTCTATCTTTTACTCTAGTTATATCAGTGGACATTTTTCCAACTTCACCTCTTAAGAGGGTTGTCCCAGAAGTGATGCACTATATGCTCTAACTTCATCAATAATTGATATTTTTTCCATGTTCCTGAGAGTCATTTTGATTATTCTACAAATTTTCAATATGATGGATAATACTATGTTGATGTTATAATAAAATCAAATTGGTGAGTTTTGGAAGGGTGGTGCAGGTCACATCAAAAGGAATAAAAAAATTTAATATGAAATAATTAATCAACAAATACCATTTTGTGTAGCTATAAGAGGTATGCTAGAAAATACATTTTAAGATAGAAAATACATTTTAAGATACTAAATTACAAGGAGCACATCCTAGATTTAATGGATGTACATTGCAGTGTCCCATTTCACATTTTCTCCAAATATTGGCCATGGCCTTTGCATGTTATGTACTTTTGATGCCTTTCAGGTCGAACACTCTTAGCAATTTCTTTAACCGTGACTTGTGGCGTTTTTGCCCCCCCATGTTTGGAGTTGTCATCTAGGGCCCAGTCATCACTTTTAAATCTCTTTTGCCACCTCATAATTGCAGTTCTATCTGGTGTATATTCCTTTTTATGTCCCCACCACATAGTGTGGGGCCATATTGTCGGCCTAGGCGCGTCCGTCCGTCCGTCTGTCCGTCCGTCTGTCCGTCCGTCCGTCCGTCTGTCCGTCCGTACGTCCGGGAGTTTTCTCCAAAACCGCTACAGATATCACCTTCAAATTTTCAGGGATAACTTATGAGTGCATACAGATGTGGATGAAAAAAAATTAACTCGATACCTACTTCCTGTCGGCCATTTTGAAGTCAAATGCTAAAATCCTTGTCTGCAAACTTTAAGAAAAACGGCTTCACAGTTGCTTTTAAAACTTTAACATCTTGTTCAGCTCACTTCATTCTAGATCTGATTAGGTTTTGGACCTGTTAGCTCAGTCATGTCAGCCATTTTGAATGTCTTAAGAAAAGTTAGCACACGATAATACTTTGTATCATATTGAATGGTGTTTTTGAGTTTTCATATTCTAACTATTTAGTAGTAGTAAATAATTTCAGATGTACTTTGTTGTTAAAGCCTATGTTATTGTTAACAGTATTTATATGTGATAATTTTGTAAAAAGAAATCAGCAAAAACTCATGATCACTTTTTTATTGTCAGCCATTTTTGATTTTTCCGTCCTAAAATCTTGTCTGTGGAGTCTTGTCTACGTGTTTTCAGGTGAACCGTTTGGTGGATCAATTCTTGATTTTCAGGGATGATTCTTAGTATAAAAATCTAGATCTGATTAGTTTTTTGGCATTCTGGGTAAATGTCAAGGCAGCCATTTTGGATTTTCCGTTCTAAAATCTTGTCTGTAAAGTCTTGTCTACGCGTTTTCAGGTGAACTGTTTGGTAGATCAATTTCAATTTTTCAGGGATGATCCTTAATATGAAAATGTACAACTGATTAGTTTTTTGGCATTCTGGGTAATTGTCAAGGCAGCCATTTTGGATTTTCCGTCCTAAAATATTGTCTGTAAAGTCTTGTCTACGCATTTCCAGGTGAACAGTTCTGTAGATCAATTTCAAATTTTCAGGGATGATTCTCAGTATGAAAATCTAGATCTGATTAGTATTTGGGCATTCTGGGTAAATGCCAAGGCAGCCATTTTCGATTTTCCGTCCTAAAATCTTGTCTGTAGAGTTTTGTCTACGCATTTCCCGGTGAACCGTTTGGTAGATCAATTTCAAATTTTCAGGGATGATTCTTAATATGAAAATCTAGATCTGATCAGTTTTTTTGCATTCTGGATAAATGTCAAGGCAGCCATTTTGGATTTCCGTCTTAAAATCCTGCCCGTAAAGTCTTGTCTATGCGTTTTTAGGTGAACTGTTTTGTAGATCAATTTCAAATTTTCAGGGATGATTCTTAGTATGAAAATCTAGATCTGATTAGTTTTTTGGCATTCTGGATAAATGCCAAGGCAGCCATTTTGGATTTTCCGTCTTAAAATCCTGCCCGTAAAGTCTTGTCTACGCGTTTTTAGGTGAACCGTTTTGTAGATCAATTTCAAATTTTCAGGGATGATTCTTAGTATGAAAATCTAGATCTGATTAGTTTTTTGGCATTCTAGGTAAATTTTAAGGTGGCCATTTTGGATTTTCCGTCATCAAATTGTGTCGGTAAAGTCTTGTCTACTCATTTTTAGGATAACAGGATCACCCATAGGTGGGGACATTTTGTACACATTTGTGTTCTTGTATACTTCATAGTAACATAAGTTTGTTTGGCTGTGAGTCCAAGTGAAGTATGAAATTGGGCCACCAAACGCAAGGGCTTTTGTTACCAGGTGAGAATTGCAGCCATTTTTGCAATTTCTTGACTTTGGCTGAATTTGAATTTGTGACTATTGAGCTGTGATATTACGACATCACAGTGCTAAATGTCATATTTGTACTTGGTGAACATCATGCTGAATAAGTTTAACAATTTCCCCAAACATTTTGATCATTTAAAAGAAAGAAATATTAATAAAATAACACTTTGGAGCTTTTCATTAGAAAATTTTACCTGCCCCTCCCACCCGTTCCCCCGTGTTGCTATAGCAACCATTTTAAGACTTGATATTAATGTATGATGCTGAAACGTCAGAATATAACATATAAATTATGATCAGCTTTGGTGTTCGTTTGAATACGGTTTGACCATGACATAAATAAAATAGAAGCCAAATCAGAACAGGATTTGTAGATAGTTATTTGGTGTATTTAAAGAGTACTTGTGAAACAGTTAACGTAACCATAATGTAGTAAATATTATAAAAGCTATTGAATTAATTAAACTAGAATATTTAATCAACACTATATCAAAAGGCGAGAAAATCGAGCTAATAGGAATTTACTGTCCGTTTCTCAGGAAGTTAATGAAAAAATGAAATCATATCGGTTCATATTTAACTGGTACATTGTACATGTTGTACCACCAGATGAGATAATGCGACTTCTTGACAATCCTTAAGTTAACATCCAATGTATCCGTGATCTGTTATTAAACGGTAGAATTATTCATTTGAATTCTTCAAAATAAAAATTAACTTGTAGGCCTAATTCGTTCGAAAAATAGCCATAACTTTAAATGATACTTTAATTCAAAAATATGGAATGATCTATATATAAATCAAGGACGTCTGAGATAGACGTCCTTGTATAAATGAAACAGATATTAAAATTAAGGCAGTTTCTGAAAATGCTACATGTCCTTGGATTTACCTCTAAGATTGACTTACCTGACAACGATGCCATAATGACAAAACATGCAACATATTTTTGATCCATTTTATTAAAGAGACAACAGTACTTTGTTACATGAACTACTCAATGGTAGAACCAAATAGACAGTTTAGAGGCATCATGTTATATGTATCACAATTTTTTTGCGTTTAGTTTGTTTATTCACATGCGCTCATATCAGAAATATGTGTTATTTTGTTTAAATAGCATTTGTTAATTGATATAATACGTAGATGTAAAATAAATATACTTTGGAATATACAGGTGTTGATCTCTATGGTCATATTTATAAATAAAAAGGATTTGACATTTTTTAATTAATTAAGTTAATATTACATTAATAATATTATTACTGATCTGAGAGTAATAATGTGCTTGATTATACGACCCTTGATAGCAGCAGCACTGTCATTAGATTTTGCTTTTAGAGTTGAACTTTCACGGGGTACCATCGAATAATTTTGGCAACGTACCGGAGAACGACATTTTACTAAGAAATGGCAATAATTTAGCACAATATATTTTTTAACTAGTGTTCTACTTTGATTTTGACAAAAGTAAGTATTCCATGCAATGGCTATTTCATTCATGAGTTTGTAGGAATTCAGTTGGAACCCAGTTCTGATCAAGTACGAAGTTATTGAAATCGGCGCAGTCGGACTTTACTCCGAAAGATGGTTTTTCGATTATAACTTTTTACAACATTTAAGTATAGACTTTTGAAAAAAGTACAGAATAGTCCTTATACTATTGAATAATTCTGTTATTTCTGATTCACACGACTCTGATTTGTTTAATTAAAAAAAGTTTTAAAAATATTACTTAGGAACGTAACCGGAGCTGGGAACGTAACCGGAGCAGATCAGTTGAATTATATAATTTAAAAAAATAAAATATATGATTTAAAGCATATATATTAATAAATACGCATTCGAACAATCCCGTATGTTTTTAGATTAGTATATGTGCTTTAAATCATATATTTTAATTTTTTTGATTAAATAATTCAACTGATCTGCTCCGGTTACGTTCCCAGCTCCGGTTACGTTCCTAAGTAATATTTTTAAAACTTTTTTTTTAATTAAACAAATCAGAGTCGTGTGTATCAGAAATAACAGGATTATTCAAAAGTATAAGGACTATTCTGTACTTTTTTCAAAAGTCTATACTTAAATGTTGTGAAAAGTTATAAGCGAAAAACCATCTTTCGGAGTAAAGTCCGTCTGCGCCGATTTCAATAACTTCGTACTTGATCAGAACTGGGTTCCAACTGAATTCCTACAAACTCATGAATGAAATAGCCATTGCATGGAATACTTCCACGACGTGTATGTATTTTTTACATTTAGATAAAAGTGAAATTATAGTAGCAATTTCATAATGTCTCATTGTATTTTATTAGGCTTTCCAGGTTACACCTAGCTGTATAATTTCGTTATTCCCCGTTTTCTGATTGTTTCAAAATACAGTACCGATAGTGTTTTTGTAGAAAGGTGACATTGTACCGCCAGAAAACAATGTACAGGACTGAATACAGAACGTGTCCTCCTAACCAGGTCACTTGTTGTAACGGGTTCGAAGCAGTACTTGGCAAATTGCTGGGAACGTAACCGGAGCAGATCAGTTGAATTATATAATTTAAAAAAATAAAATATATGATTTAAAGCATATATATTAATAAATACGCATTCGAACAATCCCGTATGTTTTTAGATTAGTATATGTGCTTTAAATCATATATTTTAATTTTTTTGATTAAATAATTCAACTGATCTGCTCCGGTTACGTTCCCAGCTCCGGTTACGTTCCTAAGTAATATTTTTAAAACTTTTTTTTTAATTAAACAAATCAGAGTCGTGTGAATCAGAAATAACAGGATTATTCAAAAGTATAAGGACTATTCTGTACTTTTTTCAAAAGTCTATACTTAAATGTTGTGAAAAGTTATAAGCGAAAAACCATCTTTCGGAGTAAAGTCCGTCTGCGCCGATTTCAATAACTTCGTACTTGATCAGAACTGGGTTCCAACAGAATTCCTACAAACTCATGAATGAAATAGTTATTGCATGGAATACTTACTTTTGTCAAAATCAAAATAGAACTCTAGTTAAAAAATATATTGTGCTAAATTATTGCCATTTCTTAGTAAAATGTCGTTCTCCGGTACGTTGCCAAAATTATTCGATGGTACCCCGTGACTTTAATGCTTGATAATTGAATGGAGACGTCTGTCCAAAGCTGTTTTGGTGATGATAGCTTGACTGGTTTGGAAGAGTAATTTCACGACAAACCCGCCGAATGCTAGAACTTTATTGAGTCGAAAATTAGTGGAGTTTTTTCCAAAAGTGCTCTAGTAAAAATCCCAATGGACGATGTCGTAAAAAGTATTGAACTGTTGGATATCCCTTACACGTTTATTCCTTATACTCGTACATCGATAAGGTGATGATTTTCTGTAAAATTCTTTTTCTCAGATGCCATCTTTAAAAGTTACCGCGCCAAAAATCGTTTTATGGAATATAACTAGAAAACGGCAACTCCACGGAGTAGCAATCCCAAAATTTATGTATACTACATAAAGATCTCAAAATTACTTAGTTCGCAAACGTGTAGATTCTCCCAAACATCTGATACTGACACACGTTTGTGATAAAATGTCGTAGACATTCTGCCTACAATTCGTAAAATGAGGAAAAAACAAAATCGTAACTTCGTCCCGATATCTTGTTACTAAGACGGATCTGTTTCGATAACTACAGTAGTTTGAATAGGCAGTACCAATGAACTCATTTCCAACAACAAGGCCATGTATTTCCGTATTTATCGATTTATAAAACCTTCGCTAGAATGACGACCTTTCACTTCTTTTCGCCTATTGTTGCATTTGCCATCATACTCAGTTACTATAATCTATATCCTCGCACTTGATCTTTAAACTGTTAATTGGCGTCAGACACTTCTCGCAGAAATTCAGGAGGTACAGTCTTGTCATAAAACAGTTTTCCCGTCAACCAAAACGTTTCCATTTCTCCTTTTCCCTGCAAACAGATGACAAAACATGCTATTTATGACAGTGGAGTCAGATTGGGTCAGGCTGATAACAGAGAGGTAACTATGCTACACGTTTCTGAGAAAACTTGTTCATTATAACTTTATATAGAATCGGGCGAGTAGATAATGTGACGGGATAACTCATCCTTAGGTGACTGAAATTCAACACGTTTGAAAAACGCGTGGGTCTAAACCTCCCCATTGCAGTATAGTTTTTGCTTTTCAATTATATTGAATAAGGAATAAGCATTTGAAAAAAAGATCGAACAGCGTGTTAAACTGTTGGATGCATTACCTTTATGTGGATTTGTCCCCGCTTTGCTGTGATATATCCCCCCAATTGGTGTAACAGTCTGTTCGTGCTCTCTGAGATTTGTATTTTCCTAGGCACTGACGTACTTTCCATTCTGGAGGCTGTGTTGACAGTATCACCAAACAGGCAATATCTCGGCATCTTTTGACCCACGACTCCAGCAACTACTGGACCCGAGTGAATCCCAATGCGCAACATTAAAGCCCTGTCGGGGAAATGCGGGATTACAAAATCTGCAGATGCAACAGCGAAGTCAAGAGCCATTGTGGCGATTTCACCGACGTGTCTCTCTTCGTTTCTATTTGGTAGCCCCGATATAACCACGTATGCATCCCCTATTGTTTCAACTTTGTACACGTCGTAATTATCGATGATGCCATCAAACGTTGAATACAACTGATTGAGCATGGTGACAATCTCAAGCGGCTTAGACTCGGAGGAGAGGTTGGTGAAGCCGACAATATCCGAGAAAAATATTGTACATGCGTCAGAATATTCTGGTTCAACGGCTTCGCCTTTTGATAATTTTGTCGCAACAGATGGCGGAAGGATCTTATGCAACAGAGTTTGTACATTACTCATCGCAACAGCTAGTTCTTCCGTCCTTTCTTCAACCTTAGATTCAAGATCAGCAACGTAACTCTCTAAAGTTTCCATCATGCAGTCGATAACGCTTTTCTTAGATGGATTCACTTGTGTTATTTTTTTCAAGATTTTTCCGAATGGCGGCCGTTCTGCTTGATTACTTGTCCAACATGATTCCATTATTGATATCAAACCTCCTGACGTGTCCGTTGTAAATTTTGGCCGGAGCCCCTCGTGTACAATTTCATGCAAAACCTGAGAAGCTGGTCGGATCTCTGTTGCCTCTATATAAGGATCTTCTCTCGTAAATATTTCTTGAATGAGTATACCGTAGCTGTATACATCATTTTCTTTGGTGTAAGTCACCTCAGAGGCAGCTTCTATGGACGATACAATCTCTGGTGCCGTCCACAGCAGATAGCGGGCATAAGTTTCGTTTACGTGTTTCGTGGATTCCTGCGAGCTCTCGATGCAATCGCATTCCTCGGGCAATGCTTTGGCATACGGATCATTCTGCGACAGTGAAAGTTTATAATATTGCCATTCTCCTATCTTCACATTCCAGCGATTGTCAATATAACAGCATGACGATCTAAGGCTATGGTGTATAATGTCAAGGCCGTGTAAGTATGCCATACCAGCGGCAATATCTGCACTCATGGAAAATTTAAAATTGTTATCTAAGACATACTTTTCATTCTGCAGAACGTCTCTCAACTGCGCTTTATGACAATATTCGGTTATAAAATACATATGGTCTTTTACTTCGCTTACGCCGTAGAACTTGACAACATTAACATGATGTACAAAGTGCTTAAACGTTATGAGCAACTTTTTTGAAGGATTTTTGAGTTGCTGTAATTGAATTCTAACTGGTCGCAAATTGACGATCTTATCATTCCATCTTGCTAATTTCTGTGAATTGAGCAAAAATCGAATTGTCATATCGCGACTGCAGTTGCTTCGACTACCATTAGACCACCCCCGTTTCACTGAAGACCCAATTGAAGCAGCAATTGATTTGATTATACTCATACGTGATCCCCAATTGTCATTTTGACTTTGAGGAGTCAGTATATTCAGATTGGAACTCGATATTTTCCATTCCTCCTTCCAAAGGGCTTGATTTAATTTATACTGTTGGCGAGCAATATATATTACCAGAGTACCAAAGACAATGACTACAATGGGGACACATATAAACAAAGGGATACGCCATGTTTGCATCGCTAATTCTTCATTTTGTATCTCATCTTGTACTACGTCCCAAACATTGCGAGCATCGAGTCCACACGTCATCGTTTTTAGAACTCTTTCAGTTACGAGTTTGTCCACATTTTCACTTGCGACTGCCATGCCACGAATTTCTGCTTCGCTGGACGCTACTTTTGAAGTATATATCCATCGTATGTACCTGACCAGTTCTACCGCCGAGTTACAATTCAAACTTGTCTTGAATACGATGAGGTAGGTATAACCAGCGATTGGGTATGAGTTTAAACCACCAGCATCTGTCAGCGAAGTTGTAAGTCGTTCATCAAACTCATCTACTTTAGCGTCCATAGCGTTTTGAATGGATTCGGTTGAAGCGGAAACAATTGTTCCCGCCTTATTTTTTATCCGAGCATACTGCAGGTTGCTGGTTAATGCGTCTGATAACGATATGTATGCGACACTATATTTGAATGATAAAACCAAGCCCGATGTACCCCTGTTGGTATGTCCATACAGTTTAACAACACTATTATTCCATGAGATCGGAAGATCATCATCGCCGATACCTTGTTTGAAAACACCAGGGTTTAAAGCCCAATTTGGACTGAATGAGCTTAATGCCTGTGTGAAAATTTCAGTAGTTCCTGAACTGTCCGCCCGTGCAATTACGATGATAGACTTTGAAGGCAAAGCTTTCTCTTGGTTGAGAGACTGAATGCTACCGTCATTCCACATGGTGTAGGTGCCATTATAGATCCCAGTAACGTGCTCTCTAGACAGAACTAAGCTATCAATACCCGGTAAGTTGTATGCCAGCACCACTGACCTGAAAGAGAATATACGAAAGTTATCCCATGATACAACTAGTTCCCGGTGAATAACATCCGGGAATATTTTTGCTATTGAAGAAAATCGAATTGTCCCGCCCAATCCCGCTCACGAAAATCGTATTCACCTCCTAATCCCGCTCACGAAAATGGTATTCACCTCCCGCAAATTTTTTGCCAAACAAAGCTTCCTATTACGTTCAGTTGATGAGTTGGGTCGATTCGAGCGTGCTATGACGATGTTCTTAAATGATAAACGTTAACGATATTTTCCGAACAAAATTAATTGAAAATAGAGATTTTGAAACGTAAGAAGTATGTAGTTTCATCATCATGCTCTGACACGTATTATGTATTGTTAATTTTTTGATGTTGGTGAGTGGTTATCCTATTTCAAAATGTCATTAAGTCATAAAGTGTGTCCTAGATATAAAGTCTGGTTATATTTCAAACAAAAATCAGATATGGATTTTGAGCTAATGATTTTATGAAGAGTCGTGAATATCATGGGATAAAAACTTATTCCCTGGTCGGGATAAAATATGGGTTTGTTCCTCGTGACAATATGATATTTCCCGGGCCCTCGGGAAATATCATATTGTCCCTCGAAATAAAACCCGTATTGAATCCCTCCCATCCCTGCTCATGATGAAGTGAGATATGGATAAACAACGAATCTGAATGCTTTTCAGAGTTCTTTAACCTTTTCTATGAATTATTAGTTTAAGTTCTGAAAGAAAACTAAACCCTTACTTGTTAAGATTTTATACAACTCACCCTGCAAGCACAGGAAGCATTTGAAGGTCAGGGTATGACAGGTAATCATCTTCCCCCAACAAGCCATCAGAACCAGCATATTCCACATCAAGCGTGCTGTCATGTCCCGTCTTTTTAATCCGTTTCTGTCCGTTTCCACTTCCCACTACATCGTATGTCATGTTAAGTGTCACAAATGCAGACCTCGTTGATTTGTATATAGGCATGTACGCTGCGTACACCTCACTGGGGAACGACGCTCCTGCGCCTCGTAGATTGACGACTGCAAGCGCCTTGGGATACAGCATAAATGCCCAAACAAGGAGCGGTACGTTCGGAACTATATTTATGACTCGGAATATCTCATGTATTGTCATCGGTATCAGTTTAATGTTTTGTGCGATCATTGTATGTGTCACGTTGATTAGATTTGCTTAATGTGTCATCGCGTCTGTGTAAGGCATCGCTGCAATAAATTAGATCAAAATATGATAGCACGGTTGGTAGGTAACTTTATTTTTAAAAGTTGGTGAGGGAGGAAATTAATGTGCAGCTCCTCCAACATTTACTAGTCAATAAAACGAAGATTCAGAAGAACGGCTGCCTTTGCCCCAGGGCTTAATTGATATACAATGTACAGGGTGGGCCAAAAATCGCCACCACGCCAACCTCAAGTTTCATTTGGTATGCAAATTATGATTTAATATCAAAAATTAAAAAAATTATTAGTATTTTGAAAAAAAAGTGGCGTTTTTTTGGCCCACCCTGTATATAGTGCTTCCATGAAGAGGGGAAAATTTAATATTTTTTGATTTCTAATATGTATATTTTATAGTATTCAGTATATCGTTGCATTATTATTATCATTAAGAAGGCAAATTCAGTATGCACAATTTAATATTAATGTCTATAACTCTTAACAACGTTTTTTACATTGAGATGATATATAGATAATGCTTTATGTCATTTCTACTAGATGAGAAATTAAGTCACCTATTGATAAATTTTGAAGTTCTTTGTTCAAGGGTTATCATTAATCACTGGTTTATTTACAAACAAACACCTGGGTCAATTGGAAAAAAGAAAAGAAAACACAATTGTTTGATCTGTGTTAGAACAATATATCACAATCAATCCCTTTCTCAAGTGAAGGATTGACCGATCATATTGGTAATATTGGTATCAATTGGCTCAAAGAAAGATTACTCGACACTTGGTCACAGTCATATCTCAAAATGTCAAAATAGTATTTCTTTCCATAACGTTCCACATTATTCAAACTATTCTAAACAATTTATAAGAAGGCATTAACATGACAAAATATCACCACCTAGTTAGGGTGTTTCATTTTTCAAGAATGTTCTCAGATCAACAGCCCTTTAACACGGAGTTACAAATGGTGCCGATAGTTCACTGATTTTTTTACATCAAAATTGGATAACATTTAGACTAGTCCGTCAGTCATTCGTTCTGTCCCATTGGATCACATTGCGAGCGACGCCCACTTTTCAATGGAAAACATTGCTTCGCAATTATTTGCTTATCAATTGCCGGGAATGGTTGGAAAACTTTTTCCTGTTGTAAGCATTTGGATATACATCAAAACACTTTCAATTAATGCAAACTAGATTGTTCTAGCACTTTTTGTCGCCGAGATACTATCAGTCTACTAACCTGTAGTTTACTGGGGGAGGGGGATCAAAAATTAAAATTGATTTCAGCCACTTTTATTCTAAAACATGTTTTATTACACTTGCAATGGAATATTTTGTTATTTCATGATAACAAATTTCTAAAATATTCAAATTGTTTTCAGAAAAAAAAATTCATGAATTTAACTGCCCGATATATGTTTTTTTTAATTATTCGAACCCTGGGCCAGTAGATCTGTAATATCTTTGCCATAAAAGGTGTTAGAACAGTCTAGAAGTGCATCAATTGAGAGTGTTTTGATGTATTCTCAAATGCTTATATCAAAGAAAATTGGTTCAAACCATTCCCTGTAAATGAGCAGCAAATAAGTGCGAAACAATGTTTTCCATTGATAAGTGGGCGTCGCCCACAATGTGATCCAATGGGACGGAATAATTAAAATGGCCGATGGACCAGTCTGAACGTTATCCGATTTTGTTAAAAAAATCCGTGAAATACTGGACCATTTGTTACCCCGTAATAAAGGACCATTCTTGAAAATGAAACACCCTAACCTACCTGTAGTTGCTCACAATATTATGAATTCATTCTTAAGTCAGATTTGAATTTCTGTGAATTTGTAGATGATTTTGCAAAAAATTGTCGATTTGAAAAAATACCTTTTTTGTCCCTGAGAAGATCATTGAAGGTGAAATTTAAAAGTCAGATTTCAACTTCGGAAAATTCGTAGATGATTTTGAAAAATTGGTTACTCTAAGCAAGTTGAAAAAAGACCTTTCTGACCTTGAGAAGGTGATTGAAAATCAAATTTTTTTGACCTTGAGAATGTCATTGAAGGACAAAACAATAGTCAGATTTGAACTTTTGTGGTCAATTTGAAGCAAGTTGAAAGTTTGAGCTTTTTGACCTTGAGAAGGTCATCGAAGGTCAAATTTCAAATCTAAAGTCAGTGAAAAAAGACCGTTTAACCATTTTTAACCCTTTTCACCTTGAAGAGATCATTGAAGGTCAAATATTAGTCAGATTTGAACTTCTAAAAAACTTGTAGATGATTTTTAAAAATCGAAATCAGTCTAAGCAGTACTTGTTAGGTAATCGGAAGTTTTAAGAATTTCAGTGTTACAGACGCAGATCGCCATCCATCAACCGCCATCAAAAAATGGAGAGCACAAGAATACGCCACCACTTTTTGTGGTGACTATAATAATCATATGTTGCCCCCATATACCCATTTCCCATTCTTATACTTGTCACATTGTTCTGCCTTCTCAAATAGAAAGAACTTATTAGACAGCCATGATATTTTACATGATGCCCATTCCCTGACCAATAAACAAAACTACTTGCATTGACTTGGGGACGAGTTGTCTCTGGAACCAGTTGACCGGTTACCATTTTGAAAAGGTAAAATATTACTAACTTTTCATTTATATATGATATATATATATAATATATATATAATGTTATAGCGTCTGATATGGAAGAGAAACAAGTTAAACAATACTTACGGTCAGCATCGCATCATCGGTGGCCGCCATTTTTATCAGCACAGCAGCGTCTGTGGAAGAGAAAGAATACAATAGTCTGAAAGTAACGGAGTTTTTGGTACTCGTGTATGTTATCGATTCGTCGCAGCTCATAATGGATAGTTTATTACCACGTTGATATTGGATTCATCCTCTCTACGCGAGAGTTTTTATTAGATGATTCATCTGCATATTACTGCGGCACAAACATTATTGTCATCAATCAGTTTTGTTTCAAAGTGCCTATTTCAAATCATATTTACAGTACAGAAAAACCTGTCGAAGTGAAACACCTTTATTACCTCTAAAAAGTGTTCCACTTGTTTCACTAACAGAGGTGTTCCACTTCACAGGTTTCACTAAATTAATTTCAGGTGTACGAGATCATTCCTAAACAGGCCTCCTTGACTTACATCAACGCGAACATCAGTTCTGACGTCGCAAACTACGTTCCTTGCACTCGCACGAACCACGATTCTCACATCGCGTACGTAAAATCTTTAGTCGCGCATAACTATTTCCTCGCTCCCGAACATATTTCTCCACTCGTGCACAGAGATCCGTGCTCGCGAACCACTTGTACTAAAAAAAAATTACGTTCGCGATGTGAGAATCGTTGTTCGAGGCATGTTAAATAACTACATTTAATTTAGATATGTCGTCCAATATCATATGGAGCTGAATATCATCCTCGATCTTATCATATAATCGCACCCTTGTTATAATCAAGTAGTAGAGCACCTACTGTAGTAAGTGTCATGGAAATTACTGTAAAATTAGAGGCCTCGATAATTTAGGTAATTTGAAGTAGGGAAGTCATATCCGACACTAATGTAACAAATGAAGTTTAGAATATGAGAAGATTGATATGTTTCGTGCAACTCGCGTGATTACGTGCAAGGATATCATTTACCTTAACTTATATAATCAACTCAAAGGATATTACCACTTCTTAATAATCTTATCATAAACAAGGAAATGAGGTTGCATGGAAAATATGCCATCAATGGAAAATTCCAACATGACAGTCTTTGATAATTCCGAAAGGAGACAAAGAATTGAAGGTGAGAATTTGTTCAATGGAGAAAATCGTCAACTCCTTCATATTGCCTCATTTTGATTATGGTACCATTATTTACAATCGTTTTCCAAATATATACTTCAAAGGCTCGATAGATTATATTATAAAACTGCTATCTACTGCTCAGATTGTATTCACTCAAATGGCCATCTCTTGACACTAGAAGAAAAATGTTTATAACTTTATGTACAAAATAGTACATGGTCCTAACCCTAAATTTCTCGATGACATATTTGATAGGTTCAAAAAAACCAGAAACACGAAACTTGCGTAACACTGATGAGTTCGTTATACCAAGTTGTTCTGAACGGTACAAAAATTCAGCGGTATCCTCTGCAATCTCCAACTGGTTAGCTTTGCCAAATACATTAAAGAGTAAAGCTACTATTCAGAATTTTAAGAAACATCAAAAACTACTTTTTGAAAATCCAATAACTGTCATTACAACAAGCAAACTGCACAAGGAGACGTGAGATTATAGTAAATAAATTCAGGGCCGACCTTTTATTTTAGGCCCAACTATACTTCAGCAATATTGACTACCCAAATTGTACCTGTGGACATCCACAAACAGTTAAACACTTCTTTTTCCATTGTGCTCTTTTGACACAAGCTAGGGATGAATTTAATCAATACCTGAAAAACCGGGGGAAAACCTGATCCCTGAAGTTTTTGCCAGGCAAATCTCTCAGCATAAATATCTTGAAGTTCTGAAATGTGGCTCAACAGAAAACTCTATCGAACTAAATTCGAAAATGATGACCAGGCTAGCTTCCTTTATAAAAGCCAATACATAATTTTCCCTCTGAATCATCTTTTATCTCTATAAACTGTTTCCCACGCCAAGCACCCCCCACAACCCCAAAAAAACTACTGTTAACATTGCTCCTTAATTATATTCAAAAGCGCATTAATGTCTTCTATAATGCCCTGCATGCATTTGGCGATTGGAGATAATTTTGTAGATGTAACTAATGAGGATAATTGATAAATAGTACTAAATAAATTAATAAAAAAAAATTTTCAATGCTGTGACTCTTCCTCAGTGTTTACAACAATGTTTACATTTTAAAAAACAAAAATTTGTTTTAACAATGTAAAAATTGAAGCATTGACGTTCCAAACTCTTTTAATTTTTGTTGTTAATGGCATGATTTTAAATTTTGTTAAAACACTGATCTGATCATGACAACTTTCATCTTCTCATTGCGAGTTTCAAAACTGTTTTAGGTTTATTGACATTTGACAGATAAAATATGTTTTAATTTTGCAAAGGAGCAGGTCACTGCTAAGTCTTCTTCAAGTAAAATGTCCGGGGTCCTTCCATAAGCTCTACTAACCAACAACGCCCATAATTAGAGAATCTTTATTACCAGTGACATACCTAGATGTATGTAAAATGTGACCCTGTTACAACAGCAACTGCTTGTGGAGTTACTCCATTGCATCAACAGCTTCAACCCATTCACTGCAAGATAAGTTTACCTGGATCACCTTATTCTCGTCAGATCACGTCCATCATAAAAAGTTCCATCTACCATCTACGTCAAATCCGTTTGCGCACACTTATGACTCCGTTCGGTTTACCATACGGATAGATCACAATGTGGTTACACACCTGAGCCTACAGTGCGTGTGGCGATAAGTAAATCACCGAGTGATGTCCGACGAAGATGATGTAGTGTTGCTTCAATAACAATCTCTTATCCATCATTTCAACATCTTAATTACCAATACATACATACATCTCTACTTATAACAGCATCTTTAGCGATTATTGACATTCTAGCATTATTGAACACTCAACAATAGTCCAAGTGGATTAAATAACACTTAGTCAATTTTCAAGGTCGATACAGACTAACACCCCAGTCACATTTGTCGCACGGCGGCCGCAAGTCGACCGCAGATCAATTAAATCGGTGAATTTCTGCGGCGAGCGTAGAAAAACTACGCTCGCCTTGCGGCCTCCGTACGGCGAATGCAGATTTTTACAGGCCGCAGGGAAGGCGTAGAAATTATAACTCGGAGTTATAATATTTGTTCATTTCTGAGGTCCCCGTAGAAATCAACTGGCTCAACAAGATTGAATCATTATTTGTCAATGTTTCACGATCACTTTTCATTTGATATTACACGCTAGCACTATGAATAACATTTATAAATTGTCCCGATGTAAATAAAATGAAAAAAGTATTATTTATCAACAGAAATTTAAAATTCACCGTGCGGCTGCCGTGGGAAATGTGACTGCAAAAGTATGAGAGCGCAGAAATTCCACGGCGAGCGTAGAAATGTTACTGGCCGCAGAAATGATAGACCGCAAGGTCGCCGTAGGAAATGTGACTGGGGTGTAAATAGTTGTACTTTAATTATTGTCTTATTTTATACCATGGACGGTTCTTTTGATATTTCACACTGTTCATTATGTGCATACTCTATTTCGATTGGCTGGAATCGGACACACATTGCCTAGCTTTGTGTGAATGCGATTTAACATTTGCCTGTAATATATAACCAAGAGAAACAAACAGATAAAAATCTTTTGTAAAACTAAAGATCGATTATCACCCCATATGAATAAATAAAAGGATAAAACGTATATCCAAATAAAAGATTTTTAACATTTCTTTACTCAACAAGAGCACTAATGACATGATATATCTGATATCAATGGACACATTTCTAAACATATCGAGCATTATCAGATTATAGACTGGTATTGTTGTGCACTGATAATGGAGTATTCGATCTAAGCTGATGAAAGGCTAAGGACGATGTATTTTCCTAAATGTTTGTTCAAAAATCTTTTAATTGCATTGGAATTGACCTGTTAATAGAGTTGCATGTTCGATCTTAATTAATCGAAATTTGCTGTTGTTATAATGAACTACGTTGGAATATTTATTAACATGACGTTTAATTTATACGCCTTCTTGCTCACACACTTCTGAAAATTTTGAAAGAATGACAATTTAAAAAAAAAATACAACATTTTGAATGATTTGGGGCGATGGCATTCTTTAAGGAAATGTGCCTTCTAAAAATCTCAAAGTCGTATATGAAATATAAGCATAACCTCATTTATCAAGAAAATATCACCGTTATTGGGTTATTCCAAAATACGAGGGTTTCATTGTTTAGGTCACCATAGTAATTGTCATAGCAATTTCCACAGCGTCTCTACATAATCTGTACCAAAATGCGAAAACCTATTGTTCAAATTCTTCTAGTTGTTTATTTACTATCAAAGTTCTGAAAAAATTACCGTTACCACAAATCAGAAAGAATTTAAATGGGTTTATTCAATCCACAATTGGAAGCGAAAAGCAAAATTTTATTTTACATATTCTTACCATATTAGCGGACGGGCCTCGGTGAGGGGGTAGGTGCAGGCGATTCGATCAATTAATTTTGTAATTTCCTACTTTGTGGATAATATTCCCATTAGGGTGTCTTCCACTTCATGTAATTATAATATCATACAATATAAGGAAATAAATTATAATATTAATAAAATGTTGCACCTTGCTGATAACCAGTAGAGTATCTGCAGAGGAAGGGTGTCCATTAGAGACAGGTGTTTATTAGAAAGAGGTGTTCACTATGAGAGGTGTTCACTAAAGAGGTGTTCACTAAATTTTATTGTTAGTACTTCAACTGAAATACTCGATTCTGATTGGTTGATTGGCGGTCAACAATATGTATACTGTAGTTAATGTTGATAATTAGCTGTCGCACAACAGTCTCACCTCAAATAAGCAAGTAAAAGTCATTATACATTTTAAAAACAAAATGTCATGTATTTCTATATATATATTATAGATCTAGAGATACATTTACATATAAGCATATTCAATTGTGTTCCGTGCAAAACAGTTACCTATTCATTCTCCCACTGAATGACGTTCGGGTATAGATTCATCCATTTATCCATGCAATAAGTCAGTTCAGGACAAAGGACAAACACATTTATGCACTTTTTACAAAAAACAGGCTTTCATTCCTACACTCATCCTCTATTTCAATATGTAGTTGGTTAGTCAATTTAGGACTATACAAGACTCGATTTACAGTGCAGTCAAACCTGTTTTGTATCTAAACACCTTTAAATCTGAACACTTAATGGTCCAATGTTCCATGTTAAATACCACTTTAAACACTTTTGGTCTTTTAAACGGGACACTGATTGATCAATTTTAAAAATGTTTTTCAGACAGATGATTGTTTATAGCCTTTAGTCTCTGTGATCTTTTTCCCACACATAGCACAAATTCCTTTCTTGTAGGCACATCCTGAAAAACAAAAATTGAAGCTGTAAAATAAATTTACAGATTTAGAGTTTTAACTTTCAAAAGGGGACAGCACTTCCAGTGGTGTCTTGGTTAATGTATCTCATTTATTTAGATTTCAAAAATATTTCAAAGATATCAAGAAAAAGGTGATCTTAAAGCAGGTCATAAAGAGCTAATAACGAAACATGCGTTGTGTCGTTAAGAATATTATTTGACAGTAATATGAGTCAGACTGAATTACTTTGACAGTAATGTGAGTAAGGTTGACTTACCTTGACAGTAATATGAGTCAGGTTGACTTCCCTTGACAGTAATATGAGTCAGGTTGACTTCCCTTGATAGTAATGAGTCAGGTTGACTTACCTTGACAGTAATGTGAGCCAGGTTGACTTACCTTGACAGTTATGTGAGCCAGGTTGACTTAACTTGACAGTAATGTGAGTCAGGTTGACTTACCTTGACAGTAATATGAGTCAGATTGACTTCCCTTGACAGTAATATGAGTCAGGTTGACTTACTTTGACAGTAATATGAGTCAGGTTGACTTACCTTGACAGTAATATGAGTCAGGTTGACTTACTTTGACAGTAATATGAGTCAGGTTGACTTACCTTGACAGTAATATGAGTCAGGTTGACTTACCTTGACAGTAATATGAGTCAGGTTGACTTACTTTGACAGTAATATGAGTCAGGTTGACTTACCTTGACAGTAATATAAATCAGATTGACTTACCTTGACAGTAATATAAGTCAGATTGACTTACCTTGACAGTAATGTGAGTCAGGTTGACTTACTTTGACAGTAATATGAGTCAGGTTGACTTACCTTGACAGTAATATGAGTCAGGTTGACTTACCTTGACAGTAATATGAGTCAGGTTGACTTACTTTGACAGTAATATGAGTCAGGTTGACTTACCTTGACAGTAATATAAATCAGATTGACTTACCTTGACAGTAATATAAGTCAGATTGACTTACCTTGACAGTAATGTGAGTCAGGTTGACTTACCTTGACAGTAATGTGAGTCAGGTTGACTTAACTTGACAGTAATATGAGTCAGGTTGACTTACCTTGACAGTAATATGAGTCATGTCGACTTAACTTGACAGTAATGTGAGTCAGGTTGACTTAACTTGACAGTAATGTGAGTCAGGTTGACTTAAAGAGACTCTATTGAGACTTCTCTGTGGCATTTTTTCTTTTTTCCTTTTTGTTTTGAATTTTTAACACCATAACATTAACTAACTACTCAATATGCAACTTTTCACCGCATAGAATTTTAAAATATTAAGTTTGAAAATTCCATTTTTATAATGGAGCTCAATGGGGAAAACTACATAATTTGAATTATTTTCAAACGTAGCGGCTCGATTTTAATAAAATTGACAGATATAATGAATATTGGTAAGACAAAATGTTTGATGAAAAATGAAGAAAATTCACCGTCCTGGTTACGCAAACTATAGAAAAATCTGAAATAATCATAAAAACCTGTAAAAATAGATTGAAGGGGGTGATATTCATTTTCAATGTGCCTTTCACTACTACAGGGTAACCATAATTTTGGTACTGATTTGATTTTTCAATGAAAATCATTTCTATAGTGTTTAGTCAGTTTAAATAATACAATTGGTATATTTCTTTACTGAACAGTGCAATCATTTATTTATTTATCAACAGTAATGCAAACTACATATTATACAGTTAGTAAAATATTAAAATAATTCTATTAAAATTAAAGCATTGCCAGAATGTGTTGACAGCTAGCAAAAAATTGAAGAATTTGAAGAAAAACAGCCACCCAAAGACACTTACACCTGCTAATTGCCACTTTGCAAAGAGTTTATTCAAGCAAGAAAACTATTTGGAAAACGTAATTTCCGGTTGAACATGGTACCCACCACTCTGGTTACCTTAGCAACCATCTCTCAAGAACCAATCAAAATGGTAACTGGTCAACTCAACCCCAAGTCAACTCAACCCAAGTCAACTCAACCCTTAGTCAAGTCGACCCCAAGTCAAGTCGACCCTTAGTCAAGTCGACCCCAAGTTATCTCGACCCTTAGTCAACTCGACCCCAAGTCAAGTCGACCCTTAGTCAAGTCGACCCCAAGTCATCTAGACCCTTAGTCAACTCGACCCCAAGTCATCTCAACCCTTGGTCATCTCAACCCTTAGTCAACTCGACCCCACCATAAAAAAACAAATAGATATACTATTTTCATGGTATGATATTGATGAATTTTGAAAGAATGAGGGACTAAAATGCTAATTTTCCAAAATAAAATTATCAACTATTGAAGTTTGTGCTTAACGCATTTATAATTTTTATAAATATGACATTTATTTACCAAAATAATATTTGATTAATCTTAATAGGGCTATTCACGATGCTATACATATATTTCACCCCTTCATATTTGAGCTTGTTTTATCTCTCTGAAATAAAAAAAAATATCTATACACTTTTCTGTTATACCAAAATTGTTGCAACAGTATTTTTGACAACAGGTAACTTATGCAATATGTGCATTGTGCCAGCATCCATCCATTACTTTGTATTGAATGATTTTATATTTTGATAATAATAATAAACAATAAACAATATGATATAGTTCAAAACTTCCTTCTGATCTATAGGCGATAGAAATGTTTATTTTTTTTGAATCTAGATTTTAAAACAAGACTGAACAAACAATGGGATTTATGATTTTACAATTTCCATTATCGTACCCATGTCAGGTGTCATAAACAATCAGATTGGGATTTTATGATCCATTTCAAATTTTCGTTTTGATCTATAGGTGGCAGAAATGTTTTTTTCTTTGAAGTTTGATTTCAAATCAAACTGCACAAACAATGGGATTATATTGTATTTTAATCTACTTAAAACAAGTAAAATCATTTGGGTCGACTTGACTAAGGGTTGAGTTGACCAAGGGTTGAGATGACTTGGGGTCGAGTTGACTAAGGGTCGAGATGACTTGGGGTCGACTTGACTAAGGGTCGACTTGACTTGGGGTCGACTTGACTAAGGGTTGAGTTGACTTGGGTTGAGTTGACTTGGGGTTGAGTTGACCAGGAAGCATCAAAATTGAGGTACCAAAGGACCTTATACACCCTCCACTGGGATCTCCCCTAGTCCAACAACATTAGACCTAGCCCGGGCCTCGTTTCTTATCTGACATGTGTTATGGCCCGGCTAGGTCTAACCTCCATGACCATTTTGCCTTTGATGCGTTAATTTAATCGTTCAGCAGGTTTCGACAAGCGGAACTAATTGAACCCTGAAAACATGGCAATATTACATAAAGAATGTGATTCAAGCATGCATACATACCTTATAAACACATACACCCCGTCCCGTATCCCCCTTAGACCCTATTGATGCATAATTACGAAAATATTGGAGACAGGTTTGGAATATGACGAAAATGTCGGTCAGTTTCGGTAACATCGAAATTGCAAATCGTTTCAGGAATTAACCGTCATCACGGCACTGCATTAACGAACAGTTGGTTTGCAATTAATAACTATTTTGCGTGTATATACGCGCTATATAAATTAATCAAAGATACCTGTTATCCTCAAAATTGATCTTTTTATCCCGAGTAATCGCGATAATAATTATCAATCTATTTGACAACAATTTCGTTTCTCTGGTAGTTTAATTTTACGATCCGGGACACTCAGACGAACAGACACAATGACAGACATGAAATGTCACTTTAGAGATTGGTAAGTGTAGCCTCATTTTACTCGTATAAATGAACATTTAACACAATAATATTGTGTTAAATCGCTTGATGTTATGTGTTTTTATATTATTGTCAAGTATCAGTTGCACGTTATCGCGGAAAAATGGTTTCGATGGATTCAGAACTTGCATCAAAGGAAAGAATAGTAAGGAGGTTAAACTCAATAATGGCCCCAAGAAAATTCCTAATAATAAAGAACGCCGTTATTGAGTATAACGACGTTGAACTAGGATCTCCCCATGAGAAAAAAAAATTCATCTGATTTTTCAAAATGAGTATTCTGCTTTAATTATTACATTTATATGCACACTAGTATCTTGTTGACCTATATTCAGCACTGTATTGATGTATAGGCTACTTATTAGGGGCATAATTCAATCATGAAGTGTAGAGGCATATGATTCCAAACCAGGAAGTATTTTTGTGTCTGTCAAAATCCATTTGCATCCTACGCATCCCTACATCTTATCCAAATATGTTACTACATAATCAATGAAATAAAATAGTATATTCTTTGGTTTTACAAAGTTGTATGATTTTTGATAAGTGTAAAAGTTGTTTTTGGAGCATTTTTCTATAGCCATTTTGTAGGGAAAAAATGATGAAAAAATGTACAATCTTTTAATTTTAAGTATGACCTGAATCGATTGCAAACTTCATATTTGCACATTTGATGAGAAAAACCATTAGTGCCATATTGTGAAATTATTAAGTTTGCAATCGATTCAGGTCATAGTGTATTTTTGGTATTTGTGTGATAATCAATACAAACCAATGGCCTCTATTGGGATCTGCTGATATCCTCATGTTAAGTCAATGAAGCACAGCCCCATGTAAGGCAATACAACCTTACTAAACTAAATGGCCCCTATCTCAGCCTATGTGTGCCCAAGCATTTTGATATTTTCCAAAGAGTTATATGACATTCTATTCTTCATGTTACACCTAACAATTATTCATTTTGACCATAGGGGTATTTGCCAATAATCGCACCTCTTCCTTTTAACATATAATGTATAAATGTATAACACATATGTGTACCAAGTATCATTGTAAAAGTCCTATTTTCCTTTAAGTTATGGCATCAACTGCAAAACTTTTTGAACCACCTAAGTATATACCTTATTAGATGCAGTGAAGGAGTTAAATCATTGGGATATGAATAAATCATGCAAAACATATTTTGTACATATCTTTCATCATTTAGGGTTACCCAGTAATTTACAAGCTGACCTTTGCAAAATATATTTCACTTACTATCCTCATTCGCTATCACGCTATCTAGTTTCTTTCCAAATCGGCCTGGATTGCCTGGTTTATTGGTTTTAGCGAACCGTCCATTTCGTCGAATCATCATTTTGCTAAGGTTGTTTGTGACTGATGAATATACAATATTCAGTTACATATAACTGTACAGCAACTTTATGCAAGGGAAGGTAATTGTGTGAGAGCACATAAAGTACATGAAGTATTGACCCACTTGTCTCAGTGAATCTTATAAACAGTGCATAAAGTTTTTTCTATGCAATGATTGGCTCACAGTTACTTATAGTGTAAATTATTTTATTTCTATACAGTGTGGAATAGAGTGTATAAACTTTTACAGTTTCAAGCAGGTTTTAGTGTTTTCTGACCAATGATATATTCAGACTTATTCATTTCACGATTATGTAATACTGACCTACATATCTGTATAGCATATCTTTAACTTGATAGTAATGAGTCAGGTTGACTTACCTTGACAGTAATGTCAGTCAGGTTGACTTACCTTGACAGTAATGTGAGTCAGGTTGACTTAACTTGACAGTAATATGAGTCAGGTTGACTTACCTTGACAGTAATATGAGTCATGTCGACTTAACTTGACAGTAATGTGAGTCAGGTTGACTTAACTTGACAGTAATGTGAGTCAGGGTGACTTACCTTGACAGTTATATGAGTCAGGTTGAGTTGCCCTGACAGTAATATGAGTTAGGTTGACTTAGCAGTAATATGAGCCGGGTTGACTTACCTTGACAGTAATATGAGTCAGATTGACTTACCTTGACAGTAATATGAGTCAGGTTGACTTAACTTGATAGTAATGAGTCAGGTTGACTTACCTTGACAGTAATGTCAGTCAGGTTGACTTACCTTGACAGTAATGTGAGTCAGGTTGACTTAACTTGACAGTAATGTGAGTCAGGTTGACTTCCCTTGACAGTGATGTGAGTCAGGTTGACTTACTTTGACAGTAATGTGAGTCAGGTTGACTTACTTTGACAGTAATGTGAGTCAGGTTGACTTACTTTGACAGTAATATGAGTCAGATTGACTTACCTTGACAGTAATATGAGTCAGGTTGACTTACCTTGACAGTAATATGAGTCAGGTTGACGTACCTTGACAGTAATATGAGTCAGATTGACTTCCCTTGACAGTAATATGAGTCAGATTGACTTCCCTTGACAGTAATATGAGTCAGGTTGACTTACTTTGACAGTAATATGAGTCAGGTTGACTTACCTTGACAGTAATATGAGTCAGATTGACTTCCCTTGACAGTAATATGAGTCAGGTTGACTTACTTTGACAGTAATATGAGTCAGGTTGACTTACCTTGACAGTAATATGAGTCAGGTTGACAAACCTTGACAGTAATATGAGTCAGGTTGACAAACCTTGACAGTAATATGAGTCAGGTTGACTTACCTTGACAGTAATGTGAGTCAGATTGACTTCCCTTGACAGTAATATGAGTCAGGTTGACTTACCTTGACAGAAATGTGAGTCAGGTTGATTTACTTGACAGTAATGAGAGTCAGATTGACTTACCTTGACAGTAATATGAGCCGGGTTGACTTACCTTGACAGTAATATGAGTCAGATTGACTTACCTTGACAGTAATATGAGTCAGGTTGACTTAACTTGATAGTAATGAGTCAGGTTGACTTACCTTGACAGTAATGTCAGTCAGGTTGACTTACCTTGACAGTAATGTGAGTCAGGTTGACTTAACTTGACAGTAATGTCAGTCAGGTTGACTTACCTTGACAGTAATGTCAGTCAGGTTGACTTACCTTGACAGTAATGTGAGTCAGGTTGACTTCCCTTGACAGTGATGTGAGTCAGGTTGACTTACTTTGACAGTAATGTGAGTCAGGTTGACTTACTTTGACAGTAATGTGAGTCAGGTTGACTTACTTTGACAGTAATATGAGTCAGATTGACTTACCTTGACAGTAATATGAGTCAGGTTGACTTACCTTGACAGTAATATGAGTCAGGTTGACGTACCTTGACAGTAATATGAGTCAGATTGACTTCCCTTGACAGTAATATGAGTCAGATTGACTTCCCTTGACAGTAATATGAGTCAGGTTGACTTACTTTGACAGTAATATGAGTCAGGTTGACTTACCTTGACAGTAATATGAGTCAGATTGACTTCCCTTGACAGTAATATGAGTCAGGTTGACTTACTTTGACAGTAATATGAGTCAGGTTGACTTACCTTGACAGTAATATGAGTCAGGTTGACAAACCTTGACAGTAATATGAGTCAGGTTGACAAACCTTGACAGTAATATGAGTCAGGTTGACTTACCTTGACAGTAATGTGAGTCAGATTGACTTCCCTTGACAGTAATATGAGTCAGGTTGACTTACCTTGACAGAAATGTGAGTCAGGTTGATTTACTTGACAGTAATGAGAGTCAGATTGACTTACCTTGACAGTAATATGAGTCAGGTTGACTTCCCTTGACAGTAATATGAGTCAGGTTGACTTACTTTGACAGTATGAGTCAGGTTGACAAACCTTGACAGTAATATGAGTCAGGTTGACTTACCTTGACAGTAATGTGAGTCAGATTGACTTCCCTTGACAGTAATATGAGTCAGGTTGACTTACTTTGACAGTAATATGAGTCAGGTTGACTTACCTTGACAGTAATATGAGTCAGATTGACTTACCTTGACAGTAATATGAGTCAGGTTGACTTACCTTGACAGTAATGTGAGCCAGGTTGATGGACTGATGTTTTACAAATTCTGCATTTCTTGAACTCTGATTGGTAGGGAGAGAACCTGTTCAAGTAAAAAATATCATTTATAACTGCAGAAGGGCTAAATGATAACTTTTGACAGTGAATGACTGAATGTATAATCTTAAGGATGCAACTGCATGTAGATTAAATTTGAAACAAATCAATAAATGCTGAATTTCATTTTAGATGTTGTCAATCTGAAATGTAATTAATCTGAATCATTTCAGAACATTGACCTCTGTTGATCCTATTATTAGTGAGTCTCGCTGACTATCCAGACATTGTGGTTGAACTTATTTTTTATATTTATCATGAAATTTCAACCTTGGTTTTTAATCTGCTATGAATGACTATTTGAAAGTCGAAATAAAGGTACAAAATGTTCCGAAACAGCAAGAATCATGACCCATAAAGATGATGAAAATGAAAAACTTCAGTTTATGGATCTCCATTTTAGTAAATTATGTATAGGTGGTTCATTGTGCTGACATCTTTATTTACCTATTTTTCTTGGAAGTAAGTGCTTTGTTTTCTCCGACCGATCTCCCTCCTCCTTCAGTTATGTTTCTTGCTCCTGATTTCCAAGGATCTGGTGTTATAACTTTTCCCAATTTCTTTTGGCCTGAAACCAAAAGAAATTTAAATTGTACTTGGGAACTTTCTTTCGAAATACATTTTCTCACCACATATGTAATTCACACAAACAATCCAATATATCTTATGGTCTTCTAGCATGTTAAATGCTTCTTTGCTTTGTTTTGATTGTGTGAATATGTGTAGGTCCACCGTGAATACCAAGAATGGTAAGTCTCATTGCATCAGAACGTACAGTTTGAGGGGGGGGGGGTATTTATAGATAAATATTTCTCAAAGTCTTGCCCTTCAAATACTTTAACCAAATTGAATCTCAGAAAATACCAAATAGTAAATTAGGTCTTTAAAGGGGCAATAAGGCTTGTAGAGAGAAAAAGTATTCTGAGCTATCAAGGAAACAGTTGGCTAACATCTTCAACATACCTATTTTCTAAAAATGTATGGATAAACTATCAATTTCGGCATTAAAAAGTGTACATTCAGTTCAAAGCTTCAAAAAGGGGACGTCCACTTTTATATTTTTAAGATCCACCATGTTTCAAGAGGAATATAAGCTGAAATAATGATTATCTAGGGGGTTTCTTTGTAGAAAATAAAAATAGATGTTAGTCTCGATGAAATATCCAAACTTAAATATATTTTGACACTGGTCCATGATCGTTGAATGGCTCTGCACTACTTGTTGCACCTTTAATTCATTTAAATCCTTGTGGTAAATCATTTAAAAACTAGTTTGCTCTTTCGTAATATCTTAGTTTCCATCTTAAAATCTAAATTGAGGCTTTTGAACACACCAATCGATGCCAGGTGTTGATACAGGTTCTTGTGCCTCACAATCACATCCTAAGTTGAGGGAAAAAGAGGAGGGAAAGCCCAAGAGCTTTAGCAGTGACAGACATAATTACATTTCTTGCTTACCACCCTCGTTTTTTAGAATTTTCACTGGCTAGTAACGCTGTTGTGATGTTTAAATATTCCTTTCCCCTTTCTTTATCTTAATATTTGTTCTCACACGCCAGAAATTAACACAATATTATCCGAAGCGTGTTTAGAAAAGTTTGAAACGGCCATTGTTTGTCTGTCGTCTCAGTACAGATTTACATCATAGACATATGTCTCCTTTGAACCCTAGGGTTATTCCCCCTTTTGGAAAAAATAATAAAAATTGTGGGCGATAATAGAATAAAAATAAATTCACGAGCTTGCAATTGAAATATCACTGTGGTGCTGCAATTCAAACCTAGCATTTCCAGGTAAATAAGTACATTGAAATGTTAACCTACATTTTTCACAAACCATTGTTATGTATAATTCAGGCTGACCGAGTAATAACTACTTTATTCATGCAGAATCATCGGACACTTTTTCATAAACATCCGTTTTGCGTCAATTATGCGAACGATATTAGTTTCCTAATTGAATTTCGTTCTCACTTTTACACGAGGCAAACATTGTTATAATTCGATTAATTGATTCGATAGTGATACATACATTTAAACATATTCCTTTCCTCTCTTTTCTTACTTTCTTTCCTTCTTTCTTGCTTTTTATTGAATAGATAAGACAACTTTTATTAGGCAAGATCAAATCACTATATTAACCAATCAAATCACTGCTACATATTCTTCTCATTCAAGACGGCAACCATCTTTTCTAAGATTGAGAAGTTAAAATTCTGATGACATTTCAAGGCCCAGAGCTCGATACGATACAAAAATCTGAAGAATATTTAGTGCGAGGTATTCACACAGAGTATATGTAACGCCCGAGGTCACAGTTTATGAGCGTGAGTAATGGTCACACTTGATTTAGCTAGATTATTGCAGGATTGATAAAACTGATACACATTGATCCCGGCAAGATTATTTTGTAGTAGAATCCGTAGCTCAATTTATAATTTTTCAAGATGAGACACCTCAGAAAATTTCAAATTTTAAAATGACGATTGTGGAGCCATTTCTGAAAAATATGAGACAAATCATACCTCATTTGAAGCGTCTTGTTATTCTTTAACTCTTTTATCACCATTGACCATTATTCAAGCAATACTGCGTTCATAAGAGGCCAAAACAGTGATATTTTATCGCTGGACTCTTGTCTGTCCAAATCTGAATGGTGATCCTGTGGTTCCAGAAATATGACGTCATCAGTACTTACTCGAGTCTTTAGCTTACAGCTAGACGTAACTTCATTGATTTCGTATGTACTCTAGAAAAGGTGCTAGTGCACGCACCTAGAACTCATTTTTAAAAAATTTTATAAATATTTTTAAGAATATTGATCATATTTAGGATGAAGTGTTGCTTGTCTGGATTTAGATATTTCAAAATTTCATTTCGGAGTTTGACACATGGTGAAATTTTCTCGCTGTAGCTAAAAATGGCTTCCGGTTCTGGACGTGAATAAAATTTGAAATTATTCTCGCAGAAATCAAATATAACAATAGATTCAGACGAGGATGTGAGCTGATGTTCTTCAAATCTATACATAAAGGTATATTTCATATTATTATGCCATATTTACTGTGCGTGTGAAACAATGATTTACAATATTTATAATACTAAGGCAGCTCTATCTTCCTACTCAAAGCCGGAATATAGAGAAGGCTTTGGACCGAAGTAAATCAGTACAATGATATTTGAACACACAAGAGTCCGAATCTTGTGAAAAATATTTGCTGTATTAAAAGTCAAATAACTGCATCCATAAGTTATTTACTCGAACCAAACAAGTAGAAATAGAAAGATGAAGATCTCAGCTATAAAATAAGTGCAAAATCTGTCACGGGGAAGCAGGTACCATTTCGTATAAGGAACGTTTTGAGAGGTGGTCACTTTTTTGGAATTTTCCAATCAAGGTGACGCATCTTCTGAATTATTCTTTGAGCCTATGATCCAACTACAAAACAATCTGGCCAACATCTGTGCAATAACCAGACAGATTAGTCTGTATCCAACATACTGAATCATGAGATTCAGTCTGAATATTATTCAGACAAATAGGATATAGTCGAAGACAGAGATTATGATTGGCATTATGCAGTAAACTCCTAGTGGTCGAGATCGAAATCCCCACCCAAGTCAAAAAGTTGCCTAGCCCAGACTACAGAGAGTTAGGTATAGGGCAAAGGGGTGTAACTTGGACGTGTGGGGCAACATGAACATTAGAGACAGGGTAATTTGGACACTTACTAATTAGAAATACAATTCCATTTTTTGCCATTTTTGATTTCTGGAAAAATTAAAATCTCGCGAGTTCTCGATCCATGTGAGAAAAGAAAATGGCTTCCCCCTAGATTGAAAATTAGAGCAAATAAACAGCAAGGTGTCAAAGTTACCCCACATGTCGAAGTTATCCCAAAATGGTGTTGACATTACACCCCTTCACCAGGCCTGTCAACTGTCCCGTAATTTGCGTATTTGTCACGCATTTGCTGAAGAATTTGAAGTCACGTCAGTTATTTTTGCGTGACAGAAAATGTCACGCAAATACGCATTTTACCTGGTAATTGTCAAGCAAAAATAGTTCTGTAGAAAATTTTCTGAAAAGATCGTCTACACAGCAAAAATACGAACGACGCGAAAAAAACGTACGCATTTCGTTCGGACTTTTCACGCGAATTACGGATATGTCACGCATTCCGTTCGAAAATTTTCGTACCTACCCCCCCCCCCCCAAGGTGTCAAGGTGTTCAGATTTGGACCAAGGTGTCCACATTTTGAGGGGAGGTGTTCAACATTTCCAAGTCACTCATGTTAGGTGTTCCCAAGTTGACAGGCCTGCTTCACCCTAGTCACCCATCTCTCTATTCCTTATATTAAAATATAGGCTTAGAATATAAGATGGAGGGGTGACTTACTCCTCATGGCCCAGACCCTAGACTACAGTTAAATTTTAAATGTTGGCAACAAGTTCATATTTTTAAAATAATGAAATGATGTGATGTAACCACGTATCTACAGGGTGGGCCAAAAAAACCAATACCCAACTTCAAATCAGGATAAAAATACTTATGTTCAATATGATACATTGACTTATATATCATTTTAAAGGTAATACATTTTCAAACAATTTGGTATATAACACTATGACATAAAATCAATAGTAAAGGTGTATTATACTTATTTGGGAGGCTGGGTCGCTATTTAAGGTCTCTAGATTTTAGGGAGAAAACAGTAAATCTGTGGAATTATGTAAACTTTTTATTCATAGAATATCATTTTGTGAATACATGCATGTTTATTTGCATCAATGTGTGACTAAACTTATTGTTTATGAATTTCAGTGTTGTTTAATAACATTTTACAATTTATTTATTTAAACAATTGCTTAATATGCCCCCCCCCCCCCTATGCGTCAACAATAAGCCTCAAGCGGTAGCGCCATCTATCAACAGATTACTGTTGCAATACATTCCAGCAATTAGGATTCCGCGGTTCAGCTAATCACTACTTTTTATTGGATGCTTGTGACTGTACACCATTTCCTGGACCCATTACCATACATGGAGATGGCTCCATGTATGGTAATCCACCACATTAGCATCGGGCTGCTGGGTGGCCAAGCATCTGGATCAGTCAAATTGACAACTTGTTCGTAAAGGAATGCCAATGTCACCTTTGATCTATGGGACAAGGCACTGTCTTATTGAAAAATACCCCCCCCCAACCACATATACGTTTTATGTCTTTTAACATACCTCTTTTGAGTACTTATTGATAGTAATCAATACTGAAATTAATAAACAATAAGTTAAGTCACAAATGATGCAAATATCACGGGGTGCCATCGAATAATTTTGGCAACGTACCGGAGAACGACATTTTACTAAGAAATGGCAATAATTTAGCACAATATATTTTTAACTAGAGTTCTATTTTGATTTTGACAAAAGTAAGTATTCCATGCAATAACTATTTCATTCATGAGTTTGTAGGAATTCTGTTGGAACCCAGTTCTGATCAAGTACGAAGTTATTGAAATCGGCGCAGACGGACTTTACTCCGAAAGATGGTTTTTCGATTATAACTTTTCACAACATTTAGGTATAGACTTTTGAAAAAAGTACAGAATAGTCCTTATACTTTTGAATAATTCTGTTATTTCTGATTCACACGACTCTGATTTGTTTAATTAAAAAAAAGTTTTAAAAATATTACTTAGGAACGTAACCGGAGCTGGGAACGTAACCGGAGCAGATCAGTTGAATTATTTAATCAAAAAAATTAAAATATATGATTTGTAACATGGTCATTCTCACAATTTAGAGTCCGGCGCCCCGCCGTTCTCTTTCATGTTCAGACCTGATAGCGCCAGTGTCTAATGCTAAAAATGAATGCCGCCGGTCTCTAATTTTTGGGGATTTTTTTTTCAATGCCACTTTTTATCCTCTTTAACTTCAGTTTTTGAGTTACAACTTCTCAAAACATATAATAAAGTGTTCACTTACCGTACAGATTCTAATTTTCCAATATAAGGTCTTAAAAACAGGTGATTTTCAATTGAAATCATCGTATCATCAAGACATTTTTGTTTCCTTCATGTGGTATGAAGGGAGACATCTATTGAGAAAATAGTAGTAATTGATTCCAATAAACATACTCCCTCCGATAAAATTTGGCAATTCCATTTTATCATGTAGATTTAAATAATTAAATCACGGGGAGGAACCTCTTAAACGAAACAGCCACTATATTAGCTTCATTTAGGAATGTGTTTAGTGGGAAATTTAAATTTGAATGTTTATGACAACATGATTGGTCAATTTATAACTTGATCTCATCACATGACTCATCACATGATCAGAAGTTAGGATGTAAATATTGAACCACATGGTCTGGTACAGAAGTGATAATGTTTATACTCTCATAAAAACAGCAATTTTTCTTTCTATTTTAAGATCTTCTGAAGCTGATTCTGTTTACTTTTGAGTAATAAACATACTCTTTTTGGATGCAATTTTGCAACCTCTGCTGGCCCAGTGTTACATATACTGGTATACCACGTGACCTGGTCAAGAAGGGGGGTCACTTTTTTAAAATCCACGGGGGGGGGGGGTTAAATTTTGGTCCAAAAATGGCAAGATTTTGAACTTTTGGTTGGGAGAGTATTTCATTCCAACCATAACCAATATTCAGAAAAATGCAAATATCATTTCATGTTTCACGGGGGGGGGGGGGGGGGGGGGGGGGGGGTGGTGGGGCGCGAACGTTGAATTTTTTTCCGGGTTCTAAAAATTTCCTGGTGAGAACCCTGCATTGTTTATAATTCTACTTTTCATATTGACCAATCCCCATCCATGTCATTTTAACAGGTCCCTTCATTACTTTACACCAGTGTTTCAAATATTTAATTCCAATGTTTTCAATTTTTTGTATACTTTCTACTATATCTTCCTTTATTTAAAGCAATTTTTAGCTTTTCATGGTGTGATTGTTTCGTACTGTTTTTGTATTCCATATAATAGCATTCACTCACATGTAGCTGAGTTTGGGTGTTGGCCCAGCCTAAGTAGTTGCTTAGAGTTAGATGATAATGTAGATTGTACAGAGAACGTTTGAAGTTTATTTGAAATAGACTATTTTATATATTTTAACTTTAGTTATCTGTTACTTTTATTTGCCACCCACGGGCCTTACACTCGCCCCGTTACAGATTTAAAGCACATATACTAATTTAAAAACATACGGGATTGTTCGAATGCGTATTTATTACATTTAATTTAAAGAAAAAAATTTATCCATTGTGAAAAATTAAATTTGGTATTTACCATGCATAAGTGCACTTACCTTAGAAAGGCTATCAGACATAGAACAATCATTGTATGGAGAATGAAGTGATTAAATGTAGTAAGCAAATAATTCCATTTGATTTCACCCATTGTATTTGTTCAGCAAACTATTAGAACCCACTCTGTTATACTAATTTCTAATTAATTTCTAATTTATACTAATTGCCATGCATTGATTTTCCTGTAAGTGAAGGGTAATAAATAATGCTCATTTTAACATTCATATGTGTTTGTAAATAATATATATGCTTTAAATCATATATTGTATTTTTTTAAATTATATAATTCAACTGATCTGCTCCGGTTACGTTCCCAGCTCCGGTTACGTTCCTAAGTAATATTTTTAAAACTTTTTTTTTAATTAAACAAATCAGAGTCGTGTGAATCAGAAATAACAGAATTATTCAATAGTATAAGGACTATTCTGTACTTTTTTCAAAAGTCTATACTTAAATGTTGTAAAAAGTTATAATCGAAAAACCATCTTTCGGAGTAAAGTCCGACTGCGCCGATTTCAATAACTTCGTACTTGATCAGAACTGGGTTCCAACAGAATTCCTTCAAATTCATGAATGAAATAGCCATTGCATGGAATACTTACTTTTGTCAAAATCAAAGTAGAACTCGAGTTAAAAAATATATTGTGCTTAATTATTGCCATTTCTTAGTAAAATGTCGTTCTCCGGTACGTTGCCAAAATTATTCGATGTCACCCCGTGAATATTCAAGCTTGTATTCACCTAACAAAATGATATTCCATGAATAAAAAGTTTACATAATTTCAAAGATTTACTGTTTTCTCCCCAAAATCTAGAGACCTTAAATAGCGACCCAGCCTCCCAAATAAGTATAATACACCTTTACTATTGATTTATGTCATAGTGTTATATACCAAATTGTTTGAAAATGTATTACCTTTAAAATGATATATAAGTCAATGTACCACACTGAACGTAACTATTTTTATCCTGATTTAAAGTTGGGTATTGGTTTTTTTTGGCCCACCCTGTACTTACCAGTATGTTCTAAGTCAGCCCTTGTCCTAGGTCACATTCTGAATTCAGCCAAACATGTCTCTGAAGGCAGTCTTCTCAGGAAGTAAAAATTAATCGAAAAATAATTTCTATTTATCGTCAATATCTCCTAGAGCAGTTCGTTCGGAGCAATCGTGCCTCACTCCTCTGTTTTGATATCCATCCAGCACCTGTGTAAACCCCTGTTTAGTCTGTTTAAAAACATGCTGTTTTGTAAAAAATGCCACTGTTGGCTTCTACTGTACTTATTATGCCATAATGTGGTATCAATTTACATTTTTATTACAACATTAGCGATATATCATATAGGTCAAAAATAGTTCCCACATCGACAAGTTAATTGTGCATTGGCCATCATTCAGAATGGTAGCAAATGCGACTTACAATAAATAGGTGCTGATATCTCAAAAAGTAACCTGACTCAATATAATTTTACGTAGATTAATTGGACCACTAGATGAAGTTGTACATTTTGACATAGCACAATGGGAGCAAGCGTTTCACAGGAATGAAAATATTCACACTATAGCCACATATGTTAAAATTTGGGATTGAAAAATATTCATTTACCGCGTGACACAATAAAAGTGACACCCACCCATGCAATGTTTCCTAACTTTTTTGTCTGACGAAATCCTGATTTTTTTTTCGCACATTACGAGTAAAGCTACACTATATTTTGCAACTCCACAAGAATTTTCAGATGACTAGCTCACCTGCACATTTATGAGGGTTGCAAAATATAGTGTCTATTCCTTTGCTGGCACAACTGGATCTTGTACAAAAAATTTGTAACATAATTTTAGAAATAAGTTATAATGATTTTATCAATGACAACTACATTATTTTGAATGTAGTTCGGAGTAGGGATACTAGCGGTTACCGTTGGTTATTTGGTTTCCTGTATAAAAATACCTTCTCTCCTTTTCCGGCCCATCGCAGCGCCATCTAGTGTTTGATAAATGAATCAATGTTTATTCTCGATAGGGTAGGTACTAATCTATCAGGAAATATTGACAAGTTTGGTTAGAAACGGAATTTTTAGAGATGGCGGAGTGATTTTCGAGACTATGTAGAGCAGAATAATTTTCTGAAACGGGTAGCTTTACCATGGTAGCTCTCTCCAGATTCAGTTATCTCAAAAACGGTGTGGTCACCGTATCATTATTTTGTAACGGCAAGCTAGACAAGACTCCAATGAACACTAGCCACTGTTTCGCTGAGCTAGATCTGTGCCCCTGAATATATTATGACATGAAACGTTATAATGGTCCTCAATGGGATTTTTAACTGCAATCTTGACCCTTTGTGTTTAATTTAACAGACTTCATTTTCCTGAAAGTACAAGCCAAAATCAGTTATGTTACAAAAGCTGGGTGGCATTTTTTGTGTTGATTCCATGGGTGTCCGCAAAGGAATAGACAACATTTAGAGCAAATGTAATTGTAATGCTCATAAAATTTGACTCACTTGAGCTACACATCTGAAATTTTTAGAGGTGCTTTTGTGTCACCCTGTAAATACATGTAGGAAGTGCCATTCAACATGGCTGATGGAGTAAATTAATTTGCATATATTTGTTACTTACGCTAGCTTTATTTCCATTTGACAATATGCTGTGTTACTTTTAATAGCATTTAATTGTACCTTACTACTTCATGTACTTAGGTTAACTGAATTGTTGTAACGTTTATTTTTGGGAAGTGAAGCTTCCTAAAATTAATAATTTTGTGCTGAAAGTTTCCTGTTTTTTCCCATGTAGGAAGGACATGATGATCAATAGACTACATCAGTGGCGTCCGTCTGTGAAAGTATTGGAGCGCTGGAGTACTTCTTTGTCGATCATTGACTTGTAATTGTTCGTGAAGTGAATGTTTTCAGCCCAATTCCAATATGGTGGTTTTTGCTCGGAAACTTACATAAATCTCTGGAGGTTTTCTGAATGACCAATTGACATGTACTAGAAATGCCGACATACTTAGTTAGGACTGCAAACTATTGGTTCATCATATATCATTTAATTACTGTATTTACATTAGATTAGAAAATTACCCTGTGATTTCTTATGAGTCTATACTTTTTTTATTATTTTGATTTCAGATGTCTAACTCAAGGAAGAGTGTTGGAACAAAAGTTTACATTGGAGATATATTAGAGTCAGTTACTGCAAGAGACATTGAAGATGAGCTATCACACTTTGGACCACTGACAGAGAATCCATGGATTGCAAGAAACCCCCCTGGATTTGCTTTTGTCTACTTCAAGAGATCCAGAGATGCTGATACGGCAATCCGTATCTTAAATGGGAACAATTTTTGTGGATCGAAAGTACGAGTTGAATTAGGTCTTGATCAACAAAGAGGAAATGCTAAACTTAATGATAGTAGAAACAGTAATAGCAGAGGAGCCCCTCAGAGAAAAAGACCCAGGGAACGTGAGCGACACTTGCGCCCACCTTCCCCACATCAATCAAACAGCAAGAGCAAGGATTCACGCTCACGAAGCAAATTTGACAGATTTGATGACCGTTACAACAACAATGATGAAGATGATATATACGATAACAAGGATGACAACAGACGACCCTTGTCTCCTGTATATAGAAGCAGATCCCCTTTGAGCCACAGACGCAGGTACCCCCATGGTTGATTATTCAATCATTTATTCCATTTCAGGACCCCCAACTTGCAAGCTGCAATCATGGATTCATAACTCAGAGCTACCTTCATCTTGTAGTTCCTCACACTTTCGTCCACTTTAGCAGGCAAATTCCACCATGGCCGACTTGTAGGGCTACTTTATTATAGGAGATCTACAAGAGTATCACCATAACCTTATCTCCAACCAACTCAGTGCCAGTGATTTGAAACCTACTGTTAAGTAGTGTTTAATCACAAAGTCCTCATAGAGAAACTCCCCTCCTGTACATTACATCAGATTTTTTTCAGGTCAGCAAGGAAATTCCCCCCCCTGCCTCCACATCACATCTCTATTAGAATGCAGATCCCAGAAGATATATGATATGTCTAAATATTTCCCCTAACTGTATAGTGACAAGGATCAATACTAGCCTAAAGTGATACTACTAATACTAGCCAAGTAGCTACAAATATGCATTCATTTATGCCATGTATGCTATAAGAATGTAGACATCAGATAGTGTCACACTTGTCAGTGCTGAAGGTTGATTCAAGACTCATGTATAATCTCGTACCCCAGACTGCATCGGTGTTATATTCTAACCATGTATACTTACCCTGAATCCAATCAGTTAGTCACGCTACTCTCTAACTATAACATGATTTTACACTTGATAGATCATAACAGTCACAATTGCAGCTTTAAAAGGAATTTGAATTTGAATGTATCAGTCACTTAAATGCAGAAAATGAAGTGTCAACATTTTCTGAATTTTGACTACATATTCAGAATGGATATAGCTAGATAAATGAATTATCTCTAATTTATAGATCGCCTATATAGTAACTTTACACATACATGTATGTGGTGACAGATTCTATAACACATTTCTGCCCCATTGATTTAACAGGTCTAGGACCCCTCAAAGGAGGCATGATCTACCTGCGAAAATCCCCTCATTGATGGATCTCCCTCTAACCCCTGTTCCTGTGGTGCCCCTACTACCCGATCTTGTACCCACCAGACAACAACGTTCGAAGACTTCGGGGGCTGCACTCAGAAGAGCACACAGGAATAACACACATTCTGGAACCTCTAAAAGGCGAGATCGACTACCCCAACCAACCCATAGAGCAAAAGAGAGCAGCCAATCACCTAGGCCTAATAGAAAACGTTCTAGACACTATTCATCCCCACCTCATACTGTTCCCCCTCCACAAGGACACTCCCACGGTAGAGACCCTGACAGGCGCTCCCCTGATTCTAGACTGTATCTCCCTCAAACCAACCAATCACGCAAATCTAGTTCTAAACGACCTGCATCGCAACATAGGGGTGCCTCCCACAGGGGCAAAGCTCCTGAGGGAGATAAGTACAGCAGTAAATCTCAAAGGATGTTCAGGAGTTTGTCTCCAAGATCTCCTCCTCGGAATTCTAAACATAAGCTTCCTAATGTTCCCCCTCCATTGATGAGCCAGATTGTCGGTCCTTTAGTAGACTCAGTTGTACCCCCTCCAGCCCCACTAATGGGAAATGACTTCCTAGCTCGCTACGGCTCCCCTTTAAGGGATCATTCCCCATCATCTCCCATTTCCCAGAGCTCCAACCCTGATTACAATTCAAGGAAAACAGGTAGTGATGGGAATCATACACACTTTGTATCATGTAGGAGAACACCCCCTAAGGCACACTCAAGCAAAAGAGCCAGGTCCCCATATATTTCCCCATCTAGGGGGAGATCACCCCTGCCACGTTCAGACAAGTACTCCTCCCCTAATCGGGGGAAGCCTTCACTTAAGAGTAAAGTTGGTAGGTATGTCTCGAGATCTCCCCTGCGTCAACAATCTACAAGGCTACCTTCTGGAAGATCACCAATAAAGAGCATTATCCATAAAAGATACAAGTCAGAGTCAAAACCCCAGCGTAGTCATATGACTGAATATTCCAGTGGGCGGGCATCAGGTAGGGATAATTCAACAAGTCACCCTCAGAAATATAGTTCATATAATGAGACCCAATCATACCGCAGAGAAGACAGACTTACTCCACCACGTAGTGCTCTTGGGGCTGTTTACACCCCAGCTGAGCATCGCAGTCTGTCCCCCCTGGATGATAGCCAGTACATGACATACCTGCCCCCTCCACCTCTCCCACCTCCTCTACTCCCACCCCCAAGGCCAAAGAAGAGTAACTGGCGTAGAAACAAGGGGGTGAAATCTCGGATGAGCATTAAAGAGAGACGTGAAGCCAGGAAAAAAGCTGTACTTCCTCTTATGTCTGATAGAGGCTCAAGTCGAAATATTAAATCACGTTCTAGCATTAGAAATTCAGAATCCTCAAAGCAATATGCCAGTAAATCTATTCCCCCTCCACTGCCAATGTTCTCCAATTATGACTCCGGGGAGCGCCATTCCCATTTAAAGACTAGACATTACACTCCACCGCCTCTTCCCCCTTTACCTTCCTCTCGCTCTAGGGATAAGCCCAGACGTGCCCTCAAGCCTAATAGTGCAAGGCAAGCGGCAGCTGCACGGATTAAACAGAAAGCCATGGGAGCATCACGTGGTAATGCAAATCATAGAAATCAACCTAGATCGTAAGTATTCCTAACATCAAATTTATCTTTTATAACTCACAAGTAAGAAAGAAACTAAGATTGAAAGAACTAGCCTAGTAGAGAAAGATTATTTTAATATTAAGTTTATATCTCTTAGTGTTATGTGATCTAAAACTTGAAAGCATGGTGAAAAGATATTTCTTGAGGCAGCCTCTCCAGGATGTTGAGGCTAGATATGATACATTATGATTTATATTGAGCTGCCAATTTGCTCTAGTTTATATTATACTGGGTGAGCCAAAAAAGGTAACCAAAACAAATCTTAATAACTTCGTCATCCCAGTGCTCTCCTCACATTGAAATCTCTGAGGCGCAGCACCTCCATCTATTTTGTCAAACCAAAATGCTCCTCAATGCAATTAGATGCGCCTCCTAAAATGTTACTGTAAATGGGCGATGGAAAGCCACCTTTTGCGACACCTTAGGAAGTTAGGTTATATTTGCAAGATTCGTAATGTCATGTTTTGTGAGTAGCAACACATTTCCATTAGGTTTATTAAAGTAAACAACAAGTAAATCCTATATTGGTTTGTAAGCATTGCCACCTACAACCTATGACATCATGAAGGTCATTATGCCCAAGTTTCTTTTGTGTAGCAAAAGATGACAGGGTTGATTGGGAATGTCTATTTTATGATTTTTTCACTTGCTGTTTTGCAATCAAAAATGCAAAACACCCAGAATGTGTATTAACAATTGATATTATGATGTCTTGCAGGCGTATAAGGGAAAGAAGAAGATAGGCACAATGATGCTGCCATGCTCTATCATCTAAGACTCATTGGTGCTACAAAAGATGGAATTAGATCATCTATACTAATCCAGGGACTTTATATACACTAGATACATGTATATGGAACCTCAGTTCCCTATAGACGGATTAACAGCAAAGTTGCAAGTGTATTCCATGATTGAAATTATTCAGTTAAACATTAGTAAATACATGAAATATATTCGGATTTGTGTAACGAGTGTAATTCATGATTATTCAATCAAATGATTGTTAATATCAGGATAAGAGTTACAAGTTTTATTTCATGTTTGAAATTGTTCAGTCAAATGATAGTAAATATTTGGATTTGTGTTTCACATTTTTTTAGTCAAATGAAAACTATTGGGATTTGTGTTAAAAGTTTAATTCATGATTGAAATTGTTTTAATGCTAGTAATAATCCATGTAGATAAAAATTAAAAATTATTTAATTTAAAACAACAGTTAATATTTGGAATAGAGTTAACAAGAAAATGCATTAACTACAGTTTATATGAGGAATTGTTAACAAATGTAATTCATGTATGAAATTATTCAATTAAACTACAAATATTTGGAACAGTGTTAACAATTGTAATTCATGATTGAAATTACTCTGTCGAACCACAAATATTGGGAACAGTGTTTACAATTGTAATTCATGATTGAAATTATTCAATTAAACTACACTTAATATTGGGAACAGTGTTAACAATTGTAATTCATGTTTGAAATTATTCAACCAAACAACAAATATTGGGAACAGTGTTAACAATTGTAATTCATGATTGAAATTATTCTACCAAACTAGAGGTTGTATTAGGATAGGGTTAAGTGTTGTAATTCATGATTGAAATTACTTTATCAAACTACAAATATTGGGAACAGTGTTTACAATTGTAATTCAGGATTGAAATTACTCTATCAAACTACAAATATTGGGAATAGTGTTAAAAATTGTAATTCAGGATTGAAATTATTCTATCAAACTAGAGGTTGTATTAGGATAATGTTAACAATTGTAATTCATGTCTGAAATTACTCTATTAAACTACAAATATTTGGAATAGTGTTAACAATTGTAATTCATGATTGAAATTACTCTGTCGAACCACAAATATTGGGAACAGTGTTTACAATTGTAATTCAGGATTGAAATTATTCTACCAAACTAGAGGTTGTATTAGGATAAGGTTAACAATTGTAATTCATGATTGAAATTACTCTATCAAACTACAAATATTGGGAATAGTGTTAACAATTGTAATTCAGGATTGAAATTACTCTGTCGGACCACAAATATTGGGAACAGTGTTTACAATTGTAATTCAGGATTGAAATTATTCTACCAAACTAGAGGTTGTATTAGGATAAGGTTAACAATTGTAATTCATGATTGAAATTACTCTATCAAACTACAAATATTGGGAATAGTGTTAACAATTGTAATTCAGGATTGATATTATTCTCAAACAACAATGATATAAGGAGTTATTATACTCACGCGTTCCTAACTTCAACCGTTAATTTGGATTTTTGACCTACTGGATGTTTGAAAATCAAGGATTACAAGTCTCATACTGCACCGTTTTCTTCAAACTTGTTCCATTCAAACACAAATCCCTTTCTGATGGTACATTATTCTCTTCAACAGAGTCCCTACTTCCAGCGGCATTTTGGTCCCCAGCTGTAAGAGGGCCTTTTAACAGCTGGGGACCAAAACGCTGCTAGAACGAGGGACTCTTTACAATAAAGTAATGCACTGACAGAAATTAACGGTCGAAGTTAGGACCGCGTAATACTGTCATTCACACAACACTGTACTACAAATGCCGCATGTTAGTATATCAAACTAATGTGCTTGAAGACTGTCAATACCTGGTGGTATGATAATGCATCATATTTGATTGTAAACATTAACATGTAAATATTACAACAAGTCTCAGAAATAGATTGAAATGATAGTTCAAAACCACTTGATATTGAGTTTAATGAACATAAAAAGTCCCACTGGTTAAATGGAAATGTCCAGTATTTTTCACAATTGCCCCTCACTAGCCAAATGAAATTACCATGAGAAAGTGTTATATGAATATTCTTAATGCCTGGGTCACATTTGCTCCGATTCATCGACCGGCGCCTAGCTGGTTGAGTATCCTGTTCACAGTTGTGTTCAGTTTTTTAACAGAATACTCAATCGGCCGGGCGCCGGCCAATGGATCGGAGCAAATGTGACCCAGGCATAAGTAGGCACATAAAAGTTTAACAAAATCGATCCACTTCTTTCTCAGTTAAAGTAAGAAAATGTAAATAAAGTGCATAAAAATTGCGGCCATTTTTCAAAATGGACACTTGCTAGCCAAAGTGCCATTAGTCAGTGCACCATGCATATGAGTATATATTTACGTACAAAATACGAACAAAATCGCACCACTAATTTTTGAGTTATACAATAATTGTAATAGTTAAATAACATGTATAAAAATTTTGAAAAATGGCCGCCTCCTAGCCAGTGTCATAAGACAGTGTGCCGTGGTTATGATTATTCACATTGAACAAAATCGCCTCACCACTTTTCCAGTTACAGCAAAAATCGTTTTATATTGTGTAATGGCCGTCATTTTTCAAAATTGCCACCATGTTTCTTTTTAACATCTATATATTCAGCTCGATATTTTTCATATTTTTGCATCTAAAACATATATACTACAGTTTTTTATGTTTTACCTAAAGCACTATAAAATTTGGTACTAAAAATGGAGGCCATTTTGAAAATTTACTTTCGATCATACTAAACGATATTGCTCCAACGGAATTTGAACTATTGGTCGGACGAATCCCCGGACTTCATTTGACGGGATAATGACCAGTCATTAGTTTTTCCTCTTTTTGGCAAAGTCTACATCAATGGCAACACATCAGATTAAAAATTATTGTAGCGTTCTATTTGAATCATTTTCAGATACAGTAAGTGGTTTTTAAGTTATCATAAATTTTATATCTCCTGAAAAAACGGCCATTTTGAATTCAGAAGCGTGTGTTTCTTTCATGCGTTTTGTTGGTCTCCCTTTGACGATTGTACTCACATAGTCAAAGTTTTAAGTCGGATGTTATTTCATGATGAGCAGACCGTTTCGCCGACAGCCACAGAGTTTAGAATAACATTAGACTTTATCATTCTGGTATCATATGAGGTGTATATTCTTCGACACCTCTCATTAAGAGAATGAGGAAATATTGTTTCTTCCCACATACTTCTTGTATATATGGCATTTGTCATACTGTAATAATCATGTTCAACAAATACAAAAAGTGGATGTGGAGGGCACGAGGCAGTCATGTATATGAAAGAATTTTTAACATTTTCTCTTGGTCTTACATTGTTTTTTAACTGATCATCTGCTAATTTAAATGCTCTTATAATCATTTCTTCGTGGAAGGTTTGTGACTCTGGACTGGCTGTTGTTAGAGGTTTTGTACTTTCGTCTGTATAGGGGGTTGTCTCATCATTGGTAGTGGATCGGATCGGATTGTTCTTATTGATATTTTTGGCTTGAGTGACATTTCTTAAAGCTTCAATTATATTATAAATTCCGAACTCTCTTGAAATTGTTATAACCTCATGGACATCATCCGTTATTGCCACAATACCAAGTTGGACTTTAGTTGGAGCAATACCCAATTGCATTATGAATGCTTCAATGGGGTATTCACTAATGTCTGCATCAGTTGTGAGATCTGCTACGATAATTACATTCAGTTCTTTTACACAGACTGGTCTATGACATACATTTGGAGCCATATACACTTTGGGGTTTGCTGAAATAAAGTAAAAACGTACAGACGTATGTAGATAGATTTTACGCAAAGCTGACTTGAGTGTTACTTGGCCTCGGAATAAAGTCATAAAGATGTATGCATATAGATGCAATTATTTATATTATTGTATATTCATTTTAAGTTTAAAATGAGGATTAAACAATTAATTTGATTGGTACGGAGTTTCTTTTACTAATTCTGTTTTTTTCTTTGTTGAACAACAATTTTAAAAGCCAATTGGCATTAAAAAGATTTCAAATACAAACTTTACATTGGGCCTTTATGGTTAAACAACAGCTGAGGAACATACTATGTAATGCACTTACTACCACCATTTTGAATCGGTCCAGTGATGCTATCTATCCATTTTAGATTATGGATAACTGATGTATACACTCCTGGAATATCTGCTAGTCCACATGCAGGAGCTCCAGATTCTACCAGACCATAAACCAACCATTCACCTGTCATGTTAGACATCAATGGGCCTCCAGAATCACCCTTAGAAACAATCAAAAACATTTAAATTCCAAAAATTTAAGTTCGCTTATGTATATGCGGCTGATAAACATATCACCCGTAGGTGCGGTTGATTGACGATAGCCGCATTTAAATTGGAGCTGATAAACGATTTTCTTAAAAAACATCACACTGATCTCCATAATATCAGAAATATCACTTGCTGTTATTGTACAGACAACAAAATAATAACATTGGATAAATAGAGGTTATTTACTGGGAGGAATACGGGATTCAATATGGGGTTTATTCCGAGGGAAATATGATATTTCCCAAGGGCCCTGAGTGCCAGAGAAATATCATATTGTCACGAGGAATAACATTTTGGATGTACCTTTGTCTCGTTTTTCGAGGAATCTTCTTTTTTCAAAATTTCACATTTTTACAATATTCGACAATTTATAAATTTTGCCAAAATTTTGCAATGTTGGCTGTTGCTCATGTATATCGGCCTATTTACGATAAGTAATATATTTTTGGAAACCGAGGAACCGAAATTTAAAACACAATTATGGCGATACTTTTGAAAGAAAAATAATACATTCCATATTTTCGGGAGTGTGTTGTATTTATCTATGATATATTTGTAACTTGACCTCCGTTTGCAATTTGACCTACTCTTGTAACTTGACCTGAATGTATTATTTAAAATGAACGCCCAAAAAGACGAGGCATTTTACATGTAAAGTGTCACCACCTACCATTTGGGCCGAACATCAACCGCCGAACACTGTCTACAAAATTGGAGACTATGTCGCCACTTGTGGTGGTGACATGAAAACGATGTAGCTAGTAAATGACATGAGGGAATTTGCATGTAGAAATCACCATGTGACCATACATGTACCTAATGGTGCCATTTTAAATAAGTCTTACCTTACATGCATCGGAACCTATGCCTCCAGCACAAATTGAATCTGCTGTTACCCTGATATTTTTTAAATGAAATAGACGCTTTGTGGTTTTGTCAGAGTAAGTGGATTTACATTGGCCCAAGGGCTGTGATAGAACTTCGATTTCCCTCAATACATTGGATTGCCTACCAAATATTGCTGCAAAGGTAAGTATTATTGCATAATACTAGTATACAGATTATGTATTTACTTTTTCAATAATTAGAGATTTGTGGGGATATGGATTATAGAAAGCAAGCTTCTGAAAATCATGCTTCAGATTAACCCATCGACTCAAACAGATATACATTTTATGATTCAAGCATTATAATTTTCTCTCACATTTAGTTACGACTCCATATCCAATAACTGTGAATTTCCCTTTGTTTGCCACATAATCTTTTAATTCGTGTTTCATATTTTTGGCTGGCAGTTTAGCTGGTTGTATCTTTCCAGATATTACATTTGAATCATAACCATCAAGCTTTACCAAGGCAATGTCATTTCTACGATGTATTTTTATCATGCTTATGTTATAAGCAACTTCCCCCTCTTCAATTTTTGTAAGGTCATGTTTGCCCAATACTATTCTTACGTCTTTCCGTTTTCTGAAATCAAAATTGTCATTTGAAGTCGACGTATTATATCAACCGCATTCCTTTGCAATCTTCATATGGTTGTTATTACAGCGAAACCTGAATATCACATCGGTATATATAAGGGTTATGTTCTGGGAGGTTTTGGATATAGGGTATATCCTGAGGGATATATTTATATCTCCCCGAGGTATCGAAGGGACCAAGGGGAGATATAAATATTTCCCGAGGGATATACCCTATATCCAAAACAGACCGTACATAACTGGTGTATCTCATACTTGAGTGGGTTTAGGGTAGATATAACATTTTCCACCTTTTCAAATGACAAGATAGATTAAAACATACATCCAGATCTCAAATGATTTAAGCCTGATGTAGCTTTCTTCTCTTCAATAGGGGAGAAGTCATCCCTAAATCTTTACAAATGTTTGAAAAGTAATCTCTCTAAGGAAAATTATAAGAACTCAGACTTTGATTTCTATGGTCAGAAACTTAAATTCATGGCCAGGACGGGATGTTTTGGCCTTCGCTCTGACCTTCAAAGATGGGGTCAAGGAAACGGTATATGTCTCTTTTGTAACCTCAATGTTAAAGATACTATACAGCATAGACTTTTTGTCTGTCCCTACTTTGGTAGTGATAGGAATGTATTTTTCAATAATGTTGTGTCAAACTGCAACCACCAACTCTCCTCTGACTTTCTAGCAGGAAGTGTACAACTAAAAACATGTTGGGCTCTGGGAGATGACACTTTAATCTTGTGGGGACATGATAATTACGTGAAGTTTGACAAATATGTCAAATTGTTTTTAAAGAAAATACATGTACAGTGCACATAATAGTCGTATGCATGTTTTTAGTGGCCTTTTGCATGATATGTTTTATCCCATTTATATTTTATATATGATGTATTGGATGCACCGATTGAGTGCCGCTGCTCTAAAAGCGTTTTCCAAATAAATAAAAATAAAAATAAAAAATAGGCCTATAGTAAAAGCACAATTTATATTTAACATTCGTAATATTCTTTTTGCTCAATACCATGAAATTGTAACATTTAAACTTTTAAAAAACTTAAACTTTAAAATTTAAAACTTTTTGATTTTTAAACTTTTGAAAATTCCCGGGAGCGGGATGGATATATTATATCTGCCCGCATTTGGCCTGGAGCGGGACATATACAATATATCCTGCCCGCTCCTCAGATATGATATATATTCCCAGGTGATATCTACCCCAAACCACATTAAGTATGAGATACTTAGAGGTTATGTCACTATGACGTGAAATATGCCTGAGTTCTCCCAATATAGGCCGACCTTGGGAGGCTCTATATTTGGGCAAGAACGAAGGCATATTTCACGTCATAGTGACATAACTGATGTATTACATGCCTTTGTTCCCATGGTTACGTTGTATCAATGACGTGACGTCATGATATTATCATGGTTATTAAAGAAATCTAATATCAAAACGAGGTAAGCGGGCTATATCGGGGTAATCGGGCAATATCGGTGGATATAGCTCGCTAACTTTCCCATTGACTTCCATACAAATGCTTCGCTAGGTATGTAATACACCTGTATATAACACCTCTTTAATCTGAACACCTCTTAATGTGAACAATCTCGATCACATCACATTCTCGATCCAAAATGTATCTACCGTTGGTAGATCGACTCGCCTTGATAACAAACCCTTTAAATGGGAATACCTACTAATCAGACCAATTTTGGCCAGGCCCAGTGGCGTTACTGTTAGTAGCTATTATTTAGACTGAGTAAAATAGGAACAATTGATATTTGACTTGAAAATTAAAAGTAGAAATCTAGGCACATAAAATAGTATTCGATTCAGAGGGATAATGTATACATTTGGAACAGCCAAACTGGATGGATCTCAAAATACCCATGCCTACCTGCAGTTGAATTCTGTGATGTTTTATAAGACTCCTTGCCATATGTGAAAATGAGTCCAGTGCTTTAAGCCTTGAACATAGAAAAGGCGTTTGCCAGTACAAAACTACCTTAAAGTGCAAACCTGTTAAAGCAATGAGCTGAGGTGAGAACCCAGCCATTGTTAAGTAAACTTCCACCACAAAAATTCACCCAGCCCATCGGATGATACTCATCTCTGCTCTGGATGGCGGCAAACCATGGCCAACAATGAGGCTCGGATTCAAAGCCAAGATCAGGCGCATCTGTATAATGTTGATTTATGCATTACTTACACGCTCTACTATACATAACCCCTAGAAATGCATACGATACTCTGTCTTATAGTATTGTTTAGTAAATTTTTGAAAGTACCTTATTAACATCTAACAGTCATCCGATAAACCATTCATAAGAAACAGACACATAAAAACAAATACCATAATCATTACTGATAAACCAAATGGGTTGCCACTGAACACCAAATGCAAGGTAGTAGAGTGTTACAGTCAATATGTACATGTAAAATAAAGATCGACAATACTGATTTATTTCTTCAGTCTTCAATCAAATTAATGTTTCAAAAAAGATTCTTCAATAATACAGTATGCTTTCCAACTTTATTTGGAGTTATTTAGAGCAGTTTGCAACTGATCGCTATCACTTGCCTTTCAATATTCGATATAAAAATCTTGACATTTGTTGATACGCTTATACGTTAAGACTGGATTTTTTCTGTCCCACATCATTTGAGACTGAATGCTCTTTGAATACTAAACAAGTATCTACTTGCGAGTATTGGCAATTGAATTTATTCTTCAACATGTATTGTAATGACTTCATGAAATGATAATGGTAAGGTCTTGGATTGTGATAATAGTTCTTGAATAGTGGGGGTTGGGGGGGGGGGGGTATTAGACATTGTTTATTTTCACGTTGGATTATGGTTTTGGGGAGCTGGGGTTTGTTTTCCTTATGAATAGTGTACAGTGTTAGATGTTCTCTTTTTCTCTCTGTGTTCTGTAAAAATTGTTGGTACTTTCCCGTTGGCTCTTGTGCAAACATATTTTTGATTTGAATGAAAATTGCCTATGGTGCTTGATATAAGTAAATAAACATACCGCATCCATAATGACGCATTGGAGGGAAAGGTTGCCTTTGTCGGAGCTCATTTGCAATTTCAGAAACAGCTGTAGATGACTCATTCCGTATGTCAAAGAAACGATTGGCTCCAAATTTGTAGTTAGATCCTTCAAAATCACCCTTTATGTCATAGTATCGTTGCACATTACTCTCCTGGAGCTTGTCCACTATGGAACGCAAGCCTTTAACCTTTTCCTTTCTTTTCCTAAAACCACGCGTGAAAACATTGAAATACATGTATTTTGGCGCAAAATATACGTACAATAACATTTCCTGCACAAAGAATGATATTCTTGTATTTTTGCGATATGTTTTGGTTCAGCAAAATTTCCAAAAATGACACTTATAGATTAAAGAGATATTTGGTCATAAATGAAAGCATATCTTACATTTATGCGTATAATCCAAACTATTTCACAACCGCACTTATAAGCTGTTTTTAAATTCCTTATGCTGATAACGTGCGCGTGTCATCATTTGGTGCGCAGCTCTATTCATTTATAAGGAGCTATCGCTTATAAAACGTTTTTTATAAGAGGTAACTCTTATCTCGTTTAGATATTGTTATTGATTGGGAATCATAGGCTAGTAATACTTGGCATGACGTCATAATTATACTATCCACCTTATTAACAAAAAATATTAGAAGAAAACTATTCATTTTTGGTGGAAAGAGCATTAGAATCGATCGATAGAAAAAATATATTTATTAGTATAAGTACAAGTTTTTTGCGAAACGCCAAATTTCAATTCTCTTATAGTTGTACTTATGACGTATAGCTGTACGGATAAACACAATTTACACTTTCACCTGTGAGCGAATTCTCACCAGTTTACACGCTATACGTGCCTTGAGAAATCTCTATTAGCACCTCAATTGTAACACATATACTTACTTATCTATCAGGACTGTAAATAGATCGACTCCATACAGAACTAAATCATCTAAGACATTATCTATGTTGTTAACTGATTTTGAATCTGTCAGTCCATCTGTAAACAGTATAGCAGCCATGGCCTTCACGTTCCTTTTATTCTGACTTCGTGGTGTACTTTCAAATCGCATGTGATCTTCATACAGCGACCTTAATGCTACATCAGTTTTTGGTTTGCATTTCGTCTTTCTAAGATCCGTTTTGTCCCATATAATGAAAAAGTCATGGAAAATGGATCCCATCTCAAAGATAACTTTTTCATTTTTATCAAATAAAACAGCACCTTCTTTGAAGTTTTCTGGTATGTTTTCATAGTTAATCTATAACAAAGCAATTAATGATTTCAGGAATCATGCAAGATACATCCCAAAATACATTCAGTTTAAGTTAGGGTATCATTTTAATAAATGATAGTTAACATTCTATAGGGTGGACCAAAATACATTCAGTTTAAAGAGATCGAGTCGTCCAGATTTCTATTCTGGACAATCAGTAATTAATGTCCCAATATAATTGCTCATAAAACATCATATATACCTTATTAGATATATCTTGAGACAGATATCACCAATATATTGAGGATATCAACAGGACAACCAAAAGAACAACCAACTGTCAGAATTTAACGCAATAAGTCGAAGACAGAATACAATGTTTTTTGGGGATTTATCTATATTGTAACCCCTTAGAAGTAATAAATATGGCTTCTCTAAGCCAAAATAATCTGAAGGAAAACGCCAATAAGACTGGAACAAATTTGAGCGGGCTTTTTAAATTTTAATTTCTATTGATGTAAGTGGAAATTCATAGCTAGGAACAATCATCGAATTGATACTGTTAACGAATTAATTCAAGCCTCAGCATTGCTAAGTTGATAAACAAACTTGTTTTACATAAAATTACACGAAAAAATCAGGGGGTTACTCTCATTGTTTTTAGGAGACCCGATAATGCCTCGATCACATTTGCTCCGATTTTCACTACGGCGCCCGGCCGATTGATTTTTTTGTTCAAAATTGAATACTAATATTGAACAAAACTCTCAAACGACCGGGCCGGCCGATGGATTGGAGCATACATGTACGTGACCCAGGCATAAGTTGAGGTATCATTTTGAAGTTAACATTCTATAGGGTGGACCAAAAACGTCGACACTGTAACTCAAAAAGTAGTCGAGTGATTACGTTGAAATTTCAGATGTGAGCTTTTCTCTGTTGTTGCTCTGGAAAAGTAGTCGAGAGATTTTGTTGGAATTATCTAGAAGCATATCACTATACTAAAATTGGTGGCCATTCTACATACTGTTAATTCAAGTTTTTGTTATAACTGAATAGGTATATACACTCTACTATACCTAACACCTAGAAATGAATAAGATACTTTGTTTGTCTAATTGTATTGTTTAGTATATTTTTGAAAGTGCCTTAGTAACATCTAACATTCAACTGATAAACCATTAATAAGGAACAGGCAAATATTTAACAAATACATAATCATTACTAATAAGCCAAATGGGTTGCTCATGAACACCAAATGCAAGGTATAGTAGAGTGATATATTGATAGTAGTGGAACGATTGTTAAAACTTTTCTTGTGAATACATATAAGCAATTATCAAAATTTGGTTAATTTGTGGTCATTTCTAAAGATGTAAATCATGGCTGCTCAATGGGATTTGCTACGCCTTGGCGTTGCTTCATATCTATCTAGTTATTTCTTTCTGATATCAATAAAAAATTTACTTACAAGTTCATATACTATTAATTACATAATGTGTATATTCATAATTTATGTTTATTCTTATTGCTGAATCTTATTTTATTTTTCCAAGGTCCTTGAAAATAAATGCAATTAACTACTTACTGTCAAGTCCCAAATCAATTTCTCATGAAATAAGAGTGCATTGTAAATTGCTTCTTTATCCACTTCACACGAGACATCAAACACAAACATCAAATTGAAACACGCTGCAAATGTAAACGATTGGCATCATATATGCATCATTTGCTCAAAAAAACTTTTCAAGAAAACCTGCGCCACCTTTTGAGACATCAAAGAAGTGTTGATATATTGACAAGATTAATGATGTCATTTAGGTTGTAATCTGTCCAAGCAAAAATAGGATTAACTTAATTATTGGTATTTGAAAAAGTACAACCAATGACATCATCAATCCAACCAATATATCTTAGCTTCTTTAATTTTACCAAAAGGTGGCATGGTACATTGGAAAGGTTTATTGAACAAATGATGAATGCATTTGTACATACGGTAGACTCCGTAAAGTCTTATCTACGGCGGCTGCAGCTTCACAAAATCATAGAATATTTGCATCGTACTTCTTATACCTATTTAATGCTGCATATTTCTCTCGATTTTAGGAAGTACGCCCGCCCTACGGTTGCGGTAGATCAAATGTAATTGAAGTTTTCCGGTTACCAATGTAGCTTGGCCTGTATATCTCATCTTGTCACTTACGTTAATTAATATTTGCGAGTCGAGTACAATAGATTATCAATGTCACGAGATCGAGACAGATTTTTTTTCAGGCTATACATAAAATGTGTAATACATACGTTCATAGTACGATTCTCCTTGTTCGAAAACTGTGCCAATGACCAATATAAAACACAAAATAGCTCGTTTCATATCGTTTTTTTTTATTTCATCTCATATATTGGGATTCCAAGCAAAAGGCAATATTTAATTTTGCGATGTTTCACTCGACTGCTTATATATACATAATCAATTCTACATAGAAAAAATGAAGTGAACATAATGAAAAGATTGCATGAGAAGTATTGTATTTAATATTAATTCAGTTGTTTTGCTGCAAATTGAAGTATTGTTTATTAATTAATGTGTCCCATCAAGGGTCGATAATGTTAATGTTCTGTTCGTACGTATGTCCAATCATACTAAGGTATCATTCGAGAATTCAACTGCCGGCTAACGGTTTTACCTACCATTTTATAGACAACTTATTTAGATATGAATACCACACGTACCAACATTCCATACATGTCAAAATGAGTTGGCCATAAAATATAGGGTGTCTCAAAAAAATGTACCCAAAAGTAATCTGAAATATGAATACCAAGAAATTGTTTTATTTGGAAATCAAGGTGTTTTTCTCATTCCAGGAACTCTATGGATGTGTCCGGGTATATGCCCTTTTGGTCCCTCAGTCAAATGTATGTGAAATATGGTTTTTATTACTGTCATAGTTATATTTGATAAGTATATTTACTTTTTCACGAGTTTTGATGCATAATTAACCCCCTGCTGAGAGTCAGAATAAGTATCTTAACAACAACAAAAATAGTCCTTATCATAGAAAAAACTCCAATGGCAACATGTATGACATACAACGAAGAAATAACTTAAGACCCATGAAGAATTAAAGAGAAAATCATATTTTTGAAATATATTTAAGGATTACAATTTTTTCAAATTTTTGAATTTCCCGCCAGTTTAATTTGAAGGGGGAAAAACAAGATGGTTGCCATTTGACGTAAGAAATATCAGAAAAAAAGTTGCTTTACTTTTAGTTTTCACAATGAGCACAGTTTTCCGGTTTAGGTTTTTTGACTGATTCTGACTCTTCATCACCAGGGTCATGTATAGAGATTATAAAATTGAAACCAAAATGTATGCATGAATTTGACTGAAATATGTATAATTTCACCAACACAATTGAAGTGTCAAAACTGGATGCTCAGTAATTTTGAGTGACTATAATCCCTTGATTATCCAGATAAACACCAATTCACTTATCCAGAAATACCATTCAATGTCTATACAAAGAAAGTAACCAATGTTTTGGAAGATATGTTTCAAACTTTTTGCATAATTAATTCATTTAATATTTGCCATTGATTTTCTTTCAATTCTGACAAAGTGATATGCACTGTCTTTGATGCCAATATTCTTCATCAATTGTGATTCAAATTGATATTTTTGTAATCTCAGAAGAAGGGTAAGATATTGAAGTTTAATAATATGTGTGATTGAGTTGGTTTTTCAGACATTACAATTTTCAATATTTTCTAGGTCGATACCCAGACTCATTCCCAGACTCATCCTTTGTTCTGCAAAGCATTAAAGTTCAAGAAAAATGCTGCAGTTGACATTAGTTCAGAGAACAAAAATTGTTCAGTTTTGGCACCAAACAAATTCAGTGGTCCAGGTCCAGCGTATGTATTGTGAATATTTCAACACTTTTGATGCACCAAATCGAAAACAATTTGCAGAACTGTTGTTAAGTTTTCCACCTGTGTGTAATTTGAACAAAGGACATAGTGGAAGAAGAAGAAGTGGCCGTTCAGTGGAACATGTAGATGCTGTGAGAGAGTCCGTTGCACAAAGTCCGAAGAAATACATTCGCCGTATCTCTGTAGAAACTAACATTCATCGTAGTTCTGTGCAACGCATCCTAAGGGCAGACTTGCATCTCTTTCCATACAAAATTCAGTCTCAAAGCGAACTAACACCCCAGCAAAAGGCAAGGAGACTAGAATTTGCCAGATGGTTTTCTAAAAAACTAGAGACGGACTATTTGTTTCTCAGGAAACTTCACATGACCGATGAATGCCATGCTCATCTCTCAGGGAAAGTGAACTCGCATAATATACTGGGGGGGGGGGGGGCAGAGAACCCAGGCAATGTACTGATTGATGAAGGTCCTAGATCTTTGCTCAAGGTGACAATGTGGGTTGCAATTGGCTGGAACGGTATTATTGGACCATACTTTTTCGAGGATGAAGATGGCAAAACAACCACAGTGAACTAGATCAATTACCGTCAAAATGATTCAGGAGTTCTACCTCCGAGAGTTACGTAGGCTAGCTCGGAGACCAAATGACATCAGAATGAGAACAGTGTGGTTTCAGCAAGATGGAGCCCCTCCACACGCAGCAAGTGCCACACGAGAATTCCTACAAAGATATTTTCCTGGACGTCTGATCTCGCTGTATGAAGACATTGAATGGCCTCTCTATTCACCAAATTTGACGCCTCCAGACTTCTTTCTCTGGGGCTATTTAAAGGATCGTACCTATGCCAATCCTAAGCCAAGAAACCTAGATCAACTGAAGGCCAACATTCGAAGAGAAATTCAGAATATTCCACTGGAAACATTCCCAAATGTAATGAGCAATGTAACAGTAAGAATGCAGTCAGTCAGTCATTGGAAAACAAGGAGCTTACTAGGCGTCATATGCAAAATGTTCTATTTTTCTCTAATGTCTCTGTCCAATTTGATCTACATCAACCGTACGGCGGTAGTCGGTCTCAAAAACGAGAGAAATATGCAACAAAAATATAGCGATAAGCAAAACGATGTAGACTTTCTGCATTGATTTTGTAAAGCTATGGTCGCCGTGCAGACACACGTAATGCCTGGGTCACATATGCTCCGATCTATCGGCCGGCGCCCGGGCGATTGAGTGTTTTGTTCAATATTGTATTCAATTTTGAACAAAATACTCAATCGGCCGGGCGCCGTAGTGAAAATCGGAGCCTATGTGACCAAGGCATTACCAAGATACCTTTACAACCGTTAAATCATCCCACTGAGTCCGAGAGATCGTGTCTAGTAGGCATCAGCACTCCGTTCTAGCTCGCAAGTTAAACACTCCCTAGTTCTTTTTTTGGCATCTGTATTTCGGCGTATTGGTTACATGATTTTCAGTGTTTTTGGCAATTGTCCACCTGCACAGTTTCGCATTGTTGCTGTACATGAATGACAATTTTGGCCCAAATATGACTAAAATCACTTAAATGCTCAAAATGGCGACAAACTGCATGCCTTTAAGATAATTTTTGGCCGGTGGGGTTCGCCCGAACCCTGCGAAGCCCCCCTGCTACTGGCCTGACTCCCCTCCATATGTTTGGCAACCAGATTCCCTCCTTTTTTATCACGCGTTAGCAACTTAATGGGAGCCAGGATTCGTATAGATGGCAGTTAACTACCAAGTTGTTCTTCACATCTGGCCCACTGGTTAGCGTGTAAATATTGCGGTTTTAAACTTTAAATTTACAACATATCAAATAAATTTGGATTTTTCAATAAAATTCATTTTGGGAGATTTTTGGAGCAACTTCGACTTTGCATGTTAAAGTATGCTATTAAACCCACTGAATTTTATGCCAATTTAGTCCCGAAGGCCATTAAGTAAATCGTGGGGATTTTTAAACATTTATAACGTATTACTTGGCCTCAGGTTATTCATCCAGTTTTACCCTCAAAAAGACATTAAAGAATCAATTAGGTTTGAAAAACTTAGCCACAATTTATTAACACAACAGAAACACAGAATTACAGATTAAAACTTTGATAATATTGTGTACAACTATGAATATATTATAGACATCCTGTCAATCAACATCATGATTTTCAATAAAATTGAATGCGTTGTTAAAAACTTAGTTTTCTTGTTTTAAATATCACAAATATTCAAAAGCTCTTCAGTAGTGTAAGTTTAGAACAAAATAAAAAGTAAATGCTAAGAGGAAAACGCAAAATACCAAATAACACAATCAACTATGGAACGTTCGATAATTTTTCGTGAAGTTAACGTATTTGGCGATCCCCTCCCACCGTCTGGTTTGTGTAGCACAAAATATAATTTGAAATGACTATTACACTACGTGAATGATACTCTGAAACAATTCGATAAATATTTTGAACTATATACAGTTTTGATTTGAAACGTTTTTGTTGGGCACTGATCCATCACGTACGTTTGTGCTAGACGCGCTCACGTTCATGTAATCAGTCACTGGCGAGGATGATGTAAACTCGTTACGGGTTCGTCCACAAAGGCAGGAGAAATATCATTGGATGGCATCGACTATATACAGTACACCACCGTATCTTGGCCTCTGATTAGGCTCGCTCGCCACGAATCCTCCTGGCCAACTGAATATCCTTAGGCATAATGGTGACACGTTTTGCATGGATGGCACAAAGGTTCGTATCTTCAAAAAGTCCCACTAAATAAGCCTCCGCTGCCTCTTGAAGCGCTGCCACGGCTGAACTCTGAAATCTTAGATCGGTCTTGAAATCTTGTGCAATTTCTCTGACGAGTCTCTGGAAAGGCAGTTTGCGGATGAGCAGTTCAGTTGATTTCTGATAGCGCCTGATCTCCCTAAGAGCGACAGTTCCTGAAAAATAGAAACTTTGATAAAAAAAAATTATGCATTAGTTAATTCATTTGAATAAAAGTCTGGGCGAGTATTAGAGTGAAGGAGCAGGGTTTTATAAATGTGCAAAAGAAAGAAAATCCAACGACCTATTCATTCTTTCATGTAAAAATTCGCCAGATTTCGGAGTGTTCTATATATTCTAAATAATGATCGTAATTACAATAAAGTAACCTAATTCTAATTATCTAGGTACTCCTCGTGCAAAAATAATAAACCATATCATATAAGCAAGGAGTTGAGGTGACTGAAATGTACAATTGTACAGGGTGACCCAAAAATGACACCCACTAAGTTTTGAAATAACTCAAGAATTGAGGAATCTATTTTATGTGTAGATAAAGTGTTCAATGGTACAAAGATTGTTGTACTTGCATCAACGATTTTCAGATATACAGCAATCACATTTTCCGTCCAGGCATGCTCTCTGTGAATTAATAAATGTTCAAAAATACAATTTTCTGAATAGCCATTATTTGAGTTATCTTTGGATTGCTTTCACACATATAAATAATATGTCATGTCTATCCATTTTTCTTCAATAATCTTGTCTTTGATGAACTGATATGACGAATTGATGAATTTTGAGTGATTTTGCGTTGGAGCATACCTCCGCGGGAAAATAAGATATCTCTTAATTAAGAAGTTGTTGATGCTAAGCAAGCATAGCAATCTTTTCTCCATTGAAAACTCTTTCTTCATGGTGTCCCGAAAGTATGGGGGCCCCCTAGGCGGACATATACCAATGTCTGTATAGTATGTGGCATATATCATTTTAAAGCTATCAAAACTTACATTGATTTGCCAAGTATCATGGTTCAACTCACAAATGGTAAAAAGTTATAGGCATTTCAAAAGTTAGTGTTTGGCCAAAAATATAGTTCATTCCAGTATCCTGGAAACAGCCCTGACCTGAATGTGACCGAAAGTATGGGTGCTATTGTCGACAAAAAGATGGATACAGAGTTTTAAAAAGAGGAAATTGAGGGTAGATACTCCAAGAAAACTCTTCTAGAATGCCTTAAAAGGTTTTATGAGGATTACAAAATGGCAAATCCCTATATTGTAAGCACGTTTAAGGTCATATATGGAAAGCATAGCTGCCGTTAACATGACGACTATTATTTTGGTGTAAAACTGACTGACTGACTGACTAAAATTTTGAATTGCCTGTAACTTTTTCCCATTTGTGTGTTGAACCATCATTCTAGATGTATGACAAGACATTAACATGACCAAATGTCACCACCTAATTGCTCATAATATTATGAATTCAATCTTAGTCAGATTTGAACTTCTGAGAACTTTTAGATGATTTTGAAAAAATTGGTCAATTTAAAGCAAGATTAAAAAAGACCTTTTTGACTTTGAGAAGGTCATTGAAGATCAAATCTTTTTTGACCTTGAGAATGCCATTGAAAGTCAAATCTATAGTCGGATTTGAACTTTTGAGAACTTTCCATATGATTTTGAAAAGAAAATGGTCTTAAGGTGCTATGGAACTTAACAGGAAATGACAAAACAGGAAGTGGGCTAAAAAGGTTATTTCATCATGTTTAGGGTCATTCTGACCCTAAACATTGTGATCCTGGACCTGTAAATGGTATTTGGAACCAGTTGAATCGACTGGAGGTCAAAACACAACTCTGTTATCTTTGTTCAAAAAATGTCTAAAAATGCAAAAAAATTGTCACTTCCTGTTTTGTCATTTCCTGTTAACTTCCATAGCACCTTAAATTGTAAGAAGTTGTTACAGACGCCAACCAGCCACCAACCGCTAATCACCAACCGACGTCAAAAAACGGAGACGATCACAATTGTCACATAAAAAGGGAGAACATATGTACAAAACCTAAATTTTGTATATGTTGGGTATAATGTGAAGCAAAGCTGTGGCCTTTTGTAATTTTGGGAGTTTTAGCCATGGCAGAGAAGCATCAAAATATACTAGTAAGAGGCTAAATATATGATAGCTAAACTACAGTACTCACCATAAATAAAGGACACCTGGATTTGCTGAAGTTAGGATTTCCCATGTTAAAAACGAGAGCATTTTCAAGGGACCTAGATAGACTAACCAGAAGTCATTTCAGCCAATTTTTAAAAAGTTTCAAAACTATAGGATACATTCTACAGTCAATTTCCATTCAACAACGAGCATGTGAACATGTCGAACTAAAGACTAAGAAACTATTTCTGGGGTTTACCTGGTCTATAACGATGTGGTTTCTTGACTCCACCAGTTGCCGGTGCACTCTTCCTCGCAGCCTTGGTAGCCAGTTGCTTTCGAGGGGCTTTTCCTCCGGTTGACTTCCTCGCAGTTTGCTTCGTACGAGCCATCTTGTTCCCCTGGACCCAGCGTCTCAATGAACACGAGAATAAACTGCATTTATTTTAACGTGAATGGTGAGTTTCCATTACTCTCCATTCATTGGCTAAAACGCTATGGTGCTACGCGTTAATTGGCCAATACAGTGTTCCGTGTGCTCATTTACACGTGGCCAATTCCGACATTGTGCTACTCATTTGCCACTCAGCATTTTTGGGATAAGGCAATTCAAAAATAAGTGTAATATGTTTAAAGGCAGAATCAGATCTATGGGGGTCACAAAATTACAAGCAACATGTACAATTGACCTACTAATCTATTCTTTCAATCTCAAATAAAATATCTCCCAAGAGATCTTCGGTATATTATAAATTGGTGAAGTTATAATGGATTAAAAGTGCAAAAATGGGTGAACAATGTTTAAATTCTCCCAAATAAAAAGAATGGTAACCACATTCTTATAGAAAAATAATACTTTATAAAGTGTGCAGTTAAGGTTTTTTTTAGAAAATAGACATGAAAAGGAATGATATCCCGGGAATGATATATGCCAGAAAAGTTCTAAAATTGAAACAATTTTTGTTAGGCTGCTCGCTATATCTGATTCTCTCTTTAAAGTTAACGTCCAGATGAAATTTTATTCTTAAACGTCATTAAAGGTTAAAAATGTTCAACGTTCGATAGGTTCCATGCATTAGTTCATACCTTTTCAGGCCACATTTCGAGGCTCCTCAGGGGGATCACCCAAAGTTCAGCCTTCGTATTCGATCACGTGGTATTCAAGTGATAGATCCATATAAGGCTTACATGACCATATAGGAATCCAACTGTTCGTTGTCCGCCATTTTGAATATCATGTGATAGATCCATATAAGGTTTGCATGACCATATAGGATGGCTAAGGGGAATCCCCGAATACGAAAGAATATGATAGTATTATGGGAGCTTCTCACTTCTTCTGGCTCCTCACATAGAGGTTTTAATGGTGAAAATTAATGCATTCAATCAATCGAAAGTTTTTTCAACATATCATTAAGTATCAGTCATTACGATTTTCTGTACTAGTAATCTAAATCAAAGATCTTCATAAATTATGCGTAAATTTACACTACTGGAAAATTATATGATGTAATTCAATAGACAATGTTCTTAATAAACGAGATGCAATCTCTAGCCAAAGCTATGTTTAATATCTAATGAGTGTCATATGTTAATTAAAAGCACAACGCTTTGTAATGTATAGAAGGGCAAATAACGAAAGGTTGAAGGTGAAAAAGCAAATTAAAGAACAAATCCTTTTTTATTAATAACTATTCGGAATTAATATTGTTCAATATAAATAATAAAAACACCAAAAGACAAACAAAGAAAGGGATTGGGAACTTCTTTTACTATTATAATATAAGATCACAATTTTAAAGCTTCTATCCTGGACATCCATTAAAATGTGAAGGCAGGGGCCTTAAAAGGCCCAGAAATGACCAAAAAGGCCCATTTTTTATGGGCCCACCCAGGGGGGGGGGGGGGGCTGGCCCAGTTCCGCCAGTGGAAGGGATATGACGTTAACCATGTATCATGATTACAATTTGATGGACAACTCATTTAGATATAATTGATAGTACCGATGCCATGTATCGCGGTAGCTGCAAGCTATTGAGTCAAACCTGACGCCGACCTAAATAACGAGTAAACCTGCCTAAAAGCAGGTACTAACATTGACTTACTGGCCATGACTTCAAAATATTGATCGTTAAGGTGGCGTAAAAGTCATGCGATCACTGTTCGTTGACACACGGGTTTTTCGTCATTTCAACTTCAAAATGACGGGTTTAATTCATGCAAATAATAGATGTCAGTCCGGCAGCCGGAAGTTGCATTCGCGAATCGTAGCTCATTTACTGCTTATCTTGGTGATTTCCATAGCTACAGACTAGAAAATGCATCTAAGCTAGCATTCGCGAATGCAACTACTGGCTGCCGGTGTAAAAGGGTAGGAGGTCCTATTAATTTATGGTCCTACTCTCCATTGATTTATATGGTGACCTATTTCCCTTATTACATAATCCCCGGAAGACCATAATCACCGGGGGACCATAATTTCTTTCACATCAGTCGATGAGTATTTTGTTTATAATTGCATTCAGTTTTGAACAAAATATTCATTCATAAGATACAGGAAGTATATTAAAAGTTGTAATTTAAATATAGGCCATATATTTACAATAAATTTACAACGCTTTTGTTTCCAAAAAACAATACAAATGTTCGTAGAAATCATAGCATAGGAAGCAAGTAATCTGACAATTTCAGATTTTTGCATGCACCTGAACAGACTCTATTTGGCTACAATTACAATAATTCCATATTTATGATTTGTGTTTTATCATGGGTGATCATTAAATTGTCCAGAGTTTTAATTTAATGCCTGGAGGTGTAATGTCACATCCTCTTTACATTTAATCAAATGAAATTTTGGCAACTCGTTTTATCATATGGAAATTCTTCAACCCCACGTTTTGTTGCACTGTGCTTGATCTACCCCCAGGTTCACAATCATCTCTTCAATTTGTTTAACAAGGCACGGGATCTGGAAAAATAATTATAAATGATCTTTGAATACTACTATAGTATTATTTTCACTATTTTACCAAAGCGATTCAATAAATATGAATGTGGCGTTTATATCCACATCTATTGGCTCGGCAACTGCGATCATCAGCGAACCTGTGGCGCTCTAAACACGTACGACCTCGATGTTTCTCTACCACGTGATCTAGGGGACTATAAAAGCTGGTCAAGTTTTTGGAAGTTTCAAGATGATCAATGTGTCATTCTTTACAGTTGTGCGTTGAAAAGAGCCGCGCAAATGTTACAATTTTCGCAGCGTAGTTGCCACGTGTGTAATGCGTGTGTACTTCATTCATGGATAATGGAGATATTACCACGCTTGTCTCGCCTACGCGACCCTATCACGTTCTCAAATCGTTCGAGGTCAGATCGCAGAACCTTGGTGTCTGTATTGAATATACTACTAGTAATTGTCAAAACTAAAACTACCTTTTAGTTTTGCTATCTTTGTTTTCTCTTTCTTCACGTGTTGACCTGAAATAGAAATACTTCTGATAATGGGAGAAAGTATCAAATGACTGTACTATGTACTACAGATAGTAAAAAACTCATAGCAATAATGAATGAAAAGCAAAGGTATCACTCATTTTCAAAGCTTGCAGAGATATAACTGCAGAAACCAGAAACCTTGAAAATTTAGAGCACCATCTATGTGAAAGCTGTCACATAATACAGTTTGACTGGTGTAAGTGGAACAGTACACCTTTGGTACATACAAAGGTGTTCGACTAGGGAGGTATTACAGACTTTTATATCACGTTTGTGTAATGAGTCAAGGAGGGCTAGAAAAGGTGTTCTACTTTCACAAGATTTACTATATGAGGTGTTAGCTACCTTATGCTTTCTCTGGTGCTATCTGGCATGGTGAGAGTACTAACGTTGGTATCAGAATTCAAATTTACATCCATAGACCCCGAATCATCATCCTTTCTAGCCAACTCTGTCAAGTCATCTCTGAAATATAAAACATATTTATATAGATATATGTACAGTATATATGTGTCATGCTTCCAAGTATGTAATAATGATGATGGTACTATATAGAAAATATCAAAAAACCTTACACTGCCAGTCATCTCTAAATATAAAACATATTTATATAAAAATGGCATCAATTTTCAAAATGGATGACTTATTAAGCAAAGTGTCAAAAAACAATGTGTCATGCTTCCAACTATGTAATAATGATGGTACTACATGCATCATAAAATAGAAAATTATACTTAACTACATATACAGTGTATTGACATTAAAATGGCCACAATTTGAAACCAGTGGCAATTTTGGAAAATGACTTTTGAGCAGAACTTGCTTTCTAATAAAGCAGATGTGTACACAATATCAACTATATTTGAATTCTTGCCCAAAGGGACAGACTTGTGTTCAATGTAATAATTAACAGATTCTTACTCGCTGGTGGAAGCATCAGGTATGGTGTTTTCCTGCTTTCCTTCTTTAGCCTCCAAGTCATGAGAGGTCAGGAAACGTTTGGCCCAGTCAGGCATTTCCCCATTTGTTTCTTTCTTCTTCTTTGACTTTGGCAGCTTTGGAGTCTGGACTCCTAAATATGATCCTGGTGAAAGAAATTTTCATACTTTGAATTGTTTTACAAGCAATGTGTACATCTGTATTGTATCATACATGTAGGCTGGTTGCTCAAAGCCTACATTTTATTTGCTCAAAAATTTGAAAATCAAACAGGTGAAACATGCTTTTACATTATCAGGGATCGAAACTCATACATGTAGCTGCCTGACTGCAAATGCAAATCTCTTTTTAATCTCGTCAATGGAGATAGAAAAACTGGTTGTCTATTGGGCAATGGATGGAATGCCAATATGTTAAATTGGGAAATCACTTTTCACTTTTGGCAATGGACATGGAAAAACTGGTTGTCTAATGGGCAATTGACTGAATGTGAATATGGTTATACAGTTGTTGTGAACTCTGTACCTGAATCTTCAACTTCATGTTTCTGATTATCTGTTTGGTCTTCTTGACTCTCTGCAGTTTCAACATTAATCTAAAAAAAGAATATATTTGTTACAAAGCAGTATTTGAAGTGAGATTGGCAACTAAATGGTTCAGTTACAAATAATAACCCCATCCTAAAGTCATTCTTTAAAAATTAAAACAGAAGGCTTGAAAATGATCCCTGCCATTTTTAAAGCAGCAGCCATTTTGGAAAAAAGATTTTGCCTAAAACTATTCATCAAAAATTAATCTTTCCACTAAATATGAAGAAAATCCATATACTATTCTAGTATTCAAGTTATCTTCCAGACAGATGGACAGACAGACTGACAGACAGACGTAGGGCTTCACTATATCCCTATTTCCTCCATTGGTATATTACCTGTGGCACATGAACTGTAGGTGCAGCCTGTTCTTCTTGTTCTTCTTTGATCTCATCTACCAAACTGAAAATATAATTTAAAAAATTGACCAAAACAGAGCTTGATTTTCAGCCATTCCTCAATTAGAGCAAAACCCTTTTTTCAGTGTCTTCAACTTCTTTTGTATTTATGACTGACATCTATACGATGTATTTTCAAGTAAATCATTGTAATGTTTGTAATGAACAGACCCATACTATATAAATAACAAGTAATTGATGATTAGTGATCAACTTAGTACATGAATGTAGGAGATATGATATAGAGTACAGAGTACTTGGAGACAATGTTGTCCATGTAGGTAAGTTAGGTAACTGTCCAACAAATGGCTTCTCAAGATATCCAGCAATAATCACCTATACAGAATGGCTTACTTAACCTCCATGATCTATATTAGAACATATCTTACTTGACTAGTTTAGGGTTTAATCTCCTGGCTAAAGCACCTCCTCCTTTCTTGCTTTCCTTCATTTCTGCTCTCACTATTCTATTCAGCTCAAGCATCTGTAAAACAATGCATACATGTAGAGGTCATTATACCGAAAGCTCTCATTTTTTATTTTTTTTGATCTCCTGCTATGGAAGTATGATACATGACGTACCTATTGTCAATAACGATCACACAGTGATCAAATTAGGGTTCCTAAATATTATAATGAAACAATACTTTGAACAACCCTGAAAATCTCAATTAAGTTAATGGAGCATTTTGTATTGAAGTACACAGGCAAGAAAATTGAGAGGACATCTAGCTAACCTCTTGCTCAGCTGTTGACAATAAGTACTTTTTTAGGTACAATAAAAAAACAATGATATGATAAAATGACCCATTTAAAGTAAATGCATTTACATACAGTTTTCCATTTATCTTTGTTTAAAAATATTAATTCAAAAATAAGTATTACTTGTGCAAATGTAAAATAAAATGTAACCACTTGTTGGACTGGGGATAAACCTATACATCAAATTCCATTTTTGTAATATTGACAAGACAAACTGAGATAAATATTGCACTTTAAGTAAGAGCAAATGGTTGGTTTGTTTATTACTAAAATGCCCAAAACTTAAGTCAAACAAATTAACACTATTATTGCTGTCAAGCGACAACATTTCTCAAAAGATATCTCATATACCCATTAGCACAAGACAGCCATAGACTTTTTCAGGTGTGATGAAAAGATAATTACAATTTCAGATATCAGTTACAAATGGAGTTATAATCATCATCTCTTCCCCTTGGATATTTTACTAATTGTGATATGAATTAGGATATTCTAAATCAACTTACCTCTTCTTGGTTCATGACCGTCATGTCTCCTAATATTTTACGTCTCCAGTCTCCATGGTTACCTTTAATCTAGAAGGATATAAATAGTTAACGCATTTTTGTATATATAATATAGAAAAATTCTAAAGCAAAATTTACTTTTCTTCGTGAAAATGTTTTCTGAAGAATTTCTTTGGGTATGCAAATAGCTTTGTAATGTGTAAAAGGATACATTATGTACTGCAGTTGGTATCTATGGTTTTAGCAAAAGCAGTGTCTGGAGAACTGTCAAGTGAAATTGACTATGGATCAGGTGAACTGCTGTCATAGAAAGCTGAACAACTTGTCCGTTATTTAATTTTGACCCATAAATCTGAAATCCTTGCGACACACCAAAAATGTGTTGACGGTAAAAACTGTTGTTATTGAACACACTTGGGGCCACAAGAGTCCTTATTAAGAACGGTTCATTCACAGGAAGACAATGGATGGTAGGATTTTTAGTTTCACTTGAGAGGTGTTCCTATGATGTGTTCCTATGATAGAGGTGTTCCTATGGTAGAGGTTTTCCACTTGGAACAGTTTTTTCTGTTATATTATATGACTTGGTCAAATTATTTAATAAGACACACAGTAATAGCTATGGCACTTTAAGGGGCAAAATGACCATCATATAATTTATTCAACGTGCCCAAAACCTACCTAGATCTTAGCAATATTCTGCTCTTTCACGGGCAAAATTCAAATTGAATAGATTTTCCTGGAATATGATGCCAATAGATTTATCTATGTGTGCCCTCCCACACACCAATGTTGTCCCCACACAAGGCAACAATAGCATAGCACTTAACAAATTGTGATTAAACATTTACCGCATTTCTCTTGGACATGTTGATGTTAGTTGATTGTCTGTATAGCCCCCTATTTGGGGCACTAAGCCCCTGTGGGGCCAATGCACTCTCTGCCTTCATAGGAACCTCTGACTGAATCTAAAAGACATGTAAAATATGCAATATTATAACATACCTATGATGATGTATAGTGCAAAGTGTTCACAAGACAGCGGGCCAATATAAGTTTTGAAAAGCCCGCGCCCGCTAACTTTCTGATTGGTCAAGGCGCTGACGTCATAACCAATCAATCGAAGATAAAACTGTGCGAGCAATTTTTCTAAACTCATTTCAATCATTTTCAAACCATTTGTTTGTCAATTCTATAAGAAAACAGTACTCTCTGACCAGTCTACATCATCATAGGTATGTTATAAATCGTTTATGTCACTATCGTGGCACATTATGCCCTCGGTTCTCAGAGAGCAATGTCCCTCCCAAGGTCGGGCCATATATCACTTAGACCTCGGGCATATATGCCACGATAGTGACGTAACCTCTAAATAGTTCCCAGTAATAATCTACATTATACCACTCTAAGTCCAATTACAGTTGCATAACATGGGTCTTTAACAACGATATACAGTGGACAGTGGTATATCATCATAGTATACAACTCCTCCGTATACGCTCCAGCGTATACCACTGTAGAAGTGCATTCTGGGAACTAATGAATAAAAAAATCATGAAAATTTTCATGATTTCCTAGAATCAAGTGACGTCATAAATGGTTCGAGATCAACATCAGCATTATTGAGTTGGCTATGGGATATTTTTATGGTTTTTAATTGTTATGATTGTGTTCGAATCAACTGTAATTGAACTTAGAGTGGCATAATAAGATTATACAATGGTTCATTCTGTATATCGTGCATTTTATACTCTCGTGAGAATATAATATATTCACTCGTTCGCTACGCTCACTTGTGAATATATCATATACTCACTCGAGTATAAAAACGATATACAGAAAGAACCATTATATAACCTCATATTGTACAGTATATACAACTAGTATTTTGTTTCATCCAGTGTAATGTTATAATTACAGTATTATACAATGTGTAATTATACATGTAACCAAACCCATTAGATTAAGTATTTTTCGCGAAGGTAATCAATATTTACATTGAGATTATCATTTAGTGGTATTTTTGGTTGCACAGGTAGACTGCTCCAAGCAGGTTTGGGTGGACTGGACTCAATGATACTATGACCTGTGGGTTCAGGGGTGACTTCCACTGCCTTCTGGCGAGACTTGTTGGCTCCACGCACTATTTCAATGACATTAGATGCTGCAAAATATTTAAATACAATTCAAGTAAGCTATCATTGACTCTTTAAGTCCCTGCTATCATTTATGCATACATTGCTATTTTTATTTCTACTGTACGACAGATGATTTAATTTAGAGATCTAACGAAAGACCTATTGTATAACTCTTAGTTTCATAGTCATTGGCAATCTTTTAAAATCATTATCTCCAATAATGAAGAGCAACTGTTTAATGAATACAATTTCATTTTTTACAATTTTTACCTGGAAACCACCCTGTTTTGTCTCTAGTTGTTCCTTTCCACATCCTGCCCTGTTTTTCTATCAACTTCACTTCATCTCCAACATGAAGATCTATTTCAGAGTCTTTAGTTTTCCTAAATGCTGATATCACCTTGATTTTCACCCCAGTTTGACGCTTTCTCTTCTTCATTTTCTTTTTTAGGATTCTCTGTTTGCGTTCATGTGCAGTCAGCCCAGTGTAATCTTCCTCCTGTACAAAATGGGAGAAAGAGGATGATGACAGTTGTTGCATCAAGTTTAGAGGCTAACCAACATTAACAACAAGCTAACCCACACATCCACTCTCCTTCCCAGATTCATGATGTCAATTGTCATCTGGCCAATATAACTAATTATGGGTTTCACATGTAGTTTGATCTCAAGAAGAGAACTTCAAGGTTACTGGTATAGATAAAGAAGGAATGACATGAACTTTAAGAACTTGAATGAATATACAGTAAAACCATGAAAGTGGAAAACCTTTTGAATTGGAACACCTTAACACCTTGTTTCATTAGAGGAACACATTTCCAACTCCAGTTACCCATATAATTAAATTAAACTTGTAAACTTAACACTACATCTTCATCAATAATCCGCAAAAGGCTAATAAGCCCATTTAAAGCAGATATATAGTTTAACAGTGATATAATTTGAATAGAATACAATTTGAACCTTAACATTTACTACTTGAGGTACGAAAGTCATTCCACTCCCACATGTTTAACTGTATCTTGATTTATTTGATAATAGTAAAACACATGTACATATACTCACAGTATCGGAAGATGGTATTTGTTGTTGAACTTTAGAATGATGTTTGTTGAGAGATGGAGAATTCAGATTAGTCAAACTCCCTGATGGATTCTAAAATGTAACAAAGCAATTGATGCAAATACAGAAAAAATCATGTATAATAAAATTTTGGTAACAAACACAATATCAATTATTGATAAAGTTAAAGCATATAGTGCATTACTTCTGGGACAACCCTCGTACAACTGAATTAAATCATTACACAGAGTGGAATCAAATGAGTAAAGCAAGTCTTAATAGGTCTGTCATTAGACAAAGGAGAATGATTTTTATCAAAAGTTCAGGTGAGGTATCTTGTATCGTGTTAGATATTTCAGCCTCTGGCAATATCACTCATAATGTGTACATATTTATAAAACAGTTGAAATACAAAATATTAAAATATGATCATGTTTATAATGTAAGCTTTAATATTAATACATGCAACATGCAAAATAAAATATGGCTATAATCTTATATATAATGAAAGTAATACAGTACCTTATACAACATGCTGATAGGGGTACATGTATGTTGAAGGGTGATAGGCATTGTTATGCATGGATCATTTAGAAAGATAGTTGCAAGAAAAAACAAGGTATTAACATGACAAAATGTCACCACCTACAGTCAAAACAGAAATGTTTGTGAGTACTTTGAATTTAAAAAATAAGCAATCAAATGACCATATTGAAACAGTTTATGTAAAAATAGAAACATTTATATTTATCCCAACTTTTGTATATTTCAGATAGTAATGTATAATGTGCAGCAAAGCTGTGGCTTTTTATAATTTAGGAAGTTTCAGCCATGTTAATTTTTCCGAAAATAACATGGCAGAGAAGTATCAAAATATAAGAGGACACAGATATGATAGCTAAAGTAAAAAACAAACTAAAATATACAAAAGTTGGGATAAATAAAAATGTTTCTATTTTTACATAAACTGTTTCAGTGTGGTCATTTGATTGCTTATTTTTTAAATTTAAAGTACTCACAAACATTTAGACCCTGAGAAGGTCTTTGAAGGTGAAATCTTCTGAAAACTTGAAGATTTTTTTGAAAAAAATATTGGTCAATTTGAAGCAAGTTGAAAAAAGACCTTTTTGACCTTGAGAAGGTCATTGGAGGTCAAGTCTATATTCAGATTTGAACTTTTGAGAACTTATAGATGATTTTGAATCCTTTTTAAATCTTTTTTGACCTTGAAAAGGTCATCGAATGTCAAATCTTAATTCTAGAGTCAGATTTGAACTTCTAAAAACTTGTAGATGATTTTGAAAAAAAATTAAGTCAGTCTAAACAGTATTTGTCAAGTTGCTGGAAGTTGTAAGAAATTGTTACATATGTCGATCGCCAACCACCAACCGCCAAGCACCATCCGCCAATCGCCATCACAAAAAATGGAGACCATAACAATATGTCACCACTTTTTGGTGGTGACATAAAAATCAAATTAGGACACCAAGTAGTTAAAATGAGGTTTGAGCAAATTTTGTAAGAAGGTATGTGGAAGAAACCTTGTTGAAAAGACTTTTAGGTGGTTTCTCCATATTTTCCCCATACTCTTAATCTTCAGCAATGAGACCCTTGTCTAGCACTCACACTTAAAAACTCTATCTAATCCAAAGTCTCTGTGGTTTTTGTGCTATTCCAGGGAAATTACCAGTATTTAATGAAAAAAACATGAAAACCATGTTTTCCATCGATTGTGAAATCATTTATGAAATCATGGAAAAGCAATGTAAATGTCATGGACAATTTCATTTTTTCATGCGAGTGAAATTATAATTCCATGTATGTGTTAAATATAGCACATTATTAAATACATATATATTAAGTATTAATTAAAGTTAAGTGAGTTCAATATCCCTAATGAGTTAAAAACATGCTGATATGCATTGTTAACCTATACTGTATGAGAACATGCCATGAGTTAAATATCTATGAATTAAAAAACATGCATATAAGATAAATCCAAACCTGTGACCCATTGGAAGATACTGGTTGCATAGCAACAACAGATCTACGCCTTTCGTTGACCATGGCTAGAGAAATCTTGCGGCCAGGAATGTGTGCTTCAGACTATAGATGGAGTGTGTGAATGCAAATATAGACTATAATTATAAGGTCAACTACTAGCAATGGCCTAAAAGACGACAATAGATGGCGAGAAATTCAGCTGGTTTACCTTAACGTATCAAAATTGCTCAGAAAATAAATAAATAAATTTTACTGAATATATCTAGAAGAATAAATCCAGAAAAATAAATTCTGAATGACCAATCTGCCATTTATATGAGTCCCGTCTTTCATTGTAACATTAAAGTATTCAATAATATTGAAAATAGTCTTGAGTCAAAAATTGAAAATGAAACTTCTTCAAATTGCTCAGATAATAGGGACCAATACAAGTTCATAAAAAGAGAATACTTTTTTAAAACCTCAACTTCATTTTGGGGTAAATACTGTTTATTATGCTTTCGTTGGAGAATGTTATTTAGTATTAAAATACCAAAAATGATTGAGTTCAATCAAAATCTTCAGGTAAACTTGTTGCATGTCTGAGGAAGATTAAGAAATAAATTGATAATTTGTAAATCTCAATCATTTTTGATGCTTTTGTTGAAGATTACTTTTAGACTATTTTCATAGATTATCAAATATTTCAAGTGATTAAGCAAAAACATTATACACAAATACTGCAATTATTGTTAGATGTAAGCAAACGCACAAACATAAACAAACAGACAAACAAACAAATAACACACAGAATATTACATTTAGCAGCGGAATAAAAATTCAACTAAGTGCTTCTTTACAATTAAATCTATAATTTGCTCTTAAGCGAGAAAAACACTACTTATACATGTATTAATCAAACTAAACTGGTAGTGTTACACAGACTTAGGATATAGAAGAACATATAAGAACATATAAGTGCAACAAATTAAGGAACACATCAATATTATCAATGTAACTCTGCCTCTAGAGTGCTCAGTCGTCATTACTTCTCCCTCTGAGACCATGCTTCAATTCTATGACCCACTGTGCCAGATTTTATGCACATGCTGTCAGATGTTTGTATGAAGATAAAGGACATACAAAAGAACGAATTGGTGAAGAGGTAGATGGATGGAGGATTGAGCAATTTTCATAAGCTTACAGCCAACAATTCTTTGTAATCTCAATTTTTGCACTTTTTGATTCATGGAACACTCTCTAGTCACTTGATTGACAGTTGATTTAGACAGATTACTGCAAATCATTTGTGATTTGCTAGTAGTCATGAACTTTAAGTAACCTGTGCTAGCAATAACCTCTGTCAACAGGCTTCCAGAGGGAGAAAAAAAATGACGACTGCCGGAAACAGGGTCTGAGCTATAGAGATCATAAATATTATTTTGATGTGACACCAGTCATGTAAAGGTCAGTTATTGAACTTTTACTTACCCTAGAAGGTGCAAATACTTCATCAAGCAGTTGCTTCGCTGACTTCACAATGGTTCTCTGAAAAGTATGCACATTAAATTCAATTGTACATGTATTGTTATTTAATTATTGGTAGCAGCAAAAGACAAAATGCTGCTAAACACTGAACTAATTGTTAAATACCATTTTATGCTGTGAGCAATTAAGGTTTCAGACCATTGTATTAACTACTGAGTTTGCGAGTACACATAATACCTTTTGCTTTAGATACATGTACCGCCAAGCCAAATCAGAGTATTTTGACATCTGGTTATTACCAGTAAAATGGTTCAGGGTATAGAGAGTAGAAATGAAATTTAATAATCACTTCCTGATTGGATGTTAAATTGTTAAATATTTGAAAATGCCCCAGAAAAATTAATTTGATCCTATCAAATAACAAATGTATAATTTTCTCTAAAATTGGTTTATATGACATTAAACTCAATCAGAGTCAGTAAGCCCCAAATACACTGTAGGACCTCAATTTCTTGGGGACTATAATCTCTTCCGTACATTCACTACCAACCTGTTTATCAGTATCCTCATCATTTTCATCCTGAGTTGCAAGTGGATCCACCAACCCAGCATCACCGTCAGTGTCCTCTTCAGTAATCATGTGTTTGAATGCCTCAATTGTAATGGCCACAAACAAACTGAAATAGACAGTAAACTATGAAGAATTCGGGATCTATAAATTATCCTGGAGTTTTACACTGGTATTCACTCAGATGTAGTCATACTTAAGGTAGAATAGTTGTACTGTATTGTCTCCATTTTCAAATTGAAGAAATTGTTACTGTTTAAACCTGGCAAGATAATGAACATTTCAAGCTAGTGCCTCCTTCTAAACAGTGGATTTTTACATGCAAAATCATCCACAAGATGCAATGGAAACTGGAATTCAACTGAGGACCTCTATAATTGATACACATGCTTGTATTAATTGAATCATCTTCATTGCAACAGGGAAACTTTTCTGTTAGACACAGTGATGAAACAGACAGACGATCTGGTAAAAGATGAGACAAAGTTCTTACCTCATAACCACCATGTCAATGATGAGGTAGCAAGTGACGAAGTAGAGAGACGCCCAGTACGACGTGGAGACAATGGCAGCATTCATGATCTCATGCCAGTTGCTAGTGGTGACCACTTGGAAGACTGCCAGGAATGAACACCTGAAATGGAAAATATGCATTTAAAAACATTTTATTTTTGTGTAACATGAATGACAATTATTGTTTCTTGTCAACCTCATCCTCCTAGGCAGGTGTTCAGAATCTGTACCTCCTTCTTCCCCCTGCTATAACCAATTTGGAAGCTGCCGATTTAACTGAATCACGTGATCTAAGAATGCGCAATGACTTCTGTCGCAGTGTTGCGACAGCCAATCAGATTGCGAGTTCTTAATCGGGGAAATGGTAACTGCTTATCGCAGGGGTAAAAAGAAAGAATATATTCTGGATTTGAAGCCCTGTGATCAGAGGATGTGTCAACCTTAGCTCAATTCATTTTTGTACTTTGTTAAAACAGGTTGAGAGGCTAGGATTAACATTATAACCTAACAAAAGTGGCAGCTACATGTAAGTGGTTAATTAATTCATTAGATTCAATGGCTAAAAATGAAAAAGGTTAACATCAAATCCTTCTTTTGTTTCTTTTATTTCTTTTAATTTTAAATAACATATTTATTGATGGATGAACAATTCAAATTGGCAAAAAGTTAATACTTGATTTTTAAAGGTTTTGGGGCATAAATCTTTACATGGTATTGGATTGAGAATCTCCACATCCAAGAGCTTCTCTGTAACACAAAATGACACTGACGTAAGACATTACTGATGTCAACCATGATATGAGCGAAACACATTGTTGTTTAATTTGTAAAATGGTATTAGATTGTAAAAGGGCTTATGGGTTGATGCAACATTGATGAATCATGTTGTCATGATTAATGTATTTCATGGAAAGATTATATCAATCATTATCAATTAAGATTCTCGGAAATATTTTAGGCTGTCAGAACAGATATAATGTTTGATTAATCAACTATATTTAATTTGTTGATAACATAATGTAATGCTTCATGGAAAATCAGAAGAAATTATACATGTAATGAAAAGCACACAAAAATGTAATTGTTGATTGAAATGACTGAAAATAACGTACTGTAAAACGGGTAATTTTGACACCGGGAAATTTTAGCGATTTTTCAATTTTAGGGGGTTTTAGCGCAGGAAATTTTAGCGAAATGAAGATTAATCTTTAAAAAATCAAATTAGCGAAATGCATTAGAAATTTTATCATTTATGGCAGAAGAATGAATAACGGACATGACAGAACATTCACTGTGTATAGATTCTATAGACTTTGATTTTGAAAGTGATCCTTTGCTCACTTATGGTACGGGAGAATTTAAGCAATATCATTGGTTGTTGAACCGTGTTCAATTAACACCTTTTATCTTTATATTTACTACTAATACTATTTCACTGATGGATGGCTATTTATCCTTCAGATATTGAAAGAAACATATGATTTAAAAATATTCACCTTTTTCAAATTACAAACCGGAAGTTGAGCACTGAACGAAAAGCTCCTTAAATAATAGTATTCATGTAGTTTCCAGGGAATTTGCAAATTTTAGCGCCCGGTTTATTTTAACCCCGGTTTATTTTAGTGAGTTGAATTTTTAGCGAAACTATAGCGATCGCTAACAATCGCTAACAATTACCCCTCGCTAACAATACCCATTTTACAGTATGTGAAAACATATGATTTGAAAATAGATAAAGTACTCGATCAATGAGTGAATATGTTAATCCACAGAAAAAACAGCTTTAATCTTAAACTGGCAAATTATGAATAGATGTCCTGTCCCAAAGACAGAAAGTTTTAAAATAAGGGTAATTCCTACCATTGTAGAAATAATAGAAATACATGTTTAATATACATTATTGATTTTCAGTGCTTATTTTTTTGTATTACTCTATTTTAAGCAGGTGCAAATAGCATGTAAAATGCTTGGGAATTCACTGTTTTGGTAAAAAATGTTAAACATATTGTATTCCTGGATAATCTCTTGCTATTTGATTTCATAATGTACTTGAAATGAGAAAGATTAATCCATACTTCACTGATATGTGATATGACCCCTTTTCTAATAGGTATGCCTGACCACAATCATTCGACAATCGTAATCTTGTGTGGTTTCTCAAATATATTACCCTTTATATGCATTTTATTATAAAACGTACCAGATATCTGCATTCATCTTGCTTTGGGTTGCTATTAAGGAAGGCAACCAGCCATAAAATCAGATAGTGTTTTCAAGGTAAAATATCACTTCATCATTAGAACAATGGATTTCTTTAATAAACTTGATTTGAAATACAAGACTCATGAAATAAATTCATGATGAATTTCATATTTTCATTATGTAACCAATCCATAGTCATAAAATTGATCATGTTGATATCCATAAAGCCCATATTGATGACGATGGTGCCAAATATCAATTAGTTTTAATAGGTTTTCTCATTGATAGTTCTTTTCCTGTTGATCATATAATCTATTAATGGATGGCCACTTGCAAATAAGATATAGATCACACAAGGTACAAGTAAGGGCCTTGCATGCTCTAATTGCCTGTGAAACTTTGCTACAGTGAAATCATTAGACTTATTGGTAAGATCAAATGATTTTGGTTGCTGGATTATAGTTGTTAGTAAGATTAGTTTAATTTGATTGGTTCAGGTAAGATCGGTTGATTTTGATTATTGGCAAGATCAGTTGTACCTTGATAAGATTGGTTAATTTTGGTCGTCTTTTAGGGTAGATGATCTTGGCTGTAGGTAAGATCAGTTGATTTTGCTTATTAGGAATAAGATCAGTTATTCTAGAATATTGGTTATTAGATCAGTTGATTTTGATTGTTGTGAAGATCAGTTGTATGTTGATTTAGGTTCTCGGTAAGATTTGTTAATTTAGATAGTTTTTAGGGTAGATGATATTGGTTGTTTCTAAGATCAGTTGATTTTGACTGATGGGATATCAGCTAATTTTGAATTTTGATTATTAGATCAATTGATTTTGGTTGTTTGGTTAATGGTTATCACCTATACCTTTTTTTATTCAACCCATACTTACGATAGAGTATCAAAGCCGAGTCCACATTGATATTCATAATGTCCCGATTCATACGTTCTCACAGGTTCATATCCATGGAAGAACTCTAAGCCAAGTATTCCATAGAAATATCTGAAAATTACTGCTTAATTAGATAAGGAATTTTCTTAATGCACGTGATATTTTTCCATTGTCTTAAAATTAGGCACCCGAAGGTTTCTGGAACATTTAAAATGGGGCTGAGGAAATAAGACCAAGTATCTCCCTTTTTGAAGATTTATCAACTTGAATTCTATAAGTGGAAACTACATGTAAAATAATGCTCCAAACTTTATCAGGTTACTTCAATAAAATATAAAATGACAGGAAAATGTTTTATGAATCCATGTTTATTTGAACCAATGCATATTTAGCAAAAATACACATATAAAAATTGACGCTATGTAATAGCAAAATCCAACCAATAATATTTATGTTCAATCAAATGGGTAGAGACATTAACGTTCTGTCCATCTGAACTTCTTTCAATTGTACAATGTGACCCACACACTTACATGATGATGATAACCAGCATAATCAGGTCAAACATGACAGGGTAGATCTTAATGAAAACATGAAGGGCCTTCCTAGTGTGACGACTGTTGAACATCAGGCGACAGAAAACAGATAGACAGGATACAACTGTACATGCCCCACGGTAGGTGTGAATCTGGATAAATAAGAAGAAAATGTTAAAAAAATATACAGTTTTCATCATAGATATTTAGAATTATTATATCTTAGCTAGAATCAATCTGTGCAATTTGATTAGGTTAGTATAGTTCCTCAGATCCAAAGTACCATGGCATATTGCACAGCTCCCTCAAGTTTCAAGATTAGAGAAAGTGCTTCTTCAAATAAAAGATGAATCATATGGAAGTATGGTCTTACTCAGATTACACCCAAAACCAGTAAATGGAATGAAATGGAAGTCTCATATAGTGATAAGTAGATCTGAAACTGTAGAAATTCATGTATATGCAAATTCAGTATTGGAGAAAACCCAAGGTCTTCTTATACATGAACTTTATAAAAAGCTTTAAAATGAGAAATTTAGAAAATATAAAATATCAGATCAGATGCTAGTAAAACCATTCTAAGAACTGCCCCAAAATGGTTATCTAACAAGAAATCTGTGAGATCAAAAATGTACATACCTCAAAACCCTCAAAATTGGTGAAACCGCTGTAAAAGTACCAAAGGATGTTAGATATGAGGGCAATCATGGTAAATGTGATGTCCATCATTTCCTCAAACTGGAGCAGCTCCTTCCAAAGACCTAAGATTCTCAGCACAGTTTCAAACTAAAATATGAAATAACATTTGAGTTTAAACATTCTAATATGATAAACAGACAAGAAACACGATTTTTTTGCATTTATGAATTTTATTGGTCATGCATACTCCAATATAGACCAGTAAATCAATTGTTCTAGCTAGTGTGACGTCACGTATCATATTAGAATATGAAATAACATTTGAGTTTAAACATTAAAATGTGTAAAGCGAAACATTCTAGCTGTAAAGCACAACATCTCCACAGGTGAAAAAATTTAGTCATTTTAGTTTTACCCATAAACTTAAAGTAAAATAAACCTCTATCAGTGAAACACCTCCAAAGTATTATGAGGTTAATTATACAGGTCCCGATATTTAAAAATCAATTTTTTAGAAAAGTGGCAGCCATTTTGAATTTTGAGGCTATCTTGAAAATTCTCTCTTAAACAGTCATTGTAAAGCTTATACAGGAAAATCATTATAAACAGTTTATTTAAAACAAATATTACCTTATTTGGTAAAGAGATTCCAGAGCCCAACAATTACTTCCTTCCTTAATGGAAAATGGCAGCCATTTTGAATTGAGCAGCCATAGTCTAAATATGTTTATGCCCATAATATGCTAATAAAACACCAACCATATTTGAGTAATTAATGATTGCATCTTTTTGCAAAATGACTGCCATTATAAACTAAAGCATATTGTGAGTTGCTCCCCAAATTTGATACATAAGGCATAAGTAAAATGTGAGCAAAATCTGACAACCGGTATTTCAGTTATCAGTTATTACAGACCTACTAATGGATGGACAGACAGACAAAATTAAAGATTGTTTGGTGGAATGGATAACTTGAATTTAGATGTATTTCAATCTACACACTCAGGACTTACCTCCATGTAATGCCATCAAATAATAGTGCGAACATACGTGTATCACCATTTTCCAAACTGCTTAAAATCGAAGGTCTAATCGGGGATCTAATGTGGGATCCCCTTACCCATTAATAGCAATTAATTAAGTTACTTGGTTTCAAAAAGCTTTTAAGCATTATGCAATAGATCAGAGAAAACATCTCAATACCAAATTACAATCTACACATCAGGGGAAAATATCTTGATACCAAACCAGAACAACGGCAACGCCAAAGCGTAGCGAATCCCATCGAACAGAAATGGCTGGCATTTTTACAAACGAAATATATAGCAAATATCATAAAACAACACACCAGAAAGGCCACCATTTCAAAAATGGTTGCTCACTAGCCAAGTTGTCATCAGAAGAAATAATATCCTTTTTAGTAGCCACCTATAAAATTTTTGAAAAATCACACACAAGTACTTGTAAAATAACACACATAAAAATGGTGGCCATTTTTCAAAATGGCCGACTACTCCCCAAAGTTTTATGAGACAATGTGCCATGCTTAAAGTATTCACATATCAAATATGAACAAAATCGCTCCACTACTTTTTGAGTTATAGTAAAAAATGTAAAAATGACAGCCATTTTTTAAAATGGCCGCCTACTATCTGAAGTGTCATGAGACAGTGTGCAAGGCTCATGAGTATTCACATATCAAATATGAACAAAATCGCTTCACTACATTTCAAGTTATAGTAAAAAACGTAAAAATGGTGGCCATTTTTCAAAATGGCCGCCTACTACCCCAAGTGTCATTAGACAGTGTGCCATGCTTATAGTATTCACATATAAAATATGAAACATACCAAATATGAACAAAATCGCTCTACTACTTTTCAAGTTATAGTAAAATACGTTAAAATGGGGCCATTTTTCAAAATGGCCACCTTCTACCAAAAATGTCTTTAGACAGTGTCCAATGCTTATAGTATTCACATACCAAATATGAACATAATCGCTCAACTACTTTTCGAGTTACAACAAAAATCGTAAAATAACGAGTAAAGGCTGCCATTTTTCAAGATGGCTGCCATGTGCTTCTTTAATATCTACATTTGTAGCTTTATTAATGTCCTTTATAATTTTTTACATTTAAAACATATTGCTATTACAGTTTTACATATTGCACCTAAATTACTGTAAAATCGGCACTAAAATGGCCGCCATTTTGAAATGAGCGGCCATTTTGAGAATTGGCTTTCGAGCAGAACTTCTAGCACCATAGGGTATATGTGTACAAAATATGAACAAAATCGGGCCAACGGTATTTGAGTTATTGCCAGGACGGACGGACAGACGGACGGACGGACGTACGTACGGACGTACGGGCGGACGGACGGACGGACGGAGGCGTTCCCGAAATCCCTCCTAACTTGGTTCGATGGGATAATTACAATCTAATTACCAAAAACACTGCATACATGCATGTACATTTACTTGCCAGCTTTGGCACAAAAATGTGAGTTTCCCAAAAAGTAGAATTCTACAAGAAACTCACTACAAAGGGATATCCAAGCTTTCAAATAAAATGACTACTTTATTATATCATTCAATTTTTTTAATCCAAAGAGTCAGTTTTGAATGCCTAATGAAGAAAACTTTGAATCTGCAGATACTAAATATGGTTATGACTACATTGTATTTATTACCTTGGTTTAAAGTTAAAAACTTTGATTTCCTTAATTTTAACCTTCACACATAAAAATGTTCTACTCACAATTGCCTTAGAATCAATTCCAATGTGATAGAACAAAACTGATAAATACATATGACTAATGCATTTAATGCAATTGATATAATGAAATACTTGTTTACCCCAGGCACTACAAATAGTTTGAACCTTTTGAAATCCGAGAGTAACTGAGTGGCGTAGCGTGGGCATTTGAAGCGTTATGAGGCATTTTAATATACGAAATACCGACTAATGGATTAATAAAATTGATAAAATTTGATATAAAAAATTAAACTTTCTCTAAATTTTGAGAGTATGCCATAGCGTTTCATGCGTATATGACGGTAACCCATTGAGATATATCAGACACTTGTTTACTCACTAAAATAACTCTGGGATTTTCCCAGGGTTTTAAAATGCTACTAATCACCAGGAAAGCTTTTAGAGTTGGTGAAATGATACGCCTGTAACGTAAAACAATTTTTAGATCTCACGACTAGTTTCTTTTGATGATCATTTTGTTTTTTTACCATGCGATTTATCCATCACATTGATTATCAATACCATAAAAAATTTGCCCAATAAACAAAATAATGCATTCTTAAAAGAAACCAATCATATCAACATCAAATTGTTGTGATAAAAGTTGTTTATGTTTATTAGTCATTTGCTAATCTATATTGAATATAATGTATTGTTATTGTTTTGTTTCATCACCTATCATAAACAGTCAAAACAAAGTTTATATCATTTAGCCAAAATCCTACTCCAAGTCTTCTAAATCGTAACTGTAAAAGCATTCCATAAAATACCCTTCATCCTTCTCTGAACCATATGGGACATAGACCAAATTGGGACTGAAAGCTAACCTGCTACTAAGACTGAAAGTACACGTAATCCTATAGTAGACTAAAATTTAATCTGGAGCAGAACTAAAGTTAACCTGAAGTAGACTTAAAGTTAGCCTGCAGTAGACCAAAAGGTAACCTGGAGTAGACCTAGAGTTAACCTGGAGTATACCCAAAGTTAACCTGGAGTAGACCTAGAGTTAACCTGGAGTATACCCAAAGGTAACCTGGAGTAGACCTAGAGTTAACCTGGAGTATACTCAAAGGTAACCTGGAGTAGACCCAAAGTTAACCTGGAGTAGACCTGGAGTTAGCTTGGAGTAGATCTAAATTTAACCTGGCTGGAGTAGACCTAAAGTTAACCTGGAGTAGACCTAAAGTTAATCTGGATGTAGACCTTAAGTTGACCTGGAGTAGACCTAAAGTTAACCTGGCAATATGTCGGAGTCTTTTAAAACAACACAGACTTAAGTCTACCAACCTAACACTACATGTCCCCTTAGGGACTGTATCAAAATATCAATGTGTTCTCTATAAAAGTAATTTAACAAAGTATACTAGACCCCTCAGGAGCCCAAATGAATTGACATTTAACTTCAATGTTGTTATCTTCATCAAAACAGGCCTTGTGCACTTCCCTTTGAAATTACTTTCGATAGAGATTATTGATACACCAATATTTGCCCCCAGTATGTAATATTAAAGTTATTAAAAATGATCAATGTGTTACTTACAAAGAACAATCCAACAATTCCGGTCTTCATTCCTTGTATAATGTACATTTGAGTTTCAGTCATGTTATGCCAGTGGACACAAAATAAAATACTGAAATAAAACAAAATAAAGATTAAGTTTTGGGCGTTTCTTAAATTAGAATGTTGCCCTTTGTGTACTGATCATATTGATGATACAAGTATGGTTTAGAATATGGATTAAAGATTTACAATTTATAAAGGATATAAATAGGTTTATTTCAACGTATATGAGTAAAGCATATTCTCTGTGGAATGCTTAAAATAGACCTTTTGTCAATATATAAATCAAATTATATTGACGAGATTCAGGATGTCCTAGGTAACACGCAGCAATGTTTACCACGAAATATAGGATTAACTTATGGCAAATTAAAATGCCTTCATGATTGGGGTCACAAGTTTCATGTGTGCTTGTACTGAATTTTGATAATTCTAAAAAAAACTCTAAGAGTTAATCATTATATGAAATGTATAAAAATGAATTTTTTTTTTTGTACTTTAAAGTGACTAAATCTCATTTGTGTAAAATTTAAGAAAATCATTTCTCCTTAACTTTTGGGCCAAAAGTTGACTTCTTTATGTAAACTTTTAAGATATAGACAATGCTATGGAGAATGGGCAATGATTAATTTAAAATTAACATGTGACTACAATAAAGGTGAAATTAGAATTTGCATCATGTGAAATACCATAGATGGTAGAGATTATTTTCGAGCAGAAATTAAACTGATTTTCATTTTTGAAATTTTACCTCCCTTACCTGTGAGCGATAATGAGCACCAGCACTATCCTCTCAAAAGTACCTGTCTTTACAACACTTCTTATGCTATTGCACAATACAGCCAGCCACTTGGGAGAGGTAATCTGTTAAAAGCATTTTGTAACCATTAAACAATAAGTGATACGTCAATTTGAGGTGTCACATTTTTATGGGATTTCTTTGGTGTCAATGAAAAGTACTTTTAGTGTATTTTCACTGCTTATTTTCATTAAATACTTTTGAATTTCTTGCCATCATTCATAAATAGTAAAAAGTTATTTTTAAGATACTGGCAGTTGTAGTTTAATTGGAAAATAATTATATATATAAAATAAAAAATGAACAGAATATATGAACAAGGCACATGACATGAATGAGATCACGCCATTGAAAAACCTTCAAAATGGCCACCAGAAAAAATGATGGCTGCCGAAAAGTTAATCAGCTCTAGAACTTGATATCCTCTATCATGTGTGCAAATTTAAAGTAAATCCGATGAGCAATTTTCCTAAAATGGCGATGACAAGATTTATCAAAAAACCTTCAAAATGGCCACCCAAAAGTTAATCAGTTCTAGATCTTGATATCCTCTATCATTTGTGCAAATTTGGAGAAAATCCAATAAGTGGTTTTCCTAAAATGGCGATGACATGATTCATCGAAAAACCTTCAAAATGGCCACCAGAAAACAAGATGGCCACCCAAAAGTTAATCAGTTCTAGAACTTGATATCATTTATCATATTTGCAAATTTTGTGAAAGTCCCATAAGCAGTCTTCCTAAAATGGCGATGATAAGATTTATCGAAAAACCTTCAGAATGGCTGCCAGAAAATAAGATGGCCACCCAAAAGGTAATCAGCTCTAGAACTTGATGTCCTCTATCATGTGTGTGAATTTGGAGAAAATGCTATGAACAGTTTTCCTAAAATGGCGATGAGAAGATTAAATGAAAAACCTTCAAAATGATTGCCAGAAAACAATATTGCCACCAAAAAGCTAATCTGATCTAGAACTTGATATCCCCTATCATGTGTGCGAGTTTGGAGAAAATCCGATGAATGGTTTTCCTAAAATAGCGATGACAAGATTTAAACAAAAAACCTTCAAAATGACTGCCAGAAAACAAGATGGTCGCCAAAAAGTTAATCTGCTCCAGAACACAATATCCTATATCATGTGTGCGAGTTTGGAGAAAATCCGATGAGCAGTTTTCCTGAAACCGCTATGACAAAAAGGTGGGACAATCACGATCACAATCCTGATAATGCCATCACCATGACAACATGATGGTGTGATAAAAATGTGAAATTACAGTTGGAATACTTTTTGCTTTTTCGTTTGTCTAACTTCCATGACTCCAACCTTTCATTGTGAATGAACAATGACAAATGAGCTGAAATTACATTTCAAAAAACACTTTTGATTTTAATTTCCTTGTGATGCATTAAGGATGGAAATAGAAAGGTAAGAGACTTTTAACATAGTTTCATATTTAAAGCCTCATTGAAGCATAAGCGACAATAATGTGTTAAATGTGATCAAGGATTAAATAAACCGTGATTAATTTTATGAATGTGGCTGATAATGATATTGCCCAGCCACCCAAACATGTGAATTTATTGCAATATTCTTCGTGAAACTAAAAATTGGCAACTCCACGGAGTAGCAATACCCAACAAACAACATATTTATAAATCTGAATATGTCACAATGTAATGTTCACCATCTACTATATCCACTGATTTAAGTATTTGGATGACCATCTAGGAGTTTCAAAGGCATAAATCATATATATCTTTACACAGAATCTGAAGAAGATCAGACTACTAGATATAGTATTCCAGCTATCATTAGGATGGACAGATAGACGGACAGACTGACTAACTGACCGATGGAGGGCTTCACTATATCCCTATCAAATTTCATTCATTGGGATACTATAGTAACTAATGAATAACACATAAAAAAGATCACTAAGTGGGTTTTGTAATTAACCAGTTTTCTGCACAAACAAGGTTACTTGGTCACAAATGGGGAAGCCACATCTTTGTAGTGAAAGACAAAGATGGTGACACATGGCTTACAACTATGGGGTTGTTGCCACTATATTTTTAAATCAAAATGACCAGTTTTCCCTGATTCTGCCCACTGCAGAACACTATCCACAAATATGGAGACTATAATAACAAATTGTCACCACTGAATCAATTCTGCTGTAAATTCTTTGAGAGTTAAATGTTCATTTAAATGTTCCTTCATATTCATTAGAAAATCTTATTACCATTCATTAAAAGAAATAAGACCTTTTTATTTATTGTTTTGATTAATTGAAAATCATCACCAATAATTTGCCCTGTGATGGCACAGTGTGTATAACCAGCCAATTTCAAACAAATCCTCAATGAGCATTTACAAGTGAAGTTATTAAAAGAATTGACCAGATGAGTTAATTTTTACACAGAAATTTGGGACCAACTAATTACAAGTTCAAAACAATTTATTTCTTTATAACAAGATGTTGACAATATTTTTCAGAATATTCAAAACTGGCTAATTACCAATATATTCTACATCTTGCAAAATATTGATACAGTAAAACCTGTTTATGAAAACACCTCTCAATGTGAACAGTTTTTCTTGGTCTAAATTTAGTTATCTCCCATCAAGTCACATGTTACGGAAAACTTGAAATCTGAACACTGGCAAGCCTGAACACTTTTAAACAGTCCCAAAAGTGTTAAGATTAGACAGGTTTTACGATATACCAGTAAACTGTACATGCTTTATAGAGCAAAATGTACCTTAAATGATGCTATGGGTTTTTCAAATTCATAATTGAGAGCGTCTGTGAGTCGTGTTATCCACTCTATGGTAGCTATACCACCATCCCCATCATCATCTATGTAATCAAGGATTTCTTTGACATCACAGTCCCTCAACTGAAACAACAATAATATCTTCTATGAATGTTCATCTCTCTGGTAGTAATGTACAAAGTTGTTGATTTTCTTTCTCAGAGATTAATTAATTATTTCAGTTTGATTCAAATATAATTTTATTTCTGAAGAAGTAGGATGGACATCCTACGAAACGTCAAAAAGAAAAATAAATATCTCTGAGAAAGAAAATCAACAACTTTGAACAACAATATCATTTTAAAAATGTCACCACCTGCCATTTATTAAAGACACCAACCGCTGAATGCCAAACACCAACTTCCAAACACTGTCCACATGAAAGTTGGAGACCATATGAATATGTCATGGGCGTAGCGCTATTATAAGTAGTACGCCGTCGCAGGAACAGTAGTTGAGCGAAGCAAAAAACGAGCGTTTAGGGGGGTTTGGGGGGGGGGTTGTCCCCTAGGAAATTTGGTTGTATTTAGAGAGAATTTGCAACCATCTGGTACGCCTGTGCGTACCCAGCGTACCGGGCACTACGCCTATGTATGTCAACATTTCTGGTGGTGACATAACAACAACATAATTACAACAATCACACAATTACAACTAGGCTTCTGCAATTAGCTCGGAGAATAATGCGCGTCAATGGAGAGCTTTATGTATTGTTAGCTCATAGGACAAGTAAACAAGGCATTATGAAATGCAAAATGTCATCACTGGCCATTTGTTACAGATGCTTAACTTTGATGGACAAACACCATCCACAAAAAGTTGGAGACTATATAACAACTTGTCAATGAGTAATTTAATTCGTGGGGATGCCAAATGTTTGCCGTGAAGCACTTGGATCTTTGCTTTTAGTAATAGCTTTCATACTGAATTCAAAGTCTTCAACAGTACCTTTGGTTTGACCATACGGAAGAGGGCAAAAAACTTTGGCTCTGTTGTTGCGATGATGCCATCACCCAATGGGTCCAAGAGATTCCAAGCTTTGGCAAGCTCAGTCCTTTCTCGCTTCCTTTCTTTCTTTATATACTTCTTGGATACATCCCTGAAAAAAGAAAAGGGGGAACAATTGTTTTGTGTTTTTCTTATGTTGTACATTGCTCTCTAATTTTTGTCTTTGCCCTGACTAATGAAGTGTTAGGTGAACATGATTAATGCAGATTAACAAATAATACCACAATTAGACAAAATTATACTGATATTAATTCAACTTCTCTAAAACTTTGGCCAGCTGTACTGTGAGGATAAACTCACCAAAATAAAGTAAGTTTACATTTTCAGAATAGCTCTTTACAACTATGGCCAGCAGTACAGTATAGCTCACCAAAATAAAGTTAGTTTACACTTACCAGTAGCTCTTTACAACTATGGCCAGCAGTACAGTAGCTCACCAAAATAAAGTTAGTTTACACTTACCAGTAGCTCTTTATAACTATGGCCAGCAGTACAGTAGCTCACCAAAATAAAGTTAGTGTACACTTACCAGTAGCTCTTTACAACTATGGCCAGCAGTACAGTAGCTCACCAAAATAAAGTTAGTTTACACTTACCAGTAGCTCGTTACAACTTTGGCCAGCAGTACAGTAGCTCACCAAAATAAAGTTAGTTTACACTTACCAGTAGCTCTCTACAACTATGGCCAGCAGTACAATAGCTCACCAAAATAAAGTTAGTTTACACTTACCAGTAGCTCTCTACAACTATGGCCAGCAGTACAGTAGCTCACCAAAATAAAGTTAGTTTACACTTACCAGTAGCTCTCTACAACTATGACCAGCAGTACAGTAGCTCACCAAAATAAAGTTAGTTTACACTTACCAGTAGCTCTCTACAACTATGGCCAGCAGTACAGTAGCTCACCAAAATAAAGTTAGTGTACACTTACCAGTAGCTCTTTACAACTATGGCCAGCAGTACAGTAGCTCACCAAAATAAAGTTAGTTTACACTTACCAGTAGCTCTCTACAACTATGGCCAGCAGTACAGTAGTGAGGATAAACACACCAAAATAGAGGAAGATACCAAAGTAGAAGAAGTTTGCATTGTTCACAGAATAAGCAGGAATCATCAACTCCTGGAAAACATGTGAGTGAATTGTTCACTGAGTTGGAAAATAAATTCTTGAATTCATTGATGTATTATCATTCGTGGCATAACTTTTAAAACAATGAGAGCAATACAATAACCCCTCCTTTATATGAGGAAAAGACATCCTTAATAAGATCCCAATAATGTAGAGACGTTGAGCAAATACAAGCATCTAAAATAAATGTAATTTCTTTAACTTTCAAAGTCAACTCTCAAATCGAAAGTCACATTTGAACTTCTTAGAACTTCTGGTTAATTTGAGGCAAGTTGAAAAAGACCTATTTTGACCTTTTTCAATGTCCTCTTATTTGTTGCCATGGTAAAAGAAATTGGTAGAAATGTGTTGAAAATCATAACAATTTGTTAATAAATGTTGATATTAAAAAGTCAGTTATAAACAGTACATGTACTTGTTAAGCTATTGAATGTTGTAGCTGCAGGTGCCAAAAAACAATTACACCAACTGCCAAATGCCATGCACAAAAAGTTGGAGACTATAACAATATGTCACTACTGGATATAGTACTACATGCATGTTTTGTAATAATCAGTCCTTTTCCTTTGGCACTTGTTCATACATATTTATTATTGGTTCACTTCCAGGGCACGGGGTTATAACGGAACTCCAATAACCCACACACCTGGGCCCACGCAACTATAGTATTTTTATTAATAATACTAATTGTCATGGTATGGCTGTGTTATGTTGATGTTCTGGTAGCAGCCAAAGTACATTTCTAGGTAGTCACGTTGCCTTCACTTGCTTTGACACTATGATTGCTATGATTTGTAATTTGAAAATGCCAAATAGTTCTTTTATAATATCAATGACATGAAGCACCAGATATTTGATAAATTCACAAAATAACACACACAAATTGAAATTAATAGAGAATTTCATACTAAAAAATTTCCGGTTTCAGTTTCTTGTTATAACAGCCATGAATGTCATCAACTTCAGGAAGAGAGTTTAGGAAGTTCAGGAAGATAGATTGACTAGATCACATACTATTACGGTTGTTTGCAATAATGCAGTAAATAACAATTATTTGAGGATGTTAATATAACTTACTGGGTAATTCTCTGTTGACAGAAGTGCAAATAGTCTCAGCGCCCCTATAAGAATGTGATCATATGCCCTGCAACATATGATGGACAATATTCAGATGTGTATAAAGAGCTATACAAATTGGAATATGTATGAATAATAAATTTTATTCAAGAATTTAAGTCTAGCTTAAGCATACAAAATCAGATGTAAGTGCATGCCTGTTTTTAATATTTCGAGTGATTGCAGTTTTTGGTGGGTGGATGGATGGATGGATGGATTGATGGATGGGTGGATTGATGAATTAATGGATGGGTGGATGGATTGATGGATGGATGGATGGGTGGGTGGATGGATGCATGTATGGATGGATGGACAAACAGATAGAGGGATGGATGAATGTATGGATGGATGAATTAACGGAGGGATGGATGGATGGGTGGGTGGATGCATGTATGGATGGATGGATGGATGGGTGGGTGGATGGATGCATGTATGGATGGATGGACAAACAGATAGAGGGATGGATGAATGTATGGATGGATGAATTAACGG